>CM048746.1:330669192-332036192 GCA_026315105.1 Locusta migratoria | reverse complement strand
GATACCGAGTCGTTGGCATGCTCTCTGACCGCTTCGAGCAGGAAAACGGTGTCCCTCAGGGTAGTGTTTTACGTGTGACGTTGTTTTCTATAGCCATTAACAGTATCGCTTGTGTTGTGAAAAGTCCTGTCCAGTGTTCACTATTTGTTGATGACTTCTCTGTCTTCTGTTCTTCTTCCAGACTTGCAACGACAACTCGTCAGTTGCAGCTCACTCTCCGGTGGCTCGACGAATGGGCACAGAAGACCGGTTTAAATTTTCAACAGAGAAGTCTGTGTGTGTTTATTTTAACCATTCTCATTCCATTTTTAACTTACCTGAACTGCGGATGAGGGTAAAGACACTGTGCATTTTCTGGGTGTGACACTTGACTCTAAACTTACCTGGTTGCCACATCTTAAAGATTTGAAGAGACAGTGCCTCAAGGCACTAAGTATTTTAAAGTGTCTTAGCCATACTTCGTGGGAAGCCAACAGGACTTGTCTGCTACGATTTTATAGAGCGTTTGTGCTTTCTCGCCTTGACTATGGGTGCACCGTGTATGGGTCAGCAAGATGTTGGACGTGGTGCATCATGAGGGGCTTTGGCTCGCGACTGGGGCATTCCGAAAGAGACCCATACCAAGTATCTGCGCCGAGGCTGGTGAGCCACCACTTCACATGCGGCGACAGTTCCTCGTGCCACGCCAGGCATATAAGACTTTGTCCTCGCCAAATACACCAGCCCATCCTGTCGTTGCCCACCCTCCTGCGGAATGGCTTTTTCATACCAGGCTACGGGCAACGAGGGCTTTTGGGATAAGTTCTCAAGATTGTCTTTTGGATATGGATGTGTCTGGTTTCAATGTTTTGCAGCGAGGTTGGAGTAAATGTCCACCCTGGCTCCTCCAGCGGCCGAGATTACTTTTAGAGTTGACACATTTTCAGAAGCGTTCTACTTCCGATTTTATGTTTCAATCTCTGTTCTCTCACATTTTAGATCAGTATCGTGATTTTACCGTGGTGTACATGGATGGGTCCAAACAGGGGGACTCGATAGGCTGCTCCATAGTGTTCCCCAACACCACCATCAGGATTCGCCTCCCTCCTGCATACTCCGTTTTCTCAGCAGAACTCCCTGCGATCCTGCAGGCGCTGGAGCAAATGCAGCTGGTTCGTGGCACGAAGTTTCTCCTGTGCTCAGATTCTCTCAGTGCGCTGCAATCCATACGTAATTTGTATCCCGCTGAGAGGATAGTGCAGCTCATTCATAACAGAATGTACACTCTCCAGCAGCGGGGGAAGCAAGTGACATTCTGTTAGGTACCAGGACATGTCGGCATTAGTGGTAACAAATGGCCGATTGGGCTGCCAAGGAGGCTTGCGAAGGTTCTGGTATTACACATTGTGCCGTTCCCCTGCCGGACATCCTCTCTGTGGTGCGCCGGAAGTCCCTTTGTTTGTGGGAGGAGACGTAGCAGGCAGTGACAAACAATAAACTGCGGTTGGTTAAGCCAACTGACCGACCGTGGCGAACATCCTGTCAGTCATTGGGACAGCATGAAGTGGTCTTGACACGTCTCCGAATCGGGCATTGTCCTTTGACACATGGCTATTTGCTCCATCGAGAGGACCCTCCGATTTGCGATGCTTGTGGTGTGCAACTCACTGTACGCCACTGGAATGTATTTCCTACCTTACTGCTAGGGCAGCGGTGGCTCTTTGTGTTCCCCTGTCCTCTGTTTTAGCTGATGACGAGGCGAGTGTGACGAAAGTTTTAAATTTCTGTGAACTTTCCGGACTCTGGCCTAAGCTTTTAGGCTGGAAGTTTCAGGACGTTAACGAATGGATAGCCCACCACTCCTCTGGCATGGCATTTTGAGTACGTCAGTAAACTTTAGACGCTCACCATCTGTTACTACCTTGCTATGTTTGGTTGGGTCTTTGTTTCGTTCCCCTTATTGTTTGGCTAGTTTGGTTACTTTCCCTTCTGTCCCCTATTTGTGTCCATTTCATTTTATTCAGGTCACACGTATCGCCTAATTATCTTGTACGGTGCTAAAGACCTAGTTGTCGTGCGCCCATAACATCATATCCATCATACCCATCGTGTCCCAACATTATGTGGGGAGCCAGGCATGCAAAATGATTGTAAGTATGGACAAGAATATTTTTGCAGTGCCAAAAGTGTAAAGTGTCTCACCATGTGTATGCCCCCATAAGTGACCTTCCAGACAAAACTGTGTTTTGTTCATGTTCTTTTGGATCTTGTAGGACCACTTCCACTGGGGAATGCTCAGTGCTAGCTTTTGACTATCATAGATCAATTTATCTGCTGGCCAGAGGCAATACCAGTTGATAGTATAACTGCTGAAACTTTAGCCTCTGCATTCATGCATCATGGTTAGCAAGTTTTGGATGCCCACAGCATATCACCACGGACCATAGATGACAGTTTGAGTGCGATCTATTAACTCAGTTGACCAAGTTTTGCAGGTATGTGCGCCACAGTACTAATAGCTACCATCCCAATAGCAGTGGCAATGTCAAATGCTGGCACTGTTCTTTAAAAGCAGCATTCATGTTACATGACAGCACATATACTCCTCTTCTCCTAATGGCATTACTGGGCTTACTAACAACTTATAAACAGGACATCAATTCTTCAGCTGTGGAACTGGTATAAGGCAAAACATTGTGTCTGCCTGGAGAATTCACCAGTCCCAATACACTGCAAAAATTGACACAAGACCAGCCAGATTTCTTATATCACCTACATCTACATAGAGACTCTGCAAATTACATTTTAGTGCCTGGCAGAGGCTTCATTAACCACTTTCACCACCTTTCTCTACCGTTCCATTCTCTAATAGCACGCGGGAAGAAAGAACACCTAAATTGTTCTGCTTTTGATCTGATTTCTCTTATTTTATTGGGATGATTACATTTCCCTATGTAGGTGGGTGCTAGCAAAATATTTTCACATTCAAAAGTAAAAGTCGGTGGTTGAAATTTCACAAATAGAACTCGCTACAGCGAATAACATCATTCTTTTAAAGATTTCCTTCTCAAATTGTGCAACATTTCCGTGATCCTTTACCCCCTGTAACATGATAAAACAAAACGAGCTGCCCTTCTCTGAACCTTCTCAATGTCTTCCATCAGTTCTACCTGGTGAGGGTCCCACACTGGGCAACAGTACTCCAGGAGAGGACGCACAAATGTTATGTAGGCAGTCTCTTTGGTGGAGATGTTGCATCTTCGAAATGTTCTTCCAATGAAACGTAATCTTTGATTTGCCTTCCCCACAATATTTTCTGTGTGTTCTCTCCAGTCTAAGTTGTTCGTAATTGTAATGCCTAGGTATTTGGTAGAATTTACAACCTTAAGGTTTGACTGATTTATCGTATAATTGAAGTTCAGCGGATTTCTTTTACTGGTCATGTGTATTACTTCACACTTTTCGTTAATTAGTGTTAATTGCTAATTTCTGCACCATGTAGAAATTTTGTCTAAATCACTTTACAGTTGTGTTTGATCCTCTTTGGACTTCACTAAGTAATAAATGACAGCATTATCCGTGAACAGTCAAAAAGAGCTGTTCAGATTGTCTCCTAAATCATTTACATACACAAGGAAGAATAGGGGACCTATAATGCTTCCCTGGGGAACACCAGATATTACTTCTGTTTTACTTGATGACTTGCCATCAATTACTATGAACTGTGGCCTTTCTGATAGGAAATCGCAAATCCAATAACACAATTGGGGCAATATTCCATAAGCACTCAATTTCATTAGAAGCCGCTTGTGAGGTACAGTGTCAAAAGCCTTCCAGAAATCCAGAAATATGGAATCCATTTGAGATCCCTTGTCGATCGCACTTATCAGTTCATGTGAATAAAGGACAAGCTGTGTTTCGCAAGATCGATAGTTTCTGAATCCGTGTTGACTGTTGGTCAATAGGTCATTCTCTTTGAGGTAGGCCCTAGTTCATAATGTTTGAACAAAGTATATGTTGCAAAATCCTACTGCACATTGATGTCGATGAGATGGGCCTGTAATTTTGGGGAGCACTCATCTGTAAAACCGTATTGCACACATCCATCCTCTGGCATCATGTCAAGGCATGCTGCTTTGCTACATGCATCAGGATCAAAATCAGTGCTCCTATGTTATGCTTCACACCAATGGTGTGAAACCTAGCTGCCCACTAATATGGATTGTCTATAATTGTTACAGATTTATCACCTTATTTATGGAGTTATGGGAAGTTCATAAAAATTATGGAAATGAGACTTTTACAATTTGATGTTTTTAAAAAATTCCAAAAAGTAACTGTTTACACTTTGCTACTAAAAGTTTTATAGGTCATAATGATTTCCTACCTGAGTATGTAGCAAATCTGTAGAAAATATTAATGATAGCATTTAAGCAAGAATAAGTCCCTGTCCACACCTACCGATGCACGCTTACCTGGCAAGAGTCACATAAATTCTTTTGATCTAAAACGAGTACATGTTGTTCGATCCCAACTTGACTATCCATGTATTTCCTGACGGAGAAAATGATTATATTCGTTTCTGAAGAGAAAAGCTTTCACTGCATTTTTTCACTTGTACTTGTTTTTATAGCTGTGTTGTGCAAAAATAACTTATTTGTGTGTGATGAAATTTCAGCAATTTGTGACATTTTTGTTCAGTGTTTATTTTTTTTTTATTTGTTTCTTTTCCTTTCTTTTAAAAAGCAAAACCATTGTGTTAGCTGTTTAGGTGTTTCTATTCTAACGTACCAGAATATCCGAGCGAAGGATGGGCATGGAATGCCACTCATACAATCATATGTCGGGAACATGCTTGTGGAAACTTCAAACAGCACGCGTGAGCAGCCTGGGTAGCTAGGTTGAGCAAAATACATATGAAAAATTTAAGAATTCTATTCCTCATTTCTGTGCACTGGAGGGACAGGCATCACCCTCGTACAGTAGTTTAAAAAATGCAAGGAATTATATGCTACTTTGTGCCTTCGGAAACTGTTAACAATTTCCGTAAAGAAAAGCCCAAAGCAAGTGTCAATGTGAAATTAAATGACACAAATGATGATCAAAGTTGAAGTGAAGAGAAACCAAAAGTAAAAATGAAGCTACTGTATATGAATGGAAAATGTGTGAAATACAGTATATCTTTTAATGGTCTGAATCAGCTTCATAATTTCTTTTAATATTCTTGCTGAGGGAGTGCACCCCCCCCCCCCCCCCCCCCCAGCCACACTTTCCGATACCCCTCCCCCTTCTCCTTGGTCTGATGTACGATTACTGACAATCTCTTCTCAAGGTTGGCAGCAATGGTGAAATCACCTCTACAACCTCTGTACACTGGACCATACCAGTGATACGGAGAAGTATGCAGGTGATGGACATCTTGGTCAATAGCCTCGCAACAACTGTTTTTCTAAGTAGAGTCAGTGCTGAATGCTACCCAATGGAAATATCGGAACCTGCTTGAACAAGAACAACCACCGCTGCCACAACCGGACGGTCAGCCCCGAACACAGACAACTTGCTCTGGTTGTCTGCTGTAAATGTTGTAGATTATTGTGAAATTAATTGCTTTTGTTATCTGTACATGATACCTTTGGTATTACAAAGTACAACTTTCTTTTCAAACCACCCTGCTATATGTGGTAGCACTTACTGGACCAAGTATTTTGATTTAAGGAATTATAGATGGAAATGAAAGTTTAGTTTTTATTGAGACTGTATAGGAACATTCAAAATTTTATAGCAACTTTTGGCGTTAGCTACAATGTCTTCAATAAATCTGGTTGTATTCTAGTGGAGCTTATTGAGAAGTATTCAGTGAGAGTTTTTTTACCTAGCAAAAACCTATTTTTAATTTATCCACATTGGACACACACACACACACACACACACACACACACACACACACACGTGTGTGTGTGTGTGTGTGTGTGTGTGTGTGTGTGTGTGTGTGTGTGTGTGTGTGTGTAAGGATGTACATTATTGCTCTGCTGAAGACCAAAGGGGAGTGTTAGAGGATGCCTGCATCCAGCAGTAAATGTCAAATGGTTGTTGTTGATCATGTTACAATAATGCTTGAAGCTATGAATTATTCTTCCAAAATTATATTTGCAAACTCAGCTTGAAAAACTATTCCTATTAGAGGCATAGTTGACAAGGAAAATTCTATCTTTCAGGCAATCAACATAGAACCATAAAAATTATTCCAGGATGATATTTTTACTCTGCAGTGGAGTTTGTGCTGATATGAAGCTTTCTGCAGGATTAAAAGTGTGTGCCTTTCTCAGGCAAGCTCTGTACCAACTGAGCCATCCTGGTACATGCCATGGGCCTTCCTCCCAGCTTACCTTCCACCCACCAGTACCTTGCCTACTACTTTCAAAATTTTAGAGTAGTTCTCCTTCAAATCTTGCAGGAGTAGCAATCGTAGAAGAAAGGATATGGTGGAGGCATAGCTTAGCCACAGCTTAGGGGATGCTTGCCGAATGATATTTTCACTCTGCAGTGGTGTGTCTGCTGACATGAAACTTGCCAGCAGATTAAAAGAGGCTTTGATTAAGCCACGTCTCCACCATCTCCTTTATTTCAGGAGTGCGAAACACAACTAGCTCTTTACCCACATGAAGTGATGGGTGCTATCGACAAGGGTTTGCAAATAGATTCTGAATTTCTTAATTTCTAGAAGGCTTTTGACATTGTACCTCACAAATGACTTTTAATCAAATTGCGTGGTTATATCGCCCCAAATTTGCGACTGGATAGGGGATTTTCTGTCAGAGAGGACACATTTCGTAGTAATCGATGGTAAGGCATCGACAAAAACAGAGGTGACATCGGGCGTTCCACAGGGTAGTGTTATTGGTCCTTTGCTGTTCCTTATTTACATAAATGATTTGGGAGAAAATCTAAGTATCTCTCTTAGGTTGCTTGCAGATGACACCGCCATTTACCATCCAGTAAGATCATCTGACGATCAAAACTGCAGAATGAACTGAATAAGATATCACTACAGTGTAAAAATTGGCAATTGACTCGAAATAATGAGAAGTGTGAAGTCGTCCACATGAGTGTGAAAAGAAATCCATTAAACTTTGTTTACAAGATAAAACAACCGAAAGTGAAGACCGTAAACTCCACAAAATACCTAGGAATTACTATTACTTCAGACTTAAACTGGAAAGAACACACAGATAATGTCATGGGAAAGGTGAATCAGAGACTGTGTTTTATTGGCAGAACCCTTAAGATGCAACAGAACTGCAAAAGAGACTGCATACACTACGCTTGCCTGTCCTTTTTGGAGTGTTGCTGCCCAGTGTGGGATCCTTATCAGGTGGGTTTGACGGAGGACATCAAGAGTCCAAAGGAGGACAGGTCCTTTCATATTGTCATGATACAGGGGAGACAGCATTACGGAAATGATACAGGATCTGGGATGGGAATCATTACAACAACAGTGCTTCGCTGCAGCGTGGGATACTTACGAAACTCCAATCACCAACATTCTCTTCTGAATGCTAAAATATATTGTTGACTCCCATTTACATAGGTAGAAATGATCATCAGAATAAAATATGAGAAATCAGAGCTCGAACAGGGAGATTCAGGTGTTCTTTCTGCCTTCGAGCTATTCATGAATGGAATGGGAGATAAATAGTATAACAGTGGTTCAATGAGAACCCTCTGCCAGGCACTTAAATGTGATTTGCGGAGTATCCCATGTAGATGTAGTGCCAGTCCTGCAAGGTTCAAGGAGAACTTCTATGAAGTTTGGAAAAAATAGATGAGGTACTGGCTGAAGGAGAGCTGTGAGGACATGAAGTTTGCAAGGCTAGCTCAGTCAGTAGAGGACTTGCCCAGTGATTCTCAAATGTCCCAGATTTGAATCCTGGTCTGGCACACAGTTCTAATCTGTATGGAAGTTACATAAAAATTATTGCTTCCCAGTATGGTAGCTTGTCTTCTCAGGGTATGCAGGGTCCATGGATGGTTTGGTATACTGCTAGACACGCATACTGGCAGCAATAATACATCATCTTGTTACTAATTTGTTCAGCAGAACAGCATTCTGAGTACTTTTCGTCTTCCTGTAATTTTAAGTGCTCTGTAGTGTCAGCATGTGGCTAGAGTATGCATGTGCATGGTCCATAACAGAGAACTGAGCTTGCATACTCAGTATTCAGACTGAGACAATTTGGTTGTGGCCACGCAGTTGTCATGGGTGGCCAGTAACTTCTTTTCTACTGCAGAAGACTGCAATGCCCCAGTGGTGCCACAATGTACTATCCTGGAGTTGAAGTCTGGATTGATTTCTGACTAACAGTGGTGGTGTAACCAGTGAAGCGTTGGCTGTGGGGATGGACTCATGGGCAAAAGACCCTTGTTCATTCCTCTGTGGTGGCAGATGTTTGCAGTGTGGATTTGTGGTGACACATGGCTATACTTGGCCCTCTTGTGGTAAGCATTGATGTACTGTTTTGCTGTGTTTTGGCCCTCTTGTGGTAAGCATTGATGTACTGTGGTTTGTGTCACTAGGAACCATCGAAGGTGATGCCCGAGTCACATATAATCAGCAATAGGGTGAATGATTGCAATGACTCTATGAAATTGGACAATGACTTAGTGTTTGTGGCCTGAGGACACAAGCTGTGTTGGCAGTTCAATGACCAGCAGTTGCTGCGCACCACTAAAGATCATCAAAAGTTTTAACCACTACAAATTGTTACATTCTTTGTGATTGTATCTTTTGATCACAAACTTTCTGATATTTCATTGTAATTACCTATCATCTTCAAATGCTGATTGGTGGACACTGGACACTTCCTGCTGTCTGAGGTTTATAGAGGATGGCTGTTGATATAATCTTTTATAGTGTGCATCAGTCAGTAAATAAATTGCTGAGTGGTTTTCAATTTTTATAATGTTTTAGTTGTACACTGAAGGTGACATACACAATCACTTTACACTGGAAATAATCAGGCTTAATAAACCCAACCTTTCTTTTCTTCCTTTTCCTTTTGGAATATTCACTTTGAGGTTGAAAATCACATCTGTCTAAATGTTGTCTTACAAATGAAATTTTCATGGAAGAATAATTTTGTATAACTATCTCTTTCTGTAGAACTGGAACCAGTTTATCCTCCACCAGATGCACAGTGAGCTTCTGGAGACACGGCGGCGACAAGAGGAAGCTGAAAGTTCACGTCAGCCTGATTTTGTTTACAATGAGCTTGACTTCCCAAGCATACTGGGTAGTGCTCAGTTAAGACTTTCAAAGAATAGGCATGATCGGCAACAGGAAGGTCAGTTCAGAGATGAGTCTCATTCTAAAATACATCATTCATTGAAAAGAAATCTTCTATTTATTGTCATTTTTTGGACATAATTGAAACCTCTATTGTATGTTGAAAAAAAAAAAACATTGTTTAAAAAATATCACATAAAATGATCTGATCTGCAGTTTCTTATTTCCTTACATACTATCTAATCATTAAAAAACTGCATTAAAAACAATTGATGTTGATAAGGCTGTTCACTTGTTTACAGTTTCAGGTAGCGCACAGACTTCATCTAAGCAATGTGCAAGTGAAGATATGCAGCCAGAAGAAACTGAAATCAGCTTGCTCTTTGGGACAAGGCAGATGAACACTCATATTTGTATGACATGCAATAGCGAAGTATCAAAAGAATCCATAGTTCTACTGACAAATCTCATCTATCCTCACAGTTCATCAGGTATAATTTAACACCTGAGAATGGATTTTTCACAATGATTCTGCAATAAATAACTTCAACACACTGCTGTTACAGATAACCAAACAGAATACACTTTCTGTGACGTACTGATGAGAAGCATGTTTCCTGAACAGACAACTCCAGCTTGGTGTGAGCACTGTGGTCGTTTTCGCCAGTCAGTCCGCTCACGGAAGATAACATCCCTTCCACAGATCATGTCTGTCAATTGTGGTCTTGATCATCCCCAGGTAGGTGGTATTTCCCCTCAAAATTTTCATTTTTTCAGGAGATATTTGTGGGAGAAGGCAATATATTGATTTGACTTGTTGAATAAAACTGAAATTAACCTGAATGTTACCACATGCCTGTTCGAGTTGTGCCTATGTGAACGTGATTGGATACTCGAGTCTTACTGTCTCCCAGTCTCCTAGTTGCCAGATACCTGGAGACAAAATTTGTCTATCCCCTCGTGAATAGGGCCTAAAGATCATTTGGAATGTTTCTTAATAATAGAAAAAAGTATATAAAACCACTGGGTTATTCCAATGCAATGGTGATCAAAATTCCAAAGGTGAGTTATTTGTGATTAGGAACATTTAATTTTTTCTTTGTTTGTCCTTAATAGCAAATCATTTCTTGACTGAATTAAAATATTTGACATTTTTATGCGATGTTGCATTGTAATATGGTCACTGAAACACTTAACAGATACAGTTAGTTTGTACATTCCAATTGGAGATCTGTGTGGAAGTGCGTACCCACAGCAATTGTGAATACTTGCGGTAATTGCTACTTTGGTGGGTAATAACTGAGAGTGTGAGTGCAAGGTTTGTGTATGATGTTATAATTAAAAATAATATTATTAATTAGAAATCAATAAAAATATTATTGCTTAAATCATTGTCAGTGTCTGAGTTGGTAGAAGATATTCGAATAGAACTTGTCATTTCTTTTTAGTAATCGATATTTTTAGTACTGTAGTCCAGATATTAAAATAGCACGACAATACCTCGACGTAACTTGGAAACAAGCAATGGGTGAGGGGTCGTCTTTAAGACCTAATGGGTCTAACTGATCACTAGCGCTATGCAATAAAAAAATAAGAAAAAAGTTTGTACACATTCTGAAAGTTTCACACGTATATTTTAAACTTATTATTTGACATGTTGTCTGGGAGGTGGTCTAAATATTTTTGATTAAGAAAACAATATCTATAGTCCTGACTGCAAATTTATTAACAGTGATGACCGGTTTCAACTCATTTCTGAGTCAACCTTGGATCAGTTTATGTGATGGACCATGTGGCTCACATATTTAGCAGTTTGTGGAGCCAGAATTGGAAAATGTAATTTTAAATACCATGTGTTTCATATAGAAGACACTGTCAGTGAATTTTAACCAGCAATGATTGATTTTAGCTACTGTTCTTCAAAAATGTGTTAACCAACGTGTCATATTTGTGCAACAACCAATGTAGTTTTCTTCAAATGTAATGTACTGCATTTTTTGTTTTGTTTTTTATAAGATGTAATTTGATGATTGGATGGTTATACTTCCTATTGGCAAATACAACTATTGACAAACATGTAAACTGATCCCTGAATGATTCAGGAATGAGTTGAAACCAGTCATCACTGTTAACAAATTTGTGGTTAAGACTATAGTTATTATCTATTTAATCAAAAATATTTTAAACTTGGTATAATAAACTTTATATATCACGTCCATACAATGCATCTACATCGGTTCATAGACACCAGATAACTATATCTCTTCACATATTTTTGTGACAGATGAACAATCTACTCATCATTTGTTTCAATGATACACTTAATAATAAGAAAAATAATTTGTAGTTGATATCTTTATATCATGTGCTGGGATTGGCAAAACAAAGTGGAACAAATTGAATTGAAAGAAAGAAAGAAAATATTGCACCCTATTAATTAATACATTAATTATTCTTCCTACTCTCTGTCACACTCCTAACTCCTACTTCATGTATCGTCACATCTGCCACAATACTTCTGGCAAATACCACACACAGCAGAAGATTAGTTGAAATTTAAAGTAGGTCGTCTTGACTAGGTGTAAAAGTTTTATGTTGCAATTATTTATTTTTATTTTTATTTTTTTAAATTTTTTTTGTTTTCTTAAATGGACCTTAATATAAATCAGTATTTGATCCTCTGTCTGCTCATCATTTGAAGAAAATGAATCAAACTATAACTATATTCAAGTATAATATAAATTAGCACTCACATCTTAAAAAATTTTTATTTCTCATAATATTTTTGAGAAGGATAGGTTACTTACTCACCACAGAGACATCTGATGAGCCACAGAAAGGGCAAATAGCAGATAACAACATAGCTTTCAGCCGTTTAGGCCTTTATTGGTTAGAAACACACACACACACACACACACACACACAGAGAGAGAGAGAGAGAGAGAGAGAGAGAGAGAGAGAGAGAGAGAGAGAGAGAGAGACCGCTGTCTCTGGCCACTGTGGCCAATCTGCACTACCCAGCACGACCTAGGCAGAGCAACCAGTGGTGGTGATGAGGCGCTGGCAAGGAGAGGGAAGCAGGAGGGGAGGGGGATGCATGGCATGGGTGGAGGAATATGCTAGTGCTGACTTACAGACAATGTGGAAGGAAGAGAAGGAAAGGAATGAATTGTGTGGTGGAATGGGAGACAAATGTATGGATAGAGAGTGACAGGGAGAGGAAGGGAAGGGTGGTAGAGGCAAGAACTAGCGAAGGCTTAGGCCTGGAGGATTGCGCAATTCATAAAAATCTAGTGTTTGTGGGGAGGATCCATATGGCACAGGCTGTGTAGCAGTCATTGAAGTGACGAGCTGTGACAGGCACATACAAAAGACACACACATACAACACTTTCAGCTATCGACCATGGCCTTCTTCAGAAAATAGAACACTCACGCAATCACACAGGCACACAACACAATCATACAACCATCACATCCGGCTGCCGCACTTCGAATCACGCTCTGCAGTGAATCAGGGAGGGAGGGGAGGGGAATGAATGGGACGGGAGAGGGGATAGGAAGGTTATGTCATGGTGGTGGGGATGAGTTAGATGGGAAAAACCTTCCTATCCCCTCTCCCCTCCCCTCCCCTCCCGTCCCCGATTCACTGCAGAGCGTGATTCAAAGTGCGGCAGCCGGGGGTGATGGTTGTATGACTGTGTTGTGTGCCTGTGTGATTGCGTGAGTGTTCTCTTTTCTGAAGAAGGCCATGGCCGATAGCTGAAAGTGTTGTTTGTGTGTGTCTTTTGTATGTGCCTGTCGCAGCTCGTCGCCACGTCTTTGCGGTGATTTTTAAACTGTCCTTACTATATTATTAATTCCAACCTGGACTTTCCATTATTATATAGTCATTGAAGTGAGTCACACTATGCAGTGCTGCATGCTCTGCAACAGTGGTCTAGCTGTCTCCTGGCCACAGTTTGACAATGGCCATTCATTTGGATAGATAGCTGTGTACTGGTCAAGCCCACATAGAAAGCTGCACAGTGTTTGCAGCCCAGTTTGTAGATAACATCTATGCAGTTCAGAAAAGCTGGTGGTGGGTGGGACGATCCGGATGGCCCGAGCTGTGAAGCAGCCATTGAAATCAAGCATATGCTCTGCTGCCTGTTGTGCCACAAGGTGGTCCACCTTGTTTTTGGCCATAGTTCAGTGGTGGCCATTCATTCTAATAGACAGCTGGTTAGTCATCATTCTAATATAGAAAACTGTGCAGTGACTGCACCTCAGCTGGTAAATTAAATGGTTGCTTTCACAGGTGGTAGGCCTCTGATAGGATATGATAAGCCTGTGACAAGACAGGAATAGGAAGTGCTGGGTGGGTGGATTGGTCAGGTCTTGCAACCCAGTCCCTTGTGACAGGGGGCTGGGTTTCGAGGTGGCATAACGACAGACTAAGATGTTACGGGGGTTGGGAGGACAACGGAACACCACTGTTGGAGGGATGGGAAGGATTTTGGGCATGATGTCTCTCATTTCTGGGCATGAGGTCAGAAAATCAATACCTTTGTGAAGGATGGAATTTAGTTGTTTGAATCCAGGAAAGTACTGGGAGACTAGGGAAGCCCTGTTTTGTGGATGGTTGGGAATTTTTTGCTGCCTAGGTTTGTGGGGTAATTTTTGTCTGTGAAGGAATTTGGGAGACCCTCAGCATTTGGGAAGGGGAGTTCTTGTCACCATAGATGTGCCATCCACAGGTAGTATGAACTAGGATAGACAAGGTTCTATGTTGAGATTAGGTTGGCTACAGTCTGAGGGATTGGTCTGGTCCAGTGCCCGTTTTATATCTCGTACAACAGAGTCAGTGTTTATTGTGAGAACTGTCTGCCATTTTAGTGGATGACATGTGTTCTGTTGATTGAATTGCACTTTTTCTATATTGTACTAATATGGCGAAAGAAGTTTAAAATCCTTAGCTGTTGTTTCCTTGTTTCTTTCTTTTATTTTGTAGCATAATTGTATCACCTTTCTTTCTCTCTGCCTTTTTTTTAGTTCTCGTTCTTACTAAGCACGGACATGAGCATTTGTGACCTCTGTACTTTTGCGCCCTAAAAAAAAGTCGGAGGGATTGGTGACAAATCCCAACTTGTCACAGACACTTCCCTATACACCAACATCCCACATGTCCATGGCCTTGCTGCTCTCGAACACTAACTCTCCCAGTGTCCCTCTGAATTAAAGCCAAGCCAACTTTATCCTAAGTAACAACTACTTTTCCTTTGAGGGAAAAGTTCACCATCAAATCCGTGGCACAGCCATGGGCACCCGCATGGCACCCTCTTATGCCAACCTGTTTATGGGCTATCTGGAGGAATCCTTCTTAGCATTCCATAACCTCAAACTTCTGGCCTGGTTCATGTTTATTGATGATTTTTTTCAAGATCTGGACTCAGGGCTAGGACACCCTATCCTCCTTCCTTCAAAAATTCAACTCCTCCCCCATCCACTTCATCTGGTCTTCCTCAACCTACCATGCCACATTCCTGGATGTCAGCCTTCATCTCACTGATGGCTCT
The DNA here is from genome assembly GCA_026315105.1 of Locusta migratoria. Lineage (NCBI taxonomy): Eukaryota > Metazoa > Arthropoda > Insecta > Orthoptera > Acrididae > Locusta > Locusta migratoria. The sequence goes on along the minus strand of CM048746.1, from coordinate 332,021,373 downwards.
ATCCACACTTCCGTCCATATTAAACCTATGAACCACCAACAGTACCTACATTTTGACAGTTGCCATCCCTCCCAGCCTAGACACCTGTGGACGACGTATCTGTGGTGACAAGAACTCCCTTTCTGAATATGCTGAGGGTCTCGCAAATGCCTTCACAGACAGAAACTACCTAGCAGATCTAGTCCACAAACAGATATCCCATGTCATAACGGACACATCCTAAATCCTCCCTCTAACGCCAGTAACCATCCACAAAAGAGCGCTCCCCTTGCCACCCAGTACTACCCTGGACTCGAATAACTAAATTGCATCCTTTGCCAAGGTTTTGATTTTCTATCCTCGTGCTCAGAAATGAAAGACATCCTGCCCAAGATTCTTCCCACCCCTCCTAAAGTGGTGGTCTGTTGTCCCCCAAACCTTCTTGTCCATTCCTATTCCACCCCAAAACTCAGCCCACTGCCACAGGGAGGGATCATATCCTTGTGGAAGACCTCGATGCAAGACCTGTCCAATCCACCCACACAGCACTTCCAGTCACAGGCTTATCCTACCCTATAATAGCCCAGGCCACTTGTGAGAGCAACCATGTAATTTATTAGCTGAGCTGCATTCACTGTGCCTCCTTCTATATTGGCGCTCGCGCGCGCGCATGTAGGGTGTGTGTGCATTCATTTTATTTTATTTTCCTCCACTCACCTGCCTTTCCACTCCATCCGAAAGCTGAATCTTGGTCCTTCCATCTAATATGTACGTACTCTGAAAGGCTGCTGTATCCATCCCCACCAACGTGAGGCAACATTCCTATCCCTCACCCCCCCCCCCCCCCCCCATTTCTTTTCTATACCACAGAGTGTGATTCGAGGTGCGGCAGCCAGAGATGACGGTTGTGTGACTGTGTAGTGTGCCTTTGTGATTAAGTGAATGTTCCTATCTATGTCTGAAGAAGGCCATGACAGATTGCTGAAAGTGTTGTACCATATTTGCTCGAATATAGGCCGCACTTTTTTTCCCAAATTTCGGCGTAAAAAATCGTGGTGCGGCCTATAATCGAGATTCAATCCTCCTCCCCCAACCGCTCCTTTTCCCAAAGTCGTTAGTTTCAACAATTACACGCTCACTTTCATTTTGGTTTGAGAAATGTAATAAACCAGGATAATTTTAAAAAATGCAACAGTAACAGTTTCGCAGAACTGCATATACGTTTTTGTACATATTCACGGAAATGGCGCGGGAATTCATGGAAGTCGATATTTCAATGTAAATCGAAGCCAACAAAACGTGACGACCGTTTTTTTTTAACACGCCCGCGTGGCATTAAATTAAAAAATAGTACGTAACACACACTTCCTAAGCACTCAAATGATTTTAATTTGATGTAGTCAATGACGCTAGTCTTCACGATAAAAGTTTAGTTTGTGTCGCGAGGGATTTTACCATGACGTTTACGTTGGTATGGTAACGCCTACCATGAGCGGGGATGGGAGGTTAAGGTAGCGGGACAACTGATTTGTGTAGCTAATGCTGATTTTGAGTTACAATGCTACGTTTTATAATAACGTACTGTACTACAACTAGATTCACTGGTTTCACATTCATTGGGAGTTATTTCCATGAAACGATGTACATGGAGCTCGGGGCTATTTTGCAGCCTTGCAACTGAATCATTTATGTTGTAACAGCAAAACCACAGTTCCTGTTTTGAATTATGAAGTCAAGCAAACATGGGTATATTTACATTTTAGCCCTTGAAATGCACGACGACTCTTCGAATATTTTAATAGTTTGTCCTCATTTACAAACCAGCGTCGAAATTTTTTTCTTCAGCGTCAAATTTACGTCGAACTTTCCGTTTTCCATGTCCATTAAGGCTAGTCTACACGGCAACACTAGGTTGCGAAAATCGTTGCATGAAATGAATTGCGCGCCACTGGTTTCGTGTATGTCTGTAGACACGGCGCCAATACTATACACTTCAGTTTCGTTGTTTCGTAGTCACCGTAGAATGACAGTTTTGGTAGCTGTAAGAGTTCTGGCGAATCTATTGCTTGTCTGTGTGAAGTCGCTGCATAAGACTAAACATAAAAAGAATAAGAAACGTGTTTGGGTTCGTGAATGGATTTTAAAGAAGACTTCAGCTCTGTTACTCAGCAACCTAGCTGAAAGAAATTGTGATTGAAGACCCTAGAAGTTACTTTAAACAACGTAGAATGTCACCAGAGCAGTTAACGTTCCTTTTAAACAGAGTTAGTAATTCAGCAAAAACACAAGTTACCGTTATGCGTGAAGCATTGTTACCAGAACTGAAATTACAAATTGCATTACGTTTCTTGTCAAGTAGATATTCGTCTCTGCAGTACTTGTACCGTGTTCCGAATCTACAATTGTCATACTTCGTTTGTGTAGGTATTTCTAATTCAATGTATTTTAGTCTGCAATTCACTAATCGTCAACCCATCAACATTTAATTTCACAAATAATTGCCAGAAGAGCACTAACACGCCGTTAAAATCGCACAAACACATACACAACGCATATATGTTCAAAAACTGAATTATTTCTTCCGTTCCCCCCTTTATTTCGTATTTTGTTCCATATTGGGCATAACATAAAAACACGCTCTATCAGTTTCGCCAAAGTTGGTAGATGCCGAAACTGTCGCCAACGAGTTGCGCCAACGTTTGTCGCACCTGCGTATTGGCCAGTAGCGCAATTTCATTAATTTTAGTGTCGTGTAAACTAGTCTACTGTGACAAGGCAGCCTTCGGGTCGGCAGTGCGTTCATTGCCAGCTACAAACTTAAAAGCCAAAACATCGTCACACACTCCCACGCAAGCGTGCGCGCACACACACACACACACACACACACACACACACACACACACACACACACACACACCAAAAATAATTTCCGAAGCACACGCTACGCTTTACAACACTTGAAATGCCCGGTAACACACCTTGATTCGGCGTCCCCTCACTTGGGGCGCCCGGAACGGCCTGTCATCTCGCTTTTTTTATTCGTCGATTTACAGTTTTGCATATTTGTTTTGAGTTTATTGAAAAGAGAACATTAGTTCGTTAACATTGTGTTTCTGATTACGAAAAAAGTTCGATTACACAAAAAATAAAAATAAATAAAATAAAAATTAAAAAAGCTACGGCCTATACTCCAGATTTTTTTTTTCTATAATCTCGTGTCAGAAGTTTAGGTGCGGCCTATATTCGCGCAAATACGGTATGTGTGTGCCATTTTTAAGTGCCTATTGCAGCTCATCATCACGTCTTTGCGGTGAGTCATAAACTGTCCTATTACTATATTGTCAATTCCAACTTGGACTTTCCATTATTAGACCTTCATAAACTTTCCATCACAACATTATGCGGCACTTCATAAATCTGTTGCACAATGGAGGCCCAAGTATAGATGACCCAAAACTAACAATATGAGCTATTGAGAATGAATTTTGAAACTATGGCCTACTCCTACAAAAGCAAAATATTTTGGAAAAGATTTTTTTACTGCAAAGAAGAGTTCTGGGAGTGGTCTCAAGCAGAAAGCAATAGTGGAAATCTGGTACATTACCAATTGTTGGCTTGTCTGATGTATTGTTTGTCAGACTGTAATTCTATTATTTTACCCAGAGTAGAATTTTCTTTTTCATGTATGGAATCGGGTTTTTTTATTTCTCCTTGTAACTGATGGACATCTCCAGCACATGTAACAAACATAACATCCTCAGAACATCCAGTTGGGCACCAGTATAATTAAAAATTAATAATATAATTAATAAATTAATAAAAATATTTTTCAAATCATTGTCATTGTTTGAGTTGGTAGAAGATATTCAAATAGAAATTGTCATCTCTCTTTAATAATCAGTGATATTGTTAGTACTGTAGCCCAGTTGTTAAAATAGCATGACAATACCATGATGTAACTTGGAATCAAGCAATGGGTGATAAGTCATCTTTAAGATGTGATGGATGTAACTCATCACTAGCACTATGCAAAAAACATTTGTACACATTCCAAAAGTTTCACACATATATTTTAAACTTAGTATAAGAAACTTCATACATCACAACCATAAAATGCATCTTCATTGGGTCACAGATAGCAGATAACTCTCCCTCTCTCTCTTTACATTTTTTGTGACAGATGAACAATCTCCTCATCATTTGTTTCAATAATATGCTTAATAATCAGAGAAATAATTTGTAGTTGTTATCTTTATATCATGTGCTTGGATTGGCAAAACAAAATGTAACATATTGAATTTTAAGAAAGAAAGAAAGAAAGGGGAAAAAAAAGTATTATGCCCTATAAATTAATAAGTAAAGTAACTTTCCCACTCCCCTTCACATTCCTCACTTCTACCTCATGTATTGTTATAATATTTCTCCCATTTGTCATGTTGCACGTTAACAAATTATTAGCAGAAGTGAAAGAAATGATTATATTCATTCCGGTTCAGAAAACACCATAAATGTCTATGTAAATTGCTTCTAATGTTGGAGGAAGGCAAGAGCAGAACATCTAGGACCATACACAGTAAAGAACTGTGGTACTAACCCTGAGGTATACTGCTGGCAATCCCAAAATATAACACCAAGAACAACCATAGGTATCAAAGCTGCTTATACAAAACATCTGTTGAAAGAATAGTTTCATTATATCCATACAGCCATTTGTTCCTCCTTTATATAGTGTTTGCAGAATCAGTTGGCACCCATGATGTGCACCTGTGCTGAAATGTTAATTATATGCATCTCTTGCTGCAAATTTAATCTGATTTTGATGCTTCCTTCGTGGTATTACATCTTGGGTGGTGAGCAGTGTTGTAGATAGCTGAACTTAGTTACTACGTACTGTGCATGATTACAAAGGGTACTTATTAGCTGTGTTAGGTTGTTTGTGCTGCTGCATATCACAGAGTAATGGAGAGATTACTGTCTATATTTTATAATCACTTACATTCTTCTCTTGATCATGAATGAGTTGCATAATATTTTCAGTGGGCTTAGATTAGATTAATACTTCTTCCATAGACATTTTGTAATGATGTGGAATGTGTCAGTTTAGTAAATGTCGTCTATACATGACAATCAATATTTTAAGGATTTTTTATTTACAATTTTTGGTTGGACTCCAGCAATTATTCTGATTACACGCTTTTGTGCAACGAATACTTTTTATTCAATGTTGAATTGCCCCAGAATATGATCCCATATGAAAGCAGTGAATGAAAATTGGCATAGCAAGCTAATTTGCTGAGATGTATATCACCAAATTTTGCAATGACCCTGATAGCATAAGTAGCTGATCTGAAACGTTTCAGCAGATCTTCAATATGTTTCTTCCAATTCAATCCCTCATCAATGCAAACACCTAAAAATTTGGAATATTCTACCTTAGCTAGAGATTTATGTTGAAAGTCTAAATTTATTAATGGTCTCATGCCATTTAATGAAACTGTATATACTGGGTTTTGTCAAAGTTTAATGAGAGTTCATTTGTAGAGAACCACTTAATAACTTTCTGAAAGATATCATTTACAATTTCATCCGTTAATTCCTGTTTGCCAGGTGTGGTAGCTATACTTGTATCATCAGCAAAAAGAACTAGCTTAGCATCTTCGAGAATGTGTAATGGCAAGTTATTAATATATATTAAGAACAGCAAAGGTCCCATGACCGAACCTTGTGGGACCCCATTTTTATAACTCCGCAGTTAGAGGAATTAATTGTTTCTTCTGTATCATGTATTCTGCTTATTTCAACTTTCAGCACTCTTCCACTTAAGTATGATTTAAATCATTTATGCACTGTCCCACTCATATCACAATACTTAACGTAAGCTTATCTAGAAGAATCCCATGGTTTACACAATCAAAAGCCTTTGAGAGATCACATAAGTCCCAACTGGTGATGTCCGGTTATTCAAAGCATTTACTATTTCATCAGTAAAGGTATATACAACATTTCCTATTGAAAATCTTTTTTGAAAACCAAACTGACATTTTGTTAGAACTTAAGTTTTACTAATATATGAAGCAACTCGAGAATACATAACTTTTTCAAAAATTTTGGATGAAGCTGTCGGAAGTGAGATGGGGCGATAGTTGTTGACATCAGATGTATCCCTTTTTTTATGCAAAGGTTTAATGGTGGCATATTTCAGTCTATCAGGGAAAATACCTGCTTTAAAGAGCTATTACATATATTATTGAGAATCCTACTTATCTCATGGGGACAGGCTTTTAATACCCTGCTGGAAATGTCATCAATTCCATATGACCTTTTACTCTTAAGAGAGTTTATTATTTTCCTATTTTCTGAAGGAGAGTTGGGTGGAATTTCAATTGTATCAAATTGTGTGGGTATGGCCTCTTCCATTAACTGCCTTGCTCCTTGTAATGAACATTTAGATCATATTTTCTCTGCAACATGTAAAAAGTAATCATTAAAATGTTTTTAACTTCTGACTTTTGTTAATAAAGTTTTCATTTGTTTTGATGGTAATACCCTCTTCCTCCGCTCTTGGTTGCCCTGTCTCCCTTTTAATAGTATTCCAAATTGTTTTAATTTTATTATCAGAGAAATTAATCTCAGGCATGATGCACATGCTTCTTTATTTTTTTTAATAACTTTTCTTAATTTAGCACAGTAGCCCCTTAGGGGCTTATCATTAATTTGTTGAGTACAGATTTGGCGAATCTGGGTCCTGAACTGTGGGCTGTGTCGCGCCAACAGTCCACTAGACCGTAAGCGCTGAGTGTGCATCAACGACCATTGTTTGACGCAACAGTGGAACATTGTAAGTTTCAGAGCCCGGGGATCTTGGCTAAATCGCTCGGGTCACGAGGATGGTACAAACCTCTACAAAAAAAGAATAAAAACACAAAATCTCAAGGTACGCTACATGCCAAGGTTGAGGTTGAACGGTCGCTAGCGAGCAATCTCTGAGGAACCTGCCACACCTCAGTTGTATAAGGCTTACCCAGGCAAGTGGGGCTCTGCCTGGGTGAACCTTTATTTCCCTAGCTACACGTGGGAAAACCATGAAAAACCATGAAAACCGGAGTAACACTGGTGGGCATTTAACCACCGTCTCTCTAGAAAGGCAAGGTAGTCTTCAATGCTGAGAAATATGACACCCAGTCGCTCCCTTCCTTAGCTACGCCTTGGGAGGAAAGCAGGGCTCGAACCAAATACAACCATATGCTCCATGGTATGTAGTGTGTGCCAGGACAGATGGTGAATCCTTCACAAACACAAAGTCTCTCTTTTTTGTCGAGAACTTGAAGACAAGTTTGGAGAAGTAGACGGCATGTCGAAGATGTGATCGGGATCGGTTTTAATAACGATGTCATCCCCAGCACAGTCACGGACATTGCTTGCCTGCGACAAGCTTGGTGATGTTCACGTTACTATCACCCCACACAAAAGCCTAAACATGGTACAGGGTATGATATTTCATAGGGACCTCCTTTTGCAGTTGGATGATGAACTCTGCAAGAACTTGGAGCGGCGAGGAGTCCACTTCATACAGCGAGTTCATAGACCTCCTAAGGACAACATGGTCACCACTGGTGCCTTCATCTTGGCCTTCGAGGGTAATTCATTGCCTGACAAGGTCAAGGTGATGATTTACCATTATGACGTTAAACCCTATGTTCCTCCCCGTATATGCTGTTTTAAGTGCTGGAGGTTTGGGCACATGTACAACTCAACCTGTCGGGACTGTGGCCGTGTAGCACACCCAGACCTCCCTTGTACACCTCCTCCCATGTGTGTCAACTGTGAACAGTAGCATCCACCTTGCTTGCCTACCTGCTCAGTACCACTCAAAGAAAGGAAGATCATGCAAAATAAAACCATAGATTGGCTGTCTTATTCCTAGGCTAAAAGAAAACACAATTAACTCCACCCAGTCAGCATAACAACTTCCTATGCAGCAGCCACAACACCATTTCAGCAGACTAGTTTGCCACCTGTTCAGACAGTCGTTGTAGGCCCAACCATCAGCATCTGCCCGCTTGGTGGTAGGGGGCACATCTCACTCTGTTGCTTCCAAAGCCCCAGCCTTGGAAGCAAAAAATACCCCAACCAACGGGGACATCAGTCTCCCACATGAGCCAGAGTCACAACAGCCTGCTCTGGTTCCTCTCACGAGGAAGGGATTGCTTGAATCCCTTTCTCCCATGGTTTCTCCCACTGATACAGTGGATGCCAGTGAGTGGCACAAAGTGCCTTCCAAAGCTGGTCGTAGGATCTCAAAGGCAACCTCAGTCCCTGAGATTGAGTCAGTTCAGCCCTCCCAGCATGAGAAACCGAAGGGTTAGCGAGACAAGAAAAAGAAGCCAAAAAAGAAAGAACCCCTAGTGGCCTCTGAGGACGAGGTGGAGATTTTTGCATCCCCCGAGGACTTCGTTTGTGGAGACCCCCCAGAATCGAGGCACACGGAGAGCAGACTCACCTCCGGTGGTTGGAACTAAGAGATGTAATGAGCCACTTTTTATCATTCATGTCTTCCCAGGCGATGGAAAAGTCATAATCCAATGGAACTGTGGCGGTTTCTTTATCCAGCTACAACAACTTTTGAGTGTCACACCTGCTCTCTGCATTGCCTTCCAGGGAACCTGGATCCGGGCAATGCAGACCTCTGCCCTTCGGGGCTATAGGGGATACTTTTGCAACTGTAGCGTGTAGAACAGGGTGTGAGGTGGAGTGTGATATATGTCCTTGCCTCTGTCTATAGTGAACCCGTGCCCCTTCAAACACAGTTAGAATCTGTGACTGTCAGGGTAAGGACAACACAGGAGATCACTGTCTTCAGTCTCTATCTTCCTCCAGATGGTGATGTCTCATTGAATGCTTTGGCTACACTTATATTACAACTCCCCCACCTTTCCTGGTATTGGGTGACTTCAATGCCCATAATACCTTCTGGAGGTGGTTCTACAATTTCTGGCCGTGGCAGAGTTGTCGAGGACTTGCTTTCTCAACTCGACCTCTGCCTCTTAAACACTGTCTCCCCCCCCCCCCCCCACACACACACACATTTTAATGTGATGCATGGCACATTCTCAGCCATCAATTTGTCGATCTGCAGCCACAGTCTTCTGCCATCCATCCATTGGAGGGCTCATGACAACCTGTGTGGCAGTGACCACTTTCCAATCTTTTTTCACTTCCACAATGTCAGTCCCCGGCACACCTGCCTAGGTGGGCTCTACACGGGGCTAACTGAGAAGACTACACTTTTGCTGCCATCACTCGACAACATCAATGTGGTGGTTGAGAGCACCACACGATCCAACGTTTAAGCCACAGAAGCGACCATTCCTCATTCCTCCAGGTGTCCACGGTGGAAGAAAATACCGTGGTGGTCGCCAGAGGTCGGTGAGGCTATTAAAGATCGCAGGCGAGCCTTACAACACTACTAGCAGCACCCCTCTACAGAGCACCTGATCGCATTTAAGCAGCTCTGCACTCATGCCCACTAACTTATGAAAAGACGTAAACAGGAGTGTTGGGAGAGATACCCCTCTACTATTGGGACAGGTACCTCCACCTCACAGGTCTAGGGAAAAATCAGGCACCTACAGCGATACCATACACCAGCAAGTATCCCTGGGATCTGCATCAATGGAACTGTTTGTACAGACCCCGCCACACTTGCTGAGGCCTCTGCTGAGAATTACGCTTGCGCCTCTGCCTCTGCGAACTACCTACCTGCCTATGTGCATTAAAAGATCAGGCAGAACATAAGCCCCTTTCCTTTACCGCTCGCCACTCTGAGGCATATAACGTGCTATTTAATGAGTGGGAGTTCCTCAGTGCTCTTAAACAATGTCCCGACAAGCCCCTGGGCCTGATAGTATCCATAGCCAAATGCTAACGCACCTATCGGTCGAGAGCCAGTGTAATCTCCTTGCTCTATTTAACCGCATCTGGTGTGCTGGCATTTTCCAGTGACGTTGGCGGGAAAGTGTCATCATCCTGGTGCTCAAACCTGGTAAGTATCCTCTCCATGTGGATAGCTATCAGCCCATTAAACTAACCAATGTATCCTTTAAGTTGTTAGAATGCATTGTCAGTCAGTGGTTATGCTGGATTCTCGAGACTCGGGGCTTACTTGCTCCATGCCAGGGCGGTTTCCTCCAGGGTCGCTCTACCACCGACAACCTGGTGTACCTAGAGTCCACCATCCACACCGCCTTTTCAAGGCACAAACATATGATAGCCGTCTTTTCTGATATGCAAAAAGCGTATGTTACAACCTGATGACACCACATTCTCACTCTGTTACATGGTTTGGATCTCTTGGGGATCACGCCCGGTTTTTATTAAAAAATTTTTAGCTGTCAGCCAAGTATTCATTACACATCTAATCCAATTTTTCCCCCACAGATGATTCTGAAACCAACCAACAGCAAAGGCAGTACTCAAGTGGAACAAAGGCAGTACTCAAGTTTTTTATAATTACAGTAAGAGTGTTTTGTGGTGGTAACGTGGAATAAAAGGTTCACGGGATTCCAGCTACATCAAATAGACTACAAATTTTCTACAAAGTTTTTTCTTGGACTTTCTCAAATGGAGTGACTATTGATGTTGCTTCCACATTTTTATATACTACAGCTGCTAGCAATGACATTACTGGTGACCATTGTAATGCCATATAAACATACATAAACTCCATTTTTGATACACCTGCTTTAATTTTGTGATTGCTGCATTCCACATTGCAGTGAACTGCAAATTACCATCTCTATTAAGAATGATGACAGTGAATTAGTTGGTCTTAGAAGCTGTTTCTACAAAACTCAGCAGTGGTGTTGTCAAACTTTATCTCATGATGGTTATCTAGGGGTAGTGTTGACATTGTTCTACACTGTACACTGTTTTCCCAAAGTAAAACTGGCTGCATTTGTAGGGTATTTAATATACCCCATTTGTTCCAAGAAGTGCCACACCTGATTATAATTTATTACTGAATTTGCAACAGTCTTGAAGATTACCGTGATTTTTGTCTCCCTCAACAGCTGGTTTATCTTACTGCACATAGTACTAAAGAATAGCTAAAATACCAACTTCATTTTTGATTTTTACATCTTATGGCTGATTCTTGCTTAGGATCAGTCATTTGATGATCATTGTAGTCATTGTTCCAGAAGATTTTGCATTGGTGCCTCAGCTCATCGAGTAGGTTTTTGGCATATGATATTATTCTTACATAATCTTATCGGAATTTGCAAAACATCGCACTTCTATGTTAGATGATAATGACTGATAGTGTGCAGTTGCAACATGGTATGCACATTTCTTTTGTAGGTACTGTGGCACAGGCATCCATTTCCTATACAGTAGATGAGGATGTCAAAGGAGGTAGATGCATTTTTCGTCTTTCCCTATTGAAGTGGATGTTAATTGTTAGTGGTGTTGATATACTCCAAGAACTCCTTAACTTTTTTAAGTTGATAGTGGCAAATGATGAACATACCATCAACATATTAAAAGAAAAAAACTGGCCTTTAAACAGACACAGTATCATTGAACATCTTTGTAAAACTTTTGCAATTGCTGGATATAAATGACTTCTATTGCATTCCCATCTATTTGAATGTAATATGGGACATTGTACAAAAGTCTTTGATAGGCACAGTTTTAAACAATCCTACAACATCAAAACCATGACATAACTTCCACTAATCACAAGAGGTCATGGGATGGGACTCGCCAATTTCACTTAAGTTGTATGAGAAGCTGCAGCTAGATATACTTTTCACATTCCTGAAATATCTTACCTGAGTGGACCATAGGAAGAGAGAAAACCCAATCAAAGGCTCTTGCTACTATGTTATAGGTGGCAACTTGTTGCATCTAAAAATAACTTAGTTGGTTAGCATGTGGGGTTCTAATTTTGCTCCTAATTTTTTTTAATTTGTTTAATTCATTGTAATACTCAGATTTTTAAGATTAATTACAATAATTTCAGTTAATTAATGTGACTAAACAGTTAATTTTTAGATTCTGGCTAAGGTTAGAATGAAATAAAATTTCTGAAAATCCCTGCAATTGTCGCTGGAAGTTACATTACATTTTTCAGGTTGATAATCATTAAAGAAACATTTAAAATGTGTATATTGTTCACTTTCTTCCAATGATGAGGGCTTTGAGGAGCTTAGTTGTGAGTTTTGGTATTCTCATAGTTGAGTTCTGTGAGAGCTTGTAGTGTCCTCCTCAAGAAACATGCAGAGGTATAAATCACTGCCCCATGTTACAGAATTATGGCTGTGTTGTCCTTGTCAGCAGCAAGAAACCCCAATGCTTTCATCATTGCATATTGATGAGGGCCATTGCAGTTAACCCTGGTTATGTTTGGCTTTGCTTTAATGAGAATATGGCTTGTATCGTGACACATAATGTCCATGATTCCACTGACAAGCACAGGGAATGCTCTTTTGACACCACTTACTGTGGTTTTACAGACGGAGATCTCCAAAGTGAAGGTACAAATTTATGTCCTTTCTTAAGTGCCAACTTGTTTGGCATGTGTTTGGGTCTACATTGTATCATTTTAACTGTACCACATGGACTCCCGTTTCTGCTTCTCTTTAGTGTGCGTCTGTGATGTTGTTTGATGGAAAACCATAGCCACATCGCCCCAATCCAAATATCATCTCAGTCGAAGACTGCAAGTGTCTTTAATACTTGTGTGTGAAAAGACATAAGAGCACATCCACTTATGCCCAGCTACTTTCTAGTTTGAGGTATCTTTTCTCCTTTTAGTGCAAAGGTATCATGATCAAAAGCTCTCCTGGGGGCAGAGATTTCATTACGGTGGTATACCATTGTACATAGGGAATCCTTGTTATGGCGGTAGAGCAGGAATGTTAGCAAACACGTCATGACCAGAAGGATAATGTGCCACATCATTATGCAGTTATTCTGCATCATATTTCCTTCCTGTAGATGTATTTAATGAAAAAATGCAAGCATTTATTGGCAATAGCATTGGGTAAAATTTTCAGTCTTCCAGCCATATGAGCTAGTTGAAACATTATGCACTTTTGAACAATTGCTGTTTGGTTAGTCACTTGTGATGACTGCTGATAGGCTATCATAACACCCTAACAGTCTCCAACTGTCATTTGTGACATTACCTGCATCTACATGTGGCAGCCTGTTTTAATTACAACTTGGACCAGCTTCAGGTCTTCAGAGGTAGGCCACGCAGAATCTGTTTGTTTTTGCTACAATCGCAGTGGCTGATAAGTATTTTCGAGTGCTAGCTTTCAATAAATTTCACCCTACTGTGTAAGTTACTTCTTCCAAATTTACTTATTGTTTGTGTAACAGTCATTCAATCATCACACAAGATTTTATATACAAAATAGGTGCTAATATAATAATCAGAAGCACCCACATTTTTAACCTCGTAGATTTCAAGTAGACATGTATTTTATTTCAGTGTGAGTTGTAAGATTATTACCTGTGGAGTACAAGTCACTGGTATTGTGTTTCTATGAATACATGGCATTTGAAGAATATTTCCACACCGAAGTTTGAGAGAGGATTTACTTACATATACAAGGTAAGTAAGGTTAAAATTCTCTTCATTTACAGCTCTAATGTCGTCTATTCCGGTCATGATGTAGCAGTAAAATAAGTCTTGGACAACTTGAAAGTTGTTAATCTCCTCATTTTTGTTTCCAAATTTGGAAATGTAGTGTCTATGGATATAAATTACAAAATCAAAACTGAGAGAATAATAATATTTTCATTGTCATCAGATGAAAATTGTAATGTGTGACTTAGACATATTCCAAGCTGAAATGAACAAGCATCAGCATAAAACACTTCCATGAGTAATATATAATTCATGATGCTAAAATTTTGGACAAAGGAGAAAAATTAGTCATTCAGAGTAATCACTAAACAGATGATATTGTGTCTCCAGTCTTTCAAAACACACCATCATACCACTCAAAATCTGTCTCTTAAGTAAAATGTCCTGCAGATGTAGAAGAAAATATGCAAAAGTGCTATTCAGGGAAGGTGAAACCTTAATTTGTTATCCACAGTGAGAATCCCTATAAAGTTGAAGAAACACAGCTTTACTTTTAGAAAACAGATTCTTCAACATCACTACGTGGGCTATAATGAAGGATGGTGGTAAAATGCAAAGTTCTCTTGGGATGTGATGGGAAGTGTCAGTTCCTTCATTGTGATAAACTCCGATTTGAGTTATAATGTAAATATAAATGTTGGTACCAATAAATTGCTGTCCAGCTCTGTCATTGAGACTTACTTTGAGTAGTATTATGTTATAAAAAAAAAAGGAAAAAATGTTTCAATTGTAAAAAGAAAGTTGAAAATGTCATCCAGTGCTTGCAGAGCACCACCAGTTATGAAGAAAGAAAATTATTATTATTTTGTAGAACAACTTCACCCGACACAAGTGCCAAAACACAGCAGACTTTATGGCAGCATAACTGTCTACTTGCTTGCTGTCTAGATGTTAATTCCATTTCAACTTAAAGCATCCTACAGAAATGTGATTTTATTTTTCCTCAACACTTAGGTGGAATTTACTTGCAATTATCAGATTTTCTGCTTATGATTAGAAAGTTGCCAGCATCTGAAAAACAGAGTGATTGTTTATAGCCTCCTGAACTGTTAGTGTCTCTCTAAATGGATGAGACCTATATTCTGCCACAGATTTCTTCTGGGTATAGTGGAAAATACATTAGTAATATTATGCTGAGAGATATGTGAAGACAGCTTAAGTATTTCCAGTTTCCTCTAAAAGTTCATCTTTAACATTGGTTAGTGGTTGGAAGTATAGAATTCAAAGTTGTCAGTATCATAGCTAATAATTATGATGTTGATGAGATCAGAAATGATTGTTGACTATTCAGTCCAAATAAAGTCTTACTGCCTTTCATTGTGCATTGGGAGCTTTTTTTTATGTTTGGTATTCTGCATATCGTGACAGCCACAGGTTTCATGGTGATTGTTTCTATTCTTCGTACTTCCATTGTGCACTGAACTTTTGGTTAAAAGACAGGCATTATTACTTCTGATAAACTTAAGCAAGGAATAAATATAATGAAAACCAGTTGTTAATGTATCCAGTTCATAAAATATATTTCACCACGCTAGAAAATTACACCATAGTTGAGTTTCACAGGTAATGGGTTTGTTCCAAAACATGAAACTTTGATATATAGCAGAGTAAAAGTAAGCATAGTATGCCTTTCTATCTTTATTTTTGTTCCTTTCTGTGTTTTTATATTATATATAACTCCATTGCCATCTTTTCCAAGGAAATGCTGTTGTATAGGTGAAATTTATTGAAGCAGATTTCTCTTATATCCATTAAAATCAAGGTCTGTAGTTGACTGTTTCCCTTAAACCCACAGTCAAATATTGAGTGCCATAGGAAGAACACTCTGCCTAGCATCGCCCCCCCCCCCTCCCATCACCTCTTCCCTCGTCACCATAGTCCCATGATCCTACATCACCAGCAACCAGCATGGCAGCCAGTCCTTGTTGTAGGGCTGTTATGTATCCTCTTTCTTGAGCTCCCTCACAACATGGGGGATAACTTCAACTAAGACAGATGTTAGTGATGGTACCAACACCTGCACGTGCCAGTGCACATGTAAGGCAGCAGAAGCTTTAATGCTGTTAGTCTCCCCCGAAAACAGCTGAAAAAGCTACAGGTACCATCTTTGCAGAACTCTGTTCCAATAACTGCATAACCTGTCCTCCCTACCACCACTGTTGCAATCACATCCACTGCAGCACCAACCAAACAAGCCAAATCCAAAAAAGCAACTGCTAAGAAAGAAGTGAAGCCAGCTATTCAACTGTCAGATAATGTGGAAGTTATTATTCCTGATCCGGCTCCAGAACTAACGGAGTTGGATGTCCCTCAGGGGCAAACATCTCGCCACAATACTGAACCTCCACCACATTCAGTGTCTCCATCTAGCCAGCTACGAAGAAATAGTGAGTAAAGTTACAACTTCTGTGATAGATGGCTCCAATACTGCAATGGAACTTCTGCAGGGTTTCAGGACACATATGGAGGAACTACGTTTACCGAATCGTGGTAGACTGATCTGTATATATGTCTACAAGAGACAAATTTTAAATCTTCAGACAACCCTGAGCTACGTGGCTATGTTCTCCATAAGAAGGACTACCTCAGCAGAGAGAGCTAGAGGCAGGGTGGCTGTCTTTACTAATGCAGTCCCTCTCTCTCACCACACATTTACGAGCATTCAATATCTGTATATGCGCATCACCATTTGACGGTGTGCTTCCTGTATTTGCCCCCTCATGACACTTTTGGTATAGTGGCCCTTGAAGACCTTATTTTTCACAGCTTCCCCAACCACTCATCCTTTGTGGTGATTTTAATGCACACAATGTGCTTTGGGGCTCTGCCAGTACCTGCCCTGGGGGTCAAGCAATTGAGGGCTTCTCTTGTCATTGAGTAAACATTTATTAAACACAGGACAGCCCCCACACTTTTGTACTGCAACAGGGTCATTCTCCACCATAAATCTCTCACCTTTGCTCTCCAGCCTCCCCATCTGGCTTCATCTTCCAGACAGAGTAGAGCTCAAATGCAGACCACCTCAATAGGTGATCAGTAAAGCCAACTGGACACTGTTCAGCCAACTCACTGAGCTGCAAACTTGTGACAATGTCCAGGAATGGGTGGACTGCTGAGTGCCACTCTACAATTAGGGTCAGGCATGCAGCTCTGTGTAGGGTTAAGAGTCAGCCAACTGCCGTCAACCATGCGGCCTTTTGGATGATGATGGCAAAAGTCTCCAAATTATAAGAGAGCCGTAATAGATCTTGGAAACAGTTCCTTAGTACCGTCACCTGTTCCACTAAAAGTTCCACAGTATGGGAGACCATAAGGAGGATTTCTGGGAAAGGAGGGGGGTGTCCAGTGGCTGCTGTAATGGGGAATGGCATTCTCCAAACCAGCCTGCGAGACATTGCCCAGACCATGACTATCTATTTTGTTAATGTTACAGCCACTGCCAGTCAGAATCCAGTATTCCAGCGTCACAGAGTGGTTTCTGAGAGGGGCAGTTTGCACTTCAGTTCTACTGGTCATTGGTATTATAACTTCCCTTTCACACTGTTGGAGCTGGATTCTGCATTGTCCGTGGTGCATGATACATCCCCTGGCAATGATAGAATCCACTGTAGTATGCTGCGGCACCTAACACAGCGAAAGAAAAATCTTTTTAATACCATTTGGTCATCAGGTCACTTTCCTGACTTGTGAAGAGAGGCAATTTTAATCTCCCTTTTAAAACCTGGGAATGATCACCCATGCCCGAGCAGTTATTGCAGTGTTGCCCTCACTAGTTGGCGTGGGAAAGCCCTGAGAGTGTATGGTCAATTGCCACCTTGTTTGGATGTTGAAATCCAGTCAGCTCCTTAATCACTTCCAGTGTGGGTTCAGGAGATATTGCACCTTCAATAACCTGGCCTTTCTGGAGGCAGCTATATAATGGGCTTTTCTGCACTGTCCTCACCCTCATCTTCTGGGTGTATTTTTTTTTATATCAAGAAGACCTACAATACTACTTGGAGGCATCTTATACTCGGGCAGCTTCACGAATGGGGGTTTCATGGTTGTCTTCCCATTTTTACTTGGTCTTTCGTTTCTCCATGTTATTTTAGATATTGAGTTGGTGGCGTGCTCTGACAGCTTCGAGCAGGAAAACAGTGTCCCTTAGTAACTGTTTTAAGTGTGACTTTGTTTGCTATAGCCATTAACAGTAATGCGTCTGTCGTGAAAAGTCCTGTCCAGTGTTCATTATTTGTCGATGACGTCTCGGTCTTTTTTCTGTCTGCAGCCTTGCGACTACAACTCATCAGTTGCAGCTAACACTCAGACGGTTGGACGAATGGGCGCAGAAGACCGGTTTTAATTTTTCAACTGAGTAGTTGGTGTGTGTTCTTTTTAACCGTTCACATTCTGTTTTTGACTTACCTGAACTGCAGAAGAGGGGCACTGTTCTGAATTTTAACGACATTGTGCATTTTCTGAGTCTCAATTTGGCTCTAAAAGTTACCTGGTTGCCGCACCTTAAAGATTTGAAGAGATGGTGCCTCTTAGTCACACTTAATGGGGAGCTGTCAGGACTCATCTGTTCCAGTTTTATTGAACCTTTGTATGATTCCAACTTGATTATGGCTGCAGAGTGTATTGGTCTGCAAGACCTTCATATCTAAAAATGTTGGACATGGTGCACAATGAAGGAATTTGGTTGGCTACCATGGCATTTCGTACCAGCCCTATACCAAGCCTTTGCACCGAGGCTGCTGAGCCACCACTCCATGTACAGCGACAGCTCCTCATGGTGTGCCAGGTGTATATCATGTTGTTCATGATATGTTTCAGTGACCACTGTGTGGCACGGCAGTAGAAGATTGTGTGTCTCAGGGAATGGGGATCTTGGCTTGATCATCCAGAGCACGAGGAAGGAAAATCTCTCTTAAAAAATCTCAATCCCAAGGTGTGCTACCTGCTCATGGGATAGAGGGCTGTTGAAGTGGAATGGTCATAGCAAGCAGCCTCAGGGGATACTGCCGACTCAGTTGTATAAGGCTCACCTAGGCAAATGGGGCTCTGTCTAGGTGGACATTTCATGCTCTAGCTACTCATGGGGCCATTATGGATCCTTTTTATTACTACTACTATTATTATTATTATTATTTTTAATTTTTTCACCTCCTAGTGGGATAGGTGTGCCCTGGGGGGGGGGGGGGGGGGGCGGGGGGAGGGGGGTACTAACACCCATCATAACAAAAGACCTAGGGTAGCCAGTCCTCCAGATTCGGGTAGTACTTCACAGAAGTTTTGAAACAGTAACAAGACACAGGCTGCTGCTGTCCAGAATATATTTTAGTAATTGAGTGTAAAGAATGCAGTTTTGAAAAACTTTTACATTCAGAAAGTCTAGAGCAGATTGCTGGTTATTTGAAATCAGTCAAACAACTACATAATAGGTGAATGTTAGTTGAAACATCCAGCCTTGACGAATATTTCATTGAAGCACAATTCTACAGCATCCTAAATTAGTAAAGGTGTAGTAACATGCAGGGATCTGATGCATACTTCAACTCAACTGTAAGGTGAGTGGTCTCAGGAAGGCATTGTTGATGTGCAAGAACATCTTGAAAAGGATGGATGGCGAGTTAGTAAAATCTTACTCTTTCATCCTCAACTTTAATAGCCCAAAAGCCCCTGAACATGGAAAAGCAGGCTTCCTCACTTAAAAATATGGCCCTATGTCCCCAATGTGATGTGCTGCTTTAAGTGCCATTACATCAGGAGGGTTATCAGTTCCTGATGTTGACTGAGCTGTAGCAGTCCAAAACCTTTATGTCTATAGTAGCTATACTTTGAGACGAAAGTAGGGAGGTAACCTCCTTTTCGCTGATTCTGTAATTTCTCATCAATGCAATTGTATTTATTTCACTTACATAGTTACTCTTTCTCGAAATTTGACTGAAAACCCAAAGAGATTTTGGTCATATGTTACATATACTAGGGGCAAAACACAAACAATACCTTCACTACGTGATTGTAATGGCAATCCTGCCGATGACAGCACTACTAAAGCAGAGTTACTAAACATAGCTTTTAGAAACTCATTCACCAAAGATGACGAAACCAATATTCCAGATTTCGAATTATGAACAGAGGCTGTAATGAGTAACGTAGAAGTAGATATCATCGGAGTAGTACAGCAACTAAAATCACTTAACAAGAACAAGTCTTCTGATCTGGATTGTATACCCATTAGATTTCTATCTGATTATGCTGAAGCGATAGCTTGTTACTTAACAGCCATATACAACCGCTCTCATAGAGGATCTGTACGCCGGCCGCGGTGGCCGAGGAGACTGAGGCGCTCCAGTCATGGTCTGCACGGCCACTACGGTTGGAGGTTCGAATCCCCCCTCGGGCATGGATATTTGTGCCGTCCTAGTTCGTAAGTAGTTCATAAGTAGTTTGTAAGTTTAGGGACTGATGACCCCGTAGTTAAGTCCCATAGACTATACAAACATTTGAACATTTGAACATTTTTAGGATCTGTACCAAAAGATTGGAAAGTTGCACAGGTCACACCTATATTCAAGAAAGGCAGTAGGAGTAACCCATTAAACTACAGGCCTATTTCATTAACGTCAATTTGCAGCAGGGTTTTGGAACATATCCTGTATTCAAATATTATGAATTATCTCAAACAGAATGATCTATTGACCCGAGGTCAACATGGATTTAGAAAATATCGTTCATGCGAAACACAACAAGCTCTTTAGTCGCCTGAAGTGATGGGTGCTATTGACAAGGGTTCACAAATCGATTCCGTATTTCTTGATTTCCAGAAGGCTTTTGACACCGTACCTCACAAACTGCTTTTAATCAAATTGCGTGGTTATGGTATATCACCCCAAAATTTGCGACTGGATAGGGGATTTCCTGTCAGAGAGGACACATTTCGTAGTAATCGATGGTAAGGCATGGATTAAAACAGAGGTGATGTTGGGCATTCCACATGGTAGTGTCATTGGTCCTCTGCTGTTCCTTATCTACATAAATGTTTTAGGGGAAAATCTAATTAGGACTCTCAGGTTGTTTGCAGATGACACCATCATTTACCGTTTAGTAAAATCATCTGAAGATCAAAACTAACTGCAAAACGATCTGAATAAGATATCACTATGGTGTAAAAGTTGGAAATTAACTCTAAATAATGAGAAGTGTGAAGTCGTCCACATGAGTATGAAAAGAAATCCGTTAAACTTTGTTTACAAGATAAATCAATCAAAAGTGAAAGCCGTAAACTCCACTAAATACCTAGGAATTATTATTACTTCAGACTTAAACTGGAAAGAACACATAGATAATGTTGTGGGAAAAGTGAACCAGAGACTGTGTTTTATTGGCAGAACCCTTAAAAGATGCAACAGAACTACAAAAGAGACTGCATACACTACGCTTGCCTGTCCTTTTTGGAGTGTTGCTGCCCAGTGTGGGATCCTTATCAGGTGGGTTTGACGGAGGACATCAAGAGTCCAAAGGAGGACAGGTCCTTTCATATTGTCATGATACAGGGGAGACAGCATTACGGAAATGATACAGGATCTGGAATAGGAATCATTACAACAACGGCGCTTATTGCTGCGGCATGGGCTACTTACGAAACTCCAATTGCCACCATTCTTCTCCGAATGTGAAAATGTATTGTTGACTCCCACTTACATAGGTAGAAATCATCATCAGAATAAAATATAAGAAATCAGAGCTTGAACGGAGAGATTCAGGTGTTCTTTCTTCCCCCCCCCCTCCCCCCGCTAGTTCCCTAAGATAATGAGAGCATGTTCTCCTTCGATAAGCCACTCACTATCAAGCCATTGTACATGAGCTTAGAAAAAAGATCATGTATTCACAGTATCCATTACTTCAAATTAAGGGGCCTTACCATCAGTGTATGGTATTCTGAATTGGCGGGTTCATGCATAGTACAGCACTTTGGTAGATTTAAATTTTACACAATAGAATGGAAAGATTTCAGATGTGTTTTTCTTTTTTCTGACATATATCTGTAGATTTCAGTTTGACATGTATGACGTGCTAAGGAAAGATATACTACACTTAAAGCTCAAATTGCAAATTGAAATAATATAATAACTGTAACAAACATAATTAGTTAAATGGCAAAAATATTATCATTTAGAAGCATTTGCATAGTTTTAGATCTACAGTAAATTCTAGCTCTTTGGTTATCACATTGATTGTTTTAGGAAACATAATCGAAAGTGTCACCATAAGATGGTTTGCTGAACCGCTGACAGGCACAAAAAATACAGTCACATTCATTCAATTTAATTTTTGGCAATGGCCTTCATCAGAAAAAGAAAGACATACGTTCACACAATCATTCACTGGGTGAATGTAAGGGTTTCATTTGCTGATGAAGGTCATGGCAGAAAATTTGGTGAAGATGTGTGAATGTGATTGTCTATAAGTATAACAATAGTGGATAAAAATAATACATGGAATTCAGTTGCAGTCGTTCCTGATAATATTGTTAATATATTTATGTATTTGTGACAATAGTTGTCACACATTTTAGACCAACATATCAATTTCAAACACTGTTCATATAATTAAAAATAATTTATTAAGGACACAAAACAAAGTACACTGGAGCAGTTATTGAATTTATTGAACTGTTTGAAAGTACTTTGCTTTCCATTATTTTTTCCTTTGATGACAAAATTTATTTTCAAAGTGACTGGTTAGAAGTGGTGAATTCTTTAGTCAGGACTTGAGCAGACATCTTTGGCAATCATGTTGAAATAAGGTATTTCAAATCATATCCTGAAATTGCATGTAAAACTGTTTATTAGAAGATATATGTTGACAATACTCTTTTGTTTTGCAAAGAATAGAAGGATGTAATTGATCATTTCGATGGACTTAAATAATGTTCATCCTCAACTTTCATTCTCTGTAGAACATAAAAATAACAAGATTCATGGGATATTAAAATGTTACTGAACTCAGATGAAATTCAAAATTAAATAGCTATATTGTAAGACTGAAAGGACGAAAAATTTGTGCTATTAATTACAAAAATCAATAGTTTTTTCTTCTTTACACACACACACACACACACACACACACACACACACACACACACCTCTAATCTCAAATTTTTGAAAATATTGCCATTGCCATTACCTTCTTCCAAAAATCTTTTGCAGAACAGACATGAGCATACAGTGAGTAATGAGTAATAGCAAAAAACAAATACTTCAACTCTGGTATGTAAATGTTCATTGTGCTGACTGTGATGAGCAGACAGGGTAAAATTCCTTTATCAGTTTAAATATCACACTGCAGGTACTTGTAGTAAATCATTATTTGGTTAAATCTTTATGCAAAAATAATCATTCAGAAATGTGTGTTTAACCAGAAAATTTTGCTTAATGCCCTGAAGGCAACTCTGAACTCTTGAGATCTATGCACATTTATGCTGTCTTGAAACATACCATATAGAATGACAGCAACGATGTAATGGTTGCTGCAAAGGCTAACAATTCTACATCCTGTTCTAAGCAACTTGTAGTAGGAATAACAGACTGCAAAAGTCATACAGTTTGGCAAGGACATTTCAAAATTAGGAGGAGGGTGGAAGGTGACAATGGGTGGTGTGCAATATCTGGATCTAATTTCAATGCCTGACTTGGAAAAACTCGTTGCCTTGGTGAAATAGAGAATTGAGGTATATGAGACATCAACTAAGGTATCTGAGACCCATTTGTTATACTGTGACATATAAATTACTTTTGACTACTTCAGAACTGAGAACTTTATTAGTCAAGTCTGAAATGAGATACTGCCAAGAAATTTTATTTGTGAGACAGTTACCCAAGTGACGTTGTTGGTATAGGGGCTATGGGATTCGGTGGTAGAGCAGATGCATTTTCCATTCATTACATGTACATGAACTGAAATATTCCCCATATTTGTTTGTTTCAGAATAAGCAGTTCTGGCAGCAACAGATTGAGTTGGCAGCTGGACGCCGGTCAACTTGCGTCTCCGGTGAGACTAAGGACGGCGAGGCTGCACGGAGAGTACGCATGTGCCGTTATGGTACTGGTTGCACGAGGCCTGCATGTCGATTTTCTCACACAACAAGTAACTATTTTGTATTTTTTATTTAATAAAAGTAACTCATTTTTAAAGCCAAACCAGATGTAGATCATGTCAAGTCCAGACAACCATTTCAGGATACATTGTTGTAAGGTAATTACAGTGAATACATTAGAACCAGCAATGGTATAGGCATTAAGGAGAATAAAAATCTTCATAACTTCTACACACACCTTTGGATCAGTTCTGATATTAAGATTTTGAAACTGATGTCTCTAGATATTGACCTTTATAGAGTACATTTGTTGGTAAACCTCTAGTGATCCAATGGTCTTTATGTGACTAAGTTCATTGGACACAATGACAGTCATCCTTTCAAAAAGACATATTTGGTGCTGTGGATGACACTGAACTGGTGTGTGTGTGTGTGTGTGTCCTTGGCGATGATCACCATGAATGAAGTCACCTGATTTGTTGGTATAGTTGTGTGCACTGTCCAACTTACCTATAGGGAATGGTCCTGCAGACAAATACCACCCCCTTGTCAGTGACAATAGCCTACAAATTTGCCTGGAATTTGTTACTGTTAGTGAATTCAGGTCCATTTAGACCAGTTTCTGAGCAAATATTGCAGACTGAACCACATGCAGAGGACATTTAGGGTCAAGTAACTCAAAAAGGGCCATTTCTCATAGTGACATCGTAGTGGACCAAAGAGCACACAAGCAGTTGGAATGGTGTAGTGTTATCTGAAGAACCTGATTTTGTACATATTCATGTCAAATGCTCTGACAGCCCAATGAGGTGTTTAATTCACTGTATACAGATGGTGTATTTGAAGTTAAGGCAATTTTTTGATAGTCTGGAAGTGTTGTCTTTTAGTATGATGGACAGCTTGTTAGTATTCATAGCTATCAAAAAGAATGGCCATTGCTAAACTATGCCTAAGAGCAAGGAAGGCCACCCTCTGGAATGACAGTTAATTTAATTTATTTACATGTTCTGCAGCACCAAATTGAGGAGGAAACCTCCATGGACATGGAATGAGTCAGTACGCCAGATCGTAACCTAGTACTAGTAATTGATAAAGTGAAACGTACAGCAATTTTAAGCACATGATAGGTCCAAACATAAATGAAAAGAAGCAACAACATAACACACAAATTAGCTTAATTCTTTAATTCTTCCATGAATTCCTTGACAGAATAGAGAGAGTGAGCCATGAGGAAACATTTCAGTTTATCCTTAAAAGTGCATGGATTACTATTAACTCTTTGTATTCTTGTGGCAGCTTATTAAAAATGATTATTTTTGAAAACATAATGGATTAACATTTTATTTATTTATTTACTTACTAGCAAACCCAGCAACACTCCACAGTAGCTAATGTGCGTGGGGTTTATACCCTAATCTCTTTTTGTCCCTATGTCTATCCCTTCCCCCCCCCCCCCCCCATCTATTTCCCTATTGTCTTCTCTCCCCTTCCTTTGTCCATCTCCTCCTCCTCCTCCTCCTCCTCCTCTCTCTTTCCATCACATTCACACCACTCCCTCTTATCCCACACCATATCCATCTCCTTCCTCCTCATCTCTGCATCTACATCACCTCCCACCCCCCCACCACACCACCTCCATTTTTAAATCCATTTAATTCCCCCATTCTCTGTCTCATCCTTCCCCTCTCTCTGATCTTATTGTTATTGTAATCGGGTTCCTGATTGGGAATAGAAGTAAAAAATGGATGGATAAATCAATTGGAAATGGATTATTGGAGAGACCTTTCCAGCAGCTCTATTTGTGAGATTTATTGTAGGAACAGGTATGATTATAAATTTAGGCAGAAAAACAACTTTCCCGTTTTATGTTGAAAATGACTGGGAAAAGGGGGGAAAATAGACATATTTATGACACAGCTTAGAATATTTTTTATAACATTTTTATATCTTCTTGAGAGTTTTTGAATTGAAAACAAAATAATTGTAGGATGATCATATTTTAATGATAGAAATTCCATATGAAACAAAATAATTAATTAAAATTCCATTCGTGGAATGGAAATACAACCTTTTGAAAGTCTTTGTGTTGCATTTGTTGTAATGCTATTTGATCGATGGTATTATCTTTCACAATTTACTTCCAAGCGCTGTGACAATTTTCGAGGATTGTGATGCACATAGGCTGACCTATATTATGATGCCCCAATGGAGTTATTTAATAAACCACAATCTCTACTCAAAAATACCATGAACTGACATCAATCCTTTCTTTGCAATGCTCCAAAGATATGATTACCACCAATAACATCATGGAGGTATGAATAATTCAGAGGGGCTTCTAAAGAAACAACATTTCATATTAAATCTGTCTGTCTGCTTTAACCTTGTGTGCATAGGCTTGTCGCTAGTTTTAGGAAAGATTTTGCACTATAATGGTGAAGGGTCATTTTTATGATGCAATTCAAATTCTGATATTTTCCGAAAGATTTTGCAATTGCTCCATGGCATCAAACAATGCCTATTCTCACCATAGATAATGCCGTCTCCCTTTATTCTAACCTCCTCCGCATATTTGATCGCTCTGTTACAGCTTATTTGGTTGCTAGGCGAGAAGCGAATGAATGAGCTGGTTGTTGGAGAATCTAGAAAATGATCCAAGCTGGAAGCGTACTTTCAGTTTTTCTCCAATTCTGATATTTTCCAGCAGATGTTCCAAAAATTATCTTTCATACAAATCTCCAGAGAAATACGAACAGAACAAAGGAAAGGTCAGCCAAATTGGTGAAGCCATTCTCAATGTGGCAATTCATTTTTATTAATATACATCTCCCCCCCCCCCCCCCACCCACCGTAAGTGGTTGTGGTCACTTAAATGGCCATCTTCAGACCACAACCACCAGTGTTGGCCACTAGTTGGGTACAGTTGGAGCTGTCTGGAAGATCCAACTGAACACAGCCAGTGGCCAAAACTACATTATGGTTGTAGTGATTTGAAGATGGCTATTTAAGTGGCAGAAAGTGGTTGGAGATTGCGGGAGGGAATTTGATCTAGACTGACTTTTGTATGGATTATTAAAAATGGTTGTGGCAGAATACTTGACACCTTTCTAAAGATGAGACAGAGGTATGATCCAGATGCAGATTTTATTTTATAACTGCCTGCATATTTGTGTGTTGGTCCAGTTTTGGAATGAAGTAGGGCAGCAGTCCACTGATCTGTGAGCCAATTTCAATTATCCATGCTGACTGCAACACTAATTGATGGAGTTGTTGGGTCTACATAACTACACTTAGAAACTAATGCTGTGGATCTTCATATTCACTAGTAAGCACTGAATGTTGTGCTTAAAAACACTTGTTCATCATCAGCATTGTATTGTGTTGTTGGATCTGCCACATATTGCTGCCTATACTGTTTTACATAGTGATGAAGCTGAGAGAGACTGTCAAGAGAAAAGTGTGAGTCAGATATAGTAGCTAAATTGCAGAGCATGTGGGAGGACAGTACTGAATATTTGGCAGGAGATAGCAGAGATTGAGGACAAGAGAATTTGTAAGTTCATTGGATCTGTGTAATTCAGAGAAACTGGGGGGGGGGGGGGGGGGAGAAGAAGAAGAAGAACACTATTATATGGGCTGTGAAGAAACAATTAAAGTTCAGGGCTCATCAATGTGTGAGCAACCTTACTCTTGACCAGAGGTTGTCAGCGACCAATCATTTTGGTCATTAGCTAGTTGATAGTCATACACACACAAAAAATGCCTTGCAAAAGTTACAGCAAATTTGGTTAATGAAATTTCTGCTGTTTCGTGTTGCACTCACTTTGAGAAGATACAATATGCTTGCCACGTTTTGCAGTAGGTTGGGCTTGGTGAGTGCATAAGACAGGTTTTGCACTAGGGCCTTTTTTCTCATAGGTATGTCCCCTGTGATAATGGGCTGCAAGTACATGTGTCCTATCAATAGACTAGAACATTTTATTCATTGATTGGGTGGCTGAATAAAATTTTGGGAGACTGAGAAAGCTGCTGCTCATCTCAGGGCACAATGAAATGTATTTGGAGCTATGATGAAATATGTAGGTAACAGGAAGAATTAGTCAAAAGAGATAGTGACTGGTTAGTACTTATGGCAGCACATACTCCCATCTATCACTCTTCATGCCATCCTTATCTCACAGTCTAGGTTGTGAGTAACTGTTCCTGTACATCCACTTTCTCCTCCCTCCTCTCTCCTAACTACCAAGCGAGGTGGTGCAGTGGTAACACACTGGACTCGCATTCGGGAGGATGGTGGTTCAAATCCATCTCCGGCCAACCAGATTTAGGTTTTCCGTGATTTCCCTAAATCACTCCAGGCAAATGCCGGGATGGTTCCTTTCAAAGGGCACGGCCGATTTCCTTCCACATCCTTACCCAAAAACTCCGAGCGAAAGCTCCGTCTCTAATGACCGCCCTGTCGGCAGGATGTTAAACTCCAAGCTTCCTTCTTTCTTTCTGTCCTACCTGACAAAGAAAGCTTGCATTCTAAGATTATAATTGTCTTTTGTGTGTGACTATTGGTAGGGCAGAGCTGAGTAAATACTGGCCAGCCACTCAGTCGCTTATAAAACGGATGACTTACCCAAAGGACAGGCTCGTCGATAGACACAAATAAAATCACACACAAGCACGCTTTCGCAACCATTGGTTGCTTCTTCAAGAAAAGAGGAAGAAAGGAGAGGAGAAAGTGAAGGATATGGGTTTTAAGGAAGTGGAAAAGGAGTCATTCCAATCACAGCAGTGGAAGGACTTACCTTAGGGGAAAAAAAGGAAAGTAAACAAATACACACACACTCACACATATCCAAAGCAAACACATCTAGACAGACATTTGGCTTTTTACAAATGTCTGTCTATGTGTGTTTGTGTTTGGATATATATGTGTGTGTGTGTGTGTGTGTGTGTGTGTGTGTGTATTTGTTTACCTTCCTTTTTTTCCCCTAAGGTAAGTCCTTCCACGGCTGGGATTTGAATGACTCCTTTTCCATTTCCTTAAAACCCATATCCTTCCCTTTCTCCTCTCCTTTCTTCCTCTTTTCCTGAAGAAGCAACCAACAGTTGCGAAAGCTTGTATGTGTGTGTGTGTGTGTGTTTTTATTTGTGTCTGTCAATGAGCCTGTCCTTCGGGTAAGTCATCCGTTTTCTATTTTTTAAACATGTTTATCCCACCTGGAAAGTGTCCTTCTATAATTTTCGTTTCACATGTTCTGCTTGCTATAAAACTTCATCAACTTAACTTCTTGCTCTTATGTGAAGGTTATTGTCGTGGTACAATTAAGTAGCATGTGTGTTGTACCGGCAAATGTATTTGAATGATCATTGCAGCGGTGTGCTGTTTGAATGTGACAGAAACAAACAGACAAGTTAGTTTTTCCTTAAAAAAAGAAGGAAAATAATAATAAAAAAAAATATTCTCTGTCCTAAACACTTTAATAATGAAGTCAACAAAATGAAATGAATCTCATTTATACTTCGGCTTTATGTTTCGTTAAATGTTAATAAACATTTTTATTATCGACTATAAAATGAAGGTAACACTTTAAACAAGGTAACACTTTAAACAAGGTAACACTTTAAACAAGGTAACACTTTAAACAAGGTAACACTTTAAACAAGGTAACACTTTAAACAAGGTAACACTTTAAACAAGGTAACACTTTAAACAAGGTAACACTTCAAAATTTGAAATGTTATTTATCCAATATCTTTTCTGCGGCACCAATGCACCGGGTACCAGCTAGTTATTGTAATATATTAATCTGATGATACACAATAGGAAAGTAATGTAAATACCGGGTTGGTTGTCCAGCTAATTCCCACTTGTTTTACACTGATTTATCAGATGTTTGTCAAGATTTCTATTGTATCAATAACTACTAATTTATAAATTATTTTTCCTCTGTCATTGTTAATGTGACAAGTTTATGAAGAAAACTTTCTATATTATAGCACCATCACCCACAGTAACTACAAATGATACAACGCCACCTCATGCACCAGTGCGACCATGGTTGCCCGCACATCTAACAGCAAAGTTACGCAAAGATGGAGATATTGACATACAGGGTTTTTCGTCTCCTAACGCTCAGGTGAGTGGAGTCATCACACTTTCATTATTGAGGCTGCTCAGTTTTCTTGACATTTTTATTATTTTTAATAATATTTCATTACTGCTGCTTTAGACTCAGTTTAATGTTGTGGTAGTCATCATTGTTTTTTATGACTTCAAATTCATTATTTACTATACAGTACAGGTTTGCGTCCGTACAGCAACTGAGTGAGTGGCTCAGCTGCCTGGCTTAGAGCATGCTTTTCCCCATCAGGTGTTATCCTGTTTGCGTCGTCCCACTTCCTCCTACGTCCTCCCGTGGCAGTCTGCCCGTCATGTTTCCTGTGCAGCCTCCAGTGGCACGCCTCAAATTGTAGGGCGCACTACTTGTAAATTACATTGATTTTGGAGTATTCCATACCTTCCCCTTCCTTGGTGGGGAACAAGGGCATGGCGACGGTCATCTGAGAAAAAGGGTCTCAATCCATAACCTCGAGTGTCAGCTGCTCTGGCGCCTCTGTCGAGAAGTCGCGTGGAGCGTGCCAAAGTGGTGACGGTAAACGGCAGTGTCGCCAGTTAGGCCACCCATTGATCCTCAAAGATGGGCGCTGCCCGAGGCTGTGTGCATGTATAGGAGGTGTTGGCCGTGGTAAAGGGCTGACATGCAGGGAAAATCAGTACCGCGCTGCGCCTTGTGATGGTAACCGCACGCCCAAACCGGATCACCGGGTGAAACTAGAAGTGGCCAGATGTAATAGGGAATGAGGTTGGTGGCCATGAAGCCATCTGACCAGACTCATTTTCTCGATCGGAGCGCCCCAGTAGGCTGTAAAAAAACTTAACAGGGCATCATTGACCAATGCAGAGGTCATATATTGGCACACATCTGTGCCTTAAATATCCGCATGAACCACTCTACCTCCCCCTTAGTTTGCAGATGGAATGATGGAGCCCGCACTTGCCGAATGCCCTGGTGCACGCAAAAAGACCAAAAACGTCTGTACAGAATTTAAAGGGGCCGTTATGTTTCGATCGTGTGTGGAAGACGTTCAATAGAGAATATTTTAGTTAACGCTCCAACGGTGGCCTCGGCCAAAGTGGAACTGATCCGAACGATGTACAGAATGTTAGAGAGGGCGTTAACTACCAAGAACCAATAGGAACCCAGGAACGGCACTGCAAAATTGACGTGTATCCAGTCCCACAGCTGTGAAGGGACAGGCCAGTGGACGATTGGCCTGCTGTAGGGTGCAGGCATTGCAAGCGGACACCAGATGTTCAATTTTCCAATCGATTCCTGCCCAAAAGACATTATGTCAGGCCAGGGCCTGTTCTCCAATGCTCTTTGTGTAGTAAACTTAATATTCACGGTCAGAGAGTCAACGGAATTATGACCCACAGATTGCTGGCTTCTGTGGCCAATAAGAGTACCCTGCCCGCTACTGAGATCTGGTGCCAGAGCAAAAACTAATTATGGAACGGATCCGATGCTCGGCTCAGCAGGGGCGTTTCAGCCACCCTCGTTCCACACGTGACTTCACTATTCTTAGGACAAGGTCTTTGCTCTTGGCCGTAGGAATTCACTAGTGACGGGAAACCCATGTAATGTTCTTTCCTCATCTGCATCTACAGGTAAACAAAGGATTTCTTCGTTATCAAACTGTGGATCCGCCTCAAGCGGGAGCCATGATAACACATCCACATTAGCGTGTTGCGAAGTGGAATGGTAAACTATGTCGTACTGAACACGGGACAGGTGTAAGAACCAACAATGGAGAGGGTGGGCAGATGTGTCTGGTAGAGCCGCGTCCTGCCGAAAGAGGGTCACGGAAGGCAGATGGTCAGTCATTAAAGTGAAGCGGTTGCCATATAAGAACACGTAAAACTTCTCTACCGCAAAAATTATCATGAGTGCCTCTTTCTCTACCGGCCAGATTAGAAGTCAGAACTTCCAGACGAAGAGTAGTGTAGGTATCCAACTGACAATATATAGAAAACAGATGACTTACCAAAAGGACCGGCTCGTCGATAGAAACAAATAAAATAAATAAAATCACACACATATACAAGCTTTCGCAGCCTAGCTGCTTCGTCAGGCAGAAGGGAAGGAGAGGGAAAAGGAAATGATGAGGGTTTTAAGGGAGTGGATAAGGAGTCATTCCAATCCCGGGACAGGAAAGACTTACCTTGGGGAGAAAAAAAGAGGGTAAACAAATACACACGCACCCACACATTTACACAGACACAAGTACACTTAGGCAGACATACTGTAGAACTGTAGAAGGCAAAGAAGTTAGAAGTTAGACAGAGATGCCACTTGAGGCAGAGGCTCTGTCCAGAGAACCAAGGCAAAGATGTTAAGATGGTGGGTGGGAATTTGAATTTAGCGGAGGTTGAGACCAGGTGGGCAACGAGAAGAGAGAATATGCTGAAGGGCTAGTTCCCATCTCCGAAGTTCTGAAGGATTGGTGTCGGTGGGAAGTATCCAGATAACCCGGACGGTGTAACACTGTGCCAAGATGTGCTGGTCGTGCCCCAAGGCGTGTTTAGCCACAGGGTGATCCTCATTACCAACAAACACATGCGAATGGACAGTTTGTTGCTGGTCATTCCCACATAGAACGCTTCACAGTGCAGGCATGTCAGTTGGTAAATCACGTGGATGCTGTTGCAAGTGGCTCTGCCCTTGATTGTGTACACCCTCCGGGTTACGGGACTGGAGTAAGTGGTGGTGGAAGGGTGCATAGGGCAGGTTTTACAACGGGGGCAGTTACAAGGGTAGGAGCCAGAAGGTAGGGAAGGTGGTTTGGGGATTTGATAGGGATGGACTAGGAGGTTACGGAGGTTAGGTGGGCGGCGGAAAGATACTCTCGGAGGAGTGGGGAGGATGTCATGAAGGATGGATCTCATTTCGGGGCAGGATTTTAGGAAGTCGTATCCTTGCTGGAGAGCCACATTCAGAGTCCGCTCCAGTCCCGGAAAGTATCCGGTGACAAGAGGGGCACTTCTGGGGTTCTGTTGAAGGTTCTGAATTTGGGGGAATGAGGAAGTGGCTCTGGCAATTTGCTTCTGTACCAGATCAGGAGGATAGCTGCGGGATGTGAAGGCTGTTATCAGGTTATTGGTGTATTGGTTAAGGGATTCAGGACTGGAGCAGACTCGTTTGCCACGAAGACCTAAGCTGTAGGGAAGGGAACGTTTGATGTGGAAAGGATGGCAGCTGTCATAATGCAGGTACTGTTGTTTATTGGTAGGTTTGATGTGGACGGATGTGTGTAGTTGGCCGTTGGATAGATGGAGGTCGACATCGAGGAAAGTGGCATGGGATTTGGAATAGGACCAGGTGAATTTGATGGGACCAAAGGAGTTGAGGTTGGAGAGGAAATTCTGGAGTTCTTCTTCACTGTGAGTCCAGATCATGAAGATGTCGTCAATGAATCTATACCAAACTTTGGGTTGACAGGCTTGGGTGTCCAGGAAGGCTTCCTCTAAGCGTCCCATAAATAAGTTCGCGTACGAGGGGGCCATCCTGGTCACCATGGCTGTTCCCTTTAGTTGTTGGTATGCCATGGTTTCTCTGGACAGAGCCTCTGCCTCAAGTGGCATCTCTGTCTAACTTCTAACTTCTTTGCTTTCTACAGTTCTACAGTATGTCTGCCTAAGTGTACTTGTGTCTGTGTAAATGTGTCGGTGCGTGTGTATTTGTTTACCCTCCTTTTTTCTCCCCAAGGTAAGTCTTTCCTGTCCCGGGATTGGAATGACTCCTTACCCACTCCCTTAAAACCCTCATCATTTCCTTTTCCCTCTCCTTCCCTTCTGCCTGACGAAGCAGCTAGGCTGCGAAAGCTTGTATGTGTGTTTGTGTGTGATTTTATTTATTTTATTTGTTTCTATCGACGAGCCCGTCCTTCAGGTAAGTCATCTCTTTTCTATTTTTATTATTTTTGTTTATCCCACCGGGAAAGTTTCCCTCTATAATTATATATATATATATATATATATATATATATATATATATATGTGAAAGTTAACAGCCAGGAAATTGATTTGTATTTGGCGGCAGCCTCAATTTGCCCCCGAACAGGGATCTGTTGATTGCCATACCCTCTCAAATTACGTGTTTACCAACGAGAGCTGAGGGGAACTTAATTCACTGTATGTGGTGGTACTTAAAAGAGTAGCTGTCGCACGAGTATTGACTTGCAAAGACACATTGCGACCCAGAATTTTAAGCTGAATGGAATTTTGGAGGACTTGGGGGAAACATTTATAACTTTGAGGACCGTCGTGGGGGATTCATCAACATCTGATCCATCTTCAACCACAGGCTGTATAGGGGTTTTTGTATGACACTGTCACAATATGACTCCGTTTTTTTAAAATTTTGACAAATTGCCCATCGCTGATGGCATCGAGCACAGTCATGTTTAATAAAACAAACGGGGCAAGACGGACAGTTGCCAAGTGAGCCGGTACTACTCTGCCGTGCCGGATTAGTAAACACGGCATGTGGTGTTTTCCTGGTTTATGGAGTGGATGGAGCCACAGACAGTGGCCCGAGTACTGGGAAAATCTGTACTGGAAAAATTCCAGCCCACTGATCTGAGGATTGACAGCGGAAGATATTTCATAAGACATGGCTATTCTAACGACTTCGATCTGTAATAGTTGTGTGCGGACTTCAGCTTCCAGTGTAAAGCAAATCACCACATCCCTAACCACTGATTCTGCATACGAATTGTTGCGAGGTTTGCAAATAAAGCGGCAGTGCCTGGCCAGACCTTGAAGTTCTGTAACCCATTCCTTGTACGATTGTGATGGCTGTTTTCAACTCCTGTGAAAGACAATTCTAGACACTGATACATGGGGCTGTTTGACATAATAGCCCAAAAAAAGGGAACACATTTCAGAGAATGACAGCGTTCCAAAGGGGGGAAAGTTCAAGTAGCCCACGATAAATAGACGGGGCTTCCTTGTACATCCTTTCGTGGCGGTCAGCCAGTTGTGTTTCCCGTCCGGCCTCTGGTGACATGCCTCAAATTGCGGGGCACACGACTTGTAAATTACGTTGATTTTGGAGCATTCCAGTAGGCATCATAATCTTGATCTTCTTCCTCTTGTTCTTCTGTTGTTAATGTAAGGAGCAACTATCTATAGCAGTTATAGAGATAATAATCTTCACAAAGAGCTGTCTGAGTTTGATATTTAATAGTAGCATTACATTGGATGAAGATTACAAGAATCAATTGTTGTAAACACACAAAGAATCAAACATGGTTATTTTACGGTTATGTTCCAGATGCCACTGAGAGGTAATGTTGGAAGTATATAATGTACTTCCACCAGAAGAATGCTTCCACCAGTCCACAAAACCATAAAAAAGATAACTACCTACCTTGATCTTCAAAATCTCTGACAGGAAAGCTTCAAACTAGCTGATGTACTGTTTTAGCCTTCCTCAGCAAAGATTTTGTCATTTGAGTTTATTCAGCCATCTTTTAACGCGCAATATGCTAAACCTTGTACTTCTTTGAAGCAGCATTTTCCTCTCACTGGCAATGTTTACACCCCCCCCCCCCCCCCAGGTCACTCATTTATGTCCCATTGCCAGTTTCTCCTGCCTGCCTCTCACATTGTCACTGTTTTAATCTCTCTATCTTGATCTTCCTTCCACTGATTCCTTCTCTTCCACTTTCACTGTCTCTTGATCCCATTAACAACATCTTTATCCCAGTTTTTTCCCTCACATTGTCACTGCACCATTTTTATGCATATTCTCTGTCTTTCTCTTCAGTCACCATTGTCTCCTTCCTCTTTACATGCCCTAGGAAATGATTTGCTAGGGGTTTTAATCCCTAGATCTCCAAACTTGAATATGTGGATCCAGGGACTTTATGTTGAAATTTACCGATCTTTGGGGTGGTGATCACCTCTCTCTCCCCATCTTTTTGTCCCACTGCTGCTGTCATCAATTACGTCTCTTTCTCTTTCATTGGCACTGTCACCGTCTCCTCTTTCTTCCTCTCCCACTGGCATTGTCTCCTTTCTCCTATCATCACTGTCACTCCGCTACTCTCTTTCAGCATAAAAATTTAAAATGTGATACCAAGCAAACACTTTTTGTGAGGCAGCTGGTTCCCTACTTTTTTGCCATAGAAACATAGTTGCATTTTTTGTTCTGTGATACAAGCATTTTTCATCTGGTTCCTGTATTTTCTGTTCCAGCAGGTTGTGATGCTTGTTTATAACAAATTCTATAGGTTATTACAGTTTTGGCTTTTTTTCCTATACTTTGTCACATAGAAATAGCAAATAAAAGATCACATTATAGGGTTAATATAAAATCATCTCCCGTCCAGCTCAAGTTAACTTCATAGTATTATTCATAAAAATACACAACGCTTTTAAGCTACACCTACACTATACCAAAATTGTGGTGAAGGATTTGTAAGTGAGAAGAATTTGTAATGGAAAAAAAGGAATGTGCTCACTTCTCCAAGTTAAGAATCTCATTTTCACATGAAGCGTTTTCAAACATACTGATACCATACACAACATTGTACTGCAGTAGTTCAATTAGCAGTGAGTTAATTGTATTCTCAGTGTTACTGGGGAAGGGGTTATGCATATGGAAGAAAATGGTTGTTGTGTATTCTGTGAAACATGTTTACCTGGTTCTGGAATATTACTTCCAAAACCACATTCATATTGAGAACAAGCATTTTTAAAGACCTTTTTGCTCTAACCCTGCACACCGCTAGGCAGTCCCAATGCACTGTGCGAGCACCGGATTACATTTGCTGTGTTCACTTGCATAGTGCATCAAACACTGGCTGGCCAGCTGGCACAGTCTGTCCCTATTTCTCACTGGCCTGTAGAGAACATAGCTGTTCACCTGTGCAGTCAGTCACATTTCAGAGTAGACAGGACGTGACTCCTACTGGTGTATGCCGATTATGGCACACCCTACAAATGTTAACTGGGGTAGGACCCTGATGGGGATGCAGCACATCAAAAGGGCACTGGCGAAAGAGATGCTGCTGCTGCTGCGGGCGGAACTTGGGAATGGGTGCCCACTCTGCATCAGAGTTGATATTGGATAATATAATAATTACAGTGGTCTAGATCACAATATGATATTTATTTTATTGTGATGGCCAGTTTTGATCAATAAATATCATCCTCAGATTGTGTCCTTGTGCGTAGCTGGCCCGTCTCCTGAGGAGCCAAGCAGTGTTGCTCCACAAGAGATGGGCCCACTATGCACACGGACACCATAATAAAATAAAATAAATATCATATTGCAATCTAGACTGCTGTAATTGTTATATTAGCCACAATTTTTATGGCTGTTTTAATTTCCACAGGAATAATGTTCCATAAAGGTACTGACCTGATAACCTTTCTGGCACATGATGGTCGTCAGTACCCACAGAGGACAGCGAAAAAAACCACATGCCCAGACTGCTTTACCCAGTGGAAATCCTGGACACACTTGGACTCAAAGGAGGGCAAGGTCTAGGCTGCAGTAGTCCTTGTCTGGCATCCATGGAGGAGCTCAATCATGTTGCAGTCTTCCATAGGTGTGGTCCATTAGGCTGTCAGGAAAATCGTCAGTGCCTCCTCTGTCGGGAATTCGTGGAGGTACTTCATCTGGGTCTTAAATGTTTGTACCATGCACCCTGCCTACCCATTCAATTGTGGGTGAAATAAGGAAGAATGCACATATAGAATTCCAGAGTGCACACAAAAATCATGAAAAGTATGAGAAAGAAACTGAGGTCCATTATCAGATACAAGGATTACTGGTAGGCTTTCCGATGAAAATATTTTCAAGAGGGCGTGAATGGTGACCTCTGTGGTGGTCATGGTGCACCAGACTTAATACATGAAGTGGGAAAACATTCAGTGTAATCAGATAAACAAGTGATCAATTTGTTGATATAATTTGCAAACATTGATTTTGGTGCTCTCAGTTCTAGTTGAAATATCCAGAGACCTCATTGCAGTTTAGATTATTTTTTGTCTCCTGTTACAAACAAGGAAAACAATTATTACTTGGAGCTACATCATTTCCATGTAAAACTAATTTGGTATATATATATCTCTGTGAATAATTCTACAACTGTCATTTTTCAGCATACAAACTGGAATAACACACAGGTATGGAAATATGTATTTAAATCACAATCATCTTATCTTTTAGTTTCAAAACAACTGCTGTGTTATAGGAATAACAATTTCACAATTGTATGTTTTTCTCTGTAAGAATCATATAGTTATTATTATTATTATTATTATTATTATTATTATTATTACTATTATTAGTCGTAAAGCTCCCATGTGGAAGACGCTAAGTAAAGCTGCTTCATTTTCCGTTCTTCTTGGTCTTCTGGTTCTTTTTATTTGCCCATCAGTTTTTCATTGTTTGAGAAAATTTAGTTCTTCTTTCTTCACTCCATTTTGTTCCAGTTCTCGGTGCTTTTGTCTTTGGTTTAACCTCCCACTTTTCAACTTTTATTCTAAAATTGTTCCTTTCACCTATTTCTTTTTTAGTAATTTTGGCTAATTCCAAATCTTTTTTAACTTTTTGGATCCATTCTCCTCCATTAACAAGAGAATCTACGCATTTTACAATTATTTTTGTTAATCTGTGTTCAGGGAGTCTCATTATGTGGCCATAGAATTTGAGAATTATTATTATTATTATTATTATTATACTTGTGACAAAAAAATCTGTAGGATACATGTATCCCATTTCTTGTATATTCAGAGTGTGCGTGTGTGTGTGTGTGTGTGTGTGTGTGTGTGTGTGTGTGTTTTATTTTACTTCCCTCTCCCACCTTCCTGCATTCCTAAACTACACTGTATCCATCACCATCACAACCTTGCATTCTTGCTGTTCCCCCTCCCGTTCCTTCCCATTACCTCAGAGCATTACTTGGAGCACAGCAGAGATGACAGTTGTGTACCTATGAAACATTCCTGTCTGTATGTGTTACTAAGAGTACATGTCCCTTTCTGAAGAAGGCTGTGTGCGAAATCTGAGTTGTGTTTGTGTAAGAGTGTTTGTGTGCCTGTTGTTGCTCGACAAACATCCAAGTGGTGAATTACAAACTATCTTCATTATATTATTGAATTCCAACCTTAACTTACCTGTCACGATTTTATGAATATTTTACTACCTCATTATACTGTCAAATTACAACCTGCAGTTTCTATTGTAAGTCTATAAACACAGAATAGTCAAAGAAAGTGGTACACCTGCCTAATATTGTGTAGGGCCTGTAAGCATACAGAAGTGCCTCAACACAATGTGTCATGGACTTGATGTGTCTGAAATGGTGCTGGAGGGAATTGACATAGTGCATCCTGCAGGACTGCCCATAAATCTGTAAGAGTATGAGGGGCTTGATCTCTTCTGAACTGCAAGTTGCAAGGCATCCCAGATATGCTCTAATGCTGTTAATGTGTGGAGAGTTGAGTGGCCATTAGAGGGGTTTAAACTCAAGAAGTGTGTTTCCAGTGCTGGACTTAAAGGGTGTCAAATTTCCCTGCTGGAATTGCCTCAGTCCATACAATGGACATAAATGGATGCAGGCAATCTGCCAGGATGCGTACATATCTGCCACCTGTCAGTCGAATCCAAGCATTCAGGGATCCTATATTACTGCAACTGCACAAATGCCACACCATTACAAAGTGTCCACCAGCTTGAGCAGTCCCCTGTTCACATGCAGCATCCATGGATTCATGAGATTGTCTCCATACCTATACATCCCCATACACTTGATACAAATGGAAACAAAACTAGTCAGACCAGGCAACATATTTTGAGTCATCAACAATCCAGTATTGGTTTTGACTGACCCAGGTGAAGCATAAAGCTTTCTGTAAGGTGATCAGATGGGGTACACGAGTGGACCTTTGGTTCCAAAAGCCGATATCAATGATGTTTCATTGAATGGTTGGCCCCTTCATATATGGTCTTTTCAAGCCACAAAAATGTCAGAGATTCAATGTTTTACCAGATTCTCAATATTCACGGTGCACTTGTAAAATATTATTTAAGAAAACTGCTCCAGTCACTTTTACTTGAAATGATATTTATTCCATGAACCGGTTTTCAAACCTTTTCAGGTTCATCATCAGATGGATCATGTTACAATAACATTTTAAGCGTCATGTTGAATGCTGGATTGCGACTGTATGGCCGGATTTTTGTGGTTAATTTCCATTTCTTGCGTCGTCTTTTGTTTAAGTCACAGTAACACATCACTTTTTCTGTTGGGTTCTGCACTGCACTATAGTGCAGTGTAGAACCCAACAGAAAAAGTGATGTGTTACTGTGACTTAAACAAAAGACAACGCAAGAAATGGAAATTAACCACAAAAATCCGGCCATACAGTCGCAATCAAGCATCTAACATGACGCTTAAAATGTTATTGTAACATGATCCACCTGATGATGAACCTGAAAAGGTTTGAAAACCGGTTCATGGAATAAATATCATTTCAAGTAAAAGTGACTGGAGCAGTTTTCTTAAATAATATTGAAAATGAGTCACGGGTTCTGAAACATCCATAATGGATAATCTAAATCACTTGTAAAATGATAAAATGGGAAAATACCGACCTCATTGCTACCTCAGAGATGATGTTCCCCATCTCCCATATGCTGACTATAATTCCACATTCAGAATCATGATAACCTGCCATTGTGGCAGCAGTACCCAATTTAACGTCCATGCGAGACACCTGTTGTCGTATATAAGCTTCATCGACAACAGTTCCATCCTCTTCAGTGTTTACCTATCTCTGTGTTTGGACACAAATGGCTATACCAGTTTCTTTGGCTCTTCAGTGTTACACACACACACACACACACACACACACACACACACACACACACACAACACACACACACACACACACACACACACACACACACATACTTATATAAAAAGTCTGGTAAGTCACTCTCTACAAGCAGTTCTAATCCAGCATAAAACAAAGGGACTTTGGGTTGCTGTAAATATCAAGAGGAAACAAAAGACAAGCTGAAGCACTGAGGCCGTCTATGCATGCAGGTTGCATGGAACACTAAATTTTGGAGCTAATTGTGCAAAAATTAAACATTACAGTTTCAAGACTCTAATTGACCCTCTGTTTCAAATTACCAATGAAACGTAATTAAGTTGAACTTTTTAAAGTTAAGTCTATTATTATATTTTATGAATATCAGTTACACGGACCCTTATCATAGGACTTCTTGTTATTTTTAATGTAATATCTACCACAATACTAATTATAAATATAAAAAATAGAAAACGGATGACTTACACAAAGGACAGGCTGGTCGACAGACACAAATAATATCACACACAAACGCACGTACTAGCTTTCGCAACCGTTGGTCGCTTCGTCAGGAAAAGAAGAAGAAAGGAGAGGAGAAAGGGAAGGATATGGGTTTTAAGGAAGTGGAAAAGGAGTCATTCCAATCCCATGAGTGGAAAGACTTACCTTAGGGGGGGAAAAAAAGGAAGTTAAACAAATACACACACACTCAGACATATCGAAATGCAAACACACCTAGACAGACATTTGTAAAAAGCAAAGAATTGGACAGAGATACCAATTGAGGCAGAGGCTCTGTCCACAGAACCGAGGCAAAGATGCTAAAGATGGTGTGCGGGAATTTGAATTAGCGGAGATTGCGACCAGGTGGGCAACGGGAGGAGAGAATAAGCTGAAGGGCAAGTTCCCATCTCCGCAGTTCTGAAAGGTTGGTGTCGGTGGGAAGTATCCAGATAATTCGGACGGTGTAACACTGCGCCAAGATGTGCTGGCCGTGCACCAAGGCATGTTTAGCCACAGGGTGATCCTCATTACCAACAAACACTGTCTGCCTGTGACCGTTCATGCGAATGGACAGTTTGTTGCTGGTCATTCCCACATAGAACGCTTCACAGTGCAGGCATGTCAGTTGGTAAATCACGTGGGTGCTATCGCAAGTGGCTCTGCCCTTGATCGTGTACACCTTTCGGGTTATGGGACTGGAGTAAGTGGTAGTGGAAGGGTGCATAGGGCAGGTTTTACAACGGGGGCGGTTGCATGGGTAGGAGCCAGAGGATAGGGAAGGTGGTTTGGGGATTTGATAGGGATGGACTAGGAGGTTACGAAGGTTAGGTGGGCGGCGGAAAGAGAGTCTTGGTGGAGTGGGAAGGATGTCATTAAGGATGGATCTCATTTCAGGGCAGGATTTAACGAAGTTGTATCCCTGCTGGAGGGCCACATTCAGAGTCCGCTCCAGTCCCGCAAAGTATCCGGTGACAAAAGGGGCACTTCTGGGGTTCTTCGGTGGAAGGTTCTGGATTTGGGGGGATGAGGAGGTGGCTCTGGTAATTTGCTTCTGAACCACATCAGGAGGATAGCTGCGGGATGTGAAAGCTGTTATTAGGTTATTGGTGTACCGGTTCAGGGATTCGGGACTGGAGCAGACTCTTTTGCCACGAAGACCTAAGCTGTAGGGAAGGGAACGTTTGATGTGGAATGGGTGGCAGCTGTCATAATGGAGGTACTGTTGTTTGTTGGTAGGTTTGATGTTGACGGATGTGTGAAGTTGGCCGTTGGACAGGTGGAGGTCAACATCGAGGAACGTGGCATGGGATTTGGTATAGGACCAGGTGAATTTGATGGGACCAAAGGAGTTGAGGTTGGAGAGGAAATTCTGGAGTTCTTCTTCACTGTTAGTCCAGATCATGAAGATGTCATCAATGAATCTGTAACAAACTTTGGGTTGACAGGCTTGGGTATCCAGGAAGGCTTCCTCTAAGCGTCCCATAAATAAGTTTGCGTATGAGGGGGCCATCCTGGTTCCCATGGCTGTTCCCTTTAGTTGTTGGTATGTCTGGCCCTCAAAGGTGAAGTAGTTGTGGGTTAGGATGAAGCTGGCTAGGGTATTAAGGAAAGTGGTTTTAGGTAGGGAAGTGGGTGGTCGGCGTGAAAGGAAATACTCCATCGCAGCGAGGCTCTGGGCATGTGGGATATTTGTGTATAAGGAAGTGGCATCAATGGTTACAAGGATGGTTTCAGGAGGTAACAGGCTGGGTAAGGATTTCAGGCGATCGAGGAAGTGGTTGGTGTCTTTGATGAAAGATGGGAGACTGCACATGATGGGTTGAAGGTGTTGGTCTATGTAGGCAGAGATTCGTTCTGTGGGGGCTTGGTAACCGGCCACAATCGGCCAGCCTGGATGATTAGGTTTGTGAATCTTAGGAAGTAGGTAGAAGGTAGTGGTGCGGGGTGTCGGTGGGGTCATGAGTTTGATGGACTCGGGTGAAAGGTTTTGTAGGGGGCCTAAGGATCTGAGAATTCCCTGAATCTCTGCCTGGACATCAGGAATGGGGTCGTCTTGACAGACTTTGTAGGTAGTGTTGTTGAAAGCTGGCGCAGTCCCTCAGCCACATACTCCCGCTGATCAAGTACCACGGTCATGGATCCCTTGTCGGCAGGGAGAATGATGATGGAATGGTCAGCTTTCAGATCACGGATAGCTCGGGATTCAGCTGCAGTAATGTTGGGAGTAGGATTAAGGTTTTTCAGGAAGGACTGAGAGGCAAGGTTGGAAGTAAGGAATTCCTGGAAGATTTGAAGAGGGTGATTTTGAGGAAGAGGAGGTGGGTCTCTCTCTGATGGAGGACGGAAATGTTCCAGACAGGGTTCAATTTGAATGGTTTTTTGGGGAGCTGGACCATTAGGAGTAGGATTATTTTTCTTAGTGCCAAAGTGATATCTCCAGCAAGTACTTAGAGTATAGGACAGTAAATCTTTAACAAGGGCTGTTTGAATTTGGGAGTGGGGCTAAAGGTGAGGCCATTGGAAAGGACAGAGATTTCAGACTGGGAGAGAGGATTTGAAGAGAGGTTGACTACTGAATTGGGATGTTGTGGTTCCAGATTGTGTGGATTAGAATTTTGAGGTTTGAGGGAGGGGGAGGAGTTGGGAGTGGGAGATTGAGTAGATGGGAGAGATTGGGTTTGTGTGCAATAAGAGGAGGTTGAGGTTTTTTGGAGAGGTTGTAGGGAGAGAGTATTGCCTTTCCAGAAGTGGGTAACCAGGAGATTGGATAGTTTTTTGAGGTGGAGGGCGCCATGCTGTTCTAATTTACAGTTGGCCTTAAGGAGGATGTTCTGAACTGCAGGTGTGGATGTGGGATAGGAAAGGTTGAGGATTTTGATTAAGGATATGAGTTGACAGGTG
The DNA here is from genome assembly GCA_026315105.1 of Locusta migratoria. Lineage (NCBI taxonomy): Eukaryota > Metazoa > Arthropoda > Insecta > Orthoptera > Acrididae > Locusta > Locusta migratoria. The sequence goes on along the minus strand of CM048746.1, from coordinate 331,977,302 downwards.
TGTTCATTGGTGGAGTTGATGTGTAGGTTAAGGATTAGGCGGGTGAGGGCTGTGGATTGTTAAGTTTGGAATTGGTATAAGGCAGGTATAAGGATTCATTCAATTATTCATTCTGATAAGGATCTCCTTCGAATTACCGCTGCATTATAGAGAACAACATTCCCGAATAACCAGATGCTTTATAATATTGTTTGCAATTGAAGTAGCTAGGCCTCTAACGATATATATCAAATGTGCATTCTAAATCCCTGCTGACAAAAAATATTGACATTTACCAACGTAGAATTAATTGAAAATGAAGGGGTTAATTTACTTAGGGCAGCTGTGGCATTCCGTGCTAATGTAATATTTCATGGTAAATGTGGAACATTATTAGCCTTATTGTATATAACTGAGTTTTCAAAGAGCAATCAAGAGATTTTGGCTACATCAGCCGCTGTCGCAACAAGTAAAATTTTACCGAAATTATACAAATACATGAACATGAAAAATGACGTATCAATTTTCGATTATACTATCACAAGAGGCCAATAAAACATACACAGTTCAAAAGGCGCTTTGCCATAGATGCTGCAAGACAAAAATAATGTGTATGCGTATCCGTTAAGAGAGAAAAAAGGAATCAGATGTTTTCATATCTATTTCTCTGATCACGCTTTAAATTCTCCAGGTGTCAAATATGTCAGTGTTGAAAATTGAGGTGGTACCAACTTCTGCCTTGTGAAATGGTCAGGTGCTATGTTAAAAATGCAACACAAAGTAACAATTTTTGTGTGGAAACTTATTTTATATACACTCATGGTTAATGGTTAATTTTGATCATGATATTAGGAGTGAAAATCAAAATACCATAGAAATGAATTCTAAACAAAACATTGTTTATGTGCATTGTTATTTCATTTTATTTTATGTATCAGTAACTTTGTGATAGTTTCCAGCACATAACATATAATTTGAAGCAATTCCCTAATTTTTAATTTCTTCATTTTATGTAGGTACAATGAGCAAAAGGCAAGATGTGCATAGAGATAGCTAGAGGAGAGATTGAAGATGGATGGAAGGAAAGGGAGTGATGAACAGAGGCCGGGGATTTGATAGAGGGAGGATGAAGAGGTAGATAGTGGGGAAGCAGGAAACAGACATAGGGGATGGGAAATAGGTGGAAAGAATGTAGAAAACAATATCTTTTTACTAAGGTGGTCCAGAGTCACTAGACTGATCTGTATGTTTGTGGAGGAAACAAATGGCAAAAAATGTAATCTATCTTAAGAGTTTAAAATACAGTAATGTGTATCTGTGAAGCTAACCTTTCATTTTACGTACAATACTCTCGTTTTACATAGCCATTGGAGCCTAACGAACGAACAATATTGATATGATTGAAGCATTCTCTCGGTGAGTCTACGTTCACTTGAGTTACAGTATTTCCTTTTCTATTTATTTCATATGAGAATGAGCCTCAGCGAAGCATGGCCGGGTTTAGCTAGTCTTTGTTTGTCTGTATGTGTGTATGTACGTTAGTAAGTAAGTTTGAATGTATTTTTTGGGCTGCTGTACTGTTCATCCCTTTGTGATAAAACTTTATCAATATATTGCTTGCTCTTTTGCAATGGCTATAGGTATAATTATATCACTCTACAACACACAGTTCAGGAGATACGATGTCATAAACAATGAGGTGCATGATAAACCTAGGTACTTAGTTTTTACAGAGAAGTCATTGTTTAAATATTTTGCCAAGAATATTGGAAAGTTCTTGATCGATTTTCTCCAAATTTTTACACAATACTGTAATAAACATTCAGATAGATGTAGATGGCATAATTTAAGACCAGGATACAACCTGTTGGCTTTGACCCGTGACATTGTCAACATGGGGATCAAAGGTGTCAGCCTAAAAATTCAAACCTTTGTCACTCAATTGCAGAAAAAAAAATCTCTCTATTAACCTATACCTCACTATCAGAGTGAAGCTACAGGTCACTTTTTAAACACATAATATTAATCTATAATCTATGTTATGCTCATAAACAAACTATTCTCTTTAACTCAGGTATAACGTTATTGGTCAAAGTTTACGGGTTGTATCCTGGTCTCAAAACAAATTTACTATCTATATATGAAATATATAAAGTGTCCATGTGTTTGTTTGTGTCTTTGTAATGCATACGAATCTACAGTTTTGTCCCCATCTTCATGAAAATTCACACACTTGACCTTCAAAACAAGAGGGAGGTCAGTGTCTACATACAATTTAGTATTCAGCATGACAGAGAGTACTTTACATACATGCTTTGACACCAGTATACATTTTTATTTCTGTGTTGATAAAGATTTGTGGGAACATATCTAGACTAAATAGAGTATGGAATAAATAAATTCCCAGGCAAAGCTGGGTCTTCATCTTGTTTGTCATAAATTTTTACGTTTCATTATTCAGCAAATTGATTTTGTCACATACTAATCATCATCAGTGTTAAAACATGACTAAGCCCAGTGGGCTCATGGGAACATGTAATAATGAACATAACTATATCATTTTTTTGTATGTTGACTCCATAGTGGATAATCTGCCAGATTGCCACAATGTTATAATAAAAATAACAAATTTCCAGCTTCGTGGTGTGATATGAAACATTTATTTTCAAATAAATCACATATTGATTTTGTTCACATAATTAAACCTCAAAAGTACAGATTTTGAGTTGTGAGGACTCGTGTACTCCACATAAAAGATTCAACAGTCAGATGCATAAAACATATATATAAAAAGGCCTCTCCAGTGTGTGTTTAAAGTTTCAAATGAGATAGCTGCTTATGGTAGCTGATGTAAGCAGCTACCTCATTTTGAACTTGTAACATGCTGCTTTAGTTCTGCAAAGGTAGTACCTCATCTCCCTTCAAAACTCCACAGATCTTGTGCAAAATTTCATTCCCATTCCAAATTTCTCCTTGCTTTCACAGTTCACACAGTGTACTGATTGAATAGCATTGGGGAAAGGCTACAACCAAATATTCCTTTCACATGTTTTGACACTCATAACTGCTGTCAGGTTTGTGTATTCTTTTTTCCTTATATTTCATCCCTTATGCATTCAGAATTTGAAAGAGTTTATTTCAGTTACAACTGTCAAAAGCTTTCTCCAAATCTAAAAAAGCTATAAATGCAGGTTTGTCATTCCTTAACTGATAATCTAAGTCAAGTCGTAAGGCAAGTATTGTCTTGCATATGTTCCTACATTTCTCCTAAATCCTAACTGATCTTCCCGAGGTTCACTTCTATCAGTTTTCCCCTTCTTCTCAAAAGACTGTGTTAGAATTTTGCAACCATGATTTATTAAACTGATGGTTCAGTATTTTCTTGCTACAGGAAAAGTTGCCTATCTTCAGGAACCATATGTTTGTCTGGACACTCCATAGATACTGCTCTGCCGTGGTTGTACATACAGTCTGGCTATGTGTATTGTCAAAACACACAAGCCACCTTACCTTTGCAATGTCTGTGGTTCATGGTGGTGGCTAAGAAGTCTGCCAAGAAATATGTCTGTATCACTAAGAACACATCCATTTTTATTACTTAATTCAGTTATTCAGTTTTTCTTCATGCTGTGACTAAGTTCTTGTACAGTAAGTGCTTTTACAGTTGCAGGTGAAATTCATTTTTATGAAGTCAGTTTTAGCTTTGGTAAGTTATGTTCCGAAGTTTGATAGTGTTTTTTTGTCTACAGCTTGAAGATGAATATGAGGATATTGTTCAGACTGTTCATTATGATCTCACGGCAGTTGTGTGTCACGTAAGTGAATCTCGGCATCCAGAAAGGAACAATATTGTGGCGCTTATAAATGTTCCATCTTCATACCATAAAAAAACTGCCTCCTCCTGTGAAAGTCAGTGGTACATCTTTAATGATTTCACGTGAGTTTCAATTTTTGTACATTATATTTAGATTTAACAGTATAAAATATTTTAAACCTACATTCCAGTATTATTATATGAGTGGCATTTGAAAAGTTCATACAAAAGTAAAACTGCTAACGTGATTGGGAAAAACCATTTTTATTTTTCAATATAGTCTCCTGTTAGACTTGCACACATTGTCCAACACTGTTCTAATTTGTTGATCCCAAGCCTGAAAAATAGCTATTAGTTTCTGCAATCACCTCCTCGTTTGAAATCTGTGTCCCACCACCCATTTCTTCAAATTTGGAAACAAATAGCAGCCCGAGGGAGCCAAGTCAGGAGATTAGAGGGGATGTGAAATGAGTTGGAAACCTATTTCCCATAACTTTATGACCACTACTGCTGAGGTGTGTGCTGATGCATTGTCATGGTGTAAAATGAATTTTTTGTCGGCCAATCACTGGTAGTTTTCTTGCAGCTTGGTTTCAGATGGTCCAATAGTGATTAATAATATGCACCTGTAATAGTTTTACCCTGTTCCAGATAGTCAATGAGGATTATCCGTTGGGAATCCCAAAAGACCATCATCATAACCTTTCCGGCTGAAGCACCACTCTTTGCTTTTTTTGGTGCAGATTCTCCATTGGTAACCCATTGTTTAGATTGTTCTTTCATCTCAGGAGTATAATAATGTATTCATGTTTCATCCACAGTGACGAAATGATGCTCAAAGTCCTGTGGATTCTTACTGAACAGTTGCAAACCTTCCTTGCAACTTTCCACACAATTCTGTTTTTGGTCAAGCGTTAGCAGTTCCGGCACCCACCTTGCAGATAGCTTTCTCATGTCCAAATGTTTATGCAAAATATTATGCACCTGTTCATTCGAGAGCCCACAGCACTAGCAATCTCATGCAACATAACTCTACCTTTATCCATCACCATATCATGGATTTTATCAATGATTTCTGAAGTCGTAACCTCCACAGGGCATCCAGAACGTTCAGTGTAACTTGTGTCCATGTGGCCACTCGGAAAATTTTGAAACCACTTATAAACTTTTCTAATCAAAAGTGTAGAGTCACCATTTAGTTTATCAAGCTTCTCTTTAATCTCCTGAGGAGTTTTACCTTTCATAAATTAATTGCCACACGAAATTCTTTTTCATCCATTCTTTGACAATCACTCGACTTCCTTGATTCACCCAAATTCCAAATGCACAGAAGTAGAGCAATATGGCTGAAACTTTGTGTGCATTCTTTCCAAAGATGCTACTAACTAAACATGATGTCAATACATGCCAGTGGTTCCCATCTATCGGACTTTGCACGGCCTTTTCAAATGCCCCTCGTTTATTGATTAAGAGGAGGGTTATATTTCTTCATACATTTTTTAAAGAATTCAATGTGTGGCAAAGAGTGATTACTATTTCTGTGGCAAACCATATTTGCTCTGCCTGTGGTAAAAGGTGATTGCCTCTAAAATGTGATGACATTTATAATTTGTTACAGAATATGAGTACAGTCATTACTAGTTTTGGCTATGCCCTAGCCATCTCCAAGATGTGTCATAGAAAAGGACAAAAGTATGCATTAAAACCCATAAAATTTGTGTCCATTGTACTCCATGGACTATATTTAAAATCAAAATAAATGTTGCTTGTAAATATAAATTAACATTTGACAGAAAAAAATTTAATTACTTGTTTTCATACTAAACATGTGAGGAAAAAATTGGAAATAAATCTACTTTTAAGTTCAAATATTTTAGAAGAACAAAGTGAGAGTGCATAAAATAGAGAACAATAAAACTGAAACAACCAAAATGAGTCAGATCTATAGCATGTAAGAAGAAATCTCTCTCCGTTAACTGAATCAAACAACTTAGGGAAGTGAGACAAATGAAAAAGGAGAGGAACAGATTAGGAAAAAAAAAAAGCAGAAAACAATGAGGATGAAGGTACATAAATTGGGAGAAGGCAGTGGAGTGGAAACTGTTTATGGAGAGTGCAAGTACAGGTTACTGTAGGTTGAGGCCAAGATACTTAAGAGACCGGAGAATGTATTAAGCATAACTCTCATCTGTGCCGTTCAGAAAAGTTGGTGGTGGAGGAGAGGATCCAGATGGCCCAGTTAATGAAGCTATTTGCATGTTACATTGAGCTGCATGTTACGTAACAGGGTGGTCAGCCTTGCTCTTGACTATAGTTTGGCAGTGGCTATTAATCTTGGTGCACAGCTGCTTGGTCATCATACCAATATCGAAAGCTGTGTAATTATTGCAGTAGAGTTGGTAGATGACATGGCTGATTCCACAGGCAGTTTGTCCTCTGATGGAGTAGGATAAGCCTGTAACAAGACAGGAATAGAAAGTGTGATTAGCCTGGGCAAGTCTTGCACTTGGGAAACAATGCCTTTAGCATTGGGTTGGGACTGGGAGTCGCATAGGGATGAATTAGGATGTTGTGTAGGTTGAACATCACACCAGGAGTAGTGTGAAATAGATTGTGCAGGTCTCTCATCTCAGGCTACGATAATAGAGGTCCTGCCAAAGAATGTATTTCAGATGTTTCAGTCCAAACTTGCAATGAGTAATGAAGAGGGCTCTGCTTTGTGAGTGGTTAGAGTGGAAGCAGGTTTCGGGGTATGTGGTTATATGGCACATAATATCTGTTAGTAAATTTTGTCTGGAGGACAGTATCTTTCCATGACAACCTTTGTGAGGCTTCAGCATGCTAGTGATGAGAAAGAGTTCTCATTACTCCAGATATCTGAGCCATGGGTGACCATACAGCATGAAAGGGATTTTGTGTTGCTGAGGCAGCTCCCAAAATGCTGTTATTGTTGGTTGTTTTAATGTGGTTAGGGGTATAGATGTAATCATCAGAAAAGAGCAGGGCCATGTCCAGGAAGGTGGCACAAGGGGTTGAGATATATCAGACGGCAGAGATGATGTTGAGGTCATGAACGAAAGATGACAGTGTGTTTAATCCTTACCTCAGCTCATTAATAAAACTTCAAATTCATATATTCACCTAGTTCTCCTCAGCCTAGTATGTCATCTTCCTAGACACAGACCTGTACCTTTCTGATGGTTCCATCCAAATTTCCTCACACTTAGTCCTAAAAATGATTTTTTGTGCACCACATCTGCACACACCTTCAATGCTTCCTCTACCCCCAATAACCAACCACAAAGGATTGTCCCTTCATCACCCAATACCACCTTGTGCTATAGCAGCTGAACTCCACCCTTTGCCAAGGCTTTCATTGTCTATCATCATGATCTGAAATGAGGAACATCCTACGCAGGTTCTCCTCACCCCCTCTTAAAGTCATGTTCTATCACCCATACAACCTTCACATCATCATCATCTGTTGCAATAACAGTCCCAAACTCAAGCCCTTGCTACAGAGATTATTTTCCCTTGGGAAGACCTAGGTGCAAGACCTCTCCAATCAATCCATCCAATCAAAGACTTAATGTCACTGATTTAACCTACCCCTCAGAGGCCAGGACACCTGTGAAAGACCCAAATCATATTCCAATTGTTCCACAGATTTTTATATCGATATGATTATCAACCAGCTATCCAGAAGTGTTAACGGCTTCCTCCAAACTATAACCAGAGCAAAGTTGACCAGTAGCACAACATGCAGATGGACATCAAGTGCTAAATTTCGTGGCTGATTACAATCTAAGCCATCTGGATCCTTCCGCCAAATTCATGAACTTTATAGGTGGAAGTTCCCAGTTACGAAATAGTCCCAGCATGTTTCTATGATAACCTACTGTCCCTACATCCTGCACCTTAAGTTTTTACCCCTCTATCCTATCATCTCCTCCAAATTCACTTTCATTTAGCCTCTTTGTTTGTCACTTTTTCCTTATTTCCACAACCTCATAAAGCCACATCTTACAGCCTTATTTAGTCATCTAGTCTTTGCATGCTCTGTCAAGTGGTACTGACATCACTACCCCCCACCTGCGTCTTGCATCCTTCATCATCCCTGCCCCACCTCTGCAAACGTGCAGTTTGGATTTAGAAGTGGTTTAACGACTGAAAATGCTATATTTTCGTTTCTCTGTGAGGCACTTGATGGGTTAAATGAGGCTACGGACATTAGGCGTCTTCTTTGATTTAACAAAAGCGTTTGATTGTGTTGATCACAAAATATTGTTGCAGAAGTTGGAACATTATGGAATGCGGTGAGTAGCCCACAACTGGTTCACCTCTTACTTTAATAACAGACAACAGAAGGTAATTCTCCGCAGTGTAGAAAATAGCTATGACGTGCAATCCCAGTGGGGCACAATTAAGTATGGGGTGTCCCAGGGGTCTGTTTTGGGACCATTGCTGTTTCTTATTTATATAAATGATATGCCTTCGAGTATAACAGGTGACTGTAAAATATTTTTGTTTGCTGATGATACCAGCTTGGTAGTGAAGGATGTTGCTCATAATATTGACACAATAACAAATAATGCAGTTCAAGAGATAAGTTCATGGCTTGTAGAAAACAAGTTGATGTTAAATCACAGTAAAACTCAGTTTTTACAATTTCTAACACATAATTTGACGAAAGCTCACATTCTGATTACACATAATGGGCATGTGATAAGTGAGACTGAACAGTTCAAATTTCTAGGAGTTCATATAGACAGTAAGCTGTCATGGAGAGCCCATGTTCAGAATCTTGTTCCAAAACTAAATTCTGCTATATTTACCATTAGAACAATATCTGAGATAAGTGATTTTTCAACACGAAAAGTAGTCTATTACGCTTACTTTCACTCACTTATGATGTACGGCATTGTTTTTTGGGGTAACTCGCCTGATGCAAAAAGGATATTTCTGGCTCAAAAACGGGCGGTTCGAGCAATATGTGGTGTAAGTTCGTGAACGTCATGTCGACCCCTTTTCAGTAGTCTGGGAATTTTGACTCTGGCGTCACAATACGTTTTTTTTTTTTTTTTATGTCGTTTGTTGTTAATAATATCAGCTTATTCCCACGAGTTAGTGGCTTTCACTCGGTGAATACTAGACAGAAGTCGAATCTGCATTTGCATCACACCACCTTAACACCTGTGCAGAATGGGGTACAATATTCTGCGGCATCCATTTTCAATAAGCTGCCACAAGAACTAAAGAATCTTAGCACTAATCCGCATACTTTCAAATCTATTACCATTCTTGTGTAACAATTAATGTATTGACTTGTTCCATGACCATGGGGTCTCTCTCTTCAATTGGGTCCTATGGAACAGAAAAACCAATAAATAAATAGAAAAGTAGTTCTGCTTGACATGACACTGATGTAAGGATGCTGAAGACAGTGCTCAAGTGTGGCTATATAATAAGTTGTTTACATAAACATGTGTGACTTCTTTTTCTGAAGTAGGCTTTGACTGAAAAATAAGTTGTGTAATTGTGATTTTCTTTTCATCATGTTTCATATGGCTCAGGGTATCATCTTTACAATGAGCTGCAATATTTCCTCTTTGTAAAAAAATGCATTTTGTCACTAATTTTTTCTGCTCTTTGAGGCACTCCCAGGGGTCTCAGCAGTTAGTTGCTGGGTATGGGTTTGGTGAATCTGGGGTCCCTGAGTTGGAAACTGGTAAGTGCCTTGAGTCCTCTGTCACTCTTATGCTCTGGGCATGCTTCAGTAACAACCATGTGGTGCAGCATGGAACGTTGTTTGTTGCAGGGGAGTTTGGCTTGACTGCCATGGTCACAAGGATGTAAAAACATAAAAGAAAAATAGAAGAATAAAATAACAATTCCCAAGGTGTGCTGTGTGCTAATTGCTTACATGGCTGTTAAGGAGGAATAGCCACTAGTGTGAAGCCTCTGAGGTTACTGCCACACCTCAGTTGTAGAAAGCTTACCTAGGCTTGCAGAACTCTGTCTAAGTGGACTTTTATATCCCTCGTTGCTCATGGGACCAGCATAAATTCTTCGACTGTTTACTTTTCACCTCGTTATTAGATAGGTGTACTGCTGGGTAGCATAAACACCCAATCAAAAAATTTGTCCAGACTTAAGACAGTGTAGTCTATAGTAAACCTCTGTAATGACACAGTGATGGTGGTACCCTTCACAAGCATTTCCACAGTCTGGTTAGAAAGTTTGATAACCTTGTAGGGGCCTGTGTAAGAATGTTGTAAAGGTGAATGTACTGTGACATTCCAAAGTAGGACATATTCACACAATTCGAGGATGCGAGGCATGTAAGTGCGAGGTGTGTGTGACTAACCAAGGACAAAAGTTGAGCAGTTCAGGCAGAGAAGAAATAGACTTGGGGGCAACTATCTTGCCAGGGAGGACTAAAGTTTTGCTGTAACAGAGCCTTTGAGGTCTTTGTAAGTAGTTCTGGGGCCAAGCGGTGGGTTCCCAGCTTTGTCAGGAAAAGAAAGGGTGAAAGTGTAACCTCCACGATAGATGGCTCCCATACTTGCAGTATAACTTGCAGGGATTCAGAACACATGTGGAAGAACTAGGTTTATTGACTAAGGGTAGACTATGGGTATATGTCTCCATGAGACTAAAAAGTGTTTTGACAATCCTGAGATCTGTGGCTATGTTCTACACAGAAAGGATGACCTTAGTAGTGAGAGAGCTAAAGGAGAAGTGGCTGTTTTTGTCAGTACAGCCTACAAGCAATTGCAGTGTGTCATTGATTTATTGTCTCTTCACTTTGCCTGCCCTCATTGGCATCTCATCAAGGCTTGTGGGTCATGTGCCAGTGCCTGAATTAAAAGAAGAAATTATGATATTATTCTTAGTAAGTGTAAAGAGCTCACTGAGCTGCTGACAGGCACAAAAATAGATAACCACATTCACACAATTAAATTTTTGGCCATGGCCTTCGTCTGAAAAAGAAACATACATTCATGCAATCACACAGACAATTATACACACACAACTACCATGTCTGGCCACTCCAGTGCGGGAGTGGCTGAACATGGTGGTTGTGTGTGTGTATAATTGTCTGTGTGATTGCATGAATGTATGTTTCTTTTTATGACTAAGGCCATGGCCAAAAATTTAATTGTGTGAATGTGGTTATCTATTTTTGTGCCTGTCAGCAGCTCAGCAAGACTCTTTACAGTGAGTTATCTGTCCTCCATTATTGATTTTCCATTGTTAAAATCAGTGTAAAGTTCATTATGTCTGCATTATAAAGTACATTGTTATTTGATACTGCCTCAGATCATACAAGAAATGTGATCTTGGATAATGGTTCAACTCGACAGTCTAATAGAAGACTAGCCTTTGGCAGTATGCAACGTGCTTAGCATAATATGTTGGTCCGAGTTAGCAATAGCTTCACAGCTAAATAAGCTAAATAGTGTCACACTGTGCATGTATCAGCCCTGGCCAATGGTCCTGGAGCTGCCAGCTCAGGTGTTGTTTCACTTTTCAATGCCCCAACCCTCTGCTACCTTCTTTTTTGCTTACCTCTTATGTTTGTTGTGTACATGAAGATTGCTGTAGTTTTGAAATGAATCGTGAAAGCATTGTGCAAGAGAGAAGTATCTCTTACCTTAACAGTATCAATGTGTACAAAACCAAAATATGGTCCACTGGAAAGGAATTTGAACATTGATTATTGTAAGGAGTTGTACGAGTTTGGCTTTGTGGCTGTGATGTGACAGATTTTGTTGTTACATCTGTCTGGAATGCAGGCTATTGGAATAAGGAAGGGTATTGATTTAAAACATCTTAATACTGCAGTGAAGAAACAATGTTAGTCTGGAATTCACCTTTCTCTTTTTTATATGAAACAGATCTATTGCATCTTCTTTCATAATTATTGATTTTTTGAGTTGTCAGCAAAGAGTGGAAACAGAATTGCAGAATGAGAAAGTAAGACTCAATAAGGAATTATTGAATAGATTACATAATGTACTTTGCTATTTACTTAAACAGGACCAACATTTTTAAGGCCACTGTGAACACTCAGAATGTGCAAACAAATTAAATTACTCAGAAATTCTTCTTGTAAATGCTGAGCTTGATTCTCCTTTGAAAGAACATTTAGTAGCGTCTATGGTTTTCCATGGCTTATTGTCAAGCATTCAAAATGGAGGTAATAAATGAAGTAGCTGATGTTTTCAGAGATGAAATCTGTGACAGAAATAATATGGATTTTGTGTCTTTGCATTATATCACGTTTCATATATAAATAATACTCATTTAGCATGTTTAGATTAACTAGTTATAATTCACTTTTTCATTGTAAAACTTTGGTGACTTTGGAGGCTTGGTTGTTTCTACAATATTTTGTGAAGGATAAGTTGCTACTCACCACAGAGATGCCTCAATGAACCACATAAAGGCACATACAACAGAATAAAACTTTAAGAAGCTTTTGGCCATTATGGCCTTTATCAGGAGGAGGAGGAGGGGGGGGGGAGGAATGTGCAAGTGCACTGTGCTGTTTCCTGGTTGTAGTTTGATGGTTATTGATGTTCTTCATAGCAATTGCTCTCAGTTGTGCCTGGTTGAAATCTTGTGGGGTGAAAAATAATTCACTGCAAATAACGTAGGCAACACACAGAATTACAGTTCTTTGACACTTTTAATGATTTATAAATGCCCAGTTGTCCCCATTTATGTTGCCTTGTTTGGATCTTTGGTATGCAGGCAGATCCTTAATTGCTTACAATGTGGGTTTAGGAGATATCACTTCAGCTTTGTTAACCTGTCTTGCCTGGAAGCGGCTGTGCAATAGGATTTCCCGCACCAGTGTTACTTTCTGAGCAAATTCTTTTTATATCGAGAAGGCCTACAACATTACTTGGAGACATCTTACTCTCGGGCAGCTCTATGAATAGGAGTTCCCAGTTGACTTCCCATTTTTACTTGGCCTTTCCTGTCTCCATGTTGTTTTAGGTATCGAGTCAGGGACATCCTCTCTGAGGAGCAGAACTGTGTGTCTCTGTATAGTGTTTTAAAGCATGACTTCATTTTCCATAGTAATCAACAGTTTGATTTCAGTCTTTACATCCTGTCCCATTTATTGTTTGTTGTTAATTCTGTCTTTTGCTCTTCTTCCTGCCTTACGTCTACACATCAGTTGTGATTAATGTTTTGACACCTGGGCAAATGGGTAGAGAAGTCCATTTTTAACTTTTCAACTGATAAGTCTGTGTTTGTTTTCTTTTTAACCATTCCCACTATGTCTTTATTAGCTTTTGGATCAAATCCTTTCTTGAGCTAGCGCACACACACACACACACACACACACACACACACACACACACACACACACACGCACGCGCGCGCGCGCGCACACACGCACGCGCGCGCGCACACACGCGTCTTGTGTGTAGTGCCTGATGTGCAGAGTGGTTACAAATAAATGCAAATAAAACATTAAAAGTATCTGTTTAAAAATATATCAGTGATTGAAGATATTTAACACACAGTTTTTTTAATCATCTTAATTAATCAAAAATTAAAGAAAGAAAGAAAGAAAAGAAAAAAAAGGTAATGTAACTTGGTTGTTACTATAAAATGAAAGGAATACCTCCTATTTTACAGCTTATGACGGAAATTATTATGAAAACAAAAAATCATTATAATTTATTTTTACTAGTTGTCTTTCAAGAAAGAGGTTTTGTATGAAGATGTAAAACAACTATACTTCTGTATTTGGGGAAAATTAAAAAAAAAATCATTATGATCAACCAAGACTATCTCAAAAGCTTATAACTATACTAATCAACTTCCAAAGCTTAATTTTTAATAAACAGTTGTAATATTAATGTATTTGAATGATTTTAGAAATATTAATTTGGTTTCTGATTTGTTATTTGTATTGTCAATAGTGTGACTGCAGTACCTGGGTCTGAAGCAGTGTGGTTCAGCCTGGATTGGAAGCTCCCATGTGTGCTATTCTTCACTAATAGAAACCTACCCTTAGAATTGGTGCCACCACCTCTCAACCCACTGACAGCAGATGTCTTTAGAGAAGATGAAAGTCTAGCCAGAGGCTGTGGTCAACGCATGATCACATTCACACCACTTGGTACTCATGAAATGCTTCGAAGAGGTAAGACAAAAAAAAAGTGGTCAGTGTAATAGCAGAACATAAAAATACTCCAACAAAGGAGACAACCCAAAAATCTTTTTTCTCTGTTGGGGCTCATTTATTGATAACTTAAAATACTACTATTGCATTCATATATCAACAACAACAATAACAAAAATCAATTCCTAAAAATGTAATATAATCAAGTAGATAAAAAATCCACTCACAAAGTGGTGGCAGGGTAAAACACACATAAAAGATGTGAAAATCATTATCTTTCAGAGCCAGTGACTCATCCTAGTAGAAAGGCTGAAGGTAATGATAAAAAACTAAATGACTTGCAAGGTTTGGGAAATGTATAGAATTATGGAAATGTTGCCCAGAAACCTTGATTGAGGGAAGACATAGCAAATGGGATTAGAAGGAAAAACTGCACTGGATGAGAATAGAAAGGCTAAAGGTGGAGGAAAGGGTAATAAGAAAGGTAGCAATAATTTGGACAACATTGTGCAAGATTTAATAAGAGCAGAAAGCTAAGTGAATTACAATGTATGTGGGTAGACAGGTGATGACAAGTGAGGTAGACTAGAAAGATCCAAAAATAAAAGATAAAGATAACTAAAAGGGATGAAAGAAATGCAACTGTTGCTCAAAAGAAATGCTAATATCAAAGAAGTTAACATAATTTCAAGTCAGGTGCATGTCAAGAATGAAGCACTTGTTCCTACCTGTAGAGTTATGAGAAGCGGTCTTTGGGGGTGGGGGTGGCGGGGTTGTGTAGAGAACACAGGTGTCATATGCAATTAGACATACACCAAGCTTGTGACTGTCATATTTCTGTGTGTGCTCTGCAACAGGATTTGGTGTGTTGCCAGTATACACTCTCCATCTGTGCTCCAACACCCTAAATAACAACTTTGTGGCTGTTTTTATCACTATAGAAGTAAAAAATGCTGTTTGGTTGTCAGACTTGTACATTACTCCCTATCATCAACCCTACCCATTTCTTGCTGTCAACCATGTATAATGCACTTAATTTTCTGCTGTTATTAAATTTTGTACAGTGTTTTTCACACCCCCTCTCAATATGGTACTTTCTTTCTTGCTTATTACATCATTTGAACAGTTATTATCCATTGTGGTGCACAGGAAATTATTTTTTCAGGGGAGAAATAACTTGTCAAACTGAACATGTAGTATGTTGAAATGAAAAAAGATTGCAATATTTCTAAAATTTCCAAATGAGTATTATGCACTCCCACAAATAAACTAAAAGAAGAAAAAGTTTGATGGTTCTAGAAGTCTACACAAGAGAAATGATCTCTGCTTTAGAATTAATGAGTAATGCATTGCATTGACAAGGGACACCTTTTACTTTGAACACTTGGAACTGTGATGAAACCATGCAAAAAGCAATCATAAACAAAACAGTGATGTGCATCATTTCCATGCAAAACACCACACTTGTCTGATAGCGTCACTAGATGGTGGCATAGTGTAGCTGCACTAACCCAGTGCTCCAGTTGCATAAGTGGTATAGCTGCAGTACATATTTGTCTCCTGGAGTGTTTGCTGTGTACAGTGCAGTGATATCATGTGGTCCAAATATTAGGGGCCAAGTTGTGACGAGCTGAATATGGAAATGACATTGAGGCCCAAGGATATGGCGTTCCCAGAAATATTATATAACATAATAATTCAAAAATATAATGGTGGCAACATAGAAATACAAGACATCATGCTGGATAGATATGCTGAATTTGAACGACAGGAGGAATCTGAACTTGAATGTTGCTCTTCAAAGAGTACCTGGCATTCACCTCCTGAGCAACAGGAACAGTCAAGTCACAGAGAGTACAAACCCTTGCCACCCAAAAATATTAGGTCTGTTGTATGAAAATGATAATGTACTAGAGAACATTTATGAGGACTATAAAAATTGTGGCTTCACCTCTTACAGCAAACTAACGAAGCAGTAGAAGTGCGTGAAAAGTAAATCAAATTGACATTAATTCTGAATTATGTGTTGAAGAAGTTGTGAGCAGGTGCTTCATTCAAATGAAATGGACTGTCGTAATTACAAACTATAAAAGGGTATATAATATTGCAATATGATAGTGCAAAGAGATATGGATCTACAGTTCACCACTGGCATCTGCATATATGGGCACTAGAAAGGGCTAAAATGGTTGGCTTGGTCAATTTCAAAGTGTCAATTTCCTTTATCGGCCATCTCAAGGCTGAATATGGAATTTCATCCAGGCATATTACTTCATTTTCACATGTAAGGACATAGAAGACAATAACACTGTACGACAGAAGGCACAACAGTTTGTGAAAGACGTGAACATGTTTGTAACAGAGGAGAGTGTGGAGAAAGGTAGTGTGTTGCAGTCTTTGCATAGATCTACCCACAGTTGATGTGGCTTCTACATCTACATCTACATGGGATACTCTGCAAATCACATTTAAGTGCCTGGCAGAGGGTTCATCGAACCACCATTATACTATTTATCTCCCATTCATTCTCGAATAGCGTGCGGGGAGAAAGAACACCTGAATCTCTCTGTTCGAGCTCTGGTTTCTTGTATTTTATTCTGATAATCATTTCTACCTATTTAAGTGGGAGTAACAATATATTTTCGCATTCGGAGGAGATGTTGGCGATTGGAGTTTCGTAAGTAGCCCACATCTCAGCGATAAGCGCCGTTGTTGTAATGATTCCCATCCCAGATTCTGTATCATTTCGGTAACGCTGTCTCCCCTGTATCATGACAACATGAAATGAGCTGCCCTTCTATGGACTTTTTCGATGTCCTCCATCAAACCCACCTGATAAGGATCCTACACTAGGCAGCAATACTCCAAAAATGGACGGACAAGCTTAGTGTATGCAGTTTCTTTTGTAGTTCTGTTGCATCTTTTAAGGGTTCTGCCAATAAAACACAGTCTCTGGTTCACCTTTCCCACAACATAGTAATAGTAATTCCTAGGTATTTAGTGGAGTTTATGGCCTTCACTTTTGATTGATTTATCTTGTAAACAAAGTTTAACGGATTTCTTTTCATACTCATGTGGACGATTTCACACTTCTCATTATTTAGAGTCAATTGCCAATTTTTACACCATAGTGATATCTTATTCAGATTGTTCTGCAATTGGTTTTGATCTTCAGATGATTTTACTAGACAGTAAATGATGGCATCATCTGCAAACAACCTAAGAGAGCTACCTAGATTTTCCGCTAAATCATTTATGTAAATAAAGAACAGCAAAAGACCAATAACACTACCCTGTGGAATGCCCGATAACACCTCTGTTTTAGTCAATGCCTTACCATCGATTACTATGAACTGTGTCCTCTCTGACAGGAAATTCCCTATCCAATCGCAAATTTGGGTCGATATACCATGACTACGCAATTTGATTAAAAGCCGTTTGTGAGATACGGTGTCAAAAGCCTTCTGGAAATCAAGAAATACGGAATCAATTTGCGAACCCTTGTCGATAGCAACCATCACTTGTGTGAATAAAGAGCTAGTTGTGTTTCGCATTAATGATATTTTCTAAATCTGTGTTGACCTTGGGTCAATAAATCATTCTGTTTGAGATAATGCATAATATTTGAATACAGGATATGTTCCAAAACCTGCTGCAAATTGACGTCAATGAAATAGGCCTGTAGTTTAGTGGGTTACTCCTATTGCCTTTCTTGAATGTAGGTGTGACCTGTGCAACTTTCCAATCTTTTGGTACAGATCCTTCTATGAGAGAGCGGTTGTATATGGCTGTTAAGTAAGGAGCTATCGCTTCAGCATAATCAGATAGAAATCTAATGGGTATACAATCCGGATCAGAAGACTTGTTCTTGTTAAGTGATTTTAGTTGCTGCATACTCCGATGATATCTACTTCTACGTTACTCATTACAGCCTCTGTTCATAATTCGAAATCTGGAATATTGGTTTCGTCTTCTTTGGTGAATGAGTTTCTAAAAGCTATGTTTAGTAACTCTGCTTTAGTAGCACTGTCATCGGCAGGATTGCCTTTACAATCACGTAGTGAAGGTATTGTTTGTGTTTTGCCCCTAGTATATGTAACATATGACCAAAATCTCTTGGGTTTTCAGTCAAATTTCGAGAAATAGTTTCGTTGTGATAAGTGTTGTAGTCATCTCGCATTGAAATCCTCGCTGAATTTTGAGCTTCTGTGTAGGATCACCAATCCTGGGGATTTTGTGTTCGTTTAAATTTAGTATGCCTTTTCTTTTGCTTTTGCATCAGTGTCCTGACCTGTTTTGTGTGCCAAGGAGGATCGCCTCCTTCTTTTACTAATTTATTTGGTATAAAACTGCCAATTGCTGTTGATACCACTTCTTTAAATTTGAGCCACATCTGGTCTACACTTATGTTTAGTGTTTGGAATGAGTGGCAACAGCCTTTCAAGAAGCATTGTATTGTACTTCTATCTGCTTCCATGAACAAATAAACTTGTAGTTAATTTTTGGTAACTTTGGGACCTTTGATATTCAATCTCGCTACAACAGCTCTGTGTTCACTAATACCTGTATCCCGTTTTAATGCTCGTTATGAGCTCAGGATTATTTGCTGCTAAGGGATCAAGTTTGTTTTTACATCCATTTACAATTCTAGTTGACTCATGAACTAATTGTTCAAAGTAATTCTCAGAGAATGCATTGAGTACAATTTCGCACGATGTTTTGTGTGTATCTCCTGATTTGAAAATATAATTTCGCCAACAGATCGAAGGTAAATTAAAATCACTGCCTACTATTATCGGGTGAGTTGGGTATGTTTTTGTAATTAAACTCAGGTTTTCTTTGGACCTTTCTGTTATTGTATCGTCAGAGTCAGGACGCCAGTAAAAGGAACAAATTATTTTCTTACGATTTTCAGGTACAACCTCTACCCATAATAGCTCACAGGAACTACCATCTTCAACTTCACTACACAAAATACTACTTTTTATGGTTACAAACACTCCACCACCTATTTTGCTTAATCTATCCTTTCTGAACACAGTTAGATCTTTTGCAAATACTTCTGCTGAACTTATTTCCGGCTTGAGCCAACTTTCACTGCCTACAATTGTGTGTGTTTCGATGCTTTCTATTAATGCTTGGAGTTCTGGTACTTTCCCAACATAGCTACGACAATTTACAACTGTTATACCGATAGTTCCCAGATCTACATTTCTCCTCTGATCCACATGCACCCTTTGAGATTGCCTATTTTGTTTTTCCCCGAAGCCCTTTATCCTAAAAAAACTACCCAGTCCATGCCACACAGCCCCCGCTACCTGTGTAGCCGCTTCCTGCATATAGTGGACTCCTGACCTATTCAGAGGTACCCGGAAACCCACCACCCAATGTCGCAAGTCAAGGAATCTGCAGCCTACATGGTCCCAGAACCGTGTGAGCTTCTGATTCAGACCCTGCACTCGGCTCTAAACCAGAGGTCCACAGTCGGTTCTGTCAACTACACTGCAGATAGTGAGCTCTGCTTTCATCTTGCAAGTAAGACTTGCAGTCTTTACCACTTCAGATAGTCACTCAAAACCTGAGAGGATCTCTTCAGATTTGAAGCAATGAACATCATTGGAACCTGCAGTTGGCTGCACCCCGTACCCTTCATGGCATCCAGAAGTTCCACATCTGGAATGACTCCACCCAGTATGCACACAGAGTGCACATTGGCCTTCTTCCCCTCCTTGGCAGCTATCTCTCTAAGGGGCTCCTTCACCCGCCTAACGTTGGAGCTCCCAACTACAAGCAAACCCACCCTCTGTGAAAGCCCGGATCTTGCATGCTGGGTGTTGACCTCAGGATGAGAGACACCATTCAACTCAGAAACGCTGTCCTGAACAGATAGCACCTCAAACTTGTTCGCAAGATGAACTGGGGAGGCCTCACGATCGGTCCCTCGGAATGTCTTGCACCTCCTGCCACGCACTGGATCAACCTCCCATGCAACCACGGGTGGGGTGTCTGCCTCACTGCTAGCAGTATAGGGCATATCGATGGCGCAGGCCAATCAGTGGAGACGACTGGAGTCCGTGCAACCGAGGTTTACACAGCTTGAAGCTGGGAGCGAAGTGTCATCAGCTGAGACTGTATCTGCACACAGCAGTCACAGTCTCTATTCATGATTACAGTGCCGAGAAAACAAAAACTACAGTCACGATGCGCTCAAAGGAAGATTACACTGTTTGTTAGAACTCTGTTTTGAATCTAATATGCATGAGAGCACAGTATAAATTTACAAACTGAAGTGAGAATGCGCAGACAAAAATCAGAAAAACGAAGACAGACAACTGTCGTGACGCGATTCACACGGCGGAATAATACACTAACCAGATATTTAATGTGAATATGAATCGAATAAAAATGCGAGCACACAATAAATTTAATGAACTGAAGGGAAAGCGTACTGAAAATGTGCTGGTGCTGGCAAGGTGCGTACTGGATGACTTAACATCTTAATAGAGTGTACCTTATACTGGGCACAGAGAATAGAGGCAGATCTTGGTGCAGATTTGCCACATATTTTAGGTGATGATGAGGCAAGTGTGTTCAAACTTTTACAATTTTGTGAAAATTCTGGACTCTGGCCTAAGCTTTTAGGCTGTAGGTGTTAGTGTATTGTAGATGGTACGTTGCTATCTTCTCTTCCTGCAGGCAGTCTGCTTTCAACCTGTTATTTTAACTACTTCATCCAAGTTCTACTTTTTAGACTAAGTACGATGGTGGCTCTTGAGTTACCTACCTTAATTCATGCTGCACCCACGTTTTATCTCCAGTTGTTGAATTCTCCCATTTATATTGTTTCCCTCATCTTGAACCGAACACTCCTGACACTCATCTCAACTATATTATGCCCAGGCACTGAAAACCTCGTTGTTGCCCTCCATTCATCTTCATCATCATCTGGACGACGTCAACTCGGTGACTGATTGTAGTAAACAAACGGGAACTTTATCAATGGCAGGCAAACTAGCAAACATCTTTTTTCAAGAGACATAAAGCAGTTTGTCTAAATCTTTTAAAGCAACATGAAACAACTTTTACATGAAACATTCATGTGGAGACAAGAAAAATGGAAACATGACTAAAGAACACATGAAGTGTTTTTTTAACGTCAGTCCATGGTGAACATGTAACAAATGAGAAGATCCTGTTGTTTTTATTCCTGGGCGGGAGGTGGGTCATACAGATTGTACCCTTCTGGATGCAAGTTTTCCAAAGAAATATGGTATGCTGAAGATATTACCAAAAAACAAAAAAATATTGCCAGTTCCTTCATGTTAACTTCTTTCGACAATATAAACTCTATATGAGAAGGATTTCTTAATTTGTAAGACTGAGAGGTGTCAAACCACAAGTGGAGGTACTTGATCGTTACTTCATTGTGAAACTTTGTTCTGTGATTTACAGTCAATTTGCTCCACCTGCATATAAGCCTATGTTGCAATGTGTTGGCGAAAGCTAGGGTACGACATTGACATACCAACATCATTGTTTGAAAATGTAATTAGTGTGGCTTCTGCTATTGGACTGGCAAAAGATATTTGGAATGTGATAACATGGCCTTAGTGTGGTGTGCACATTATTCTCCCCCACTTTGTTTCAACCACTACATCAAAATCCTGCATCTGCACTTTGAGCACTTTCAGGTGTGTGGTACTGCTGTATGTGTGTTTTGCACTATTTTAAGTCCTTTAAACAGAGTGTTTTTGGTGCTGCTGATTGAATATGTAATGATACACTTACGCCAATAAATTACATATAATTTTCCTTCCTATGGTATTGATATCTTGTTACTTTATCTCTGTAAAAATGTTACTTGAGGTACAATGCAACATTTGGCATAGAAATGATGCACACCACTGTCCTGTTTGATTGCCTGTTACTCCAAGCATGATTTCTTGTGGTTCCGAGTTTCTAGGTCAAAGTGAGCAGAATGGCATAACAAAGTCAGCATCAGTGATGAACTGAGAGATGACTCCTTTTCAAAATGAATTCTATGTTTATTCTCAACTATAATGCACTTTGATGTTAGCGTTTGACTTCTTTTCATGAGGAATTGCTAAACCAATGCTCAGAGAAACTGAATCCATGAAAAAAGGATTTTGAGAAACTACCACTGTTCAGAATGATGGCTTGAAATAAACTCACTGCATGAAATTGCATAGTTGGTATACTGAAATCTGCTAAGTGACTAAGAAATAGAAGTAATCTTCTCAAAACTGATGCAGTTCACAAATGAAATGAATATTCTAAGAGTATTCTTATTTGATTATTTTGGCTTCCAGGAAATTGAATACTCAAAGACACTAGAAGGGTATCTTAATAAAGTTGATTCCAATTGAGACTTTTACTTTTTCATATAGTAAATTTTCTTCACAAGATGACAGTAAAAAGTCCCCATCCTCTTCAGTCCTCCTCCTTGCAGGTTTAAGGAAAGTTGTGAGAAGGTGATCAAAGATACTAACCTTTGAAAACAATATAGTAATAGGACAGTTTACAACTCACTGCAAAGACTTGACGACAAGCTATGACGGGCACATGTGCTTGTCGCAGCTTGTGGTCATGTCCTTGTGGGGAGTTGTAAACAGTCCTATTACTATATTATTAATTCCAACCTTGATTTTCCATTATTAGATTTAACCTTTGAAACACAGGTGCACACAGCATAGAACATTTCCATTTAGCAGGTACAATTCAAACTAAGCTACCTGCTTGTACTGGATGTAATGGCATAGCTCCATGCAGTGGGGCAATTTGCATCTCTCCATTGTCTGTATGTACGGGCACCAAAGTTGTCACTCGGATGCCTCTGATTGGGCAAAGCCAATGTACAGAGACTCCATGATATGTTTTATCTCCAAGTGTGAAGTAACGTCATTTTGAAAAACCCTCATGTAATTTATTAATTAAATAACAGGCAATGTTACACTTGGTGCATATATTTTACAGGAGACATTGTTGCAATGGATGCTGAGTTTGTAACATTGAACCAAGAAGAATCTGAACTACGAAGTGATGGAAAGATGTCCACAATAAAACCTTCTCAAATGTCAGTGGCAAGGATTACATGTATACGAGGGTAAGTACATTTGACACACACACACACACACACACACACACACACACACACACACACATACACACACACAGCTAGAACACAGCTGTCTTAAAAGTGCTTCGAGTGTTTATTGGTCAAATATCCATTATTTAATCATTATTGCTCCATTTAGACAATACACATTACTTATAAAAATCACACAACACTGAAATTGTATACTTTGAGAAAACACACTCTGTATTTGCTCACATGACACAATTTCTTTAATACAGGCAAGGACCCCTGGAAGGCACACCATTTATTGATGACTATATTTCAACTCAAGAGCAGGTGGTGGACTACTTAACAAAATTTTCTGGCATTAAACCAGGAGATTTGGATGCTAACTTCAGCTCAAAACATCTGACTACTCTGAAATCTACATATCAGAAACTAAGATTCCTTGTAGACATTGGAGTGAAGTTTGTTGGCCATGGTCTAAAAAATGATTTCAGGTAAGGTGAACTATTTAAATACTTTTTAAAACAAGTTCTATTGGCAGTAAATGAATAAAACTTGTGTGTGTTACACATGAAAAGAAAATGAACTAAATGGATGTAATTGCTTCTGTGTCAAAATTAGTGCAGCAACCTGGCTTTATTGGAAAACAATGGAACTTTTTGGAGTAATTTAGGAAGTACAATGTGGATGAAAATGTTACCATTTCTAAATTATCTCTGCTGAATATTTACATTTTAAAATTACTAATTCCTGATATTACTTTTAACACAACACCCGTTCGCTGCATTTGTGCTGGAAACTGTCATAATAAATTATGGATGAAACAAAACATATTTTATTAACACATTGAAACAATACATAAAGCTACATCCAAAACAGGGTTGATAATCGAAACCTATAGAAGTTTTATAATATCAAGCAGTCTACACACTGGAAAATATTTCATTCACTCATCTCCAACACATCACAAGTAAGACCGTACTGTTTAACCAACTTCTGAAACTTGTCCTTATTGAGAGGCTTAGTTAGGACATCTGATAGAATTTCTTCTGTGCACAGATATTAGATGATTATATTTCCTTGCTGCAGGTGATCTCTTATAAAGTGATGCCTTATAATGATATATTTAAGACTTCCCACTGATGACATTATTATTGGCAAGTTTAAAGCTCCCCTATTACCACAGTAAGTTTTAATTTTCCTATGAGAATCTATTTGCAGAGGATAAGGTTATACATTCAGCTACCTCAGTGGTCGAAGCAACTGTCCTGTCTGTTACACGAGGAGGATATCAGTCCTCTGATTTATTCAGAACAACTTTGAGTGATGGAGTGTCTACTTTCCAGCTCACTTCCCCAGTGTGCCTCTCTGTAACCCTTCTAAATTTACATTTCCCTTTCAGAACATTTCAGCTTGCAATCAGTACTTCCCTTTAAATATCTGAATATTCTCTTGATTGCCTTAAGTTGACAAGGCACAAATTTTCAAAACACATTTTATTATTTTGTTGAACCAGTGATAGAAAAGTAAACTCTTGACTTCAAAATAAGGAATACAAACCAAACTGTTCACCATTATGTCAAAAGAACAGGCACCCCCATTCCACCCCTCCTCCCCCTCAGGGAGCTCAGCATTAATTTGCTGAGTACAAGGTTGGTGAACCCAGGGCATCCAGCTGGCATCTGCATCATGCCAACAATCCTCCACACTGTAATCTCTTTGTGCGCCTCAGCGACCATTGTACGACACGATGGTGGAACATTGTACATTACAGAGCTCAGGGATCTTGGCTTAATCACCTGGGTCGTGAGGATGGTAAAACCCTCTATAACATAAAACAAAACAAAAACACCTCAATCTTAAGGTGAGCTATGTGCCAAGGAGATGTTTGGCTGTTGAGGTGGAACAGTCGCTAGTGAGCAACCTCCGGAGAACCTGCCACACCTCAGTTGTATTGGGCTTATCCAGGCAATCAGGGCTCTGCCTGGGTGGATGTCTATTTCCCTAGCTGCTTGTGGGAACAAGATGAAATGAACAAGTAATAGCTTTGGCAGATGGAACACTACCATCTCTAAGCATGGGAAGATAGACTTTAATGCAGAGAAATATGACCCAAGATCATTTCCTTCCCTGGCAACACCATGGGAAGAACATAGGGCACTTAACCATTCAGAGCCGTATTTGCCACAAAACTGAGCATGCACATGATTCGATGGGGAATCTTTATTGCCAACAACCCGCAGTTATTCATAGAAAACCTTGAAGACAAGTTTGACAAGGTGGCATCTTCCTCCAAGAGGAGGAAGGGCTTGCTTTAATCCCAATCTTTCTCGGTTTTCTCCGCTGGAAACATGGATACCATTGAGTGGCAAATAGTGCCAATAAAAGCTGATCATATGCCTTTGACGTCATTCTCAGTCCCAGAGACTGTCAGCGAAGCCGTCTGGACAAGAGAAGTCAAAGGAACGTGGAGACCACCAAACAGAAGAAGAAAACTGATGGGGACAGAGAGAGAGAGAGAGAGAGAGAGAGAGAGAGAGAGAGAGCACGGTGGTTCCCACACATCCGCCTCATACCTTTGCCTCCAAGGATGAGATATAGCAAGCACTTCATATTGCCTCATATATTCCCAGATATCGGAAACCGTCATCCTCCAGTGGAACTGCGGCAGTTTTTTCACCCAACTGGCTGAGCTACAACAACTTTTTAGCACTAACACCTGCTTTGTGCATTGTCCTACAGGAAATTTTGTTTCCAGCAATGCAGACCCCTGCCCTTCGGGGTTACAGGGGATATTATTGCTATTGCAGTGTATATAACAGGGTCTCAAGTGGAGTGTGTGTGTGTGTGTGTGTGTGTGTGTGTGTGTGTGTGTGTGTGTGTGTGTTCTTATGCATTTCATAGTGAACCCGTGCTTCTTCAGACACTGTTAGAAGCAGTAGATGTCAGAGTAAAGGCAACAAAGGAGATAACTGTCTGCAGTCTCTATCTCCCTCCAGATGGTGATGTCTCCCAGAACGATTTGGCTGAGCTTATTTCCCCAATTGCCTCCACATTTCTTATTATTGGGAAATTTAATGCCCATAAGACCTTGTGGGGTGGTTCCATGATTTCTGGCCGTGCCAGAGTTGTTGAGAACTTGCTATCTTATCTTGACCTCTGCCTCTTACATACAACTGCCCCCACACATTTTAGTGTGGCACATGGCATGTTCTCGGCCACTGATTTATCTGCAGCCAAAGCCTCCACCATCTGTCCACTGGAGAGCTCATGATGATATGTGTGCCAGTGTTTATTTCCTGATCTTTGTCACTCCCTCAGCAACAGTCATCAGTCCTCAGGGCACCTGTCTAGGTGGGCTGTAAACAGGGTTCACCGGGAAGAATATACCTCTGCTGCCATTGTTGGCCCTCCCCCATTCAACAGCATCGATGTGGTGGTCGAGACCACCACACAATCCATCGTTTGAGCTGCAGAAACTACCATTCCCTGTGTCCACAGCAGAGGACAGTGCCATGGTAGTCGCCTTAAGTCGCTGCAGCCATTTAGAATTGAGGCGCTCCACCGCCGATCATCTGGTGTACCTCAATTCAGCAATTCGCACAGCCTTTTCCGGGCACCGCCAACTTTTTAACATGCACAAAGCCTACGACACTACCTGGTGACATATACTTGGCACATTGCATGAGTTATCTCCAGGGTTCACTCCAGATTTTTATACTAAACATTTTAGTGGTCCATTCTTTTCATATTTTAGTTGGTGCTTCCATAGCACCTCTCATGTCCAGGAAAATGCTATTTCACAGGGCTCTGTTATTTTTAGTGGCCACTAATGGCTTAGTGACAGCAGTTGAACTATCAGTATTCTCTTCCCTCTATGCTGATGACTTCCGCATCTCTTTTAGCTCCTCCAGCACCCAAGTTGCTGAACGCAGATTGCAGGGAGCCATTTGGAAGGTGGAGTCCTGGGCTCTTGCCCATGGCTTTCATTTTTCTACCGCTAAGACAAATGTCATGCACTTCTGTCAGCAATGTTCAGTTCACCCACAGCCTGAATTGTATCTTGACAGTCACTTACTGGAGGTAGTGCAAACCCTTAGGTTTTTAGGGCTGGTCTTAGACTCCTGACTGATGTGGTTTCCCCACATTAGTCAGCTGAAACGGAAATGCTGGCACCATCTAAACTTTCTCTGCCACCTGAGTCACTACAGCCTTGGGTGCCGATCGTCCCACACTTTTGCAGCTATATAAAGTGCTGGTGCAGTCTTGTCTCTATTTTGGGTGCCTTGCCTTCAGCTTTCCAGTTGCTGAACCCCATTCACAACTGTAGGGTTCACATCACAATGGGTGCATTCCGTACAAGCCCCGTGGACAGTACTTGTAGAGGTCGGGGTCCCATCTTGTGGGTCCGCCACCAACTACTACTCACAGCATATGCACCCCGTGTGCACAGCTCGTCAGGTCACCTGACCCATTGTCTCCTTTTCTCTGACATGCTCATCGGTTCCCAACAACGGCGACCCCAAACAGGTCACACAGTCGCCTTCCTCAACCAATCCCTTATGTTTCGAACTAGAGTCTTCCCTCTTCCATCTCCATTTTGGGTCTGTGCACGTACACCTCTGTTGTGCATGCCATGGCCACATATTCAGCTGGACTTGGTCCACGAACCCAAAGACTCAGTTCCCCCCTGAGGCTCTTCGATGTCAGTTCCTTGCTGTCATTCCTACATTCCCTGGACATGACCTGGTCTTTATAGATAGTTCAGTGGTTGATAGCTGCATTGGCTTTGCGTACTTCCATGGTGACCATATTGAACAGCGCTCCTTGCTGGATAGCTCAAAAATGTTCAAATGTTTGTACAACTTATGAGACTTAACTACGGGGTCACCAGTCCCTAAGCTTACAAACTACTTATGAACTAGCTAAGACTAAAGACGGCACAAATATCCATGCCCGAGGGGGGATTCGAACCCCCGACCACAGTGGCCGTGCTGACCGTGACTGGAGCGCCTCAGCTGATGGCCATTGATGGAGCTCTCCAGCATACTCGTCCTGGTCAGGTGAGTCTTTCCTTATCTGCAGCGTTTGGTGTCAACCAAACAGGAGACCCTTTCAGCCCTTGAACGGGCCAGTCGATCAGTGGTGTTCGTCTGGTCGCCAGTATATGTTGGTATCTCGGGCAGTGAACTTGCTGACAGGCTTTATAAACAGGCTGTCCTTGAGTCTGTTCTAGATATTGGCTAACATCTTCTGATCTCCAGTCGGTGTTGCGCCATCAGGTTTCTAAGCTTGGGGATACTGATTGGCATACCCTGACCATGCCCAACAAACTTCAGGCTGTAAAGGAGACCACGGCTGTGTGGCATTCCTCCATGTGGACTTACCGCCAGGCTCCGCATAGGCCATACATGGCTCGCACATGGCTCTCTCCTAAGTGGTGAGGATCCACCCGAGTGTCACTGTGGCTCTCGCTTGATGGTAGCCCACGTCTTGCTGGACTGCCCTATTTTAGCCACCTTGCGGTGGGGTTTTAATTTTCTTGCATTATTATCAGATGTTTTACGTGATGATGCCACAAAGGCTGATTCAGTTTTAAGTTTTATTTTTGTTGGGCTTTTTATTGTGTTTGTGAAGCTTTGCTTCAGTCCACCATTTATATTCCCATTGTCTCATGCCCTCTGACTGGAGGTTTCCTTGTGTTGCTGCATGGTTGAACCTTCCTATTTTTAATCTCATGGTCAGTCTACTACCGACATCGGCTTTGTTGTTTTTCTTCCTTTCACTGTTGGGTGTTTCTGGGTGATGGCCCATTTTGTTTTTTCTCTTGTTGACTTTGTTGACTTTTTACTGATTGAGTGGCAATTTTCCTCCCATTGCTATTTTTTCTGCACTGATATTTTTCTCTTGCCACCGTGTGATGGAACGGGGGACTGATGACCTCTGCAGTTTTGTCCCCCTAAAACACGAAAACCAACCAAACAGTTCAAAATCCACAAACTCCTTCCTTGTAACCTTGACCCCACCCTCACTCACAATTAAAAATTTAACCACATAACATTTATAGACATTACTGTTCTGTTTAATTATTCATTTTGTTCCCTTGGCCCACATGATGGAGCTAAATCAGCACCTCATGACAATTAATCTAATTTTTTACATCACGAAAATAGAAAGTAATTATTATAATCCAATATATATCCTGAGCTTAAATTTGTGCAGCAAGATCCAGTAAAATATGACATTTTCGTATAAATTGACAATTATTTACTATTAATTAATGTTAGTTATTAGATAATTCTGTTCTTTTTTATGCCAGCTAAAAACAAATTTTAATTTGGCCTCAGTTTGATGATCACAAATGTATTTTTTTAGATAACTGCTGATGATGTTGTCGAGATGCATAACAAAATGGTAGATGTACTCGTATGATGCAGCTATGATCCCCAACTTTTTTAAAACCATCTTTACAGAAATTTTGGTTACAATACTTTAGTTACTCTTGGTTAAGAACCTGGACTTATAGTCAGGAGTATCAGCATTCAGATCCCTCTCCAACAAACCATACTTACGTTTTAACTTCAGATGGATGTTAATATTTTTCCTTTGGATAACCCCTCTAACCACTTCAACCAGTTTCTTGGCCAATTAAACAAATATGTCAACATTTAATGACCCAACTTTTGACCTAATGTTGATATCAAACTTTCTTTCCCAGTTTCGTGATTTATAGTATCTCTGTAGCAGTTACAGACTAAGGGAAGGTTTCAGAAACAAGGTTCTGTCATTAACTCTACAAAATCTCAGCATTACATTTTCTTTGGGCACTATGTTTTGAGAGGATCTGTCCAATCTTTTTCACAAACCCAGGTCAATTTTGCCTAGTATGCTCATTTGACACTTTAATCACTCACTGAACATGATCATCATTATTCCAGTACTGTGGCACCAATATCCACAAGTGCATACCAAACGTAAAAGCATTATAATACCTGCTATGGTTCATACCATATCTTAAATAATCTTATGGCAACGTAAGGAATTACATTGTTCTGTCATTAATACAGTGTCTTTGAAGTGAAACTTTATTTGTTGTGGCTGCTTCACAACCCGGGCCATCTGGATCCTCCTACACACCACTAGCTTTTATGAACTGAACAGATGGGTGTTATCCCTACAGTACATTCTTCAATGCCAAAACTATTCAGGCCTCAACCTACGATAACTTCCCTTTTTTCCGCACCCAACAGTTCCGACCTCTCTATCCTAAACCTCTATTTTGAGTGGCGTGTGCATGCGCGAGAGTGCAGGGCATGTGTGCATTTTCATTTTGTTTTCTTTTATTTTACTTTCCTCCACTCAACTGCCTCCCCACACCATCCCTAAGCTGCATCTCGTTCCTCCAATCTAATACATACATACTCTGGAAGGCTGTGCTGTATCAATCCCCACCACCATGATGCAACCTTCCTATTCCCCCTCCCCTCCCCTCCCGTATTTCCAAACCGTAGAGCATGATTCGAAGTGCGACATCTGGAGATGACGGTTTTGTGACTGTGTTTTGTGCCTATGTGATCGTGTGAATGTTCCTATTTATGAAGAAGGCCATGGCCGATAGCCGAAAGTGTTGTATGTCTGTGTCCTTTTTATGTGCCTGTCACGGCTCATTGTTACGTCTTTGCAGTGAGCTGTAAACTGTCCAATCACTGTATTGTTAATACCAACCTGGACTTTCCATTATTAAATTTATTTGTTATATGCAATTCCCTTAATGACATGTGAAATGATGACACTTTGATACTTATGAAACTGTAATTCTCATGGCTTAGCCTCCAGATAAGTTCAATGTATTGATTCTGGTTAGTCTTCAATATTTGTTGGAAAACTTAATTTCAATTTCAAACTTTTATTTTGTAATTAAGAAATGAATTAATAATTAATAAAAAGAGTAAGATTTATAGCTTATATATATTTTTTGTGTTCAAGTGAAAAAGGAAATAAGTTGTACATTTTTTGCAGTAATGATCCACAATACACTTCCATTTAGTTACTTGTATTTGTTTCAGGGTGATAAACCTAGTAGTGCCTGCTGAACAGATAATAGACACTGTGTCACTGTTCCACCTGCCACACCACAGGATGGTTTCTCTGAGATTCCTTGCGTGGCACTTTCTAGGTAATATATTATGCATTAGTTTCCTAGGTACAATATTTTATTTTCATGTTTTACGCAAGCTGATTAGTTTCAACACTCAAGGGCGTCATCTTCTGGTCTCTGGGGAAAATGTACAAAATATATCGTTGTCGTTCTGGTCTTCAGTCTGGAGACTGGTTTGATATAGCTCTACACCCTACTTTATCCTGAGCAAGCCTCTTCATTTTTTCATAAGAACAGCAACTCGCATCCATTTTAATCTGCTTACTGTATTTGTCTCTTGGTATACCTCTGTGATTTTAGCTCGCACGTTTCCTTCCAGTGTTAAATTCACAATTCCTTGATGCCTAAGAATATGTCCTACCAATCCATTCCTTCTTTTAGTTAAGGTATGCCAGACGTTCTTTTTCACTCTATTTCTGTTCAGTACCTCCTCATGTACCCATATAACCTTCAGCATTCTTCTGTGGCATTTCATAAACCTCTATCCTATTCCTGTTTGAACTGTTTATTGTCTCTGTTTCACTTCCGCACAAAGCAACACTCCACCCATATGTCTCAGAAAAAACTTTCTTATACTTAAATTAATATTTGATGTTAGCAAACTTCTCTTTTTTCAAAAATGATTTTCTTCCCTCTGCCATTGTGCATTTTATATCCTTGTACTGTGACCATCATACATTATTTTCCTTCCTCAAATTAATATTCATCTTATACTCTTTCAACACACTGTTCATTCTGTTCAGTTGCTCTTCCAGGTCCTTTGCTGTCTCTGACAAAATTACAAAGTCTCAGCAAAACACAATGTTTTTATTTCTTCAATCTAAACTTTAATTCTTTCTCCAAATTTCTCATTGCTTTCCTTTATAGCTTGTTCATTGTACAAATTACATAACTCTGGAGAATGGCTACAACCCTGTCTTACACCCGTGACAACCAATGCTTCCCTTCATGTCTAGTTTTAGTACAAGTTGTAAATAATGTTCCGTTCCTTGTATCTTACTCCAGATTATTTCAGAATTTGAAAGAGTGTATTTTAATCAAAATTTTCAGAAGCTTCCTCCAAATCTACAAAAGCTAGGCATGTAGCTTTGGCTTTCCTCAAGCTATCTTCTAAGATAAGTTGTAAGGTGAGTATGGCCTACCATTCCAAACTGATCTTCTCCGAGGTCAGCTTCTACAGATTTTTCTTTCTTCTGTAAATAATTCAGTTTGAAATGATGCAACCATGACTTATTAAATTGATGGTTCTGTAATTTTCATGCTTGTCTGTGCCCTCCAATCTTTGGAATGGGAATTGTAGCATTTTTCTTAAAGTCTGAGACTATTTCCCCTCTCTCATAAATAGTTTTGTCATGACTAGCTCTCCCAGAGACTTCTGTAGCACTTAACCCTAGAATGGACAAGTGAAAAAATAAGCGCAAATGGACGGGCTGGATCAGACAGACCCTACGGTTTATTTATATTCTAGAACAAGTAAAAAATAAGCTTTCAAAAAATGTACCAAAAAAACACTTCTTTAGTGTTTATTAGTAAGTAGCATACTCTTTTGGATATTTATAAAACAAAATCCATCTGGGTCTCACAGACCCAACCTGTCTGTTCTAGGGTTAAGGAATGTTGTCTACTCCATGGGTCTTATTCTGACTTAGGTTTTCTAGTTCTCTTTCAAATTATTCTCTCAGTATAGTATTTTTTTATTTCATCTTCATTTATTTCCTCCCTTCCTGCAGTATCGTCTAGAAGTTAATTCCTTTTGTAGAGCTCTTCTATATAGTCTTCTCACCTTTCAGCTTTCCCCTTCTTTGCTCAGGACTGGTTTTCCATCTGATTTCTTGATATTCATCAGCTGTTTTTCTTGTTTCCCAATGTCCCTTTTACAAAATAGCGTCATAAATTTCACAGATAGCCAATCAGATAAAAAAAAATGTGATTGAGAACTCCTTCTATTCAGTAGATGAACTTTTAGATACTTTTTTTTTTTTCAAATAATGTAATGTAAAGCTATATTTTATTTAACTGGCATGTTTACACGTCATTATGGAGTTTATTAATGGTCTATGTACAAGTATTAACATAATCTGTTGTGTAGCACTTATCTTCAACATGTGAAAAACTTAGTAGTGCCAATTGTCATACATGCAGAAATAAGAATTTATCCTTATTTTTTGAACTGTTTGTTTATTCTATGGAAGATGAAGATTAAAAAGGATTAAGTTTTGATTATACAGATGGTGTATACAAAGAATTTCTCCTGCTGAAAATAAGTGGTAATCAGAGTTCTATCTAATATTTTCATTGTTTCATCATTTATGTCTGCTATCAAAAAATTAGGTCTAAATTAATGTAACATTTTTAAGTTGTCAATAAAATGTGGCAAAATCAAAATACTATTGCTCATTAATGAGCACTTCCCCTGTTTTCCATCGGGACTATACTGTTCTTATCACTGTTTCTCTCCAGGCATCAACATCCAGTCAGAGACACACGATTCAGTGGAGGACGCACGCACAGCTCTTCATTTGTACCAGCACTACTGTCATCTAGAATCAAAAGGTGCAGGTGCAGTACGTGCAGCACTAGAAGAACTGTACAATGCTGGCAACCGTCTCCATTGGCAAGTTCCATGTGGACTAAATGACAGTAATAACAGTGGAGTCAGTGTGACCAGTCATGGCTGAGATCAGTACCTGCATGCAAACTGGCATTGATGTGATGAACACAGGGTGAAAAGCGATCTGTGAAAATGCACTGCCATTTGTGTATAAACTACTATCAATGAATACTGATTTATTTTTGAGAGTTTTAAAGGGTAATAAGCTAAGAATTTTATTTGCAAAGTGAATGACATAGTGAGGTAACCAACCTGTTGTTTGTATACCTCCCTAAATTAAGAAATTATTAAGAATTAAAACAATGTTGTTTTTAATATAAACTTTACTTTCAGGGATTTATGAACGTATTTTAATTGCATGTGTTGGGATTTTAAACACATTTTCCTTTTTTACCTGCAGGAAGAATATATAGATAAGTTATGCATATTTTATTATGTTTTTAATTAACTTCTATTTTAAATCAGTTATTAGCATGATAAAGTGATGTTGTATTTTAGTGGAACAGCATGATATCAGAGTGAAAGGATGTCTGTGTGGGTCATTTTATATTACTCATTGTAATTATGTACTTACTTTGAAAATTATTATGCAGATGGTTTCTAAGTGTATGTTACCTAAGATGTTTTACATTATTTTTATATTATTTTATTTTGAAGGAAATAGTGATCATGCATCTGATTTTATGGTGTGTTTTAAGGTTGTTGAGTAATGTATACCTGATAGATATTAATGGCTTTATAACTGATACTGTTGTAACATAATCTACACTGTGATTTTTGTTTTCATGTTTGAACAGTGGTTATTGTTACTTACTTTGGAAGAATGAATCACAGAATGGATGCTCTAATTGAGTGGATATTTATTTAACATTGTACAGTGTCAGTATTATCTGGTATCCAAGCTGTTCCTGAAGATATATTTTCTTGAGAAACATAATTTTGTAATGTTCTCTGGGTACAACAAAGTTCAAAGATACAAATTTTTTATCAAACATAAGAATATTTTCAATACTCAATAGCTACTGCCAGTCTGGTGATGGTAGAGTAAAGCATTTAATATGATCCTGTGATATGGTACATATAATTGATGCATTTATTGTAGTGTAAATTTGCTCAAGTCTTGTTTAAAATTGTTTCCTAAATGAGATTCATATCCTTCCTTATGATCACCTCTCTGTGCAGTCTCAATAAATTATTTTTTTATTATCAGTGTGAGGGTTGTCATTTTATTACTTTTTCCAGGCACTTAAAACCACCTTATTTCAAACACTTTTGATAAGTATTTGATTATATAATATTTTCTATGACATAATCCAAATATGTTTCAGCTTAGAGATGATAAAACAAGTATAAAATAAGTATGAATATCCACACAGGGAGAAATAATTACTCACTGAAAGAAGCAGGTGGACATTGCAATGACTCAAATGGAACAGTTAGAGATAATGGTTGTATTGTAAGGTGGGGCATAGCAAAGTTGTAGCACTGGAGAGTGGTAGCAACAACAAGGGAATGGTACTAGAAGGGACCCTACTGTTTTATGTCTACTAAAATAAAGTAACTTCTTCAAAAGAGGCAAAAGGACTAGGTGCGTTCAGAAGAAATGGTAGTAAAGTCAAATAAGGCTTATTTGGAGGAGCTGGAGTGAGAGACAAAGGTGAAATAGCAATGGTCCACTACCATAAAGAATGTTTTAGAGGAAATGTCCTTTCTGATTAAAATGTATGTGTCAGTCTGGACTCAAACCCAGAACCTTGCCTTTCACAGGTGTTAATGAGCTAGTCATTCATGGCTTATTACCTGCCTTAACAGCCTTTAGTTCACTACCACCTCATTCCTACTTTGGCCCTTGCCTGGCAGGTTGGATTCCAGGATCAAGTTACAACTTTTACACAGTTTTAATCTGCTGTAAAATTTCAGAACTGTACAAACATCAATACAAAGTGAATTTATTCATTTTGTTTTATGTTAGATGTTGGAAGAATAGATCCCAGTTGCTCACTGTAAGGATCAATGTAAACCCTTTGAGAAACACATAGAAAAGACAGTCACAATTAGGATTTACAATATTTCAGTTTTTCACCAGGCAATGGAGGAATAAAAATTATTACAAATAACATAAAAGTAAAATTAGATGTGCAAATACATTTCTCTCTGTCACCTAAAAAAACTGTGTTAATCACCAAAATATCACCCAACAATGGTGGTTACATTTATTCACAAAATTATTGCAAAATTCTACCCTTAATAGCTCAAAAGGTAACATATACCTCAATCGTTCTTGAAATTTTACAGCTGTCTTCCCACCACCTCCCATGACCTAGCATTTACTGACCCAGTAAATTAAACCAATTTTGAAAAAACAAATGATTTTTTTCTGGTAAGATTTTGTTTTTTTTTTTTTTTAGGTAGGGAAGGGAATTGCTCAAAAGTTTCCAACATTTTATGCACAAAGCAAAGCACATCCATTATTTTAAAGACATTGAATGTGACATTACCTACCACAATCTGGTGACCAGAGGTGAGTACATTTTGTCAGGAATATCTTGAAGAGAAGTACACTTGAGAGTGTATTACTAAATGTAGACAGATTTGATACATACATCGAACTTGAGAAAGATTTCAAGTCAAAACATAGGTCAGTTGGAGCACAACAGAGACTAAACTTACAGCTTTTAGTTTGAGGACTTACATAATGCCTCAAGGAGTGGTTTATCAAATTTTATAGAATAGCACCTTGTCCAAGATACTTATAAGTAGGGATGGGTCGAACCCCAATTTTAATAAATCATATCAGAGTACCGAATCTTAAATAAAACCTGCCAAATTCTGAACCCAAATCAAATCTTCTGAATCTTGAACCCAAGTAATCTGACAACTCAAGTACATGTATTTAAAAAGAATTACTACTCTCACACAGCCAGTGAAGAAGATAAAGCCCTCTGAGATAGATCCCAAATGAAAATATTACAGTAAAATGTAAGAAATTAAAATTTCATTTAGATTTTTATTTTAAATCTTAAGGATTTTTAATACCCCCTCCCTTTCCCCTTAAAATAAATTTGTAGGGTATGAAACATTTTGAGATATACGTTGTTTAGGTGCTCTAAAAGATAATAAGAAACTTTCTTTACTCTATTACAAACTGTTTCATTTTGATGAAATAAAAAATAATTGCATTATGAAGTCCTAGAAAGGAAAGGATTATGTATTATTATTATTATTAGTCATAAAGCTCCCAGCTAAGTAAAGCTGGTTCATTTTCCATTCTTCTTGGTCTTCTGGTTCTTTTTATTTGCCCACCAGTTTTTCATTATTATTATTATTATTATTATTGTTATTATTATTATTATTATTATTATCATCCTTTTTTTCCAAAGGTAAAGAATCAAAAATAAAACCTGAAAAGATGTCTAAATATTTTGGAAGCTGGAAAATAGATTCTTAAAAAATTGGCTGTGTAAATGTTAAATAATTTTATAGTGGCATATCAGGCATTCAACAAGTGATGAACAGAACATTCAGACACAGAGAAATTCGCATTTATTCAACGTGTGTGTATTTGTTATTGCCACGAAGACATTTCAGAACTGTGAAAAGTACTTGACACACAGATTGCCCATTCCAGAGGTTAAGCAAGGGTATTTTGTGGATTTATTTATTCTTTCAAACATTTCAGATTGAGGAACTTATCTGCACAGAATTTATATGTGTAGAAGATTTAATAATCAGTATGAGAAATAAGTTGATGTACTTCATTTCTAACTATTCCCATTCAGCATAAGAATAATACAAATGGAAACATTAATGTTAAATGTATATTCTCACACACTCGCCATTGTCTTTCGGGTTCCTTAGGCAGACAGAACTTAAATGTGGTAACGGCTAACACTGAAGATTACATGGCATAATGTTTAGATTTGTATTATTCTTATGGGGAAGAGAGTGTGGAATTTACAAATCGCGATTCATAGGAACAATCCCTTGCCCCTCAGAGAAAAACAAATTAGTTATAGCACAAAGGCAGTGGTTGTAGTGTCAGGCATATTGACCCAACACAAGCTAGCCAGTCGGCTTTCCTTAGTAGCATTTAGATGAGACTTCAAATGTACAGCAAACTAAATGTGTAAATATAAAACAATTTTATTAGACATATAACACAAATTTTAGGAAATGTATATAATAGCAATTACATACAGGTACAGTAATTCTGATTCACTGTCACTTGATTCCTTGTTATTCAGTTCCTTCGTATACAGTGCATCATCCCTAGTACAATCTAGTGCATTTGATATTGAATGTTTTTAAATGCTTGCTTC
Source organism: Locusta migratoria (assembly GCA_026315105.1). Lineage (NCBI taxonomy): Eukaryota > Metazoa > Arthropoda > Insecta > Orthoptera > Acrididae > Locusta > Locusta migratoria. The sequence goes on along the minus strand of CM048746.1, from coordinate 331,939,168 downwards.
ACAATCTGATTTGGAACCCACTTCCATGTATCATCATTCCAGTGGCACACATGCGTGTTGACCCTTTGGAGTCAGTTGTCTGTCACTTTTCGAAAGGCAGTTGGTGTACATGTGTTTATGCTTGACCTTAAACATTTTATTGAAACAGGCAGCAACTGGTTGCTGAATTGACATCATTCCACTTGGATGGTGTACAATTAAAACTTTTTTCCACTTATGCAGCTTTGGTGCATAATTAAAAATGTCTTTTCTTCAATTTTTATACGGAAACCTTCTGTTACGAATGTTGTAGTTTACTTTGCATAACAGTGCACTTTAGTCTGCATTACTTTATTTTCCCTAGAACCGCTGAAAGACGTGACATCATAAAAAAAAAAAAAAAAAAAAATAAATAAATAAAAAAAACAATCTCACTTTGAATTTATTTAAGTGAAACCACTTTGCACTTTGGTGCATAATTAAAAATGTCTTTTCTTCAATATTTAAGAGCTGCAAAACGCGACATATCCAAAACATTTGTTTCCGTATAACACTTGAGATTTGGTAGTACTCAGCCATTATGCATTGAATCTCAAACCCAAAGCCAGTGTGCAAGAGCACATGGACACAACCCTGCTTATCAGTATTTCGATGAACTGATTTATGAAATGTATTTTGTGGTGCTACTTATTGGTACGTTTTTATCACAGACTAAAGAGTAATGAACTACTTTTAATTATGGTTGAGTCATTATAAACATGAAGAGCTTAATTTTTAAGGTAGGACTTAATCCAACTGATGGAAATCAAATTTTAAGTAAATGGCATGTTGTTCTGGTTTCCAATCCAGATACTGTTTTGATGCAACTCTCCACCCTATTCTATCCTAAGAAAGTCTCTTTGTCTCCTCCTAAGAATGGTTACCCATATCCAATCAAACCTTCTAACTGTATTCGTCTCTTGTACCCCCTCCAGAATTTTACCTTGGAAACTTCCCGTCCATGATAAATAGGCGATTCTTGATCTCTAAGAATGGGCCAGATTTGCTAGAAATATATTTTCTCCCCAATTCTATTCAGTACCACCACATTAGTTACGCATTCCACACACCTAATCTTTAGCATGCATTTGTAGCACCACATTTCAAAATTTTCAATCCTCTTCTTGTTCGAACTACTTATCATCCATGTTTCACTCCATACAGCAACATTAGAGAAAAAACTAAAATAGGATAGAATAGTGGAGGACTTGAGATCACTCAGATTCGACAGAGATATAAGGAACAAAGTTGTGTGAATTTGTGTGTCTCCTCTATGTGCCTGTCAGTGGCTCAGCGATCATCTGTACCCAACCTAATAATACTGAACAAAATGAATGAAACTGATGTAGTTATGGTAGATGGTGCAACAGTGCCAGTTAAACATCTCAAACCAAAGGCTGTCTGTAGTGTACAAAACAGTATTGGTAATATGGTTGAGAATCTCACTGAACCTAATCTGGGAAGGGGGCTCCTTTCACAACAGCATTTATTAACTACCATAATTGGGGAACATTTGAGTCATGTACACTTGGTAGAAAGCATAGCAGAGTGCAGTAAATGATGAAAATGAATGGTTAAGGGCAACATAACTACGAGATACATGCAACTGCTTATTGACACAGGTATAATTGGGGCAAGAAGTAAAAGCAAATGACGAGTCAAATGGTAGTTAACAAATCCTGGAAGAAGCAATGGTTTAATTCCAAGTGCCGCATGTAGTTTCAATAGAAAATATTTGTATCAAATTTAGAATTAAATAGTCAGTGGGTGTAGAATGACACACACACGTCTCTCAAAGCAACTTTTTCTTGAATGACAAGAAAATGTGTCTTCATTGGAGGTTTAACAAAAATGATATAAATTCATTTAAAAAACATTAATTTTCTATTGGAAATTCATACTGAGAAAATTTGGAATGTGGGTTTATAGACAAATTTGGTAAAAATAGCTTAGTGAAATACTAAGGATACCCAAGGGGTGTTGGCATCCTGTGATAGACAGGAACAATGAGAAAGTGATTTCTTTAAATTCTAAGACATTACCCACTGAACAACAAGAGTAACTTGAAAAGTTGTTGAATAAGTACAAATCAACTTTTTCCTGGGAAATCAAAGGTTACATTTGACTTTTACAAGTAATAAAAAATACAAAGTTTAAAAAAATTTCTTAAGCAATACCTGTGAGTCTCATGGCAGAGGACAAGACTGAAATAGAGCGCATGTTTCAGTGGAACATCAAATAATGTTTAAACTATTGATACAAATATTCCATGTAGGTTGTTAAAATCCCAATGGTGACATGTGTCTAGTAGTAGATCCGTCCATCAGTTTTTAGAGGTAAAATGTGATTGTACTATTAATATTGAAGAATTTTGTATGTGTGGTTGCTTGTTCCAAGCCTGTAAGTACACAGCATTCCCCTTTAAGGAAGGCCTACCAAGCAAGGTGGCGCAGTGGTAACACACAGGACTCGCATTCGGAAGGACGGTGTTTCAAATCCACCTCCAGCCATCCTGATTTAGGTTTTCCATGTTTTCCCTAAATCACTCCAGGCAAATGCCGGGATGGCTCCTTTCAAAAGGGCACGGCCAATTTCCTTCAACATCCTTACCCAAAACTCCGAGCATTAGCGCCGTCTCTAATGACCAAGCTCTCGATGGGATGTTAAACCCTAAGCTTCCTGCCTTCCTTCCGAAGGAAGTATTAATGTCAGTATATTTTTATTCATAAAAGCACTTGTTCAGGCATTAGGTCTGATCATAAAAGATCATGTCATTCTGTATATGGAAAACTTGCTTAATGTACGTGAACTAAAAGAACAACATAATCGTTCTGTTCAAATGTAAAAAGTTGAAAGAGATGAGTATTACTGTTAATTGGAAAATCCACTTTCTACAGAAATTGTGGCATCAGGATCAGGAAAATTATAATATCTTTTGAACTATGTGTAAAAATTAAATGTAGAACTCGAGCAATTACATAAGTTATCTGATAGTACCAAAGCACATTAGAGATACCATGTACATAGATATCAATGGAGCATTACCATAAGGACTTGGAAGTAGTTCATTATACTCTAGTAATTATCATAGTTTAGTCTATCACACAAAATTATGTTACATTCTCAAAGCTGCAAACAAGGTTGTAATATATGGACAGTGAAAATTACAACAAATTGGGAAAACATCATAAAATTTCATCAGTGTACCTCAATTTACATTGCTGGCCATCTGAAATGCAACACAAAGAAGGGCCAAAGATATCCCTACCAAATTTATTTGAGAAATAACATGTTTCATAAATATCACTATATACAACTCCATGTGAAGTGAAGCAGATGATAAGATCAGTGTTGCATCTACGCCTACACAGATACTCTGTAAATCACACTTAAATGCCTGGCAGAGGGTTCATTAACCACTTTCATAACCTGTCTCTACTGTTCCATTCTCTAATAGCGCACTGGAAGAAAGAACACCTAAATCATTCCAGTTTTGATCTGATTTCTCTCATTTTATTGAGATGTTCATGTCTTCCTATGTAGGTAGGTGCTAGCAAAATATTTTCACATGCAGAAGTAAAAGTCAGTGATTTAAATTTTGCAAATAGATCTTGCCGCAATGAATGACTTCATTCTTTAAGATTTCCACCTCAAATTGTGCAACATTTCCGTGATGCTTTTACCCCGGTAACATGACAAAACAAAATGAGCTGCTCTTCTCTGAACCTTCTCAATGTCTTCCGTCAGTCCCACCTGGTGAGGGTCCCACACTGGGTAACCACACTGGGTAACAGTACTCTAGGAGAGGATGCACCAAGTGTTATGTAGGCAGTCTCTTTAGTGGAGCTGTTGCATCTTCGAAACGTTCTTCCAATGAAACATAACCTTCGGTTTGCCTTCCCCAAAATATTTTCTGTGTGTTCTCTCCAGTCTAAGTGGGAACTCCAGATGGATAAGCGTTTAGGAAATAAAAGGAATTTTGATATGGATCTATCACCATATGCACCCTATCAATTGTTTCGAAAGTGTTATTTGGCCCAGCGGTAAGAGATTGGATTTGTATTGAAAGGTTCACAAGTTCAATTCTGTCTGGCAGCAATTTTTTTTTTTTTTTTTGCTCCTTGGCAATGCAGTCACTACTGACTTAACAATTAACTACAACATCATATATGTCAATCAAGTTTGTTTTTCTGTGGAGACATGCAAAAGGGCGGTGTTCATAATGTGCACAAGATGCGGTTAATATTATTACTTCTACTGTTTCTTCGGTGAATGTCACCCCGCCGGCCATGGTGGCCGAGGAGACTAAGGCGCTCCAGTCATGGTCTGCATGGCCACTACGGTGGGGGATTCAAATCCCCCCTCGGGCATGGATATTTGTGCCGTCCTAGTTCGTAAGTAGTTCATAAGTAGTTTGTAAGTTTAGGGACTGATGACCTCGTAGTTAAGTCCCATAGACTATACAAAAAAAAAAAAAAAATAAAAAAATAAAAAGAGAGAGAGAGAGAGAGAGAGAATGTCACCCTACTACATGTAATTGATCAATTACATACACAACATCTCCAAGTATGCATTAACAACAGTCCCTTTTTAAATGTTTGTAGTCCTGAATTTCATCCAATGCCATTTCTTTTTTTGTTTATATAAATTAATAAACTAACCTATGAGAAGTTGTGATTACTTATGATGTCAGTCTACATCTCTCATCCATACTCTGCAAACCACTGTGACGTGCATGGCAGAGGGTATGTCCCACTGTACTAGTTTTTAGGGTTTTTTCCCATTCCATTCACATATTGAGCATGGGAAGAATGAATGTTTAAATGCCTCTGTGTGTGCTGTAATTAATGTAATCGTGTCCTCAGGATCCCTACGGGAACAATAGGTAGGTGTATGCATTGCCAAGGAGCAGAAAAAAATTTTCTGCCCGGTGGAGTTGAACCCGCGACCTTCTCAATACGAATCCGATCTTCTACCGCTGAGCCAAACACCGCTTCCTAAACACACAGTCACAGGGATAGTTGATAAGATGCATATGGTGATAGATCTGTATCAAACTTCTATTTATTTCCTAAACGCTTGGCTATCTGGAGTTCCCGCTTGGGGCACTATCGTGTTTCACCACGCCATACATGTATCATAAATTTGGACGAATTCGTCAATGACAATTAGGCGTCCTCTCCTTGTGAGATACGTCATGTGCTGCTACACCAGATGAAGTTTGGCAATAGGAGGAAGCAGCATGGATGACAGTACCTCAACATCATTTCATGAGCCTCTTTGGTTCAGTGCCAAGACATGTAGCAGTGGTCTACAGCCAGCAGTAATGGCAACACTCAATACTGATATCACTCATGTGATCTTTCTGAAACATACTATATCCCAAATAAATTTTACTGTGATATCTCTCATCCTTCTTGGTGTTGCATTTTGGATGGCCAGCAGTGAGCAAGGAATATTTAGTTGAGAAAGGGATGTGGCTCCTATCCTTATCCAAATTTCATGCACATGGGGATCCAACGGAGAGAATGATAATGGGATGTACTAGGTTATGCCAAACTTTGTAGTTAAAAACATTCACGGAGGTAACTTTTTCAGTAAAAGATGTAATTTTAGGAAATTAACATCGTTTCAGGACATGAGGCAATCAGAGAATATTTAGATGGCAGTTATGAAGAGAAATCTGCAAAGAAGAGCTAACAATGCTGTGACATGAGTGGAAGACTGGCTAGGGACATCTACAAAAATACTCTATAAGTCACATTTCAGTCAATGGCAGATACTTCTCTAAAGTTCCATTCTTCAATAGTATGCGGGGAAAAGGAACACCTAAATCTCTCCATTTTCGATCTGATTTCTCTTATTTTATCATACTTCCCCTTGTAGGTGGGTGCTAACAAAATATTTTTGTATTCAGTAAAGAAAGTTGTTGATAGAAATTTCACGAATAGGTCTTTCCCCAACAAATAACACCTTCCTTTTAATGATTTCCATCCCAACTCTTGCATCATTTCCATAACATTCTCTCCCTGTTTTGTTATAATACAAAACGAGCTGCCCTTCTCTGAACTTTCTGTAGATCCCACAGTGTATGGCAATACTCCAAAATAGGGCCCACAAGTTTAGTGTAGGGGATGTCTATAGAAGAACTGTTGCTTCTTCTTAGTGTTTTGCCAATGAAACATAGCCTTTTGTTCACCTTCCCAATATTTTCTATGGGTTCTTTCCTACTTCAGTTGTTCATAATTGTAATTCCCAGGTATTTAGTAGAATTTATAACCTTTATATTTGACTGATTTATTGTGTAAACAAAGTTTAACAGATTTCTTTTGGTGCTCATATGGATGACCTCACACTTTTTATTATTTAGGGTCAATTGCCAATTTTTGTACCATGACAATATCTAAATCATTTTGTAGCTACTTTTGATCTTCTGGTGATTTTATTAATGATTAAACAACACTATCATCTGTGAACAGTCTAAGAGAGCTGCTCACATTGCCTCTTAAATCGTTTATAAAGATAAGGGGCAGTAGGGGTCCTCTAACACTTTCCTGAGGAACGCCAGATATCACTTCCATTTTACTTGATGAATTTCCATCAATTACGACATTCTGTGTCCTTTCTGAGAGGAAATCATTAATTCAATTGCACAACTGTGGTGATATTTCATAAGCACACAATTTGATTAGAAGACACTCGTTAGGTATAGTGTCAAAATCCTTCCAGAAATCTAGAAATACAGAACCTATTTGAGACCCCCTATCAATAGCACTCATCACTTCATGTGAGAAAAGAGCTAGCTGCGTTTCATGAAAATTATACTTTCGGACTCTGTGTTAACTATGGGTCAGTCAGTTGTGCTCTTTGTGGTAGTTTATAATATTTGAGAAAAGTACATGTTCTAACATCCTGCTGCAAACTGACAGAAATGATATAAGAACCTAACTGGTATACAATCAGGACCAGGACACGCACTTTTGTTAAGAGATTTGAAATGTTTTAATACTCCAAGGATATCTACTTCTAAATTTCGCATGCTGGCAGCTGTTTTTGATATGAATTATGGAGTATTTGCTTCATCTTCTGTGGTGAAGGAATTTCGGAAAGCTGTGTATAGCAGTTCTACTTTAGCAGAACTGTTATTAGTAGCATCACCATTACTATCGCTTAGTGAAGGTATTGATTTTGTTTTGTAGCTAGTATACTTTATAACGTTTACTTGATTATTAAGTAATTACAGTTCAGTTATTCTACCGATACTCAGCTTTTCAACATTTCGATGTATGGGGGTTCTGCTCGCTGCAACATTATTGTCCTGGGGCGTCGTGGTAGAAATAAATTCTCATATGTACAATTTTTCACTTCTTCTTTAATTTGCAATCAAACTGTTTCTTATTCCAAAAAAACATAACTTCATAACTTGCGTACACAATAATGACATTACATTATGCATTGTTCATAACAATTGAATATACTAATTTACAATTAACAAACACAACAGTATAACATTTCATGTATACAAAAATAATCACAATATAAAATGAAAACTATACATACAATATAGTGAGGACAGTTTACAACTCACCGCAAAGACGTGGCGACGAGCTGCGACAGGCACATACAAAAGACACACACATACAACACATTCAGCTATCGGCCATGGCCTTCTTCAGAAAATAGAGCACTCACGCAATCACACAGGCACACAACACAGTCATACAACCATCACCTCCAACTGCCGCACTTCGATTCAAATTAGAAATATACTACGTGTGTGACAATCATCTTAGCTCTTTGTGATTCTCAAAATGCTGGTTGGAGGACAGGAAATTCTTTAGGTCTAAAAAAAGATGAAATCACCGGAAGCTCCCAGATGAACTTCTGCAAAATAGTTACTATGCACCAAGCCTTTAATAAGAGGCAATGTTTGTGCCTGTTAAAATACTTCTAGATAGCAGCAGTGAATGTATAATATATCAAAAAACTTACAAAATTTTAGCTAAATATACTTCATTACCTACTCCACCAGTGCCAGGTATTACTATTATAGGCTTCACAGATATTAAAAGTCAACCTTTCAGGACGGAAACAAGAATCCCTGTGAAAATTTGAAATGTAATTTGTTTGCCTATTGTATTAATCATTCCAAAAATAAACACCGATATATTATTTGGAATTTATTGGTTAGATCGACATGAGGTAAACACTGATTTTAAATGTCACATTGTCACAGGCAAAACCAGAGAGATTATCTATGGTTTATCTTTTGAAACAAATAAAATCCGGGTATCTATACTGAAACAAATGTGGTTACCAACATCAGAAGATATGGTATTATTTAATGGAGGATCTTTAGGAGATGCAGAAGAGGAATTGAGAAACAGAGTGTTTGCATCAAGTATATTATCAGAGAAGCAGAAGGAACAGCTATTTAGAATATAAAATGAATTTAAGGATGTATTTTTCTGACAAACCTGTAGCATTAGGGGGATATAAATGTTTAACATGAAGGACATTAAATTTTTTGTCTCTTAACCTAATCCAACCCACTCAGTTTATAAAAAGAAAGTACAAAAGGAGGTATATAAGATGGTGGATAATGGTATAATAGAACATATTAATAGTGTATTTAACAACTCCTTTGATTATTGTTAGAAAATCTTGTGGTGGTGTACAAATAGTACTAGATGCATGGACATATAGAAACAGAATGGGATCAACCTATGAGTATAGATGATTTACTAACAAAATTTGAATTGGCCAGATATTTTAGTTCAATTGATCTGGATATGATCAAGTAGATATATACAAGAATTCATGAAAATTTACAGCATTTGTTTTTGAAGGACAAGCTTATAAGTTTTACTTTTTGGAATGAGTGTATCAGTATTTATAAGAGCATTGGATGTAGCACTGAGGAGAGAGCTTTTACAATGATTAATCATTTATGTAGACAATATTTTATTGATATCAAAAACATGTGACAAACCTTTTAGAGAAAACATTGTCTAAATTTAAGGAGAAAGAATGTACAATTAAACTTACTAAGTCATATTTTGGCAGGGATGCAGTGACGTTCTTAGGTCATTTAGTGAGAGTGAAAGGGATATGACCTGATCCTGAATGTATAGAGGCTATAAAAATTGCCCAGAACTGCATACAGTGAAACAACTCAAAGCTTTCTAGGAATAATGGGTTTTCACAGGCGTTATATTCAAGAACAGGTACTGAATGACTCAACTTTATTAGGATTATTAAAAAAGAATAAGTTTGGAAATGGGATGAAAGTGCTGCAGAGCTTTATTGAATTCTTCTGTTTTTAAAACACCCAGTCATGGACTTATCCATGAAACTTGCCACAGATGCATCAGCATATGAAATTGCTCCAGAGCTGCTCCAAAATTTTTGAAATTTGGAGGAACGTGAACATCAAACTACAGTATTTACAAGTCTGTGGTGTGTTTATTTTCTCACAGCTGTGTTATGGTTCGAGATCTGGGAGTGACTCATATGTAGTGGATAGTTTAATGATATTTAATTCGTAACAATTTCTTCTGTCTGGTTTGTAAGCTCTTGTTTCATTGCTGCTATTCAGCATTTGGAAGTAGTCTGAAGATACCAAGTTTTGCTAGTGTAGGTAAGTGTTGTTTAGTTGGTGTCAATTTCTTTCTTTGTTTTTATCCCTTCATTTCATTGTCACTATTCAACATGTGGAAGTAATGGAATTCAATTGTGTGCTGTCAGATACAGTTCCTTTTGAGCTGTTTGCTCAAACCATAATCATCTGCTAAACACAGCTTGCCCTTTATTCACATGAAGTGATAAGTGCCACCAACAAGGGATCTCAAATCGATTCCATATTTCTGGATTTCTGGAAGGTATTAGACACTGTACCTCACAAGTGGCTTGAAATGAAATTGCATGCTTATGGAATATCACCTCAATTGTGTGATTGGATTCAAGATTTCCTATCAGAAAGGACACAGTAAATGACGGTAAGTCATTGAGTAAAACAGAAGTGATATCTGGCATTCCCCAGGAAAGTGTTATAGGTCCTCTACTCTTCCTTGTGTTTATAAATGATTTAGGAGACAATCTGAATAGCTCCCTTAGACTGTTCACAGATAATGCTGTCATTTGTTGGTTAGTGAAGTCAACAGAGGATCAAAAGCAACTGCAAAGAGATTTAGACAAAATTTCTACAAGGTGCAAAAATTGGAAATTAACACTAAATAATGAAAAGTGTGAAGTAATACATATTATCACTAAAAGAAATCCACTGAACTTCAATTACAATGGGATTAATTCCAGAAACCAGTTTAATATGGAGAAGGAGGTAGACGGAAAACTGAATTTTCTTGACGTGTCAGTTTTCAAAACGGGGAAAGGCAGATTGGGCCATACAGTTTATCGGAAGCCCACACACACAGACCGTTATCTGCACCGGGATTCAAACCACCACCCACAGCAAAAGCGGGGCATTATAAAGACGTTGGCGGACAGAGCAAGGAACAGCTGTGAACCGGAATTACTCGCTGTGGATTTGAAACACCTGAGTAATGCTTTACTTAAGAATGGCTATTCATCTACAGAGATAAGGAGAGCTTTGAGACCGACACGTAGAGTTGAAAATGATGAAAGGGTTCCTGTGAAATCTAAAGTCTTCCTACCTTTTAATAAGGACGTCACCGACCGCATCGGTAAAATTTTGACGAAACGGAATGTTGCCGTCATTTACAAACCTACTCGGAAGATACAGGATCACCTGAAATCGGCAAAGGATGCTCACAAACTGCTGGAAAACGACGAATTGCGCGCACATGTCAAAAACATCTGACGACCCACCACTGCGTGCTAGCCCTTGTAAACGGAATTTGGCTTCAGTCAATAGCAAGCCAGGGTGTGAATCAGACATCCAAAAGTGCCATGATCCCCCTTGAGAATGTTCTCCGCAGTCGGGGATGAAAACATTGGGTTTTAATAATAAATCCAATAGACCACGGCATAACAGCCCGGAAATTTTTAGTAATTATGAAAATAAATAGCATTGTATATATGTTAGGCTCATAAACTAGTTGTGTTGACCAGCTAATTTTGTTAATTAATGTAATAGTTGAGATTTCTATATTATAATTTTTTTTATATATTGACTGACTTGAGATTTTGAACCTATTTTCAGAATTGGCAAGATATTTGATAGTTCTATATATGTTAAGAACATGTATGATGTACTCATTAACTAATTAATTGTCATTTAACATTGCACTTTTTTGTCAAACAGCAAGATCCGAGATTACAACTTAAAAAGATATGCACCATCCAAAATTATTGTATGTATAGTTTTCATTCTATATTGTGTTTATTTTTGTGTACATGAAATGTTTTATTTGTATGTCTGGTAATTGTAAATTAGTATATTCAATTGTTATGAACAATGCATAATGTAATGTCATTATTGTCAATGTTATATATTTGCCTCACCGCCTTGCATGGGGGAGTTCGAGTTCTGGCTTTCGCAAAGTGCTCTGGAAGCTATGTCAGTCTGGAAATGGAAGTACTATCAGCTAAGTTCTGTTCCATTGTGTATGTTATTAAGTTGTAATGTTTTGGTGGAGAAGAAGTGTGATTCAAATTAACGAAGAAGTGAAATATTGTACATGAAAGTATTTATTTCTACCACGACGTCCCAGGTGAATAATTTTGCAGCAAGCAGAAACCCATACATCGTAATGTTGAAAAGCTGAGTGTCGGTAGAATGAACTGTAATTACTTAATAAACAAGTAAACGTTATACCACACACAGACATAGTGAAGACTGCTTGTCAGCTGTCTTCTGCAGTTGCTGTACTCGTCCCTGTTCCTGGTATTGGGCCCTTCCTGGATGGGTGGCCTCTCGTGGCACTGTGTCATATCCGTCTCGTCTCATTGGAGGGTGGAGCATTTGACAACATCACGCGACGGGGAAGAGGCAATGTTCGAGTATCATCGGGCATGAGAACTCGTGAGTACAGGGTGCACCATCATGTCAAAGTATGTTGTGATCATGCTGAAGAACTGTTTGTTGCCTGCGGCGACGAAGGTGATTGTCATTCCAAACAGACACAAGCATCACGCTGGATTTTAAATGATGAATAAAAGACATCCTGCTCCTCTACCGTTGGGCGTGGAGGAAGCAGGGCTAGTGCACACAGTGGATGTGCAAAAACTTAAGTGGTTGGTTTCTGTCCAAGACGGTTCAGGATCATCAAGACGGTTCTGGATCATCATTCCAGCAGAGGGAGGAAGTGAAGTTATGAGCGTCAGCTTGAAGTATTACCGGGGTGTGCAGGACAAGCACTCCTTGGCTTACAAGTGTTGGGCACAGATGTGTGCTATTGTTCTTCAGCCTCTTGGTGAGCATGCACCCATGTGAGCATTTACAACCTTCAACAGCCCCCAGCTCTCAGAGCTATTATGTTGTGGCGCACCCAAAGTCAGTGGGCAGTTCACTTCCAGCCACCTGGAGTGGGTGGCTTGCTGGTCCAGCTGCTGAGCCTGAATTAGGGCAAGTGCCCAGGCTCATGCATCAGTGTGACGTCACCAGGAATCTCGCTGACATGTCGCTGTTCTGCTCCTGGACCTGCCTTCCGCTCATCACCTAGCTGTGGCTGACGGAGAATCTTGCCAAGAGCAACATGGTCATCGTGGTTCCTGCCTGTTGCTTTACAAGATGATTAGTAACTTAACCTAACTTAGCCTAATCAATCGACACAGTGCGAGTGTCCATTAAAGAATGTGAAATTACTTTACATTGTTCTCGCCTATAAGAAAATTCACATAACTGGCATTTGCCGAACATGAGGCAAAATTAAACTAAACATAAGTACAATTTTACAATAAACACATTGTTTTTCAAGAAACATTGTACACATTCACAGAAATAACACACATACTGATTTCTTATTACTACGTACTCTTAGTTCCATGATCGGTAGAATGATTGGGCAGAGCGCATGTGCAAAACATATAAATTATAGCATTGGCGGCAAACGCCGTGGTGCAGAGCATCATTGCAAGTGCTAAACTACCACTACTGGGCTGATCTACACTATGGCATTGCGCGGAGCTGCACTTTTGCGTCCTTGCATGGTGGGGAACATTTGAGTCCCAAACCCATTACAGCATGACCCCTGGACCTAATCATTTGCCTGTGAAAATCATTGTTGGTAAGTATGGGTATACATACACAGAAAATATTCTCACTGAAGCAAAACCATATTTATACACAAAACAGTATCATGTAAGGAAAAAGGAAAAAACAACATTAATAAATCAATTAAAAAACATTAATAAATCAATTAAAAACATATCTTCAGGAAGTGCATTAAACACAATCTCTATCTGCAGAGAGAGAGGTTGTAAATTAGTACTTCTTCTTCTCTTGGGCAATGTATTTGCAGCTGTTTGCTGCTCCATAAACAGCTTATATGATGGGTGGGCTGTGAGGCATCTTATTTTGGTTGTCCATTGAATTCATTTATTCCCTTGGATCCCTTTCTTCACTTGTTGCTACTGTATTCAGTCTCAAATCTCATGGATAGCCAGACCTAATCTCATCTGAAAGCTTAAAAGTTAGCTGCTAAGTAAGTCATGTTTGCACACAGAAATTAACCTTTCCCAAGATGAGATTTGTGTCAAACCCCTTTATAGGCAGTGTGCACTCACACCTACATCTTCAACGGACTATCGTAACATAATATAATTAATATACCCCAAGACACAATGACCACAGCGTATCTTGATGCATGAAACTATGTAAGTCATGGCATTGGCACCTACCATGGCTACTTACTAATGTTACCTTATGGCAAAATTGCCATAATGAAGAGCTCAGGGTGAGTGATTTGCAGCACACGAAAAATAAACTCCAATTCATGGACCAATAAAAATGGAACACACCTTATCAAATGCGGGTCATGATCAACAAGGAAGTTTGAAAATTATGAAACAGCATGACTTAATCTAGACACCATACATATCTTACACAAATCAGCAATTTGTCAGGGTGGATTAAGTCCTGGAACATTTTGTTCAGAAGTGCTTTGAAGCATTCCAAGGTACTACCTCTGGCTTGCTTTGCCAGAGTGACACAAATGTGATGCTTACACAGAACAGCTGATTGGCTGTCATTTGCTCATTGATGTTTACTACTTGTCATAAACTAAGTGCAACAATTTGATACACAAGACACTGAAATTACAACATAGAAAATACATCAAAATACAAGAAAATACACAAAAATACCCTTAAACCTGAAAGAAAATTACACAAAACATCACAAAATAAAATAAAAACAACCACTATTGACAGTAGAAATGTAGACTAGAGACATGTTGTAGCCCATGAGATTTTTATTTCAAAAGGTCTCTATTTCAACAACGTTCTCATGAGCAATCTGCCTGATGTGGTATGGACTGACAAAGAGGGGAAAGAACTTTTTCGTAAGAGCCTGAAGCTTGCTCCACAACCATCGTGAAAAAAACCAAGACCAATTGCCCTACTGGGAACAGTCTCATGACATGACTGACCTTGTCTTGCTATCGTCTTCTATCAGCAGCACTCCTAATATTGGCAAGTACCTGCTCTACAACATCCCTGTGTCTCAACCTCACTGGGGGGTCAAGAGGCACAGTTTTCCTCACCTTATCCTTGGGATATTCATTCTTCAGTACCAACATAGGAGGCATACAGGTGGAATTGTTAGGGAGTTCATTCAGAACGTGCTGAAAACCAATGATATACCAATCCCAGGCCCTATGACATCGGTGGCAGTACAGGTGGCATAACTTCCCCAATTCTTTCATTACCCACTCACATAGGTTTGAGGCAGGGTGATAAACTGAGATGAAAACTAGCCTCATGCGTCACCTAAACTGGGGACATTTGTCTGCAATGACTTTCTTGAAAGGACCAACCTGGTGAAGAAAGTTATTAACAAAGGCCTGAGCAATGGCGCAACTCATCACTCTCTTAAGAGGGGACAAAGTCACAAATTTTGAAGTTAGCTCCACTGCCACAAAGATGTATGAATAACCATTCACTGTGCGTGGTATCGGACCAAATAAATTTACCGCAGCTAACTCTCTCAGCCGAGAAGGAATAATAGGGAAGAAAGGGGTGTGATGAGAAACAGTTGGTGGCTTAACTTTTTGACAAGTCTTACAAGTGGCCAGCACTTTCCGGATCCTCGTCTCCATATTTAAGAAGTAGCAGGTATCACAGAGTTTCTGGTAGCACTTGTGGCGACCATAGTGTGCATAGCTAAGGTGTTTATACCAGATGAGCTTGTCAATCTACTCTTCTGGAATACACACAGCCCAGTTCAACGGAACAAGACATTATTCCTAATAAGGTAATATAGTCTGATCGACGGATGGTTCTGGTCGTACCACTTAATATTCACGTCTCTCAGAATCTCATCCTTGTCCAGCTCCTAGGCTATGTCCTGAAGGGAGGCAGTAATGAGATTCTCAAAAGTGACACCATGAAGATAGAGTACACTGAAGTTATTCTCATTCACCTCATCATTGGTTTCCTGCTACAAACCCACTTGGAAACGAGAAAGAGCGTCAGACACTGCATTCTGTTTCCCAAGTATGTGCACTACAGTGAAGCAAAATTCTTGGAGAAACAGCACCCACCTGGCCAATTGCCCATGTGTTAACTTAGCCGTCATCAGAAACTCTAATGCACGGTGATTGGTATATATCTTGGTTGTTCTCCCGAACAAATACCCCTGAATTTGGTGAAACCAAAAACAACAGCAAGGGCTTCCAGCTCAGTAACGGTGTAATTATGCTTGCACTTACTCAGCACACAACTCGCAAATGTAGTCATCTTATGGTGTACCACACCATTTTCCTCTATCTCTTGGAATAGCTCAGCTGCTACCCAATTTTTGAACTATCAGTCCCCAGACAAAAATCTCTTGTAAGATTGGGATGGGCTAGCAACGGCACTGCTAGTAAGGTGCACTTATTACTGTCAAATTCTTCCTGTGCATTTGTGTCCCACTTCCAAACCTTATTCTTACAGTTAAAGCACAGAGTGTTGGAGTGGAAAGGCTGTCAATAAACACAAACCTCTTGTAAAAATTTGTCAGCACAAGGAGTGCCCTAACATGCTTCTTAGTCGTGAGGATTGGAAACTCTCTAATCGAATCTAGTTTTTCTGGGTCCGGTAAAATTCCGTTACCTGTAATGATATGGCCTAGAAAGTTAACTTCTCTACACCCAAACACTGACTTCTTTAGATTAACTGTCACCCTGTATTGCTTGAATACGTGCAACAGCTGTTGAAATACATAGTTGTGATTATCCCATGAGCTTTCAGCGATAAGTACATCATCTACACTCGTGGTAACCCATTGTCATAACTCGTCAGGTAGTATAATATTGAACCCTTGAATAAAAGCAGCTGAGCTGACATTGAGGCCAAAGGGTAGCTTCCTAAACTAGTAACAAGTACCAAAGCACAAGTAGGCAGTGTATGGCCTGCAAACCTGGTCGAGTTCTATCTGCCAGTAACTGGCACACAAATCAATGGAAGAGAGTACAGGCACACCATAGAAGCGCTGTAGTGGCTCATCGAGTGCCAGTGGGCGGTCAGTTTCCAGCTCAATCACAGTGTTGATTTGCTGTGAATCGAGGACAGGTCTGATTGATTTGTCCCATTTCAGGACAATCAGCAGAGGATTATTGTAAGAGCTTACAGCTTGCTCTAAACACCTTCCACCACCATGCTTTTAATCTCTTCCTTGACCTACTGCTTGTACAGCCATGGTATTGAATATGGTCACACTAAGAACCTCTTGTGGTCACGTAATTGGAATTTGTACACAAACCCTTTAAGGGTGGATATCTGACCACTGTAGTGATCCCAATATAATTTGGATTTGTCAGTAAAATCAATGTTATTCCAATCCCTATTCTGCCTGCACCACCACGATGTTCAGATTAGAGTCTGAAGACACTTAGACACTTTGGTGAGAGAATGTTGAACTGTTCGCTGGTTCTACATCACTTGTAAGAACAAAATTTGAGTTGGGTAAACCAAGCAAGGTGGCGCAGTGGTAATGCACTGGGCTTGCATTCGGTGGGATCTAACTCGGGCCATCCTGATTTAGGTTTTTTCTGATTTCCCTAAATCACTCCAGGCAAATGCCGGGATTGTTCTTTTCAAAGGACATGGCCGATTTCCTTCCTCATCCTTACCCCAAACTTTGAGTGTAAGTTCCGTCTCTAATGACCACGCTGTTGATGGGACGTTAAACCCTAAAGCTTCCTTACTTTCTGATGTGGGTAAGAAAAATTTTTCAAAGGCTGGAAGACATACAGATAAATCTTCTTATGTTTTTATTTTTCTCGTTTTATTTTTAAACTCAAACTTTTATTGAAAAGTAAAATGCATTTTAATTTTATGTAACATCTTTCATTTATTTTAGTAATAACAAACAGTTGAATATTAATGAAGCAAAAAATTAGTGCTGTAAGCCTTACTGAACTCCTCTCCAATAGTCCTGTAATCCATTTTAGATGCTACATATGCTTCAATAGAGAAAACTGCTGAAGCAGCAAGTCTTTGCTAACTGATTACTTGTTATTAGTTTTCATTTTTAAAAACTTCTTTCTGCAGAGTTTGCACTTACTGGTATTGCTAACAAAATTCAAATGATAATAACAAATATGTTGGCAAATTTCTTTTAAGTTATTTTCTGTTGTGCACTGTAGTAGCAGTTCCACATATGTAATGAATTCAGATGCAGGATCATTATTTGTAATTCCTCACATAATTCATAAGGTTGGGTGTCAAAGCTCACATCACCTGCAGGACTGTGGGTAAATCTTGACAGCTTTTTAATAAATTATCTTTTGGGCTATTTTTTAATTTACTTTGTTCACAGAGAAAACCAAAATTATTAAAATGTTGTTTAAAAGAAAAAAAGTTTAAATCAGTATTGCCTAATATGGGCTCAACATTAAAACAAAAAATTTTTGTGTTGGCTTTTGAAGACTACATAGGTTCATCAGTGCTTTCCTAATCAAATGTTCTTTTTGTCACTAAACTTTTATTTTTTAAATCATCTGGCAGTTTGTAACTGAGTTCTGCAATAAATTGAAGAGCATCAGATAAGTACTGCTCTAACCTAGTTGGTCAATATTCTTTCATCCAGTCACGTAAGTACTGGTACACAAATTTTCAAGAGCTACACTTAAGTTCGCTCGCGCAGATTGCCATAATTTGCTGAGAACACAAACATGCAATGACATCTGATACCACAATAGCAAACTACATCTACATTAAACTTCCTGGTAGATTAAAATTGTGTCCCAGAACCAGGACTCGAACCTGGGACCTTTGCCTCTCGCAGGCAAGTGCTCTACCGACAGAGCTATCCTGACATGACTCATGATCCTACCCCACAACCTTACTTCTGCCAGTACCTCACCTCCTACTTTCCAAACTTCACAGAAATGCTCCTGCAAACATTGCAAGACTAGCACTCCTGGAAGAAAGGATATGGTGGAGACATGGCTTAGCCACAGCCTAAGGGGTATTTCCAGAATGAAACTTTCACTCTGCAGCAGAGTATGCACTGATATGAAACTTCCTGGCATATTAAAATTGTGTGTCAGAACTGGGACTCGAACCTGGGACTTTTGGTAAGTAGGAGGCGAGGAACTGGCAGAAGTAAGGTTGTGGGGCGGGATCGTGAGTCGTGTCGGGGTAGCTCAGTCGGTAGAGCGCTTGCCCATGAAAGGCAAAGGTCCCAGGTTAGAGTCCTGGTTCTGGCACATAATTTTAATCTGCCAGAAAGTTTCATATCAGTGCACACTCTACAGCAGAGTGAAAGTTTCATTCTGGAAACATCCTTTAGGCTGTGGCTAAGCCATGTCTCCACCGTATCCTTTCTCCCAGAAGTGCTAGTCTTGCATGTTCGCAGGAGAGCTTTGTGAAGTTTGGAAAGAAGGAGGCGAGGTACTGGCAGAAGTAAGGTTGTGGGGCAGAATCATGAGTCGTGTCAGGATAGCTCATTCGGTAGAATGCTTGCCCTTGAAAGGAAAAGGTCCCAGGTTTGAGCCCCAGTTCTGGCACACAATTTTAATCTGCCAGGAAGTTTCATATCAGGTCACACTCTGCTGCAGAGTGAAAGTTTCATTCTTCATCTACATTAATACTATGAAAGCCACCATATGATGCCTGGTGGAGGGTGCCTCCACTCATTTCATTTCTTGTTTCACTGTCAAATAGGAGGAGGGGAAAATGACTGTCTATAGGCATAATTTCTCTTACCTCTATGATCCATGCATGATATTGTTCTGCAGTCCACTTCAAATACAGACTCTCTAAATTTCTTCCACAGTGATCCTGAGAAAGGATAATGCGTTACCACCAGGAATTCACATTTCGATTCACAAAGTATCTCCATAATATATCTTGATCAAAACTACCCGTAACAAATTTAGCAGGACGCCACTGAATTGTTTCTGTGTCTTTCTTTAAATCATTGTGGTGTGAATTCCAAACATTTGGGTACTCAAGAAAAGGTCACACAGATATGGCCATCTTTTCTGATGAATTACATCTTCCCAAAATCCGGATATTGATCTGCAATTTGGCAGGTTGGAGTTCATTTTTGTACCCTTCTTATATACAGGAGGAGACAAGTGCAGTTTTTTTTCAGTCACTTGGGACTTTGCGCTCAGACAGAGATTTGTGATAATTTCAACCCCATTCTGTTGTTTCTCTACATCAGGGATGCCTGTTAATATGCCCTCCATTTAGGACTCTGTGCTATGGTCGAACAATGACATGTTAGTCCAAACCTCCTCCATGTTTTCAGCTTTCATTTTGCTGTCTTTTATTGCAACATCAGATTGATCACTGAGTGACTGAAAAGAAGCCTTTGACATGCTTACCAATTTCATAGAGGACCAGAACTTTCTCACATTCTTGGAAAGATCTTTTGCTAAGCTACAACAGTGGTAGTTGTATTCTGCAGGCTTTGGTCTTTTTATAGATGTGCGAATCTCCAACAACTTTTGCCAGTCTTCATCTACTTGTTCCTTACACATTTGTAACACATGTTATGTGGGACCATCAGCTTGGATATGATAGAAAATTAATTACAATTTTGTCAAGGTGTCATTTTCCCTTATGTGATGACTGCACTAAATCATTCCAGTCATTCATAGGTCACAGCTGATTTCCTTCCCCATTCCTCACAAAAACTGTGGTATTTTTCTCTCTCTAATGATCACAATGGCAATGGGATGTTACACTCTAATTCCACTTTCCTTCTATGTGATGACAAGTCTCAAACTATCAAGTTCATCTTCAAGCCAGCCAATTCAAACTGCACTGTCTCTGTTTATATTGCAACAATGAATATGTATATATCAGTAACAAACAAAACAAATCCCTTACATTGCCTAACCAATTTCATAAATAGTGCAGTTAAAGCTGATAAATGGGCTATATAAGCTTAGATAATATAAGAGATATGTTTAGTTTCATACAGATATACATAGTATAGTTGGAACAATGAATGATGATGGTTGAGTTTCAGCTTGGTCTGCGCATCTACACGAAACATTTGTCGACAGCCAATGAGCATTCAATAATGTTCTGAATGCTCTGCTGTGACTGTTGTAGGCATTACCAAAAATAAACTTGATTCTAGTGAATTATTCAGTGTATTTTATATATTTGTTACAAGTTGTTATCACTGATGGTGTTGGAATGTAACAAATTCTATCTAAGCAAGCAAGAGCCATTCTTTGTGGGATTAAAGGTTTCTTCAAGTGTAAAACATATCTATATGAGTACTTCAACTGTCACTTGACAGTGACGAAAGTGCTGTTGTTTAGACATGCGCGGACTGCCACGTTCGAGGGTCCAACTACAGCTGTCACCAAACAAGCACATTTAGTGTCATTTAAATAGGCTGGTTTGATTGTGAATCTGATGGTTCAAAACTAACCTCTGTTCATGAAAGGCAATGTCATGACTGAGTGCTCATTATCCAGCCTAAACCCTTGACAACAAAAACTTGAAATTTGCAGAGGATGTTGATCATAAACAGCAAGGGTTGTTTAAGAAAAGATTTTTCAATATCCCACTCCTAAGGGAGAGAATGGCAGCTCCTGCAACAAGGTCTAAAATTGTTGCAGAATGTCACAAGGCTCTGGTGCAGCGAGGGGAAAGCAATAGAATAAACCTATTGTGGGTCCCTGGCCACTCAGGGATCAGTGGCAACGAACATGCCGACAGATTAGCCAGGATGGGGGCAGAGACTCCATTTATTGGACCGGAACCTGTCCTGACAATCACCAAAGCAATGATCAAATTGGAGCTATGTAACTGGCTCAGAAGACAGCACGTAGCATATTGGACCAAAGTCTATCAACAAAAACATGGCAAGGTAATGATGCCAAAGCCATGTTTTAAAAGAAGCTCTGCAATCCTGGGCCTGAACAGGAGAGAAATTAGACTCATGGTTAGATTGCTGACAGGCCATGGGAATTTCAAAAAACACCTACATACAATGGGAATAACAGAAGAGGACCCTAAATGTAGGATCTGTGATGATGGTGATGAAACTTTATCACATCTAATCTTCGAATGCATTGCATTGGAGAGTAAGAGGCACAGAACATTTGGGACAACCGGACCTGAAGAAATTGTGTCTAATAAAGAACTGGTAAAGGGACTCCTTGCACTGTTCAAGGGCATTGGTTGGCTTTACTAGATATACAGGGAGCGATACTGCACAATAAACTTAGTTTTGGTGCGGGCAGTGGCAGATTGGTTCAAGACTGTTTTGGCTTCCCTGAGAAAATCAAATAAAATCAAGTCAAGGGAGAGAAATAGGGGGTAAAGGCATTTTGGTATTATGTCATTATTTTGAACTACAACATATATAATACTTGGATTCTTAGTTATTATTTAAACAATATGTATCTTGGTATTTTTTGAAAATTCAAAGCTTCAGCAGGGTAAATGAGTGAAGGTGCGTATGTTTGAAAATAAATAATTTCCATTAAAGCCAGACCCTGCAAGACATACCCAGGGGCAGATATAGACTCTGACCATAACTTGTTAGTCATGAACTGTAGGTTGAAACTGAAAAAACTGCAGAAAGGTAGGAAAATAAGGAGATGGGACTTAGATAAATTGAAGGAAAGTGAAGTTCTGAAGAATTTCAGAGGGAGTTTTAGGCAACAATTGACAGAAACAGGGGGTAATAAAACAGTAGAAGAGGAATGGGTAGCATTGAGAGACGAAATAGTGAAGGCAGCAGAGGACAAAATAGGTAGGAAGGCAAGACCAACAAAAAATCCTTGGATATCACAGGAAATACTAAATTTAATTGATGAAAGGAGAAAATATAAAAATGCAGTAAATGAAACAGGCAAAATGGAGTACAGACGATTAAAAAATGAGATTGACAGGAAGTGCAAAATGGCTAAGCAGGAGTGGCTAGAAGCCAAATGCAAATCCATAGAAGAATGTATAAGAAGGGGAAAAGTAGATACCGCCTACAGGAAAATAAAGGAGACGTTTGGGGACAGGAAGGGCAGCTCTACGAATATCAAGAACTCGGATGGGAAACCAGTTCTCAGCAAAGAAGGGAAAGCTGAAAGGTGGAAAGAGTACATAGAGCAGCTCTACAAAGGAAATGAACTTAGAGACGATGTTGTAGGAAGGGAAGAGGAAGTAGATGAAGATCAAATAGGAGATACTATACTGAGAGATGAATTTGACAGAGCCTTGAAAGACCTAGGGCGGAACAAGGCCCCAGGAGTAGATGACATACCCGCAGAGCTATTAAAGTCTCTGGGAAAGCCAGCCATGACAAAACTATTTGAACTGGTGTGTAGGATGTATGAGACAGGCGAAATACCCTCAGACTTTAAGAAAAATGTAATAATCCCCATTCCAAAGAAATCAGGCGCAGACAGGTGTGAAAATTACAGAACCATCAGTCTGATAAGTCATGGTTGCAAAATTTTAACACGAATTATTTACAGGAGAATGGAAAAGCTGGTAGAAGCTGATCTCGGGGAAGATCAGTTTGGATTCAGGAGGAACGTAGGAAACCGGGAGGCAATACTCACATTACGACTTATCTTAGAAGATAGATTAAGGAAAGGCAAACCTACATTTTTAGCTTTTGTAGATTTGGAGAAAGCATTTGATAATGTTGACTGGAATACACTCTTTCAAATTCTGAAGTCAGCAGGGGTAAAATATAGGGAAAGGAGAGTTATTTACAACTTGTACAAAAGCCAGACCGCATTTATTAGACTCGAAGGGCATGAAAGGGAAGCATCAGTTGGGAAGGGAGTAAGACAGGGTTGTAACCTTTCTCCAATGTTATTCAATTTGTACATCGAGCAAGCGGTGAAGGAAAGCAAGGAAAAATTTGGAATAGGGATTAAAGTTCAGGGAGAAGAAATAAAAACATTGCGTTTTGCTGATGACATTGTAATTCTATCAGAGGCAGCAAAGGACCTGGAAGAGCAGTTGAATGGAATGGACAGTGTGTTGAAGAGAGCATATAAAATGAACATTAACAAGAGAAAAACAAAAATAATGGAATGCGGTCTTAGAAAATCAGGCGATGCTGAAGGAATTAGATTAGGTAACGAAACAATGAAGGTGGTAGATGAGTTTTGTTACTTGGGTAGTAAAATATCATGCGATGGTCGTAGTACAGAGGATACAAAATGCAGAATGGCAATGGGAAGAAGGGCATTTTTGAAAAAGAGAAATTTGCTAACATCGAATATTAATTTAAGTGTAAGGAAGTCTTTTCTGAAGGCATTTGTGTGGAGTGTTGCCTTGTACGGGAGTGAAACATGGACGATAAGCAGTGCGGACAGGAAGAGAATAGAGGCTTTTGAAATGTGGTGCTACAGAAGAATGCTGAAGATTAGGTGGGTAGATTGCATAACTAATGAAGAGGTACTGAACAGAATTGGTGAGAAAAGGAATTTTTGGCATACCCTCACTAAAAGAAGGGATCGCTTGGTAGGACACATTCTTAGACATTGGGGAATCGTAAATTTAGCATTGGAGGGAAGTGTGTGGGGCAAAAATTGCAGAGGGAGACCAAGATACGCGTATAGTAAGCAGATTCAATTAGATGTGGGTTGCCGTTCTTATGAGGAGATGAAAAGGCTTGCTCAGGATAGAGTAGGGTGGAGAGCTGCATCAAACCAGTCTCCGGACTGAAGACCATAACAACAACAAAGCCAGACCATATACAATTTTACTCTTAAAAGTAGCTTAAGAATGAAAAGAGTATTCGTCTCAGCAAATTGATGGTTATTGATTGCCATTTGTGATATCATATCCACAGTTTTCCACTAAATATAATTTTAATTGTTTTCTCCTGCTGTCATATTTTAATAGCGGTCTTCAAAGGGAAGAAGGTGTTTTTATTTTATTTCCCCAAGTTCAATTTAAATGGTGAGTGTGGAATGAAATCTTTTTGATGAGCTGTAAGTACTAATAATTTCTCCTCTTTGTTAGTTTGCTTTAAATGGTAAATACAGCAAAACATCTTTTGGTCTAGTGTATTTATCTGCATCTGAGGTAATTTTTCTTTCACTTTTAAAAATTACATTTTCATTCTCATTTTCTTTAACAATTTTCAACAAGCATTCTTACCCCATGTCTATGTTATCCTTTCTAAAAAATGTTGGCATGCTTGGTTATATCATTATTTATTATTTATTCAGAACCATTCAAATGTTTAATCTGTGGAAAATTGAAAATGGTTAGAAGCAGGCAGGGCACCTCTCTCTGTTTAACAGTATAGGTAAAATCTGCATCTGAGCTTAGACATAAATAGATATCTGAAAGATTATTCAAAATATTTCATACTATTAAAGACAATATAAAGGATTGCTTTGTTCTTAGTGGATTGGTGCATCCAGAATGAAACAAAAAGCTTTCCCTGTGCAATTAATAGTCATTATTTAGCACCGGATTGCTTTGGGTAATGGTATAAAAAGATGTTAAAGGATAACAATAAAAATATACAGCTCAAGACATGAGAAATAAATTTATTAGTCATTTAGGGTTTGTACAACTAGGTATGCATCATAATCTTCATGCAGTATTATGCTGTTGTCTCCAGTGCTGTAACCAATGAGAGGTAGCATGGCGCAAGGTGTCACAATGCACTATCCTAGCAACCCTTGATGATGCTGCTAATGCCAGACCTTTGTTGCCTGTTGAGTTTGCTAGCAAGCGTACCTGCAAATTATATTAAACATTTATATCATGCATTAAATGTCTTTACACTTTATTTAACATTGTAATAAAATTTTACCATCATCAATACAAGCTAGTTTGATAAGGGAATCATATTCACAAAATGTAAGTTTTCAGCCACAGCCTTCATCAGAAAAAGAGCATGCATATATTCACATAATCACTCTGCCACAACTCATGTAGACATTTCCACTGTATCTGGCCTTTACGGTCAGACTGTCTTTAACAGTGACTGAGGAGGCGATGGGGAAGGCTGCAGGGCTGGAGGGGGAGGGGTAGCATATTCGTTGCTGCCTGGCATTTTGTAAAGGTATTGTTAGGTGAGAATGTGATATGCAGCCTGGACTGCAGTAAAAGGGAAAAGGTTTTATGGGGAAAGTGACAGACAGGGCACACAATGGTAAGAAACACATATTGGGAGGAAGTGTAGGAAGTGGGGGTGGGTGGGTGGAGACTTTAGTTGTGGGCTGTAGGGACAATAGGCTGAGGCCAGGATGGTTGAAGAACTGCAGAATGTGTTGTAAGGATGACTACCATTTGCACAGTTTCAAAGAGCTGGAGTTGATATCGGAGAACACACAGACCTAGGTTTTAAATCATCTACGTTATGTTAAGCTGCATGCTGTGCCAGAGTGGACCACCCTGCTTTTGGCCACAGTTTTACCACGCCCATTCATTCTATGCAGCTGATTGCTTGCCATACCAATGTAAAATGTTGGAAAATGATTGCTGCAGAGTTGATACATCATGTGTCTGCTTTCACAGGTGGCCTTGCCCCAGATAGTGGTAGGATAAGCGTGTGATGTGACTGGAATAGGAAGTGCTGGGTGAGTGGATTGGGCAGGACTTTCACTGGAGTTTTCTGCATGGATATGATCCCTGTGGTAAGAGGTTGGGAGTGGCATAGGAATGGTCTAGGATGTTGTGGAGTTTGTATGGGTGATGGAACACCATTTTAGGAAGAGTTGGAAGGATCTTGGGTATGACTCCTCCCATTTCCATGCATGGTAGTAGACAATCAGAGCCCTGGTGAAGGATGTGGCTCTATTGTTTCAGCCCGGCATGGTATTGGGTGATAAGCAGGATGCTTCTTTGTGGCTGGTTATTGGAGGTGGTGGGAGGATTGGCGGTGTGCAAGTATATGACATGGAAAATCTTGTTGTAGATTTAGCCTGAGGTTTATGCCTGTCTGTGAAGGCCTTTGTGAGAACTTTTCTTCATACTGAGCAAGAGACTTCTTGTCACTGCAAATATGTCATCCTTGGCTAGCAATGTTTTACTATTGTTATTAATATTTGTTTGTGTTATATATGTTAAGCAAACTCTACTCAGTGTTATCAAAGAAACCTTTTAATATAAATCATGTATTGTAACAAATACTTTTTAACTACCTTTTAAATGAGTTTGTTTAAGACTTTCTTTAATCTATTTTGCAAGTTCATTGTACAGTTTTATTTCTTGGTAAAAAATGCTGTTTTGACTTTTATTTTTTCTCCATAAATCTAAGTTCAACATGTACATTGCTCCACGATCATGTAAATAGCTGTTTGTGCAGATATTATCAATGTTATTTTTGTATATAAAAATAGAGATGGTTTACTTACCAGGCAAAAAGCACAGGTACATAGATAGACACACAAATAAAAACACACACAAATGCTGAGCTTTTGCAATCCTGGATTGCTTCTTCAGAAAAAGAGCAGAGAAGGAGAGGGAAAAGGAAAAGATGTGGGTTTTAAGGGAATGGGTGAGGAGTCCTTCCAGTCCCGGGATGTGATAGACTTGCCTTGGGGGAAAAAGATAGGTTTGTTTACCTACCCTTTTTCCAACCAGGAATATTTCCCTCTATAATATTCATATCATCAATGTTATTTTTGTGTATATCTGATTAATAATGTACTCACATGGTCTAGTTAAACTATATGTGGTTGTTACTCGTGTATTTTTCTGCAGTTTAAAAATTGTGTTCATATTTTATGCATTTGTTCACAGCTAAAAACTGACAGCATATATGTACAATACTTAACCAAAATACACCAGATGTTACTCACTAATGACAAGACTCTAAGGGAACAACACACTGATAACAATCTACCAAGTATCTCTGTGTGTTCACAACACTTCAGCTGAAAATTTGTATTCATTCCTAGAAATCCTGTATTCATTACATAATACATAGAGGTGCCACAGACATTTAATTTTAAAGCTTTATTTTTGATCCCAAGAGTGAAATTCACAGCATTAGTCTTGCTCTCTAATTTTCTCAGTGAATATAATAATAAGCTCATTAGCAAACTTATTTTATTTTGACCATGACTAACACTACTCGGAATTTTATTGTTATATTTTAAGAATAGTATTGGTGTCAAAAGGCCACATTGAGGAATTCATATACATCAGTGTATTTTGTTTCTGATCAGTTTTGTACTGAATTCTTAGTCTTATTTTATGTATGTGTTAACTCCACTCTATGTAGTCTATCTGATATGTACCTTAAAATCCAGATATAAGTGCACCTAAGACAAGGCAACTCATGAAAAAGAAGAATGTTTACAGGGTTTTTATAATTTATAATGTTCTTTGGGGGCTGTTAGAGTGCTACCATCATTTTTCCATTCAGTTTATGTCTGAATTTTGTACTGACCAATCTAATAAAGTGAAGACTGATAAATGTGGTTAGTTTTTGGGGAAAACGACCCCTTCATCTTTCACCTTTCCATAGTGTCTTTTCTGGTCAAGAATAATGCCCAAAAGCTGAAGTTTTGTGTGTATGAGTATCTTTTTAAGTGTCTCCCGCATCTCAAAGTACCTTATTTCTTTGTCGTAAGTTGAAAACTACCCACATTATATTGTTGAATTTCAACCTGTACTTTCCATTGTTTTAGTTTCGAATAACAAATTATTGGTTTTGCACTTACTTTGTCAAGTAGGTATTGGTCACAAGATCTACGGATGATATCTGTAAGCTGCATCCAGATTGTCTTCTTGTCAATGTATCTGCACAGAAAATGATTATGATCAATAATTCCTTTCATCAGTCTGGTGCTTATCAAACTAGAACAAAACAACTGAATATATTATTGCCAATAATGATTTACAAATTTTACACCTTCATAAACTAAATCCAATCACTGTTTTAATAATGTACATAATGGCAATGATAAATGTTATTAATGTGTATTTGTAACTTAATTTAAAAATATTGTAGTGATTATTCAATAAATAAAATAAAATACAAAGTAGCATGCTTCATGATAGTGTAACATTTACGTACTAGTAACTAAGCTGATATTCTTCAAAGAGTAAGAGTTGTCTTTTGCTATGACAACAGGTAACTGTTAATATTAGATTAGTTGGATAATACACATTTTTGACACGCAGATCCACAGAACAATATGGACAGTATATTGAAGTCAATATGGTAATTATTAAGCTATTGTATCCTTACAACATCGAAAATAAAATCAGTTTACAACTCTTATTTACACTGAATGACTTAGATTTTATATAATGCTAATGTTACTGGCTTTAATACATAGATAAAGCAGTTGTATTAAGAAATTTTTAATTCGAGAAGAAGGAATTGGGTTACCAATAAATAATTCTATTCACTTCTCCATGTCTGTCATTTCATGTCAAATGCTTGTGTTGTTGGCTCAGTGGGAAACACAGAAATGGATGTCTTGTAGATAGCAAATGATGTTGAATGCTATGCCCCTGTACTGCTTGTTGAGCAACAGACCAAATTTGTCAAGGTATGGTTTATGATATGGCTGAACAATCCATCACTACCATGTTCACAATATGCTGCTTCTCATGTCATAGAGGAACAAAGTGGGTGCAATCAGTCCCTGTGTTGTGTCATTTACTTCTGTGTCCAGCAATTAGAGACCCAAATCACAGTTTCTTGGTTATGTCCAACAGAAACATTGATTTCTCTGAAGGATAATCCCCAATCCCTACAGGCAGCAATTCTTCCCTAGCTGAACTACAGAACCAAATCACTGAAATGTAGAGGTGATGAGTCATTAACAAGTGCACACAGGTGCTTGAAAGTCACATGCTGCCATCTTTGAGAAATACTGTAGCTGTTAATGTAATACAACTGCACCACAAAATTATTCCCATACATCCACAGGGCCATCTGTTCCCCGGTTATACAGGGTAGTCAGAAAATGTATGATAACATTTGAAAGGATAAGTTATATGCTTGTGGTGTCTGTTCTTTCGAACATGTCTGGGATTTGAACCAAGGTCTCCTGCTTTCTAGACAATTGCACTGACCTCTACACCACTGGGGACACAGCAATCATAACAACTGCAGGGACTATTCAAGCATGCCTCCTATTATATCCAAGTTCTAAACTATTCCCTGCCTATTATTACCCAATAATAATACACTGATGATAGGCACTCCTAGGACCATTACTCTTATGGGAACAGGTTCCGAATAAAATGAGTTTGAATAATAGTGAGTAGGGAAAAGTTGAGAACTTGTATCCGGCAGGAGGCTTGCTTGAGTATTCCCTGCAGTTGTTATGATTGCTGTATCCCAGTGGTGTAGGGGTCAGTGCAACTTACTAGAAAGTGGGAGACCCGGGTTTGAATCCCTGCGGGGTACACGTTTTTAACTTTACCCATTCTCAGTCAACATTGTGAATTCTGTGCAAGGGTGTTACAGGGGACCTTCTGGTCTTGGAAATTCAGCTTGAGATAAGACTTCACATGTAAGTAGTAGAGTCCACTATAGAAGTTTCAAAGGATATTATTCAGTAAATTAAGAGAAAAAGGGCTCTAATGTTTATATATTAGTCAATTAGTCACATACAGCAGTTTGTCAAAATATCTAAGACAGTACCTTGCCTGACTGTCAAATGGATGATCAGGGATCAATCCTACCTGTGGTTAAAACGAATTTTTTATTATTTGTTGTAACAATTTTTAAGTAAAGAAGCTCACTGAGCTGCTGACAGACACAAAAATAGATAATCACATTCACACAACTTAAATATTTGGCCATGGCCTTCATCAGAGAAAGAAACACATACATACACACAATCACTCAGACAACTATACACACACAACCCTCATGTCCGGCCACTACAGCGACACAAGCATCTAGACTGTGAATGAGGTGGGGAGAGAAGGGGGAAGGATGCCAGATAAAGGTGAGGATAGAAAGTTCTGCATTGCATGATGGATTGTAAAGGCTCTGATAGGTGGGAATTTGAATTGTGGCAATGAATACAGTGCAGGGCAAGGGCAGGAAAGGATAAAATAGAGGTGTAGAGGAGTGTGGGAATTTGAAATGATAAAAATAATAAGTAAAAATAAAGATAGGAAAAAGAATAAAAAGTATAATTAGGGAAAATATAGGAAAAAATAAGTAAAAATAAAAAGTGATTAATTAAGTGGATATTATAAGTGGCAACACACAATTCCAAGGAAGACATGAGATGCAGGATATGAGTGTATAAGGAAGTGAGGGGGGATGTTAGGCATAGTGTTCAGGGATGAGAAGTTATCTTAGTTGAGGCGAGGATGCTTGCGAGACCGTAGAATGTGTTGAAGGCACAACTCCCATCTGCACATTTCAGAAGAGCTGGTGGTTGAGGGGAGGAGCCATACGGGTCGCGAAGTGAAGCAGCCATTGAAATCCAGAGTGCCGTGCTCAGCTGCATGCTGTGTCACAGGGTAGTCCATCTTGCTTTTTGCCACAGTTTGGCAGTGGCCATTCATTCTGATGGACAGCTGGTTTGTCATCATATCAATATAAAATGCTGTGTAATGATTGCAGCAGAGTTCGTATAAGACATGACTGCTTCACAGGTGGATCTCTGGTGTGGTAGGCTAAGCCTGTGATGGGGCTGAAATAGGAAGTGCTGGGTGGGTGGATTATGTAGGTTTGGCATCTGGGTCTTCCACAGGGATGTGATCCTTGTGGTAAGGGGTTGGGTTGGGAGTGGCAAAAGGATTGACTACGATGTTGTGGAGCTTGGGTGGGTGATGAAACACCACTTTAGGAGGGTTCAGAAGGGTCTTGGGTAGGATGTGTCTCATTTCAGGGCATGATGACAAATAATCAAAGCCCTGATGAAGGATGTGATTTAGTTGTACCAGTCTGCAGTGGTGACACTCCACTGTGACTGGTTACTGGGGTTGGAAGGAGGATTAGTAGTATGTGGAGATACGGCACGGGGAATCTGTTTGTGGACTAGGTCAGGAAGGTAATGTCTGTCTGTGAAGGCCTTTATGAGGCCTTCGGCATAATGGGTAAGGAACTTCTCATCACTGCAAATTTGCCGTCCAAAGGTGGCAAGGCTGTATGGGAGGTATTTTTTGATGTGGAATGGGTGGCAGCTATCAGATTGCAGGTACTGTTGGTAATTAGTAGGTTTAATGTGGACAGAGGTCTGGATGGAGCCATCGGTGAGGGTGAGGTTAACATCCAGGAAGGTGACTTGCCGGGTTGAGAAGGAGCAAGTGAAACTAATGGAGGGGAAGGAATAGAGGTAATGAAGGAACAAGTATAGGGTGTCCTGACCCTGAGTCCAAATCATGAAAATATCATCAATGAACCTGAACCAGACATAAATAGGTTGGTATAGGAAGGTGCCATACAGGTGCCCATAGCTGTATTAATTGTATACTTTTCCTTCAAAGGAAAAGTAATTGTTTGTTAGGATGTAATTGATAAGAGTTGTAAGGAATGAGGTATTGGGCTTTGAGTCTGAAAGACGCTGAGAAAGGGAGTGTCCGAGAGCAGCAAGATCATGGGCATATGGAATATCGTGGTACAGCAAAGTGGTATCAAAAGTGACAAGTAAGGATCTAGGAGGTAAAGGGGTAGGCATGGTGGAGAGTCTGTGAAGGTAGTAGTTGGTATCTTGGATGTGGGAGAGGCTGGGTTTCAAACAACTGGCTGGAGGTGCCAGTCAACAAGGGCTGAAATTCTTTCTGTGGGAGCACAGTAACCAGCCACAATTGGGCATCCTGCAACCCCCCCCCCCCCCCAACCTCACTCACAGTCTAGATGCTAGATGCTTGTATCACTGGAGAGGTCAGACATGATGGTTGTGTGTGTACAGTTGTCAAAGTAATTATGTGAATGTATGTGTTCCTTTTTCTGACAAAGACCATGGCCGAAAATTTAACTTGTGTAAATGTGATTATCTATTTTTGTGTCTGTCAGCAGTTCAGTGAGCCTCTTTATGGTGAGCAGGGCTGGTGCAAGGCACATGCGAAACGTGTGGCCGCACGGGGCGGCACTTTTTGAGGGGCGGCAAATCTGCCGCCCTTTTTTTTTTAATTTTTTTAGGACAAACTCAACATTCATGCCCAAGAGGGGATTCAAAACCAAACCTCGGAAGGAGCGGCTTCGGGAACTGTGGCACAAGTTCTCGACTACCTGCCGGCCGCCCCTTTTGAACAAGAGAGGGAGGAGGACTAATTCCTTCCTCACCACTGTGGCAGCACCGTCATGTTTACGTCGGAGGAGCAGAGAGGGGTTAGAAGTCTGGCATCCACGCCCGGCCAGTATTATTCTGAGTGGAGCTGCCAGCCTGTTAGGCGCCGTGTGTTTACTCACAACTAATTTTGCAGAAGACGAAACCTAATTTGGAAATTCGAATGGAATATTTGATACTGCGGTTCCATGTTAAGCCTGAAGCAATTTTGCTGAACCCTTCAAAGGCAGTTTTCGAGTGTTTTATTCTTCCCGCTTTATGGAAAAAAAAATCGTTGAATATTACTACACACAAACATGTCCAACACCTACAATGGCTAGAAGTATATCGAATGGGTAAATACGCTGCTAATAATTACAAGGGATGAAAACATTGGTAGTAAGACTGGCATAAACTAGGTTTCGACGCTTTTTTTTTCCTTCCAAAATTGATGGTATCCGTTTCTGAGTGATAGTCGGACGTTTTGGTTTTTGAGCCATGAAACACCTGTCTGCACCTGCATGAACAACAGTTAAACTCTGACCGGTACTTTTGTTTGACAATACTACTCGCCCACTACCACTTTTCCAAAATTTATTTACTGTATACAGTTTAAAGTTCAATACATAATCTGTTCTCAATGTTTATTTAAGTTTAATTGTAAATTCATGCCGCGCGAAATTAGCCGAACCATCTAAGGCGCTGCAGTCATGGATTGTGTGGCTGGTCCCACGGAGGTTCGTGTCCTCCCTCGGACATGGGAGTCTGTATTTGTCCTTAGGATAATTTAGGTTGAATAGTGTGTATGATTAGGGACTGATGGCATTAGCAGTGAAGTCCCGTAATATTTCAAACACATTTGAACATTTTCGTAAATTCACAAGACTTATTAAAATTAGCTAGATTTCTTCAGTCAGGTTTGACACCATTTTTGAGCTAGTGCAACTGTTTTGTACAAATCTGTAGAGAATGTCATCAATCAGTCGCAATTTTTGCTTTCATTTTCCAGATCTATGTACATTTCGGGCACAGTGTGGCTATTGTCAATGCTTTGAGATATGTTTACATCTATACTGTCATGCTGAACGTGACTGTCAACATGACGGTTTAGACATAAGCAGATATTATAAGCTTTGAGACTGGCCACTCAGTGGCCGAAATATAGGTAGATCTGAAAAGTAAAAACAGAAATTGCGATTGATTACTGACATTTCCTACAGATTTGTTTAAATAAAATTCTACAAACGTTTTGAAAAACAGAAATAAAACTGGGTGGGGGGCGGCAATTTAGCAGCTCACACGGGGCGGCACTTGGGCATGCGCCAGCCCTGATGGTGAGGTGTTATCTATTCTCTATTACTGACATTCCAATTGGATTTTCCATTGGTAAAATTTTTAAATAAAAGTAATTATATAAAATATTATCAATGACATCATAAAGAACATTATTTTATTTATGAAATGATGGTTACAGCTAATTAAAATATTAATTGCAGTATTTTCTTTTTAAAAAGTTGAGTAATTCCAAAGCATTTTGTAATTAATGTAAGGAGACTGAAGTGTTAAATACTATTCTCATTACAATTTTATAACAAACTTAGAAGATATTTTAAGCCGTTTGTTTATAAACATGTTTGCAGGTGGCACTACTGATGTCCGTTATGTGCACATGACCTGAAATGCACTAATCATGTGCATTACTTGTTGCCACAAATACATTCAACAAATTTCACCTTAATTGAATACTTTCTTTAGGGTTTTGACTTTTGGTGGGCACTAGCGCATCATTTTTCTATATTAGTACAGGCTTTTGTATAAATATGAGTAGTTGGACAGGCTCTACTATACACATAAAGGAAATAATTCAGATTAAACAAGTGGCAATAGTGAGAAAAGCAGAAGCTCTTATTATTAAACTATATAGATACAAACTGTACTCACTGGTCAAGCAGAACCTTTGGATTGCTAGCCAGAAATTCTGTTGCAGCAGCAACAGCTTCTCCATGGTGTTTTCTTAGAGCCCCCTCCAGCAGTGTACTTAGGTGTTTCTGATGGATGCCACCCTCAATGCCAGCTGCGGTCTTTTGCAGCAAGTCACTGCAATGAAATTTTCGACAGTGTCAAACCTTTACCATACAGTCTGTAAATGATGGTTACAGGAGTAAAAGAGCATGCATGCATATTATTATATCTGCAGAAGTGACTTTCTTTGTTTGAGTTTCCTTCCTTCATTTCAAGTGTCCTTTACCCAACCAATGGGACTGATACAGTACTCCATTTACAAGGAGAACCACCCATAACAATATATAGACTATTGTCAGTTACAAGAAGGCATTGAAAGTTACAACCAGTTTGCCATTAAGAGAAAAATCCATGTACTCCATATCTTTGTGTCTCATGACATAATTTTTCAAAGTGTTTGTGAATTTTGTATCTGAGGCAGTATGTAGATATCAGCATGGCATTTATCTAGGTGAACCAGGAAAATAACTGAAAACCACATCCAGGCTAGCCAACTACTGGCCCCTATCATTAACACATTGTGGACGACCCCCGAGCCAGACTCAGTCAGCAATAGTCAGTCAGGTGGATGGCGCCTGAGTCTGACTCGTGCAATGCTAAAAAATTTGTAGCTGCCATTGCACAGCCTGTCCTCTGTTGGTAAACATGTAAAATGAAGAAGGAAGGTTCTCTGCATTGTGCTGCCACATAGTGAGATGAGTATCCACCAAGGGGTTTTGTGTTTCGTGCTCTCTGTTGAGCCTAACACGGCTTTCATTAGCTATCTGTGTGACTGTCTGCCGAGTGCTCGCACTCTGCATATTATCAACATGGTGCATTTAGATGAGAGTAATGTTTTCCATGTTCCACAAGAGAAAATAGATGATTCTGGTTCAGATGGAGAAGCTGACTATGTAAGAATCACATGTAAAAGATTTTCTTTGGAAATAAAAACATGGTTTGCTAAACATTTTTGTGTATCTGCTAATTAAATATTCAATAATCAAGTTTTTGGAATAGATACATGAGGTTTCATTGTTTCAAGTGAGACAGCAAACTCAATTACTGGATTCATAGTTATAAAGCTGTAATTTAAAAAAAAAAAAAAAAAAAAAAAAAAAAAAAAAAAAAAAAAAAAAAAAAAAAACCCTCGTTAGAAACAGCAGTCCAGCTGCCCGGTACAGGGTGACTTATGCCGGTTGTGAATGTGTTAATTTGTCAGGTGGATTCAAACTCAGGTCAATTTGACACTCAGGCATTTTAAAGTGCCTGACTATCCAAGCATGTCAATTGTGTTTATTGATATCAATTATATTATAATCTGTTGGGAAAAGCCTATAGCACAACACGCAGCAGAACACAACATGCTCGATTTTAATGGTGTGTTGGTGAACTACACAGGTTGGAGATATCCTTAATATTCCTCCCCTCCCCCCCCCCCCCCCACCAATCTCGCTGGTTCAAAAACTGTCCTGGCCTTAACCTCTTCTAGTAACCCTCTGTCCTCCCACCCTCCATTCAGTGTTTTTCTCCTACTCTTACTCTATTCTATTACTCCCTTCTAGTCATATCCCTATGCCATCTTTATTACAGGCTACTCTTAATTGTTTCAGACACCTGTACATTACAAGTTGATACACCTGCATTCCAGGTTAGCCAACTATCTGCTTCATGCCCCTGAGCTACTAGTCACCTCACCCATATCATTTTTTTATGCCACCTGCCCTTCTTGCCAACACCTACTCCACCCCATCACTCCCAACCCCAGCTCAAAACTAGCCAACTTGCCAAATGCAGTGTTGTTCTCTAAGGTATTAATCTGTCATTCCTGAAATGAGAAATTCTGGAGAATGCGAGAATACTTTTATGGTCTGCAATTTTTAATCAGTTTACCATTACCTTTGTGATTACATAGGTAATGCAACTCAGCCTGGTGAATATATGTAATAATGGGGGCAATATTTGTTGTTCTCTTGGTCATCAAAGTCCTTAGAAGAGCAGCAATAGATATGTGCACAAGGGTGAGAGATGGAACTGGCTTTTAGTTGGTTGAGTAAGCATCAGGGTATTTGCATGAACAGTTAATGGAAATTCTGAGAAACTTAACTCACATCGGCAGAAGCAAGATTTTGAATTTCAAAACACTCATAATTCCACATGTTTGATCAAGTAATCACCTAGGCTTTCAGATGAATTAGGGTACAGAAATAATGAAATTCTAATTAAATATAATAGTATGGATACATGAAACTTAGAAATACTGTATCTTTCTATTGTAATCTGTTATTATCTAAATTACTTATGCTACAATGAAAAACAGGAAAATAAAGAAAAGTAATCATTAAGAATATTATTTAAAGCTGATAATAGCATGCTCTGAAGACACCGCTGTAATCAGAATATTGTGTTTTTTTTTTGTTTTTTTTTTTTTTTTGTTTTTTGTTTTTTTTTTTTTTTTTTTTTTTGTGGGTTTGGAGGGTGGAAAATGATCCCCTTCTGCCCCCCCTCCACTTTTGCTATAGTCCTGCTTGTAGAGGCCTCTTCTAATGTTTGAAATTTTTATACTCACTCCCCAGTGGAGTTACATTTTAATTGTAGTTCTCACTGGTAATGAATTTAAAATTTGATACATTTAATGCAACTGCCATACGAAACCTGAAGGCACTTTTTGTATAGATCAATTTATGTGGAGTTCAGATTGGTGATGTGTCTTTAGATTGTTGATGGGACGCTTATGTGTGACATGGACGAACCCTTAGAGATGAGACCACTGGCATGTATTGAGGTCATGTTTAGTTAGTAGCATCTTTAGAAAGAACACACACACACACCAAGTTTCAGCCATATTGGTCTATTTATTTGTGTTTGTCATTTGTGTGAATCAAGGAAGTTGAGTGATCGATAAAAGAATGGACAAAAATGAATTTTGTATGGTCATTAAACATTGATTTATGAAAGGCAAAATGCCTCATGAGACTAAAGATAAGCTTGAAAAACATTATGGTGACTCTGACCTTCAATTAGAACAGTTTATATATGGTTTCAAAATCTTTAGAGTGGCCATATGGGCGCAAGTGATGCTAAACATTCTGGATGCCCTGTGGACGTTAAGACTCCAGAAATCATTGATCATCCATGATATGGTTATAGATAACAGAAGAGTTAAGGTGCGTGATATTGCTAGTGCTGTGGTCATCTCAAATGAACAGATACATAATATTTTGCATAAAAATTTGGACATGAGAAAGCTATCCGCAAGATGGGTGCCGCGATTGCTCAGGCTTGACAAAAAATGGAATCGTGTGAAGTGTTACAAGGAAGGTTTGCAGCTGTTCAGGAAGAATCTGCAGGACTTTAAGTATCATTTCATAACTGTGGATGAAACATGCATAAATTACTATACTCCTGAGACCAAATAAAAATCTAAACAATGGGTTGCCAAGGGAGAATCTACACCAAAAAGGTGAAGACTGGTCCTCCGGCCGGAAAGGTTATGGTGACGGTCTTTTCATATTCACAAGGGATAATCCTCATCAACTATCTGGACTAGGGTAAAACTATTACAGGTGCATATTAGTCATTATTATTGGACAGTTTGAAAACCGAGCTGCAAGAAAAACATTGGCAATTGACCCACAAAAAATTCCTTTTCCACCACGACAATGCACCAGCCCACACCTCAGCAGTTATGGTCGGAAAATGATTGGAAATAGGATTCCATCTAGAATGAGCGGAGTGTGACCTGTATGAAACTTCCTGGCAGATTAGAAATGTGTGCCAGAACTGGGACTTGAACCTGGAACCTTTGCCTTTCATGGGCAAGCGCTCTACCAATGAACTATCCCGATACAACTCACAGTCTGTCCTCACAACTTTAGTTCTGCCAGTACCTCCCCTCCTACTTTCCAAACTTCACAGAAGTTATCCTGCGAAGCTTTCAAGACTAGCACTCCTGGAAGAAAAGATATGGTGGAGACATAGTTTGCACATTAAAATTGTGTGCCGGAACTGGGACTCTAACCTAGAACCTTTGCCTTTCATGGGCAAGTGCTCTACCACTGAGCTATCCCTACATGACTCAAGGTCCATCCGCACAACTTTAGTTCTACCAGTACCTCACCTCCAACTTATTTCACAGCCCCCCCTATTCTCCAGACTTGGCTCCTTCATCTACTATTTGTTTGCCAATTTGAAGAAATGGCTGGTGGGATGAAGATTTCATTCAAATGAAGAGGTGATTGCAGAAACTAATTGGTATTTTTCAGGCTTGGACAATTTCTATTATTCGGAAGTGATCAACAAATTACAGCATTGGACGAAGTGTAGAAGTCTTAAAGGGGACTATGTCGAAAAATAGTGTGTGTGTGTGTGTGTGTGTGTGTGTGTGTGTGTGTGTGTGTGATGTATGGTTTTGATGTGGTGGTGGTGGTGGTGGTGGTGGTGGTGGTGGCGGTGGTGGTGGTGTGGGGTGTGGTGGTTGTGTGGGCGTTTGTGTGGTGTGTGCAATGGTGTGGTGTTGAAGGGGCAGGGGAGGAAGGGGACATTCGAGAAAAGTAATCATAAGAATATTGTTTAACACAGAGTGTGAGTTTTACTTTCTTTCTTTCCTCACCTGATATATGCCTTATTACGTTGACATGAGATTGCAGAAGCAATTTCATTCATCTCAGAGATGACAGTAGTATTCTCATACTGTTGTAGCAAGAAGTTGTATGCCTCCTCGCCACCCTGGCGCACACCTTGACAGTATACAACACTTTTCATATCTGGGTCTACCCTGAAAAGTTAAATTGTTATTCATAAAAACTGAGCTCTAGTTAGGCACTAAATTATTACAGTACTCTAGTTCACTTATTCACTAATACAAATAAAAATACAATTGACAAGGCTTTGGAATACAAAATATTTAATGGGAATGATTATTGAATTGTATGATATTCTTTCCATAGGAAAAAACCTGATTCCACCAGAAGCAAATCAGGGAAATCATTAAAATTATGATATGTCTTCCAGACTTAATTTATTATTAGTAACAAGAGTGAAAATGCAGAGGTGTTAATTATATGTTGTCTTCTATCATGCTGTTGTAATTGGAGGTCTACAGAAATAACTGTCAGACTGATAACCCATCCGTTTACTCCCCTTTAAAACAACAACAACAAATAAGTGTCAGAAAACTAATGAAAAACTTCATCAGGAGTAACTGCTATATTGCCCATCTCATGCATCTTAGATGACAATTGCGAACTAATAGAAAAAAAGACAGGCATATATAAAGTCAAATTTTGTTATTCCACAAGAATCTTGTAAGAAAGAAATCAATGAAGCAATAGCTACTCTTGTACTAATCTGAGTGAAGTAATGTTGGTTACTTGCTAGTGAATGCTATATTATGATGAGACGATGTGAATATGATGACATGTAAGGGATTGTTCTTAAGATATGATGATGATGAAGATGTGATGGACTTTGAAAATTATGCATAGTTACATGAATAATTGTGACAATGTAGTGGAAATGATTATGATGAAGTAATATGATAATGCTATTATTAGAAAATTTGTATTGTAGTACTAGTATGTAGTAGAACCGACTCATGTCATCATGGAAAATGGATTTATAGTATCATAAATGTTATTTTGTATATATATATATATATATATATATATATATATATATATATATATATATATATATATGTTGCGAACGTTTGCTTTTATATAAAAGCAAACTTTCACAACCTAGTTGCTTCTTCAGGCAGAGTAGGGGAGGAGAGGGAAAGGAAAGGATTTGGGTTGTAAGGAAGTGGGTAAGGAGTCATTCCAATCCCGGGAGAGGAAAGACTTACCTTGGGGGAAAAAAGGAAGGTAAACAAATACACACACACACGCAAACACACCTAGGCAGACATATTGTAGTCTAGTCAGTTATGTAAATCGGTTGCTGGAAACTGTTGTCAAATCAGGAAGTTATTGTAAATATGTTAAAGTTACACCTGTGAGAATAATTCAGAAAAGGAGTTCTTTTTTTTTTTTTTTTTTTTTTTTTTTTAAATTGTCATTTAAAGCTGTGCACCAATTCTCCAGTGTCAACACTAGACCCAGGTAGACTTATAAAAGCTAAGTATTTTAAATGTTATTCACTCTACCTGACATTATAGTCACAATATAATCATTAGATATGAGTGGTAAGAAATCTTTGTGGAATAAGTGAGTTAGGGGTGGTGGGGGGGGGGGGGGGGGTTAAAGTAGGTTTAGGCCAGGAGGATGGTGGGGTGCAAATTCTCATTTCTATAGCTCTGATCGACCAGATATAGGACATCCCCAGGTGAACAGTCTGTCTGTGACCATTCATGTGTTCAGTAAATTTTTTGATGTCATACCTACATAATAGGCTGTGCAGGGGACACATGTAGATGGCATATTTTGTTTTGCATGTTGTCCTGCATTGAATGGTCTAGGTTTTTCCTGTGGTGGGGCTGGAGTAGGTGGTGGCGAAGGATGCATTTGATAGGTTTTGCAGTGGTGTCAGTTATAGGAGTAGGAACCATTACATAAGGACAGTGGTTTGGGATGTTCTAACATATGACGAAGATATTTTCGAGGTTGGAGAAAGCCTACTTTTGGATGGTGTGGGGAGGATACTTTGGAGGGATGTTTTCATTTCAGGGCATGACTTGAGAAAGTCTCTGATGGAGCAATTTGTTAAGGCCTTCCTGGCCAGGATGGTACTGGGTGACTATGGGGGTGCTTCTGATTGGTCTGGGGTAAGGAAAATTGGTACTTCAGCACAATGTCAGTTTTTGTTGATGTTTTTCTGACTTTTTTTTATTATATCATGGTTACTTCACTATTTTAGCAATGGGAAATCCGATAGGAATATCAATAATGGAGGATAAGTATTGTCTTATACCTCCATCTACAAGCTGTGTCAGGATGACCCCATTCCAAAAGTCCAAAATGACCTACAATCCCTGCTAAAATCTTATGGCCCTTCCCAGAACCTCTTTCCCTCCTCATTCCAACAACACCCCACACACTTACATTTTACATGATCCCAAAAATCCATAAACCTAATAATCCTGGATGCCAAATTGTGGCTGGTTACTGCGATCCCACAGAAAGTACTTCAGCCCTTGTTGACCAGCACCTGCAGTCCTAGTTGGAATTAACAATATATAATAGCACAGTTTACAACTCATCGCAAAAAAGCGACAACGAGCTGCAACAGGGACATAAAAAGGCACACACATACAACACTTTCAGCTATTGGCCATGGCCTTCTTCATAAATAGGTACATTCATGCAATTTCTGAAGAAGACTATGGCCGATAGCTGAAATTTTTGTATGTGTGTGCCTTTTTTATGTAACTGTCGTGGCTCGTCGTCACATCATTGCGGTGACTCGTAAACTGTCCTATTATATGGTTACATATAGAGTGTAATATTTTATTTGAAGAAATGCTATTTTGATGATAAAAAAACAGTATATAAGAATGAAATTCTGAAGTGACAGAGATAAAATCTAACAAAAACAGCGATAAATGTGATATTGTGTGGAGATCAGGACATAAAGAACAAAATCTGATGATTGATATACAGCAAAATGGGACCATTGTTTATAATAAAAATTATATGTCCAAAAGAACAGACAATATTAGAAGTATTTACATGTGAAGACAACATTAGCTTCAGTTACTTCACCGCAGTGTGGTCATATGTTTGACCTTGCATGGGAATCCATAATGGCAAGTGTAAGAGGGCATGGACGATAGGGGTGTTACAGCCATAGCGTGCGACTTGTGGTAGTGTGGGATGGACGGGAGGTGAGCATGGGTAGCCAAGTGGTTCAGGTGCCCACTGGCCTGAAGTGGGAGACCCAGGTCCAATTCCTGGCCCAGCTCATATTTTCACTTGTC
The DNA here is from genome assembly GCA_026315105.1 of Locusta migratoria. Taxonomy (NCBI): domain Eukaryota; kingdom Metazoa; phylum Arthropoda; class Insecta; order Orthoptera; family Acrididae; genus Locusta; species Locusta migratoria. Next base: position 331,896,457 of record CM048746.1, on the reverse strand, counting down.
ACCATTGTTTAGTTTCAATACCCTAATGCAGCCACTGTCAATCCTTTCTTTCCTAATCCTTCTTCCTTCCCATCCTTTATCAATAATTTGCAATTGCAGGTGTCTGGAGTGTTGGATGCCAGACTATAGACACAATGAATTGCATAAAGATTAGAGGCTCACCAATTGGCTGGATCATTGGGATTGGCCATGTAGCGCTGGAACTGGCTGTACGCTGCTTCGGTGCATGCGGGCTGCTCAGCAGAACAGGCGAGATCAGCTGCAATGCCGCGGAGAACGCGTGTCACGTGCGAGTCACCAGGTTGTGTCTGGTAGCCCAGCGCGCTCGTCACATTGGCCACCAGCACTTGCACCAGAGTCTGTGAAAAGAGATTTTTACCCTCTGGCAAGGCAACATAGTGTGATATTGTACAGTACTCTGGTGGTGGACTCTGAAAAGATGTTTATCCTGTAGCACTCCATTTTTTCATCCTGATGCTGCAGTGGAGTGGCAGAGCACTCTAAAGCGCCATGCTGCACAGTGCCTGGTTGCTTGCTGTCGGAGGTTCAAGTCCTGCATCGGGGATGTGTGAGTGTGTGTTTTGTCCTTAGCATAATTTAGTTTAAGTAGTTTGTAGGCCTAGGGATGGACAACCACAGCAGTAAAGTCCATAGATTTACAAACATTTGAACTTTATTTATTTATTTTTTCATCCTGTTGACAGTAGTTACACATCATCACAGGGGCTTTAAAATACACAGAAAAAATGTATGAGAATAATCTTGATCCATGATCCTTCAAGCACTGCCCACATTGATTAGATTTAATCCCAAGCCAGGTAAATTGGCCCTATCATCTTTTGGCTGAAAACCATCACATTATGTAGAATGTTAAGTTTTGTTTTCCATTGAAACTGCTGAAACAAGATTATTGGAAATACTGGAAAACAACAATCATGTCACACATGATGCCAGCCATCTTACTATTGAATGTTCAGAATTGATTTCCTTTTCCTCATTGTTAAATTCACATGTTTCCTTAAAAATTGTTAAATGTATCTCCAAACAGAAAAAAGATAAGGAGGTTTATTGGAGCCTGGAAGATCCAACATATAATTAGCTTGATAAAAGCAATTGTTTTCTACATCCTGTTCACCTCATTCCCGTCTCCTATCTCTGTCCACTAGAGTTGTGGTGATTTGTGAATAAGTCGTTCATTTGAATGAAACAAATGAAGAATCTTAAGAATCAAATCATCATCCGGACGAATCTTTGTTCAAAAGAATTGTCTGTCTTGTGACGATTCTAAGTTCCAGTGATTCATGATTCGAAGGTGAGTGGCGAATCATGCTGAATCATGCCAAATGATTACGAATGCAAGACCAGGCAAGTGGGGGACAGATTATTGTTCACAAGAATTATTTGTCTTGTGATGATTCCAAGATTCAAGTATTCATGATTCGAAGCCAACTGGCGGATCATGCCAAATGATTGCGAAAGCCAGAAAGCAATCAAGGACAAGGACACGTATGAACAAAGGAAGCACAGAACAAAGACCTTGAGTCATTAATTATTATTCACGAATTACAGATGACAAACGAAACGCATTGAAATACATAGCTGCTAATACACATGATTAATATCAAGAAATGAAAGTATGATGAAAATTATGTACAGTACTTCTTATGCGCTGCAGACACAGTGTAACACACACACATCATTTATACAGTTTATATGTACCGTAATATATTTAAACGAGCAATTCTTGCACATTTACACTTTGTATATCCTGGAAACAGGTCTACCAATTTAGATTACATTTTGTATTTAGACAGCGTGTATATGAGATGTAGCCCGGCTGCCTGATATAGGCGACAGTGGCCGCAGCGTTGCAGCGCGCATATGCGTTCAAATTCTCTACTGAACCCCATGGAGGCAGCGTATGGGCACTCACGCGGCTTGGAGGAGCGAGGGGAAACATCGCTTTTATTCGAGTTCTGGTGGTTATGCACGAATGGAGCTATTGCACACCTTGCCTTGTGCATAGGCAAATCCTTCATGGAGACAACATCTGCCCTTCATATTTGTCTTTGGTTCATTGAAGATTTATCAAAAAACACTTCAAATTTGGTAAAATCTCTTATAAGTATCAATTAAAGATGCATCAACTGTTAAGATCTTTCAGAACATCCGATTATGAATAATAATAAAGGTCTAGTCTCCATCTAGCAAGAGTAGTCGTTTGGTTACTGGAATCGCACTGAAGTGTCACTGGTAGTAGGTTTGAGTCTGACTGCAAGCAATTTAAAAAAAAAAAAAAAACAACCTTCTTTTAAATAGATACGGGAACAAAAATGACTTTTGTATTGTTACTTGCTACATACCTTTGGACGTTTTTGCGAATGTGTCACGCTTTTGAGGGTACATGACATTTATACTTATTGTTGTGATACGAGTGACTTTGGCACCAGCCAATGAGAACTTGCTAGCTGTCAGCCAATGAGATGCTGCATGTTTCTCAACCGGAGATTCAGGCGCTGCGCGCCCTCACATACTAAAAAAAAATAACTTCTTATTTAACCTATACCGAAAGTTGCTAGCGCCCGAATCTCCGGTTAAAGGCCCCTACACACGGTCCGATTTATCGTACGACCAACAAGATGTCCAACGTACCAACCAATTGGTAGCAGCCTACACACATTCCGACCAACTGCACGCTGTGTACCCTGTTCAGGTGTCTGTTTGTTGAACTAAAATTCAAAAGTTCAAATGTTTGTAGAGTCTATGGGACTTAAGTACGGGGTCATCAGTCTCTAAACTTTACAAATTACTTATGAACTACTTACAACTAAGGACGACACAAATATCCACGCCCAAAGGGGGATTCGAACCCCCGACCGTAGTAGCCTTGCAGACCGTGACTGGAGCGCCTCAGTCTCCTCGGCCACCGCGGCCGGCTTTGTTCAACTGTTTTTGTTTTTGCGTGTTCGCTGTGCAGACGACCTCAGGCATAGAAGTTGGTTGGGAAGCACTACACATGGTACAATTTGTCGGGTGAAGTGGTGGAGGATTCGGAGATCGGGTGGTAAGGCGCAACCAACCGGCCGACAAGGGAATTTGGTCGGGTAGTGCCTAAAACCGCCCAATTTATCGGGTGACCAACGAATTGGTCCAATAAATCGTATCGTGTGTAGGGAGCTTAAGAAACAAGCAGCATCTCATTGGCTGACAGCACACACAGCATCTTATTGGATCATTGGCTGACAGCTAGCGAGTTCTCATTGGCCGGAACCAAAAATTTGGTCTGTCCATAGTCACTCGTCGTTGTGACAAATATTTAGCTGTTTGAAAAGAGGTGGGGGAGAGCAGCCTTTGGGCTTGTGTACAGGTAGGAGAGAGAGCATTACTATCAAGTTTCGTCACCGGTTTGGAAATATCGTAGACCTGGCACTGAAAGATGTGAACCCCCAGACATCTGAAGCACCAGCCACCACTACATACAGGGTGGTCAGAAAATGTCTGAAATGCTTGTCAGAACGTTGTAGGACAGGTTGTACTGAGACATATGTAGCTTAGAAGTTAGCCAATCATGTAGTTTGGCGCGCAGATTCGAACAGCCAACAAGAGGCAGCGTGGCCATCGTATCCTCCATGTTGTAGTCATATGGGTATAAACTTGTATATGAAAGGCCATTGTAACGTGAGACACTGTGGTCTGGGGGTAGAGAGCTGGACATGTGAAACATAAGGTTCTGAGTTCGATCCCCACTAGAGTAATCATTTTGTTTTTATCCAAATGGGGAAACATCTGTATTTTTGTCTAAGCATTTATGTATGGATTTCATGTAAGTAACGGAACAGTACATCCTTTTTTGCATAAACACATTGACGTTGGCCCCAAGTATGCACATTTATTCCGAAAGCTACAATATCCATAACATTCAATAATTGCTCATAAATGCATCCGACAAAGGTCTAAAAATATGTACTAGTTTGGACATAAATATGGAAAAACAATAAACGTCATACACAGTCAATGGTCATATATGTAACAAATGCAGGGTAAGTAATGTATAACATAAAACAATAAACTGATATTTTGGCATTTGTTTAACGTAAGAACGTTATTTTAAGGAGCGAAACGTAAGACTAAATTCACAGTAGCTGTTCAAAGTCTCCTCCTGCAGCCTGACGGCACGCATTGCAACGCTGCGTCATTGACTCAGCAAGCTTTCCGAAATCAAAAGTTTCCTTGATTTCACCGAATGCTAAAATTATCCTCGCAAGAAGCTCTTCAGTTGTGTCTACTGGGGTCGCGTAGACGATTTGCTTCACATGGCCCCACAAATAAAAGTCTAACGCTGTCAAATCTGGTGAACGAGCTGGCCAGAGGAATGGACCGCCTCGGCCAATCCACCTTTGGGGGTACAATACATCTAAATGCTTATGTACCGCAAAAGTAAAGTGCGCCATCGTGTTAGAAGCACATTCCCTAACGGACCGCCAGAGGGTCTTCTAAGTATAGTGGAAGGACGTTTTCATGGAATGCTAAATATGTCGTTCCATTTAAATGGGAAGGGAGTAGGACAGGACCCAACAAAAAGTCGCCTACGATACCTGCTCAAATATTGACGCTAAACCTATGCTGATAGGATTTAACGTAAGTGCCACACGGATTTGCGTCCATCCAAATGTTGCTGTTTCGGGAATTGAATGGTCCTCTGGTGAAACATGCCTCGCCTATCCACAACACCATCTTTGCGAAATGCGTATTTATTTAAATACCACACGGAATATTGGTAACGAGAGGGGTAGTCCTCTTCAATCAAATCGTGCACCTTCTGTACGTGATAGGGAAATAGGTTTTCGTCGTGTAAGATGTCCAATACTACACCGTGCGAAACCTGTAACGACAAACAAAAGGATACATTTTCCCATATGTAGTTTGCAGGCATACTTTAAGAATGTTGTAATAATGTGACTTACTCCCAAAGCAGTACCAATGGCCCTCGGGCTGGTACAAGGTGTTGCAGCAACCATTTCGAGAACGTTTTCTTCGAACTGAACGTTCCTTATGTAACGTTCTCGTCCAGTGTCAACATTGGGTACAGCAAAACTTCCAGACTCCCTTAACCGTCTATTAATAGCTAAAAAGGTATTTACACACGAAATAACGCGGCTGGGAAATCTTGCTTGGTAGATGTCGCGGGCAGATGGTGCATATTGACCCGCAGCGCCGTAAGTTAAATGCATATCTGCGTATTCCTTGAAGGAGTACCGATGACGCCCCATTTTACCACTACTTGTGCGTCACGACGACGTCCGTCACTGCTCTACCGCACCTCCTTCATTCGTTCCTTGTACCTTCGCAGCTACACGAACACTTCCGGCAAAGATCGATTGCATACGCACGATTCCCAATGATGATGCAATGAGAAGTAGAAAAAGGGCCACTACACGGCCGATACAGTTACCGTCGGATGTTGGCATAGCGTACATCGTAGCGCAGGGATTGCTGATGCATTGGCCTGAATTCGACCCCCACTGCCGTCGAATATATTGGTCCCTTGTTCGGTCTAACAAGGAGAGGACGCCTACTCATAGCGACAAGAACACAGTTAGGCAATTGAACACACGAGGGGCGTACGATCTAATCCGCGTTTTGTTCAATGCAGTTTATGTATTACGTACAGCACAAATAAGTCAAAATTATGATCAATATATCGTATTTATTAATATTTCATAAAAGGGATAACAAGGAAATGCCGGCCGCGGTGGCCGAGGGGACTAAAGGGCTCTAGTCACGGTCTGCACCGCCCCTACGGTCGGGGGTGCGAATCCCCCCTCGGACATGGATATTTGTGCCGTCCTAGTTCGTAAGTAGTTCATAAGTAGTTTGTAAGTTTAGGGACTGATGACCCCGTAGTTAAGTCCCATAGACTATACAAACATTTGAACATTTTGATAACAAGGAAAGGCAAGCAAAAATGTGCGACTGCAAGTAGGTTTCCTGGCAACCGTAACTATTATCCACAACGACCAGTTGGCCGATTTTACTGGAACCACGAACCTAATGATCGCGTACAGCTGTCGAGGTCAACTGGAAATTAAATTAACGAAATACGAAGTTCTGTACGCTTCAATTACAATCCTTTCTCGGAAAGTTATTTCCAGAGTCCTCGTCGACGCTGTGATACAGTCCTGTCTTGGACATGGATTTGCAATAACAAATATTCCATTGCCTTTCTTTTTCACGTTTTTTTATGAAATATTAATAAATACGATATATTGTGCATAATTTTCATTTATTTTTAGTGCAAGTAATGCATAAATTGAAATATAAAAACTGAAAATAACTTTCCATTCTAGGATTCGAACCCACATTTATCGCATAAGTGATTACCAACCCGATTTCTTCCCACAACACCAAGCGCAGCTTGCTGACAGCGTTCACTGAAGTGTCATGCACTGTTCCAGACCCGCGCAAGAAATGCTATTTTTTTCCTAAACGCTTGGCCATCTGGAGCTCCCAGTGCTATCACGTTCATTTCTGGCCATGAACTGCATATACCATAATTCGAATTAGACGATGACGAGTAGGCGTCTTCTCCTTGTGAGACAACCACATGCAGAATACGTTTCCAACGCTGCCTCTTGCGGCTGTTCGAATCTGCGCGCCAAACAACGTGATTGGTTACCTTCTATGCTAAATAACTCGGAAACGGCGCGACGTATCAAATTTTTTCTTAACATCTATGTCTCAGTACCACCTGCCCTACAACGTCCTGACAAGTATTTCAGTCATTTTCTGACCACCATATATATATTAAATTTGCACTATCTTACAAATAAAATGTAAAAATAAACCTGTTACCTAAAAGACAGGACCATTACCACTTTTTGAAAAAATGATCTTTTCCATTTTATTACGCAGTACATTATTAAAAAATACTTCTCTAGTATGGTAATGATTAGTGGCTGAAACCGATAATGGTCGATAAAACAGCTACAGGCAGCCTTTCGGGAAGGCTAGTTCTGCAAGTTTAACAGGATAACTTCTGTGAAGTTTGGAAAGAAGGAGGTCAAGTACTGGCAGAAGTAGTGTAGGGACTCATGACCCCGTTGTTAAGTCCCAAAAGCTCTACACACATTTGAAGATTTGTAAAGTAGTGAGGACGGACCGTGAAGCGTGCCGGGGTAGCTCAGTCGGTGGCGTGTAGTATTATTGGATGTCACCCTCGACACTCTAACATTTGCCGGTAACCATTTTTTTGGTTGATACTAATTTCTGGAGATATTTGGCCTGGTCACTATCAATGAACCAACTTATATATAAATACAGCGTGATTCACGAAGATATGCAAATATTTTTATATGCTATTATACAAGTAAGAAATAAATAAAGAAATTCATATATACATACGTCCGCAATTGTTTACTTACGGAGTTACAGCTAATAAAAGATTTTTCCTGAAATACAGTATAACAACGATTTACATTTTCTTGGTTGTTATTAATGTGCTGAATCCAATAAAACATGTTGCCGACGTGTATCTGCAGTAGTTTTCCTGAAACTCCAGAGAACCAAAGAAATAATTTGCGAAAATTTGTAATTTGTCCCATTTTTTTAAATTCCAAACAATTTCACGAAGGTGTATCAGGCGTCTGAACTCCAGAAACATGTTCAGCCATTACTGCGGCGCCATCTAAAGTTTGAGCAAGGATTTTTTTATTATTATTATTTCTTTTTTTTTTTACATCATCTATGGTCTTCTATACTTGTTCAAATAAACCATGGGCTGTTCTATCAGACCTTACATCAGTAAAATCAAGAAATCGTTCTTTACAATTTCCTTCAATGTCTACAAAGTGTAGAACAGTTGACATTTGACTTTTACTGGCCGACATCGGTTGTTCATCGAGCATGACCCCAATAAAAGTAGCCTTCAAATGTTTGTAAAACTTACGGTACTTAATCGCGGATTCATCAGTCCCTAAACTTACAAACTACTTATGAACTAACTTATACTAAGGACAACATATACATCCATGCCCGAGGGAGGATTCGAAAATCCGACGCGGGAGGCCGCGCGATCCGCAACGTAGCGCTCCAGACCACTCGGCTACTCCCGCACGAAAAGTAGCCTTATCAATATCCGATTTAATCTGATCTCTAACAACACTGGCCACAGCATCGATTAGGTCATTCTATATAATAGCTGAGGTGCCTTTGGAAACGGTAGCTATCTTAAAATACAGAGACAGTGCCACATCATAATGAGTCACAAACTGTAGCAGATCTATGTAACTGTCTATATTTGATGAGTCCTCACTTTCATCGTGTCCTCTACAAGTACTCTATCGTTTAGCAAGAAGTACCACTGCATCAATCATCCTTTTTAATCTATCTCTATTTTCTTTAAGCGTCTCATTGTGCAAGCTGACAGCAGTTTTTTTTCTGATAATCCAGTAAATGGTCTACCGGTTGAGTGCCGAAAGTAAAGGTTTCATATGGGCTTTTGATCTCTTGTGTTCAAATAAGGCAAATTTCAAATCCGTTTTCTCAGTTGCAAACAATAAGCATGGCCAGCAATAAAGTTTGTTTAGTTCACATGAACCTGACAGACACACGTACTTATCATAATTTTAATGTTAAAGTGCCTTTTGTATGGGTTCTTGTTATGTTTCGTCTGCTCACACTAAGTGTGGAAGAGCTGGAGCCTGTTTTAAAATCAGCAACTTGTCTTTGTATTTCAGCTGCGAGAATTGTCTGTCTATTCAGAAACTGTTTATTTACACATTGCACATCCATTTTGAAGAATTAACACTAAGAACTGTCAAAGTACAATGCACACTATGAAATAAATAACACTAATACAGCTGTTGTGAAACGTAAGAAACACACAAATATGCTCTTTGTTGCTTTAAACTGATGTGGATTGTGGAGTTGCCGGCCGCGGTGGCCGAGGGGACTGAGGCGCTCCAGTCACGGACTGCACGGCCACAACGGTCTGGGGTTCGAATCCCCCCTCGGGCATGAATATTTGTGCCGTCCTTAGTCTTAGCTAGTTCATAAGTAGTTTGTAAGCTTAGGGACTGATGACCCCGTAGTTTGAACATTTGATTGTGGAGTTCGCCCAGAGCGAGTCGTGTCCATTCGGCACATTTCGGAAGCACTCGTGCTTGTGCTACGACGAGAGATTCCGAAGCCTTGGCCTGCTGTTTGGCACACTATCCCACCCCATCCCTCCCTACTCCTCACCGTAGCGAAGGCTGCCGCAGTGAGCGTCTGAAGCTCTGTTCTTCTACAGCTGCCGGCCGCGGTGGCCGAGGGGATTGAGGCGCTCCAGTCACGGTCTGCACGGCCACTACGGTCGGCGGTTCGAATCCCCCCTCGGGCAAGTTTAGGGACTGATGACCCCGTAGTAAAGTCCCATAAGCTATACAAACAGTTGAACATTCTTCTACAGCTGGAAAGAAGCGAGCGAGACATTTCCACACTACGCGCTAATTCTTCATGACGGAAACTGGCTTTTATTGCCATTTTTGTTAATATTGGATCTTAATTTCTGGTTTGCTTTAGATATGGGCTTTAGTGATAGCTTTGTGTGCCCAAAATATACGCCACCGAGTCCGGGTCATTCTTGTTTGACATCACACAGAGCGGGCCACAATCGTGTAGCTAAGTGGCTTGTCACTAGGGCTTAGTGGGTTGTGCCCTAGGGCAAGCAAGTGAGCTACGCAATGGTGGCCTGTCTGTGTGATGTCAAACGGCAGCTCTGTTGTCTTCTCTTTGAGTGGTGTTGGGCAGGTACGCCCCCTCCCCCCTTCCTACCTTACCGACCCCACCTCTCCACCCTTCCACTCTCCCTAGATCGGGGGCTGACAGAATGGTAGAATAGTCAAATATGAGTTGATTTGTATATCAATTGATTTACAGTATATAATGTAGTTTAATGCTGAGTTATGGAATATCATAAACACTACAGTGATACGCAACTCACAAAACATACAGTTTGTTTAATGTATACTCACATTATATTCGTCTGCATCTATGTATGAATACAGATAGCTGAGGGTGCTTTCGGCCTGCAGCCACGGTATGTAGTCCGTCTCACGGGCCAGGTAGGAGATGAGGTCGAGGAGCGTGTCGAGAGGCAGCTGGTCGGCCTGCACCAGTGCCCTCGCGTCGTCCAACAGCAGAGCGCGGTTGACGGGTGGGATGGCCTCGTGGTCGCTGAGGAGCTGCTGGATCAGCAGCGCCCAGTTGTCAGCATCGTACTGCACTCGGTAAAATCCTGCACACAGCATTACACACAGGTTAATAGACCTCACGCCCAACTGTAGCAACCACTAAAACTGTCACTTTTTGCCGGCCGCGGTGGCCGAGGGGACTGAGGCGCTTCAGTCACGGTCTGCACGGCCACTACGGTCGGGGGTTCGAATCCCCCCTCGGGCATGGATATTTGTGCCGACCTTAGTTGTAGGTAGTTCATAAGTAGTTTGTAAGTTTAGGGACTGATGACCCCGTAATTAAGTTCCTTAAGCTTAACAAACATTTGAACTTTTTTTGTTGTTACTTTTTGTATTAAATACTAGCTGCAAATCTGACGTTGCCGGGTGTTTATTTATCCTACTCTCTCGTAATCCACATCTCCTTCCCCTCTCTCTCTGCATCCATCTCTTTCTCTCCCATCTCTCTGTTTCCACCTTTCCCTCTCTCGGCAAAGTTTTCTGCAAGGTACCCTCTGTCATGTCCCTTACAAACATTTATGTACCCAGTGATCTACCTCTTCGTTTAAAAATCATGTTTGCAAAAATTCATAAACATTAGAGAAAACTATGCATTTTGTAAAATTCGGTAAGTTAAGTACCCTCCACCATGCGCAGAACGAAATCTTATACAGACAGTGACATTACTCTTTATTTTTTTTTTATATTTTTTTGTTTTGTTTTTTTTTGTTTTGTTTTTAAAATGTAGGGTATATTTCATCAATATCGGAACCTGAGCTTCAGCTCCGTCTCTAATGATCACGCTGTCGACGGGACGTTAAACCCTAAGATTCCTTCCTTCCTTATGTTGCAAAGTACCTTCCTCCATGCACCGTATGAAACTTAAGGTAGACGGTGACCTTCCCCTTGTTTTGAATTTCAAGCATGCGAAATTTCGTGAAGGTCGGAATGAAACTGCAGATTTCGTGAGTCTGTAGGAGAAGTATGCTCTACCATGCACCTATCACAAAACACTTACTTAGCTGACGTTTTCTACCTATAAACTACATTCCTGCCACATTTAAGCTTCATAGGTGAAGTAGTTTTCGAGATTTCGTGTTTAGTCAGTGAGTGAGTGTTCTTTCGCTTTTATATAGACAGAGATTAACAAAACAGAGTGCTTAATTTTGGATGCAAGAGAATTAAGGGAAACTTGCAGACAAAAATAAATAGTAACATGCAAATCTGTATTGTTAACTTTATTTGATACAAGGTCATGCCTAATGCGACAGTTTTACGGCATCTATAGCGAAACTATTGTGAGAGGTAGACCTCTTTTCATTTCATCATTTTGTGTGTGTTGGGTGGGAGGTGGCGGGGGGTGTCAGTTACAAAACGATTCATAAACGTCCGAAAGTACATGCAAACTTTGTTGCAGGTCCCTAATTACTCCCATTTTCCAATAATTGTTGCATAAATCTGGGTATTCCTACGCGGTGGCTTTTCATTATTTATGAAGTCATATCTCGTCAGCTATGCGTCGTGCTCTTTTGTTTTTGGGTCAGGAACCTTCGTGGGCGTACGGTGGACAGTTCACCAAAGTTTCATTGCAATCAAATGAATGGTTTATGAACACTTAAAGGACAAGCAGACAAACATATATATATATATATATGAGGGTCGTTCAATAAATAATGCCCCACATTATTTTCAAAAGCCATTAATATACTATATACATGGACAAACGTCCTTGTCGGTGCTTCACATTTGATGTTTCATCTGTGCGCCGGTGAAGTTTCGAACCATTCCTGCAGATGGCAGAGCTGTAGTATAGTGTCAAAATGGCATCTACATGCAACTAACGTTATAAGCAGCGTGCTGTTATTAAATTCCTGTGTGCAGAAAAAGAAACCATGGTGAACATCCATAAACGTTTGTGTGCTGTGTATGGTGATGCTGCAGTTGATAGGAGTACAGCTGGGCATTGGATAAGGAAAGTGATAGCCTCAGGAAATACAGAAGCCGGCCGCGGTGGCCGAGGGGACTGAGGCGCTCCAGTCACGGTCTGCACGGCCACTACGGTCGGGGGTTCGAATCCCCCCTTGGGCATGGATATTTGTGCCGTCCTAGTACGTAAGTAGTTCATAAGTAGTTTGTAAGTTTAGGGACTGATGACCCCGTAGTTAAGTCCCATTAGCATTACAAACATTTGAACATTTTTGAAATACAGAAACAGAGCTCCGTGATCCAGTGGCGTAGTTTGGGGGGTGCCGGGGGGGGGGGGGGGGGGGGGGGCATGGCCCCGGGCGACACATATTTTGGGGCGGCAGAGCTGGGTCTTAATCGGCGATATCAAGTATACTCTCTGTAAAGGAGAGTACAAAGACACTGATTTGTCAGGAAGTTGAAAGGTGTGGTTATTATGTTGCATTCAAATCTTGTTAAGTTCCCCTAACATTTTAATTGTGCTGTGAAAAATACTTGCTACTTCTACTTCAGTCAATCCTGCTGAAATCAGTTCGCTTTAATATTCATCCCTAGGCCAGAATAATCTGTAAAAAGGAATATATTTCCATGGAGTCTTCATCGAGATTACATCAGTAATTGACTCAGTTTGGTTAAAAATACAGATTGGAAATATGATCACGACACATTTGATGTCAGTTTTAAATGTAATATATTTTGTAAAGTAGCTTAGTTTCCGAATAAAAGCATTCCAAAACAAATTTCTTTCCATATTTTGCACTTATTAGTCAACACATGGAAATTAGTGCAATCGCTCCTAAATGTAGCAGTTCATGCTAGAATTTGGTGACACAGAGATGTTCGGAATAATAGTTGCGATTGCTTTTTAAATTGCTCATGTGTGATGTGGACAAAGCGTGACCAATTGCAGGCATGAGGCAATATCGATGCCGCACAGATTACAAAATGGCAGATATCGAAATAATTGACAGAGGGATAGAAAAATAATTAAAATCGCTCAAAAGAGGAAAGGCCGCAGGACCTGATGGGATACCAGTTCGTTTTTACACAGAGTACGCGAAGGAACTGGCCCCCCTTCTCGCAGTGGTGTATCGTAGGTCTCTAGAAGAGCATAGCGTTCCGAAGATTGGAAAGTGGCGCAGGTCATCTCCGTTTTCAAGAAGGGTCCTCGAACAGATGTGCAGAACTATAGGCCTATATCTCTAACGTCGGTCAGTTGTAGAATTTTGGAACATGTATTACGTTCGAATATAATGACATTTCTCGAGACTAGGAATCTGCTCTGCAGGAATCAGCATGGGTTTAAAAAAAGGCGTTCATGTGAAACCCAGCTCGCGCTATTCGTCCACGAGACTCAGAGGGTCATAGACACGGGTTCTCAGGTAAATGCTGTTCAAAAAGTTCAAATGTTTGTTAAGCTTATGGGACTTAACTACGGGGTCATCAGTCCCTAAACTTACAAACTACTTATGAACTACTTACGAACTAGGACGGCACAAATATCCATGCCCGAGGGGGGATTCGAACCCCCGACCGTAGTGGCCGTGCTGACCGTGACTGGAGCGCCTCAGTCACCTCGGCCACCGCGGCCGGCGTAAATGCTGTGTTTCTCGACTTGCGCAAGGCGTTTGATACAGTTCCCCACAAACGTTTAATGAGCAAAGTAAGAGCATATGGTGTAGCAGACCAATTGTGTGATTGGATTGAGGAATTCCTATATAACAGAAAGCTGCAGGTCATTCTCAATGGAGAAAATTCTTCCGAAGTAGATGTCAGGTGTGCCACAGGGGAGTGTCGTGGGTCCGTTGCTGTTCACGATGTATATAAATGACCTTGCGAATAACATCGGAAGTTCACTGAGGCTTTTTGGGGATGATGCAGTAGTATACAGAGAGGTTATAACAATGGAATATTGTATTGAGTTGCAGGAGGACCTGCATGGTGCAGGGAATGGCAATTAAAGCTCGATGTAGACAAGTGTAATGTGCTGCGAATGTACAGAAAGAAAGATCCTTTATCATTTAGCTACAATATAGCAGGTCAGCAACTGGAAGCAGTTAATTCCATAAATTATCTCGAAGTAGTCATTAGGAGGTATTTAAAATGGAACGACCATATAAAATCAATCGTCGGTAAAGCAGATGCCAGACTTAGATTAATTGGGAGAATATCTCTTTCCTACAACACAGCCTTTAGAGGTATTTTGAGGCCCCCCAACACGAGAGACCCAGAGGCTCAGGACCGCCCCCCCGCCCTGGCCCCTAAGCCGCCTCTGCTGGTCGTTCGAACTTTATTTCCAACGTTGAAAACTCCGTTGAAGGGACAAAGATTTGCAACTACAGTCGAGACAAAAGAAAATTTGCAGACGACGCATCGAGCTTTCCAACAAGTGACTTTACGGAGAGTGTTTCTGGAAGTGGGAACGGCGTTGGGAGCGGTTGTGTCAATATTGTGGAGGAGGCTGTTTCGAAGGGGACCATGCACAATATGTAAAAGGTAAGCGCAGAAATAGTAATTTAAGTGTAATGAAGTCTTTTTTGAAGACTATGTGTGAGTGTTGCCTTGTACGGGAGTGAAACAGGAATGATTAATAGTTCAGACAGGAAGAGGATAGAGACTTTTGAAATAGGGTACTACAGAAGAATGCTCAAGATTAGGTGGATAGATCGCATAAGTAATGAGGAGGTAGTGAACAGAATTGGGAAGAAAAGAAAATTTTGGCTTACCATGACTAAAAGAAGGCTTCGATTGGTAGGATACATTCTCAGTAATGAAGGAATCGTGAATTTAGCATTGGAGGGAATTGTGTGGGGTAAACATGTAGAGGGAGACCTAGCGACGAATACAGTAAACAGATTCAAATGGATGTGGATTGCCGTTCTTATGGGGAGATGAAAAGGCTTGCTCAAGGTAGAATAGAGGGGAGAGCTGCATCAAACCTGTCTCCAGACTGAAGACCACAACAACAACAAGCGTAGAAAAATTTTGTGGAGAAAGTTGAAGGATTCTATGAACAAACCTGGTACATAGGTGTGATTCGATATTTTTAAATTAATTTTTAAACTATTGTAATAGTTTATTTATATCATGTCAGAGGCTACTATTTACATGGCCTTCATACACTATCAGCCAGATCTGTACAAAAATTCATGAAACTAGTAGGTGCTTATTTAAATGGAAAATAAACATTGCTCTTCAGATTAGACGGTGGATGTATTTAAGTTCAGAAATATTACAGTTTATTCATAGGACTAATTTCGAAACTAATTAACTTTGATATGTTATTTCATTACTAGACCGCGGAGTTTTAGGTCGTAAAATTAGCATTTTATACGGCTAAAATAGGCTCTTTAACTACTTCATTTAGGCCAAATGAAATCTAAAACAGAACCAAAAAAATATTCAGGAGAAGAAATAAACATAATGTGAAATCCACAGTGTTTACATATGGGCAAAGTTTTAATTGTTAAAATCAGAAGAATGAAAAGGTACACAGTGAACATCACGAACCATTAATGTTTAAACTGACACCAAATCATTCTGTTTAGACTTCCTCCAGCAAAGCAATGTTCTCATAGATAGGTTTCCCTCAGCCTTTTATGTGGGAAATAATTCTCGCCATAAATGTGAAACTGTCTCTAAAATAAGGAGACTGGAGTTGCATTCGGAAGGACGGTGGCTCAAATCCACCTCCGGCCATCCAGATTTAGGTTTTCCGTGATTTTCCTAAATCACTCCAGGCAAATGCCGTGATGGTCTCTTTCAAAGGGCACGGCCGATTTCCTTGCCCATCCTTAGCCGAAACTCCGAGCGTTTGCTCCGTTTCTAATTGACCAAGCTTTTGACGGGACGTTTAACCCTATGGCAGTGGCGGACTAAGACTGTCGAAGGCTCGGGGCAGCGGTAAAACAAAATGAGGCCCCCCATCCACTTGGAAATGCATGTACTACTATAAAAAGTAACTTTTGAGATTTGGAGACCCCCTAGGACGAGAGGCACAGGACAGTCTAGGGAAAATAGTTTTCGATGTTTTGGAGGCCCCAGGGCACACTCACAAAAGGTACTTTCAAGGTATTTGGAGGCGCCCCAAGACGAGAGGCCCAGGGCGGTCGCCGCCCCCCCCCCTCCAACCACCTTAGTCCGCCACTGCCCTAAGCTTCCTTCTAATATAAGGCAAGTCCCTTTGAACATCCAGCAACTTTGTTGCTTAAGCTACAGTAGTGGTATCCTTCTTGACAGCTGGGAGATACGTTCTGTATATGGTGCTTCGCTCCTGCTAACCATGTGCCCTGCGGGTAACAATAGGTTCAGGTGGCAAGGGGACATCTGGAAATTGTTCTTTGAATGCCTATCCTTTTAACGGTGCCTTATCAAAAACTTTCTAGCTTTGTTTTCTCTGCTTTATAGTTGATACTATGTGCTGTACAAGTTACATTCAGCATCAAAGAGTAGAACACACGGAACAAAATGAAATGCTGCAACCATATGTGCAGCGGTATTGCACCTTCACCCCGTTGTTGACAAAGTGTGCGACTGTTCGTTAGTCTTTTGGAGTTGTTTTTAACAGATTATATACGCTCCGGATCCAACTTGCAAACTATCAGGTTTGCAGTGTACCGGACGAGACTGTCGGTGTTCCATCTACAAATATCCGTATGGAAGACTCAGTATGAGTCTACGTAAAATGAATGCTACGTTGACTATGCTAGTAAAGTATACACCGATGGCAGTACTTCTATTTCATGGATAATAAAGCAGAATAGCAAAAATAGGCGTTGACGTCAAAATTGGGCATTTTGGGTGCTATAAAATCAGCGGGTTCAATTTTAATTACTCATGAAACGCATACATACATGTTCATTTGCAACTAGGAACTCAAGAAAAGCCGGCCGCGGTTGCCGAGCCGTCCGCGGCGCGCCAGTCACGGTCTGCACGGTCACTACGGTCGGGGGTTCGAATCCCCCTCGGGCATGGCTATTTGTGCCGTCCTTAGTATTAGCTAGTTAATAAGTAGTTTGTGAGTTTAGGGACTGATGACCCCGTAGTTAAGTTCAAATGTTTGTTAAGCTTATGGGACTTAATTACGGGTTCATCAGTCCCTAACATACAAACTACTTACGAAGTACCTTATACTAAGGACGGCACAAATATCCATGCCCGAGGGGGGATTCGAACCCCCCGACCGTAGTGGCCGTGCAGACCGTAGTTCAGTCCCATAAGCTCTACAACCAGTTGAGTAGGGCATGGATATTTGTGCCGTCCTTGCTATTAGCTAGTTCATAAGTGCCGGCCGCGGTGGCCGAGGGGACTGAGGCGCTCCAGTCACGGTCTGCACGGCCACTACGGTCGGGGGTTCGAATCCCCCCTCGGGCATGGATATTTGTGCTGTCTTTAGTATTAGCTAGTTTGTAAGTTTAGGGACTGATGACCCCGTAGTTAAGTCCCATAAGCTCTATAACCAGTTGAGTCGGGCATGGATATTTGTGCCGTCCATAGGATAAGCTAGTTCATAAGTAGTTTGTAAGTTTAGGGACTGATGACACCACAGTTAAGTCCCATAATTTCTACAGACATTTGAACTCAAGAAAAGAGTAGATTTTAACCTAAAGATCTACTTATTACCCATGGTCTTATGCTGCGCATAGTGGTATCCAGTGGTAATCAATCTCCAGTGCTTTTTCCCACCCTTCTAGCCGGTTCGCTTCCTGTGACAGTCTGGGTGACTGAAGAGTCGCTGATCACTTACCAACGACGTTGAGGTTGAAGATGACCCAGTCGTCTGCAGCAGCATTGGCTACGTTGTCCAGACGCGCTGTCGAGTCAGACAGCCACAGCCTGGTGTCTGGTGTGAAGGCCGCCTCCGACCTGGACGTGTACGTCACGGGCACCGTCCACCTGGTGTCGTCGCTAGGGTCAGCTGGCACCAGCCAAGGCTTCTGTGGGTGCAGGAAGGTAATGTTGATTACGCCACATGAATTATACTCGACCAGTCCTAAAAAAAAAAAAAAAAGCTCTCATGATCATCTCAACTACAGACGGTAAAAAACCGCAAAAGATGTAGCACGATCACAGACCATTAAAGGAACTTGCGTTGTGGTGACCACGCTAATTTGGCAGCATAACATAACAGAAACTGTGAATCATACATTCTCTGACAATAAAGTTTGGTGAATGATACTGTAACATTGACATAGGTGAACTATGAAATGCAGTTACATTAGTCTCTTTTGAAATAGCGACCTCCAATAATTACGTACTGCTGAGCTCTGCGATACATGTCCTGGAAACTTTGCACGACGTCTTCCTTGGGGATGCTGTTCAAATGTCTTGTCACGTTTCGTTGGATGTCAGGAAGATCATCAAATCCCGTTCCTTTCAAAGCGAGTTCGAGTCGAGGAAATAGGAAGAAGGCGAGTATGGTGGATGTTCATGTTGCACCACCCCCGTTTTTGCCATGCACTGTTTGACTACACTGGCTGTGTGTAGGCGAGAGTTGTACAGATCACGCACTTAAACGTGGCCCCTGAGCGGAGAATGTTGGGAGCTGAAGCTTCTATTCAGGTCGTAGCGCATTGGCTGTTAGAATAAGTGCGTGAGTTCGCTTTTCTCTTTAAATATGTTAGTTCAATTAAAATCTCGTACTTATTTAGAATGACCCACCTTTTAATAATTCATGAAGTGACTTTATTTTTCCAGCAGTAATCTTTATTATGTAACATGATGCTTGGAGCCAATGTTGGACTTGTATCTACAATTTACTAGAAACTTCTAGAATTCATTACATGTAACCTTCATGAATGTGACTTTATAGTAATGCCTTCAAGGAAATCTTCGGAATTAAACGAAATCCGATCCATTTAAACAGCCTTTTGTCACTAAAGTTAACTTAATATATTTTTTTTCACGGTCATTCAGTTAGTATTATTCGCCCTAAGTAAATCAAGCACCATTTTACATAATGCAACAAGAGTTTTACAGCCTCATCTGCTACGATCCAAACAACTAGAAGCAAACGTGTAGGTAATGAAGGTCATCGCGGAATCTGATAGTTTCTTTGTGTAATATTGTGATCAGGTGTTGCTTTTATTCGAAATTACTACTGCCGCTAAACCTTAAAGTCACATTCCGCCTCCTTTTTGAGTCTGCTATTTATAAAGTTACTTAAATGTGTACGATCCACCAAGTTACTTCCCTGTAATATTACAACGCTAGCGAAACTTTAAAAGCGGCCCCGAACATTAACAACCACTCCAACACCTGATGGGATTAAAATGCGCAGTATTACACTATTCTCAGTTCAGAACCACCGCACTAAACAAGCACTTAGTCCAACAGGTGTAAGACGGAACACGGTGGGGGCAGGTTGTCAACACTAGCCGCTATGCAGAAACAGCGTTGTCATTCTCCTGTGTTGCTCGAACGATCATTCTGACCTCATTCACTGAACTTTATTGTCAGAGGTTGTAAGGTAACTTCTCCGGCAGGTAATCATGGAGCGATACTCCAACCTTAAAGAGGTCATTTACACTGCCCGCCATCCAAAACCCAGTAGTAAGAAGCGTAGGAGATACCATAGTCATATTGATTTGGGAAATAAAACAGTTGTACAAACATCAAATGACTGAAAATATAGCCCCATGTGAAGTGAGGAAGATGATGAAATAAGTTTGGAGGGTTGAAGCAACTGCGGCCTATAACTGCCGCTACACGCCTCGACAATGGATCAGAGAGGCTCTGACTGTGTTGTTGTAGTACAGCAGCCCAAGGTAGCAATGGTATGCGTTGAGCAGAAGAAGAAGCCTTGAACATCATGTGTGGTCGCGCATTATCCTGGTGTTGTGTGGACGTCGTTAAACTCCGAAAATATGGGAGGAAAACAGGCTGCAACTCTTCAGCCCCTATTGCTCCCTCTACATCTACATAAATACTCTAGAAGTCAGTTCATCGAACCGTTTTTATAGTATTTCTCTAAGGTTCCATTCTCTGATAATTCGCGGAAAAATGAACACATAACTCTTTCAGTTTTCGATCTGATTTCTCTTATTTTGTTCTGACGATCATATCTCCCTATGTAGTGGGTGCCGAAAAAATATATTCGCATTCGGCAGAGAAAGTTGATGAAAAAATTTCGCAATGGATCTCGTCGCAACGAATAACGTCTTTTTTTAATGACTTCCATCCCAACTCGTGTGTCATTCCCGTGTCACTCTATCCCCTATTCCGCGATAACACAAAACTACCTGCCTTTCTCTGTTCTCTATATTGTCCATCAGTTCCACTAGGTGGGAATCCCACAATGCTTAGCAATACACCAAAATAGAACGCACAACTGTGGTGTAGGCAGTTTCTTTAGTAAAACTGTTTCATCTTCTAAGTGTTATGCCAATGAAACGTAGTCTTTGGTTCGCCTTCCCTACTATATTTTCTATGTGTCCTTTCCAATTTCAGTTTTTCTTTCAAATGTTCAAATGTTTGTAAATCTCATATTCAAATGTCTGTTAAACTTATGGGACTTAACTACGGGGTCATCAGTCCCTAAACTTACAAACTACTTATGAACTACTTACGAACTAGGACGGCACAAATACCCATGCCCGAGGGGGGATTCGAACCCCCGACAGTAGCGGCCGTGCAGACCGTGACTGAAGCGCCTTAGTCTCCTCGGCCACCGCGGCCGGCGTTTGTAAATCTATCGGACCCAATTGCGTAGTCATCAGTCTGTAGTTTACAGACTACTTAAACTAGGGTAAACTAACCTTGGGGCAACACACACATCCATGCCCTAGGGAGGACTTGAACCTCCGACGACAAGCAACCGCGCGCTCCCCAGCGAGGCGCCTTAGACCGCTCGGCTACTCCACTGTGGCTCAGTTTTTCGTAGTTGTTATGCCTAGATATTTATCTGAATTTACGGCCTGTAACTTTGATTTATTTATCATGTAAATGAAGTTTAGTGGATTTCTTTTAGTAGTAATATGCGTGACTTCACACTTATCTTTATAACGGCCAGTTGCCAGTTTTTGCGCCATGCTGATATGTATATCATTTTGCAGTTGCTTTTGATTTTTTGGTGACTTTACAAACCGATAAATGACAGCATCATCCGCGATCAGTCTAAGAGAACTACACAGATTGTCTCCTAAATCGTTTATAAAAGTAACGAACAGTAGAGGCCTTATAATACTTCCCTGGGGAACGCCAGATATCACTTCTGTTCTACTCCATGACTTACCGTCAATTACAACGTACTGTGTCCTTTCTGACAGACAATCCCTAATCCAGTCACACAACTGTGGCGATATTCCATAAACACGCAATTTGATTAGAAGATGCTTTGAGGTACAGTGCCAAAAGCCTGCTGGAAATCTAGAAACACGGAATCAATTATACAACCCTCGTCGGTAGCACTCATAATATGTGATACACAAGAGCGATACATTCTGAATCCGAGTTGACTGCGACGTAATAGATCGTTGTCTTCGAGGTAGTTCATAATATTTGAGGAAAGTATATGTTCTAAAATCATGCTGTAAACCATCGTCAATGATTTAGGCCTGTAATTTTGCAGATCACTCTTATTGCCTTTCTTGGTTATTGGAGAGATCTGTGCAACTTTCCAGTTTTTAGGTACGGATCTTTCACTGAGCGGGCGGTTGTGTATGGTAAACTAGGTATGGGGCTATGGAATCAGGATACTCTGAAAGAAACTGAATTGTTATACAATCGGGACCAGGAGACTTACTTTCTAAGTGATTTAAGTTGCTTTAAAACTCCATGGGAATCTACTTTTAGATTACGCATGTTGGCAGCTGTTCTTGATACGAATTCTGGAGTAGTTGCTTCGTCTTCTGTGCTGAAGGAATTTCGGAAAGCTGTGTTAAACAATTCTGCTTTAGCAGAACTGTCATCAGTAGCATCACCATTGCCATCGCGTAGTAAAGGCATTGATTGTGTTTTGCCGCTAGTGTACTTTACATACGACCAGAAATTCTAAAGATTTTCTACCAATTCCTAATCTTTTCGAACGATTTAGTAGACAATGTGAGCATCTCTTTTAGACAATTCACGGATGACGCTGTCATTTATCGGATAGTAAGGTCCCCAGAAGATAAAAAGAAACTGCGAAATTATTTAGAGAAGATATCTGCATGGTGCAAAAATAGCCAATTGACCCTAAACAGTGAAAAGTATGAAGTCGTCCATATGACCACTCAAATAAATCCGTTAAACTTCATTTACACGATAAATAAGCGAAAACTAAAGGTCGTAAATTAAACTAAATACCTAGGAATCACAATTACGAACAACTCAAGTAGGAAAGAAAACATATAAAATATTGTAGGGAAGGCGAACCAATGGCTACGTTTCATTGGCAGAACAATTCTACTAAAGAAACTGCATACATTACACTTGTGCGTTCTAATTTGGAGTATTGCTGCGCATTGTGGGATCGCCAGCAAGTGGGGCTGACGGGATGATATAAAGTTCAGAGAAGGACAGCTCGTTTTGTATTATCGCGATATAGGGGAGTGTCACAGAAATGTTGCACGAGTTGGGAGTGGAAATCATTAAAAGAAAAGAGTTATAATGTTGCGACGAGAGGTATTTGGGAAATTTCTTTCACCAACTTTCTCGTTCGAATGCGAACGTATTTCGTTAGCAATCACCTACACATGAAGACATGATCATCATAAAAAATGAAGAGAAATCAGATCGAAAATGGAAAGATTCAGGTGTTCCGTTTTCCCGCGCGCTATTAGAGAAAGGAACGGTGGAGAAATATAAAAGCGTTTCGATGAACCCTCCGCCATGTACATAAATGTAATTAGCTTACCGGGAAGGCGTAGTAACGGGTTGCGGGAGATGCCTCCAGTAGCCTCAGGATACAGTTTAACAGTCTCTCATCATTGTGTCTCCGGATTACAATGCGACTATAGATGTGCTACAGGCAGAATCAGGAAACGTCGGAAAAACAATGTCATTAAAATCCATTTCATTTCAATGTGTTCTGCTGTGCGGAACCTATTCTTGAGCATACGCCTTCACTGGAATTTCAGAAGGCACATTTCGAATGCCCACAACAAAATGAGTTAAAAACGATTAAGTTGGTAAATCTTCTACAGCAATTTTTTAAGAAAGCCTGTAGCAACGTGAAACGTACGTGTATAAATCAAATAAATAAAAATAACACAAATTAATTCGAAAACTGATAACTATGGCTGAGTGTGTGTGAATACTTGTGTTCGTGTGTGGATGCAACAGTGCGTAAACTGCTACATCACTGTGATTATAAAAACTGAATGTCTGTGGTAAAGTAAGAATAAATGTTGTGACTAATCAACCTGGCATCGACTGACAGCAATATGTATGGCCCTGGTCGTGCGTTTATTTATCCAGAACATCAGTCTGGCTAAATGACAATCTCACTTCGGTCGTACCTCAAAGTAAAATTCGTTGACAATCAAGCATTTCATTAATTAGAGTACAGGCCAATCTTCAACACAAATATGATACAGAATATAAATGCGATCATGGGGGAGGGGGGGATAATGATAATAAGTGGCCGGCGCGGTGGACGAGGGGACTGAGGTGCTCCAGTCACGGACTGCACAGCCACTACGGTCTGGGGTTCGAATCCCCCCTCGGGCATGGATATTTGTGCCATCCTTAGTGTTAGCTAGTTCATAAGTAGTTAGTAAGTTTAGGGACTGATGACCCCTTAGTTAAGTCCCATAAGCTATACAAACATTTGAACATTTGAATAATAATAATAATAATAATAATAATAATAATAATAATAATATCCTGTGGATCATTGGCCTGGTGCAAGTCTTTCAATTGGACGCCACTTCGGCGACTTGCGTGTCCCTAGTATACCCCAGTTATCCAACAAAGGCAACACCATCTAGCGACAAGGCCTCACAACAGCCCGTGCCACGTAAATACTGACCAGGCAGCACCACCTAGAAGACAAGGCCTCACATCTGCCCGTGCCTACGTCGTACCTAAAGACCGCGGCCGCTAGCTCACTGGCTGTCCGCTGGGGCACGCCCACCGCGTTTCAGCGGCTGGCCAATGAGTTGGAAGCCGCAGCCTTTACGTGTGACATAGGCACGGGCAGCTGTGACGCCTTGTCTTCTAGGGGGTGTTGGACCAGGCCACGGCCGCTAGTTTACTGGCTGACCGCTACGAGGCACTGGGCGTGCCCCAGTGGCCAGTCATTCAGCTGGCGGCCGCGGCCTGGTCATTATGGTGTAGCGCGGGCTGTTGTGAGGCTTTGTCTCTAGGTGGTGTTGGGAAAGGGGACCTACAGCTTAACGTGGAATCCGTCGTTTCTGGCGACTCCTCACATCGTTGAGAGGTGAAGGATGACACACAATTTCTAACACTGACTGATAGCAACAGAATAGCATGTACAGATATAGCACAGAGTGGAGACACTTAAGTTGGCAGTTGTGTAATACATTAATTATTTAAAATAAAGATCAACGTTTAGATTACAAATGTAAAAACGGACTGAGTATGTAGATTCTGTTGGGACCTTATCAATGGTTGATGTGTGTTCCAACAGGTGCTGAGAACAAGACTCAATTCCATTAGCAATATACTTGTTGTACTGTTATGAAGTGGTGTAATTAATTTTAGTGTATCAAGCACTTTCAGCAACTTGACAAGAAATAGTGGTAGCTACGTGGCAAGGTAATTGTTTTAGTTACAATGGCAAAAAAATGTAAGTTCGAGAATAAGTGGCTAGTAGTGGTGGATACAGAATTTTTTTCTGGGAGATGCACAACGCTGAGGAGGGTGAACATGTCTTTAAAGGCTTTGTAAGACTACACACACATACACACACACAATATATATATATATATATATATATATATATATATATATTTGATTTAATACTATGATCCTGTGGGCATGATTCTGCAAAATTGTTATTTCTCGTCCATATTGTATAACTGTTTGAGTTTTCGAGTGGTCAGTCGTATTCAACCACGTAGTCCAATTCTTCCAAATTTGTAAATATGTAGAGAAACCTATGCCCATTTCGCATGGCCTCTTCTGTATTGAGAGTCCCATATACTCATTTGGCCAAGCTAAGAAATAGTTACAAATCGAATTCAGAGCCTGAACTCTCTGTGGGCGTACATGTTTCTTCCTTTATCATCGTAAAGGATGAAAGACTTTTTGCGTAAGTGCATTTTATAAAAATTCTCGTGTTCAAATTTGGTGCGATATGGCAAGCAAGAACAGCGTACACAGCACAAGACAATACTTCATGCGTATATGCGTTTTAGAAACTGTGATGTTCAAATTTGTTACGATATGGCAAACAACAAAAGTGAATACAGATCATGTCAACACATCACACCGAACATTATGGACAGTGCTGCGCCTACGATATTTCCCACCAGGGGCAGAAACTTGATAGTGTCACTCTCCACCCCCACCCTCGAGCTAACCTGGGCCTGATTGTAAATCGCAAGATTCGGCAGTAGTGAGAGGAGCACTTGACCTTTATCTTGTTCCTGAAAAACGTAACTGGTTGACACCAACTGCAGTTGTCACAGAGGATGAAATAGTCGGTGTCTCATCAACACATGATGACTTCTATAGTAGTATGGGTTGAAGGGCTTCAAAATAAATAGGTCATCTTTTGAATAAATGATAGTCTTGCTTCAAAAAAATAAAATAAAAATTGAATTAAGTGTTACATTCTTTAAAGATATCTTTTGCGTGTCTCCGTTGTTACGGTTAGACAGTGCAACTTACCTACTATAGTATCCAAGTTTCATGTGAATTGAGATACATTTATGTCATCTAACTGTTCGTGCAGATGGTTGTTGTCTTGCAAACGTTGACTCAGGAATCGAGACGTGGCTGCACGCTCCGTTACAGACATGCGGATAAGATGCCTGTCATCTCGACTGCTAGTGATACGAGACCATTGGGGTCCAGCACGGCGTTCCGTATTGCCCTCCTGAAGCCACCGATTCCATATTCTGCTAACAGTCATTGGATCGCGACCAACGCGACAACAGTGTCGCGATACGATTAACCGCAATCGCGATAGGCTACAATCCGACCTTCACCAAAGTCGGAAACGTGATGATACGCATTTCTCCTCCTTACATCAGGCTCACAACAACGTTTCACCAGACAACGCCGGTCAACTGCTGTTTGTGTATGAGAAATCGGTTGGAAACTTTGCTCATGTCAGCACGTTGTAGGTGTCGCCACCGGCGCCAACCTTGTGTGAATGCTCTGAAAAGCTAATCATTTGCATATCACAGCATCATTTTCCAGTGGGTTAAATTTCGCGTCTGTAGCGCATCATCTTCGTGGTGTAGTAATTTTAATGGCCAGGAGTGTATTTGAGTTTCAGAAAAACCAGAGAGTGACACTTCCGTAAGTTTACTTGGCACACTATTGTCATCCGCTGCGCTAACGTCGTAGACACCCATCCACGGCCTGGTCGACTATAATACGATGCATACAAGTAGGAAATGCCTACCTGAGTGACGGTGGCAGAGCCGTCTGAGTAGTTCCTGGTGACGGTTATGATGGGGAACCCGGCCTGCCGTGCCCAGGGCAGCATCACTGAGGACACGGTGTCATTGGCCGGCACATCCGATGACGAGGCCACGGCGTCCATTGCCGCAAACAGGATGTCATCCGTCGCGTTGCTAAACTGACTATGGACAATAGAGATATTTATGTATTTTTATCCAGATAAGTTTACGACTGTGATTTTTTTTCCTGTAAGATCCATATTTATGCTTGGCAGAGAATACATAGAAAGAAGGATCGTTTACTGCGTAACTAAAAAATTGGAGGACGATCACTGGTGGCAGTTACTTCCATGAAATATCTGGGAGTAGGCATAAGGAACAAGTGGAAAATAATTATCATTATCATCATAATCATTAGGGACTGATTATGCCTTTCAGCGTTCAGTCTGGAGCATAGCCCCTCTAATAAAATTCCTCCATGTTCTCCTATTCATTGCTAACATTGATGCCTCGTCTGATGTTACGCCTTTTACTTCAAAATGATTCTTCACTTAATCTAAGTACATTAGCCTTGGTCTACCTCGACTTCTCTTACTCTCCACTGCCGAGCCCATGAGTCTCTTAGGTAACCTTGTTTCTCCCATGCGTGTAACGTGATCCCACCATCTCGACCTGTTCACTCTAACTGCTTCATCTGCGATGTTCATTCCCAGTTTTTCTTTACTTCTTTAACTTCCTCATTATGGACTTCCACCCTCTTGCCATTGTTCCCATCTATTAGTACTAGCAATCGTTCTTGCTACTTTCATACTTGTAACCTCAATGCCGGCAGCGGTGGCCGAGGGGACTAAGGCGCTCCAGTCACGGTCTGCACGGCCACTACTGTCGGGAGTTCGAATCCCCTCTCGGGCATGGATATTTGTGCCGTCCTTAGTCTTAGCTAGTTCATAAGTAGTTTGTAAGCTTAGGGACTGATGACCCCGTAGTTAAGTCCCATAAGTTCTGCAAACATTTGAACATTTTTTTTGTAACCTCAACCTGATGAATAAGGTAACCTGTATTCACCCAGGTTTCACTCCCATATAACAAAGTTGGTCGAAAGATAGCGCGGTGCACCACTAACTTAGTCTTCTTCTTGTAGAAGAGAGTAGATCTTAGCTTAGCACTCACTGATTTAGCTTTGCTACACCTTGATTCAATTTATTTAACTGTGTTGCCATTCTGCGAGAAAATACATCCTAGATATTTGAAACTGTCTTCTTGTTCTAATTATGTTCCTCCTATTTGGCACTCTATCTGTTTAAATCTCTGGAGATGTTGATCTTCATATCACAACCTTTACATCTCTGATCGCGCTCTGAAATATTAGATTGCAACATTTCAATCGAATCTGCC
This sequence comes from Locusta migratoria, assembly GCA_026315105.1. Lineage (NCBI taxonomy): Eukaryota > Metazoa > Arthropoda > Insecta > Orthoptera > Acrididae > Locusta > Locusta migratoria. The sequence continues at coordinate 331,868,370 of CM048746.1, read as the reverse complement.
ATCACAATTAAGTCATCTGCATATAAAAGACTCATTTTGTTTTACCTATTTCAACCCCGCCCTGCCAGTATGCTGTTTTTAAAATATGATTATGAATAGTATGAACAGCAGTGGTGACAGGTTACAGCCTTGTCTTACCGTGAAACATATGTAAACTTAATTTGCCGTCTAATCTAACTGCTGAATGATAGTCTATGTAAAGACCTTCAATTGCCTCCAGACGTTTGCCTCCTATTCCAGAATTGTCAACAGCTTCCTCCTAGGAACATGGTCACAAGCCTTTTCTAGATCTAAAAATCATAGACATAATTTCCTGTTCCACTCATAGCACTTATCCATTATCTGCCGTAAGCTAAAGATCTGGTTCTGACAGACTAAGAGGCATAAACCCACATTGATTTTCATCCAGATTGTCGACAATTAAAACTCGCACTCTCCTTTCGACAATATATGAGAATATTTTCCTCACAACGCTAATTAAAGAGATACCTCGATAGTTGTTACAATATTTTCTGTTTCCATGTTTGAAAACTGGCGTGATTACCACTTTCTACCAATCAGGCGGAACATGTCCTGACTGCCACGCCTTTTCAATTATCCTGTGTAACCATTTGAGCCCTTAATTTCCACTGTATTTGAATTTTCATATTTGGAAATAGAAGAGATTGTAACAACTGGGTATCTAAGGCAGATGCCAGACAGATTGATTGGAAGCTTCCTCAGGAACTATAGCCCATCAACAAGGGGAAGTAGCGTAAGAACACTCATTATACCAATACTTGAATACTGTTCGTTTGCAATTAGTACCAATTAGAGTTGATAGAGAAGATAGAGGACATCCATAAGAGGGCAACACACTTCGTTACAGGCTCTGATAGAAGACGCGAAAGCGTCACGTACATTATGGGCAAAATCCAGTTGCAGACGCTGCAAGAGAAGCGTCCTGCATCAATTTATGGCTTTTTTAAGTTCCGAGAGCGTAGTTTCTCGAAGAGTCAACAATTTTATTGCTTCCTTCTGCGTATATCGCGGAAAGACCATGAAGATAAAATTAGAGACATTAGAGCCCATACTGAGGCTGACCTGCAGTTTTTTTCCCCACGAATCTTGCGCGACTCAAAAATGGAAAGGAGGAAGTGACAGTGGTATACAAATTACACCAGCCACATACTGCGAGGTAGCTTGCGAAGTAATCCAAACAGCAACTAGGATAATAGCTGATAAAGGTAATAACGAAACATTTTTTTCCCTGAAACGGGCGACACAACTTGTTAGGACCTCCTAGTGGCTCGAGTTGGGAACTACTGCTGGGGCAGTTATCGTCAATACTTTACTGTGTTCCTGTCAAGACAGTAACTGTAAAATATATGCAGCTGCGTTCCTCGTAAAATTAAACTAACTGAAAAATTAACGTCCAATGCACCTGCGAGTGCAATGTATGCTTAAGACGTTAATTTATTTTGTATGCTGGTATCTCTATCAAGGAAGGGATGCCTATTGAAACGAATGCCAGGAAGTACATTATGGGCTGGGCATACAGTGGGTTGGAACATGAAGAATCTAGAATGAAACTTTCACTCTGCAGCGGAGTGTGCGCTGATATGAAACTTCCTGGCAGATTAAAATTGTGTGCCAGGACCGGGACTCGAACCTGGGACCTTTGCCCTTCGCGGGCAAGCGCTCTACCGACTTTTTTTTCTTTTTTTCTTTTTTTGTAGGTCTCCTTCCTCCCCTACAACCCGTCCTTCCGCTCGCCATTTATAGCCTTCTCCGGCTAGCTCCTTAGCTATATTATTGTTGTCATTGACAATGAAAAAGAAATTCCATCTTGATTACACAAAGAAACATCCTCTTCAGAAAAAAAAATCAGTATCGTCTTGATGACTTCTTCATCTGCAGACGATAAAATAAAAGCTTGAAACCAAATGAAACTTGTCCTACCTCGTAGTTGTAAAAATTGTTTCTTTCGAAAAATGAAAAGAAGTGGCAAAATTGTTGCCTTCATGTAAATTATAAATTATGTTCTTTTTCTCTCTCTGTACTTCCGCGGCTACACAGGGGCTATTTCGGCTTACCGAGTGCTTCAAAGTTGTGTTCTCGTATTGTCTGCTACTGCAGTTTATGCCGTGTTTTTCGTGTTTCTTTTTTTCTAATTCTCTTTTACTATGTGTTTGCCTTCTCGGTAGACTTTGGAGTACCAGGTAGGAATAGCTCAGGCCACCGTACGGAAATCACAGAAGTTTAAAAGACATTTAAGAATGAATAAAAAAATTAAATACATAAATTAAAGTTCTTCTACGGGTGTATCCCGTGCTATTTCTATGATAAAATTCTAAGTAAAAAATTCGCATACTTTTCTCTATATTTCTTCGTTCTTTTAAGTTTTTCGTGTTCTGTCGTGAGATAAATCCAGTAGTCTTCTTTACTCTTATCTTTTTCTGTGAGAATGTAGTACACCGTATCTCCTTTGATCCAATTAACTGCTTTGTGTTTTGTGCTTGGGTAGGGTACTTCGTCTGGGTGGAGAAGTCTAGCTGGGGTAATGGTTCGAGGAGATGTTCGCAGCATACTAGCGAGTTTAGTTGTGCAGAGAGTCCAGATGGTTGTGACAGCGTCGCATGTGAAACGGTGTTTCTCTGTGTCCACTAAGTTACAGGAGATGCAATTTGGAGTTTCCTCTAGGTGAATTGCGTGTAACTTTGAATTTGTGGGAATTTTCCTGTTAACCGCCGTGTACCAGGTTGATCGCACTTCTGTCGGTAAGTGAGGGTCTTGAATGTTCTCCCAAATTTTTTCCCAGTTGCACTCTTTGTACTTCTTTTCTATTCTATTTCCGTTTTGGTTGCTCATCATGTTGTTGTAAACTTCTTTGACTTTGTATAGGTCTTTTTCGAGAGTATTTCTTCGAATGTAACTTAATTCGACAAGAAAATGTCTGATATGATAGAGTGCGTTCGGAATGTGGTGCACGTCTACTGCTGGATCCATACTGGTCGGTGCAATTTCATTTAAGAGATGAGCTGCCAGAGTATCGGGCGATCGTTGCCACTGCTTGTACAACTTGCTGATGAACAGCGCCTGTGATTTCTTGTAAATGTTTGTCAGGTTTAAGCCTCCGTTACTTAAAGGTAGCGTTAAGGTCTCATACTGCACCTTAAAAATTTGCCCTCTGGTGACAAAATGGCCGAGCGCTGCTAGCATCTGTCGAGCTATGATCTTCGGTATTGGTAATACATGAGCAACATAGTTTACTTTGGATGTTATGTAAGTATTTGCTAATTGCACTTTTTGTATGGCATTTAGTTTACGCAAACCATGTTGGTGTATGGCCGCTCGCATTTTTGCCAACAATTTTCTGTAATTAAGGGCAGCCGTGCGGCGGATATCTTTCATGTATTCAATTCCTAGTGTTTTGATAGTTTCTACGCAATTTATTTGTACGTCGCCTCTAAGATCTAATCCCCGACCGATGTGCATTATTCCCGACTTGTTGTTGTTATGGTCTTCAGTCCAGAGACTGGTTTGATGCAGCTCTCCACCCTACTCTATCCTGAGCAAGCCTTTTCATCTCCTCATAAGAACGGCAACCCACATCCACTTGAATCTGCTTACTATATGCGTCTCTTTGTCTCCCTTGCGATTTTTACCCCACACACTTCCCTCCAATGCTAAATTTACGATTCCCTGATGTCTAAGAATGTGTCCTACCAAGCGATCCCTTCTTTTAGTCAGGGTATGCCAAAAATTCCTTTTCTCACCAATTCTGTTCAGTACCTCTTCATTAGTTATGCGATCTACCCACCTAATCTTCAGCATTCTTCTGTAGCACCACATTTCAAAAGCCTCTATTCTATTCCTGTCCGCACTGCTTATGGTCCATGTTTCACTCCCGTACAAGGCAACACTCCACACAAATGCCTTCAGAAAAGACTTCCTTACACTTAAATTAATATTCGATGTTAGAAAATTTCTCTTTTTCAAAAATGCTTTTCTTCCCATTGCCATTCTGCATTTTATATCCTCTGTACTGCGACCATCGCTTGTTATTTTACTACCCAAGTAACAAAACTCATCTACCACCTTCATTGTTTCGTTACCTAATCTAATTCCTTCAGTATCGCCTGATTTTCTAAGACCGCATTCCATTATTTTTGTTTTGCTCTTGTTAATGTTCATTTTATACGCTCTCTTCAACACACTGTCCATTCCATTCAACTGCTCTTCCAGGTCCTTTGCTATCTCTGATAGAATTACAATGTCATCAGCAAAACGCAATGTTTTGAATTCTTCCCCCTGAACTTTAATCCCTATTCCAAATTTTTCCTTGCTTTCCTTCACCGCCTGCTCGATGTACAAATTGAATAACATCGGAGAAAGGCTACAACCCTGTCTTACTCCCTTCCCAACTGATGCTTCCTTTTCATGCCCCTCGAGTCTAATAACTGCGGTCTGGCTTTTGTACAAGTTGTAAATAACTCTCCTTTCCCTGTATTTTACCCCTGCTGACTTCAGAATTTGAAAGAGTGTATTCCAGTCAACATTGTCAAATGCTTTCTCCAAATCTACAAAAGCTAAAAATGTATGTTTGCCTTTCCTTAATCTATCTTCTAAGATAAGATGTAAAGTGAGTATTGCCTCCCGGGTTCCTATGTTCCTCCTGAAGCCAAACTGATCTTCCCCGAGGTCAGCTTCTACCAGCTTTTCCATTCTCCTGTAGATAATTCGTGTTAAAATTTTGCAACCATGACTTATCAGACTGATGGTTCTGTAATTTTCACACCAGTCTGCGCCTGATTTCTTTGGAATGGGGATTATTAAACTTTTCTTAAAGTCTGAGGGTATTTCGCCTGTCTCATACATCCTACACACCAGTTCAAATAGTCTTGTCATGGCTGGCTCTCCCAGAGACTTCAGTAGCTCTGAGGGTATGTCATCTACTCCTGGGGCCTTGTTCCGACCTAGGTCTTTCAAGGCTCTGTCAAATTCATCTCTCAGTATAGTATCTCCTATTTCATCTTGATCTACTTCCTCTTCCCTTCCTACAATATCGTCTCTAAGTTCATTCCCTTTGTGGAGCTGCTATACGTACTCTTTCCACCTTTCAGCTTTCCCTTCTTTGCTGAGAACTGGTTCCCCATCTGAGTTCTTGATATTCACAATGTTGTTTCTCTTGTCCCCAAATGTCTCTTTTATTTTCCTGTAGGCGGTATCTACTTTTCCCCTTCTTATACATTCTTCTACAGATTTGCATTTGGCTTCTAGCCACTACTGCTTAGCCATTTTGCACTTCCTGTCAATCTCATTTTTTAGTCGTCTGTACTCCATTTTGCCTGTTTCATTTACTGCATTTTTATATTTTCTCCTTTCATCAATTAAATTTAGTATTTCCTGTGATATCCATGGATCTTTTGTAGGTCTTGCCTTTCTACCTATTTTGTCCTCTGCTGCCTTCACTATTTCATCTCTCAATGCTACCCATTCCTCTTCTACTGTTTTATTTCCCCCTGTTTCTGTCAATTGTTGCCTAAATCTCCCTCTGAAATTCTCCAGAACTTCACTTTCCTTCAATTTATCTAAGTCCCATCTCCTTATTTTCCTACCTTTCTGCAGTTTTTTCAGTTTCAGCCTACAGTTCATGACTAACAAGTTATGGCCAGAGTCTATATCTGCCCCTGGGTATGTCTTACAGTTTATCACCTGGTTCCGGAATCTATGTCTTACCATTATAAAATCTGTCTGATACCTTCCGGTGTCTCCTGGTCTCTTCCACGTATACAACCTTCTTTTGTGATTCTTAAACCACGTGTTTTTTACGATTAAATCATGTTCCGTGCAAAATTCTACCAGACGACTTCCTCTTTCATTCCTCCTGCCCAGTCCATATGCACCTACTATTTTTCCTTCTCTTCCTTTTCCTATTACCGAATTACAGTCTCCCATCACAATTCAGTTTTCCTCTCCCTTAACTGTCTGAATAATTTCCTTTAGCTCCTCATATATTTCTTCGATCTCCTCATCATCGGCAGAGCTAGTTGGCATATAAACCTGTACTACTGTTGTCGGCATTGGCTTTATCTTGACAATGATAATGCGATCACAGTGCTGCTCATAGTAGTTTACCCGCATTCCTATTTTCTTATTCAATATCAGTCCTACTCCTGTGATACCCCCAACTGATTTTGTATTTATAATCCTGTACTCAGCTGACCAGAAATCCTGTTCATCCTGCCACCGAACTTCACTAATCCCCACTATATCTAACTTCAACCTATCCATTTCCCTTTTTAAATTTTCTAATTTTCCTACTCGATTAAGGGATCTAACATTCCACGCTCCGGTCCGTAGAATGCCAGTATTGTCTTTCCTGATGACAACATCTTCCTGAGTAGGCCCCGCCCGGAGATCCGAATGGGGGACTATTTTACCTCCGGAATATTTTACCCGAGAGGATGCCATCATCATATTTCCATACAGTAGAGCTGCATGTCCTCGGGAAAAGTAACGGCTGTAGTTTCCCCTTGCTTTCAGCCGTTCGCAGTAGCTGTGTGGCAAAGCCACATTAGCTAATGTTACAAGGCCTGCTCAGTCAATCATCCAGACTGTTGCCCCTGTAACTACTGAAAAGGCTGCTGCCCCTCTTCAGCAACCACACGTTTGTCTGGCCTCTCCACAGATACCCATCCGCTGCGGTTGCACCTACGGTACGGGTATCTGCATCGTTGAGGCACGCAATGTCTGTGGTTCGTGGGGGTGGATTACCGACTTATTACAGTTTAATTTTGCTTCTGACGCCGCTTCATAGGTTCTTATAGTTTGGAACGCTTTTTCCAGTTCGTCACCTGCCGTGATCACAAAACTGACATCATCTGCGTACGCTTGACATACTATTCTATGGCCGTGTATTTGTAGCCCTGCAAGGTCCTGCGTCAGGGAGGACAGCAGAGGTTCCATCGCCATCGCAAACAAGCACAGGGACATTGGGCAACCTTCGCGTACTGAACTTTTGATTCTGACAGCTCTGCTTAATTGGCCGTTGACACATATTCGTGAGGTGGAACTTGTCAATAGGTTTTTGACCGTTGTAATAATTTTTCGTGGGAGATTCATGACTTCCATGGTTCGGAAAAGATACGTATGGTTAACTCTGTCAAAGGCTTTTTCGAAGTCAAGAGATACTATGGCACTTGGAATGTCCAAAGCTTCTGCTGTTGCTATAATATCTCTGTATTCGCATAACGTTTGGTGTATTGTTCTATTTTTCCCGACGCTCGTTTGGTAATTCCCAGTAATACTTGTTATAACAGAAGTTAGTCTTTGCGTTATGATACGTGTGACGATTTTGTAGTCGGTATTGAGTAGTGTCATGGGGCGTAGGTTGTTAACAGTCTTCCCACCTGGCGTTTTGGGAACTACACCACTATACCTTCACAAAAGTCCTGTAACACGTCACTTCTGGCGTTCAGGATTTCGTTACACACGAGCGTCAGCTTGGGGACGAGCTGTTGTTCAAAGGTGTGATAGAATTCCGCCGGTAATCCGTCGGGGCCAGGGGACTTATTCTTTGCGCTTCTACGTATGGCGTCTGCCACTTCCTCTTCAGTTACGTCTGCTGACAGATCTGCCGCTTCTTCAGGATTTAATTTCGCGGTCAACCTTGCGATGACGGCTTGCTGCGCCTCTTCGTCTGCTGGTTTGTCGGCCATCAGTGTCGTAAAATATTTATGGATTTCTTCTCGTATGCCACGTTGTGTCATCAAGGTTCTCCCGTCTTCTGTGTTCAGTTCTGTCAATATTTTCCGGTTTTTTTTCTCTTCTGGTCTTGTATAATATGGGACATTGACGTTGTTTCTTCGTGAACTGTATTTTGTAGCCGTGATCGAATTTTACAGCCTTCTAATTGCTTCCGCTTGAGGCTTAAAAGTGTGGCCTTTATTCGTTTGATCTGTGCATAATTTTCTATGACTGTGGCATCTTGTTGGTACAAGTCTCTGAGACACTGATAATAAAATTCTATTGTGTTTTTCATCCAAATATTTTTCATCCAAGAGTAACGTTTCATGGTCTTTATTAACGCGGGTTTTGCACATTTCATCCACCATGTAAAGGCCGAGTCATACTTTGAAAACTTTCTTTCGCAGTCCGTCCACGTATTGCGGAAGGTTTCGTGGCACTCTGGGTCTGACAGATGCGCGACGTTGAACTTCCATGTTCCTTTTGCTCTGTACGTTTCTTGTTTTTGTAGGTTAGCAGTGCATATGTAGGCTACATGATCGGAAAATATATTCGGCCACAGTTCCGCTTGCAAAATGTGATGTTGTAAATTAGACGTTATATAAATTCTATCTATGCGACTAGCGGAATGGCTGGTAATGTGGGTAAACCCGGGCTTATCACCGTGTTTGAGTTCCCACGTGTCGATCAGTTTGACTTCTCTGACGATATTCTGCGGTTCTATGCAGTTGTTGAAATTTGGTGTCTGGTCCTTAGGTTTGGTGACACAATTAAAGTCGCCTGCAAAAATGACTTGATCGGGACGCCGCATAAAGAGTGGTACAATTTCTTCTTTAAAAAATTCAGCCCTCTAGCGTTTTTTACCCGTTCCAGAAGGGGCATAAATATTAATGAGTCTGGTATTATTTATTGTGCAAGCTATACCCCTGCTGTTCGTTAACCTCTCGACGTTTGTGGGCAGGATGCCTTCATTCGTCATGATCGCTGTCCCGAGTTCACTGCCGTAACCAGGATTAAGTAGGGTATTGTATCCCGTTATACGGTCTAGATTAATGTCTGTCACTTCTTGTAAGAACGCGATATCTATATCAGCTGCATACAAGAAGTCTTAGAGGTTCTTTAATTTAAATGTGCAGCTAATTTTATTGATATTAACAGTTGCAATCCGATATGCTTGCAACGGTAAAAACATATTTGCAGGCATACTTGATGTCATCCTGCTTGTTACTGATATCGATAACACATGACCTAAAAGTATTGTGGGTCTTCGTCTACTTCCCCCGATCCAGCTGCGTTGTTTTGTTGCCGGTCAGGGTTGTCTATACATGCATCTGACGACGCCCCTGCCGTGTTTCTCGGAATCTCTGGCATCTCTTCCTCTCGAGTTTCTTCGTTGGTGGCATCTGCCCACGCCCTCGGTTTGATATTTCCCCAGTTCTCTCCATCCTGTTCATTTCGATGTTTGATGGATCCTTTCGGAGCCACCGTGTTCACTGTTGCACGTTCTTCCGACGTTCGCATTTGGCTGGAATCGGGTTCCTGCGTTTGGGTTTTTTGGACGTCGGAAGGTTTCCGGGAGGGGGCTGTGATGTCCCTTCCATTAGTGTTTTGCGTATCTGTTCGGCTTTCTCGCGCAGTTTTGGCGCCTTTTCTTCCGCACCTTCGCGTGCAATACGTCGCTTTTTTGTTTTTTGGGAGACTTCTCGGGCTGTTGGTCTGTTTATTCCAGAGTCTCAACTGGTGATGCCGGAAAAATTCCGCCCGCATTTGCTAACTGCTCCACACTCCTGTCGTTACTGTTGCTTTCACACTCAACTCCCTGTTTATTTTTGTCCGTAGTCTGGTCGTTAGAAGGAAGGGCATCATGTGTGTTTGTCGTATCCATGGGTATGTCGTGTTCGGTGTGGTCGTTGTACGCTTCCAGGGCTGCGTCTAGATTTGGTTCCGGTGCAATATTGCCTCGCGTGGCGGCGATGTAGCTCCCGAGCATGTTCGTGGTTGCCCTTCGTATATTACAACCGCTCTGTAGCCACAAACGGTGATGTAGGACGGTATGTGCTTCAACATCTCTATTTTCACTTATCTGACACCGTTCAACACTGGGAAATTGTGAGAGTCTGACCACTTTTCCGCGACGTTACTGAGTACAGTGCCGTATTCTCTGAGTTGATCGTTAATTGCGTCGGCAGGTATTTCGAATGGTAATTCGAAGATTCGTACAGTTTTCAAACCCATGCCAGCTGGTGATATTGTAACGTCGCCAATATTGTCGTCTGAATGTTTAAATTGTAATCGTCCGCCACATGAGTCGACAATTTTCTTGCATTTTTCAGGGCTTATCATTTTTAAATATACGGTTCTGCTGACTATCGATAAGTGTATTCCGATCAATTCGTCTATAGTGACCTTCATAACGTCTCTTACAAACAACTCCACTTCAAATGACTTTGGTCTAGGTAAATTCGGGTCGAAACTCAATCTAAGAGAGTCTTTTCTTGGTAGTCGATCCATTATGTTCGTCTACAACACATTATAATACGTAATTATGAACGCTGAAGCGTGCACTCACCGTTTACCTCCGCTCGGCCGCCAAGTAGCGAATACGTAAACAAGACGTCCGCACAGCACGGCTGCCCGACGAAGACTGCCCACACAAATATCCATGCCCGGAGGGGGATTCGAACCCCCGACCGTAGTGGCCGTGCAGACCGTGACTGGAGCGCCTCAGTCCCCTCGGCCACCGCGGCCGGTCCCGACTGAACTATCCCGACACGACTCCCATCCCGCCTCACAACTTTATTTCCGCCAGTACCTAGCCTCCTACTTTCCAAACTTTCATTCTGGAAATATCCCTTAAACTGTGACTAAGCCATGACTCCTCCATATCCTTTCTTCCAGGTGTGCTAGTCTTGCAAGATTCGCAGGACAGCTCCTGTGCAGTTTGGAAAGTTGGAGGCGAGGTGCTGGCTGAAGTAAAGTTGTGGGGCGGAATCGTGAGTCGTGTCGGGATAGCTCAGTCGATAGAGCGCTTGCCCGCGAAAGGCAAAGGTCCCAGGTTCGAGTCCAGGTTCCGGCACACAATTTTAATCTGCCAGGAAGTTTCATGAAGAATGTAATTTAAAATGGATCTGACATCATATAATGGCACATATAGTTGTGCAATTCTGTATGCAGATGAAGAGATGACTCAAACAAAATTCTTTTCCCCAATTTTTGTGCTCAGAGTATGTCATATAAAAATTCAGAAATTTTTAGACGTTATTTTAATAAGTGTTTCATTGAAAGAACGCACGGGTTGATACACAATACGGTATCCTTTTGATGGGATGAGCCGAATTAGGAGCCCTGTGTAATAGATATTTTTGACAAAAAGTATTTTTCAGTTCTAATTAAAGCATTTGCAAATGAAAAAATGATTCATCATTTCAAAATACTAGTCTTCAGCCTTCGGAAAGTAACTCGCAAATAGGCTGAAGTGATCATGAAGAGTGCGTGATATGGGCTTAAAACTTACGTCATGTGTTATTTTCAGTTCGAATTCCATCGAAATAAACTGTACAGAACCGACTGTTTTCATATAATTAACCTTACACTTTAAATGAATTAACATCGAACATAGATAGCGAAGCAGATGTAAGTCACGGCAAGTGATTTTTATACGCTGGCAAGGCGTCAAGGCAAGCATAGCATAGTAGGCTACACAACCCGAACTAACAGATGGCACTGCTAGCGATGTCGCCTGACAAACACATGTAAATGCCACGAAGTTTCATCTATTATCTTTATAAGCTATTTTCTAGTAGTTTGGCCTATAACCCTAGCGTCACTGCCTTTCGTCATTTCGGCTCTAGAGGAAGAATAGGTCGCCGTATCTTTCCTTCCATTCTTTCACGTCATTGAAGGTGACCCCAGCGACGCTATAGCCGTAATGAGGGCAAAGGGTGAACACACTGCATGTTAATGTCCACTAATCGGTATCAGGATTAATTTCATAACCTAGATAATCATTAAATACTCGTACTCTGTCCAAAATGTCAAAACGTTCAAATACTTGTAAAGCTAAGGGGCCAAACTGCTGTTTTCGTCTTTCCCTAGACATAGAAACTAGATAAACTAACTTATACTAAGGAAGAAAGACACAGCAATGCCGGAGGGAGGACTCTAACCTCTGACGGTAGCAGCAGCACAATCCGTGACTTGGCTTCATAGACCCCGCGGCCGTTTCCCCGCGACTCCAAGACACCGAAACGTGATTCTCTGCATATGCATGTATGTAGCAGCATAAAAAGGGTATTTTCACTGTAGCATTTTTTAAAGAAAAACCCTTTTGCTACTGCAAATGAAGGGTTTTTATTTTTATAATTCACCCATACGCGTTTTGCCTTTTTCACAAGGCATTATCAGTGGGTGTCGAGTGCTGTAAGTACACGAATTTACAGCAAAACCCGAACGATTTTGAATCAGAAACGAAATGTTTTGTACATATGTAAAATCCTAGCCTATATGTGTAAACAGAAACATGTAAGTTCAAATGTTCAAATGTTTGTTAAGCTTATGGGACTTAACTACGGGGTTATCAGTCCCTAAACTTACAAACTACTTATCAACTAGCTTATCCTAAGGACGGCACAAATATCCATGCCCGAGGGGGATTCGAACTCCCGACCGTAGTGGCCGTGCAGACCGTGACTGAAGCGCCTCAGTCCCCTCGGCCACCGCGGCCGGCTAACATGTATTTCAGGACACCCACTGATGATGCCTTGTGAAAAAGGCGAAACGCGTATGGGTGAATTATAAAAATAACCCCCAGTAGCAAAAGGCGTTTTCTTAAAAAATACTACAGTGCAAATACATAGTACTCACCTGCTGCTCAAATGGCCACTACGAACAACGTATAACCAAATGTGTTGCGTGTTTAAACCATTTAACTCGTGTATAACTTGGGATACTGAAGTGAGTGTTTTTTTTTTTTTTTTTTTTTTTTTTTTTTTTTTTTTTTTTTTTTTTTTTTTTTTAGCACGGAGAGAACGACTCTTTAACGTAATATGAAATATCTTGAAACGACAGTTACATTGATATAATTATTGTAAATGTTGTCGTTGAAACTTTTCGCAACGGTATCCGAGAAATGATCTGAACCTGTAAGGCTACTTCGATCCGAACACCCCAAAATGTGCATCTCAAGCCAGCCTCCGTCCTTATTACATGTCAGGTCGTTGCCAATATCTTGTTCAGAACCATTACACTTCTAAGAGGTAATTACAGTCTAGCTGCACGGAGCAATATCATAAAAGTAACGTTTTACGTGCAGGGCCATTGTTTAGAAGTTCCTCGAGTCGAACCATCAACTACAACAGCTCTAAGTGGTACCGTAAGCTGTAGTTTCTAATAACAAATCTACAGGAAATGTAAGCTTAGTCTAAGGTGACGATATTTATGAAGCAGAAGCTGGGACCATTGGCGAATCCAGAATTTTGGTGTGTATGTGAGGGATGGGTCTGCAGCCCCATAGTCCGCCCCCTCCCCCACCCTTACAATACAATGGATATTAGGAACCAAATGATGATATAACATATGTAAAATCATGGACATATACAATTATTGTATAAATACAATACACACAATTATTAAAAAGGTGTAAAAATCTTGCATGGCTAACTGTACATAGCGTTCAACTGTCATTTGCTTATGCCTCCATACTTCTGTGATGAGTGAACTTGATTGAGCAAATGATTAGTTTCCTTTAGAAAGTCAACAATTCTTAACAGCTGTATATCAAATTAATTTTCTCCATCACAATGCCTTTTGAAGTCTGTATTTTCATTTGAGTTTTATCAGATGTCCATATCTTTTTAATCAGAGAAAATAGACGCTCGACTGCTGCATTTGTACAAGGAAGACATAACACTATATCCACAAGCTTGTTTAGATGTGAAGCGTTGGAACATTTGTAACCAGCGCATACCTGTGACAGTTTTTTTTCACGCTCCATTTCTCTATCTGCTGAGGTGTAAAAGAACTGCTGCATATTAAGACACACTTGCAATAAATAATAATCATTAATGTTGCAGTTTGTTAACACTTTTGTGAGACGCCCGCACCGTTTTTTAATCTCATATCAAGTAGGTGTATAGTTTAAAAGAACCCATTTGTAGACTGAGAAGACATTAAAATGATCCGTCCATTGCTCAATGTATTGTTCACTGCTATCATAAACTTCACAGGTGGTTTCAGTGAATAATGTTTATATCCCCCTCAGACAGAGTATAGGCATTTTTACAATGCTAAAAATATACGAAATTTTTGTGTTGATACTGTAATGAAGCGGCAGGAACGGTCCTCTAGTGTAGATTCCGATACCATATTCTTCAAGACAACCTCATCCCATTCCCATCCGTTTGTTCCATCACTGTGATTACATGGTATTTATGGCATGGCTTGGCTTTATGTATGTATTATATATAAAGGTCGTAATCAATATAATTTAACCGTAGCTGACCGATAGGATTACTGCAATGCATATTTTACCAGATTTTGTAGAATAGAATGTTCTAGAGAATGCATTGTTCCACATTGTTCAGTAGTCCACATTTTACTTATTTGCAATATAGTTTCAGCAAACATTAATTAAATATACATGAAACTAAAATAATTACGATCTTGTGTTATTTGTTAAAATCCATTGTAAGTCAGTGCGGATACATCGTTTTCACCTTAATTAAGCAACTTGAATACTATTATACATTTCACGAGTTTTTACTGTTTTAAAAGTGATTAATACAATTGTAAATTCATGTGATGTCTAATGAACTGTAGTTTCAATCTATAATGTCATCTACCCAAAGTTCTCTATATTCTAAAAAGATTTAATTGTTATGAGATTTCATAATTAATGGCAATAATGAGGTTATTTGTTGAAAAGCATATAAGAATCATCTTCGCGCCAAAGTTAGGGAGTAACAAAGTTAATGAGAATGTAGTAAGACTGTATGTCAGTATAAGACTGTGTCTGTGATTGTCAGTAATAAACGAAAGTATATTCAAAGGTAATCTTTTTATTGTGCACCCTACAAAGTCATAAAGCGATACAGGAATGTGTACGATTTTGCAAGTATTCTGAACTGTAAAGTAGTATTGAAAGAAAGTAAACACTACGAAGGACTTTATAATATATCAAAAGACCGATAGTTGAATTTGATTTCTAAAATTCGGAACATTTAGGCATCCCAGGAGAAGCCTTTATGGGCATCGGAACGGGCCTACAAACCGGAATTATCCCTGCTAAATCGAAACGTCATGTCACTGTACTTAGTCCCAAGAAAAATGGTGAAAGTCAAATTCCAGTAGATTTGTTATTGAAACCTAAGCATAAGTATCACCTCACGAACTGCAGTGTATGGTCGTTCGACACGAGGAACGTTTAATCAACGGAATGTGTGTGTAAACTGTTACTGTCATGATATTATTTCATGCAGGTGAACTATTATTTTCTTTTAGTATTGTGATGGTTCTCAACAAGATATTGCTAATTTCTTGACTAAAAATTGGGTTGTGCCTATTTGTCAACGATTTTTACTGTGACCGGAAGTCCGCTTTAGCTGTGCACTCGTCTCCTGCTCATATCTTCCCAGCAGATCAATATTGGATTGTATGTTTCTCTTCATTTTGGGTTATTTAAATGCTAGCCTATTAGTATTTGAAAACATTCCTTACAGAATTGTCATGTGCAGAAATAACTGTTCTCCTTTTTCGATAAAATTCTAATGTTCTTTCACTTTAAGTACTTACTTCTGTAAAAGATAATTATGAAGACCCTCGTAGAAGACGTCGGTGCCGACAATGTACTGCATCATCCTGATGATGGAACCACCTGCCACAAATACACACTGTAAGACATTTAGTTTAGGAAGAAATTCCACTACTATTTTATTTACAGTAAGCAAAGAAAGTTATTAAGATCAAGATACCAGAAACTCTTTGTTGCAATAAATGTAAAAGGCAATAAAACTTTTACCAGCATGGATGAACAAACACCACACATATAAATTATATAACATTTTTATTTTCAGAGTCGGAAATACACCTTATTGTACAATGAGTGACAAAAATCACGGGACAGGCACAGACACAGATGGCAGTAGTATCGCTCACATCACTGACTTGATGTTATGTGTGCTATCGACAAGGGATGTAAAATAGATTCCGTATTTCTAGATTTCCGGAAAACTTTTCAAACGGTACCTCACAAACGTCTTAGAATCAAATAGTTTGCTTATGGAATATCGCCACAGTTGTGCAATTGGATACGTGATTTCCTGTCAGAAAGGATACAGTACGTTATAATTGACGGTAAGTCATCGAGAAGAACAGAAATGATATCTAGCGTTCCCCAGGGATGTGTTATAGGGCCGCTACTCTTACTTATTTTTATAAACGATTTAGGAGACAATCTATGTAACTCTCTTAGACTGTTCGCGGATGATGCTGACATTTATCTGTTAGTAATGTCACCAGTAGATCAAAAGCAACTGCAAAATGATTAAGATAAGATATCTGCATGTGCAAAAATTGGCAATTAACCCTTAATAGTGATAAATCTGTGGTCATACATATGACCACTAAAAGAAATTCGTTAAACTTCAGTTACACGATAAATCAGTCAAACCTATAGGCCGTCATTTACCTAGGAGTAACAATTACGAACAACTTAAATTGGAAAGAACACACAGAAAATATTGTAGGGAAGGTGAACCAAAGACTTCGTTTCATTGGCAGAACACTTAGAAGAAGCAACAATTCTACTAAAGAAAATGCCTACGCTACACTTGTGCGTTCTATTTCGGAGTATTGCTGCGCATTGTGGGATACATACCAGGTTGGACTGACGGACGATTTAGAGAAAATTCAGCGAATGGCAGCTCGTTTTGTATTATCGCGATATAGGGGAGAGAGTGTCACGGAAATGATACATGAGTTGGTGTGGAAATCATTAAAAGAAAGGCGTTATTTGTTGCGCCGAGATCTGTTTGCGAAATTTCTTTCACGAAATTTCTCTTCAGAATGAGAACATATTTCGTTAGCGCCCATCTACATAGGGAGACATGATCATTATAATAAAATGACAGAAATCAGATCTAAAACAAAAAGATTAGGTGTTCCTTTTTCCCGGGAGCTATTAGAGAATGGAGTCACAGAGAAATATCATAAAAGCCATGCACTTCAATATGACTTGCTGAGTAAGACCATTCTACCCAATAGGTTTTCTGGCCCACTTTAGGTTACGGTAGTAACACTAAATCATCGTCTTTTGACAGCTCAAAATTTAAATGAAAATAACGGCTTAACCATGCATCTGACACGAAAATTGAATAACCGAATTTGTAGAGGAGAAAATTCTCTACAACTTTGATCTCTTATGGTTTTCTTTTTCATATCTCGTATCGTTTCAGAGATATTTGCAAAAATAATGGCGATTTTGGGATGTCTATTTGTCTGTCTGTCCGTAACGTGTTCCCTGTTTTTAAGACGAACCGTTCAACCGATCAGCACCAAATTTTGTAGGCCGCCAGAGACTAGAACCTCCCTTTTTCAAATTTTTCGGACAAACAATACGGTAGTAACACACAAAAAAAGCCGTTTGTAATATAACTAATTTCAAACGAACCGTTCATCTGACACTAATATTGAATAACCTAATTGGTCTACAACTTTGCTCTATTATGTTTTTTTTTCATATCTTGCATCGTTGCAGAGATATTTGCAAAAATAACGGCGATTTCACGATGTCTGTCTCGCTGTAACGTGTTCCCACTTTTTAGGTAGAACCGTTCACCCGATCGGCACCAAATTTTACAGACATAATTGTTGGCTACCAGAGACCAGAACGTCGCTTTTTGAAATATTTCGGACAAGAAATACGTTAGTAACATTAAAAAAAGCCGTTTGTAATATAATTTTAATTGCAAATAAACCGTTCATCTGACGTGAAAATTGAATAAACGAATTTGTAGAGGAGAAAATTCTCTACAACTGTGTTCCCTTATTTTTTTCATATCTCGTATCGTTTGAGAGATATTTGCAAAAATAATGGAGTTTTGACACCCTCCATTAAATTAACGAAAACCAGCCGTTCGCAGATGTCACGTGACATTCCTCGCCCAGAACTGTCTCTGGCATACGTCATCTTGCGTTACGTATTTGATGATTTCCTTATTGTAACTTACACGTTGTCATTTCAAAGCAATGGCGCACTGAAGAATTAACAAAAAGACGTCGTTCTTCGTACGATAAATGATAATCTAGTGTCTGCAAATGCCATATTAGCATCAGTTAACAACGGCCATCAATAGTATGAGATTAAAGAACTTACTTCCTAACTGTTAGCTGTAGCGTAGTGGGCAATGTGTTGGACTTGACGCTGAAGGACTGTGATTCGGAACACGTCAGTACCTAATTTTCTTTTTCCTACAAGGGTTTCAGACACTCTTATTAATTAATATTTTTATTATTTAGATTATGATTTTCGTCCAAAAAGTTGGCAAAAACTTATAAAACTACAAATCTAAAGTGGGCCATAAAACACGTCAGTGCGATTTTTTTTCTGTGTTCTTTTAAAATAAAACGTACATCACGAGCAGTTTTAGTTAAACATACTTTTTTATTTCAGTGACGATAATAATACAATACATCTCCAATAACTGTAATCTTACTACAATTCATCTTTACCTTAATCCACATTCCGAGACCTTGTTCGTTAACTCTACGATGATTACGAGTTCTAACAGCAAATGACATGTTACACGAGTAATACGATTTACCAATATCTTTATTAAACACTTCAAACACTTGAAATGTACGATAAGCAATAACGTCTCTGTTATTAAAACTCTCAAGTCCACCTTGCGCGTTTAAAGTATCACCATTACTACGAACAATAGCAGCTGTAATCCAACCATTGCCGGCCGCGGTGGCCGAGGGGACTGAGGTGCTCCAGTCACGGTCTGCACGGCCACTACGGTCGGGGGTTCGAATCCCCTCTCGGGCATGGATATTTGTGCCGTCCCTAGTCTTAGTTAGTTCATAAGTAGTTTGTAAGTTTAGGGACTGATAACCCCGTAGTTAAGCCCCATGCACTATACAAACATTTGAAACATTTGAATCCAACCATTACCATGGCTCAGCTCTACTAACAGTAAACTGTAAAACACCACTACAAAACACACTAGGCCCTTGCAGAAACACTTGTGCTCCTACATTATTAGTCGTACTCTTAATGTCAATATTATCAATAGCCTGGCGTGACCTTGGCCTGATTTCCGTTACAGCCATGCGGATAAGATGCCTGTCAACTCGACTGCTAGTGATACGAGGCCGTTGGGTCTAGCATGGCGTTTCTATTGCCCTCCTGAATCCACCGATTCCATATTCTGCTAACAGTCATTGCATCGCGACCAACGCGAGCAGCAATGTCGCGATACGATAAACCGCAATAGGTTACAATCCGACCTTTATCAAAGTCAGAAACATGATGGTACGCATTTATCCTTCTTACACGAGGCATCACAACAATGTTTCATTAGGCAACGCCGGTAAACTGCTATTTATGTATGAGAAATCGGTTGGAAACATTCCTCATATCAGCACTTTTTAGGTGTCGCCACCGGCGCCAACCTTGTGTGAATGCCTTGGAAAGTTAATCATTTGCATATCAGAGCATCTTCTTCCTGTCGGTTAAATTTCGCGTATGTAGCAAGTCATCTTCGTGGTGTAGCAATTTTAATGGCCCGGTGTGTATAATCCTTTTTTACTAGATGGCGTTCATAGGACGCCAACAAATCTGTAAAAACAGTTAAAGATAAGAAAGAGGCATACGATTACGCACTAGATAGCAACTTGAGTGAGTGCTCAGTATAAACAATGATAATGGGACGAAGAAAGGAGCATTCAACAGAAAGACGATCAATTGTGTCTTTAAGTGCAGCTGGTCTTACTATGTGACAAACAGCACGTCAGGAATATATTACCTTGGGAGGGATATGTCCATTATACCTTGCAGCGAGACGTGGATAGTGGCCAGAATATTGACCAAACTGAAGGTCGTTATAGAGGGACAGTCATCACAAATCAGGCCAGCAACAGCGGGACTACGTCAACGTTTTTCCTTTTTAACATCTACGTAAACGACATGTTTCAAATGTTTGTATAGCTTATTGGACTTAACTACGGGGTCATCAGTCCCTAAACATACAAACTACTTATGAACTAGCTAACACTAAGGACGGCACAAATATCCATACCCGAGGGGGGATTCGAACCCCCGACCGTAGTGGCCGTGAAGACCGTGACTGGAGTGCCTCAGTCCCCTCGGCCACCGCGGCCGGCTAAACGACATGTCCATGGAGCAGGGAGTCCATATCGCCCAATTTGCAGACGACACGTATTTCCTCTCATCTTGACGTCACATCACTGTCATCCTAAGAAGATTTCAACATCAGTTGGACTCCACTCAGAAAGGTGCAAAATCAACAAAGTGCAGTTAAATCCAGCCAAAAACTGCGCGATATATTTAATCAAAAAACGACCACAGCTGAACGTAGGTGTTCAGCTGTGATCGTGTTTTGATTATATATATCGTGCAGTTTTTTGTAGGGAAGGCGAACGAAAGACTTTGTCTCACTGGCAGAACACTTAAAAGATGCAACAATTCTACTACAGAAAATGCCTACGCTACACTTGTGCGTTCTATTTTGGAGTATTGCTGCGCATTGTGGGATCCATACCAGGTTGGACTGACGGACGATTTAGAGAAAATTCAGAGAAGGGCAGCTCGCGATATAGTGGAGAGAGTGTCTCAGAAATGATACACGAGTTGGGATGGAAATCATTAAAAGAAAGGCGTTTTTGTTGCATCGAGATCAATTTGCGAAATTTCTTTCACCAAATTTCTCTTCAGAATGAGAACATATTTTGTTAGCAACCACCTACATAGGGAGACATGATCATCATAATAAAATAAGAGAAATCAATCGAAAACAGAAAGATTTAGGTATTCATTTTTCCCGCGATCTATTAGAGAATGGAACCACAGAGAAATATCATAAAAGTGGTTCGATGAACCCTGTACCATGCTCTTCAATGTGACTTCCAGAGTATCCAAGTAGTTGTAGATATAGATGTAGATAGAATGGCAGTGCATTGGCAGACCCCTCATACAATCTCCGATGCTTCATGTGAAATGGTTTCCGACGATTGAATGGACAGGAGATCACATGGCAACAAACGGTAACCTACCTCGGGATTACCCTCGACAAGCACTTCTTTATGCATAAACACGTAGACTCACTTCCCAATATAGCCTACGCCATGGCCAGACAACTTGCACCTTTCTTCACCAGCACCTTCCTCAGCGTTGCAGCAAACTACGGCTGGGGACTCACCAGCAAGTCACAAATCGACCATACTCAACTTCTCCATAAACCTCCACGACGACCTTAACATGGACACCATTCCAGGTGCCATAAAGAAGAGATCCATCGACCTGCATACCAAAATTAACCAACTTAGGAACACTGTATACCAAATACGAACACTTGGACGAACAACACCCGTACCGTGGCATAGATACAGAGTACCACGTTCCTTAAGCATGTAAATATTGTATACCCAAATTGAGACACCATTTGGGATACCTTACGAATCAATGTAATCGGCTCTTATAACTATACCCCAAAAGTTTATTATATTTTATGTAAATAAAGTTAACCTGTAAACCCAAACTTGTTAACATTGAAGTGTAGATCGTCTCAGACGATGGTACGAAGAACGCACACACACACACACACACACACACACACACACACACACACACACACATTCCCGAAGGAGGACTCGAACGTTCGAGGAGAAGTAACCGCTTGCTCCACAGAAAGGCGTCTGAGAGCGCACGGCTATTCCACCGCGGCGTTTCACAGTGACAAAGGTAAAGAAGTACTCATAATGTCACTGGATGACATTTCCGGACGCGAAGTCCGTACCAAAATAAGTACTCAGTCTCTGGTCAGAGTACACGAAATTTAAAGCGAGAACTTCCAAAAACTTTTTATATTCCAAAAATATACTACCCACATCCTTCCTAATGTGTATCAGAGTGTAATATAAAAATTTATAATGAATCCATCAAGAACTTTTCAATAATTTTGGCAAAAACGTTATCACTTTATATATTAGAGATATATCTCTTTATATATAAACTAGCAAACATTTTTTGATATGAAAACAGCAGAAATATCATACATCTTCATCTACATCAATACTCTGCCAGTCACATTGAAATGCAAGGCAGAGGTTTTCATCGAATCGCTTTCTCTACAGTTCCAGTCTCTAATAGCTCGCGGGAAAAAGGAACACCTTCGATCTGATTTCTCATATTTTATTTTGACGATTATGTCTTCCTATGTAGGTTGGTGCTAAAAAAGTATGTTCGGAGTCAGTCCCACATGGTGGGTATCCCACAATGCGCAACAATACTCCTAAATAGAACGCACAACTGTGGTGGATGGAGTTTCTTTAGTACAACTGTTGCATTTGCTAAGTGTTCCGCCAACGAAACGTAGTCTTTGGTTCGCTTTCCCTACAATATTGTCTATGAGCTGTTTCCAGTTTAAGTTGTTCGTAATTGTTACTCCTAGGTATTTAGTTGAATTTACGGCCTGAAGTTTTGACTGATTTATCGTGTAAATGAAGTTTAACGGGTTTCTTTTCGTGGTTATATGGATGACTTCACACTCCTCATTATTAAGGGTCAATTGGCAATTTTTGAACCATGTAGCTATGTTATCTAAATTATTGCTTTTCATCTTCTGGTGACTTTACTAACCGATAAGTGACAGCATCATCTGCGAACAATCTAAGAAAGCTACTCAGATTGTTTCCTAAGTCGGAACAGTAGGGGCCCTATAACATTTCCCCGGGGAACGCCAGATATCACTTCAGTATTACTCGATGACTTTCCGTCAATTATAACGTACTGTGTCCTTTCTGTCAGGAAATCACGAATCCAATCGCACAATTGTGGCGATATTCCATAAGCACACATTTTGATTAGAAGACTTGTGAGGTACGGTGACGAAAGCCTTCCGGAAATCTAGAAATAAGAAATCTATTTGACATCCCTTGTCGATAGCACTTATCACATTATGCGTGTAATACAAGAATGTGAGAGATTTCAGTACTGCCACGTTGCTTTTCAACAGTAAAAGGACAACGTAACGTTGTTAATTTTATTAGATTATTCGTAGGTTATCGATTTAATAACTTGTGGCGAAAGAGAAATATTCTGTTACTTGGTTGTGTGAGG
This sequence comes from Locusta migratoria, assembly GCA_026315105.1. NCBI lineage: Eukaryota > Metazoa > Arthropoda > Insecta > Orthoptera > Acrididae > Locusta > Locusta migratoria. The sequence goes on along the minus strand of CM048746.1, from coordinate 331,845,284 downwards.
CCTGTAGCAAGGGGGAAAAACATGCGTTCAGAGCTAACGGCCGACCGACAGAGAGCACGACGGTGGCTCTGTTATTCGGAATGGCAGCGGTTCCTGGAAGACGCATTACAGTCGAGGGCCACAACATGTAGGACTGAGGCATGAGCCTTCCAAGTAATTTCGCACACGTTACCGCCATCTGGCTGGCGCCACCGACGCTGGCGTCGTCTGGGCGTGGGCGTCTGGAGCAATACAATATGCCTCCATGGGTGGTGTACGGTGCTTTGCGAAGGGAGAGCTGGGACGTCTGGCGCCGAGTTGGGGAACTCCAGGGTGGCACCTGCCAGGACGTTGTACGTCTCTGGCGCCAAGCTGGCGGACGCTGCTGTTGTACAATAGCGAGGGAGTTTGGCCGTTTGCTGGAAACAACTTGCTGGCTGTGTTTGCGAGGGTGCCTGAAGGCCATCCGCCGCTACCGTGAGAATGCTGGACGTAAGGGCGAGGCCCGACCGGTGGAAGCGCGGGAGAGTTGGCCATTGGCTGATGTAGTATAGTAAGGAGTCTCGGCTGTCGGACTCCCGAACGCAAGCCGTTATTGGCCGTACATTGGCGCCTCGCTATGGATTGGCGTTTCAGTAGACATACGTGGAGCCTGGAGGCTTTGCAGAGAGGACGGAGATTTTTAGAAGTGGAGAGAAAGAGACTGGTGTTTGGACAGCCGAGGAGAGCAGACGCTTCTCTTCTGCTCTCAGTGTTATACTTGTCTTCGAGCAGCGGTACGTAGAGTTTGTGGTACAATTTTTGGAGTTGCTCAAAAACTTGCACTAATAGCGCTGAGGACTGGCAAGCCGAGAGCAAGGTCAGCGTGCCTGATATTAGACGCACCGACGCCCTATTTGCTATTGTCACAGTTCTGGTGTCACCTCTGCCTACAGTAAATTCGTGTATCACACGTAAATTGTCTGTTGTGGCACGAAGTAGCCGAACGAGTGAGATCGTAGTCACTGAGATCCACCGGGGTCGAATTTGCTGATATTTGTTAAATGTCGCTTCTGGAATACGAAGCGACTTGCAGCTATCGATGCACACAGCCGCCGACCAGCCGTCATATTGCTGACATCGCCAGCCATCACAGTTTTGGTACATATGCTAGTGTTTCAAGAGGTGTTCACGTTTTCGGACTATTGGAAACGTTAGGTAAACTCACAGAAATTTGGTATCGGAATATTCCACCGATTACGCCACTGATTCCAGTTAAATGTGTCACAAGTGTTTAGAATCAGATACAATTATCTCAACTTAACAGTCGATTGCTGTAGGAGTGTATATTCTGTTATGTAAAATATGTTCGTTAAATTTGATCTGTGTTGAATTATATGTGAATTTTTGCTCTGTTTTTCATTTCACTTCAGGGAATAAAACGAGTTAAAACAAATTTCTTTACTCAAATCACTCAAATTAATTAGCCCCCTTTACACAATTTTGGATAGGTTTTATTACTTGAAAATTAGATGGTGGGTCAGCCACGCCCATCATTTAAAATCAAGAGAACAAACCATTGGCATTCTCCATTTGCATACCACCCTTGCTTTCATTTTGCAACACACCCACCATAAAACCTACCATTCAAACGATACTTTCTGAATCCTTGTTGACTATGGGTCAAAGGTCGTTCTCTTCGAGGTAGTTCATAATATTTGAGGAAAGTATATGTTCTAAAATCCTGCTGCAAACCGACGTCAGTGATATAGGTCTGTATTTTGCGGATCACTCATATTGGCTTTCTTGAATATTGGCGGAACCTGTGCAACTTTCCAGTCTTCGGGTACGGAACGTTCGCTGAGTGACAGGTTATATATGATGACTAGGTATGGGGCTATTGCATCAGCATAATCCGAAAGTAAACTAATTGGTATACAATCGGGACCGGAAGACTTACTTTTGCCAAGTGATTTAAGTTGCTTTAATACACCAGGAGTATCAAGTTCTAAATTACGCACACTGGCAACTATTCTTGATACGAATTCTGGAGTATTTTCTTCGTCTTCTTTCGTGAAGGAATTTCAAAGGCTGTGGTTAGCAATTCTGCTTTAGCAGAACTGTCATCAGTAGCATCACAGTTACTATCGCGTAGTGAAGGTAATGATTGTGTTTTACTGCTAGTATACTTGACATACGACCAGAATTTCTTAGGAATCTCTGTCAAATTAAGTTGCAGGTTTTCGTTGTGGAATTTGTTATAAGCTTCTCGCATTGAGTTCGAGTTAAATTTCGAGTTTCTGCAAAGACTGCCAGTCTTGAGGATTTTGTGTCAGTTTAAATTTGAAATGCTTTTTTCTTTGCTTTGGAAAGAGTGATCTAACCTGTTTTGTGTACCATGGCGGGTCAGAACCCTCTTTTGTTAATTTGATATAAATCTGCCAATAGTTGTTGATGTTATTTCTTTGAACGTAAGCCACTTTTGAGCTACACTAACATTGTTAGTTTCGAAAGACTGGAGATTCTCACTCAGGAAAGCGTTAATCGAATTTTTATCAAATTTTTTGAATAGACACATTTTTCGTTTATTTTTGGTAGATTTGGGAAATTCGATATTCAGTCTCGCTACAATAACTACATCTACATCTAAATCTACATAGATACTCTGCAAATCACATTTACGTGCCTGGCAGAGGGTTCATTAACCACTTTCATAACTTTTCTCTAACGTTCCATTCTTTAATAGCGCGCGGGTAGAAAGAACACCTAAATCGTTCCGTTTTCGATCTGATTTCTCTTATTTTATTGGGATGGTCATGTCTCCCTAAGTAGGTGGGTGCTAGCAAAATATTTTCACATTCATAAGTAAAAGTCGGTGATTGAAACTTCGCAAACAGATCACGCCGCAATGAATAACGTCTTTCTTTTAATGATTTCCACCCCAATTCGTGCAACATTTCCGTGACGCTTTCCCCCCCGTAACGTGATAAAACAAAACGAGCTGCCCTTCTCTGAACCTTCTCAATATCTTCCGTCAGTCCCACGTGGTGAGGGTCCCACAAGGGGCAACAGTACTCCAGGAGAGGACGCACAAGTCTCTTTGGTGGAGCTGGTGCATCTTCGAAGCGTTCTGCCAATAAAACGTAACCTTTGATTCGCCTTCCCCACAATATTTTCTATGTGTTCTCTCCAGTCAAAGTTGTTCGTAATTGTAACTCCTAGGTATTTGGTAGAATTTACGATCTTAATGTTTGACTGATTTATCGCGTAATGGAAGTTCAGTAGATTTCTTTTAGTGGTCATGTGTATTACTTCACACTTTTCTTTATTTAGTGTCAATTGCCAATTTTCGCACCAAGTAGAAATTTTGTGTAAATCGCTTTGCAGTTGCTTTTGATCCTCTGTTGACTTCACTAACCGATAAACGACAGCATCATCCGCGAACAGTCTAAGGGAGCTATTCAGATTGTCTCCTAAATCATTTATAAACACGAGGAAGAGTAGGGGACCTATAACGCTTCCCTGTGGAACGCCAGATCTCACTTCTGTTTTACTCGATGACTTACCGTCAATTACAACGAACTGTGTCCTTTCTGATAGGAAATCGTGAATCCAATCGCACAATTGGGAAGATATTCCATAAGCACGCAATTTCATTAGAAGCCGCTTGTGTGGTACAGTATCAAAAGCCTTCCGGAAATCCAGAAATATGGAATCGATTTGAGATCCCTTGTCGATGGCACTTAACACTTCATGTGAATAAAGGGCAAGCTGTGTTTCGCAAGAGCGATACTTTCTGAATCCGTGTTGACTATTGGTTAATAGATCGTTCTCTTCGAGGTAGTTCATAATATTCGAACAAAGTATATGTTCCAAAATCCTACTGCAAATCGACGTCAATGAGATAGGGCTGTAATTTTGGGGATCACTCCTATTGCCTTTCTTGAATATTGGAGTAACTTGGGCAACTTTCCAGTCTTTGGGTACAGATCTTTCGCTGAGTGATCGGTTGTAAATTATAGCTATTGCATCAGCATACTCTGAGAGGAATCTAGTTGGTATACAATCCGGCCCGGAAGATTTGTTTTTGTTTAGTGACTTAAGTTGTTTTACTACTCCAGGAACATCTACTTCTAAGTTTCGCATGCTGGCATCTGTTCTTGGATTGAATACTGGAGTGTTCACTTCGTCTTCTTTGGTGAACGAATTTCGGAAAGCTGTGTTTAGTAATTCTGCCTTAGCAGTACTGTCGTCGGTACTATTACCATTGCTATCACGTAGTGAAGGTATTGTTTGTGTTTTGCCGCTAGTGTACTTCACATATGACCAGAATTTCTTTGGGTGTTCTGCGAGATTACGAGACAGGATTTCGTTGTGGTAACTACTATAGGCTTCTCGCATTGATGTCCGCGCTAGGTTTCGTGTTTCAGTAAAAGATTGCCAGTCTTGTGGATTCTGTGTCTTTTTAAATTTTGCATGCGTTTTTCTTTGTTTCTGCAACAGTAATCTGACCTGTTTTGTGTACCACGGGGGGTCGGCCCCCTCTTTTATTAATTTATTTGGTATAAATCTCTCGATTGCTACTGATATTATGTCTTTGAAAGTAAGCCACAACTGATCTACACTGGCATTTTTAGTTTTGAAAGACTGGAGATTATCACTCAGGAAAGCGTGAAGCGAATTTTTATCTGCTTTATTGAATAGATATATTTTTCGTTTATTGTTTGTGCATTTGGGAATTTCGACATTTAGTCTCGCTACAACAACTCGATGTTCGCTAATCCCTGTATAACTCTGTGCTCAATAATCCCTGTGTATGTTTTGATGCTCTTTATTAGCTACGGATTACTTGTTGCTGAGAGGTCAAGTATATTTTCACAACCATTACTATTCTAGTGGTTTCATGAACTAATTGCTCGAGATAATTTTCGGAGAATGCGTTCATTACGATTTCGGACGATGTTTTATGCTTACCTCCGGTTTTAAACATGTATTTTTGCCAATATATCGAGGGAAGTTAAAGCCGCCACAGATTAAAACTGTATGCTTAGGGAAAGTTTTTGAAATTTGGTCCAAGCTTTCTTTGATCGTTTCTGCAATCGAATCATCTGAGTCAGTAAAAAGAGCCAATAGTTAATTTGTTCTGTTGTCTGTCCCTTCGTAAAAATTTCAGCTGCCCTTATCTCTGACTTTAGCCAGCTCTCGGTACCTATAATGATTTGAGATTCAGTACTTTCCTATTAGTGCTTGGAGCTCTGGTGCTTTCCCAACACTGCTACGACAATTTACAACTGTTAGGCCAATGGATTTTAGATCTGTGTCCCTCCTATCTTTAAGCTGTACCCTTTGAGAGTGAAACTCTTTCTGTTTGCTCACGAGGCCCTGTAACCTAAAAAACCGCCAGGTCCACGGCACACAGCTCCCGCTACCCGTTTATAGCTACTTCCTGCGTGTAGTGGACTCCTGAACTATTCAGCGGGACCCGAAACCTCACCAGCCTATGGCACCAAGTCGAGGACTCTGCAGCCCACACAGTCGCAAAACCGTCTGAGCCTCTGATTCAGACCCTCAACTCAGCTCTGTACCAGAAGCTCACAGTCGGTCGTCCACTAAGTTTCAGATGATAAGCTCTGCTTCCATCTTTCAAGCAAGATGGTCAGTCTTTACCACTGCAGGTAGCCGCTCAAAGCCTGAGAAAATCTCTTCGGATCCAAAGTAACACACATAATTGTTACCGACGTGAGCCACCACCTGCAGTTTGCTGCACCCTGTAGCCTCCATGGCATCCATAAGGACCCGTTCCACATCTGGAATGATTCCACCCGGTATGCACACGGAGGACACGTTGGCCTTCTTTCCCTATTTGTTATCCATCTCTCTAAGGGACTCCAGTTCCGAACTACGAACAAACCCATCCTCTGTGAGAGCAGAGTTTATGGTAGCTTCAGGATGAGCGACACCATCCGATCAGTCCCTTGGAATGTCTTACGCCGCCTGCCACGCACTGGAACGACCTCTCACACAACCACGGGTGAGGTGTCTGCCTCATTGCTGGCAGTATCAAGGGACATCGCTGCCGCAGGCCGAACGGTACACACGCTGGGCATCAGTTTGGTTTCCACCAAGGAGGTTAAAATAAAGGGAGATGGCGTTATCTATGCCAAGCACATACGTCAGTTGAAGCCTGTCTGCCATCTTGGTGTGTTGTGGAATGCTATTTCTCCGTTAAAACTATGCTTTCAATCGACCCTCTTACTGTTAATGCAGTGAACGGAAAATCAGTGCAATGTACGTACTTACAAACAATATACTTTCTTGAATAAATAGTAATAAATACTCATCATAATATACATGAAAACGCAATTGTTAACGGCTAATTTGTACTCTTTTAACACGTTTTACATCACGGCAAAACCGCCGGGCGTTTGATTCCTGTTTTAAGTGACCTGAAACATCAGCTCTACAATACGTACACGTCTCCAAGAAACAGCATTATGGCGGAGGCAGGCTTTACTTTTTCAGCGCTAGGGCGTCTCCCTGTATTCTAACCTCCTTGGTTTCCACGACTGGACAACAACTAGTCCAGTCAAATGGTAGTTTGAAGTCGAAAAATTTGGTGTAATTGTTTTTAGTGGTTTATTTTATGTTTCTTTGTGTGCTGAACACGAATCTGAAGTTTTCCAACAAAAATTCCCTCGGCAAATATGAGAAATCAACAAAAAATCACTAAAAATCACATTTTTTTTGGTTATCAACTTATAAAGCAAAGCTATTTACACGAAATGTGACCAAGTAGTAAAAAAAGAGGAGAAAATTACCTACAATTTATGTCTTTAACATTTTTCTGTAAGACGTATGGTTTCCACAAAAAACAGTGGTAAAATACCATGAAAATCAGTCATTTTTTGAAAACAGCAGAAAAGAACATTAATATGAAGTTTTTATTTCATGAAATTAAACATTATTGTAAATTCTTATAAAATAGAAGTTCTGTACTATTTTATATGATTTATGTGCTGATACGGGCCTTCTTAGACACGAGTTGCGTAATTTCTTCGGAACAGCCCTCCAGGTCTTCAACGCCTAAAACAATCAATCAATGCCGTAATCCCAAATACTTCACAATTTATTGAATAGGTATGAAAGCAATACTTATTAAGAATCCTTTGTTCAATCACAAATCTGTAGTAAGTGGAGAAATAAAGGTGCGATAGAATTATTTCTGCATAGTTACCTTCAAGTAATTCAGAGAACTCGGGGTCATCTTCAGTTTCTGTGACGGCCATGTTATTGCAGCTGTTGTCGCAGTTCAGGCACACATTAGAACAGTTGAGACTTGCTTTCTTGCATCCAAAGCTGGTCTGACAGGTCTTCATACACTTACAAGATATAAGTTTCAAAACTGCTTCTGGGGCTGGTGGTTGTAGCGTTGGCACTGGCTGCAGACCATCTTTGGTTTTCTGTCAACCCCACTGTTCAGGATTTTTTCATTTCCAAGCCACTGCTGCACTTGAAAATATACTCTCAACGTATGTTGCTGTGCTGCAACCTCAGTAGGAGGTAGACCCGCAAAATGGGCAGTTGTTCTGTATGCTGACCTTATGTATTGTTTGTACCGCAATTTATTCAAGGACGTGGCTTCCTTTACAGTCAATTTATACAACGCAGTGCGAAACGTTAGACCAGCATTAGTGACAGCGTCACCATGTACAGTAGAATCTTTAAAAATTTCAATGGTCTTGGTTAGAGCAGGCTTTTTCTTGAGGGTTTAGGGAAACTTCATCTTTCCTACTCTGAACAAGGCCGAAGTTCCGTCACATTCTCCCATAGCATGCAAAAACGATATGTTGTCACTAATAGATTTTTCTGGTAGGCAGTCAAGAGAAAAAAATTAGTTGTGGCGCTGTCCCTTTGCCTGGCTTCAGAAAGTATACATTAGAATATACACCCTGACAACGACCAATCATGATCACAAGCAAATCTGAGTCTTCACCCACAATAAAAACAAAGTTATGTTGTTATGCAAGATCAATTGCTGTGATTACAATAAGTGTATCTGCATCCTCTTGTGCTTGCTTCGTTTGAATTCCATTTAATTAGAAATTTCTCTTGTGAAACCGTCGGGATCATTCTTTCGTCGAACATGACATCTACTGACATGTGTCTGCGTGACCTTCTTGCTCTCTCTGCATATTTAGTACCCTCTTGAGAATAATCATCGAAGACAACTACAGCATTGTCCTTGTACTTTGCCTTAACAAATGAAATGTAACTCTCACAAATCGATAAAAATGATTGACTCCTGATACACGACTCTGTGCAGCAAGTATCCTCCATCCATGACGTACATATATATGGAGGAGGATAGTCGTCCATAGCATACGGTATTGATCGTATCTCTTCAATAATTACATCAGCTGCTATCTCAACTAATCGTAGACGTTCTTCCCGTTCTGACGAACATCTTTCCATGTACCACACTTCAGTCAAACTTTCATGGCCTGTATTTTTGAAACATACGACTTTATTTTGTTTGATCTTGATACGATAATATCTTCCCCACATCTATCCAATAAATGTTGTATTACAGTTCTTCTTTCAGGAATGAAGTTGCCCTCTCTCTGAGTTATTAGCTGATCTAATGAAAACTGACATTCCTCGTCATTCCTTTCCATAAAATTGAAAATGTCATTCATAGCCCTCTGAATCTCTTCAGCATAAGGGTCAACTGTTTTCTTTTTATCAGCCTTTGGCCTACTAATGTAAAGATTTTAAAAAAATTTATCATGGGACTTACAGTAAGCAGCCACCATGTCTGTTATCGGCTGGATCCTATTAATAACTGCTGCACTAAAATCATCTCCACGTAGTTGAGCCTGTTTCATAACTGTGTCTTTCATCTCAATTTTCGTCACCAAATGCACCAAATTACGTTTATACGGAGACAGTCGTTGTTGTGGCCTTGCGTAAGCTTCAGGAATACCTGTTCCACACACAAAACAATGTGGTTTCCAATGGAAATCGTCAGTCAGCCGGCCGCGGTGGCCGCGGGGACTGATACACTCCAGTCACGGTCTGCACGGCCACTACGGTCGGGGGTTCGAATCCCCCCTCGGGCATGGATATTTGTGCCGTCCTTAGTATAAGGTAGTTCGTAAGTAGTTTGTAAGTTTAGGGACTGATGACCCCGTAGTTAAGTCCCATAAGCTTAACAAACATTTGGAAATAGTCAGAGGATGATCTTAATTTTCCTGAAGATGTGCTTGGTTCAGCAGCTTTCTTCAAGAAGGCAGCTATCATTCTTTCATTTATGTAACTTCTCTGGCATGAAACATGTAGGCTGACAGATGTTTTATCCGCAAAAACACCCACCTTCCTATCATTTCTTTTTTTACTAGCACACTACTATTCATTTTTCCTTGACCACTATCGCTGCACCCTCACCTAAATCTTTTTCACAAATAAAACACTTATCACACGACATTGCGCCCGAATTGTTGCGCTATATCTCAACGAAAACATTCAAACATAGCTTCACGTCTTTGAGAGAAAGGAAAATAACAGGATCACGGCAGCGAACGTACACAAACTGGAGAATTGAGGACAGTTCGGTGTTTCGGCAGGAAGACCCCCTTCGCCTGTCATAAATTTTAGGGCAACGGCTGCAAAGGTGGGACGGAGGGGCGGGCCGCAGCCACAGGCAGACACAGCGTGGGCGCGCAGCTGAGTGCACGCTCACAAAAGAAAAGAAGAGCTGCTTCCATGGATCCGAAGGTAAACACGTTGAAAGGCAAGGAACTGCTGATGAAATAATCCACCCGAAAAAACTTGCAATTTTTTTCTATTTTCCAAAATTTACTGATTTCACCGCTTTTTCAACGTTGTTTTACGTGGAAACCATGTGATGTACAAAAATATGTTAGAGACATAAATTGTGGGTAATTTTCCCCTCTTCATTTTATTACTGGGCCACTTTTTGTGTAAATAGCTTGCTTTGCAAGTTATAAGCTGAAAACCAAACCACTGACAATTGTGATTTTTGTTGTTTTTTGAAGATTTCTCATATTTGCCGATGGAATTTTTGTTGGAAAACTTCAGATTCGTATTGCGCACCCCAAAAAACATAAAATAAACCACTAAAAACAATTACACCAAATTTTTCTACTTTGAGCCCTTTTTGTGCACGATTTGACTGGACTAAACGGCGTCCCTCGATCGCAGCCTCAAGCTGTGCAACCAAGGTTAACACAGCTTGAAGCTGGGAGCGAAGTGTCACCAGCTCAGACTGCAAGCGCACACAGCAGTCACAGTCTCTATTTATGATTACATTACCGAGAAAAAATGACTACTAGAAGGACGCGATGTAGACTCGACAGAATCCAACGCAAAACAAGATAGACGACTGTCGGGATTCACAAGGCGAAAGAATACACTAACCAGTGACTTCACAAGAATCTGAGACTAATATACACGCAAGCTCACGAGAAATTTAATATGCAGAAGCAAGAACCTCACATAACAGTCAAAATATGTCGTTTCTAGAAGGAAGCCGGTTATATTTACAAGAATAGTGTACTCTGTACGGTGCTCAAAGGAAGACTACACTTTTTCTTAAACGGGAATTTGAATCTAATCATCACAAGAGCGAGCATAGGAAGAATTTACAAACAAACGAAAAAACACAGACTAAAAATCAAAATACCTTATGTCGCTTCTAATCAGAAGCCGGTTTCATTTCCTAAATAGGAAGGCGGTCTGTGCTGCGAAATCGCCGGCAGCTAAACAGACACATGTGCTGCTGTACTCGTACGAAAACCAAACAAGCGACTGACGCGGTAAGAACGGCGCAATGCACAGCTTTGGTCCTACACTATTTTGAGAAGAAATGCGAGAGTGGGCCTACTAAATACAAAAACAAGTAACGAACGTAAGACTTAAAATTGCAGAGCAAACAAACAAATGAAAATAGTTCGCTGGTACTTACTACTTGAGCGTTGTCAGTGCTGCCTGCTTGGGAGCGGTGGCCTAACGAAACGTCTTAATAAATGAAGTGCGAAAAGTAATAACAGAGGCTATAATTGCTGACAAATATTTCAATAAAGACGTGTACCTTTATAATAGATGTTGATGTCGCTGTCCTCGCTGGTGATTGGTGGTGCCGAAGGATCTTCGTCATAGGCTATGCCCCGCCGAAGCAAGGTTGTCACCACGAACGCTTCGTCTATGCGCCACGTGGGCTCCACCTGTCAGTAATCCAGAATAGTGCTTTAATGCTTTATTAATACACCTTTAACAGTAACATATTAAAATTACATTCGACTGTCTTTATTATTTGACATAACCTCGAGATTGTACGGTTACTAAGCGGGGAGTACTTTCTACATGCTAAACTGTATAGAATGCCGTTTTGCAGTGTGTAGTTGGAGTATCATTAAGTCAAGCAGAAGAGCAAAGAAGAAAACATAGAATTTTTTTTTCAGGTAAAACAGGGTGTCACTTCGCACGTCCTTACAATGTACTAGCAACTGACATTATTGTTTCCGCCCAAGGCTCTATTAAGTTTTCTATAGATTTTAACATTCTGAGATTGTTTTCCTTTGTCGATGACTATTGAGATTAATAAGTAAAATGCAATTTAGAAAGAGTTTCTAATGAAAATGACATGGACATCAATAAATGGTTAAGTGAATACATTCTCGCAAGACGATGAGAAAATTAAGTAGTTGTATTTCAGAACGTAGCATATGCATCAATCGGGCGTGAAGTAACAATTTTAATTATTGAGATTACAGGCTGATAAAGAAATCAATTGGGAATACGATTTAACGTAACTGTTTAATCTCCTATGCAATCCATTACTTGAAATTCTGACAGTAAATAGTAGTTTAAAATTTAAAAGGATAGCAGATTTTGCTTTGTTTGCATATTTTAAAACATTTCGAATTAATTTTGGTGTGGATTTAAATCTTTCTACAGAAACTTGTTCAGGGAATTGAACATACTAAACAGATCTGATCAGCGTATTATCAACAAATTAATGTTAATTAATGACATTTCTTGTAATTGTCTTTCACTTTTTGAAACAAATAATTCAGCATATGCATAAGTTCAAACAATTATTTTTCTATAAATGAAGGAAGTAATTAGTATTTATATTCAGTACATTCCATTAAAACATGTTTCAAAGGCTCTTGATATAATTCCAACTCGCCATACTTCGTCTGTGCAACACTATAAGCGAAAAGTCTCAGGTATCTTTTCGGTTGTTCGTTTTTTTTTTTTTTTTTTTTTTTTTTTTTTTTTTTTTTTTTTTTTTTTTGTGTTCAGAAGGACAGAACGCCTATTTGTCAAACTATTGCTTATCTCAATATCGTCTCAAAACTTATCAGCTGTTTGTGCTTCGCTATCAGATACTATCAGTAAGGTTTCTAAAAACACTCTAAAACTATCTGTACTCTTATCAGTATGATGTAATTAGCATGTTGTTGTAATATTCTGTCCAAAGACTGGATTGAACCAGTTCTTCATGCTACCCTGTCCTGTGCAAGCCTCTTCATCTCTCAATAAAAACGGTAACCTACATCCATTTGAACCTGCTTAATGTATTCCTCTCTCGGTCTCCTTCTACGGTTTTTACCTCACACTTCCCTCTAATGCCTAATTGACGACTCCTTGTTGTCTCAGAATGTATCCCATTAATCTACCCCGTCTCTTAGTTAAGATATGCCAGAAATTTCTTTTCTCCCAAATTCTGTTCTGTATGTCCATCAGTATGGCCATCAGTAAGACAAGTCATATTTCCAAAATTTTAACACAAATTATTTACAGAAGGATGGAAAGGCTGATAGATTCTGACCTCGGGGAAGGATTCATAAGAAATTTAGGAACACGGGAGGCAATACTCATCCTGCGACTTGTCTTAGAAGATAGCTTAAGAAAAGGCAAACCTGTATTTATAGCTTTTGTAGATTTGGAGAAAGCTTATGATAATGTTGAGTGGAATACACTGTTTTAAATTTTGAAGTCAGCAGGGGTAAAATATAGGGAACATAAGGTTATGAAAGGGATGCAGTGGCTGGGAAGGGAGTAAGGCAGGTTTGTAGCCTTTCTCCAAGGTTATTCAATTTGTACATTGAGCAAGCTGTGAAGGAAAGCTCAGGAAATTTGGAGAAGGAATTAGAGTTCAGGGCAAAGAAATAAAAACATTGTGTTTTGCTGATGACAGCAAAGGACCTGGTAGAGCAGTTGAACGGAATGGACACTATATATATATACAGTTCTTTTTCGAAACTGCCTTACTTCGAGTCGCTTTCATGTATGCCAGCACATGTCAAACGACTCGATTGTGTTTCTCTCACAGCCACGAATCACTGCCATATATGACGAGCCTCCTTTCAAAATGTTCTTAGTACATTTTAATTTCATGTGAAATTCATTGACGGAAAGTCGGTGTTCTTTACGTAACGTTTTGAAGGACCGTTATCTCACATACAAATAGTTACCCAACTTAATTTGGCTCTTTGTTGTATGATGAAACAATAAAATATTTTCTCCAAATAATAAACGTCAAGTACCTTTTCGGACTGTTTATAAGACACAACACTTTTTACATTTTTTCTGGCGTAATAAACCATCATCTGTGACGTAGATTGATGAAATCGCATAATGCATGCAAAACAATTGCGCTATATTGTGAACATTGACTTTTGCATTTCTCATGATATTAAAAATGTTGTTCGTTTGTAAGATGGACCTACTTTTTCTGGTATTTTAGGCGCCTTCAGAGTTTATAATAAAATAACACAGTGGTTTTTTTTTTTTCAAATTTATTTCTAGGTTAAGATAGTTCCATATTTTTTATGTATCAGCCAGAGCGTCCATTAAGATATATACTAGTCGACTTAGCTCCCAAACCAGCACGGGTTTTCTATTTCCGCCGGTTCGCCATCGCCCACCAAGTTCTTACCTAAACGCTATGGCGAAATCCGCCACCTGATCGCTCGTCTGGCCTTGCAGAACCGGGAGCCGCAAGCCTCGCCCGTCGGCATGAGGGCTGGTCTGTCTTCCATACAATTCCAGAATTAGAATAATTACGTTACGTACTGAGTACATATCCGTACTGTCACAATTGCAGCATGCACCAGTACCCGTGATACCCCCCTAACACTCCCACTTGCACCGATGCATGCGAGTACTCGTCATGGCATACTGTCACCATCACCTAGAGAAAAGGCCGCGGCGCTCTCGTGTGACGTCAGGGAGAGTAGGTTGCGCGCGCATTACTGACTGGCTCGCTGCTTCGGCATAGTGGGCCGTGCCCCAGCGGCTACCCAGTAAGCTACGCGCGCGCAACCTACTCTGCCTGTCACACGAGAGCGCCGCGGCCTTCTCTCTATGTGGTGGTGATACTGTCCACTCGTAGACATTTCATATTAGTTGGTGGGTCGACTCGTCAAAATAAAAATCCCTTTTTACTGTAACGCAAGAATACCCAAAAGCATTCATGTCTGAAGAACATGCTGTCTATTCTAATCTTGCGATTTTATTATAATGAACGTATGAATTCACAGAATTCACAATATCTGCACGCTGAGAGCGAGAAGTATCGTCCATTGAGACGAATCTCTCATCGAAAGGCTTCCAATATGTCTGCACTTATACCTCAGAGGATGTCATCCCTGTACCGTACGCCGTTCCATTGTCTTTTAAGACTACCACTGGCCCCACATAATGCCACCCCAAAACTTTAGATAAACACCACCTTGCTACGCTCGCTGCACGGTGGGTTTAAGACTTTCAGGCTGATCAGATTGCTTCGTAACACACTGGACTCGCATTCGGGAGGACGGTGGTTCAAATCCACCTCCGGCCATCCAGATTTAAGTTTTCCGTGATTTCCCTAAATCACTCCAGGCAAATGCCGGAATGATTCCTTTGAAAGGGCACGGTAGATTTTCTCCACCTCCATCCTTCCCCAAAACTCCGAGCGTAAGCTCCGTCTCTAATGACCACGCTGTCGACGGGACGTTAAACCCAAAGCTTCCTTCCTTCCTTCCAGATTTATTTCAAAACCGTCTTCGACGATTTTATGGTGAAAAGAGGTGCGAGTCCTCTCTGTGACTAGCACTTTATGCCAATTTTAACGAGTCCAGTGCTGTTGGGTCTACCACGCTGTATGGTTTCTAGGTGTCAAGGCTGGATGTCGGGAATAAATTTGCCAGTCATGCAACCTATTACGTACAGTTTTAGTTCAAAAACGATGTCCTGCGGCTGAACGAAATTATTAATCAGTATGGCGAGGATCCTCTCAGGGTTCGTTCGATCTGAAATGTGTAAACAACTCATCAGTTGCTGTGGTAGCCTTTAGGCAGACAGAGCGAGCCAAGTCATCGACAGTTTCCTGTATGTCTGTACCTCCTCCACGCCCGAACAACATTACTTTAATCAAGCGAAGTTTCCAGACATCTCGGAGTGAACTAGAGTCCCTAGAGACACAAACTTCGGAATTGACCTCCGAAACACGTAAGAACTACAGTCAACATAAGTAATGTACTTCCTTCTTGGTGTTATGCACTGCAACGTATCGACCATCTTACCCACTCCGTCGCATTGGAGCTGCTCATACCAGGTTGTTTACATCTTTGTGCGGGTTGAGTGGTATCTATGAAAAATCTGAGGAACTGTGTTCTTGACGCAATATACACATTCAACGTCAGTATTCAGGAGATCTTGAAACCAAGGTCTCCTGATGAACTGTGTCTTTACACTAACACTCTTACTAGATCGGTAAATCCGATAAACATATCTTGATGTTTCGTAAGTCTAGCTTCCGTTAACAGTCGCCTGTAGCTTTCGTAAAGTCAAACTGATCGTCCTCCAAAGGATCTTCACATATAAGATAAACATTTTAAAATTAACATAGCTTCAGTAAATAATTTCAACAGTGAATAAAATAATGGTAGTTCAGTTTAGTGATCGGGCGGTTCTAATGTTTTTCTGGGCAGGAATTGTAAGAGAAAATACTTTTGTTGTCAACTTACGACCGCTGAACCGAAGCTTTCGAAGAATGTGGCGAAACCTTCACTAAGCCAGAGCACAGACCACCAGTTGGGGCTGACGAGATCGCCGAACCACTGGTGAGAGACCTCGTGTTCGATGACGGTCAGCACCTTCTCCTTCGTCGCCTCTGAGGTGTAGTTGTCGAGAGCCAGCACATAGCCCTGCCTGTGGAAATAATTTAAGGATTTCTGGGCACTGCCGAAGCAAAGTATGGGAATGTGTGAGCGGCCGTTTGTTAATGAATGTTTCGTAAACACATTGCATATAGCATAGTGATTTGGTGCAGCTCCTCCAGGACAAACAGAGCGTTTCAAAAAATGTTCAAATGTTTGTACAGCTTATGGGACTTAACTACGGGGCCATCAGTCCCTAAACTTACAAACTACTTATGTCCTAGCTAATACTAAAGACGGCACAAATATCTATGCCCGAGGGTGAATTCGAATCCCCGACCGTAGTGGCCGTGCAGACCGTGACTGGCGCGCCACAGACCGCTCGGCAACAGAGTGTTAACGTGGTAGAAGAAAGAAGTGAGATGTATAGCAGAAATCAGTGTATCCTGTAGACAATTCAATAAATTGTAACGCCTATACATTATTCACTCTAAGTGACCTACTCTATACAAGACAAACCGAAGCGAGCTATACGGTACGGCAGTTGTTTCATTATCATAAAACACGTACAAAGTATAACTAAAATCGTTTAACAAACTAAGCAAAATCCAAAAGCTAAGTAAATATGAGAATATGAGAGTTGATGTGTTTAAGCGCAGTAGCCCATACAAATTTTCAAGAATGTTTAAAAAAATATATCGTTATGCATTATTGCTTTGTATAAACGATAGCACCAATGATTGGTGAAATGATACTTGACTGAAAATATATGTTTTCAAAATTTATACTTCTGTTCTTACAGGAATGTTCCTTACTGTTCTAACACTTCATTCGTCCGTACCGAACAATAGTTTCATGAAATATTCAATGCGCAGTAGAACCATTACTACTTTTTTGAAGGTTTACTCAGGGAAGATACATCAGTAACTAAAGCAAGTTGAAAATGTTACAAAAATACCTATATTTATTTGCTAAGTAATTTTTAAATCCAGTAAAATATAATACAAAATTTTATCCAGATTACCACAACCTTTAGTGAGAAACATGACCATTAGGTTCAATAATTCGTATCATGCAACTAACCTGTTGTCCATAACAGTAGCATGAAGCAGTAAATTTTATAAATAGGCTGCGCAGTGCTTAAGTGTCGGACAATGGCTCCCCAGGCCTTGGGTTCGACCACTGCTCAAGTCTGAGATTTTTATCAGTGAATTATCATCTGACAGACTTTGTTCATGTGGAAAATGATACCGTGGTACTGAATCCATGTCAAATTGTAGGTGCCCATATAGCTGATTCCTTTCAGGAACGCCGTCTCTAACGACCACGCTGTCGACGGGACGTTAAACCCTAAGATTATTCAGGAACGCAAAAGCATACCAATTTCAAGACGACTTTATCAAATGAAGGACGATAGCAATCAACGCCGAAATAGGTGCCACTAATTGTGCGTGACCGGAATTTACTTTCCCGATCAACAAATTTAATAGTTGTAATATCACCTTGACCTTATTTATAGTCAGTTTCGGTGGAGAACTTAATTTTTTCTTGCCTACTCAGTCTACTTAATTTTCAGTATCCCCTTCAGAAACTTCGATACTTTTATTTTCTGGTTTCTCAAAGTACATGGTTCCCTCTTATGTAACGCTTTACACCAAACAAACAATATCGCGTGTTTCTGTCTCAAGTAATCTTATTCTTCGTCTCCAATGATCAAGCGGTCGACGGTATGTTAAACTCCAAACTTCTCTCTTCTTCCTTTCTTTCCTGTCAGGGTCTGTACATTGAAGTGTAGCAATTCGCAGTCCTTGTGGATATCCAGGTTCTCTTGCATTTAATCTATTATTTCCGATGGTTCTCTCATGTTTGAAAGCAACACTTGATATACCATTCTGTTGGCTTGTTAAATCTAGCAAATAACTGGAATTTTCTTTGGTGATTTACTCTCTTAGCCTTCGAAGATCGAAGGCAGTGATGTCGTCAATTTAACATTTTGGAGGGCGGGTTGTCTCCTCCGATATCAAACCATACCGCAGGACTACTTCTCTGCCGTAGATACCGTTAAGGGGATCCGAATGTGATAACGATAAAAAAATGTAAATTACGACAGTTGAATGTGGCCCAATATGTATAATTTTTTACTTTCTAATCATGTATGCAAGACTTGGTGTTAAGTAACTGGTCTGCCGATATATCTAGACTCTGAAACCGGTTAGCTGTAAAAACAAAAACTTAATTTGTTCAAATGTTTGTTATGTTCATGGGACTTAAATGCGGGGTCATCAGTCCCTAAACCTTTCAAGTTACTTACACTCCTGGCCATTAAAATTGCTACACCACCAAGGCGACGTGCTACAGACGCGAAATTTAACCGATAGGAAGAAGATGCTGTGATATGCAAATGATTAGCTCTTCAGAGCATTTACACAAGGTTGGCGCCGTTCGCGACCCCTACAACGTGCTGACATGAGTAAAGTTTGCAACCGATTTCTCATACAAAAAAAGCAATTGACCGGCGTTCCTTGGTGAAACGTTGTTGTGATGACTCGTGTAAGTTGGAGAAATGCGTACCATCAAGTTTTCGACTTTGATAAAGGTCGCGATTGCGGTTTATCTTATCGCGACATTACTGCTCGCGTTGGTCGCGATCCAATGACTGTTAGCAGAATAAGGAATCGGTGGGCCGGCCGTGGTGGCCGAGGGGACTGAGGCGCTCCAGTCACGGTCTGCACGGCCACTACCGTCGGCGGCTCGAATCCCCCCTTGGGCATGGATATTTGTGCCGTCCTTAGTGTAAGGTAGTTGATAAGTAGTTTGTAAGTTTAGGGACTAATGACCCCGTAGTTAAGCTTAACAAACATTTGAATGAATCGGTGGGTTCAGGAGAGCAATACGGAACGCCGTGCTGTATCCCAACGCCCTCGTATACTAACAGTCGAGATGACAGGCATCTTATCCGCATGGCTGTAACGGATTGTGCAGCCACGTCTCGATCCCTCACTCAACAAATGGGGACATTTGCAAGACAACAACCATCTGCACGAACAGTTTGAAGACGTTTGCAGCAGCATCGACTATCAGCTCGGAGACCATGGCTGCGCTTACCCTTGACGCTGCATCACAGACCGAAGCGCCTGCGATGGTGTACGCAACGACGAACCTGGATGCGTCATTTTTTCGGATGAATCCAGGTTGTGTTGACAGCATCATGATGGTCACATCCGTGTTCGGCGACATAGCGGTGAACGCCCATTGGAAGCGTGTATTCGTCATCGCCATACTGGCGTATCACCCGGCTTGATGGTGTGGAGTTCCATTGGTTACACATCTCGGTCACCTCTTGTTAGCATCGACAGCACTTTGAACAGTGGCCGTTTCATTTCAGAAGTGTTACGACCCGTGGCTCTACCCTTCATTCAATCCCTGCGAAACCCTACATTTCAGTAGGATATGGCACGCCCGCATGTTGCAGGTCCTGTACGGGCCTTTCTGGATACGGAAAATGTTAGACTGCAGCGCAGGCTAGCACATTCTCCAGATCTCTCACCAATTGAATACGTCTGGTCAATAGTGGCCGAGCCGCGGTGGAGTAGCCTAGAGGTCTAAAGCACCTCGCTGCGGAGCGCACGATTGCTCGCCGTGGAGGTTCGAGTCCTCCCTGGGGCTTGGGTGTGCGTGTTTGTCCGTAGGTTAGTTTACCTAGGTTTAAGTAGTTTGTAAACTACAGACTGAGGACCACGCAGTTGGGTCCGATAGATTTACAGACATTTGAACGTTTTTGAATAGTGGCCGAGCAACTGGCTCATCACAATACGCTAGTCACTACTCTTGATGAACTGCGATATCGTGTTGAAGCTGCATGGGCATCTGTACCTGTACACACCATCCAAGCTCTGTTTGACTCAATGCCCAGAAGTATCAAGGCCTTTATTACGGCCAGAGGTGGTTTTTCTGGGTACTGATTTCTCAGGATCAATGCACCCAAACTGCGTGAAAATATAATCACATGTCAGTTCTACTATAATATATTTGTCCAATATATATATATATATATATTTCTTTAACATCTGCATTTCTTCAAAATGTTCAAATGTTTGTTAAGCTTAAGGGACTTATCTGCGGGGTTATCAGTCCCTAAACTTACAAACTACATATGAACTAGCTAATACTAAAGACGGCACAAATATCCATACCCGAGGGGGGATTCGAACCCCTGACCGTAGTGGCCGTGCAGACCGTGACTGGAGCGCCTCAGTCCCCGCGGCCACCGCGGTCGGCTGCATTTCTTCTTGGTGTAGCAATTTTAATGGCCAGTAGGGTAGAAACTAACTTATACTAAAGGCAGCACAAAAATCCATGCTCGAGGTAGCATTCCAACGCTGACAGTGAACAGCTTCACGCATAGGAGCATAGCGCGTCAATGCGCTCGGGTACTCTGGCGCGGCAACTTAATTTGTAACTCTGACGGTCGACCTAATAAACAAGTTGGTAGTCAGTGACCTGTACGTGATGAGCCCCCAGTTCTCCATGGCGCCTGCGGCGAAGTCCGGCACGGCGACGTGGTCCATCTTGGAGAGGTTGCCGTGGTTGTAGGGCACGCGCACCAGCCGCTCCATGGCGCGGACGGTGCTTGGCGCCATCAGGCTGGGGTACTCGGCCTGGGCCGCGGTCTCCCTGGTGGTCCAGACGGTGGTGTTGGCCTCCAGCGGCGACTGCACGCCCACGAAGTCGGACACCACCCAGGCCAGCAGGAAGGCGCTCATCACCGGCGTCCGCTCGAACGTCAGCGTGCGGCGACCGTCATCGTCGTCACTGCAAGGGAAAGTGGCTCTGTTCATCACTGAACACGACCAGAAATTGGCTCGAGGCCACACCGAAAATGGTACCTGAGATTGCCCTCATGTCATAATTAAAGATGTGAGATCAAAACTACACTTCTCAAAACAGTTACTGTTTGGCCACGATAACTTGACGATTTGCGCGGTGGCTGCTGGGAGCTCCATTATGGCTGCTGCGGAAAAGTAAAGGGTGAGGGGAAGGTAGCTTGCTGCAGTGTTGAAACCGTTACTCTAACAATGTGTACAGTAATATTTCCCGTCAAGGACCATTGTAACGTTGGCAGCACTTGTAAATAAAAGAATAACTTTCAACTAGTGCCGATATTCGCTGCTTGTGGCAGCACGAGCGAAATCGTCAAGTTATCGCGGCCAAATAGTAGTGGATTAGGTGAGAGATCATACACAATATACTTAGTCGGAGTGATAAGTCTGGTAAAAATATAATAAAAATTCCAGAATGAAACTTTCACTCTGCAGCGGAGTGTGCGCTGATATGAAACTTCCTGGCAGATTAAAATTGTGTGCCGGAACCGGGACTCGAACCTGGGACCTTTGCCTTTCGCGGGCAAGCGCACTACCGACTGTGCTATCTCGACACGACTCACGATGCCGCCTCACAACTTTACTTCCGCCAGTACTTCGCCTCCCACTTTCCCAACTTGACAGAAGCTCTCCTGCAAACCATGCAAGACTAGCAGCTAAGCCATGTCTCCACCGTATCCTTTCTTCCAGGAGTGCTAGTCTTGCATGGTTCGCAGGAGAGGAGAGCTTCTGTGAAGTCTGGAAAGTGGGAGGCGAGGTACTGGCGGAAGTAAAGTTGTGAGGCGGCATCGTGAGTCGTGTCGGGATAGCACAGGCGGTAGTGCGCTTTCCCGTGAAAGGCAAAGGTCCCAGGTTCGAGTGCCGGTTCCGGCACACAATTTTAATCTGCCAGGAACTTTCATAATAAAAATTGTTTTCAAGGCGAAAAATCACTTTATTTCTCGACGTTGTCTCCTTTCAAGGCTATAAACTTGATCCAGCGAGTTTCCAATCTTTTCAACCCTTCGTCAAAGTAGCCTCTGTCAAAGTCTGCAAAATAGTCTGTCACAGCTGCGGACACTACCTCGTTCGATGAAAATTTCTTCCCACAAAACCAAATTTTCAAGTCTGGGAGTAAAAAGAAGTCACTCGGCGCCAAGTCTGGTGAACACGGTGGGTTAGGATCCAGTTTGAATCCCAAGTCGTGCACTTTCGCCATTGCGATAGCTGCTGTGTCGGCTGGAGCATTGTCCTACTGAAACAGCAGTTTCTTTCATGTCAATTTCAACCAATCCAGCAGAGGCGCATTATAGGACCCAGTTATGGATCTGCCTCTTTTGAATAGGATTACATTCTGGGATTCCCAAAAGACAGTGGCCATCACCTTTCCAGCTTACAAAACAGTCTTCTCCTGCTTTGGTGCACTTTCCCCAATCTTTGTCCATTGTTTGAGCTGTTGTTTGGTTTCTGGAGTGTAATGGTGGATCCAAGTTTCATCAACAGTTATGAATGTCTGCAAAAAGTCACGTGGGTTGTGCCTGAACAGTGTGAGATTCTTAGCGGAAATGTTCTTTTGTTTCCGTTTTTGGTCCACAGTGTGCAGGCGCGGCACCCATCGCGCACAGTTTTTCATGGAGGATGTAATGCATTTGTTCAGTTTAGATGCCTACAGTGTTAGCTATCTTGCGAACTTTTAATCTTCCATTACCATATCATGCACCTTATCGATGGTTTCCTGTGTGGTGACTTCAATGGGCCGAGCGGACCGTGCTCCATCTTCCGTGCTTTTCCGACCGCATTTAAAGACATTATGCCAAAAGTAAATGGTCTTCAATGTTGGTGCAGAATCCACATTGACCTCATCTGACTAGGATTTGATCTGTGCAGCAGTGCAGCCTTACAAATGAAAATGTTTAATGAGCACACTAAATTCGTTTTTCTCCATCCTAAGGAACTATCTACGCAGTTACCACTTCAGTTGGCAGCCAACAATCAACTAATAACAGCTGCTGTTAGAAACTTGCTTTAGAATCCGTGGAAATATCAGGATTATCACCAACAGTGGAGGTTCCGAAAATTACCCGCTCTTTCATACATATTTACCAGACTTATCAAACCACTCTCGTACATACGGTAACGTATTTTATTCAGATATTGGTTACAATTGCGATTTTTGTGTAACACAGTACGATATTTTTCTGTCTCAACTCTTTAGAGTGAAGCGCCGTGGGACTACCATAACTCTGAAACTTATCCTTGTTGCCCGTTAATATGGTGTGAGATCACCTCGGATAGCTAGTACAGAGTTTATCAATCAGCACTTGAAGAATATTTGGGCATTCTTCCATGAGACCAATATTCAGATCTGCAACCGTTTTGGGAGGTGCTGGTCTGGCTGCAGTACATCTGCCAAATGCATTCCAACATGCTACATTGGGTTTAAGTCTGGTGAATAAGATGGTCACTCCATTCGTTCATATCTCTCAGCTTCAAGCATGTTGTCCACCAGTTCAGCTCTGGGGGAACGAGCTTTATCGTCTATCAGAAGGAACCTGTCTAGTATGGGACCAGCGTAGGGCACAACAAAATGTTGAAGGATCTCGACTCTATACCCGTGACCTGTCAAAGCGCCATTCAGAACGACATAGAGGTCGCCAATACTGACTCCTGCCCACACCATTCCTTCATCACTATGATATCGTGATGTTTCCTTCAAGTAGGCGGGGTTGTTCCGAGTTCCACAGCCGAACACAAAATCTTGAGTCATATGTGAACAGATCGTGCCGCCATGTGTTACGATTCCAATCCTGATGTTCCTCCGCCCACTTTATATGCAGTAAACGGCGTAGTGGTTTTAATGGGACACACACAATATGCCTCTGTGCATAGAGGCGACATTCCAGAAGGCGGACTATCTGTGTTGATATTGTGTATTCTGTTGCTGCCTGGAGTGTACGTTGCAGCTGAGTTGCATTCGGACTCCTGTCTCGAGAGGCTGTTAACAAGAGATGAAGTTCGTCTTTTGCTGATGTGTCCCATGGACCACCTTCACCTTGCCTTCTTTGAACGGTTCCTATTATGTGAAATCGCGTCCAGGTCTTGGAAATTACATTTTGCGACACTTCAATGGCTGCATCCGCCTCATCTACATCTACATCTACATCTACATAGATACTTTGAAAATCACATTTAAGTGCCTGGCAGAGGGTTGATTAACCACTTTCATAACTTTTCTCTACCGTTACATTTTCTAATAGCGCGCGGGAAGAAAGAACACCTAAATCGTCCCATTTTCGATCTGATTTCTCTTATTTTATTGGGATGATCATGTCTCCCTAAGTAGGTGGGTGCTAGCAAAATATTTTCACATTCAGAAGTAAACGACGGTGATTGAAACTTCGCAAACAGATCACGCAGCAATGAATAACGTCTTTCTTTTTATGATTTCCACCCCAATTCCTGCAACATTTCCATGACACTTTCCTCCTCGTAACGTGATAAAACAAAACGAGCTGCCCTTCTCTGAACCTTCTTAATGTCTTCCGTCAGTCCCACGTGGTGAGGGTCCCACAAGGGGCAACAGTACCCAGGAGAGGACGCGCAAATGTAATGTAGACAGTCTCTTTGGTGGAGCTGGTACATCTTCGAAGCGTTCTGCGAATGAAACAATGAAACGTAACATTTTTGTTCGCCTTCCCCACAATATTTTCTGTGTGTTCTCTCTAGCCTAAGTTGTTCGTAATATTAACTCCTAGGTATTTAGTAGAATTTAAGACCTTAAGGTTTGAAGTTCAGCGAATTTCTTTTAGTGGTAATGTGTATTACTTCACAATTTTTTTATTTAGTGTCAATTGCCAATTTTCGCACAATGCAGAAATTTTGCCTAAATCGCTTTGCAGTTGCTTTTGATCCTTTGTTGACTTCACTAACCGATAAACGACAGCATCATCCGCGAACAGTCTAAGGGAGCTATTCAGATTGTCTCCTAAATCGTTTATAAACACAAGGAAGAGTAGGGGACCTATAAAGCTTCCCTGTGGAACGCCAGATATCACTTCTGTTTTACTCGATGACATCCCGTCAATTACAACGATAGGAAATCGTGAATCCAATCGCACAATTGTGGAGATATTCCATAAGTACGCAATTTCATTAGAAGCCGCTTGTGGGGTACAGTGTCAAAAGCCTTCCGGAAATCCAGAAATATGGAATCGATTTGAGATCCCTTGTCGATGGCATTTAACACTTCATGTAAATAAAGGCCTCCCTCTGAATCTGTCACACTTCTAAACTTCCTTTGGTTCTCCATGCCATAGCTTCGGGTAAGTCACATCATAGCACTACCAACGTACTACCCTATATGGACCCAACTGCTTGTGTAATTCATTGGAAGAGTAAACACAAGCCACGGTGCAGTAGCCGAGCGGTCTAAAGCGTCTCGCTGCGGAGCGCGCGGTTGCTCGCCGTGGAGGTTCGAGTCCTCCCTGGTGCATGGGTGTGTGTGTTGTCCTTAGGTTAGTTTACCTAGGTTTAAGTAGTTTGTAAGCTACGGACTGATGACCACGCAGTTTGGTCCGATAGATTTACAGACATTTGAGTAAACAAGTCAACACCAACACCCTGTGCAGCAAATGTCTGTAATTACCTCTATCTCAGTTGCCGTAATGTTGTTATCTGGAGTCTGTAGAGAAAGAGGTCGAACCATTTTAGTTCATTCTAGCGACATCACAACTGATCTTCTAATTGTTTTGAGCAGTGTATTATATTAAGGTGCAGACGGTATCGATTCTTTCTTCAGTGCGAATGCACACTAGACCCTTGGTTTCATGGGAATCAGAAAATGCCGCAAGGAATGAGTGACAATGGACAGAAACACTACATTAGTAATACGAGGATAAATCGAAAGATTGCGTCTGACGGTAGGCCTGCAAGGACAGACCGCGCAGCAGTGGCAACTGCTGTGTCCCCAGTGGCGTAGCGATCGGCGTGACTGCCATTTCAAGAAGGAGGACCCCTTCTTGATTCCCGACTGGGCACGAATTTTAACTTTCCCCATTGATTCAATTCAATGACCATTGGCAGGCAGCGTCATCAATCATTTTGAGTGCTGTGGAACTTCGTCAGAAGAGCATGGTTTATCCCTGAAGATTGCTGCGCTCTAGGCACTTTAATGTGGAGTGCGCGGTTGCTCCTTATCTGAGGTTGTCCTTCTTTGGGTTTGAGTGTGTATGTTGTGCTTAACATTAGTTAGTTTAAGTAGCTTGTAAGTCTGGGACTGTTGCAGTTTGGGTCCATAGCTTTAGAAACATTTCGATATTTGATTCGCCCTGAAGATCGATCAAACCCCAAATACTGTTGGGGCAAAGTTGGCATGCAGTTGATTTAACATTAGCTCAACTTTAGATGCAGTTACTAAAATAGCTTTGCATTTATCGAAGTGTTATTTAAAGCGTTTCTTTGTTTACATTTCACAGGGGTTAGATAAAATAGTGGAAATATGATTGCTTAAACATAAACTCAGATGGCGGTCTAGCTTGTAGGAAACGATGCTGTATTTGAGCATGACCGACCTCTATGCATTGACATCAGTATGCTACAAATGTCAGTCCTGGTTGGGAGAGTGTACTTTGTATTTGTCTCTGCATATCGTCGGAGCCAAGTGAATTAGTATGTGGGCAAATTGTTGGAGTTTGTAGAGTGGGCGTTTCCTTAACAATAGTAGCAGAAGTATTTAGTGTTTCATGAAGTCGAAACACCAAGTCACAACACGGACAAAGGTATGCACTGAGCAATCATGACAGACAGTAATTGAAGAGGTCTGTGAAAAGGGTGAGAGAAAGAAAACTGCAAAACTCGTGTACTCTATCAGCCATCAACACTACACAAAGGGAGCATCATAAGCTAGACAGTTGCAGCCTGAACTGCAACCACTCATGACTGATACAAATTCTCGAATATGAAAACATGGTACCAAAGACACAAAACCTCATCAAAGAGAAAGTCCTGATTAATACAAGCATAAAAAAGTGTACATATCCACTTTGCTAGGATTTCATAACCTTTTACATAAAAAATGCAATAGAGGCATGCAAAAACAACATTTCACTGCATATTTCATTGCTCATCAAAACGGAAATTGACCAGTTGTACTTAGACATTCTGAATTTTTTGTTCCAATTGCAGAATACACCAGTACCCCTAATACTGGGATCACGCCCTCTTGCGCTGATGCGTGCCTTTATTCATCACAGCATAGTCCAGTACCACATCAAGGGACTGTTCGTCCAGGTTGTTGCGTTCCTCAACGACGATTCGTCGTAGATCTCGCAGATTGGGCCTCGCGGAAAAGCCTGCACAGTCTAAGGCTGTTTTTACAGCCTGCGGTTCCTCCGCTGTGGAGGAAACGTAGCGGTTTGGCAGTGCGCTGTTTCTTATATGGCAGCTTGGGACCTCTTTATTGGCATGGGTGCGGCCCCTCCGCTGCAGCGTCAAAATACCTACTGCTGCACTTCCAAACTGCCGCGATTGTGCGGTGCCGCAGTGGCGACTGTTTACACGGCAGCTTATGGGACTGTTCGATGCATGTGGCCGAACCACGTTCCCTTTGTGACTGCACCCTTTGTCAGTGTGCCCTTTGTCTCCCCCGCCACGTAGGAACAGGAGCCTCATTAACTACAGCTGAAATGCCTGCTGTGTGCGTGACATGTGGATCGTCCACAAAATCACTGCAGTTCCTTCGCAGCGGAGGAACCGCAGTCTACAATAGCATCCTAAGACGTCAGGAATTGCGCGGTCGCTCTTGTCGGTGGTTCGAGTCCTCCTTAGGGCATGTGCCTGGGTGTGTTGTCCTTAGCAGAGGTTAGTTTAAGTAGTTTGTAAGTCTAGGAACCGATGACTTCAGCAGTTTGGTCGCTTAGGTTTAAAGGCTTTGTTTCTTCAGGTTGGTTGGTGAGTAGCCTTGTCCAAAACAGCCCTTTCAATGTATCTCAGGCATGTTGATTCGATTCCGGTTTGGAGAACATGCTGCTCATTCTAATTCTGTGGTGCTGTTATCATGAATAAACGCATTAACAAGATCTGCACGATGATTGGGAGAATTTTCATCCATTAAGACGAAGCCTTCACCGAAATGCTGCTGACATGGTTGCACTGTACATTGGATCCTCCATAAAATCACTGCAGTGGGAGGATGGTACCGCTGTACCATATAGCCGTCTCATTGTATTCTATGATCACCAGTGTCGTACGTTGGCCCCACATATTGGCACCCCAAAACATCAGGGAACCACCACCTTGCTGCACTCTCTGGTCGTACATTCAGGATAACCACGTTGTCCAATTGAAGGCAGATGCGAGTCTCATTTGTGGGCAGCTCCTCTTGTCAGTTCTGACGAGTTGATACAGCATGTTTCATGGTGTCCAGGTGTCAAAGCTGGACGTTGGGAGCAAAGTTGCATGTCATGCAACCTATCACGTACAATTTGAGTCGGAACACGACAACCTGCGGTAGCACAAAATCACTATTCAGCAAGGTGGCGTACCTCTGAGGGTTCCTAGCATCTGTTCCTGTATCTCTGCACCTCCTCCAAGTCCTAAAAACATTACTTTGGTTCACTCCGTGACTACTAGAAACTTCCCTTGATGAGAGTCTCTTCTGATACAAAGTAACAATGTTGATGTATCAAACTTTAGAATCGACCTTCTTGACATTGTAGAACTACATTCAATACAAACAGTGTACTTCCTTTCTGGTGTTATGACTGCAATTGACGGCCATTTTACCCACTCCTGTCACTGCTCTCGCATGGTTGTTTCCACCTTTGTGCGGTTTGTATGAAATCTATGGACAATCTAAGAAACTGTGCTCTTGACGCAATATCCACATTCAATCTCGGTGTTTCGGTGTGTGTGTTTTCACGAGGATTTTCGAAAATCTGTGAAAGTGTATAATGAAGAAGTGTTGCACACCTGACTATTTAAATGCCAAATTCACGGCTTATATAACAAAACTGCCGGCAGTGCAGAAACTTTACAATATCTGGATATAAATGAAAAAAAAAAATACAAAAGGAAAAACAGTTTGAAAATACTGCATATCGGTTGGATAAAAACGTACTAGCAGATGTCATGAATTGACTGACTGCATAGTAGAGAACAGTATAAAGATAGAGCACTAATAAACACACTACTGGCCAGTAAAATTTCTACACCAAATTCAGATGATAAACGGTATTAATTGGACAAATATACTAGAACTGACATAGGATTACATTTTTACGCAATTTGGGTGCATAGAACCCGAGAAATCAGTACCCACAACAACCACCTACTGAAATGTAGGGTTTCGCAGGGATCGAATGTAGAGCCATGGGTCGTAACACATTGAAAATGTAACAGCCACCTGTTAAAAGTGCCTTCGATGCGAACAAGAGGTGACCGAGACGTGTAACCAATGGCACCCCATACCATAACGCCAGGTGATACGCCAGTATGGCGATGTCGAATAGACGCTTCCAATGTCCGTTCACCGCGATGTCACCAAACACGGATGCGACCATCATGATGCTGTAAACAGAACCTGGATTGATCCGTTTTGCCATTCGTGCACCCAGGTTCGTCGTTGCGTACACCGTCGGAGGCGCTCCTGTCTGTGATGCAGCGTGAAGGGTAACCGCAGCCATGGTCTCCAAGCTGATAGTCCATACTGCTGCAAACGTCGTCGAACGTTCGTGCAGATGGTTGTTGTCTTGCAAACGTCCCCATCTGTTGACTCAGGGATCGAGGCGTGGCTGCAGGATCCGTTACAGACATGCGTATAAGATGCCTGTCATCTCGACCGCTAGTGATACGAGGCTGATGGGATCCAGCACGGCGTTCCGTATTGCTCTCCTGAACGCACCGATTCCGTATTCTGCTAACATTCTTTGGATCGCGACCAACGCGAGCAGCAATGTCGCGATACAATAAACTGCAATCACGATAGGTTACAATATGACCTTTATCAAAGTCGGAAACGTGATGGTACACATTTCTTCTCCTTGCACGAGGCATCACAACAACGTTTCACCAGGCAACGCCGGTTAACTGGTGTTTGTGTATGAGAAATCGATTGGAAACTTTCCTCATGTTAGCTGGTTGCAGGTGTCGCCACCGGCGCCAACCTTGTGTGAATGCTGTGAAAAGCTAATCATTTGCATATCACAGCATCTTCTTCCTGCCGGTTAAATTTCGCGTCTGTAGCATGTCTTCTTCGTGGTGTAGCAATTTTAATGGCCAGGAGTGTACTTCTGTTGAAAGAACAATAATTGCGCTCCATGTTGCAATGACACCAAGTTCTCATACAAAACCTGTTAGCTGGATCGCAACGTGTAACGACGCTTCAATGCAGTGATTTGCACGATATGGGGCGCTTGTTGTCATGTCCCTCACTGTGTATGCAAGGGCACTTCATCCTCGCCAGCGCGGTTTGTAAAATATGGGACCATGCACCGAACTTCTCAGTCGTACGTTGTATTCAAAAGATTCCGTGCTGTAACTGCATGAAAATACAGAAATGTCAGGGTGAAATTAGATTTTTTTCTTCCACGAATTGAAATTGAAGTGCAAATTATTCCACTAATCAACTAAAAAAAATGTGATATTTCAAGTCGCTGAACCTGATGTACTATAACCATGGCCCCCACAAGGGTGAGGCTGGGTGGATCCATGGGTCCAGG
The DNA here is from genome assembly GCA_026315105.1 of Locusta migratoria. Lineage (NCBI taxonomy): Eukaryota > Metazoa > Arthropoda > Insecta > Orthoptera > Acrididae > Locusta > Locusta migratoria. Next base: position 331,814,579 of record CM048746.1, on the reverse strand, counting down.
GCCCGGTGCTGAAGGGGGCCCGAGCCCAGCCATAAATGATTCAATTTTTTGGTTACTGAAATTAAAAACATATTGAATATTTTTCATCTAACGAAACTTTAGAAGACTCTACTGGCAATTGTAGTAAATATTTATGATAAACCGCTTATCTTATACGATAACTTCGATTGATGCTCTTAGTTATTGCCATTGGTTGGTATTATACGTGTGTGTATTAACTAAGGTGACCAAAGTATTGTGTACCCTCTTTTAGAGTGTTCTTCAAATAGATTCCTAAATATTAAGATTACTACCTAGAAGGACCACAAGGCCTATTTGACCTCTCATAGCGTTCTCTGTATTTTAGGCATGTTTCCTTGTAATACTGTGCATGAAATAAAACCAACTCTTGTCTCCTTGTTGTTTCAATATGCGACAACAATGCCATACATTCCACCACTGATTGCTGTAGGGCAGCTGGGAATAGTATGAGTTATGCCTGAGTGATTTATTATGTGAGTGTGATCTTTTCTGACGAAGGTCATGGCCGAAAACTTACAAGTTGTATGAATGTAAATATGAGTTTGTTGGCAACTCAGCTATCATCTTTATGATGTGTTGCTAGCTACACTGGATTATCTTTCACAATCTGGCCGTATAAGCAATAAAACTTCATGGGGCCAATTTGGCCCCAGAGCTTCTTCTACGTAGTAGCTTGCATGCGACCATTCTCGTATTAAATGCCAAGTATACTAGGTAGCAGCTATAAAACACGCTATAATAATTTCCTTTGTCCATTTTACTCTGGTTGTCATGGCGCTTAGGGATTCGATCTCAAGTAATGCAGCAGTTTGACGTTACTTTTGGCGTAGCTTGAAAAGGAATTGATGGATCAGCTTTTGGTGTAGTGTAGTGATAGATTTTTTTCTTTACTCCAACTTCCTGCGAAGATGAGATTTTCATGTGTGTACAGCAATTCCGCCTTACCTGGCGCAGCGTCTGCCAGAAGTACGAACAAGTGTTCTGTTAAGCTAAACTAGGGCTTACTGTGATTCAGGGCCGTAGCCGGGGGGGGGGAGGGGGATGAAGGGGATCAATTTCCTCCCCCGCTCCCCGAAAAGCCTTATTATTCATCTAATTCCTGATAACGTAATTCAATAGTATGCTGAAGTTGCTCCTTCATGATTTGTATTGAATAAAATTGAATATTGTTTCTATTGAAATACATCTGCGCCTTTAGTTCAACTTATGTTGTATAGCTTCACAAGTGAGAATATACGTCAAAATTGTCTGATTCCCTCCCCCCCTCCCGCTTAATATATATATATATAGGGTGTTTTACTAAGCGTGTTTGCATCTGTAACTTATAAATAATGGGGACGGGGAATTTTAATACGGTAGCTCAACACAAGAAATGTTACACTTTCCGCGGAGCTATGAACATAGTTTATTGTATCATTTTCCAGAGTCACACCACAAAGATATAATTTTTTAAATGGAACAATAGTTTTTTCTATCGTGTATTGGATTCGTTTAAACCAGCTGTGTCCAAATCAATTTAAACTACATTTCTATCATTGTTAGTTTGGGAGCTACAACCCTTCAAAGTTCCGGGGGCGGAGGCTGCGATAGCATAGCTAACTGGCAGAGTGGCTATCCCACTGTCTCATGACCACCAGCCAGTCAGCTACGCTGTCGTAGCGTCCGCCCCCTAAACTTTGAAGAGTTGTATCTCCCAAAGTAACAGTAATAAGAATGTAGTTTAAATTGATTTGGACGCAGCTGGTTTAAACGAATCCAATGCACGATAGAAAAAAAAAAAACTATTGTTCCATTTAAATAATATATCTTTGTGGTGTAACTCTTTGGAAAATGATACAATAAACTATGTTCATAGCTCCGCATTAAGTGTAACATTTCTTGTGTTGAGCTACCGCATTAAAATTTCCTGTCACCTATTATTTTATAAGTTACAGAGGCAAACAAACTTAGTGAAACACCATATATATATATATATATATATATATATATATATATATATATATATATATATATATATATAACAAATTCTGACTACGAAACAGCTGCGGCTATTGTAAGTAAAGTCACAATTTTAAGTAAAATCATTTTATAAATGAATTTGTACGTTATTATACCAAGTTAAAGTACATTCTAAAAAAGAGCATGATTGAGATATACACTTGCAATTACAAACTACTACACGCAACCGTAAAAAAAGACGGGGGGAGGGCCCGTCTCTGATTCTGGGTACAGGGCCTACAATCGAATGTGGGGGGCCATGACTATAACCAAGAAACGCATATCGTGCTTCTCTTAACTCGGTAATCATTAATAGCTGACTAACGCCGTTTCCAAATCATTGTCATTGGTCGTAAAGAGAGTGTGAATCTGTGAAAGAAAACCAGCAGGTGCTTGTACTCACGTGGCAGCGACCAGCGGGGTGTTGAAGAGCACGTTGTAGCCCTGCCGTGGCCGGAAGGTGAACTCCCAGGTGGCCTTGATGGCCGGCTCGTCGTAGCACGGCATGGCAAGCCGCGCACCCGTCCGCTCGAACTGCGTCACTCCCAGCCACCTGCAACACAGGGTTGATCGGTCTACAGCCACTACTCTGTCGCAAAGAAGGAAGGAGGGAAGCTTAGGGTTTGACGTCAGCTGCGGTGGAGTAGCCGAGCGGTCTAAAGCGTCTCACTGCGGAGCGCGCGGTTGCTCGCCGTGGAGGTTCGAGTCCTCCCTGGGGCATGTGTGTGTGTGTCGTTCGAATGTTCAAATGTTTGTTAAGCTTATGGGACTTAACTACGGGGTCATCAGTCCCTAAACTTACAAACTACTTATGAACTACTTACGAATTAGGACGGCACAAATATCCATGCCCGAGGGGGGATTCGAACCCCCGACCGTAGTGGCCGTGCTGACCGTGACTGGAGCACCTCAGTCACCTCGGCCACCGCGGCCGGCTGTGTGTGTTGTCCTTAGGATAGTTTAGTTTAAGTAGTTTGTAAGCTACGGACTGATGACCACGCAGTTTGGTCCGATAGAATTACAAACATTTGAACATTTTTTTTTGTTTGACGTCACGTCGACAATGTGGTCATCAGAGTCGGAGCTAACGCTCGGATTTTTTGGATAAAGATGGGGAAGAAACTCGTCCGTGTCCCAGTCAGAGGAGTGATTTAGGGAAATCACGGGAAACGTGAATCTGGATGACTGGAGGTTATTTGAACCGAATGCATGTGTCACCACTAGGCCCATACGCGCAGCCAGGGTGTAATTTCGGAAGGGGTTGTCAATGAATGGACATTGTAATAACGTGTACCCGTAATAGAACTGCAAATGACAGTAATCTATATCTATAAATGTGATTGTCTGTTCGGTGTACGTTTATCACGTCTGAACCACAAGACATAAAGAGCTAAAAATTTGTGTAGTTACTAATGTATACCCGGGGAAGGTTTTAGGCACGGTTTTAGGGTGATCGGATAGCTATTTATCTTTATATATTAATGTGAATGTTCGGTCTACGCTTATCACGTCCGAACGACAAGACACAGAGACTTAAATATTTGTACAGTTACTAATTTATACCTGAGGAAGGTTTTAGGCACGATTTTATAGCGATCTGATAGATATTTAGTAATTTGAAGAATATAACGCGAAATGCAGGACAATAATTTCTCTTTGAAAATTATATTTACTATTTGAAAATGGTTGCATTGTCGATTGAGCGTTGATAATGATAAAATGGTGGAGTATTTTGGGATGGAAAGTTATCGGTGTGTATAAAATTCTACGTGTGTGTGTGTGTGTGTGTGTGTGTGTGTGTGTGTGTGTGTGTGTGTGCGTGAATGTTAATATTTCGCTCTGCAGCGAAAACTACAGAACGCAAACGAATGGTCTGTGTGTAATTGTTATCCGAAGTCTTCCATTGTACACCATAGCAGTTCCATGGGGGTGGAATATATGGTGGGTGAAAGTCGTCAAAGTATATATAAAAATCGGGCTGAAGGCCAACAATGACGTTTGCGCGTTTATAGCAAGGAGGTTACATACAGCGAAACGTGATGCCACAGACCATATCGTCTATGCGTGCAACAATGTCTTCAGCTCTTTCCCTGTAAGGGTAAGCTTACGAATAAGGAAAAATAAGAATAAATAAATAAATCAGTAAAAACCATCAAGAGAACAGGCTCTGCTAACGGTATACTACGCCTTCCATATCGCTTCAACGGGTTCTGCAAGTCTATACTTTTGTTCCGATATTGATGAAATTTTACACACTCTACCTCAAAAACAAGAGGAATGTCACTGTCTGCATAAAATTTCGTTCGGTGCATGGTGGTACTTAACTTACGGAATTTTACAAAATGCATAGTTTTGCCCCCATCTTTATGAATTTTTGCACACATTATAACCCTACCCGTCACACACCACCGGTTAGTATATGATAATTATAAAAATGACCCGTGTGCCTAATTATCTTAATTTGATGGAAAAGCTATCGGTAATGAAGCCGATGATGTAGCGGAGGCTATAACCGGAACGTAGCTGCACCTCTTTGGTAGACAACAACAATCGATAGGAATAAAGAAAGGGGGAGGTAAAATTTGGAATAAAATTATTAATGTTTAAATGAAAAAATGCGGAACAAACGGGACACCGTGATTAATTTGGAAAAGTGAAAAGTGAATCGCCAGCTCGTTGTACGATCAAACAATTTCGTGGGATCTCAATAATATCTAAGTTAATTAACAACGTGAAAAAATACGTAAAATCTGGGTGTTCCGTGAATCACAGTATGTGCATCAAATCCGGTACAAAAGACACTGATAATATACTAATTACTGAGAAGTAGTTCACTAACACAGGGGTTCAATGTAAGACGGCGAAATGCAAGCCATAGCCACGCAAATGCAACATGCAGCAAATCATGCAAAACACTCACCTTAATACTTACTATTTACAGCTTCAAATAATTAATTGTTTATATAAGTACCAGAAATTATTCTACAGCGAGATACCATGCGCTTTAGCAATAATCAAGTTGTAACTGAATTATTAACTGTACTAATGGCAAGCTCAAAAATTAATGAATAACTTGTCGTGATAACACTGAATATTTAGAAAAGAACCATTCAACCTTCTGATTAACTTTTATCCTTTCTTTAACCAGGAATTATTAGCATTCAAACACTTGCAAACAATTACTATTCTCACTAGTCAGTACTTGCAAGTTAAAACAAACTTTACCTCAAAATAATATGCAGTGGATAACAATTAATCTTGTACACTGTTATTGAAATATCTCTTGAAATTGAAAATTAGTTTAGCAGTTTCGTTCAACTTAGCAAACCTATTGCTCAGCAACACTGGCATAAGCTACATTTAGTAATACTTTTCTGAACACATTTTTTTTTATTAACGACTGTCACATTGTCTTTAATGACTCTGATTTTTAGTTTTCTATAACTTTGTGAATATTCTCTGAAAAACAATGGATGAGAAAGGAACCTGTCTGGACAATAACTATGGGTAATTATTTTTAAACACAGGTCCACAAATAACAGTGTTCGCTATTAAACAAACATCACTAATACGCTGGTTAGCTGTACATGCTAAGACAACTGGACAGATCTTACTGAATTTGGTGTGCGACGTGGTGCTGCTGATTGGAGACTGTTGGCACTTAACAATTGGCAAACGCAGGCTCTTCTTGGCGACTAATGTTAATTGCAATTTAGGGCCCACAGCATTCCTCTTGATGCTTTTATTAATTATTTGAGCTGTGGCCGTATGAATAAGTAATATTGCCTCTTCGCCGTCTCCTCCATTAGTGCCAATCCAACATGCATTCTCCTTCACGTACTTTTGCCGTACACCACTGAGCGCACCGTCAAACGAATCCGTCTGTCCGCTGCTACCTCTAAACGACGACCCCTTTCTCGCTGTGCGCCTCTGCGCTACCAGCGATAAAAAAACTCCCTACTCAAAGATGATTCTATACAATAGCAAAGCCCTTGCTAACCCAGCGTGTCTACTACATTTACATTATTTTTGACATACATGGAAATTAGCAGGACAATGCAAATATATTACAGAAACAAAATATACAAATACATAATAAATTACAAAAAATACAAATAATGAGGAAAAATACATAAAGCATCGTTTTATATACCACCCTGTACGCACACATGACTGGAAAGCACCGTTGGTCACTGTGTTGTTGTGTCACAACATGACCTTTGAACCAAGAGGAAGATCACTGGATACATAAATGTTTGTATGGTACATGACTGAGGGTATCTTGCCGAGAGAGGGAAAGGTGGAAACGAACAGAGAGACGGGACAGAAAGAGGTGGATGCAGAGAGAGGGCGGAAGGGATTGTGGACTACGAGAGTGTAGGATAAATAAACACCCGGGAGACGCCGGGTTTACAGCTAGTAATGTATAGATTTCTTATTTCTTTCCAAAGGACTGTACACCAGAGACGACCATGGCATAGAAACACAATTAGTGAATATCCTCAGAAACTATGTAGGCCTATTCTTCGAAATAGGAACAAGGCAAATCATATCACGAAGATAGGTAAGTACGGAATGAAACACGGATGGAAATCAGAAAGCCAGTACCCGAAGCTTTCCATAACTTCTCAAGCATTATCAAAGAAGCACTCACTAACTCAAATTTTTACGCTAGGTGTACAGATAGTTTTTGAATAGACAGGAACCTTGCCTAATTTACATATGAACGTCAAGAAATATTGCTGACCATCATTGTAGTACATGATTGACATTATAATTACTCATAGTGTTGTTGAAAAACAGCTCAAACCTCTAAAACACAATCACCCCATTTACATAGGCTCCCAAAACCTGATTCCGTAAACCGATTTCCCAATTCCGCTTTTGGTTGATCATGTAAACAGTCCAAAATCGATTCTGTAAATCCGTATCTCTAAGGCGGTTATTCAGTTCCACAATCGATTTTCGTACCCATGTAAACGCAACCGTTTTTGAAGCGTTCTTGGCTTGTCAGATTGTATTTTCTTGTTAAGAACTTTCGGCACATATCGATAGAGTGATATTTTCTAATGTGAAATAAAAGTTTAAATATTAGAGTGAGCATGAATCTGTCTATTTAAATAAAGAAAAATAGTGATTGTGCTGACTAAATCAGGAACTGAATGAGCTGTTTTTCAGCCGCCATATTAAGTGGGCTAGAAAATCCGATTCAGGCTATACCATGTAAACACGACAGCAGTTTACGAAATTCGATTTTCGTCTTCGGAAAGATGTGTTGCATGTAAACGTAGTGAATGAAGCTCCAGGGCCCGACAGTATCATTGACAGCATCTACACGGAATCTCCGAGGGTTTAATTCCCATCTTTACCATGTTATTTACCCGGGGTACCTTGAGCAAGGAATTATTGCTAGTGATAAGAAAACAGACAAGTCAAACTCATCTATAAGAAGCAGACGAATTAAAGGAAGTCACCTGACGCGGTGGAGTGGCCGAGAGCTCTAAGGCGCCTTGCTGCGGAGCTAGCGGTTGCTCGTCGCCGAAGGTTAGAGTCCTCCCTAGGGCATATGTGTTTGTGTTGCCCTTAGTGTACATTAGTTTAATTAGTTTTTAAAATGATATGTGAGTTATCAAATCTTAGTCACTATCCTTCAAAAACTACGTAATACAGAACTGTATCTACAGAATGAAAGGAGATGTCAAATAATAGTTTTTTTCAGTTCTTTTCAAATTTATCTTTGCTGTGAGACGTGTTATATCTTTCGCAGAGAGATAAATGTTTTTTATGGCTGCATTTACTCTAAGGACAACCTTAATGTGTAGGAATCAAAGTCATTTCTTATTTTTGTGTTGTAATTTTGTACGTTGTTAATCCTTTTGAACTGCAGTGTTTTTTCTTCAATTTTTTTTTTATTTTAACAATAAACTTCGCAAGTGCACGAATACTCTGTGAAGCTGTAGTTACATTTCATAAAATGTTGCATGATCCTGGCACGCAAACTACATATAGTTTACTTACACCGCGTTTTGTGAAAGAGAGACTTACTTCTTAAGAAATAATTACCCGGACTATTATCCAGGCAACCTTATTGATTGAGAATACGCAAAATATGTTAGCTTTCTGAATTATTTTCCTCAAGATTTTCAGTTATTTAAAGTGGAAATGAAACTGATTTACGTTGTTTTAGGATTTTCAAGATGTTTTGATCCAGTCCTTCAACTTAGGTACCTACAATTTTTAGTTTCATCTTAGATAGTATCGCTTCACGGTGTGTAACACGCAATATTGGTGAAATACCTCTTGATTTTCTTAACTGAATATAATGTGTGAATTTTTTTTAATAAAAAGTGAGGCCAATCGAAAAAGCCGTCTATTTCTTTAATTTTTTTAAGGGCGCTATTTGCCATTATAATGTTAGTATATGTATGTTTGAATTTATTACAATACTGGTATAAATTGTAAAAATAACTGAAGACTGTGGTATTCCTCAGCTATTAAAACCATGTTTATAAATATGTAATATTGTGTCATTATTAAAATCTCGGTTGTGCGGTAGCGAATCAGAGTGCTGGAATCTCTACAAGACTGGTTGTAATTTGTCGCAATACTTTTGAGCCATTAGCTCATGTACAATACCAGACACCATGCAACAATTGCAATGTGTTGGATGCTCCAGTGATTTGATTGGAACAAAAAAATAATAGTTACTTAAGCGTTGCTTACTTGCATCCACGCTTTCCATGTCATTGTCTGCATCTTGTCTGTAATGTATCGCATTCCAAGCAGTTGCGCGCTCTTCTACTCACCTGGTTTCTCCATCTTCCTCGTACGAGCTGCGGTAGAAGCCAACCAACCCGTCACTAACGTCGCCAGAGAATTCGATGAGCAAAGTCAGCCGGTCGCCAGCAAAAACCTGGGAGTAAACGCAACTAATTCAATAGGCATCTCTATGCTTCATCTTTTTTAATGTTCAAATGTTTGTGAACCTTATTGGAGCAAACTGATATGGTCATCAGTTCCTAGATGTACAAACTATTTAAAGTAACTTACACTAAGGACAACACACACACAGACACACACACACACACACACACACACACACACACTTGCCAAAGGGAGGATCCAACCTCCGGCGGTTAGGGCCGCCCACTACGTAGCATGACGCTTTAGTCCATGCAGCCATTCCGCACGGCAAAAGTATCTTCATCTGTAATGTTTACCACGAAGGAAGGCAAGCTACAGCACATAATCTGATCGACATCGGGGATGTTGGAGGTGAACGCCAATTTGAGGAAAATAAAGAAGAATGCGCTCTTACTTTTATTTTAGATATTTCAATAGCAAAACTTGTAAAACAGGTTGTTTAAAATTATTTTTATGATTGCCGACTAGTTTCTTGCTGGCCTGAGCCGATTATCGAGTCCCCGATGCCGGTGTCATCTCTACAAACACGAAAGATGTTTCCTCCAATTTACACTCATTCATGCTGAAGATTAGGTAGGCGTTCCTTGACTAAATGAAGTGATCGATTGGTAGGTCGCTTTCTTGGACATGAACGAATCGTAAATTTAGCACTGGAGAGAACTGTGTGGGGTGAAAATCTCTGAGAGAGACCAAGAGACAACTATAGTAAGCAGAAAATTCAAATTCAAATATTTGTAAATCTTTTGGACTCAACTGCTGGCTTATTAGTCCGTAGCTTACAAATTAGACTAAGGTAAATGAACCTAAGGACAAAACAAACACTCATGCCCGAGGGGGGGACTCGAATCACCGACGGCGAATGGCCGCGCGCACCGCGACACAGCGCCCCAATGCGCACGGCTAATCCGTCGCTGCTAGTAAGTAGTTTCATATGTATGACGTGGGTAGCCGGTCTTATGAGGAAATGAAGAGGCTTGCTCAGAATAGAATAGGGTGGAGACCTGCATAAAACTTTTCTCCGAACTGAAGATCACAACAACAACACCAATGATAGACATCAATTCAAAAAATGGTCAAATGTTTGTAGAGCTTGTGGGACACAACTACGTGGTCATCAGTCCCTAAACCTACAAACTACTTATGAACTAGCTAATACTAAAGACGGCACAAACATCCATGCCCGAGGGGGGATTCGAACTGCAGCGGCCGTGCAGACCGTGACTGGCACGCCACAGACCACTCGGCCACTGCGGCCGGCTAGACATCAATTGATGCCTGGCATTGTAGGAGTGTACATTGAAGGAAATATCTTTTTTATTCGTAGTGATGGCACCGGTATCGAGGACTTAATAATCAGCTCAGGCCAGTCCGAAACTAGTCGTCAATAGTAATAATAATAATAACAATAAACCTGACATTCTGGAGTAGTTGGGTGTTCTGCCGGATGTTTGTGTCAAACTTGCACAATATTTCGACAGTGTGCCTCACTGTCTTCCTCAGGTGCTTCCTGGGACTTGTCCCTGTTTGGAACGCGTCCAGTATTTATGCCTAGGCGTTAGGCGTTCCATATGCAGTCCGCGCCGAGTCAGGTGCTCTGTGATTGGTTCATTCCCGAGAGGGGGTGTCTGGTTGCTGCTGGTGCTCCCTCCGCCTGGCGCGGCGCAGACGGCGGAGGGAGCACCAGGCAGCAACCAGACACCCCCTCTCAGGAATGGACCAATCACAGAGCACCTGACTCGGCGCGGACCGCATATGGAACGCCTAACGCCTAGGAATAAATACTGGACGCGTTCCAAACAGGGACAAGTCCCAGGAAGCACCTGAGGAAGACAGTGAGGCATACTGTCGAAATATTGTGCAAGTTTGACACAAACATCCGGCAGAACACCCGACTACTCCAGAATGTCAGCATTTCGCCGGGAAAGCATGAAATCATACAACAATAAAACTGTTTTACAAGTTTGGCTGTTAAAATATCTAAAATAAAAGTAAGATTTTGTTGTTCTTGAAAACCCAGCATGCTGAGCTTTCATAAATACGTGGTCATACTTTCCCTATATACAACTTTACCCTTACGACCCAGTCTTCTAGTCCAGTTATATGACTCGGCTACACGAACAGCCATGGAACGATTTAGCGTTCTATCTCCAAAGTGCAGACTAAAACTAGAGTGTTTTGGGTGAGACAAAAATCACAGTACTTCATTTTATTTCAAAAACTCTGCAGGAATTGATAAACGTTAATATTTAAGTTAGGTATGGGTGAGATGGTCTACCCTTTGCGGTGTTTTTTTATTTTTAATTTTTTTAAATTTTTTTATATCAGATATAATCAGCATTTTCTGACAAGTTTATTTCTGTTAACAGATACGACATAGCCGTTATGATTCAAAAGTTAAATCACGTTTTATGTGGAAGTTCTATGTTCTCTCCCTCTTGGTCAACATGCATCGTCGTTCTCGTAGAAGAATTTTCGCAGAAATGCTTCCACACTCTTCTTTAATACGTTACTCTAAATGGTGCCTGCTTCTTATTTTCTCTCCATATACGTTTTGCTTCAAGTGTCCCATATATAAAAATCAGTTGTGTGAAATCAGGTGACCTGTGTTGCCTTTCAGTAGAACCACGACTGCCAATTCAATTATCAGAAAATTGACCAATTAACCACCGACGATTAACTGTTTCGGAGTCACGCGGTACGGCAGCGTGGTCTGCGGTGTCATGCTACGGACTGGTCTGCCATTCCCGCCGGACGTTGGAGTCCTCCCTCTGGCGTATGTGAGAGTGTTGTCCTTAATGTAGGTTGTTTAAGTAATTTGCAAGTCTAGGGACTGATGACGATACCAGTTTGGACCAATAGGTTTACAACCATTTGATGTGTTCCGTAATGTGGTGAAGCCTAGTCCTGTTGAAAGTAAGAGGGAAACCTGCCATCATCATTGCAGCATTTTCAGACAGCTTACAAAATTTAGTTTGTGGTTAATGAAAATTGATTTAATTACACACGTACCCCCATTTGTGACTTCATTTCTAAGGAAATCTTCTGCGACCACACGACGATTTGATACAGCGCCTTCAAATGAGCGTTGACCAAGAGGGATAGCCTGTTGTACAAATTAAATGACTTTATGGAGAACAGTCCACTCTTTACCTCCAAACAAAATGTAACTTTTGAACCATTAACTGCTACGTCGAATCTGAATGAACTTGTCAGAAAGTGATGTTATTTGATATATCATACGATTCCTTTCCATTTAAAGAACAAAAAATTGAATTAGATTCAAGATGTCGCCCCTGTTTGCTACATAACGTAAAAGATTTGTCAATATCACCTGGGTAGATGTGGAATTATAGCAGCATATTTTCTGTGTACTCTAGCTGAGGAAGAAAAAGTCTGACATGTGGCTTCGTCTAAATCAGAGGGATTTTTTCGAGAAAGCACACTTCAACTGAAGGAAGGAAGGAAATAAGGAAGCTTGGAGTTTAACGTCCCGTCGACAGCGTGGTCATCATAGACGGAGCTTACGCTCAGTTTTTGGGTAAGGATGTGGAAGGAAATCGGCCATTCCCTTTCAAAGGAACCACCCCGGCATTTACCTGGAGTGATTTGGAGAAATCACGGAAAACCTAAATCTGGATGGCCGGACACTTCAACTAATTTGTACATTTTACCGGATGTAAAAATTTAATGCACGGTTTAGACTCCGGCCTAGTTGATATATATATATATATATATATATATATATATATATATATATATATATATATATATATATCGAAGTGTAAACATGAATCATTGTGCACCTTTGGAGAAAGATAATTAATCTACAGCTATATATTTACTCTGCAAATTACATTTAAATGCCTGGCAGAGAGTTTATTGAACCGATTTCATAATATTTCTCTGTCGTTCCATTCTCTAACAGCGCGCGGGAACACCTAAATATTTCCGTTTTCTATCCAATTTTTATTATTTTATTAGGATGACCGTGTATCCCTATATAGATGGATTTTAATACAATATATTCGCCTTCGGAGGAGAACGTTGATAAAAAATCGTAAATAGACTTCTCCGCAGCGAATAACGCTTTTCTTTTAATGATTTCCAACATGTGCATAATTTCCGAGATACCGTTTCCCCTGCATCGTGATAGTACGAAACGCTCCGCCGTTTCCTTGTGACCTCCGTCAGTCCCTCCTGTGGAGGATACCACAATGAGTAAGCAATACTCCAAACGGACAAGTATAGTGTAGAAGTGCTGCATCTTCTAATAAAACGTAACCATGGGTTCTACTTCCCCAAGACATTTACTATGTGTTATTTCCAATTAAAATTGTCCGTAATTGTGATTACTAGGTATTTAGTTGAATTTATCGCCTTTAGAGTTGACTGATTTGTCGTGTAAATGAGGTTCTGGTGCTCACATGGATAACTTCACACTTTTCGTTATATAGGGTTATCTGCCATTTTATGCACCATTGAGGTATCCTATTTAAATCGTTTTGCAGCTGATTTAGATCTTCTGGTCACTTTATTAACCGACAAACTTCAGTAGCATTCGCGAATAGTCTATGAGAGCTACTGCTCAGATTCTCTCATACACGCCGCGGCCGAGCGGCCGAGCGCATTGAGGCGCTATGCTCCGATGCGCGAGGCCGTTCCCCGTCGGCGGTTCGAATCTCCCCCCCCCCCTCTCGGGCTCGGATGTTTGTGCTGTCTTTAGTATAAGTTAGTTCATAAGTAGTTTGTAAGTTTACGGACTGATAACCCCGCAGTTAAGTCCCATAAGCTTTACAAACATTTGAACATTTGAATCTCTCATAAACAGTAGCGGCTCTGTAACGCTTCCACGGGGATCGACAGATATCATTTCTATTTTACTCGATGACTTTCCGTCAATTACGACGTACTGTATCCTTTCTGACACGAAATCACGAATCCAGTCGCACTACTGAGGACGTACTTAGTAAGCAATGAATTTGACTAATAACCGCTTGTGAGATAATGTAGAAATATGGAATCGATTTACGATCCCTTGTCTCTTCACTTCATGTGAACAAAGAGCTATCTGTGTTTCACAAGAACGATACTTTCTGAAACCCTGTTGACTATCTGTCAATAGGTCGTTCTCTTAGAGCTAGTTCACAATGTTGGAAAAAAAGCATATGTTCCAAAATCCTGCTGCAAACCAACGTCACTGATATTGACGTGTAATTTTCGGGATCAGTTCAATTGCCTTTCTTAAATATTGGAGTGACCTGTGGATCTTTCCAGTCTTTAGGTCTTTTTCTGCGCAAACGATTGAGTATGATACCTAAGTATGGAGCTATTGCATCAACATACTCTGAAAGGAACGTAACTGGCATACAATCTGGTCCGAATGACCTGCTTTTGTTGATCACAATTTCTAACTTCTGGAAGAGTAGCTAAAATCACTATAGTAACAAGGCCGCGGCGGAATAGCGGTGCGCACTTAGGCGCCTTCCCACGTTTCGCGCGGCTGTTACACGTCGGAGGTTCGAGTCCTCTCTCGGGCATAGGGGTGTGTGTGTGTGTGTTGTTCTTAGGATGAATTATTTTAAGTAGTTTGTAAGTTTAGGGACTGATGACCATTGCAGTCAAGTGCCATAACCTTACAATCATTTGAACATTTGATGTAACTAGTATTTTCTAGACTTAACTGGATTTTTCCTGAAATACACCGGTAAGAGAGCTGCTACTGTATGAAGATACTCACTTGCTCCTGTAGGGTGATGACGAGGAAGCTGCTGCCGTCTTGCAGCAGTTCGTGGCTGGTGCCGATGACGGTGCCGTTGGGCAAGATGGCAGACACCTGGAGGATGTCGACGCTCGCGTGCATAGTCAGTGATGTCGTGTCACGAAGGATATCCACATCAATGATGGTTGAGCCCTCATATCTGAATGGATTTTCCCTAAAAAATATAAATAATAATAAAAGTCTGTGATTTTCTTATTGGGAGTGATTGCTGTTGAAGATACATCGTTAGTAGTGGGTTGATGAGATATCTAGCTCACTTTTCTGTTAACACATCTAGATCATACTCTTCCACTATTACTCCCCCGCCTCCACCTCCCTTTATAACTGCACTTAACTCTTTCAGGACGCATGATGGATCTGTATGTGAAATGGGTGGAGGAAGATTGGAGGCCCCATGTGCGGCTAGAGAGGAGGCAGTTGAGGGCTTTTCTCGGACAGTTTTAAGGTGAGGGTTCCAGGATAGGGATCGATCGAGGGTGAGGCCAACGTACGTGGCACCCCAGATGGATGGGGCAGCCATGGAGGGTGAGGTAGGAATCGTGGAGGCGGAAGGAAGGTATGATACAACCTATAATGATATTCTGGGACTTGTCGGGGTTCACAGAGAGGAGCCATTAGTTAGACCAAATGGAGAATTGGGTAAGGTGGGACTGGAGAAAGTTCTGGGATCAGGCGATAGAGAGACGAAGTCGTTGTCTTCACCATATTTTAGGGGATGAACGGGAGGCTGGGATAGGGCATATCTGTGGAGATAGGGGACCATCTCACAGTCGTTATAGGATAATGTTGAAGTAAGTGCTTCTGGTTAATGAGATCACAGGATATTTGTATGAGTTTTTCCGCAGAGGGACTGAAAATACTGAGCAGAGTAGCTGATTTGACGGTGGTCTCACCCCTCGTTAAGGTTGGGCTCCAGCGTGACCCTGTAGGAGCGCGGCAGGCTCTCTCCGGGCAGCCTCCGACTCTGGGCGTCCGCCGGCGACGACGCCAGCGCCGCCAGCAGAACCACGGCAGTCGCTGCTACTACTGCCTTCATCTGGACAGCGACGAGAGTCGAAAGATAAACTCGTTAAAAAAATGTAATTAGGTAAGCTAATACAAGCACCACTGAAGAAACATTCAAGAGATAAGTAGGAATTTTTTGTATCGCCACAAGCTCACATGTCAAAATATTACTCTAACACTGTGAAGCGCTGTAGGTGAAATATAACTGATACTATGTGACATGTGTTATGGCTGTGAACTGATATTTACAATGAGTTGAAAAAAGTTGTGGAATACTTCTGTGGAATATCGTGACATAAGTCCTTTTGCTCGGCATAGTGCAGCAGCTCAACAGGACATTGGAAGTCGTGTGTAGGAATATAGATCCGTACTGCCTATAGTCATCCATAACTGCAAACTTTGCCGACGTAGTGTGTTGTAAACGATCTTACCTTTCGAGTATGTCCTATAAATGTACGACAGGATTCATGCAGATTGCTCTGGATGACCAAAACTTTTCTTCAAATCAGTGAGAAAGTACTTAATTCATTAGATAATTTATTACAAGAAGGAAGTATTTTCTGCGATTTGTCAGAGGCAATTGATTGTGTGAACCACAACATCCTTTTAAGTAAGTTAGAATTTTATGGTTTCATGGCCAATGCTGGAAAATGGTTCAAGTAGTACGTCTCTAACAGGAAACAAAGAGCGTCAGTGCAAGAGACTAGTGAATTAAGCCATCAGTCATCATCAGATTCGGAAGAAATTATGTGGTGTCTCACAAGAATGCATCTTAGGGCCATTGCTTATTCTTATATACATTAATGACCTCTCCTTAGTTACACTGCCAGAAACAGAGTTTGTTTTGTTTTCAGATGATACAGGTATTGCATAAGTAGCATGTCGAACATAGTTACAGAAAAAACTACTAATGACATTTTCATGAACATTACTAAATGGTTTAAAGCTAACGCATTGACATTAAACGTTGAAAAAACTCACTACTTTGCAGTTCAGAACATTTAAGAGGGTTCCATTCAGAATTTGCATAAGTATGAGGAAGAGTAGATAGCAGAGATTGACAGTATTAAATTCCTGGGATTACAACTTGATAATAAATTAAGTTGGGAGGAGCACAGCACAGAACTGCAGAAACGCCTAAACAAATCTGTATTTGCAATTCGAGTGTTAGCAGATATAGGTGAAATGAGAATAAAAAAAGTATGTATATTTTGCTTACTTTCATTCCATAATCTCATATGGTATAGTATTTTGAGGTAGCTCTTAAAGTCAAACAACAGTTTTCAGAGTCCGTCCAAAAGCATGTAACACGTATTATTTATGGAGTTAATTCACGGAAATCCTGTAGAAGTCTCTTCAAAGAACTGGTTAAACTGACTACTGCCACTTAGTCTATTTATTCCTTAATGAAATTTATCGTAAATAATTTATCCCTCTTTCCAACAAACAGCTCATTTCATACCTACAAAACTAGGAACAAATCGATCTAGACATGAAACTTAAAAGTACTTAATTTAATTCAAAAAGGGGTTTGTCACTTAGGAACACACATTTTCAATAATTTGCCGCTAACCATACAAAATGTAGCAACAAATAAAGATCTGTTTAAGAGGAGTCTGAAATACTTCTACCATATTAACGAATTTTTCAATAGAAACAACTTATCTACATTCACATCTACATAAATACTATGCAACACACATGGAAGTGCATGGAAGAGAGTTCATCAAACCGATTTTGTGATATTTCTCTACTGTTCATTACTCTAATAAAGCGCGGGGAAAAGGAACACCAAGATCTTTTCGTTATCGATCTGTTCTTATTTTATTACGATTATCATGTCTCCATTTGTAGGTAGGTACCAATAAAATATGTTCGCATTCGGAAGAGAAAGTTGCTGAAGGAAATTTCGCAAATAAATCTCACTGCAACGAGTAACACCTTTCTCTTAAGGATTTCCATCCCAACTCGTGCATAATGTCCGTGACACTCTCTTCCCTATATCGCGATAATACAAAACGAGCTACCCTTCTCTGAAATTTCTCTATATCTTGCGTCAGTCCCATTTGGTAGGGATCCCATAACGCGCAGCAGTATTGCAAAATTGGACGCACAGGTGTAGTGTAGGCTGTTTCTTTAGTAGAACTGTTGCAGCTTTTAAATGTTCTGCCAATAATTCGTAGACTTCGGTTCGCCTTCCCTACAATATTTTCTTTGTGTTCCTTCCAACTTTAGTTTTTCGTAGGTATTTAGGTATTCCTAGGTATTTAGTTGAATTGACGACGTCGGGATTTGACTGATTTATCATGTAAATGAAGTTTAACGGACTTCTTATAGAGGATGACTTCACACTTTTCATTATTTAGGGCCAACTGCCCATTTTTGCACCATACATATATCTAAATAATTTTGCAGTTGCTTTTGACTATATGGTGACTTTACTAACCGATAAATGACAGTATCGTGCGCGAATAGTCTAAGGGAGCTGCTCACATCGTCTTCTGAATCGTTTATAAAGGTAAGTAACAGAAGGGCCCTATTATACTTCCCTGGAGAATGACTCATATCACTTTTGTTTTCCTCGATGACTTTCCAACAATTACAACGTACAGTGTCCTTTCTAACAGGAAATCGCGAATCGCACAACTGTTACAACTTTCCAAGATCTCACAATTGGATTACATGTCGCTTGTAAGGTACAGTGTCAATAGTCAAAGTGCGACGCGGACTTTTCAGGTAGGCCCTGTGACATTTATTGTCCATGTATTACTGATGCGCGGCTCATAACTGATTTGCTGATATAGTTTTTGGAAGACATCTCAATGGAAATGGGGCAGCCAGTGTGGTATGAATTTGGACTACGTTGTCCTCAGGAGCAGCAACGATCTGTGATAAAATGTATTTGGATAAAATAACAGCAAAGATGATACAAAATGATATTTCTTGATCGGTTTCAACCTATATAACGTCACCCTGAGAATTCACGCTCCATATAGCTGGCACTGGCCAACCGCCTGTGCAGCCTAGTAGCGGCCATATGGGCCATGAATTCTGAGGGTGACGCCATATACACTGCTGGAAAATGAAAAAAAAAATAAATAAATAAATAAATAAAAATAAAAATAAAATTAAAAAAAATAATAAATTCGTCGAACGAGCGGAGGGAAATTTTATTGACACATTCTTGAGGATGTATCTTCCCTAGTCCCTGTGTCCCTTGTAGGGGACATACAACAAAATAAATCTGGTGACAATATTCAAATGTTGCTCGCAGTACTAGGCATCTAAGCACACAAACGGAAGGTGACAGCACATCTTGGAACTGAATAAGACAAACTAGCTTGCCACTTGTTCACTATGCAGCAGTGTTAAAATGGCTGACAGAATGTAAAGGCAGTTTGTTGGCTATGTGATCACTCAGATTTCCATGGAACTCTTTAGTTAATGTAAATCGGCCAATACCATTAATAAAATGGATAAATAAAAGACTATTAACATAAATTGCGTAGTGAAATTTCACACCCACATTGTGGTACCTAGTGTCCTGATGTCCCCTATAGGGGACATGAGTTTCAGTACATAATAAAGAAGCAGAACTGTTAAAAATATTTTTGAGGTTTTTTCGGATTATTAATCATAAAATACAAAATAATAATAATAAGATACAAAAATATTGCAATAAATTTTCACAGGACTGAGGAGGGTATACAACACACGACCACACAGGCAGAGCCACACGAATGTAAGTACAGTCACCAGAACGTGTGCAATGTCGGCGTTAGTACCGTGTATACTCTGCTTTTGCAGCAATGCAAGCTGTAATTCTTCCAAGAATATGATCGTAGAGGTGCCGAATGTGGTCCCGTGGAATGTCCTGCCATTCAGTTTCCACCTGGTACTTTATTTGGGCCACATTCGAGCCGCTCATGCAGAACGCCCAACATGACGATTCAACGCGGTCCCAAACATGCTCAATGGGGGGCAGAAGTGGGGATCGTGCTGGATAGGGTAGTTGACGTACACTTTGAAGAGCACGTCGACTGGTACGGGAAACAGGTGGACGTGTATTGTTCTGGTGGAAAGCGTATCGCCTTGTTGGTGCATGAGTGATAGCAAGCGGGTTAGCCGTTTGCACTTGGTGCGCAAGGCCGGTCGCTGTCGTGGGTTCGAGTCCCCCCCTCGGGCATGGGCGTTGTCCTTAGGTTAGTTTACCTTAGTTTAAGTAGTTTGTAAGCTACGGACTAATAACTATGCAGTTGAGTCCAATAGATTTACAAACATATGAATGGTGGTTTCAGTGTACCGTACACTGTTCAGAGTTCTCTAGACGATCACTAGAGAACAGTCAGTGTAGGATATGGCTCCCCACACAATGATGCACGATAATGTGTGCCGTTAGGGCGTCCTCCACTCATGCCCCAACACAGTTCAGCCCGCCTCCAGTGGTATCACGGCAGGCACTTATGAAGGGACGAATGGACATGTGTCGACTTCATTGATGAGAATCGCCGCTGCCTCGGTGCCAATGATGTTCGTAAGCGTGTGCGGTGTCGTGCAGGTGGGTGCGAAAATCTGGAGTGTACGCGATAGAGGCAAACGGGAACGACACCTGGCATCATTGTGTGGGAAGCCATATCCTGCACCAGTCGTTCTCCTCTGGTGACCATCGAGGGAAAGTTGAACAGTGCACGGTAAAGTGAAACCATCATTCAGCACGTCTTGCCACCGTTAATGCACCAACAAGGCGATATGATTTTCTAACAGGACAATTCCCGTCTACACGTAACCAGTACAACCCAAAGTTCTCTTTTAGGAGTACGTCAACTACCCTGCCCTTCATTATCCCCAGATTTGTACCCCACTGAGAACCTTTGGGACAGGATGAAACTTCATGTTGGGCGGTGTGCATGAGCGATTCGAAATCTGGCCCAACTGAGGCACCAGGTCGAAACTGCATGGCAGCCATTCCGCCAGACTATATTCGGCACCTCTAGGATCGTCCCCATGGGAGACTTACAGCTTGTATTAAAGCAAAAAGAGGATATTCACGGTACTAGCTTCAACACTGCACACCCTCTGGTGACTGTGCTCACTTGCGTATAACTCTGTCTATGTGATCGTGTGTTATATACATCCTCAAGAATGTGTCAATAAAATTTCCTCCTGCTGGGTCGACGAACTCATGATGTTCTCTTTTCATTTTCCAGGAGAGTAGGTCGAAACTGGTCAACATTTTGCGCTATCTTGGCTACATGGATGATCTCTTATACATTACACATAGAGAATTTCGGTCCCTGTTGATAGAACATTGGAGGTAGCTGCATCGCTGGTTAGGGAAAAACAAAACAGGTTGCACTGTCATTCACTTCTCTAGATTTTTATCTGTGGTCACAAAGCAGGAAGTCTACCAACGATCCTTTAAGATATGAAATGAAAAACACTGCCTATACGGTGATGAATCCCAAATCACTTGTTTCAATGTTCAAGGCCAATGTTTACAGCACCTGGTATGAAAGCCGTCACTGTAAACACTCTAACCCTACCTTATCAACGTATTTTCTCACATTTCGTGCAATTATGAACAGTAATATCGATATAAAGTCTAAACAACTGTCTAATCTTTCGAACTGCAGAGCACCCTAATTGCAAAGAATACTTCACGCTTTGATAAACAAGATTTTCCATTTTCGTTGGTAGATATAACTGTTCAATCGATCGGTTCCCTGTTCTCGACTGCAAATAAAAATTCTCTGCTGTAATTAATCAGTGAATTATATAGGTCCTACACAGCTCGAATAATTATTTTTCTTATCAGACTTGTGTTATGTTTTTTCTGGGATCGGTGGTATCTTCCTTAGGTCGCCTGTATATTCACCTAAAGATATGCAGTTATTATGTCGTTTTTCTGTGACATGGTATCAGTCACTGTATTAGTCGTAGCCTCAATTGAAGCCCCAATTCTGCACTTTAAAATGCTTCAATTGTAATATCTATTTCTATTACACGTATTTATGCTGTCACAAAACTTCGCACTTCATTTTATGAATTTTGTGGAATAAGAACATACCTATCTTCGGCTAAAACTATTCCTCTCAGAGTATGTTGATCATATAGCTCCATACTTAGCTATCATACACAACCAATCACTCAACGAAAGATTCGTACCCAAAGACTGGAAAGTTGCCCAAGTCACTCCAATATCCAAGAAAGGCAATAGAAATGATCCCCAACATTACAGGTCCATCTCATTGACGTAGATTTGCAGTAGGATTTTGGAACATTGTTCGAACATTATGAATTACTTCGAAGAGAACGACCTATTATCCAATAGTCAACACGGATTCACAAAGTATCGCTCTTGCGAAACACAGCTTGCCCTTTATTCACATGAAGTGATAAGTGCCACCGACAAGGGATCTCTACTCGATTCTATATTTCTGGATTTCCGGAAGGCTTTTGACACTGTACCTCACAAGCGGCTTCTAATGAAATTGCGTGCTTATGGAATATCGCGATTTCCTATCAGAAAGGACACAGTTCGTAGCAATTGACGATAAGTCATGAAGTAAAATAGAAGTGTTATCTGGCGTTCCTCAGGGAAGCGTTATAGGTCCCCTACTCTTCCTTGTGTTTATAAACGATTTAGGACTCTTGGACTATTCGCGGATGATTCTGTCGTTTATGGTTAGTGAAGTCAACAGAGGATGAAAAGCAACTGCAAAGCGATTTAGACAAAATTTCTACATGGTGCGAAAATTGGCAATTAACACTAAATAATGAAGAGTGTGAAGTAATATACATGAGCACTAAAAGAAATCCGCTGAACTACAATTACACGATAAATCAATCTAACCTTAAGGTAGTAAATTTTAGCAAATACCTAGGAGTTACAATTACGTACAACTTTGACTGGAGAGAACACAGAGAAAACATTGTGGGGAAGGCGAACCAAAGGTTACGTTTTATTGGTAGAACGCTTGGAAGATGCAACAGCTCCACCAAAGAGACTGCCTACATCACACTTGTGCGTCCTCTCCTGTAGTACTGTTGCCCAGTGTGGGACCCTCACCAGGTGGGACTGACGGAAGACATTGAGAAGGTTCAGAGAAGGACAACTCGTTTTGTTTTATCACGTTAAAGGGGGGAAAGCGTCACGGAAATGTTGCACGATCTGAGGTGGAAATCATTAAAAGAACGACGTTATTGGTTGCGGCGAGATCTATTTGAGAAAATTCAATCACCGACTTTTACTTTTGAATATGAAAATATTTTGCTAGCACCCATCTACATAGGAAGACATGACCATCCCAATAAAATAAGAGGAATCAGGTAGAAAACGGAACGATTTAAGTGATCTTTCTTCCCGCGCGCTGTTAAAGAATGGAACGGTAGAGAAAAGTTACGAAAGTGGTTAATGAACCCTCTGCCAGGCACTTAAATGTGATTTGCAGAGTATCGATGTAGATGTAGATGTAGACAGTCTGTGACACCATGTATATCGTAAATTTTGGCTGTTACATTTATAATAAAAATCGATTGTTAAATACGAATTACATTTCGTTGATACAGTAATATTTTATTCCTACATGCTGTATTCGCAGATATTAGAGAAAATTCCTAATGGCATAAATGAGAATATTCTGGAAGAATTTGAAATATACATTCACACAGAAGCATTTCCTAACAAAATTATTACTGATCACAGATTTTAGACACCGAAATTATTTGGAAATGTTTTTGATCTAATAAAATTAGACAAAGGAAGAATCCATAGAAAAAAAATTTCATATACAAAGTCAATATGAAATCCCGAATATACCTAAACTGTAGATAATATATTCAAAGAAGTAAAATAACTTTGGAATACTGCATCAGAGAAACACAGAGGCAAAATATTACGTGGTCAAAGATAACAAAATTGATAAAAAGAACATCTGTGTAAACATGCAGAATGTACGAATATTGCATGTAGGAGCGAAATATTAATGTATCAACGAAATGTAAGTCGTATTGATCGATCGCCTTTTTGTTATAAAATTTAACACCCAAAATTTACGATATACGTACATTTTTCACAAATTTCTTAATATGGCTTAAGACCGAAACAGCCGTAGCAACAAAATTAAAAATATTTTGCAACATCAAAAGGAGCAATATTTATTTATAATATCGTATTAACCAAAATTTGATAACAGATGTCTTTGTTAGTATTCTGATAAACAACAGAGGAAGACGAGATATTTATATTTGCCAATAAACATTTTAGCTCTGTGTAAATATGCGATTTAATGTTAATGCGGAATAAACTGTGGTTTGGCAGTAGAATTCGTCCACCAATTACAGCATAGATTCAACTGGGTAAATTGCCTATGGTATTCTCTACGATTTGAAACAAAAGCCGCTGTCAATCGTAGTAGTTTATCTGATGAAAACATTTCACTAACTCATGATTATAGAACTACAAACGCCAGCAGTCAAATTTACATAAATTTTAACAATGCCTAAATATGAGTCCTGAGCACCACTTATTGCTTCAATTTTTAGAGATGGGACTCACCTCTGCTATTGTATCCACACTGACGAATGACCGTTCATCTGGTTTACGCCAGTTTTTATTCCTTTGAGAAGGCACGTATGTCACCGGTCAAAATAAACCATACACTGATTTCAGTCAAGTGCCTTAAAACACAAAGGAATTGCATTTGCAATCGATAAAAAGTAAACTTGAGATGAAACAGCATGATCAAGCAGTACATAAGTGTCATTTCGCCTGTCAGACTGTAGCCTAGATTAAATCTTCTACTACGGTAGCTGAGTAACGTAAATTATTACACAATTTGATAGTAGTCGCTATCAGCGACCGATCATTTTATCTGGAATAATTACAAGGCCAATGAGCACTAATGTCAAGTGTTGATACTAAGATTAATCAACAAAAACAGAAGCGATCTGGTTAACGTCCGATTGAAATAAAATCTTTCAAGTACCATATCATTTATTACTACTTGATAAGATCGTCCTGGCAATAGAGCAATAATAGCGACTAATGTTAATCGTGATGGAAACCGACTGTTCAAATATGACTTCTCTGAACACAATACAAAAATTTAACAACT
The DNA here is from genome assembly GCA_026315105.1 of Locusta migratoria. Classification (NCBI taxonomy): domain Eukaryota; kingdom Metazoa; phylum Arthropoda; class Insecta; order Orthoptera; family Acrididae; genus Locusta; species Locusta migratoria. The sequence goes on along the minus strand of CM048746.1, from coordinate 331,789,736 downwards.
ACATCTCTATATATAAAGGAAGTGTCCCGATTGACTGACTGACTGATTGACTGACTGACTGACTCATCATCGCCCAGCCCAAACCACTGAAGATCGAAACTAGAAATTTGTGGAGGGTGTTGATCTTACTCTGTAGGCGTCATTTAAGAAGCGATTTTTCGATATTCCGCCCGTAAGGGGGTGAAATAGGGGATGAAAAGTTTTTTGAACATCGTAGCTATTTAGGCATTTTTGAAGCTAGAACTACAAAATTTCGGATTTTAATTCGGGGTTCGAATTTAAAAGACACGTGTTTCGGCATTTTTTGAAATTCGACAAATAAGGGGGTAAAATAGATAACGCAAAAAATTGAGTTTCAAAAATATGTTGCTGTTAACTCAAATTTTAAGCTACAACTACGAAACTTCGGATATAGAATCTTGGTCAGGATTAAAAATCCATGATTTTTAGTATTTTTGGAAATTCAACAAGTAAGAGGGTTAAATAGAGGATCAAAAATTCTTTTTGAAAACACGTTGCTATTGATACAATTTTGAAGCTACAGCTGCAAAAACTGATATTTGTATAGTTTGTTAGACGTTACAAAATACGTGTTTAGGTATTTTTAGAAATTCAACCATCAACGGGGTAAAATTGGAGAGAGGGTGTTTTTCGAAAATATGTTGCTATTTAGGCAATTTTGAAGTTAGAACTACAAATTTTCGGATCTGGATTCGGGATTTGAATTTAAAAGACACGTGTTTTGGCATTTTTTGAAATTCAACCAATAAGGTGGTAAAGTAGAGGACGCAAAAAATTGATTTTAAAAAATATGTTGCTGTTAACTGAAATTTCAAGCTATAACTACGAAACTTAAGATATGGATTCTTCATCAGGATTAAAAAGAAACAACTGGTGCAGAACAATCAGCCTACGCATGCGAAGCAGCGGGAGTTCAGCTAGTATATGTATAAAGCCAAACGAGATCACAACCGGTATTCCTATTAAGTCACAGACCAGATTATATTCTTACAAGAGACAAGCTGTTAATTCTATGTAACAGCAGTTGCCAGATCAAGTTCAGTGGCAGTCTGTCTATATTTCATTAGATGATTTACAAGTACTTTTTGAGAAAAAGGAAAAATTTAGTAAGAACACACAGAATAAATGTAAATTGATGTACTGTTGTTTTGATACCACTTCATTAAGGAACATCCCATCAGTTTTTCGTCAAGAGATCTTCATAATAAATAATTCGTGATAACATCAGCGCATCTTAAGTTAATTTCCCAGACAACAGAAAATTTCAGCAGATCGTACATTTGAAAGAGTATCAAAGTTAATGCTAAAACAAAAATTATGTGCTGTTGTTGATCTGTGTAATAAAATGAAGACAGAAATAGTAACAATGATGTTACTGAAGTTAATAAAGCAATTTTGGTCAGTGAAAAGGAGTATCAGAGAGACTAAGAAAGAAATAAGCAGGAGAACAATACGGATCTGGAGTTCTGTGAATCTGAGTGGAGGTATCGCGCAGAACACACAAAGTACATGTAAGATGTGGAACAAGTTTTCATCATATTAAACAGTGAAACCGCGTGTGTTAGGAAACATTTCGAAACGGAAAAGAGAAAAAGAATCCGATATTATGGCTCAATAAAAGTACATTACGTAACACAACAATGAAAATCCGTTTCTAAACGCAGATGATATAATGGAAAAAAATTATAGCTGCATTGAGACTGTCTAACAAGAAGCTAAAATGAGTGGAATATTTATAGCTGCAATGTTTTGTCAGTCAGCTACATGACTAACAACTAACAAACAAAATTGAGATATCTGTTATTCCTGTTACATCTTCTGTGAATATTTTTATTAATACTAAGGTCACTTGCAGTATCTGGACCCAGGGTGTAGCTAGGCCAATGGGCTTTTTTCATAAAAGTTGTGAGAATAATTTCACTCCAAGTGGTTGGCAGCAATGAAGACCAATGGCTTCTCCCTTCAACAAGCAGTCTCACATATCTAAGTGTTGCGGTTTTCGTGTGGCAGTTCTTTCAATTTTGTACTGCTGGATTTCTGTAACAATGTGGTGTCATTCTTATTTTAGGGAGCACCTAAATGTTTACTGTAAGTATTATCATTGTGACAGGTATTTTAGCATAGAGCAGAAGCACAACGGTCACTTGAAACATTACAGGCGACATGTGTTCTCCTTTATTTTATTAGTTTGATGTGGTGGCCCAGTTACCCCCAAAAATTTTCTAAAGTGGGTTAAGTGGACGACGTATTTGGGGTATCTGGGCCCGCCTAGGACCCATTTACCCCAAGCACACCCACTTACCTCAAGTATATTATCATTATTGCTTCATTTTAATTCATTACTGAAATCAATTTGTTTATTTTTTCCTTGTGAATTATGTTAATTTTATCTAGTGTAAAAACAGGAGGAAGTGAACAAAGTTACTCAAACAGGCTGCAAGACAAAAGAAGAAAACAACTGAGAAAGGTGAACATTCCTAAGCCCAATGCCAGCAGCAAAACTAGAAAGAAGAAATGTAATAATACTGATGAAAAGACAAGTGAAGAAAGTGACCTGTTATCTGTATGTGACCGTGACGATGGATCATGATTTTATCAGTTATTCCGACGAAGAAATAATCGAACAAGATGTGAATTCAATACAAGTGGGTGAATATTGTGTTGTGAAAGTGTATGGAAAATCAAAAGTAAATTTCAGGCTTTCCGCTGCAAAAGTGACAAACCAGACAAATGTTGGATATGAAGTCATGTTTTTCAAACGACACTTCAAACCATGAATTTTATGGAAACAGTAGAGGGGGCATATATTACTGAAAATGATATAGTAAGAAAGTTGTCAAAGCCTCTTAAAAGCAAATCTGCTAGATTCAAAGGCATGATCAACTTCACTGATGATACAAGTGACTTAACGAACATTTTGTAATATTTTAGAAGATATAATTATATGTTAATAATTGAATTTGGGCTTACTAACTTTATTTGTGTAAATGTAACTCCTCTTTCATAATAAAAGTTGAGTTATTCAAAATTTTTAATTAATTTTACACCCAGTCATTCTGTAGAGGTTCATTTACATTGTAGGCAACTCTATTATACTGTCATTGAAATAACTTGTTTTAATTTTCTCATGGAGTTTACATGTTACCCAACAGGCCCAGTTACCTCACCTGAGACAACAATAATTAGTGTGGAACTAAGACGCCTATGGTCCAGTTACCCCACTCTATAGGGGTATGTGGGCACATTGGAGATTTTTTTTCTTTTCCCCTTCTCAATTTAAATATAATGCAGATTACATTCTATTATATTTGTAGGTAGAATTTGCATTATAAGAAAATATGTTTTAGATGGTAATTTAACGTATTAATACTTCCTAGACTAGTATCGAGTTAGGAACTACGCACTCACGTTGTAAAAGCATGGCCCAGATGTTCCAACAGACCTTAATAACTATAACCTCAAACTTTACGTATCACGATGTAAAAATTCATTAGATGTCAGTTAACTGATAACAAAACTTACTATAGATTAGAAACTTCTCCGAACATGTTTGCTCAAGGTAGAACAATAATTCCATACCATATAATAAAAATCAAACTCAAGAGCACAGAAACCAAATAATCTTTCGAACTTCGGATCTATCAGTTCCAAGTCGTTGATAGTCGTTCAAAGTATAATTATCAACAGCTTCCGCTAGAATAGTCGGATCACGGTAGTGGTGGTGACGGTTGTTGCGACGAAGAGTGGAGGGAGGACTCCTGTGTCATGACTGAACAAGCTGTCCCATGAGCGTCAGATGTGGAGTCAACGTCGTCAACATCCCATGTCGCAGGCACGTGTGGAAATCGGAACTCACACGCTGTTACTATCCTAGCGATTTGTTACACAATTTTTTAAAGCTATTGGAAACGGAAAAAGAAAGGTATTCCTGAAACTTTTGTTCTTCAAACTACTACGCCAAGCACTTCTATTTGTTCCTGAGTTTTTGTTAATGTTAACTGTAATTTTGAACATCACTGTCTGCATCAGTACTGCGGCAGCCTATACGGCCAACTACTTTACTTTAAATTTCTTTAAACGTGCTAGTAATTACCTAGCATGTATTTTATAACAAAATTTATGTCATTTTATAGGATATGAACATAATATTCTCTAAGTTTTAACGTCTCATGTCAAAATTTTATTCTTCCGATGAAGATACCCAAATACGGTATTGAAATCTAGATAAAGTGTAAATATTTCAAAGCAACTTATGGGGCTGCGTGTTTCCTTTTACAGTGAATTAAGATGTTAATTGTATTATTATTTTCCCAATGACTAGTCACACGACATTAAATGAGGATTTTGTGTAAGTACTAACAATTAGTTCACCGACAGCCATTTATCATAAAGGTATATGAGTTTAGAGTTTCGGTTTAGAAACCCGGTCTGTCACATTGTTTCAATCAGTTAAATATTTTCACAGTGATCCACACATCGGTGCAGCGTGAATAGGTCTTTCTGTAAACCAACAGTAGTAAGTGGTTCAATCTTTGTCCTCTCTGAATGGTGTGAATTTACGGTACCAAAAATGGTACGTGATTATTAAAGAATTTGGGACAGTATTTCGAATAGGGGACTTCATACCGTCCAGAGTTCCTGGTTTATGTTACTTGTAATTTCAGAGGATCACTTAATGAGGGTGCATAACCCTTTTCCTTCCTAATACTTACATACTCGTCTAGTGATGTCATCGTCGACAGAAGAACTTGCTTTTCCTTGATCTAGGAGTGTTACTTCAGTACAGTTAACGAGATCTCTTGATATCTACGGAAATGGAGAGAGGTATTGTCAGATGGAAGCTGTGAGGGTGAGAGGACCGGATTGATCGTTATGTCTGGAGTGAAATATCAGCTGGTAAGAAGATCATTGGCAGCTAGATTAAATAGTGGTCAATCCGTCAGGCAAAAATGTATTTATATGTCGTACGAAAAAGTCAGTAGATACCAAACCTGGTGAACAGAACAAATATTCCAACAATTTAGATTTCTATTCTATAGTTGTACCACTTTACGTTTGTAGACAAGTGATTTGTCCAAAAAGAAAAAGTTTTTTATTTTAATTTTTTTTTAAATTTTAATTTTATAATTCCAATATGTTTCTATGTGTTTTCAAATTAGCTGAACCAAAACAGGTTAGTAGTATTCGTAGATGTGTTGGAAGTGGCAAGGTAAAATAGAGAAAAACTCTAATGTCCTCATGTTAGTCAAGGTTCGATCTTAAAAGTCATTAGAAGAAATAACACTCTTTGTAGGCAAGATCGCTGTATTGTCATTTAATCTGGATAATCAGTTTCGGCAAACAAATTTGCCATCATCAGATACCATTTTTCACATAGTCATGGGCCTGCACAAGACACATCGATAAAAAAAAGCCCAGTTTGTCTTTCCCAATAAAAACATTCATAAAAACATCGATAAAATCACTACAAAAGACAGCGCCAGCGACACTTACTCATTATTATTGCTACAGGTTTAGTAAATACACAGATTAATAAATAAAAACAAGTTGTTACACGTCTGCTATCATCCGCCAAGCCTCATTATCCAAGGACATCTTCCTTGTGTATGCCACGACGCTCCGTTATTTCATTTATGTTGTTTGTCCAAGAGCGTCATGGTTTGCCGCATTTACGTCTGCCTGGTGGTTTCCATTCTGGCACTTCTATGTAAGATAAATCCGCTTTCACAGCTAATAGTCTTCTTTTGCGATCAGTGTTTAGGATCAATAGTTGTGATGCATACTACAGTACTGATTCCACCATTATCCACACTTTACATATCGCTGTTAAGAGATATTCTTGTCTTACCAAAAACAATTCATACATCATCACAATACTTTTCTGCCATGTTTTATTCTGTATGTGGATTCTGTACGGCTACATGAGGGCATTCTAATTTTTTTTATATCCAGATTAGATTACATTAGCTTAATACTTGTTCCACAGATCATATATTTAAAAGTTTTATCTAAAAATTTATCTAAAGTGTAGAAGGTGTTGCCATTCAGAAATTCCTTTAATTTTTTTTTTTTTAATACCAGTTGGCTATCTCTCAAATTTCTGATGCTACTTGGTAAGTGACCGAAGACTTTTGTGGCAGCATAATTCACCCCTTTCTGTGTCAAAGTTAGATCAAACCTTGATTAGTGAATATCACCCTTTCTCCTAGTGTTGTAGCTATGCATAGTGCTATTACTTTTTAATTGAATCGGATTGTTAACAACAAATTTAATGAGTGAATATATATATATTGTGAAGCTACGGTGAAGATCCCTAGAACCTTAAATAAATATCTGCAGGATGATTTTGGGTGGGCTCCAACAATTATTCTGATTACACGCTTTTGTGCAATGAATACTTTTTTACTAAATGTTGAATTGCCCCAGAATATGATCCCATATGAAAGCAGTGGATGAAAATAGGCATAGTAAGCTAATTTACTGAGATGTATATCATCAAATTTTGCAATGACCCTGATAGCATAATTAGCTGAACTCAAATGTTTCAGCAGATCATCAATGTGTTTCTTCCAAGTCACCCTCATCAATGCAAACACCTATATATTTGGATTTTCTACCTTAGCTACAGATTGATTAATGATGTCATGCCATTTAATGTATGAAACTGTATGTACTGTGTTTTATCAAAGTTTAATGGGAGGCCATTTGTAGAGAATCACTTAATAATTTGCAGAAAGACACCATTCACAATTTCATCAGTTAATTCCTGTTTGTCAGGCGTGATGGATATACGTGCATCAAATGTTCAAATGTTTGTAAATCTATCGGACCAAACTGCGTGTCCATCAGTCCGTAGCTTGCAAACTACTTAAACTAAGGTAAACAAACCTAAGGACAACATACACACCCATGCAACAGGGAGGACTCGAACCTCCACGGCGAGCAACAGCGCGATCCGCAGCGACGCGCTTTACACCGCTCGGCTACTCCACCACGGCTATGCTTGTATCGTCAGCAAAAAGAAGTAGCTTAGCATCTTCGTGAATATAGAATGGCAAGTCATTAATATACAGGGTGAATCACCTAACACTTGCACCCCAAATATTGCGGAAACGGAAAGTGCGATTTATGTATGGTTTTCACAGAATGGATTGGTAGTCAGGGGCTCGTATTTTTAGCCAACAAACTGATTGTAATATTACTTAGAAAGTGTATATGAATGAGAATCCTACTTATCTTTTGGGAACAAGTTTTTAATACCTTACCAGTTCAAAAGCATCTAAGAATACTACACGTCTGTTTTGGTTCCGATACAGGAAAATACAATACGTTTAGAGACAAGAAAAGCAGCTACACGAAGGAATATATTGAGGAAATATACAAGGAAAATGAAATTGAATACAATATTATAGAAAAAAAAACTTTATTCCTTTCATTGTCCGCTCCGAAGTGTGGAGATCCGGTCCATAAAGAGTCGCGTCTCTATTCAACCAATTATCAGACAAGCTGATAGTGTGGCAAAGAAGAATCCCATTTGGAAATAAGGGGGAGGTGCTTACCAGTTCTGGCATTCGCCTTACAACCTAGGAAAAGCTGACGTAACCGCGGTCGGATTAGGACTAATTTAATTTGCCTTTGGGACTTTGTTCCAGTCGAACAAAATAATTATCAGGATAGCGCGAGTGCACTTCTTACTTAAAGTTTCCATTTATTCTGTTTTTAAGAGACTTGTATTGTTGTGTTCCTGACACTCCCTGTACTTCTTTCTTTCGTCAATAATTTGAAGTATTTCTTCTGATGTCCAAAGTTTCTCCGCAGTTTCTTTCCTTGTTCGTATGTTTCTCCCTCCGCAATCCGTGATTGCCCTTTTAAGGGCAGTTGAACTGCCTGTTTCTGTATTCCTTATTGCCGTACTACATCTTTGTTGTACTTCAAACGTTCCCATCATTCCTACGAGGGGTGTAATTTAAATAGTGGCAACTATTTGTTGACAACCGATACTAAAGCATTACATGTTTTTACCTGTTATTGTTCTTCAAAGTAGTCACCATCGTTGTGTAGAACCCGTTGCCAGCGATGTGGAAGGTATAGTATACCGTTAGTAGAGCGTGTTCTCTTGATGGCGCGATGGAGTGGTCTACTGCCTGTCGAATCTCTGCTACGGTTCTGAAGTGAAAGCCACGAAGTTGTTCCTTTATCTTCGGAATCAAATCAAAGTCGGAAGTACTTAAGTATGGGTAGTATGGTGACTGGTACAGTACTTCCCAGTCCCATCGATCGAATAGAGCAGCCATAGCTTGCGCTGTATGCGCCCGCGCATTGTCGTGCAAAATGATGGGTGGGTTGCGCAGAAAGTGTTGCCGCTTCTTTCGCAATGCTGGTCGCAGGTGATGCTCCAAAAGCGAACAGTAATACTGTGCACTGACGGTCTGCCGTGGATGCACGTAATGCGGTATTGGGGTTCTGACGCACTGTCGACTTCCGCGGCAACCCATAATGACGCCATTCGTTGGATTGACGTTTCAGTTTTGGCTCGTACGATGTGGCCCATGTCACATCCGGTGTTACGATACGGCGCAAGAAAGCCACTCCCTTCGCACTCATGGCACTCTAAGTCCGTCTGGGCAGTGTCGTAACCTATCCATATATGCATTTCCGTCAATTCATGCATAAACCACCGTGATCCAACTTTTCGTATGTCCAGGCATTCCTTCAGGATGCGAAGCACAGTCGTATGAGGTTCTTGTCAGCCGCCCATGGCTGCCAGTCCATGGTATTGACGCCAGTCGTGGAGAGTCACTGCTAGGCGAAAGCAGATTTGTGAACATGAGAATGGTCCTCTTGCAGTATGAAGTCCTCTTTCCATACAGCATTCGGACTGACGGAAGCATCACGTTTTCCAGTATGTGGGCGTAATGCTATAACATTACAGAACAAATATTACTATGACCAGTTTAATGTGACATAAATTTGTTTTCTTTTTATTTATGTATGCAATGTGAGAGAATACTAAAATGTCGTGATTGCAATGATTATATATAAGTGGTCAATAACACAACTACAACATTACAGAACAAATAATTACTATAAATAGCTTAATGTGATGTAAATCTTGTTTTACTTTTGTTTATATATGCAAGGTGAGAGAATACTAGTGTCGAGATTTCAATGTTTATGTATAAATTTTAAAGTTGACTAAAGTGGTCAATCACACGACTGAAACTTTACAGAACAAATAATTACTATAAACAGTTTGTGATATAAATCTTGCTTTCCTTTTTTAGTTTAGATATGCAATGTGAGAGAATCATAAAGTGTCGTGATTTCAATGTTTATGTCTATTTCTTAAAAAGTTTACTAAAGTGGTCAATCACGTGACTACACGGAGCCGGGAGCAAAGGAGGCAAGGCGCGTGGTCTTTTGCTTGCCGGACGCCGAGTAGGTAAAGCTCTTATAGCTTTAGCGGCATCAGTGCAGTTCGTATTTTATACGCCGCGTGTGGCGTTCCGAAATTTGTAAGTGCGCTCGTACGCGAATGTCTTCCGTTCTCGGCTCCAATAGTTACGTGAGTGGCGAAGTTGTTTATTGTAAATTGTGATATATAGTGTAAATGTGACTAAAGAAAATAAAGTAACGTAGAAGCACAAGTGTGGACTTGTTCGTTAACGGTACTGTACCTTGTTAGTTCACTGGTTTACAGGCATAAACTTTAAAGGGTAAAAGCAACAGTGTTACAACCACCCCCTAGTAGGCGAGCCAACGTACATTTATGTTAGGTTGTACATGAGCCCTGGCCGTTAGGCATGTTGCAATGCGCACTGTCTAGGATGCCTTCTATCCTATGATGGATATCCATCCCCAGCAGGAAATGAATGTGCAGTCGTCGTTGTTGTTACATTTTCTCGTCGATGGTGAGTTCGTCGAGGCCTGTAAAGGACACTGGGACCCTCGTTACTGGTGAAAAACACTTTTTCGTCAGTGAAAACGTTTTCTCACGACGCCCTAAGATGGAGCTCTGTATATGCTAGCCGGTATGTAATATTTCCTTGACTGAGTTCTTGATTCACAGCGAAGCGTCGTTCGTGCTTGTAGTCCAGTATCCTGCAGCTTTCGGCGAATCGTGTCACTGGAGCCGGAGAAGTTGTTTACCCGCCACAACGACTTCGCATTCGAGAACAGATTTTGTTTGCACGTAGACACTATCTCGCAGTCCTCCTTCTGTGAGCTTACTCTCTTCATGTCTAAGCCAGGAATTGTCTTGGTGGTGCCTCTGTCAAGGTAGTTCCTCCACCATCTCGCTGCAGTGGTATATGACACGCCAGACCTTCTGCCAGCCTCTCTGATGGAGTATCCTCCATCTTCAATAAGAGCGACGACTCTGTCTCGAGCTCCCCCAGCGGGCCATTGCCACAGACTGCGTGACGCCTACTTCCGTTTGTCGCTCTGATATACCAGGAGAAGAAGTAAACAAGTTCACGTCAACATGAGCGTGCGTCAGAGGCAGAGCCGCGCGCCTCGCATCGTCGCCAGGCTGTTTCTCGCCCGCCAGCCCATCATCCATCAAGCCCAGCTGCCCTGTAGTTCGCGAGTCACGGCGAATACAGCTCCAGGCTGCAAAGCCACGTTCGCTCCTTGAAGAATCAAAAGTCACATCTAACCTACACAAATATGTTGTTTAAACTAACACAACTAGAGCTATATCTCTATAACCTGAGCAGTTTTGACGTTTCAATCAAACATTTAATGAAGTTAATGGATATAATGATGATAAACTTAGCTACAACATAATATTTCACCTAGCTAGCAATGATACAGGACACTATTCTCTCCTGTAAGCACTCTGCGATCTAAATAAACTGTGTATTGAACCTAGATAACTAAGCGAGTTGTGAGACTAAACAGTTTTTGTGGCAGCATCACGCACTGTACATACATAGTATATCATTGTGCACTTATAAAGTGTCTCTGAAACAATAAGTCCTGCACGACGGAAATTACCATAGTACTGATGCCCTTCATTTACACGGTTGTTCTGTTATTCACAGTTAAGTGTTTCAAATTGTTGAAACGTCTGTTGAGCTTATGGGACCTAAACTTACAGACTACTTACAAACTAACTTATACTAAAGACAACGCAAACATCAATGCCCGAGGGAGGATTCGAATCTGCGACGGGGAACGGCCTTGCGCATCGGAGCATAGCACGTCAATGCGCTCGGCCAATCTGCCGCGGCGTAACTGTTTCGTAAAGGGTTTATAGTGCCGCTTCAATTTCTCAAAACTGTTCCACGGTTACATGAATGTCGAAGAAAACAAGTTCCAAAAAGCGTATGTGCTAGTTCTTATTACTCTTATGTTATCCTTGCAGTTGTAATGCCATATTTTGTACGGAAGTGGCAAAAAAGCTCTTTGCATTTGAAGAAGAATATTGGTAATTGAAATCTCATGGAAAAATTGGGCAGCAGTGAAAATGTTTCTGTTTCAATAATGCGTCCACACCTCATCTACCTCCCCCCTCCCAACTTGAAGGGAAAAAATGGAAAACATCAAAGACCTTCCCAACTCCGCTACAAGATGCCTCAGACCGCGCGGCCAAGAAATTACTGTTACGTAGACAGATACCAACGAACTATTATACTTCTCGTACCATGTGATCTGCACTCCATTTTGACAAAAATATTACACTACCACATCTGAAAATCGATAGTTGGTCGGGCTGATGTTAGGTTGTAATGGCTAAGATATGGTTTGATTCCTGCTGGGATAACAGTTTTTAACAATCGCAAACATCTCCCTCTGCACCAGCAGTAGCTCCAGGTAAAGAATGTAGCCGTGGCGGAGCGCCCGAGCGCATTGAGGCGCTATGCTAAGATGCGCGAGGCCGTTCCCCGTCGGGGGTTCGGATCCCCCCTCGGGCATGGATGTTTGTGCCGTCTTTAGTATAAGGTAGTTCATAAGTAGTTCGTAGGTTTAGGGACTGATGACCCCGCAGTTAAGACCCTTAAGTTTGACAAACATCTAAAGAATTCACGACTGTCGCGTGTTTCAAATCAATATTACGCATGTCCATTCGCTACTGACTAGAACAAAGTTGGATTAGTTTTCGTTGTTTCCTCAAACTGACAAACCCCCCAGGTCTCTACGAACGGCGCGATCCTAATTACTTGTGTACGAGAATGGGAGAGTTGATACCTTCGCGTCTGAAGTCAACGGTGACGATAGGCACGGAGTTAGAGTCCCAGGCAACACAGTTATTTAATACGCTACTTCTAGCTGAACGCTTGCACATTCCGCTTATGGTGAGAAAACAGTAAATATTTCATATATAATAGTGAATAGTGCCGGGTTTGAGACCCTGCGGCGAAAGAAGTCAATTGTATCGTCAAGTTCAAACATCGCCCTATTTGTGAATTTATTTAATATCTGACGTGTGATCGTGCTTAGTTTACGATTCGCATAGGATCTAAGGAACTACCTTCTATCTCAAAATTTTATAACGTTTGTCACCTGTGAGTTGCACTGTAACCAGATCTAATGAAAAGTCAATGTTTTACGCCTCTTTATGCCTAAGCGAGTCTCGAACAGAAAAGCAAGGGTTTATTTTATTTTTTTTTTTTAATTTTTTTTTTTTATTTTTTAACAGTGCATTCTAATTCAGAGCACGAACAAAAACTCGTCATGTCATTGAATGAGTTTGATAAGGTATCCGATTTGTCACTTATCGTAATGACATTGAATTTACATTGCAGTCTCATCTCTAATATCTACATCTACATCTACAGAGATACTCTGCAAATCACATTTAAGTGCCTGGCAGAGGGTTCATTGACCACCTTCATAACTTTTCTCTACCGTTCCATTCTCTAATAGCGCGCGGGAAGAAAGAACACCTAAATCGTTCCGTTTTCGATCTGATTTCTCTTATTTTATTGGGATGGTCATGTCTCCCTAAGTAGGTGGGTGCTAGCAAAATATTTTCACATTCAGAACTAAAAGTCGGTGATTGAAACTTCGCAAACAGATCACGCCGCAATGAATAACGTCTTTCTTTTAATGATTTCCACCCCAATTCGTGCAACATTTCCGTGACGCTCCCCCCCCCCCCGTAACGTGATAAAACAAAACGAGCTGCCCTTCTCTGAACCTTCTCAATATCTTCCGTCAGTCCCACCTGGTGAGGGTCCCACAAGGGGCAACAGTACTCCAAGAGAGGACGCACAAGTGTGATGTAGGCAGTCTCTTTGGTGGAGCTGGTGCATCGTCTAAGCGTTCTGCCAATGAAACGTAACCTTTGGTTCGCCTTCCCCACAATATTTTCTGTGTGTTCTCTCCAGTCAAAGTTGTTCGTAATTGTAACTCCTAGGTATTTGGTAGAATTTACGACCTTAAGGTTTGACTGATTTATCGCGTAATTGAAGTTCAGCGGATTTCTTTTAGTGGTCATGTGTATTACTTCACACTTTTCTTTATTTAGTGTCAACTGCCAATTTTCGCACCAAGTAGAAATTTTGTCTAAATCGCTTTGCAGTTGCTTTTGATCCTCTGTTGACTTCACTAACCGATAAACGACAGCATCATCCGCGAACAGTCTAAGGGAGCTATTCAGATTATCTCCTAAATCGTTTATAAACACGAGGAAGAGTAGGGGACCAATAATGCTTCCCTGTGGAACGCCAGATATCACTTCTGTTTTACTCGATGACTTACCGTCAATTACAACGAACTGTGTCCTTTCTGATAGGAAATCGTGAATCCAATCGCACAATTGGGGAGATATTCCATAAGCACGCAATTTCATTAGAAGCCGCTTGTGGGGTACAGTATCAAAAGCCTTCCGGAAATCCAGAGATATGGAATCGATTTGAGATCCCTTGTCGATGGCACTTAACACTTCATGTGAATAAAGGGCAAGCTGTGTTTCGCAAGATCGATACTTTCTGAATCCGTGCTGACTATTGGTTAATAGGTCGTTCTCTTCGAGGTAGTACATAATATTCGAACAAAGTATATGTTCCAAAATCCTACTGCAAATCGACGTCAATGAGATAGGCCTGTAATTTTGGGGATCACTCCTATTGCCTTTCTTGAATATTGGAGTAATTTGGGCAACTTTCCAGTCTTTGGGTACGGATCTTTCGCTGAGTGATCGGTTGTAAATTATAGCTAAGTACGGAGCTATTGCATCAGCATACTCTGAGAGGAATCTAGTTGGTATACAATCTGGCCCGGAAGATTTATTTTTGTTTAGTGACTTAAGTTGTTTTACTACTCCAGGAACATCTACTTCTAAGTTTCGCATGCTGGCAGCTGTTCTTGGATTGAATACTGGAGTGTTCACTTCGTCTTCTTTGGTGAAAGAATAATTTCTATTCTAATATTTGTTGTATGACGGTATTGAATTACATGTGAACTGTCTACCATAAGGAGCCATGTGCTCTACTGCTTCTTATGGTACCCAGTACCCATTGTGTATGGCCGAATAACTGTACTTCACAGGGGTTATGTGATTAGAGGACCTGCAACACAGCTACGTTGATTGCATTCAACAATGATTCACTAATTGTACATTCGACAGTGTCCTTCAGTCGATTAGTTAATTCTGAAAACGAGGAACGAGTAAACCGTCTTGAGCTAATAGATTGCATGCCGCTTGTGGAAACGCGAAACTAAATATTTCTTTATGTTCTTAAAAACCAATATGAAAGTGTCAGAAGGATTCGGTAGCGATGCTGAAACAATAAGTGGTGGTCTAATTATTAGGATCGTAAAATATGTAAAAAAAAAAAAAACAGTTCCAACACGGGACTAACCAATCTTCTTCCACACGGAAAGAATGTTTCATGCACCTGATTTCATTAAGAGTCCAATGTCAAACGTGTTTGTACCACAGTTATGTACACTTGACAGCAAAAAAAGTGGATCCCTGCTGAATGCAACCCAACTAACGTATCTGTGTTGCGGGTACTCCACATTCAAAACCCCTGTAGAGTACAGCCGTTCGACTATTCAATATGGGTACCAAAGAAGCAGTAGAGAATATTCCCCCTTATGGCAGTCAGTCCACAACAAAAACATTAGAATACAGGTTATTAGAGAAGAGAGAGCAACGTAAATTCAATTTCTTTACAATAAGTGACAAATCGTATACCTTACCAAACTCATTCAATGACACAATGATTTTTTGTTCATGCTCTGAATTTGAACGCACTGTTGACCAAAAACAGCTTGCGTTTCTGATCGAGACTCGATTAGGCATAAAGAGACGTAAAACATTGTTGTTTTCATTGGTATCGGTTTACAAGCCCGACGTCCGAACCCAGAAATGTATGGTTAACTTCAGCATTGCATCAGGATCTGCATGAAGTTCAAATTGTTGCTGAGAGGTAACCACTAAAGGTATATAGTACAGTGCAACTCAAAGGTGACTATATGACTCGTGAACTAAGCACGATTACACGTCAGATATTAAATAAATTCAGAAACATCGCTATATTTAAACTTGTAACGACGATACAACTGACTTCTTTCCCGGCAGGGACTCAAACCCGGCTATATTCGCTATTTATTAAACATATATATACGCTAAAAGATGAAACAGTTACTTCTTTTTCACCATTTGCGGGATGTGCACATGTTCCGCTACAAGTAGCGCAAACTGCGGCAGATTAGTCGTGCGCACTGGGGCGCCGTGCTGCGGTGCGCGCCGCCCTTCGCCGTCGGAGGTTCGAGTCCCCCCTTCGGGTATGGGTGCCTGTGTTGTCCTTAGCTTAGTGTACCTTAGTTTAAGTAGTTTGTATGGTACGGACTAATGACCAAGCAGTTGAGTCCGATATATTTCCAAACATTTTGAAGTAGCGCAATAAATAACTTTGTGCTGCCTGGGACTCCAACCCCGCATCTATCGTCAGCGTTGACCTCAGACGACAAGGTAACAACTCTTCCATTCTCTGTCATTCCAGGAAGCAACACAACTATTAGTATCATCAGACATGATCTAGCATGTCGTCATTTCACTGCCATATTCGTACCAGAAAGACAATTTTTCTACAGGCCATGTTTTTCTCGAGTGGTCCAACACCATAGGAGAACATCTTTTGCACACATTATGCAATGACTCAATTACTTCTCCTACGACGTGATGTCGAGCACTGAAGTAATTACAGTGAGGGAGACGAATGGAATGTTGCACAGATACGTAAGAAAGAAAATAAAAGTAATCCACTGATTTACAGATGCATTGTATTGATATCGACTGTAGCAGGACGTTTGAACAAATACTTTTCCCAACGTTATGAAATATGTTGAAATATATCACATATTAACTAACATCAAACCACGATGGATTTCGAAAACTTTACTGTTGTGAGACTTTAGCGATACTATATTTGTATGAAGTACTGAGTACTCTCAAACTAATTCAATATTTATAGAGTGCAAAATGATTTTTGGTATCTTCAGTCGTAATCAACTTCGAACAATATCACTTTCCTAAGGAGTATAGTCAGAGTTGTGCGATTTGAATCATGATGTCCTGTCTGCAAGTAAATATTCTGCAGTAACTGACGAGGTGTCAATTAGTGAGACGAACGTGACAATTGTAATTCTTCCAGCAAAGCGAAGTAGACTTCTCCTGTTTCGAGTATATATTCGAAATATTTAAAGAGCAATCAGAACATTGCTCTTAGATTTGAGGAAGTTAATGCTGCCGACTAGTAAACTTCTCACAAAAGCAAAGTCAAGTGCGAAATGATTTTGAATTTTTATCTTCACGGCGCAAATGGTGACAATTGACCTTAAACATCAATATGCATTTGGCTCTGAACATGATTACCAAATGAGTTTCGTCAGCATTCTAGACATCGACAATCAAAATAAATTTGAAGGTTATACATATAACGAAATTCCTGGGGTGCAATTAAAAACAACGTTAACTGGGAATAACACGTATTTTGACAAAGGTGAAACAAACGGTCTGTTATTGACCGAACCATAAGAAGATTTAAAGGTCTCCTAGGAAGACTGCCAACCCTATAATTGTTCCACCTCTTCTGCAGTATTGCTGAGCTGTGTCCCATTATTACCTGACGGGATAGAGGGAGGACGTCGAAAAAGTAGAAATAATACATGAGATTGTGCAATGTAGTGAATTATGGGAATCAAGGCCTCGGTTGTTTTCCGATTTTTTTTCCCGTCAAGTTGGTTGGACGGGGTGGGGGGAGGGGGGGTGGGGAAGGGGGATGAGGTGCGGACGCAAAATTAAAACAAGAACATTTTCACTGCTCTCCGATTTTTCAAATGTTCTAATGTATGAGAGCTTATGGGACTTAACTACGGGGTCATCGTTCCCTAAACTTAAAAACTACTTATTAACTATCTAATACTAAGGACGGCACAACTATCCATGCCCGAGGGGGGATTCGAACCCCCGACCGTAGTGGCCGTGCAGATCGTGACTAGCGTGTCGCAGACCGCTTGGTCACCGCGGCCGCCTCCGATTTTTCCATGACATTTCAATCACTAACCTTCTCCTTCGAATCCAAAGAGCTTTTTTCTCACTCCCGCACAAAGTATGTTATTACAACTGTAAGGATAACATAAGAGTAAGTAGAACTCGCGCATACGCTTTTTGGCACTTTTTTTCCAGCTTCTTATAAGCGGAAACAGTCGAGAAATTGAAGCGACTTTATAAACCCATTATGGATCACTTAACTCTGAATAACAGAACAATCATTTAAATGAAGCACTTATTGTTTCAGAGACACTTTATAAGTGCACAATGATATATACAGTTTGTTCTGCTGCCACGAAAACTGTTTAGTCTTACAACTCGCTTAGTTATCTAGGTTCAATACGTAGTTTCTTAACTCTAGATCACAGATTGCTTACAGGAGAGTATATTTTCCTGCATCGTATCATTGTTAGCTATGTGAAATATTAGGTTGTAGCTTCATCATTATTATATATTTTTATATACAGAGAACAATCTAGAGTGAAATAATTTACTTTATTCGACTAGTTTCGGTCTTCTTTTAGACCATCTTCAGGAATTTTAGCTCCATCGATGTTGTGGAGCTGGCGGGTAACTGGGAGCCTTCCAGTGCGTCACTGCTCCAGCGTTGGAGTCGGGATGCCTGCCGCTATCGTAGTTATTACTTTTGCTGATATTAGTTACAATAGCGCCTGCGCGATAAACGGCGGTAACTAACTCACAATGTGTGTAGGAAACGTGTATGATCGTTTTGGGGCTTTCGGATTCGCTCTTGTCTTTGGCGCCTTCCAGTGCGTCACTGCTCCAGTCACGCACTGGAAGGCTCCCAGTTACCTCCAGTTGCACAACATCGATGGAGTTAAAATACCTCAAGATGGTCTAAAAGAAGACCAAAAGTGGTCGAATAAAATAAATTATTGCACTCAAGACTGTTCTCTATATATGGATTTAAATAAGAGTGCTGTTGCTAAAATAAAGTGAAACAGAAATGTTTAAAAATATGTGATTATATTATTTAACTTCATTAAATATTTGAATGAAACGTATCATATACCACTGCTGCTAGATGGTGGAGGAACTACCTTGACAGAGACACAACCAAGAGAGCTCCTGGCTCAGGCAGGAAGAGAGTAAGCTCACAGCAGGAGGATCGCGAGCTACTATCTACGGTCAGACTAAATCTGTTCTGGAATGGAAAGCACTTGCGGCTCCAGTGACACGATTCGCCGAAGGCTGAGGAACACTTGACTACACGCACGACTGTCCGCTGTGAAAAAAAGAACGCAGCGAAGAAATTGTTACATACCGGCTGGCATTTGCAGAGCTTCATCTTAGGGCATCATGGAAAAACATTACTTTACTGACGAAAAAGTGTTTTCCACCAGTAACGATGGTCCAAGGGTGGTTTACAGGCCTCGAGGGACTCGCCATCGACGAGAATATGTAACAACGACGAGAACAAGTGGGCGGATATACATTTCCTGCTGGGGCTTGATATCTGCACGAGGAGCAGGAATCCTTCATAGGATAGAAGGCATCCTCGACAGTGTAGAGTACTTCCGTCAGTGAGAATGCTGTATGGAGAAGAGGACCTCATGCTGCAAGAGGACCATTTTCCTGTTCACAAGTCTGCATTCGTCCAGCAGCGGCTCTCCACGACTGACGTCAATGTCATGGATTGCCCGCCGCGAGCGGCTGACATGAACACCATGGAAAATATGTGGGCTGAGGTCGCCAGGACGTTAACAGAGAACTGGCCACAAAACCAGCCAACTACGCCGGACGCTCTTTGGGACTGCGTTCTGGAGGCATGGGAGAAAGTTTCTTCTTCAGGGTGTTACGTCCGACAACTTATAGAGTCTATGCCAAGACGCATGATAGAAGTAAAAAATAATGAGGGATTCTGGATAAAATTTTAAGTCCCTATAAAGATTTCTTACGTCTTCCTTTTCTTTTCTTCCTAAGTAAAAGCCGGTGGAAGATCTTTTGGCAAAAGGAATAAAATATGTTAGTTGTTCTTTTCAGTTGCATTTTAACTGGAATGTTTTTTTAAATATACAGTCTGTTTATTAATCTAAATTTACTTCATTTATATCCATACATACAGAGTAATCGGTTTACATTAGCGCACTCGAAGCATGTCTTGTTATTTCAAATGAACCTGTTTCTTCCCCTCCATTAATTAATACACTCTCTGACATTCACAAAGTATGCAAATGCAAACGATTCCATCTTGCATTTATTCGTTGTTAATTTCTCTTCCATTCTCCCTCTCTCTCTCTTTTTCTCTATCACCTCCCTTACATTATAACGTCAGTCGTCCTTCTGGGCTATTCCTCCAAGACGTAAAAAATTAGTGGTTTCCGTTAAAACAAAACTATCTCTTTTAATGTCTGCTTTCTTTCCATCGGTTCTCTCCATGAAGCAGTGTTCATTTATATCTCCCATAATCCATCCTTCGTTTTGTAAAACATCCGTTCCTTTTCTCTCGGCCCTAAAACAAACTGTGACATGTCACTTGTATAAAATGTTCAAATGTTTGTTAAGCTTAAGCGATTTAATTGTGGGGTCATCGGTCCCTAAACTTACTAACTACTTATAAACTAGCTTATAGTAAAGACAGCACAAACATCCATTCCCGTGGGGGAATTCGAAAACACGACGGGGAATGGCCTCGCAGATCGTAGCGTAGCGCCTCAATGCGCTCGCCCACGACGCCGTGGCGGGCGGGAATCGAACCCAGACTTCCATACTTCTTTTAATTCAATACGTTTCCTTTTACTCAATGCCTTTCACATATTGATACGAAAGGCTGTCTCTAGGTATATAAATTTATAAGAAAAATAGGACAATAAAGGAACTGTATGTTTAAAAAAACTTCAGTTTAAAGGTAGCTCAAGGAAATAGAATCTCATATTTTATTTCAGTTGCCAAGAGATCTTCCATAGTCTCTCACTAAGGCATTATGAAAATAGACACGAGATTAAAAAATTAAAAAAATAAAGACATTAATTTTTTCAGATTCCCTCATTATTTGTTTCTTCCATAATACATGTCAACATATAATCTATAACGCCATCGGACCAGCTTCTCTTCAGTAAAAGAGACGACTCTATATCGAGTTGGCTGCTCGCAGCGAAACGGCCTGATTTGTATTTCTGCTTTCCGCTCTTACTATCAAGCCAGGAAGTAAACATAGTGTATTTACGTCAGAGCCCCGCTTTGCGCAGTGCTGGGGGCTGTTGGCTGCCGCTGCGACCGCCAGCTGGCTGGTTTCCGCCAAGCCTCGCCTCGGCACCAGCTGTGGTTGACCGGCCTGCCCGTAGCTCCCAAGCCACGGCTAATATAGGCCCCGGTCGCAAAGCCAGGCTCAACCCTCGAAGTATCAAAAGTTTCTGCAAACCTACCCAAATGTGTAGTATAAACTACCACAGGTAGAGCTATTTTGCAATTAAATGAGTAGTCACATTATCTTTTAACATTTCATTCAAATATTTAACGAAGTGAAAGAATAGAATCATGTCTCCATCTTAGAAATGTAAGTATGTTGTAAAATTAAACAGTTCTGGTGGCAACAATGTATACATGTAGCATATCATTCGCGTTTTGTGCACTTATAAAGTATTCTTAATGTGACTGAAACAATAAGTGCTACACAACGGAAATTACCTTCTGTTAAGGTCCTTCATTTGCACGATTATTCTGTTATTCACAGTGAAGTGTTTCGTAATGGGTCAATAGAATCACTTCAGTTTCTCGACTGTTCCACGATTATACGAAGCTCGAAATAATAATGATAATATTAATAAATACAAGTGCCAAATAGCGTATGTGCGAGTTTTATATATTCTTCCAATTTTTTCGACGTCCCCCTCTATCCCGTCAGGTAATAATGGGACACTACTCAGCAATACTGCAGAAGACGTGGAACAATTGTAGGGTTGGAAGTCTCCTTAGGAGAAGTTTAAATCTCCTGATAGTCTGTGCCAATTACAGACCGTTTATTTCACCTTCGCCAAAACATATGTTATTCACAGTTAACATTGTTTTAATTGCACCCACAGGAATTTCGTCATATGTATAAACTTCAAATTTGCTTTGCTTATCGATGTCTAGAATGCTGACGAAACTCTTTTAGTGTCCATGTTCAGAGCCAAATGCATATTAGTGTTTATGGTCGATTGTCACCATTTGTGCCGTGAAGATACAAACCCAAAATCATTTCGCAATTGACTTTGCTTTTCTGAGTTTAGATTCCAGTCGCGCAACCATGACTATATTCCTTAGGAAAGCGATATGGTTGGAAGTTCATTATGGCTGAAATTACCAAAAATCGTTTCGGCACTCTATAAATATGGAATTAGTTTGAGAGTACTCAGTAGTTCATGCAGATATAGTATCGCCAAAGTATCACAAGAGTAAAGATTTAGAAGTCCTTGCCGGTTTGGTGTTAATACGTGATATAATTCTAGATATTTCATAATTCTAGAAAAAGTATTTGTTCAAAAGTCCTGCTACATGTCGATATCAATACAATGGATCTGTAACTCAGTGGATTACTTTTATTTTCTTTATGTACCTGGGCAACCATCCATTCGTCTCCCTCACTATAAATTCTTCTATGCTCGACATCACATTGTAGGAGAGAGTAATTAAGCCATTGCATCGTGCGTGCACAAGATGTTCTCCTAAGGGATTCGACCACTCGAAAAAGACATTGCCTGTAGACGAATGATCTTCCTGGTACAACTATTGTAGTGAAATGACAACGTGGTGAATCATGTCTGGTGAAAGTTGTACTGATTCCTGGAATGACAAACGAATGTAGATTAAAAGAAATAATCCGACACTTGATGCTTGTGGCCACTGAGTGCACGCATTGAGGAAGTTGAACAGTTGTGCTCAGCTGGAATTCGGGCCCAGTTCCTACTGCTCTCTGAGCAGTTACGGTAACCACTGCACGAGAAGGAAAACAACGATCATCGCATGTGCGAGTGAACCCCCCCCCCCCCCCCCCACCAGTCGTCACCAACAAGACTCAAACTTCCTCACACTGCTTAAGTAGTTGCCGTTTGCAATTTGCACTCACTGCTCGTGGCACTTTGCCGATTACCTCAAGAGTTCAGACGTAGTATGAATTTGCACTAAAGGCTGGATCTGTTGTCATCTTCTCCTTGGTTATGTGTATTTATATGGCGTCTGTTCTTCCGAAAGAACGGGCACCACACTTATATGTATATAGAAGAATCTTTCAAGATTCACTTATTGTTGGTATTGCAATTAAAATGTCTGGAAATTGAACTTCGATGTGTCATTTACTTATCAATTATACGATTACAGACAAGGGTAATGAATTTCGCAGAGCAACTACAACAAATTTTGGTCCCTACTTTCTGTATTATCTGCATCACCCTTCACAAGCGCAATGAGGAGGCGATTCACGCTGCAGCTGCTCGCTTCCTACAAGAAAATGTCGAAGCTCTCTAAATATTAAGAGGCAGCAGCTCACAATGACAAACTGGAGGGAGAGGAACATTTTACCCACTCTCTGAGAGAGCTACAAACTGCTATATCGAACTGAGAAAAATTTGTGGCAGATTATGCTACTGTCTAGTAAACATCTAAGAAAAGAAAAGCCAAAATGATAAAGAAGTTATATCTTCACGTCGCTAATTGCGATAATTGACCCTAAACATAAATATGTGTATAGTTCACCACATGATTACCAGAAAATTTTCATCAGGTCTTGAGAAATCGTTAAGGATTATACATCTAACGAAATTTCTGGTGGGTAAAATTGAAAACAGAGTTAACCGGGAAAAATACATGTTTTAGCGAAGATGAAAGATGCGGTCTGTTTGTGTTACAACCATTAGAAGATTAAAACGTCTCCCAAGAAAACTGCCAACCCTGGAATTGCTCCATCTCTTCCGCAGTATTGCTGGGCAATGTGCGATTATTACCTGACGTTATAGAGGGAGGACACTGAAAAAGTTGGAAAACGATATCAGATTGTGCGGTATAGTGAATTAGCGGAAAGAAGGTCTCGAATGTTTTCCGTTTTCTTATTTAGGCTGGGGAGGGGGCGGAGGGGGCAGGGGGATGAGGTGGGGATGCAGTATAAAAACAAATCTCGTTTTCAGTGTTACATGCTTCTTCTATGAGATTTCAATCACCAACCTTCTCCTACGAGTGCAAAGAGCTTTTGTACTCATTACCATACAAAGTTATACTTTACAATTCTAAAGTAGCCGCGCCGTCTAAAGTCCCATGTCATGGATCAGGCTGCTGCTCGCGTAGGAGGGTCGAGTCCTCCATCGGGCATGGGAGTGTGTGTGTTGTTCTTAGAAGAGGTTAGATATGTAGTGTGAAAGCTTAGGGACTGTTGACGCAGCAATTAAGTCCCAAACGATTTCACACACATTCTAACATTTGATTTCAATTTTAAGAATAACATAATGGTAATTAGAACTCGCACATGTCCTCTTTTGGCACTTGTTTTTCTCGATCTTCGTATAAGCGTGGATAAGTCGAGAAACTGAAGCGATTATATGAACCCATTACGAAAAACTTCACTGTGAATAACAGAACAAATGAAGGGCCCCCAACAGAAGGTAATTTCCGTTGTGTAGCACTTATTGTTTCAGACACATTGAGAACATGTGCACGAAACATGAATGATATACTACATGTATACATTTGCGTTGTTGCCACCAGAATTGTTTAATTTTACAACATGCTTACATTTCTAAGACGAAGACATATTTCATTACGTCTAGATCTAATGCAGAGCGCTGAAAAGAGAGAATGGTTTCTGTGTCTTATGATTGCTATATAGGTGAAACATTATATGGCAGCTACGTTTATCATGATTCTACTCTTGAACTTCGTTAAATAATTGAATGAAATGTCAAAAGATAATGTGACTAATTATTTAATTGCAATATACCTCTATCTGTGGTAGTTTATACTATACATTTGGGTAGGTTTGCAGAAACTTTTGATACTTCGAGGGTTGAGCATGGCTTTGCGACCGGGGCCTGTATTAGTCGTGGCTTGGGAGCTACGGGCAGGCCGGTCAACCACAGCTGGTGCCGAGGCGAGGCTTGGCGGAAACCAGCCAGCTGGCGGTCGCAGCGGCAGCCAACAGCCCCCAGCACTGCGCAAAGCGGGTCTCTGACGTAAATACAGAATGTTTACTTCCTGGCTTGATAGTAAGAGCGGAAAGCAGAAATACAAATCAGGCCGTCTCACTGCGAGCAATCAACTCGAGTCGTCGCTTTTACTGAAGATAAGCTGGTCTGATGACGTACTGATTGTATGTGGAGATGCATTACGGAAGAAACAAATAATAAGAGTGAATAAATTATTCGTCCTTTAATTTTTGTATACTCTCCTAAGTGAGAGAATATGGAATACCTCTTGGCAAGTGAAAAAAAATCTGAGTTTCTTTTTCCTTTGAGCTTCCTTCAAACTGAAGTTTTTTTAAAATATACAGTTCCTTTATTATCCTGTTTTATTATAAATTTATATACCTAGAGATGAAAGACATTGAGTGGAAGGAATAGTATTGGATTAAAGTTAAGTATGGGTTCGATTCCCGCCCGTGGCCCAAATTTTGATTCTGTTCTTCTCATTTCACTCAATATCTTATTTTTATATCATTTACACCCAGCCTCCATGCATACAGAGTAATCAGTTTAGATGGACGCCGCGGTTGCTCTCCGTCCGAGGTTCGAGTCCTCCGTGGGGCATGGGTGTGTGTGTGTGTGTGTGTGTGTGTGTGTGTGTGTGTGTGTGTGTGTGTGTGTGTGTTGTCCGTAGGTTAGTTTACCTTAGTTTAAGTAGATTGTAAGCTACGGACTGATGACCAGGCAGGTTGGTCTGCTAGATTTACAAACTTTTTTATGGACGCTGTTAAAGTAATTTATGTTATATCAAATACGTCTCTCTCCTTCCCTCCATCCATTAATAGACCCTCCATCCTTCACAAAATATGCAAACTATTTGTCGCTTTTTTCGTTGTTAATTTCTCCTCCAATCTCTCTCTCTCTCTCTCTCTCTCTCTCTCCCTCTCTCTCTCTCTCTCTCTCTCTCTGTCACCTCCATTACATTATAACCTCAGTTGCCCTTTTGGTCTATTCCCTCAAAACGCTGTAAAATTGTGGTTTCCGTTAAAACAATACTGTCTCTTTTAATTTATTCTTTCTTTACTGTCCATCGGTCCTCTCTATGAAGCAGTGTTCTTTTATATCTCCGATAATCCATCCTTCGTTCTGTACAACATTCGTTGCTTTTCTTTCGGCCTTAAAACAAACTGTGATATATGTCTAAGTAAGGAGTACTTTGGAAGCATTTCACTCTTTTATTTTCCAGTTCTGCACTCCTATTCATTCTTAGATCCCGCCCTCTCTCCTACTATCCCTCCCTTGATATATTTATCTGCATCTACGTGCCTCATTTCACAATTTTGTGCTTGGCAGTATTTTTTTTTATCACTGTCGTTGTTTCTCTGCCGTTGGCTCTCGAAAAGCACGTGGATATAATGGACAACTGAACCTTACCATGCAAGCACTGATGTCTTCATTGAAATGGCCATCTATTCCGATAAATCCCAGTATGCAACCTTTGAAATGGCAGGGACTGAAGTCAAAACGAAGTTATTTTCCCAATTTCAGAATACTTTTTCTAATGCATAATCCACGCTCCTAATAACTTTAAAAATACATAATATTGAAGTTATCGTGGCAACAATTACCCAACAGTCTTGATTTAAATGAGTACACAGTTGAATAAGCTTATAGCAAAATTCCATACCAAATCGTAATGTAGCATACTAAAACGTAATATAATTTCATGCAAAATTCGCGATAAGGCGCCTCCGACTACGTGGCCTTCACGTGCGGCCAGTAATGTCTTACCTAGTCAGACACCTGTGAGCTCTTTGTCTGGTTGTACCGTCTAATGAGTACTCCATTATGACAAAACATTGTGATAACATATCTGTAATTCGCTGGAGGCCGCAATGAGGTTAACTTGTAATGGCTAAGGTATGGGCCCGATTCTCGCGTGGGTAACAGTTTTTACCGGCCACAAAAATACCATCTGCACCTACAGTAACGACAAGTAAAGAACGCAGGACTCTGTGTTATTTCAAATCAACATTGAACATGTCCATGCGCTACTAAGTTAAACAAAGTTTTCGCAAAATACCAAACCCCTCCATGTCTGTACGAACGGTATGATCCTAACTACTAGTGAACGACAATGTGATAGTTGACGCCTCATCGTGTCAGGTCAAGAGTGACGGTGTCTGCGGGGTTGAGTCCCCGGAAGAAACAATATCAGCAGTATTCCTTCCTATTATACAATAGCAAATAGTGCCGATTTCGAGTTCCTGTCGGAAAAAAAATTACTTGTATCGTCGTTTCAGGTACTAGTGTAACGCTATTTGTGAACATATTTAATATCTGACTTCTGATTGCGCTTAGTTGACAAATCATCAATATACTGCATTCTATTCCACAACTTTATGATGTATGACTACATTACATATCTTCAGCTTCATGCAATTCCTAGTGCATTATGGTAGGATTATTATTTATTTCTAAAATCGGTCTTGGAAACCGATACTAATGAAAACGTCAGTGTTTACGTCTATTTATGCTTAGAGATCACGCATTTAAACTTGGCCTCTGAGTGGAGAATGTTGGGAGCTGAAGCTTTCATTCAGCTCGTAGAATATTGGCTGTTAGAACAAGACCCGCCTCTTTCTACTAGTGCCGCCAACTTACGGTGTATAGATTATAGGTTTTAAAAGAAACAACATGTAAGGGGTAAAGGCGTCATAGATGTAACACGAAATTATCACATTAATGTTTGAGTAATAGAAAACTGGCACGTATATCTACGAAATTTTAATATTTTAAAGGGACTTATTAATCAGGTGTAGAAACGCTTTATGCTTCATTTTACTGTCGTAACTGAATAACAATCAGAATTAACATTCTTTATACCACTTTCAAGGACAGCCTTCTTTCTTCTAAAAGAAGTCGTCGTGGTAAGTGGACGTATTTTAGCAAATATCAAAGTGTAAACAATAATCAATGCCAAGCACAAATCAACAATACATTGACGAGGCCTACGGTGTACAATGCTGTTACGAGGTAAGGTTGGTAGAGAGAATAAACATTCTGTAGACACACGAACTCAGCCGACTTCCGACGATCAGAGAGGACCCACGAAAAAGTGCGTGACCTGTAATCGCAAAGAATTGTTGTTTGCTTAACAGTGCGTTGACATTCAGATCACGAACAAAAACATATCATGTCATTAAACAAGTGTGATAACGTATCTAACTTTTCACTTATTGCTACGAAATTTAATTTACAAGTGTTACCGTGTCATCTCTAATGACGTGTATTCTAATATTTGTATTGGTTTGCACTTTGCCTGAATGCCGTAAGGAGAAATAGGAGACTTACTTAGTACCTATTCTGGGTAGGTAATAACTGTACTGTAGAATGATTTGATGACCTGCCACACAGCTATGCTATTGTGGTTGCATAGCGTCAGGTGCAACCTCCACTTTGTAATTCAGGTGTGATCCACTTTTTTTGCTGTCAAGTCTACGTGTAAACTTGCTGCTGCTGATGCTCCAAATTAAACTCTGAAACAATATTCATTTATTCGCAACATTTTGCATTGTTAAATTTAATCAAATGTGCCGCGTTTTTGTTACTGCAAGTTAAATTAGTTGGATGTAGCCCATATTTGTTTATTAAAAGCATATACAAGTAGTAAATCAGTACGTGGCACCTTGAAAGTAGGTATATGGCCGTTCCACGCGTTATGTACAGTGATGCATCTTTAGCGGCTTCATGCTGTTTTCCGCACTTAATGACGATGACATTTCGACCCCTTGATATGAGGACGTCGGGCATGACGCGTTTTGGTGCCGTGTATCAGCAACACTATCGCAGGGGAAGCTATCTATGTCTGAAATATTTCATTCAGAGGTCAGTGTTAAGGTTCTGTAATATCTGCTCTGTGCTATCCACAGCTGGAACTAGTTACTGAAGTGAAGTATGAAGAATTATCTGAAACACAAATACAGATTCATAAATATTTAAATTGCGCATCCCAGCAACAAAGAAACTTCGAACGTAGTTTTGTCTCTCTTGTAATAATGCTCTTTTCGCAGTTGCCACAAAACCAAAGCGGAACGCCTTTGTTACGTAGGTCCCAAGTAAGACATATTTCTTTCGTTATTATTTCCTTTCGTTCCTAAGTAACGAAGCCTTTGGCGAAATGCCCGTGTCGGGTTTCATAAAAGGATTGGAACAATTCTCGGGAAACCGAAGTAAAATGTAAGGGTTCTCATTGTATATTAATAAAAACAGATTTGCAAATGAACGTCAGTTATCGTTAATCAACAAAACAAAAGAAAAAAAAAACAAAAAAAATCCACTATGTCAGCAAATAAAAAATGTACAATGTTCGGCCAATTAACTAGTAACTTGAGATCTGAAGTACAAAACGTATTACTAAGTCATTATTTATGCTCTTTCTGAAAAGCATCAATGTTTGTTACGTAGTACAGAATAGAAGTAAGAAGCAGCCTCAGTCATTTCTTACACTGCTAAAAAATGTTCAAATGTTTGTAAATCTATCGGACCAAACTACGTGGTCATCAGTCCATAGCTTACAAACTACTTAAACCTAGATAAACTAACCTACGGACAAACACACACACCCATGCCCCAGGGAGGACTCGAACCTCCACGGCGAGCAATCGCGCGCTCCGCAGCGAGACGCTTTAGACCGCTCGTCTTACACTGCGTAAACAAAATTAAGGACTGATGACGAAAGCAGTTAAGTCCCTTAGATTTCAAACGTAAACATATTAAACAATTTCCTTTACATTTTGAAAAATGGCTAGAAAATCTGACAGAAAATATAGATTGTACTTCGCGAATGCGAAAATACCTTTACATAAACTGGTCGAACAGGTTCCCTGAATCTTCTTTGAATCAAAACTAAGAACGCCAGGGACAGCATGAGGCTGTAGATGTGGTCAAATTTGCGTTCCCATTCATGAAATATATATGTTACTTTACTTCAAAATGATACGTAAAGGTAAGGTGTTTTGTATACTCTCAAGACTACTGTACTCCATTTTAGTCTGTCCTGCGCAAGCTTACCTCTCGATTAATTTGCAACAAGTTGCGGTATTAGCGTGCCAATTGTAGCCTTCGGCACCGATGATCCGCAGCCAGCATGTCTGCAGTAGTAGCCAATGAGCAATAACCTTCGCTGAATGGTCATTGGACAGAAGTTTCGAGAAGCCCCTAGGTTGATATTGGCGGGTAGCTTGCTCATCAGTTGCACGTTTATTCGCCAATACACGTCTCCACGAACATCGTTTACTCCAGTCTTTCTAAGGCCCGTGACCTACCACAGTTTTCACAGCGTCTGGTTCTCGATGCGTCGTTGCGCCATGCATAGTGTACTTGGCGACACACGATAGTTTACAAGAGCCATTACGGATATACTTCCTCCACTGGCTTGGAAGCCAATGATCGCTCCCTAAATAACTCCGTCTTTTAGCTTCGTTTCACATATCCTCATCTGTTAGTTCCGCCACCTGTCGTGCGTAAGTGGTTATTGATCGCTTACGTCGAACATGTGTGCTGGTGACTTTAATGTCACTGGATATTATAACTTTCTAAATTTTTTATATTATTTTATAATTGTAACATCAGACATTGTCTATGAGGAGTGTTACTGGAAAAGGTTTTTTTTTTTATTTTTATTATTTTTTCTATGAAGACATTTAAACAATGTACTTAGTTATGCGGCCCAGACGCTATATTACTTATAACATCTCTTTATTTTGTACAACTAGTTTCAATGAAGCTATGTCACCATTTGCAGGTATTTCTGGGTCACCAGAGACATTTTTTATGCTCTACAGAAAAAAAAAATTCACACAATGAAATTAAAGTACTGTATCTGTACTAATACAAGTGATTATAAAAAATAAAAATAAAATATCCTGTCTAAAATAATGGACTCTTACATCAGGTTGTTACATCATTCCTGTAATAAGAAAATAGGTCTGGGCTGAGTTATTATAAGCTTTGTTCCTTAATAGGAACAATGCACACACACACACACACACACACACACACACACACACACACACACACATGCCTGACGGAGAACTGTAACTCCGGCAGGAGCGGCCGCGCAATACCTGTCATTTTACCTCAGACCGCGCGGCTCGGCACTGGGTAAGGAATTGTTTGACTGATTCTTAGTAACAAAATGTTCAAATGTTTGTACAGCTTATGGGACTTAACTACGGGGTCATCAGTCCCTAAACTTACAAACTACTTATGAACTACTTACGAACTAGGACGGTACAAATATCCATGCCCGAGGGGGGATTCGAACCCCCGACCGTAGTAGCCGTGCAGACC
Source organism: Locusta migratoria (assembly GCA_026315105.1). Classification (NCBI taxonomy): domain Eukaryota; kingdom Metazoa; phylum Arthropoda; class Insecta; order Orthoptera; family Acrididae; genus Locusta; species Locusta migratoria. Next base: position 331,758,743 of record CM048746.1, on the reverse strand, counting down.
GTGACTGAAGCGCCTCAGTCCCCTCGGCCACCGCGGCCGGCTTCTTAGTATCGATTCGTTACACATAAATGTATTTAGTTAATCACATCTGTCGATACAATCTTTGTAACGAAAACCAGTACTTGACGTGCACACGTCATAGTGGAAGTGTATGTTTCAGTGAAGGTATACAGTCACTAGTGCTGGTGCACCTTCATTGTCAAATCAAAATGTGCAAATGTTTGTAAATCTATGGGACTTCTTTGGTTAGTAGTTCCTAGGCTTACACACTACTTGAACTAAGTTAAACAAAAGTAAGGACAACACACACACCCATGCCCGACGGAGGTGCAACCGGGCGCTCCGAAGCAAGGCGCCTTAGAACTCTCGGCCACTCCACCGCGACCTTTCATTGTCCCCTTCAGTGAATGTGGATTACTGATTACGGATTAGCCTAAAAGATACACATTCACTAGGAAATGTGCACCATCGCTAGTGAAGGTATATATTGTTTCACTGCCAAGAGGTAGCGAATGTGCATGGTTGCATTAACAAAACGAAGTGATTTAAGAAAGTTGTATTTTAGGAGCTGCTGTTTGAAATCGCAGTCATAATACTGCTGGACATCTCTGTGTGTTAGGTTATGGTACTTTGCCTTTAAGCATTTTGTCATTCGGTCGCGTCCACCATGGTCAGTCTTTACGTGAGCATCTTGCAAATCTTGCAAAGTATCATGCAGTTCTTCATCATAAACATAGCACCTCACTAACAGGTTGTAATAATTTCGTTATTCCATTCACCTAGAACGTTTCATACCTCTTTAAACGCATGTAGTCGTTGGCGTCCCTCTTTTGCCCAGATTTAAGACTTACAAACATTTGAAAATTTGTGAGGTACGGTGTCAAAAGCCTACTGGAATCAAGAAATGCGGAATCAAATTGAGATCCCTTGTCCACAACACTCATCACTTCGTGTGAGTAAAGAGCTAGTTATGTTTCTCATGAACGATATTTTCTAAATCCGTGTTGACCTTGGGTCAAAATATCATTATGTTGAAGATAATTCGTAACATTTGAATACAGGATATGTTCCAATACCCTGCCGCAAAATGACGTCAATGAAATAGGCCTGAAGTTTAGTGGGTTACTCCTACTGCCTTTCTTGATTATAGGTGTGACCTGTGCAATTTCCAGTCTTTTCCGTACAGAAACTTTTTTGAGCGAGTGGTTGTATATGGCTGTTAAGTAAGGAACTATCGCTTCAGCACAATCAAATAGGAATGTAATGGATATACAGTTCGGACCAGAAGACTTGTAGTTTCTCCCATATGTAAAAAGAATTGTTTTTAAATTCCACATTCATAAATTTATTCTTCAAAAGAGATAGATTAGCTGGGTACAGCCGATACTCATATAAGAAACGCAAATGGAGACGCAAATGAAAGAAGACACTAGCTTTTGGAACTGTGTTTCTTCATGAAACAGGAGAGTAGGGACGAAAATGGGAAGAGAAGGGAAAGGTTAGTCACAATATAGGCCAGGAGGTGATTATGGGCGATGTGTGGAAGCCAACGGCATTAGTCTGTGTTTATGATGTTATATCGCCTAAACTACGATGTTTGGGACTTAAATAGTGGCAACTATTTATTCACAACCGATACAAAAGCATTACATGATTGTACCTGTTACTGTCCTTCAAAGTAGTCACCAGCGTCGTGAAGAACCCTTTGCCAGCGATGTGGAAGGCGTAGTATACCGTTAGCATAGCTTGTAGTCTTAATGGTGAGTATGGAGGCCTCTACTGCCTGTCGAATCTCTGGAATACTCGTGAAGCGAATGCCACGAAGTGGTTCATTCATCTTCGGAATCACACCAGAGTCACAAGTCCGGGGAGTATGGTGGATGGTACAGTACTTCGCAGTCCCATCGACCGAACAGAGCAGCCACAGCTTGCGCTGTAAGCGCCCGCGCATTGTCATGCAAAATAATGGATGGGTTGCGCAGAAAGTGTTCCCGATTCTTTCGCATAGCTGGTCGCAATTGACGCACCAAAAAGGAACAGCAACAATCTTGATCCAATTCAGTTGTTCCTGTTTCTAAAACATAGTGACACCGTTACGTTAGACTGCTCGCTCCCAAGTGACTGTGTTTAGTCGGCCGCGGTGGCCGAGGGGCCTGAGGCGCTCCAGTCACGGTCTGCACGGCCACTACGGTCGGGGGTTCGAATCCCCCCCTCGGGCATGGATATTTGTGCCGTCCTTAGTATTAGCTAGTACATAAGTAGTTTGTAAGTTTAGGGACTGATGACCCCGCAGTTAAGTCCCATAAGCTATACAAAAATTTGAACATTTGTGTTTCCCTCGATTGTGCGCACGCCGGTGACGTGGGACGGGCGGGTCCATTTGCTCGGAGGTAAGGTAGGTGTGTCAACAACGTGTGCTATCAGCGACAAGAGTAGAATCCATTGCATAGTGTCTCCACAGCACTGTTGCTACTATTAAGTTACAAACCTCGTATAAGTCTTACAATGTAATAAATTTGTAGGTACATTTATTGGCATAAATGGATACAGTTTGCAAAATATGTTGCGAATACATTTAGTAGCAAAGAAGTAATGAATTTAAGTGTCAACCATTATACGGCAGTTTTCCACCTATCTCAGTGTTCATGAGTCATATCGCCTAAACTATGTGGCGTACAGTGATATAATTACGCCTATATCCTTCGCCAAATTGTACTCAATACGTTGACAAATTTTCATCGCAATCGGATGTACGGTACGGACCGCATAATATACGAACAAACATACAAACATTCACTTTTATATATTAGATTAATCCTGCGTCAGACGGCTTCAAAAATAAAAATAATACATCGAAGTACCAAGAAGAGAACGTATAAATGCAGCTGGATTCCATACAAGTTTTACGATATCGTCTATAACGAAAGTAAGGAGGAACTATATGTTTGTAACGAATACTGGTGCTTTACTTTCACAGCTGCAGCATACAGTATCAACAAAAGTTTAAAAAATGTTCAAATGATATAAATCTATGGGACTCAACTACTCTGGTCATTAGTACCCAAGCTTACAAACTACTTAAACTAACAAACGTTTATGGGAGTTTTGTAGAAAAAGTAGGCAAACAATGTATGATAAAAACATTGCAACGCTGATTATCATAATGTACAGCAGACTAGAGTGGCTGTTGTACCACCTGGAAAGACAAATGTGGCTTTCTAAAGTAGAAGTGCGACGAATATATTGATCAGACGTTCGAAATTACAGTATTTCTAATCTTTATTAATTCTAACAATTTAAAAAAATCCCAAAGAATATAACTTTCAAATCAGAACTGCTAACGTTTAATTACCTACCGAGAAGCTATGTAGTGCGATTGCTTGGTCCCGTAAAACTTTAATAAACCACCTCCGAAAATGACATGCCACCTGCCCTAACTTAATCCTGCTTCGATGGCTCCACGATACTATAAGAGTGTAAAAGCATATATTTAATATGTTAGTTATTTTACACAATCATAAAATGAAACTTTTTGAACTTCCTGTCCACCAGTACTGCCTAAAGTAGCTCCTTTTTAAGAGCTACCAGTATTATAAAAGCCTGTTATTTATTTCATTCAATCCTATATTGAGTTGACTAACAGTCTGTTAAACAAGAGTAACTAACTCTGAACACAAGTAGTGGGGCTACTTATATTCCTGAGAAATATAAATGGGAATACAGTATTCGATCTTTTTATTCCTTTCTACTGATTTATGTATTTAAACGCTGAGAAGCCCTTCAACATCGTGCTTCATGTACGCTGCGATAGTTAAACAATACAGACGTGACTATCAATTGCGTATATATCCCGCAGTAGTTATTTAATACACGATTCACCTGCTAACAACACTCGTATTTATCTGACGCTTGCCACTACTATGGCAGCCGGGCGAAGGTTCAAATTAAACCGCTGTGTAATTAGACGGTCAGGGAGTCTAGTTATTTTTACAAGGTCTTTGCGCAGAGTATCAAGCCAAGAAGAGGTTGCAGGCAAGACAATTTTTGCTGCCCAGTGTGGTCTAATTGCTGTTTTACACAGTAAAGGTAAAGCAGAATCCGAAGATTGGTTTGGACACCACAGTGCTTTACTAGGCATGGTCCTGTTTGGAGGTTGTATGCCGTTGCCTTCCTCCGACCTTCCAACTGGCTTACCCAGCCAGTTATAGGGGGACCTACAGGTTAACGTGGGTTCCTAACCACGGTGCTACTCGGTATTTTTCACATTAGCAACACCGCCAGAAGGAAAAGAAGTGGAAAGTGACAGATAAAAGTCCTAGGACCTGGCAGGGATCGAACCGGCGTCCTTTGGATTTGTAGTCTGGCATTCTACCACTGTGCTACGGAGCCGCACACTTATTTCATAACTGACCATTTTTGCATAGAATTCGAAGCGTAAGTTGCAAAGGAGCCTTACATAATACCGTGACGCAGCCTTCATACGATATCAGTGTTCTCTTCCAGTTGCGGTGCGGAAAAAGTGCAATCGCGAGGTCACCATAAAAGAAGCATTAAATAACTGTGAGGGGCCTTCTGCAAGGAAGCCGTAAGTAAACGCTTGTGCTGAACTTTTCATGAATGCATTGCAATGGGGAGTCGCTAGGTCATCTCACTTTAGATGGATTTTTCACGACTTACTACATGCTACATATCTCATTGCGACTGAATTTTTAATCGGAGCTGCACAGTTAACACGCGAGAACTCGATTTACAGTGCATTTTGGGAAGTATTCGTATGCTGCGCAGGGAGACGTTTTCCGAAGAGGAACACCGATGTAGCAAATGAATCATGAAGTCTCTATAGCATTTACTTATGTATTTTATTTATTTATTTACTTTTTTTATTTTTTGTAACTAGGTCGGTGATTCATGACGTGGGTTCCCATATTTATGTCCTAGTTCATGAACCACGGACAACGTATGAGTGGCTAACTAAGTGGTCCTGACAGTTGGGATACCAGTTACTTTGGAATTAGGTTGGGCATCTCGGACATAATCTAAGGCGTGGCCACCTTTGTGCTCAGACGGCAAAGGCTACCAGATCCGCCGGTTAGTCCCCCAACCGTTAGGGATAAAATCCAGTGGGGCCCTGGGCAAGTAAGGCTAGCAACCTGCTTCCCAGGTACTTCAATATCATGCTGGCAAAAATCTGAGCAAAATGCCTCGGACCTTTGGAAGACCCACTTCTAATTGATAGATCAAGGTCTTCTCAGATACGACTTGGCAAACGTTCTGGACTGAGATAGGGAGCTATTAATACGAACGGGGAATACACTGGGAAGAAGGTAGATCTGACAGAGGCTACAAGTAAGATGCGATTAGATGTTTTAGCTGTTACTGACGTGCGGGTAAGGAGAGAAATAGAGGACGAAGTCGGAAAATACAAGATCTACCTGTTAGGAGTCAAAGCAGAAGGAGCACAGAAGGGTGTAGGACTTTACATCAGGAAAGCAATCGAACCCAGCATAACTGCAATAGGTTATCCAAATGAAACATTGATGTGGCTAGATTTGGCCATCTCCAGCAAGAAAATTAGGATTGTGTCAGTGTATTCGCTGTGAAGGAACAGATCATGATAAGATGGACAAATTATATGATCCACTCAGTGATGCAGTTATTAAAGGACAAGGACAGTGTTTTGGTCATGGGTATCTTCAGTTCTAGGATAATAAATCGGACAGAAGGGTATGAAAAGGTTATGGGTAAGTTTGGAAAGAATATGGAGCCCAACAGGAACGGAAGCCGGCCGCGATGGCCGAGGAGACTGAGGCGCTCCAGTCACGGTCTGCAAGACCACTACAGTCGGGGGTTTGAATCCCCCTCGGGCATGGATATTTGTGCCGTCCTAGTTCGTAAGTAGTTCATAAGTAGTTTGTAAGTTTAGGGACTGATGACCCCGTAGTTAAGTCCCATAAGCTGTACAAACATTTGAACATTTTGAACAGGAACGGAAAATAGCTCTTGGATTTCTATGCCAGTTTGGGATTAGTTATCACAAACTCCTTTTTTAAGCATAAGGACATTCGCCGGTATGCTTGGGAAGGCAGGGGAACCAGATCTGTCATTGACTATATAATAACGGATCAGAAATTCAGAAAGGCAGACAAGGACATACGTGGTTTCATAGTGTTCTGGTCATTATTTAATCTGCAGTGAAATTGGTTTTGTGAGACCAAAAGATCAGAAAGTCTGGTCCATATGTAGAAGGATAAGAGTGGTGAAGCTTCAGGACAAGGAAATTAGGTACAAATACATAACTATGATCTCAGAACCAGTTAGTTGACTGTAGTCAGTTACAGTCATTGGAAGAGGAATGGACAAGGCACAAGAACGCACTACTATAATTGGCTACAGATTGTCTTGGAACAGCAGTGTGTAAAGACAAGCCGACCGCTGTGGCCGAGGGGACTGAGGCGCTCCAGTCACGGTCTGCACGGCCACTACGTTCGGGGGTTCGAATCCCCGCTCGGGTATGGATATTTGTGCCGTCCTTAGTCTTAGCTAGTTCATAAGTAGTTTGTAAGCTTAGGGACTGATGACCCCGTAGATAAGTCCCATAAGTTCTACAAACATTTGAACATTTTTTTGTAAAGACACGAAGAAGCACACACCTTCGTGGAATGCCACAGTCAAGGCAGCCTGTAAAAAGAAAAAGGAGGCATTTCAAAATTGGTTCCATACTAGAACTCAGGCAGACAGAGAAAGTTATGTTGAAGAAAGAAACAAAGCCAAACATATACTTTCAGAATCCAAGCAGGAATCATAGGAAGTCTTATTCCAAAATATCTTTCGGTGCGTCATTAGCAGTCTTAGAAAGGGAGAGAAGAAGGAATTAACAAGTGTTTTGCACAGATCAGTAAAGCTGTTAGTGAATCCTGTGGATGCCCTGAGCAGATGGAGGAAATATTTTGAGGAATTGCTCAATGTAGGTGAAACGTTCAATGATGTATCAGATTTCGAGGTAGAATGGGATAGGAATGATGACGGAAACAGGATCGAATTTGAGGAAATGGAGAAAATGGTCAATAGAGTGCAGTGCAATAAAGCGGCTGGGGGTGGATGAAATTAAGCCGGAACTCGTCAAATACAATGGAATTTCAAGGCCTCAAATGATTACACAGGATAACTGAGAAGGCGTGGGGGTCGGGACAGGTTCCCTCTGACTGGACGAAAGCGGTAATCACACCAATGTTCAAACATGGAAACAGTAAAGATTGTAATAACTATCGAGTATCTCTTTAATTAGAGTTGTGGGGAAAATATTCATAGGTATTGTTGAAAAGAGAGTGTGAGTATTAGTTGAGGACAAGTTAGATGAAAATCAGTGTGGGTTTAGGCCTCTTAGAGGCTATCAGTACTAGATCTTTAGCTTACGGTAGAAAATGGAGACGTGCTATGAGTGGAACAGGAAATTATGTCTATGCTTTATAGACCTAGAAAAGGCTTGTGACCGTGTTCCCAGGAGGAAGGTATTGTCAGTTCTACAAGATTATGGAATAGGAGGCAAACTTCTGCAGGAAATCAAAGGTCTTTACGTAGACAGTCAGGCAGCATTTAGAGTAGCCGGCAAGTTACGTTCATGGTTCGGGGTAGTTTCAAGGGTAAGACAAAGATGTCACACTGTTGTTCATACTATTCATGGATCATATGTTGAAAACAGTAGACTGGCAGGGCGGGATTAAAATAGGTGAAAACACAATAAGCAGTCTCGCCTATGCAGAAGACTTAGTTGTGATAGCAGATTGCAGTCTAATATTTCAGAGTTAGATCAGAAGGGTTGTGATATAAAGATCAGCATCTCCAAAACAAAAATAATGTGTGAGGGGAAGAGATTCAAACAAATCTGAAGTACCTAGGATGTATTTTTTTCACAGGATGGCAACCTGGGAAAGAACTTGAATCAAGGTGTAGCAAATCTAATGCGGTGACTGCTCGGCTGAGATCTACCCTTTTCTGCAAGAATGGAGTCTACCATGATCAAGTTGGCAGATCAACTTTGTTGTATGGGAGTGAAAGTTGGGTGGATACAGGTTATCTTATTTATAAGGTTGAGGTTACAGATATGAAAGTAGCAAAAATGATGGCATGTACTAATGGATGGGAACAGTGGCAGGAGGGTGTCCATAACGAGGAAATAAAATAAAAAAAACTCTGAATGAACATCGTAGATGAAGCAGTTAGAGCGAGTTTTTGGGGTCATGTTACACGCATGGGAGAAGCGAGGTTACCAAAGGACTCATGTGCTCGGCAGCGGAGGGTAAGAGGAGTCGAGGTAGACCAAGGAGAAAGTACTTACTTTCGGTGAAGAATGATTTTGAAGTAAAAGGCTACACATCAAATGAGGCATTAACGTTAGCACTGAATAGAGGATCATGGAAGAATTTTATTAGAGGTACTATGCTCCAGACTGAACGCTGAAAGGCGTAATAAGTCTCTAATGATGATGATGATTATTATGTAACTAGGACGGAGATATACAAAGACTTTGGAAACTCAAGACTGTGTCCAGCGCCACTTATGTAAATGTACAGTATTCATTCATTACTGGAATTTAACTTACATAATAAACTATTTCCAACACTAATCAACCAATCTCAGAAATGTTTTTTCTGTATTTAATGGCTTTATTTTCAAAAGATGTTCAAACGTTTGTAAACTTACAAATTATTTAAACTAACTTCAATTAACTTGTGCTAAGGACAACACACACACACACACACACACACACACACACACACACACACACACACACACATGCTCGAAGGTCGACTTGAAAGTTCGAAAGGAGCGACCGCGAAATTCGTGACATGGCTGTTTTATTTATTTATTTATTTTCATTCAGTTCATTATATATAACCCTTCACTCCTGAACAAATAATTCATTTGCTACTGATCAGCTGTTTGCTTAACGTCAGTGTTCGTAAATTTTCGGAGCTGTTAATATCTGCGGTCAATGGATATCATTCTAAGCAATCACTCATTTTTCGGTGCGCGCTTAAGTCTTTCGTAATTTCTAAGTCCTCTACGTGTTTCAAAATATTTTTCTGTATCTTAAAAACAAATTTCTGTTTAATTTCCTTGCACCACAGTCCAGTGTTCACTTTCATAGGATCACTTCCTAGCAGTATTATCACACACTCTTCTGGTAGTGTTCCTTAATTGGCAATTTTTATTTTTGTCGTCTCAAGTCTGGTGTCGTATATCTGTTGAACAGGTTTATCGGTATCTCCGTCCAGTAGAACATCGATCTTTCGTTTACTTAGAGGTAAACGACAAGGATTTCTTCTAGATCTATTCCATCTGCATGATAGTAACAGTTATCATACCAATACATTTGCAACAGCTGAGTATGTGTTACATAGTTTCTACTGAAGCTTCCTTCACTTTCAAAGCCTTTCGTCAGAAATTTGAAATAAAGCAGAGAGAAGAATCAGAATTAGAAAAAGCATTACAACAAATACTGATTTTGTCGTAAAGTAAATTACAGTTAGTTTTACCTGTTTTAACTGAATTTTATTTTCGTTTCTCAACCAAAAAGTTCTAGGGATCGTTTGCAGTTTACATAATCATTTGCAATATAATATTCAGCGTCGTTTTAACGAAATACGATGTAATTGATAACAGTATTACTGACTCCAGATATACTAACAAGAGCCTGTTCACACACCTGGAAGATTCGAGAAATAAAATTAAGCGTTGTTCATATCCTAAACCAGCAGCTATTCAATAGGTGTTCGTATGAAACACTATTTATTCAACGCAATCTCCTGGAAAAATGTGTCTAAACACTTGTATTGCAATATCATTATAACTTTTCATTGTTGTATAGTAAATATTTTTCCTTTCGCGATCACCAACTATGGTTGAATGTTTCCTTGGGATTCTTCCGATAAATGATAGCTTGTCATTTTGCGAAAACCGATATTGGACCTTCCGTCAATTAACGTTAGTTGAAAAACATGTATTTATGATGTACAGTAACTAATTTCGTACTGAACGCTGATCACTTTCGAGTCAGCTTACAATAAATACTTTACTAGATGTACACGGAATTTCTTGTGTCGCTTCTTGAGCAACCGAATTTGCTTAAAATTCTGCCCCAGAAGTAGACAACCTTCAGAAACGTTGGGTGAAGTCCAACACGTGGCCTCGGGAGTCAGATAGCCGTATCGTACGGCGACCGAGAGTCGCCTCAGTGACACAACATCTGCCAGTCATCGGCAGCCAACGACCGGAAAAATACCAGTCCCGTTACGATACATGTACCACGTGCGCGCTGCAGCTCAGATTTTGTGCTGTAATGAACTTTGTTATTAAGATATGATTCAAATGTTCAAATGTTTGTATAGTTGTGGAATCTAACTGCAGTGGTCACCGGTCCCTAAACTTACAAACTATCTAAACTAATTTATTCTAAGAACAACACACACACATCCATGCCCGAGGGAGGACTCGAACCTCCGACGTGATACGGCCGCGCGCACCGTAGCAAGGCGCCTTAGAGCGCATGGCTATTCCACCGCGGCACTGTGTGATTCGCTTTACCTATACACGTTAGGCGGCCAGTGTACCCACTGGTGGAAACCGAAATTGCAAAAAACACAGCTTATATATATGACATATTTAATCAAATGTTATACATCTACGACAAGTAAGGCTTTTTTTTTTTTTTTTTTTTTTTTTTCGTAGCGTAGGAAGTGGCGTGCAACCCTTTCGAGACCCAATACTTTCTCTTCATAGACCGTCGACGTGCGAATACTTACTTCGAGATGGTGTTGTAGGCAGTAGTAGTCGTTAGTTCGCAGTTAGTTTCTCATATTAAATGACAAATCGATTGATCACATAGCGATCATAATCAGTGCGAAAACACGAACATCACGGCTTGTCGTGAGTACGTATCTTAGCTGACAAGTGAAACTCAACTGAACCATCCGCTTCTACTCCTGCAAAACCATAAAAGTTTCCAGGGATGATCAAACGATCTGTTCATAATATGAAATAAATAAAATAATCTCACAAGGAGGCCTTCCCGTCTCGGAAATGCAGTTTGAGTTGAGACTCCGCATGTTAGTAGTGTACGTCAGGGTCCACTGATAACAGTTTTAAAGCGCACTATCCAAAAAATTCCGAGAAAAGGAAGAAAACAGAAAAAAATTATTGCATTGCACATTCAGATTATGTACCATTCGCCGCGGTGGAGTAGCCGAGCGGTCTAAAGCACCTCGTTGCGGAGTACGCGGTTGCTCGCCGTGGAGGTTCCAGTGCTCCCTGGGGCATGGGTGTGTGTGTTTGTCCGTAGGTTAATTTACCTAGTTTAAGTAGTTTGTAAGCTACGGACTGATGACCACGCATTTTGGTCCGATAGATTTACAGACATTTGAACATTTTTATGTACCACACAATGAGATTCGAACAGTAGAATGGCGAAATAGCTCACGCAGTCGCGAGTATGACTGCCATGTGGGTGATCAGGATTCGATTCACACCTCCGTTATTATTTTTATTATTTGTTTAAAAAATTATAACAAATTTGACATAAAATTAATTTATAACATATTATCAGTTACACAATAAATTATTTCATTTTTTAAATTACGGTTCCAGCTGCTTAAAATTCTAATTTTGATTTTTAAAAAGTCGAATAATCCCAAATGTGTTTTACAGGTAATGTAGGTGGATTAAAGCGTTAAATACGATTGTCAGTACAATTTTCTTACAAATTTAGGCGATATTTTAAACCGTCGAAACATTATAAATTGTGGTATTAAATTGAATGAAACTGTTTCTTCACGGAAAAGCAAAGTATAGCTGTTGCTGTCCTATGTATACAAACAGGCAAACAATCAGGAAGAGTCAAATAAATAATAAAATCTTTCTTGAAGGTAAGTTCGAACCTGTACTACAAACATGACAAGCGAACACGCTAGCACTTGTGATATTCGACAGTTCTTTCGCACGGTCTTCAGTGGCAAGCCTATCAGTCTTGTATGTGCTACGCTTAAAACTTCAGATCCCTTTTCTTGGAATTTTCTGGACTGTGCGCTTTAGGAGTTCTATGAGTGGACGCCCTTGAGTTATACTACTATCCTGCCAAACCCCATCCCGACCATAATTTTCGAGACGGGAATGTCTCCTTGTCAGATATTTTGATCTATTTTATATTTTGACGAGATATTTTTTGTTATACATGAAGCAGGGCAATATTGTAATCTGAGGAAGACGGTTTAAGTCGTCCAAACCGGTCACTGTCAATAAATAAATATGTGTCCTATGAACAGATACCTTCTTTTACTCAAATTGTATCATTTCTTCCCTACTTATTAGTTACCTCGATCCACCTATCTTCAGAATTCTTGTGTAATAACACTTTCAACAGTGTGTATTTTCTTTTTGTCTAGAAAATTTCTTGTATCACTCGTTTATGTTTTTTTACGTAACGACGGCCAAGAACTGTCTTTTTAAAAGGAACGCGTAATATGCAAAACTAAAAGTCTGTGTGTCTGATACACTGCTAGCCATTCAAAATGCTATAGCAAGTCGATACAGCGAAAATACTTTGGGATGTGGCAAGACGAGGCATGTATTATAGGTTAAAGCCATCATGCTGTTTTCATCATGTTCCTCCCTTCACATGAGGCTGCCTTTCAGTCATATCTTCTTTGTACAGCACTTAACCCCTAAACAACTCTGGCTTTGATACCTCTGATTTTTCTTGGGGTTGCATTTTAGATGGCCAGGAGTGTAGTTCGTCAGATCTTTTTAGTAACACTTGAAATTGTCAGAAACTAGTACATATACTTACACGCAATCCACCCAAAAGTTCGTGTAGGAAGATTCATAATACCACTATTAGACGACCTTCCTGTTCCACTCCCATATACAACGAGGGAAACACACATGTTTGTATTCATCTGTTAGAGCCCTAACCTATCTGATCTTATCTTTGTGGTTTTTATACGAAATGTAAGCTGATAACAATAATTCTGCAGTGCGCTTCAAATTCCGGCCCTCTACATTCCTTCAATAGTGTTTCTCGAAATGTCGCCTTCACTCCAGCAACTGCCGTTTGAATTCCTGAAGCATCTCACTAATACTCGCACTTTGATCGAACCTAACAGTAATAAACCTACCCTTCTGCCTCTGAATTGCTTCTATGCCTTCCTTTAAACTGATTTGGTGTGCATCCCAGACAATTGAGCAACACTCAATATGGGGTCGCACAAGCATTTTATATGCGGTCTCCTTTACAGACGAATCACATCGTCCCAAAAATCTCCCAATAAACCGAAGTCGAGCATCCGCCTTCCCTTGTGTGCTCGTTCTATTTCATATCACAGTGCAGCGTTACACCTCGATATTTAATTAACGTGAATGTTATGCAGCACACTACTAACGCTGTATTCGCACATTACGGGATTGTTGCTTCTACTCATCTGCATCACTTTAGATTTTTCTACATTTACATCTGTCATGGTCCAAGTCATCCTGCATCCTACTACAGTCATTAAATGACGACAACTTCCTGTACACCACAGCTTCATCAGCGAACAGCCGCAGATTGCTACTCACTCTGTCCGCCAGATCATTTATATACATTGGTTAAAAAAATTAGGAATTCAGTTGAGATATCTAGGTTCTGAAGTATTCTCATCCGAAGGATGAACTAAAATGGTAGACATCTTTCTGTCAGTTGTTGTTGTTGTTATTGGAGCTTTAGGGCGCTCAACATCATGGTCATCAGCGCCCATACTAGCTTTCTGTCAGTTCCTCGGAGTGGCGACAATAACATTACGGCAATTGAGATAGTGGTAATATCAGAGAGTTGCTGTAGAAGGAGTTGGCTTTCACTTGTTTAGTATACCAAACTAATTACACAAGCAGTTGGGTTCAGGAAGTGTAGTGGACAGCAATGCAACAACAACTTGACTTACCCAAACCTATGGCATGGAGAGCCATAGGAAGGCTGGAAGCGGGACAGACACAGAGGGAGGGGCTGCAGCTATTGGAGTGTCGAAAAGTGTAATTTTCAGGATCTGGGCGAGATTTCAGACAACAGGGACTGTTAAAAGAAGGTCGTCCACACACGGAGCACTATGCACTATGATGCGTTCTCAGTAAAACCACGACACCATTTAGCTCGCAGAAATTGGCCGGAGGAACATCAAGATTGGAGTCAGAACGAATAGCTCCGGGTTCAGCCGGTCAATCGTAGTGCCCTCATCTGGAGAGAACGTGGAACTTCGAACAATCCTACTTATGTACAGGAAACATCACCATATCATGGTTCTGGACGAATGGTGACGATAGGAGTCAGTAGTGGCAGACGTGCAGACTACTATGTCGTTAAGTATGGCGTTTTGCCTACTCAGCGGTATAGAGATGAGATCCATCAATCTTTTGTTGTGCCTTATGATGGTGCCATAAGAGAGGGATTACTTCTGGTGGACGATAACGCGCGTCCTCCCAGAACTGTACTATCGGATAACATGCTTGAAGCCAAGGGAAACACCAGTTTATTGGCAAAAACATTTAATAAACTCTAAACTGTGGACTCTCAGAACTTCTCGAAATAGACACAGAAACCCGAATAAAAACAGCACCAGAAAATATTAACCCACTATAACACATATAATCTACAAAGCTCTGAGAATGCTCAATAACTACGGATCACGTGAGAAAAATCAACATTTTGACGAACCGCTCCACGGTGAAAATATGGAACAAAGAAGAGCCACAGTACATTTGTTGCGCAAGAAGGGAGAAAAATCCAGATAACTGCAAAGGGATCTCACTCGTGGACAGCACGTATAAGGTCCTGTCAATCACTAGAACATCAACCACAATGGGAAGAAGGAAATTACCAAGTAGGATTTTAACCCCAGAGAAGCTGCAAAAAACAGATAATGACTCTAAAAGTAGTAATGGACTCTACAAAAAATACAAAAAATTCGCAACCTTGAAAAAAATTATGATGATGATGGTGTTGCATTAACGGTCGTTAGTCCCCAACAGTGGGTCGTGTTCAGCCTGCTTGGTTCAAGTCTTTTTAGCTGACGTTACTTCGGCGACTTGCACGTGAATGAAATTATGATGAGGACGACGCAACACCGAGTCCCCAAGCGGAGAAAAACTCCGACCCAACCGGGGGCCCCTGCGTAACAACGCACTACGCTGTCCACCGTTTTAGTTTTATTTTTTAAACCAATCTTAACTATTTACAAAAGCAAAACTTTGCTATTTACGTAAGCATGGATAAAGTACAAAATAATATCAAAATACCATGTTTGTCAACAAGTAACAATACCTGTAAACACATCTAAACAAATTAGCAGATTTTATGATGATTAGAAAATGTTGTGGTCTGATTTGTAGTAGGAAAACCATGTAATTATATAAAATCAAAAACAATTAAAACAAATATAATTGTTAGTAAAATTGAGCTAAGATAGAATAATTGCTTAAAAATAAAACGAGGAGCAACTTTTCAAAACGCATTATGTCCACTGGTGGACAAAATTGAGTTTAATATGGAATCCGGTATTTTATTACCCGCTCCACACACTCCTGGATCAGATTGTGTCAAAACGCATTTTAACACCTTCAAAAAGAGCGCTGAAAAGTAGCAGATGCAACAAATAGCATTTCGTCCTTTAGTATGAACGAATCAAACTGCATTAAGTCCAACAGTCGCCTTTATTTTGTTTTATTAAGCTATGTTAGCTGCAATGTAAGACTCGTGGACTAAAGCGAAACCATTTAACTGACCAACAATGATCAGTTAATATTCGTTTTCAGTATTACAGCATTGTTGTGTATAAACACATTATCATTCTGTCTGTTAGGAAGTCAGGCGTAAAATCATTGTTGTGCTAAGATGGAGAGTATTATAGCAAGTGAATGTGTGACTGTGGGAGAGGAAATGAAACATGGAACCAGAAAACGAATGAAGAGAAAATCGAAAAGGGTAGATTATGCAACAGAACCTAACAAAACACACTTTGTCCATCACTAAAGTGCTCATAGCTTGAAAATATGAAAAGCAATTTCCTTGTATTAAACACATTTGGATCAAAACCCCTACCTGAGTATGTGGTGTAAAATTCGGAATAATAAACCGAATATTTTTGGCAATATACGTTTTTCGCTTCTCCTGAAAAATTTACTTTTTGGGACATAATGCGTTTTGAAAAGTAGCTTTAACAATATCTCAGAATTCAGTAAACGTTGAAAAGGTAACATAATGATATCCTCGAAAACAAACTGTCACTTCTTTCAAAAATGTTCAAATGTTTGTAGAGTCTATGGGACTTAACTACGGGGTCATCAGTCCCTAAAGTTACAAACTACTTATGAACTACATACAGCTAAGGACGGCACAAATATCCATGCCCCAGGGAGGATTCGAACCCCCGACCGCAGTGGCCGTGCAGACCGTGAATGGAGCGCCTCAGTCCCCTCGGCAACCGCGGCCGGCAAAGAAGTGACGCCGGCCGCGGTGGCCGAGGGGATTGAGGCACTCCAGTCACGGTCCGCACGGCCACTACGGTCGGGGGTTCGAATCCCCCCTCGGGCATGGATATTTGTGCCGTCCTTAGTATTAGCTAGTTCGTAAGTAGTTTGTAAATTTAGGGACTGATGACCCCTGTAGTTAAGTCCCATAAGCTATACAAACATTTGAACATTTTTTGTCACTTCTTTCATAACAAATTAACGACATACATCTTATACAGTTAACACCAAAATTGTTGTTATATTTTCAACAGCAGATATTGCTGAATACTCTCGCAGATACAACGGTGACAGTTAATATCAGGCTGTCAGGAATCGAAACCCGAGGTGTGACCTCCCCCTCACCTGTCACTGACCCACTCCCTCACAGGGCACCAAGCGGCAGCAGCTCTTGCCGAAATTATCCAATTCCTTCTCTGTTTAATGTCAGATTCAGCGTATTTGCGAAGAGTTCTCGAAAATGTGGCAGTTGTGAGCAGGTTCAGTATGCTGTAGACATATTTTGGCAAAATGCCAGTTGATCATCACCATCCTCACCAGCAACAACGTAATGTACAAAGTGACCAATTAGTCTTCGAAAAAAAAAATTGTTTGGCCGTAGAGTGATATCAATGGAATATGCAGATTCAGCAGAACGAGTGAGGTAAGGCAATTGCCAGGACGAAATAGCCTGGCGACCGCAACGAGGCAACTGGTACTATAATAATAATTTCGTGTGGCTCATTGGCCTGGTGCAAGTCTTTTTTTTTTTTGGACGCCACTTCGGCGACTTGCGTGTCACTAGCCTACCCCAGTTATCCAACCTGGAAAAGGGTACTTACAGCTTAACGTGGAATCTGAACCACGTGTCGTTCTGCAGCGTATGTAGGATGCACACTTAGTGCATTTGTGTGTCACTAATCACGAAGCGAAATAACCGTTAGTTGCTACCATGTATCAGAATGAGACCATTTCCATTGGTAGAACTGGAAGACTGATGTTAGTCCACACAATTTTCCAAGCTGTTCGTGGTATTAATAGTTCTACGAGATTAGGGCAGGAAATCAATTCGCAGCAAGAGAACAAAAACTTTGTCGTGAGCACCGTGCACTGCCATTTGTCAGCCCCTAGATAACTCTCGGTTTGGTCTCAATTTGAAAGTTAGATGGCCAGCTTCAAATGAGGCTTCAAGACCCTCAGGACGGACTAAAGTGAATACTTTATTTTATTTTTTTAAAGCTTATGGGACTTAACTACGGGGTCATCAGTTCCTGAACTTACAAACTACTTACGAACTAGGACGGCACAAATATCGATGCCCGAGGGGGGATTCGAACCCCCGACCTTAGTGGCCGTGCTGACCATGACTGGAGCGCCTCAGTCACCTCGGCCACCGCGGCCGGCAAAGTGAATACCCGAGACGTAGTACAACCATTACATCGTCAGCATAGGTACGACCTACAATGGTCCAATAACTGTCGAACCCTAAAGTGTCGCAACTTTCCGAAGAAATAGCTCCAAAGACAGAAACATCGAGAGGTGTCCCCCCTGTGGCATTCCCTGACGGATGGGAAGCGGGAGTGTCAGCGTCCCATTGACAAATACAGAACCACAATATCCATGAACAAGCTTGATAACTCACTAGGAGCCTTGACATTGAACCCATAATCTCCAGTGTCCGATGTAAATAATCATCATTTACACCATCAAAGGCCTTATAAAAATCTAGATAGAAAAATGCACAAAAGATGGAAGCAACTGAAACTATATCACAGGGGTAGAAATAGCTTTGATACTCGCCAACAATCGTCCCCAGCAAGACAGATAACCTGCGAGTTATCGCCCTCTCATCTATCTTATAATCAAAACTCAGTAACTTGATAGGACGAAAATTCCCAACAGTATGAAGACCGAGATTTTTAGGCACTAACAAAATTTTCCCATTTTTTGAATGAAGCTCTCACAACTGCATCTTATATCACTTAGTTCAACATGGTCGTAAATGTCGCACCCAAGAGAGATCAAAAATGCACATAAAATTTCGTGGGGAGCCCAACCATTTCTGATGATTTACGAGAAGGAGAGTTAACAATAAGGTCATATACATCATACGGTTCAAAGTCGGCCGAGAACCCGGAGTTTGGCTCGGGTGTGAGTGGTCTATCTAGGATGTCAATAGCAGGATCGATAGGAACGTCACTAGTTGCATCTGAATCATAAAGATCCACAAATTACTGATGTAAGGCATGGACTATGTCAACTTGTCAACTGCCGTCACCTAATTTAAGAGAAGTAATACAAGAACGCCGGCACAGATCTTGATGCCAAAGGAGATGGTAAATCGAAGTTAACTCCATTTCCACTAGTGATCGTGGTTTCGATTGCACCCGCAACTCTTCCATTTGTCACCACTTCAACTGTAACATTTTTACTTCAATGTTTCATACATCTGAAATTCGCAGGGGCACGCGTTCTGTACTGTCAAACAATCCACGTAAGACAGAATAATAAAAATCTTAAGTTCTCCGAAAATCCCTTGTCTTAGCAGCAGAGTAATTTATGAGGGATTGACGGAGCTTCGCCTTATCAGCGACGGTCCACCAATCTAAACAAGTACAGAATCTCCCAATGGGCCGAAGCCTACGCTCCCGCACGACGTGTATCACATAGTCGAGAGAAGGCTCTGCCAAATGAGTGATGTTTTGCTTCCACGGGGACGAAATAGTTTCACTGGCTGCTTATCAAGTTGGAGGGTAACAGCTACGGCACAGTGATTAGAAAAGCTGGCAGGGATAACGTCGACTACAAGAATGCGATCGCGCATACAGTCCTACAAGAAGAATCGGTTAATCCTAATACTGTAATTTGTGGTAAAATGAGTAAATTTGACCAACGTAGGATATTTACACACCCAAACATCATACTGGAGTAACGAGCGTACTAAATCATTTAAGTCGTGAGAATAATAAAAATTAGGAGTTTGATCAACAAGACTCAGAACACAGTAAAAATCACCACCTAACAAAAGACCCCGAGGAATTCTGCACAACAGATAAATGTTCCCCTTCATAAAAACGCGAACTTTCCATTGCACGACCAGGACCAAACGGATCATATACGACAACCAAGGTGAGGTCAAAGAGTCTACAGCCTACTCCTCTGCCTGACTCAAGCACCTCTTCCTCAGCGATGGGAATGCCGTCTCGAACGAATAAGGCAGTTTCTGGAGAAAATTGTGGTGCCACATTGAGAACAGTTTGAAATCCAGGAAAACTGGTAAATGAAACTTATTGGAGGAACACAATGTTTGCACAGGAGTCATATATACTGTGTAGAGTTCTTTAAAGTGGAGGTAGGTTAACTATATTACACTTCACATACCTGCTGCCATCTCTATTTGAATTGTTTGTGAACTGGTCTGGATGTCCATAGCCACTACTTGTAGCATCTCTTATAAGCAACAGGTAATTACATGTTTTTAATGTTGTTGTTGTTGTGGTCTTCAGTCCGGAGACTGGTTTGATGCAGCTCTACACAATACCATATCCTGAGCAAGCCTCTTCATCTCTACATAAGAACGGCAACCTACATTTGACTGAATCTGCTTACTATATCCATCTCTTTGTCTTCCTCTGCGGTTTTTGCCCCACACACTTCCCTCCAATGCTAAATTCACGATTCCTTGATGTCTAAGAATGTGTCCTACCAATCGATCCCTTCTTTTACTCAAGGTATGCCAGAAATTCCTTTTCTCCCCAATTCTGTTCAGTACCTCCTCATTAGTTACGCGATCCACCCACCTAATCTTTAGCATTCTCCTGTAGCACCACATTTCAAAAGCCTGTATCCTCTTCCTGTCCGCACTGTTTATCGTCCACATTTCACTCTCATACAAGGCAACACTCCACACAAATGCCTTCAGAAAGGACTTCCTTAGGCTTAAATCTATATTCGATGTTAACAAATTTCTCTTATCCAAGAATGCTTTTCTAACCATTGCCATTCTGCATTTTATATCCTCTGTACTGCGACCACCAATTGTTATTTTACTGCCCAAGTAACAAAACCCATCTACCTCCTTTATTGTTTCGTTACCCAATCTAACTCCTTCAGCATCGCCTGATTTTCTTAGACTGCACTCCATTACCCTAGTTTTGCTGTTGTTAATATTAATCTTATATGCACCTTTCAGCACACTGTCCATTCCGTACAACTGCTCTTCCAGATCCTTTGATGTCTCTGCCAGAATTACTATGTCGTCGGCAAAACGCAATGTTTTTAATTCTTCACCCTGAACTTCAATTCCGTCTCCAAATTTCTCCTTGCTTTCCTTTATAGCTTGCTCAATGTAGAAATTGAATAACATTGGAGAAAGGCTACAACCCTGTCTTACTCCCTTCCCAACCACTGCATTCCTTTCACGCCCTTCAACTCTGACAACTGCTGTCTGGTTTTTGTACAAGTTGTAAATAATCCTACGCTCCCTATATTTAACTCCTGCTTGCTTCAGATCTTGAAAGAGTTTATTCCAATCAACATTGTCAAAAGCCTTCTCCAAATCTAATGTTATTGTTATCGATTCTTTTTTACTTAATTCATTCTTACTTGAATCTCTGGCGTTAGAGGCGTACCGCTTTTATGTGGAACATACTGTACATACTTATTTTCATCTTGTGGTAAAACATTATCCCATAGCTCCAAAAATGAAAATTTTAAAAAAAAGTTATGTATTAGTCAGCTTTGGCGTGGATGTATAAGTATATTTTTGGGCTTCTGCTGTTTATCATCTTGTTAGAAAAATATTAAGTAGAGTTTCAAAAAAATTAATTCAGAATCAAAAATGTTTGAAAATCTATCGGACTCAACTGCTGGGTCATCAGTCCGTAGCTTACAAACTACTTAAACTAAAGTAAACTAACCTAAGGAGAAAACAAAAACCCATGCCTGAGGGGAGACCCGAACCTGCGGCGGTGAACGGCCGCGCGCACCGCAGCACGGCGCCCTAATGCACATGGCTAATCCGCCGCGGCAATTTTATTTCAGTCCATTAACAGTCCTCACAGTTTAGATTAATTTAATCTTTTCTTCCGGTTCCATACACGAAATAAACATGCCTATAATTGTAGAATGAGAACAACCGACCAGTTCCCACAATGATATTGTCACTTCGCAGCGGAGTGTGCGACGATATGAAACTTCTAACTAACCAGTTGTTTGCCTGTTAAAAGTCAACAATGATCTAACGTAAAACCATATTGTAATCGTTCGCTACAAAAAAGAATAATAATAATAATAATAATAATAATAATAATAATTCGTACGTTTTTGAAGTTTTATGGTTCTGCGTCATTAACACATCACGAGGGACTGACTCACGTTACCAGCATTTCGTTTTTAATACTGTAGTGCTTTCACAATGCTCAACACCTGCTAAGTCAATAGGCTTGCGATCACGACGTTGACGCCGCTCAGATAACTTGCATTGCTCGTGAAAGCAGAAAGGTATCGGTGCGACTACCATTTCAAAAACTTTTCTGTATTTTTAGCTGCATTTCACTCACTGTAGTGTATGGTGTAAAATAAGTAGAACAGTAAGCTGCCCACTCCCGAACTTTTTCTTACTTCACAAATAGCGTCATTTCGAAACGAGTGTTACGAATTATGAAAAGTTGAACGGTTTTTTAGAAAGCAAAGGTGCTCTACTGCCATGCGTCTAAAAATCAGATTTGTTTGTAACCGCAACATTTTTTTTTTTTTTTTTTTTTTTTTTTTTTTTTTTTTTTTTTTTTTTTTTTTTTTTCAAAATAGAGAGAGGAACGTTACGAAACTAAAATTACCGTGGAATAAAAAGTGTACGTTTTCTGTTTTCACAAGCAAAGCAAAGCTTATATACCAGCAACATTTCTTAAAACGTGAAAATCGGGAAAGTGAATTTCCCCCCTTTTCCCGTCCCGGCCCGTTCCGCCGTGCAGTGTGAACACCCAGACAGGCGACATGCTCCGACTAGGTCCGGCCGACAGTGTGAACGCAGCCTGAACCCGGCGTTGCCCGGATATTTATTAATTCTAAATCTCCTCTCCTCTCTCCCTGTCGATCTTCTCCTCCCCCTATCTCTGTCGATCTCTTTCTCCCCTGTCTATCCATCTCCTTCTCTTTCCCCTATTTTGTCATCCGCTTTCTCAGTCCATCAGTTCCTCGCCCTATGAAAAATTACTAGTATCAACTAACTCGCATAGTGATCGATGAGATGGTGTATAGTTTTATTCCAGGGTGGTTTGCAGAGTATAAAGGAAACATACACACATTTACCAACTTCCATGTTCATTAGTTAAACAGGAGTCTAAGACTGTCTTAAGGTGTCCTCCAATATGAACCGCAATAAATTTTTAGTAGATAGTTATCTTTCTCTTTTTTTAAAGTCAAGTGTGTAAAATTTCATCACGATCCAAGTAAAACCGTAAATTAGTGACGACGTCTATTGTAAAAGAACTTCCACCATGCATTTTACGAAATTTTGTGTGGACGATTATCTTCCTCCTGTTTTGAAAGTCAAGGGTGCGAAATTTCGATAAGATCGAAAGAAAACTGTACATTCATATGAATTACAAACAAATAAATACACAAACCAAAGAACACTACTTTATAAAAAATATTTCATATTAATTTCTTCATCATAAACCACTAAACAAATCACACAAGTTATGTAAAATGATATTGAAGGTTCACTTTTTTCTTGTACACTGAGGGTTGGGGAACCTTATCAGTTTATTACATCCAATTCTTGACCATAAATAGCAGAAGAGACATTCAGCGTGCAAATTATATTAGAATATGATGCAACATAATGTATAATTCATTGACATAATATTTCAAGACATGCAAAATATTCTACAACTTACGCGTCGTGATGAAGCTGATTATAGATTAAATATCACATTTGAGACAGGCAGTATATTGCTAACAGTCGTATTATAATAATTAGACGATATTAGCGTAATTAATTATTATTGTCATAACATTTACACGTTGATAACAACATAGTCGAAACGTGGAATAAACTAACACTGTCTTTTCGAATACCTACCGGTTAATTGATTTAAACTCTTTGCTTATGTTTCGTCCAGTTGATCTAAAAAGTGACCGATCAGACTTCCCTTCTTTTATACACGAGATATCTCTTGATAGTACAATCTAAAATATTTTCATTGCAATCGAAAAATACAGCTTTTACTTTCTCATACCTACTGTAATTATGAGTTTAGGGAAAAAAAGGCAATCGTTCTGTTGAGTAAAACATGTACCTGTGTTAGCTATGTAAATAAAAAATGAATTTCTACACGTTGTAAGCAGTTCACACTACATTTTATCTTATCATTCTGTCGTTCTCCAAAAAAATAAAGTAAATATATGCAGAAGTATTTGCATTAATAGAAGTCAATCACTCTCTTCAGTCTCCAGATAACTTGAGTATCTACAACCGAATGAGCAGTTAATTACATATCACTTTCGGCTGAAGTGCTAAGGCAAGATCATGTGACTTCCTTACGCAATCACAGTGCAACATTGCATAATGTTGTGTCCCATTGCCTGTTCAAGAATTGTTGTGTAGCGGAATTTATTAGGGTGACTATGTAAGTAGTTTGTGCTTAGAGTTTATCCTTATCATACAAATATAGGTATCTCCAATTTTCGTATGACTTAAATCATTAGAGAAACGCACATCATACGGTACGCTGTGCTGTATGTATGATGTGAAAACAACTACCGCACAAGAAATCTAATCTCGATCGGACTATGTCGATTCCGTATGAAGATCAGCATGCCAGAAACGTAAGTAAATGTCTGTGGGAAAGAGATTAAAATAGCTTAGACGCCAAATAGGAGCAGCAAAGAACAGATGTACAGTTCCAAGTACATAAGATTTAATTACCCATAGGATGGCTACATAGTGAAAGAACTGGAATCAAGGTGTAGCAAAGCTAATGTAGTAAGCGCTCGGCTACGATCCATTCTCCTGTAAGAATGAAGTCAGAACCAAGACTAAGTTAGCAGTGCACCGTTCAATCTGTCAACCAACTTTGTTGTATGTGAGAGTTGAGTTCACAGATTTGAAAGTATTAAGGATGATTGCAGGTGCTAATAGATGGGAATAACGGCAGGAGGGTCTCGTCCATAATGAAGAAATGGAATAAAAACTGGGAATAACACCATAGATGAAGCAGTAAGAGTAATCTAGCTGAGATGGTGTGGTCGTATTTGACGCATGGGAAACGCAAGATTACATAGCAGTATCACGGGTTCGTTAGTGGAGGGTGGGAGGAGTCGTGGTAGACAAAGGAGAAAGTCCTTGGATTCTGTCAAGAATGATTTTGAAGTGACAAACTTAGCATCAGTCGGCGCATCAGCGTTACCATTGAATAGGGGATCATGGAGAAATGTTATAAGGGCTACAATGCTCCCGACTCAACGATGAAAGGCAAAAGTCTTAAGTGATGATTATGAGGATTCCAACATATTCTTTCAGATTTACTGTTGTGTAGATTCCGATTACAACGTCGAAGTTACCGATTATCACTAATATTTAGAAATATATGGATAAAATAAATGGGGAACTTCAAAAGCCGTTATATATTGCTTCCGTTCAAAAGAAGACAGTCTCAGAAATTTTTAGGGCATGCGTAAAAGCACTACCCGTTGTGATGTTTTAAATTCTAGCATTTTGAACATAGTAAATTGGCGTGTAATGAGAAGAATATTCGTGTTAAATATGAACAAGCTGCACATGAAGCACGAACGTCGTTTGCATGCATTGTTAAGTTGTTAAATGCACTCATTTCCAATTTCCTGTTTATTATGGTGGGCTCTTGCAAGACGAGTGCGGTGTACACAGACCATAGATAATATAGACTGCGCGTGGCGTCATTGCACTGAATAAGGCACTGAAACCAACATCTAAGTCACGTGACTTGAGTCATGAAACCCTTTTCATCATTTCTAGTTATGCGAAATATAGCTAAGAATTGCAGTTCTTATTCTTTGTAGTGGAAATTAAGCGTATATTTGAACAATAAAACGTCTTAGCGTATTCTTATTACATCTTTAGTGTTACAATTGGCGTTAGTTCTCCGCAATTGCAAGAATTAATGCAATAGCTACAGTTTTTACATGTGCCTAAATGAAACGTATTGACAGTCTTTTACAGGCAACAGAAGAACAGATTTTAAGCGACAGATTTTTGTCGTTGTACTGTGAGACTCTTATAGTTTGTATTTTACACAGAATAGAAGATCAGATATCAGTTTGAAAGGAGCATCATCTGCCTTACGATTGCTCAAAAATACACGTGAAGTGTTTACTTGTCCTTTTATAAGTAATGAAATCTGTTTGCATCGAAAATGTCTGATTTCAACAAAATACAACCGTTTATATTTTAAGACTTTTTGGCACAGACCGTGATGCCAAAACATAAAACAACCAAAGTATTGGCTGATACATTAAATAATAGGGTAGTGAGGAAACATCATCGAAGCACTTGTCATGAAGTGACTTTATAGGTATAATGAATAGTCTGTATGAATGTTTAGCTTTGTATAACGTTATTGAAAACAGATTTTCATCAGAAATGACTTACTTGCTGACATATAAACTTGCTTAAGAGCAGCCCGCAGTACCTTCCCATTGATAATCACATTCATAAGTTGCAAAAAGGTAAAAGATTCATAGCGTAACACAAACAACGAGGATACGTAATTCTGTTGCTTCTAAAAATAACTGACAAGACTGTACCTGGGTATATGTAAACACGATAATCATTGCATTGATTTTAATAATAAGATGAAATTACGTTATCTTTATTACTATATGTATAATATGAATACGAGAAGTCGTTTTATTGTTAAAATCAATGCTTGATTTCACCTGTAACTGAGAAAAACTGTTGCTCATGAAGAGGATAACTTAGTCACGTGACTCGGGGCAATATTAGATGTTGGTTTCAAAGACAGACATACATTGCTAGACTAGCAAACGTCCCTCTGAAGCCTGACGCCGCCATTTTACCCTACCTCACGTCAAAAAGTTTCGTTCGGTACTACTATGATCTTCTGATACGATATACTATTTGTTTTGAACGTGATTTGCATTTGAGCTAATACTTCCGCAATAATTGAATACAACACATAGGCATACATTGACGAATAGTGTTATAAGCACGTGTTACGTACAGTTAAATTTTACTTAGCGCTCTGGCTGCCTCGCGTGATTATGTTGTTAATCAAGAGACGTTCGCATTAGCCAATCGCGTGACATCGCAAATGTTATGTCATTAAGTCTTCGTTTACGAGGACAATTACTTTTAATGAGTGAACGACGGTAGATACAAGAACCTGTCAACCATACAGCAGGAACAGCATTATTTATTTGCTTCATCGTCTGTACGAAACTTAATCAAGTCACTCGGTTTGGATTTCTAAGAATATTAACATCTTCGCGAGGGTTTCCAACGTTTTGTTGATGTTACCAGCATAATCATAGAAGGCCGCCGGGATGGTAAGTAAAATTTTAGCATTACTTACAGTTAAAGTAGACTGTAGTTATCTAAAAACATAAAAGCATAAATAAAGATATGTGTTATCCACGACAAACAGTACATTTATAACAATCAAACCGTTTAACGAAAAGCCGAAGTTGATCGAAACTGGTAACGAATAACAACAAGAAACGCTACTCAATAGTGTATATGTCAAAGCAGACTAGATTTGGTAATAACTCTGCAATAAAGAAGAATACGTGTTACGCACGATAAACAACACTTCTATGATGACCATACTAGTGAAAGAAAATCCGAAGTTGAAAACAAAATTGGTACAGATTAATAATAACAGCAAATCAATGCAACTCATCACTGTATGTGTCAATGCTTACTCCAGCTGAAAAAGTTACAGTCATATACAACACACGAATTTGCCATATGTCAAAAGTCTAAAGACAGCGTAGTTACGTCTGTTCATCGGTATTTTACGACTTTTTTCTGGAATAACAAACACGACTGCTTTCACGTTTATAGTATAGAAATATGGTGGTGAGACTTCAGTACAGCAATGATACTTTATATGGCATTGCCAGTCTAGTAATATATGTCCGTGGTTTCAAACCGCAGAGATAGGGACACGCGCTGTCTATGTTATCTTTGGTCTATGGCGGTGTGGTTCCCCACTGTTCTGTCCCAACGCTCACCAAGCTTCGTATCAAATTTCCAGTAGTATGTAGGCATACAATGAAGAGCTAAATAATCTGGGCCACCTGCCTAATATCGTGTAGGACTTCCGCGATCACCCAGAAGTGTCACAACACGACGTGCCATGCACTCGAGTACTATCAGATGTAATACTGGATGGAATAGACACCAAGCATCTTGCAGGGCTGTCCATAAATCCGTAAGACTACGCACGGATGGAGATCTCTTCGGCGCAGTATGCTAAATAATATGCATTATGGGCATTTTGTTGGCCAGTGGAGGTGTTTAAACTCAGAAGAGTGTTCCTGGAGCCACACTGTAGCAATTCTGGACGTGTAGGATGTCGCATCGACCCGCTAGAATTGCCCAAGTACATCGGAATGCGCAGTGGACATGAATAGATGCTGGTGATCAGCCAAGACATACGTACGTACTACCTGACAAATCGTATCTAGGAGCCTTCTAGTAGTGTGTGGGTAAGCGTCACTATCGGGTGCACCCCAACTAACGTTGAATTTGAAACGATACGGCGAATATGGCTTTTGACGCCATTACGGCTCACCATTATTCGTGCAGTCATTGTTGCGAAATTTGTTAAATTTCAATGAAATCAATCCGTTTTAATGATGACGACATGTTTAGAACCTACAATCGGGTATCCTTTCTGTAATGTTTTAAAACCGAAGTCCGATAATTAACAGTTTCATGATTTTCAGCCCTAAAATTTATCTTACGGTATTCTACAAGGAACTCGATCGCGTAATTGGTCCAAATCCATCACATGTCGGTGATTTACCTACAGAATTTTTTTTCGAATGAGTTGTTGTAAATGACGAATACGTGTAAGGTAAACTCCGTCATTTTTTATGGTGCTGAATTCGCCAACACCTACTAAATAGTTTCCAAACTCATTAAAATATAAATTTTATTCACCATTTATTTCTCCGTTCCATGTATTGGAATTATTTTTACTAGATTTTGGCTAATTTGATCATAAACCAGACTTAGAAAGTTTTCACGTAATCAAATAAGAAAAGATGATGACTGCCTTATTAACCTCAATCCATACGGCCGTAGCGTTATAAATTAACAACGACCGATCCTTCCATCACCGAGCGAGTGTCTTCGTAAAGAAGAGATAAACCGCCTTTCTCAAGGACGACTGAATGATCTTCGACGGAAAAAAGTAGCTTTTTTTATCCGACATGTTCAAGAAAACCAAATGTGATATGTTAGTGGTACAAGAAAAACTACTGCGGAGAATTTTATTTTGTGACTCCTCATAGGACTTAGAAACAAGACTTCTTAGCATTGGTCATTTAACGGCTAACCGTGGTGAAGGATTAGGAACATTGAAAATGGTTGGTACTGCTGACAACTTCAAACGTTTCTATCAACTATATTTTGCTGAAATTGACTGTCTTCAAAATGAATCTAAAAATTGGTATATCAATAAATTAATAACAAAGAACGTAGACTTAAAAAGGTTTTTATTTACGATATTAACATACAGACTACGGCATATGACAAAAAGCACTAAAGCAATTTAAAATAGATTCCCTTCAATAGCCGAATAAAAAACTTGTAATGATGACGTAAGACACTTTGCAGGTAAACTACATGGATCCTGTCGTAGGCTCACAGACGTTCGTGGGTTTTAACATCCCAGTAGCTTTAAATGTCTTTTACAAGTACGAGGCATATTGGCCACTATAATTACTAAAAAAAAAAAAAAACAGTATACGTTATTTAAAGTATTTAGTATTGTTATTGTCCATATGTAGAAATTGTTTATTGTCGCCAATATAAGTATAAATAAAAGTTTGCAACAAAAGGTCTTGGCTTCGAATCCTTCACTAAAGAAACTTGTTGACACCTGACATTTACGACGTGATGAAATTGTGGAAACCTCAAATGATTTAACCCACTTTGCGTAGTTTTGAAGACCTTGTCGGTGTCCATTTTTTCACGACGACAGTTTATTACTCATGTTTTACGCCTTTCCGGTTCCATTGATCATGGAAAAACACGGAAACCTTTCCCTGCACGATTATAATAATTCAGAGCTGCACAGGCCACCATGCTGAAAGTGTACTGACTGCCCTCTGCTGCTATGTCAAGCCGACGCGAAGGAACGGAAATGGCGGATGCCCATGCCCGTCTATCCAGGTGCCCTAGCTGTCGACCCGCGACGTTTGATGGCCAGCTATATCATCTATGGCACCGGCAGAGACGTTGTTCTCGTGGATTGCACCGTTGTCATCGCGCATGAAACATGTTCTAACAATCATGTAATAAGAATAATTAACATTACATATCATTAACAACAACATAAAGAAACATGATTTTACCTGCAAAACTGAGCCGATGTAAGTCAGTAGCAGGGATAATATTTCGTTCCTCTACATACCCCAACCTCAAGCTCAGTTTAGCAGGGAACCAAATGGGAAGTAAATTTAAGTTGCTTAATAAATATTTACATCTTCTTAGAGATAGTAAAATTTTTTTAACACATTAAATGTATATATCACAGTGCATCTATTATCAAACTCTCTATAATATTCCCTGTTGTTTTTCTGTCTGAATACAGAACAGTTCATGAGTTTTGTAAACAATATACTGCCAGAATATTATTTGAATAAAGTTTTATTATCTGTTATGACTTATAACCAATCATCTTTCAGAAATATACGTTATTTAATTTTTTATATAAGAAATAATTTCATAGCAATGACTTCACAGATTACATACTTGTAATTTTCATGGCGGAGTGTTCACATCGTAATATGTGAGAGTCAGTATCACACAAACTCTTCCAATCGGCTGTTCCGTTAAATTTCCTCCCTTCAAAATTATATGCCTATAAAATTATTTAACATTTCCTGTTTTATCGTAAAGGTCAGAAAGAGATCTACTACATTCAATCCCAGGAACCTCGGCACGCTTGCTGTTGCCGTCGGATACTAATGTGGGGTCAAGGAAGTAGCATTTAATTACCTACGGAAAACATGCGTAAGAACCTTGTTTGGCCTCATGCAAACATCTATTAATGAAACTTCGCTACTTTGCCGCGATCATAGCCCCGGACGTCCATTGGTCCAAAAATACATTAAATATTATAACTAACAATCATTCCCTTTTATATCTACGACCCGAGTTCCGGAATAACTACAAATATATCCCCTCTGTTCCTTATTAACAATAAAATGCTAATAAAATATCAATACCTCCCTTTTATTTGAAGTACCGAGAGATTCTATCTTAAACCTTACCTTATTAGTACCACATTTTATAAACTTTTTAGCGTGTTGGCTCACCCTAAGATTTTATTCTGATAAACAGCCTCATCTTTTCATTGTTAAAAATAATCGTAACTTGAAATTTATTATTATTACTATTTGATTATAATATCACCTTTTAGGTAACAAGATATTGAAGATATACGTTGTTAAGCCTCATTATAATCGTATCGATACTGAAGTGGTTTTCCTTTACGAAGTTCACTCCACTTTCCTTTTCTTGGAATAATCGGTAAGTTCATCTGACATTTACAATACTATGAGTAAATTAAGTTCTTCACTAATTGCGATTATTAAATTCGATTTAGTCATAATCAAAGTTTTAGTTTATTAATACCGCAAGTGTCATTTGATGGAGAACGACAATTTCAGGATGGCGACGCCTTAAGTAAAATTTTAGCGGTCAGGCATCAAGGTACATCGTGAAAGCATCATGTGGCAGAAATACGGAAACAAACACAAAGTCATTAATCCTATAATCTTTCTCTCAGAATATACAGGGTGAGTCACCTAACATTACCGCTGGATATATTTCGTAAACCACATCAAATACTGACGAACCGATTCCACAGACCGAACATGAGGAGAGGGACTAGTGTTATATATATACTACGTTACCATTTTTATTATTTTCAGTCATATATATCCCAGCTAAAAAATTCTCCTACCGGAGCACAGACGAGGCGAATATGTTCTCTGACACAAAAGTCTGGAATCAATCCTCATTCCGACTTCTTCACCAAAAATTTTGGCATCGAACATATTCGCGCACTTTTAGCGCATAATATACGTTTGTCCAGTTAAGCCGTAATAGTCAGCAATGTCGTCTCACTGTCAGTCTCATGTCATGTCTCTGTCCGTTTGTTTGCTGTCTCTCCCACTGCCGCTTTCTGTCTACGTCAAATTTTTAATGTCTTCATCCCTTTTCCTCCCGATTCCTCACCGCTGTCTGTTTCTGCCACTTTCATCGTCTCTCTGCCCCACTGACGTTGTCCCATTCACTTCCTGTCCTGTTGCCAGTATCCTTTCTTTCTCACATAGAGTCGACTTTCATTGTCTTAATTCACGATTGTCTCCTTTACACATATGTCTATGGGGATGGTTTGTTTGGGGTTTGACCTGTAGACCGGAAAACCTGGCACACGAGTACTGGGGATGGGAAAAATTGGACAAATTGTTTCGTGCCATAGTATTCGAGATCCGCACGCTCATGCTTTGTGCTTTCCATTTATCTCAGTTTCCCTCTGTTTTCTCTTTTGCTCCAATCGATACTATCTGCAACTTAGTTTGTTTTTGCCACTGTTCCTGACTTCTGACATCTCGTTTCGCTTCCCACTGCTGTTTTCATGCATATGCCTTTCTCTTGAAATGACACTTTCTCTGTTCCATCATATATGGCTCTCTCTGCCTGTTGCACTGTCTCTGTCCTACTCACATTCAGCCGAAAAAAGCGCGAATATGTTCGCATGCCAAATTTTTTGGAAGTCGGAATGAGGATTGAGGCAGCTGATTCCACACTTTTGTGTCAGAGAACATATTCGCCTTGACTGTGCTCCGGCAAGAGCATTTCTCAGCTGGTTCCCGTCTTTTTCCTGTTACATCAGAGTGTACTGCTTATATAACATGATATCAGTAGTGAGTAAAATTTGTATAGTATTTTATATACCATACATTTGTACAAACGTCAGACCAAATTGACTATGTAGTAGTTTACTTACTTCAAAGTGCTTCACATTCTGATGATTGCGAAACACGCTTAACTATTTCAAAAACATTGTTAAACACTATCAATATCGTTCCATGAAAAGCATGTAAATATTTTCGAGTCCAGCTGAGAATTTAGTTTTATACGATGTTGCTATTTCACGATAATTCAAGTCGTTCACGTTGATCCAATCATTACGATGACGAGTTTTGCACGTCCAGTGGCCTGAAAGATGTGAATGTTGATGAAATATCAAGGGATGTAAATCACGACTTCTGTTTGCAGAGCAGTTTGTTCAGCGTTTTCTTTTAACAGTTCGATTGCAACTCTAGCGGAGTCTATGTTGTCTCACAGAATGGCAATGTCGTCGCAAAAGCCAAGCAGTCTACCTCGATCCCCTTCGATTTGGTTCCAATTTGTAACGGGCTATAGTTTATGTCCATTAATCTTTCGCGCCAGGTTCTGATGATCCTTACAACGACGCAGTTGAAAAGCATTGGAGACAGACCATCGCCTTGCCTGACCCCAGTTTTGATCTCAAAGAAATCCAAAAGACACCCAAGGAATTTTACTTTGGATTTTGTATCCATTAGGGTAACACTAATTAATCCTTGCAGTTTAAGGTCAACTCTGAACTCATTTAGGATGTTCAGCAGGACCTCGCGGTCTATGGAGTCGTATGATTCTCAGTAATTATATAAATACGCTAACACGAAACTGAGGGTACATATGTTTAATATTAATCATACAAGAAGGCCAATAAAACGTACATAATTCGAAAGGTGGTTTGTCATAGATGTTGCGAATATAAAAATTATGTGTGCATGTAGCCGTTAAGAGTGGTAAAAAGAAAATGAAATTTTAGGATGATACTCCAAATTCTCCAAACGTTTTGCCACTAGATTATAACCCATTGTAGGTGGCTTATTGGTAGAGGTAAAATTAGTGCTTGGAGTTCTAATCTTATGGAATTGTACTCAATTCCCACTTCCCCCATTTTTTAAAATTCTTCGTAATGCTCAATTCTTAACTTTTAAATATAGATTTTAAATATAATTAAACAATTCAGTTTAAGAATGTAGTATTATATTAGTTATTAGGGCACTTTTTTACCTTTTCAGTTCCAAAGAACCACAATTCCGAATTATTCCTGCATTTGCAATTACTGTTAATAATCCTCGAGGACAAACATTTCAAAAAGTTGGGATTCTATTAAGAAAGCCAGTTTTCACACATGGACAAATATATGTTGCAACAAGTAGAGTTCGATTCTTTGATGGTTTGAAATTTTATATTTGAGAACATAGAGAACAAGGAAATTTAGCGAATGATGAAAGAATTTTACGAAAAATGTTGTTTTCATTGAAGTTTTGTAATGCTAAATTATTAAATAAAGCAATTAATTGCCTCATTTGTGTTTCGTCCTCCCCAGCCTATCTTTCAGGAAATGATCTGCTCAGGTCGCGATGGATACGTGGACAGCTAAAACAGCTATACGGATTAGTAATACAAGTTTTATTTACTAAAGTTTACAAATACTCAACTTGATTCTGTTCTCGCGGCGGTGTCTTCTTGCACGATGCTAGCTGCGCTCTATCATAGTTACTGCCTAGTTCGGAGCCGAGTTCAGAGGCAAATTCAGAGTGCCCTTCTAGACGCATACCGGCCTAGATATAGCTGCTTGTAGAGGGCGCGCATCTCGGTTTCTCCCTCCAGGAGGCGCGGCGCTGGCGTGTGATTGGCTGCCGGTCGTCCGCTGCCTTCTACACGATCGTTTTCCTGCGTCTAAATTCAAAATGTTGAAATGTTTGTCAATCTATCGGACCAAACTGCGTGGTCATCAGTCCGTCACTTACAAACTACTTAAACCTAGGTAAACTAACCTAAGGATAAACACACACACCCATGCCCCAGGGAGGACTCGAACCTCCACGGCGAGGAACCAGTCCTGTGAAGTTGGCACCCCTTTTTTGGAAAATGTAATTTTTTTTCAGAGTTCTAGACAGATATGCAATAGTTCTCGAGTTCTCTGTACAAAATTTAAATAGTTCTGCAAAATTTCGCCGAAAAAATACAAAATATTACCACAAAATTTAGTTTTTCCAAAATAATTTTTTGCCTATTAGTACAAACATAGTTCTGATCACAGTTCTAAATAGTTCTCAAAGAGTTCTATAGGAAATCCTAATGACATTTTTCTGTGCAGATTATACTTTATGAGATAATTGCAATAATGGGGAATCCATTTACACGCTACTGTGAAGTTGGCTCCCCTTTTCTCAAAAATGTGCATTTTTTCAGAGTTATAGGCAGATATGCAAGAACTATTGCACATGTCCCTAGAACTCTGGGAAAAAGTTTAATTTTTTGAAAAAAAAACTGGTGCAAATTCCACAGTTGCATGTAAATGGATACTCCATTATTGTAATTATCTCATAGAGTATAATCTGCACAGAAAAATGCTATTTGGATTTCCTGTAGAACTCTTTGAGAGCTATTTAGAACTGTGATCAGAACTATGTTTGTGCTAATAGGCAAATATTTATTTTAAAAAAAACTGAAAAACTCAAGTTTGTGGTAATTTGTACTATTTTTTCGGCGAAATTCAGCAGAACTATTTAAATTTTGTACAGAGAAGTCCAGAACTATTGCATATCTGTCTAGAACTCTGAAAAAAATTTACATTTTTGAAAAAAGGGGTGCCAACTGCACAGCTCTCCCACTATTCGGAATTGCGATATATCACGAAATTCTGCAGAACTATTTAAATTTTGTACAGAGAACTCTAGAACTATTGCATATCTGTCTAGAACTCTGAAAAAAATTACATTTTTGAAAAAGGGGTGCCAACTTCACACGACTCTGGTGCAATTTTGTGTAGTTTATGTCCCTCATTTACGCAATTAGCTCATGAACTATTATCTGGGCAATAAAATATCATTAGGATTTTCTGCAGAACTCTTTGAGAGATATTTAGAGTTGTGATCAGAACTATGTTTACGCTTGTAGGCAAATAATTATTTGGAAAAAACTAAAATTTGTTATAATTTTTTGTAATTTTTTCGCGAATTTGTGCAGAACTATTTAAATTTTGTACAGAGAACTCCAGAACTATTGCATATCTGCCTAGAACTCTGAAAAAATTGCACATTTTTGAGAAAAGGGGTGCCAACTTCACAGTAGCGTGTAAATGGATTCCCCATTATTGCAATTATCTCATGAAGTATAATCTGCACAGAAAAATGTTATTAGGATTTCCTGTAGAACTCTTTGAGAACTATTTAGAACTGTGATCAGAACTATGTTTGTACTAATAGGCAAAAAATTATTTTGAAAAAACTAAATTTTGTGGTAATATTTTGTATTTTACGGCGAAATTTTGCAGAACTATTTAAACTTTGTACAGAGAACTCCAGAACTATTGCATACGTGTCTAGAACTCTGAAAAAAATTTACATTTTCCAAAAAAGGGGTGCCAACTTCACAGGACTCGAGGAACCGAGCGCTCCGCAGCGAGACGCTTTAGACCGCTCGACTACTCCACCGCGGCTTCGTGTGTCTGGCGCTGACTTTACGCTACAACAATTTGTGTCTTTCATTCTCTCATGTTTCCTCTTTGAACTTTCTTTCACCTGTTTTCAACAGCATTCATATAAAACCTATAAATTTGGAGTGCTGAATAAATTCCAATCACATTAAATTTTTTATTCATTTTCGTGACTTTGGAAAGACAACCGCTCGAATTTCGACCACAGGCAGCACTATTTGTTATTAAAGGTCATGGGGAGATATTTTATTTAGACCCGGAAAACTAGGGCGTGGCATTCTTTTGCCTTCGAACGTTTCAATGAGTAATAGCTGTAGCGTAACCTACCTATGAGAACTATGAAAATGTCAAGTTTGGCCCCATGCAAAATCATATAAAGACATTTCACAATATTCTCGCGAGCCTTAGTTCTGGACGCCTCATAGTCCAAATTTTTCATTCAGTTAATCTAACAACCATCCCTTTACGTCTCCAATCTGAGTTTTATGTATACAAATATAAATCATGTAGATCCCCATTACACTTTAATTGCACTACATTTAAAAATATATAATAATTATTCTATGGGGAAAATAATCTATATTAATAACCTTCTTGTTACCACTTTAATTATTTATTTATATTGTTATTTTATAGATAAACATACTGTCATAAATTTCGCTTCCGCTGCCTAGGAAATGAGGATTAAGTTAGTGAGCCTCTACACAAAGCATCTGCCCTTCCTTTCTACACAGGAAAAACTGTTTAAATGCAAATCATCGTCTCTAGTCACGTCTTGAGCTGTAACTCCCGGCCTAATCTCTAGTGACAGTGATTGTAATAACGGTATAATTCAGGGTAGGGTTCTGCAATAGAACTATTGAATATGAAAAGAGGGATGGATGGATAGACAGATAGGTACTCCTGTAAGGTGAGGTAAGAAAGGAAAAAAAAAGAATATCGATTTGTTGTGGCCGAAGGAAGATAGAAGACAGATCGCCAAAGACGGACGCCCTTAATTTTAAGTGTCGCACGATTTGAATACCATCCAAAATGTTTTCTGAAGCCTCTCCAACGACTAGAAAAATAAGGTAGGTCAAGTAACTTTAAAGTTAAACCTGTTGTTCACCTTTAGACCAATACTTTTCTGTAAATTGATGTATGGAATCGTCTCAGTTTTTAAACTCATGTATACGTAAAACCGCCCAGTCTGTAGCTACCGCTTCCAAATGCCTTATAATAAACCCTATTCTTTTATTATCATTCCATTTAGAAGGAAAAGAATTTTCAAAAGTTTCTAAAAAAATTATCAGATGAAACTCGCCTTCAGGTTTAAAGTTCGGAAATTTATTAGCTGTATTAGAACCTGCAGTTAATTCTTCTCAGCATTCTGTAAGAGGTATTACAAGATTAGATTGCGAGAGCGAAATCGTATCGTCTTTGTTATTATTTGAAAATTTCCCTGCGACCATATTTTTAGTATCTAAATTTTCGATCACGATACGAGTCTCGTACTGCGAAATGTTGGCACTCCTGTTACTAAAAATGTTTTTGTGATTATCGATATCGGCTCTTCGACCATAGATACTGGTAGACTGGGCATGGCGTCGGTTACATGGCACCATAGACTTACTAAATAAAAACTAGACCGCTCACTGGCGCTAGTGTCGCGTCCCCACATTGAATGTGACAAAATCCGCCATTTGCAGGGAAACAGTGAAAAGTGTGCATGAACATGGTTCGTTCCTGTGCTGCGTTTAATTGTACGATTACGAATGGAAGCAAAGATGAAGACGGAAATAATATTACATTTCATAGGTAAGTCATTTTCAGTTGCTTGTTACTTTCTATTACATGTATACAATATAGTATTTTCGTGGAGAAATACATCATGAGCGTTTGTTTTTGTTTAGGTTTCCTCTTACAAATGATTATTTAAATCGGAAATGGATAGCTGTCACTCGGAGAGAGAACTTCCAACCGACAGCAAATCATTTACTGTGCTCTCTTCATTTTGAAGAAAACTGTTATATGGAAAATTACGTAAATAGACGTCAGCTAAAGGACGACGCTGTACCGACAATATTTGGGTTTCCGCCTCATTTGAAAAAGGTATAGTGTCATGTAAACAGTGCAGTATACGCCTATGTGTAAATGTGGAAATACCGTCAGTGTCTACAATTTAGTACGTTTCTTTTCCAGGTTACCAAGGCAAGGAAATCTCCAAAGCCAAGAAATGTTGCGACAGCAGAAAACGTGTGTGAAAATGAGCCCGTTTCTGTTTACATTGGAGACCACAATTATTCGTTTCCTTCAAGTCCCAGTAAGATAAAGGAAAAGTTTGAAAAAATTGAAGAACGAAAAGAAGCAAAAATTGTACAATATAAAGCTAGGTTAAATAATGTAAACAAAAAGTGTAAAAGACAGACACAGAAGATTTGTAAATTAGCAACTATTTTAGAAGACCTGAAAGCTAAAAACTTAATAAACGAAAAAGTGATCTCGCTTATTAACGCTACTCACAGTGATATGTTATTGGAAATACTAGACAGAAGCAAAAACACATCGCAGCAGTATTCAGAAAGATTGAAAGCTTTTGCCATTACCTTAAACTTTTATTCACCTGCTGCTTACAGGTATGTTCGAAGTACATTTAATTTATCCCTACCACATGCAAGTACTCTACGCAGATGGTACAATTGTGTTGAAGGTTTACCAGGATTTACCTCAGAAAGTTTTGACATGATAAAGGCAAGAGTTGCAGAATCATCTCGTGAAGTGTTTTGTGCATTGATGTTTGATGAAATGTCGATGAAAAAGTGTGTTGAATGGGATGGCAGTGAATTTGTGGGCTATGTTAATTTTGGGTGTGTTCCAACAACATCAGGACTAGAGGGTGTCGAATGCAAAGAAGCATTAGTTCTAATGGCAGTAGGTGTCAATGATCATTGGAAGACCCCTATAGGATATTTCTTAACTGATGGTGTTTCTGCCTGGGAAAAGAAAACAATTATTGAAATGGCCATTACATTGTTACATGACATAAATGTCAGTGTGTTAGCTGTTACTTGTGATGGGCTTTCAACTAACTTTGCAATGGCAAAGGAGTTGGGGGCAAATATTGCTGTTGACAACATGAAACCATATTTTGCTCATCCTGTTACAGGTAACAATGTTTATATAATTTTAGATCCTTGCCATATGATTAAGCTAGTAAGAAATATGTTTGGTACATACAAGATTTTAGTTGATGGGAGTGGGAGGAAAGTCTCCTGGCAGTATATAGAAAAGCTGCACTATACACAAGAAAGGGAGGGTCTTACTCTTGCTAATAAACTAAAATTATTGCACCTCAATTATGGACAACAAAAAATGAAAGTTAAGTTAGCTGTCCAGGTATTAAGTGCTTCAGTTAGTTGTGCATTGCAATATTTGTGCTGTGACTTAAAATTAGAGGAATTTCAGGGATGTGAAGGTACAGTAGACTTTTGCCTCCTTTTTGACCAAATATTTGACATGTTCAATTCCAAAAATCCTTTGGCTAAGGGATACAAAGCACCAATACGGGAAAGCAATAAGTGTGTTTGGGAGCCTTTCCTAGAGAGAGTAGCAGGTTATCTGACATCCCTTAAAGATGCAAATGGGAAGCTATTATGTACAGGTAATAGGAAGACTGCTATACTTGGCATATTAGCACTCTGTGAAACAATTAAGGGCTTGTATAATGATGTGATCATGAAAAAGAAGATGAGCTACTTGTTAATGTATAAATTCAGCCAGGATCATCTGGAAATGTATTTTTCTCTGGTTAGGTCTAGGTTAGGATGGAATAACAATCCATCTTACCTACAGTTTAGAGCAGCATATAGGAACCTTCTCATTTCAAATGAGGTTAGGCCTAAGGCAACTGCTAACTGTCAGGGTCAAGATAATACATGTCTTTTACCTTGGACTGGAAAAAATAAACGTGTTTCATATGACCCAGTTGAGTTTTGCAACAGCAGAAGATATGACTGTACTGATGAAACAAATGTAGAATCTGTGTCTGACCATGATTATGTTATATTGCCAAATAACTTGACAGAATACACTAGTAATGTTGTTGTATACATTGCAGGATTTGTTGTAAAACAAATGGTAAAGAAATTAAATTGTAGTACTTGTGTACATAGTTTGTTTAATGTAGAAATAGTAAAGTTCTCTGATTTGTTAAGAAGGAAAAACAATGGTGGCTTAATTATGCCTTCTGCAGGAGTAATTACAGTTTGCAGAGAAGCTGAAAAAGTAATACGTCTGCGCGTTGTCAAATCAAATAACATAATTCAGAAATCAAGTACACTCATTGAAATAATGTCACATGTTGTGCCAATAGTAATACAGCAAGACTTATTTCCTGAAATGAAGGATCATCTGGTGGAAAATGTTTTTCCAGAGAATCATATGTATATTATTGTAAAAACTATTGTAAGACAGTATGTCACTATTCGTTGTCACCATATAGCAACTACATGCAATGCAAAATTGCACAAAAGAGTTATAAGACAGACACTGACAAAATCTATTTTATTTCAGAATCAGTGATTTGTGTAATGTGTTGTTTTTTAGTTACAAATAAAACAGTTTAAAATTGAAAACAGTATTATTGTATCATTTCAACTCTTGTATTTTACCAGCTTTGTATGAATAGTCTAGACAGCTGTAATTGTCTTCCTTATGTATGTGTAAAAGATCAAATTCTGTAAACTTAATTTTGCCAGTTAATGGCTGTAGTGTGATAGTCCTTCATCCTTACTCCTCCCACATCCTTCTATGATGTGTGCAATGCAAATAAAGATGTACATTTCAGTGTAACACAGGAAAAGGTATTACATTTATTAAAGTGCTGATTCTATAACCAAAATAATAAATTTAAGATTTACTAAATGACGTTCAAGAAGTTGCCACATAGCAAAGTTCTTTTAATTTTGACATTCACTACATGAGATTTAAGTGTTCAGGCAAGTTACTGAAAACATGGGTTGGTGTGTGTCTTGAGTCCTCTTAATACTTTAGGTCTTTGCAGAGGCTTTTTTAGTGGTCCTAGTGTTTTATTTTCATGCTTTTCACATTTTAAGTGAGAAATGTTAATGATGGGGTTTAATGGGTAGTTGTCAAAATACCAAAACTGGGTTGTTAGAAGAAGTTTTGGAAGTGAAAATACATCTTAATGTGTCTAAGTTGTAGGTTAAAATAGGCAGTAACAATTTGTTTGCAGTGCCATTTAATACAAATGATAAATGTAGGTGATAGCAGATTGTTCTGCAGCATAACCTGATGTCTATATTTGCACCTTATATCTAATGATCTGTCTGTTATAAAAGTTGGAAGCTACATAGGGAAGGGCTGTAGTATTCAATAAGACAAAAACTGAGAAAAGTATTTTGCTGCATGTCAAGTACTTAGGCTATATTGTATTTGCATATAAATTACTAAAAATACAAGCGATTGGTGTACTAAGCTGAGCTGAATGAAGAGCTAGGTATATGACAGGTAGGTAGTTTTGTAATCATATGTAAGTATGATGCAGAGGTGGATCGCATAATTGCTTTTAGATACTTAACAGGTGGTGACTGTACTTCATAAATGGTCAAATGTTGCATACTGAACCACTTTAAAAGAGATACTCTCTTAAAAAACGTGTGAATGAAATTCCTATTTAAAGTTAGGGCCTATATGGGTTATTACAATTATACATACCCAGATTCGAGTAAGTTGAATGATAGATTCTATGTAATATGGACAGAAATGTAGACAAAATCGTACCATACAAAAAAAGTTGCAATACAGAGAGAGTAGTCGGCAAAAAGTTAACAGGACCTGACAGAAAATTACGTAAATTAAATAACAAACGCACCCTGTACTACTTAACAGGTTTCACACAATCATCTTATGCAAATATCTCGATGCAAAATCGCTCCACCTTGTCAGAAAAGAGCCTTACGTTCTTGAATTTCGTGTGTCTATGCAGACGTATTTCGGAAATTACGAAACTCCATTCATTTAATAATACTTTTTAAACAGACTCCAATACTCAGTAATTGATTTTAAACAAATGTGCGTTTATTTTAAGCTTCATGTTGCTCTTGTTGCGTCTCATATACTTCAAATCACAACCCCAGTATTAGGATTCTTCCCTGCAAATGGCGGCGATCAGCTGCTTCAATTCGGGGACAGTTGCCTGGCTTCTCCGCTACGGCGTGGTAGGGGCTTGACAGATAGGTACTCCTGTAAGGTGAGGTAAGAAAGGAAAAAAAAAAAGAATATCGATTTGTTGTGGCCGAAGGAAGATAGAAGACAGATCGCCAAAGACGGACGCCCTTAATTTTAAGTGTCGCAC
The DNA here is from genome assembly GCA_026315105.1 of Locusta migratoria. NCBI lineage: Eukaryota > Metazoa > Arthropoda > Insecta > Orthoptera > Acrididae > Locusta > Locusta migratoria. The sequence continues at coordinate 331,716,074 of CM048746.1, read as the reverse complement.
GATTTGAATACCATCCAAAATGTTTTCTGAAGCCTCTCCAACGACTAGAAAAATAAGGTAGGTCAAGTAACTTTAAAGTTAAACCTGTTGTTCACCTTTAGACCAATACTTTTCTGTAAATTGATGTATGGAATCGTCTCAGTTTTTAAACTCATGTATACGTAAAACCGCCCAGTCTGTAGCTACCGCTTCCAAATGCCTTATAATAAACCCTATTCTTTTATTATCATTCCATTTAGAAGGAAAAGAATTTTCAAAAGTTTCTAAAAAAATTATCAGATGAAACTCGCCTTCAGGTTTAAAGTTCGGAAATTTATTAGCTGTATTAGAACCTGCAGTTAATTCTTCTCAGCATTCTGTAAGAGGTATTACAAGATTAGATTGCGAGAGCGAAATCGTATCGTCTTTGTTATTATTTGAAAATTTCCCTGCGACCATATTTTTAGTATCTAAATTTTCGATCACGATACGAGTCTCGTACTGCGAAATGTTGGCACTCCTGTTACTAAAAATGTTTTTGTGATTATCGATATCGGCTCTTCGACCATAGATACTGGTAGACTGGGCATGGCGTCGGTTACATGGCACCAACATCTCTGCAGGTTAACCATTGCTTTGCCAACACTCACGTGTACCAGCTGTGGTACAACTTTGCCTAGGATTATACAGAGATTTTTGTGAAGGCAAGCAATATTAATTTTCAAGTGAAAGTACTATTAGTTTAAAATGATGGCATTTCTTGAAAACAGTGGATTTGTTTATTATATCCGGCTAATGTTTGGCAACAGTCACGTGGTCATATGTTTGGACCACGCCATATGCATAGCCGCTCTGCTGTTTGTCCAGTGTGTTAGTATCTATGGTCGAAGTATCGGCTAAACGTTTGTTTATTTGTTGCATACTTATCTCTGTTTGAGGTAAACGATTTACTAACTCTGACTCCCTCAGCTGTTCACCGTGTGAATGCTCTACCTCGGTTATTCATGTTATCTCTGACAGTTTTGAGGTTATTCAGTGTAGAGATTAATGAGATTATTACATTTTCAAAGATTGGTCTTTTAACATTTTCGAGTTGGTTAAGTTTCTTTCAGCTTGTTGAATCAGAGGGTTTAATTCTGGGTTATCTATTGAAAAATTTTCTACTGAGTTAGTAGAAGCATCTTTAATAGATCCTAGCAACGCTTAATGTACACTTTCTGTTTGCCTGGAAATTTCATTCTGTATTTCTTCTCATGGATTAATATTGTTCTTTTGTATTTCTGTACCTACAAAAACGTTAAAGTTACCTAATTGTTTGGTTAGTTAAGCGATATGCATATGAACTTTCTCTTCCCGAGATTCTTTAATATGCTCTTCAACACTGTCAAACTGTGATTGTCTATTCCTTAAAATTTCCTCAAAATATGACGTAGCAAATTCTCGCGGTTGTTTTATAAACCACAGATACAGTTTACGAATCAGTTGCAAAATAAGACACAGTTTCCACATTATATAAATTGATGATGAGTCCCTAAAACTGTAAAAAGTGTTTAATAACTCCTATAATAACCTACAAATATATAATTCAGCACAATATTTAAAATTTCGGGTGTCATAATGGTTAAAATGACTTTCTTTAACACACTGACATTGAAGAAAAATTTCCAGTTTTATTTCCCTTCACACAAATCAGTATAATAAAATACATACACAGTCTTAGAACATTCTTGTAAAGACTGAAGATAGTAACTGAAAGTATTTGTGATATACATAACTAGAAAAACTTTTGTAATAATATTATTAATTTTTCTTATTTATTTGATTATGACGGTTGGCAACGACGCCCCTTAGCATAGACTAAATATTCTATGTCGCTTAAGAAGTGCTTCTCTAGGGCCGTAGCTGTCAACCAACGACGTTTGATGGCCAGATGTATCATTTATGGCACCGGCAGAGAATATGTTATTATCGTGGGTTGCACCCAAACTGGATGTATAACTCTGGTGCCTGAGCATAGAATTGCAGCGTGCCTGCACATTCATATGTTTTGCACACGATTTCGCAGTGTCCGCCATGTTCAAATTTGGCAAACGAGTTACTATCAGTTAATACGTAACAAAGAATTGTTTGCTCACCTACTGACTTCGCATTTAATTCAATATTCAATGTTTTAGGCTGATACGGGAGCGGAATCGAAATAAATTTTCTTCTCTTTTTCTTTAAATGCTTCTTAGCAGCCATGTTTGAATTTGGAAATAAACTAAATATGAATATCTATGGCTGGCACGCTAAGACAACTGAAGTTAAACATCCAGATAGTATAAAGATCACTGGTTGCACCGTTGTCACCGCACATGAAACGTAAAAAAATTACGTATATTGTTTTAAGAATCATTTAATAAGAATAGTTAACATTAAAAATCATTACCAACAAAATAAAAAACAAGATTTTATATATAAACATGTGGCGTCTATTCCGAAAGAACAGACGTCACTTCTGATCATGCAGTTGTTATTGTTTTCATATTCATAGAATGTATGACCAACTGCGAATAGGCAAAGCTGAAAATCTGTTCGAGTCCCGGCTGGGTACACATTTTCAGCTTTGCCCATTCGCAGTTGAAGTCATATATTCTGTGAATATGAAAACATGATTTTACCTGAAAAACTGAGCTGATGTAGGCAGTAGTAGGGACAATATTTCGTCCCACTACAATACTAACGAAAACGGAGAAAGACTTGAAAACAGAATAGAGAATGAATGGCTGAAACTGCTAATGAGCCTTCCCTAGCAACATCATTTCAAAGCAGTCGCTGGAGACGTCGATATAATCCGGACATTTTATTGCTCAGCGAGGCGATTGCAGCACAAACAAGCAAGTCGGTGGAAATACCTCTCCCTAGAACACAACATATATTTCATACACAATATCATAAGTCATACAACCATAGTCAGTGCCATTTATCTACATCTACATGGAATACTCTGCCTGGCAGAGGGCGTAAGTCAAGCGCAGATTTAATTTCCAAAAAGCAAGGTGGAAGAGTTTTGCAAAGTTACTGGACGAACCGATAGTGGAAATAGAAGCTACACCTAATCAATATAAGGTTTTTCTCGCCTTTGTCAGGAGAATCTAAAAAAAAAAAAAAAAAAAAAAAAAAAAAAAAAAAAAAAAAAAAAAAAAAAAAATTATATATATATATATATCCCTCGGGGATGTAGATCACTCTACATTGCTTGTTTAAATCAGTAAGCAGTTAGAATACACCAAGAATATAGCAAAGAGTATGAACGAATTCCTTTCACAAGAGATCACCTTAAATTAAGGAGACAAACTGATATGATATATTGTAGGTTCATAAAGGAAAAATGGACAAATTCTTTAAAAAAACAAAATGATTGTAAAGCTTATGCGACTTAACTGCGTGGTCATTAGTCCCTAAACTTACAAACTACTTATTAACTAACTTATACTAAAGACAGCACAAATATGCATGCCCGAGGGAGGATTAGAACCTCCGACGCGGGAGTCTATGCGATCCGCAACTTGGCGCTCCAGACCGCTCGGCTACTCCCACGCGGCGAAGTCTTTAAATGACCTGGCTATGAAGGTTAATAGCAGACGTGCATGGAAACTGGTAAAGAACCTCTGCAACGATCCAGTTAGTGCTCTGACTGATTTTACTGCGGTAGCAGCAAACCAAATTGCATATAAGCTGATATTTGAACGGGAAATCACAGTTAAGCTACTGGTACGAAAGAGAGCATTTGCCTCAGTCCCAGGAGGAGAACGAATTCCTTGGTCGTCCATTCATTATTACACACCTGCGCAAATGTAATCTCGAACTTAAAAGTAACAGATCTGCAGGCCCAGACGACATGTGGGCGGAACAGATAAAAAGCTTTGGGTCTATCACCTTAGAATGACTGGGCAAAATGTTCTCCCACACATCCAAGCTTTGGAGGAAGGCGTAGGTCGTTATGCTAAAATCTAGAAAGGAACCATCGGATCAAAAAAACAAAAAAACAAAAAAAAAAAAAAAAAAATATTATATATGTATATAAAAGAATTCGCACTATTTCCTTACTATGCCACCTATTTAAAGGTTTTAAGCAAATGATCATGGAGAGAGTATACCAAAATGTTGATCAGGAACTAATACCAAAACAAGCCACTTTTCGTTATGGGAAATCCTGCCACAGCCAGGTCCTCAGTCATGAAAAGAACATCGGAAACGGCTTCGCGTGTGGAATAGTCACTGGTGCCGCCTTCGTAATCTGTCGTCAGCTTACGACACTGCTAACGACTCCAGACTGACCAGGAAAGTCTACTAACTGACAAAGGGGCACAGTTGGATCACCATAATCAAATGTATGTTTATTATGGAAGGAAAGTAGTTGGAGGAACCAAAAAATGGGTTACCTCAAAGAAGTGTACTTTCACTCCTTTTATCTATATCTATAAATGTGAATGTCTGTTCGGCGTACGTTTATCACGTCTGAACCACAAGACATAAAGAGCTAAAAATTTCTACAGTTACTAATGCCTACCCTGGGAAGGCTTTAGGCACGTTTTTATGGCGATCGGAGAATGTGTGTTCGGTGTACGCTTATCACATCCGAACGACAAGACGCAGAGACTTAATTATTTGTGCAGTTACTAATTTATTCCTGATAGATATTTAGTAATTTGAAGAATATAACGCGAAATGCAGAACAATAATTATTCTTTGAAAATTGTATTTACTCTTTAAAAATGGTTTTACTGGTTGCATTATTGCTTTAGGGTTGATAATGATAAAAGGGTGGAGTATATTGGGATGGAAAGTTATCGGTGTATGTAAAATACTACGTGTAATACTACTAATCAACCAACACGCGAGCGGGCCCGCGGGTTTAAGGTAGTACAATATACAGGGTGTCCCACTCAACTGTTTCACCCCAGATATCTCTGAAAATACAAGAGATATTGAAAACGGCTTTTACGGTCATGAACATACGGCTGGGGCTTATGAAAGTAGGTACTATGAGACACTCTAAAACGCGAAGAAATATTATTTTCAACACAAACTTATGTTTTTTTAATGGACACCCATAATATTTCAACACAAAGTTATGTTTTTTTAATGGATACCCCATAATATCGAGAGAATGAAAAATCACAAAAAGAATGGCTTTGGTTGCATCGCGATGCGACAATTACATCCGGAGAAACTGCGAAGCGAAGTTGAAGTTTGAAATACATGAGACGCGGTGCTAGACCATGTCCAAGGCTCAAGCGAGACTCACGGTTGAGCCTCGGACACCCGAGGGCAGCGCGCCTCATGTATTTCAAACTTCAACTTCGCTTCGCAGTTTCTCCGGATGTAATTGTCGCATCTCGATGCAACCAAAGCCATTCTTTTTGTGATTTTTCATTCTCTCGATTGCTTAAGAAATATTATGGGGTATCCATTAAAAAAAAACATAAGTTTGTGTTGAAAATAATATTTCTTCACGTTTTAGAGTGTCTCATAGACCTACTTTCATAAGCGTCTGCAGTACGTTCATGACCGTCAAAGTGGTTTTTCAATATCTCTTGTAGTTTCAGAGATATCTGGGGTGAAACAGTTGAGTGGGACACCCTGTATACTCGAACGATGTACCTGATTTCTCTGAAGTGCATAAATTCATATACGTTGACGATACAGCTTTAACAAATGTTCAAATGGTTGTCAATCTATGGGATTATCTACTCTGGACATCAGTCCCTAGGTTTACAAACTACTTAAACTAAATTATGCTAGGGACGACAAAAATTTTCAAATGTTTGTAAATCTATGGGACTTAACTGCCTGGTTATTAGTCCCTAGCTTACAAACTACTTAAACTAGCTAACCTCAGGACAACACAAATACCCATGCCCGAGGGAGGACTCGAACCCCCGACGGCAAATGCAGGGACGACAAATACACCCATCTCGGAGGGAGGGCTTGAACATCCTACGGTGAGCTGGGCGCCTTGGAACGCTCGACCACTCCACCTCGGTCAGCTTTGACACCACAAGAAAAGAAATTTGAAGAGATGGAACAAAAACTGGAAACTGCTTTGTACTCTGTATCTCTGTATCACTTGAAGCCAAACCCAAACGAAACGGGCATTCCACATACGCAACAAGGACGCCCAGAGAGAATTAAATATCAGTTGGAAAGTAATATGCCTTGTCAAGACTATATATGCATTGTCAGCCTCCCATATACCTAAGTATCATAGTCGATCGCTCGTTATCTCATAAAAACACTGCAAATCCCTAAAATCGAAGATCGGTAAAAGGAACTGTTTGCTCAGAAATTTGACGATCATCGTGGGGTGCTCAGCCAGAAGTTCCCAGCACTACAACCCAATCTCTATACTATGTGACTGGCGAGTAAGTAGCCCCGGTGTGGGAAGGCTCAGACCACGCGAAGCTAGACACCGCTATAAACAAAACAGCTCTAAATGTAAGAGGCTAAAGCCTATACCAGACTCTAAATTATACCGACTGATAGGCATCACTCCTCAAAGAAACAGGCGGCAGGTAGCCACAGAAAAAGAGTGCCTGAAACAACTGACTGATAACAGGGCTCCTATGTACCTCCAGGAAGAAGTCACCCGAAGGCTAAAATCGAGGAGGAGTTTGCTAAGCAGGACATGTGAAAGATCCTCCAGCTCGTCGTTGTAACCTGTGGAGAGAAGTAGCTGGCGAGGAAATGAACTTGGCAAAAGACCTCGTCCCAGGATGATCGCTTCCACATCGCGATTGGAGAAGTCTAGATTAAAAACGGGTTTCAGCCGGTGTGGCAAAAATTTGGAGATATGAGGATTCAAAAAGACGACGTTGTAAATGTGGCGCTATTCTAAGACCAAACCATTTACTAATAAGTATGCCACTGGATGACTTTTACTCTCAAGATGATTTGATTTTAGGTACTGAAAAATCCACACGATCGGCTCAGTTTTGGAGCAATATTCATCCCGGACACGGGAAGTAAAGTAAAGTAAGCATCTAGCTGCACACGCCCCACACCGTTAGAAAGCTTCTGCCAGCATGAACAGTCCACTGCTGACATGCAGGATTCATGGATTCATAAGGTTCTCTCCATACTCGTCCCTCTGTTGCATACAATTGGAAATGAGACTCGTCAGACCAGGAAACATGTTTCCAGTCATGAATAGTTCAATGTCGATGTAGATGGAGCCAGGCGAGGCGTAAAGCTTTGTGTCGTGCAGTCAGCAACGGTATACGAGAGGGCCTTCGGTTCTGAAGCCCTATATCGATGATATTTCGTTGAATGGTTCGCTCGCTGACACTTGTTGATGGGGCAGCATTGAAATCCGCAACGATGTGCGGAAGGGTCGCACGATTCTCGGTGAACGATTCTCTTCAGTCGTCGTTGGTGCAGTTCTTGCAGGAGCTTTTCACACCCGCGGCGATGTCGGAGATTTTATGTTTTATTAGATTCCCAATATTCACGGTACACTCGTGAAATGGGAAATACCCCACTGTAAGGGTACAGACATATTTTTGAAATTCTGTCTTTCATAAAAATGGAACCTTACATTTAAACTTCCAAACAAAGAAGTACGAGTCAAATAGGTGTTAGGCGGGAGGAAATTTTAATATATATATATATATATTTTTTTTTTAATTTAGTGTAAGGAATTTGATTGTATATTCTCTGTTCTTTTTTCTTTTATATTTTCCTTCTTCGAGGTGTTCCTTTGGGCTTCGTGCGGCCGCGCAGATGTCTGAGATCACACAGAGTGGCAAGCAAACTGCAATGCCGTACGGAGTTCTGGGAGCACTGAGGATTTGAAGCAAAAGAATAAATCTACATCTACATACATACTCCGCAATTCACCGTAAGGTGCGTGGCGGAGGGTACACTGTACCACTACTAGGCATTTCCTTTCCTATTCCACTCCCAAATTGAACGAGGAAAAAAAGAATGCCTATATGCCTCCGTACGAGCCCTAATTTCTCTTATCTTGTCTTTGTGATCCTTACGCGAAATGTATGTAGGCGGCAGCAAGATCGTACTACACTCAGCTTCAAATTCCGGCCCTCTAAATTTACTTAACAGAAATTCACGAAAAGAACGTCGCCTTTCTTCCAGCGATCCCCAATTGAGTTGCCGGAGCATTTCCGTGACACTCGCGCATTGGTCGAACCTACCGGTAACAAATTTAGCTGCTCGCCTCTGAACCGCCTCTATGTCTTCCTTCAAACCGATCTGCTGCGGGTCCCAGATACTTGAGCAATACTCAAGACGTGGTCGTACAAGCGTTTTATACGCGGTCTCCTTTACAGGTGAAGTACATCTTCCCAAAATTCTCCCAATAAACCGAAGTCGGCTGTCTGCCTTACTCACAACTGTCCTTACATGCTCGTTCCATTTCATATCGCTCTGCAATGTTACGCCTAGATATTTGAACGACGCGACCGCATCAAGAAGCTCACTACTGAAGCTGTATTCGAACATTATGGATTGTTTTTTCTACTCATGCGCATCACCTTACATTTTTCTACATTGAGAGCTAGCTGCCATTCTTCGCACCAACTAGAAATTTTGTCTAAGTCAACCTGTATGCTATTACAGTCAGTTACAGACGACACCCTCCCATACACCACAGCATCATCAGCAAACAGCCGCAAATTACAACTTACTCTGTCCATCAGATCATTTATATAGATAGAAAATAATAGCGGTCCTATCACACTCCCCTGGGGCACGCCTGACGATACACTCGTCTCTGATGAACACGACGAGTGTGAAGGGAAAAGGAACAGAAAAGGAATGTGATTTTGTTTTAGTTGGTATGAGGTCACATATAACAGATTAAACAGATTGTATAACAAACTATAATAAATACAGTTTTGAAGATTTACATTGGAAATTAAAATCAGTACACCTATTTAGACGGAATTTCGAACACGTTGTTAAAGTTCCATCTGTTCCGAGGCTGTGCGACAGGCACGGGGCCTACAAGAACAATTTTATTAAATATTGGTCGCACCCACCTCATTGCTACCTCGGAGATGCTGTGTCCATCTCTCGTGTCCCGACTATAATACCACGTTCAAACTCACTTACATAGTGATAATCTGCCGTTGTAGCAGCAGTGAACGGTTCCTAGGCGCGACGTTAGGGACTGCGCCCTGCGGAGGTTCGAGCCCTTCATCGGGCTTGGGTGTACTTATTGTCCTTAAGTTACTTTAAGCCGTTTGTAAGCCTAGGGACTGGTCCCATACATTTACAAACATTTGAATATTTTTGTTTAAGTATACAATATCTATAGTCTTGACCGCAAATTTATTAACAGAGACTACAGATATTGTCTACTTTAAAATATTTAGACCGCCTCCCAGGAAACATGTCAAATAACATTTGAATATTTGATCTAACGCCTGCGTTGGACACCTGTTGTCTTATATAGTCGTTACCGACCGCAGCACCGTCTCCTGAGCGTTTGTACGTGTGTGTGTGTGTTTGTGTGTGTGTGTATGCATGCCTATACAAGTTTCTTTGGCTCTTTAGTGTACAGTGCATTCATTTTGGATCAAACCACTGATATCTTGATAAAACAAATATTTTATCTTTGAACCTATGTGTAATGTCATTTTTTTGCTGGTGTTATTTGTTGGAATGTGTAATCGACAAAACCTTTTGAGAAATAACGCGACTTCTTGATGTTATACGTTATAATTAAAGTCGAATGATGAAACTTTGAATTATGTTGGACAAATGAAACAATAAACTCAATTTCACATGTGTGGTAGGAGTTCGTTAAGTCACAGAGAATACAACTGATGATGAAGTGTGGCCTGAAATTTATGAGAATAGTCAGGAAGAATAAATACGTAAGTTCGTTTCAAAAGCCTGCGATATTGCATATCGTAATAGGCACTTCAGTTGAAGTACCGGTACTGATTCCGGCGTGTCAGTCCCTAACCGAAGGCGTCGACGGATGTGGTATGGAGGGGCAATTGGTTAGCACACCGATGTTCTCTGAATTTCGTGATCACCATCACTACTTCGCATTCAAGTAGGTCCTCTCTTCTCAATTGTCCTCATAAGGACTGAGAGCAACCCGGTTGCTATTAGCGCTCGTCAGACCCGAAAGTGATCCATCCAACTACCCAAGCTCTACAGTCGATGGTAACCAGTGTATTCTTTGCTGCACGGCTTCAAAAAATGTTCAGATGTTTGTAATCCTATGGGACCAAACTACGTTGGTCATCAGTCCCTAGGCTTACAAACTACTTAACCTAAGTTAAACTAACCTAAGGGCACCACATGCCCGAGGGAGCGAGGGAGGATTCGAACTTCCGACGCGGGAGGCCGTTCGATCCGCAACGTGGCGCTCCAGTCCGGTCGGCTACTCCCGCGCGGCACGCCTTCAATTTATAAATCTTAGACGTTGTAAAAATAAATATAAGTCAAAGGAAGGTAACGACTAAATGGGTGAGAGAGTAAATAATGTTGATTGACAAATCAAAACAAGACCAAAAATGAACAGGAAGAAAGTAACAACTATACGAGCAAATTCGAAATGTAATCAATAATAAGTGAAAGGAAACAGTAATAAACTCGACACGCTAAAAATCGAACAAACCTTGCCCGAATTCAGAGCAGGCAAACCTTCATGTGTTAATCCTGCTCTTCTTCATTTAGCGATATTCGGTGTTTTCTCTTGACGATCTGACTTCTGGAATGCCATTGTTTTTACTGAATATCCCGTTTCTCCCAGCACGACTACGATGTGCATATTAGATTCTGGAGACATCGTGGTGAGCGACTGTTTGCAACGTAGCTGTCCGCGACTGTCCTACTCATGAGAAATGTTTGACTCACCTTGTGGTGCTCTTTTCACACAAGTAAACAGTTTACATCAGCACTGTAAAAAAAATCTCAATATTGTTTTGCCAGAGAGCCGAAATATACACATCCGTATATTGAGCTGGATAACCTTTATGACTTTTTTTTTTTTCAAATTTACGAAAAAATGGATGGAAATTAAAAAAAAAAAGAAATTATAATTGATTATACAGGCAGATTACATGAATTACTGTGCATACTAAACACTGTTCCACACACACATATACGCAATTATCATAAACTGAATGCCAGAAAATAGATACACGGAATGTTTGCGTTATGGCTCTCTCAAACGTCTTCCAATACCATTACTTCTAAATGTTCCATTCGCGGTATTAACTGCACAGTATGCCTCGCGGATTTAGAAATATACATTTAGACACATTTCACATAAAATAAGGCTGCGGCGGAATAGCTGTGCGCGCCAAGGCACCTTGCTGCGGTGCGTGCGGCCATTCGCCGTCGGAGGTTCGAGATCTCCCTCAGGCATGGATGTGTGTTTGTTCTTCTTAAGATAAGTTAGTTTAAGTAATTTGTAAGTTTATGGACCGATGACCACTGCAGTTAGGTCCCATAACATTACAAACATTTGAATATTTAATCTTCACACTCTGTAAACAACACACTGTCTAATACAATGCAAAGGCGCGTAGCAGCGTTTATAGCCAGCAATGGTGACAACACTCAGTACTGATGTCATCATCTTCTTCGCTGGATAAGGAACTAATTCATTCGTGTGATCTTTGTACAACCTGTTATCTCCCAAATAAATCTGGCTCCGGTCCTTGTTGGTTTTATTCCATAATACGCCTTACCGTTTAAATGTGGAGGATAACAAACACACGTACCAACTTTCTCATTTATTAGATTGTTGTCCATAACCCACGACGAAAATTTTTACATGTGTATGTTCTGTGTTGTTTATTTGTACAATCGTAAGTTAAGAGCTTCTTATAAGATATTGCCATGTTATCGACAGACTATGCTATCGACGCTTGACGAAGTACTTGACTCTGCTCTAGATTCAACTGAAAAGAACTGATTAGAGTTTCGGTATTGCTTCACGTAAGACAGGAGTGACAAAAGTGAGCGCTTTGCGAGCAGACAACAACCGCCGAGGTGAGTGTAACTGTAAAATTAAAAAGTGGGAATTCACCTTCATGTTTAGCCCTAACGCAGCTTATAGTCGAGATGAACAGACAACTGTTGCCTTTTGTGATTGTTTCTAGTCGCCTACAGATTCTTCTGATGGTATGTATGAATTTTCATTCTGCAAATGAGTGTACAGAAAAACTTTGACATTTTAACACCGCGGATCACAGTTTTAATCGTCCAGAATCAAATCCGTAAATTTAAGTTTCATTTTAGAAACGATTTTTCTGGAAGTGGCCGAGTCTCTGCAACGTCATCTTCTTCAGGGACGGCTATGGCCGCAAGATATTCCGCAGAACTTGTGTAAAGTCTGGGGAATAGGAGGTGATCCATTGGCGGAATTGAAGCGTCGTTGAAGTGATAACGGCGTCGGGAAGGGGGAGGGGGGGGGGGGACGAAAGGTGGAGGAGAGATCGACAGTCGTGTTTCCACAACTTAGTTGGCAAAACATTTGCTTCTGGAAGGGAAATGTCTCAGATTCGTGTCTCGGTCCGGCAATATTAGCAGTATAATCTCCAAAGTCGTTTCAATTGCTACACTGTTCTTAATAGTTTCTGTAAATTTGTTGGCAACACAGAAAAATCTTCAATCAAGCACTAAATGTTGCGAAGAATTGACGACATTTTGCTATTACTGTCCGCTTCCGTAGATCAATGAGAACGTTGTTGACAGCCATACCAGGAGCCCTGGTTCGATTCCCAGCAGAGGACATGGTGTTATCTGATTATCCTCATCTTCTCTTTCATCATTATGGACATGCAGGTAGACTTGCAGTAGGTAGCCTAACCCAGATGGGCATAGTACGGCCACTGAAAGGTGTACTATCATTCCATTGCACAGTATTATATAATGTTATTTGCGCCAACGTGCCTAATTACAGTCCAAAAAAATCACTATGGCACCTGCGCAGAATCTCCCCCAAAGCTCGTCGATACATCCGAGCCGCGGTAGAGTGTGCGAGCCGGCCGCGGTGACCGAGGGGACTGAGGCGCTCCAGTCACCGTCTACACGGCCACTACGGTCGGGGGTTCGAATCTCCCCTCGGGCATGGATATTTGTGCCGTCCTTAGTATAAGGTAGTTGATAAGTAGTTTTTAAGTTTAGGAACTGATGACCCCGTAGTTTAGTCCCATAAGCTTAACAAACAATAACAACAACAACAGAGTGTGCGAGAGCTCTAAGGCGCGTTGCTGCGGAGCACGCGGTTGTTCGCAGTCGGAGGTTCGAGTCCTCCCTCCGCCATAGATGTGTGTGTTGTCCTTAGTATTAGTTTAAGTACCTTGTAAATCTCAATACTAATTACCATAGCAGTTTGGTCCAACAAATTTACAAACATTTGAACATTTGATATATCCGACAGTATATGCGTTCAAAAAATGTTCAAATGTTTCTATAGCTTATGGGACTTAACTACGGGGTCATCAGTCACTAAACTTACAAACTACTTAAAACTAAGGATGGCACAAATATCCATGCCCGAGGGGGGATTCGAACCCCCGACTGTAGTGGCCGTGCAGCCCGTGACTGTAGCGCCTCAGTCCCCTCGGCCACCGCGGCCGGCCAGCGCACACGGTTTGACGATGTGTTCTATGGTTTGCTTCCCCGCTCCGCAGTCACAGACATAAGATGGAAGGAAACCCACTTCTTCAGAATCTAAGCACACCTCTCTTGACCCGTCCTAATGCGGTTCAGCTTCGACCAGGTTTGGCGCGGTAGATGAAATCCCTCAAGCTTCTTTGATGGATCTTGGACCAGGTGGGCATTGTGCGGTGGATGTTCATTTCAGCATTCTTGGCACTTGGAGGTCATACCGAAATTAATGTATTGTGTTGATATTTCAGAAACATGAGCACATTTGCTGCTTTAACATATAACAATACTTTTCCATAGATCAAAACATGAGCAAACAGTAAATTTTCTTTGTGATGTTCCAACATATTTTCAATTGTTTAGTCTCAGTAAGCAGTATGAGAAACCCAATCAGTCTTACTGGGCAGCAAAGTTAACCTTATCACAAATTACGTTGTGTCCCTCGATAATGAACTGATACACACAATAATCACTTGATGTTATCCGTAAACACATCAGCTGATTTACCAGATGAGAGTCGCTTGCGATATGAATCCCGTCCGGTTTAAGGCGCCGCTCTCTGGGATAGGGCGGTAGCCTGGTCGCGGTTCAAATCCGCGCATATGTGGTTTTTCAAAAAAATGTTCAAATGCTTGTAGAGTCTATGGGACTTAACTACGGGGTCATCAGTCCCTAAACTTACAAACTACTTACAAACTAGCTAATACTAAGGACAGCACAAATATCCATGCCCGAGGGGGGATTCGTAGTGGCCGTACAGACCATGACTGGAGCGCCTCAGTCCCCTCGGCCACCGCGGCAGGCTATGTGGTTTTTAGTCGGTTCCTCACATCCCGTTAGCTGAATACCGGGCTGGTACCCAAGCTTCATCTCAATTACACGATTCACAATTATTTAGAAAACTTTCGCATGCTTTTACATATGTTACACTATACGCAGACAGTTGGCATAGACATATTTTCTGCCGGGGGATGGGGAGCACAAAGAGGGTGGCAACAGGAATATCTTGCGACCATGCCTTAAAGTTAACTATACGATATCCATAGTTAATTACGACGACCCAGCGAAAGCGGGGCAAAAGTAATAATAGCAATAATAATACTAACAAATAAAAGAAAGAGAGAGAGTCACTTGCGATATGACTTGCAACATATATGTAAGTACTATCGACTTCTTGATTTTGAACGCAGCCAATAGAAGTTGCAGTTTCCACATAAATAATGCGCTAGAAATAACGTCATCCAAGAATACATTAATTCAAGAACGTGATATCGTTCACATAACGAAGTTGATAAAACGTCACCGGAGTAACCGATTCACTACAATATTTTTTCTCACTACAGAATCCGCGGCATGAAATATGTTGTAATAAGACATTTTAATAAATGAGAATTACCCAATAAGCTGCAAATGTTTCATTGCCATGTCAAGTGATGGCAGCAAAGAATTATATTTATCCATATAATCACAACCCCTGACGAAATTCTCAACAACCACGCAGAATTTAAGCACAAACTTTATTTAGAAATTATTTTGTTGTATTCATGAGCCACAGTCATGCAATATTTGTTAAATGATTTAACCGCCATTTGACTGTATTATTTTGTTTCTTCACAATCCGGATTTCGGCTGTATAGCCACTTTCAAGTGTATAAATATGTCAATCGATTGATACAGGTAGGAAACCAAATCGACATTTTATTTAGAAAATGTTATCGAAATATTATGATCAGATAATCCAAAGATGAAATATTTTAGATCCATAGATAAAAATTCAGAAAATATTCACACATAACTAATAACCAGAAAAACATTAGCTTCGTTCCAAGAGTTGCTTTCTGGCTACCGCGCGTGCGTAGTAAGAATGTTCGCGTTTGAAGAGCGCCTGGCCCCGAATCTGGCTACTTGAAATGGCGCCAGGTGTTCGAAGAGCTGCTATCAAACAGAGCCAAGAAGCCAGATGCTGCACGAGGAAATTTTTCTGGTAGCCAATTTAGCGCATGCGCGTATCTCTCTTATTTGTAGTGGGCATGGGTAGTGGGGATACACGGCGCGCCCTTGTTCAAAATGGAAGTTACCTCAGAACTGGACATATTAATCTACTGTGTGTTTCTTCTGTAATAATATGGTGTTATTTATTTATCACCCGTAGAAGATAATAGAATTCAAAATAACGTTTGTTCCAAATGTCGAGCGATTCAGATTTCGTCTCCAGTGTCTTCCATTTCTACGCAATGTTGTTACGCCGAAATAAAAGGCATAAAACAGAATTTATTACTTTATTTGTGTGTGGTTTTTTTATACTTCATGCCACGTTTGTCAGATATCGAATTTGCCCATCATTTTTGGGTGCGGCGGCTTCTGGCAGAACAATTTAGGAATTTGGTTTCTTATAAGCACTAGGACGAGGGAATGGGGGAAATACTCCTATTACAACATAATCTGACTCTATTTGTGGTAGGCTGACCATGAAGCTGCAGGTTTTCGTAATGTAGCAGACAGATTCAAAGTTTGTCTGCGCGTTGTGTTTGGAAATTAAAAGAGCTACAAAATTTATTAGTAGCCTGAGCTTGGACGTTATAAAGTGGTCACCTGCAGAGGAATGAGATGACCGAGTCCCATTCGTGCAATAAAGGAATACCAGGTACAATAGACGGGACCCTTGTGGATCGGTCCATGATATCAAGAGTATTCAGAAAGAATAAGCTGTCGGAAACTACTGAAGAAAAGTGCAAAAGGTTTTTATATAGGGCGTTTATCACGACGAAACACTAAATTCAATGTTGTTCTATCAAAAATAGGACTTATTATTGTTAGTGACAATATTTTTTAATGACTAAACAGTCATCTCCATTTGTTCTCGCACTACACTGCAGTGAATGGTTTTCCACAATTTTCTTTCAAATAAGCCGCCCTAGAGCCCCCCCCCCCCCCCCCCCAATTGCTGTTTCCGTTTGAATCTCTCGCTGTGAATCTTGTAGAACTCTATAATATGAAAAAAGTACCAACAACTTTCCTTAGTGAATTGCGAAACTGTATTTTTTAAGTAGTAGGCCTGTACTGTACTATATTGTACATATTTTCTATAATTATGTGTAACTTTCATTTAAGTATACATCTAAACATATTTATGTTTTATGACGAAACCCATCTCATGTAATTTTGTTAATGATAAGTGATGAATAAACAAATCAAACGTGATGTAAATAACATTCGCGCCGTTGCTGTTCATGGCGTCACTGTTGCCGCGCATGCGCAGTAGCGCCTCTTTGTACGCTCTCCGAGTAGCTTTCTGGCAACTCTTCGAACGGACCTATAACAAATGATTGTATTTAATTCTCAGTATAACATCTAAGTAAATATATAGCATCTATACCATATGAGATTAATATTACATCATATTGAAATACGAAAACGAATGCGAAATACGAAAAGGAAAATATCAAATTAAATAAAACTTTTTGCAATAAACGATGTAATGCACCCCGTTTACATGGGCTCCCAATAGCGGATTTCGTAAACCGATTTCCCAATTCCGCTTTTGGTTGGTCTTGTGAACACTCCAAAATCGATTATGGAAATCCGCTTCTCTAAAGCGGTTTTCCAGTTCCACAATAGATGTTCGTGCCCATGAAAACGCAACCGTTTTTGAAGCGCTCTTGGCTTGTCAGATTGTGTTTTCTTGTTAAGAATTTTCAGCACATATGGACAGAGTGATATTTTCTAATGTGAAATAAAAGTTTAAATATTAGCGCGGACATGAATCCGCGTATTTAAGCAAAGAAAAAATTGCGAGTGTCCTGACTAAATCAGGAACTGAATCAGCTGTTTTTCAGCATATTAAGTGGGCTAGGCAATGCGATTCAGGCTATGCCAAGTAAACAGGACACCGAAAAACGGTTTACGAAAATCGGTTTTCGTCTTCCGGAAGATGTGTTGCATATAAACGTTGTGAGTATTGTCTCAAAGACATCCATTTCATACTCATAAAACGTGTATACAAAATAACTAACATAGATTCTTTGCAGACGTCACTTGGCAGTGGCATAACCCGAAACGGCCGTTGTGCAGCATATATGGTAATTATTATGTATTAAAATGACTTAGTACTACAATAATGTTGCAACGGTCGTCTGAGCCGATGCTACAGCGGAGAATCGCTAGACATTTGAAAGGGAGTGATGCCACGAATGGACGACGACAGCATGAATGGTTAACCTTGGCCGAACCCAGCGTTAAGGAGGAAGCGGGGACAGAAAGTGAGGGTTGATCAATCGTCAAAGAAGCACTCAGAGCCTCGGATTCATTGTAATCATCGATTCGAGGCCATCTGGTGCTTCAGATATTACAAGGAGCATTAATGGGCGGCTCACAGTAATGGATTCACTGCCACTGCTTTTCGTACGCCAGGCCCGGTTGCAATGGTGTCGGTCACATTCCATAGCATGACACCTTTGGTTATCATTCGTGGTGCATATATCAAGCAATGCTACGTCGGCGACATTCTGTGCCCCTTTCCGTTGTGCCGCATGGAAAGCCTTCCTTGGTTTACATTCACTTAAGACAATGTTCGTCTGCAAACTGTGAGAATTTCTACTGCTTTTCTTGCTTACCAAAGCCTCTCTCGGCCAGCACGGGCATCGCATGGCTCCTCCATTGAATGCTTTGGACAGGGGCTCTCAACCAGCTCGGGATTTTGACCCTCTAAGCCGCCAATTGCACAGGATTTCGCACGATATCCCTGAAGGGAACATTCAAAATGTTCAAATGTTTGTAGAGCTATCGGACCAAACTGCGTGGTCATCAGTCCGTAGCTTACAAACTACTTAAATCTAGGTAAACTAAGGACAAACACACACACCCATGCCCCAGGGAGGACTCGAACCTCCACGGCGAGCAACCGCGCGCTCCGCAGCGAGACGCTTTAGACCGCTCGGCTACTCCACCGCGGCAGGGGAACATTCAACAACTACGTTAATTTCAGAAATGAAAACATGGTTCGTAAAAGGTAGTCTTACCCTTCTATTTTGCGATTAGCTAATTTTGACACTAAGTCATTTCCAAGACGTAAACATAGATTGTCTGCCTACTCTCTTAGTTGATATTAAATCGTACATAATCCACATTATCATAGCCACACTATAGATACGGGATGTAATGGACAAGGGGTGTTAGCGGTGTTAAAGGTTATGGAGAACGTTGTTCTGTTGAACACCGCACTACAAATTGTATTTTCCACTGCGAAATGTCTGTAAATGAATGCTCCAAAGAAGATGTGCATACATTAACATACTTTGTCACACCTTACGGCTTTCTTGTGTCGATTCTGAGAGACTGTATGTCTGAAACGCTTTACCTCAGCCACTCACCAGAAAACTACGTGATTTCAGCACTACGCGTCGTGCTTCTGATCTGCATAGCAGAGGGGTAAAAAAAGAGGACATAAAATGTGGGTAACAGGGAGGGAGGGATGTGACGACCTTCCCATCTGTAGATGGGAATACCAGTATGGAACTCCTAATACCTTGTGGAAGGTGCCAGGCGGGATCAGACGGGATGCTGGGTGTACGTGCCTCCTGGCGCCAGTAAAACAGCACTTTAAATGAATGATCTACATCTGCATCTACATACATACGCACCAGTCCACTCAAAGGTGATGGCGAGGGGTACACAGTACCACTGCTAGTTACTTGCTTTCCTTTTCCACTCCCATATGCATCCTGTTCCATATGCATCCATACGAGCCCTTATCTCTCTAATCTTATCCTTGTGGTCTTTACGCGAAATGTAGGTTGGCGGCAGTAGAATCGTTCTGCAATCCGCCTTAAATTCCGGCCCTCTAAATTTCTTCGACAGTAGTTCTAGAAACGAACGTCGCCTTCCCTCCAGTGACACCCATTTGAATATCCGAAGCATTTCATTAACAGTGGCGAATTTATCGAATCCACCTACCAGTTACAAATCTAGTCGCCCGGCTCTTAACTGCCTCTATGTCCTACTTTAAACTGATGCAGTGCGGATCCCAAACATTTGAGCAATACTCAAGACGGGGCCGTACAACCGTTTTATATGCGGTCCCCTAAACAGACGTATCATATATTCCCAAAATTCTCCCAATAAACCGAAGTCGACCACTCGCCTTCCCCACGACTGTCCTTATATGCTCGTTCCATTTCATATCGATGTGCAGCGTTACGCCTAGGTATTTAAATGACGCAATTATGTCAAGAAGCTCACTTCTAATGCTGCATTCGAACATTGCGGGACTGTTCTCCTACTCTAATGCAACACTTTTCATTTTATACATTTAGCGCTAGTTGTCATTTCTCACACCACCTATTAATTTCGTCAAAGTTATCCTACATCCTACTACAGTCATTCAATGACGACACCCTCTTGCACACAACAGCATCATCTGCGAACAGCCGCAGATTGCTACTCACTCTGTCCGTCTGGTCATTTATAGAGATAGAAAGTAATAGCGGTCCTATCGCACTTCCTACGCTTACAAACTACTTAAACTAACCTAAGGTCAACATACACACACACACACACACACACACACACACACACATGTTCGAGGGAGGGCTGGAACCTCCGATAGGGGGCAACCGCGCGATTTACAGCAAGGCGCATTAGAGCGCTCGTCTACTCCAAAGAGAGTTGCACATGCTACTTTACCCTCTGCTTTATCTGTAACTCTAATGACCTATTGAGCGTTTTCTTTTATCTTTTTATTATATTCCACACGAGTTATATTGGACTATTCTTTACTTATGTCACGCTTCATTACCCTGAAGAATATTCACTTCATCTTAATTTTTCAAATATTATCAATTTGCTCCTTCGACGTATGCTTACTTTTCTGCATTATTTTGAATTTCTGAGTAGTACTAACAGCACAAGTACGTCTGCTTGACTGACCACTATTTCATTTCTGTAGCTTTATTAATTGAATGAGAAACCTTTGATAATGTCTTCCGCCTTTTTCATTATATACTGTCTTCTTCTCCGAGTTTGGAAGGTAATGTTCACTACAAATACATAACCACCTTCCCCTATCTTTTCTGTACTGTAACACATATTCTGCTACATTTCGGACTCCGTTCCACTCCTTCAGTATAGCTTCGCGCAAATAACTACCAAAATTTCGTTATTCACTGTCTTCACATATATTCTCTATTTTTTGTCATTAACTTGTGAAGTAGGAATTTAAAAATACGCAGTTTTGTGTTTACTTCTTTTCAGTCTTCAGGAGAATCTCTGCTACTCAAACACTCACAGTACCTAATAGTGCTTGCTATTTTCCAGTTAACTGTGCCACGTTCTTTTACATCATTTACTGGCTTTGTAATTACGACTACATCATAATCTGCGCACAAATATCTGTCCTTTTACACATTTAACTTCAACAGTCATTACAATGTGTCTGATAGTAGTCTTTCTGATTTTCCCTCAACGATCAAACATTCCACGCTTCGAGTCGAAGGACGGAAGCTCTTGGCAGTTCCCATAGACAGAACGATGAGAAATTTTGAGAATTAATTTTTTGTTGATATACCGTTCAAATGTTCAAATGGTTGTAAATCTATCGGACCAAACTGCGTGGTCATCAGTTCGTAGCTTAAAAACTACTTACACTAAACTAACCTAAGGACAACACACACACACACCCATGGCCAAGGGAGGACTCGAACCTCCACGGCGAGCAACCGCGCGCTCCGCAGCGAGACGCTTTAGACCGCTCGGCTACTCCACCGCGGCGTTGATATACCGTCTCGTACGTCCAGAGGTGTCGTAGGTGTAGGTATTTTGGTTCACTGTGAATTATATTATTAATGTCAACACTGTTAACAATTCATGTTTAGTACATCGTTTCACCATGTACAGATTGTCGAGTTTGTGATTGCTGTTCTTCTACAGTGAAAGACTTATCCCTGATGAAGGCACATACACATGTCCGAAAACCTTGAATTCTGACAGGTGCTGAAGCAATATTACCACTTGCTAAGCCGGCCGCGGTGGCCGAGGGGACTGAGGCGCTCTAGTCACGGTCTGCACGGCCACTACGGTCAGGGGTTCGAATCCCCCCTCGGGCATGGATATTTGTGCCGTCCTTAGTGTTAGCTAGTTCGTAAGTAGCTTGTAATTTTAGGGACTAATGACCCCGTAGTTAAGTCCCATAAGCACTACAAATATTTGAACATTTTTTTAAATCCAAACAAAACGTCGCAGAAATACAAACAGCTTTTTCTCTTCCTGCTCTTCGAGGATTGAGTAGATGTCATATCTAAGTTAGGGGGAGTTGTACCGCCCTATCTCGACAATGTTAAATTGGCTATATAAATGCCCCGTTTTCTTAAAAACTATTAAGTATATAAATGTGGTGTTTTTATCCCATGTTTTTGCATGCTTTGTTTGTCTGCATTGCTCTACAGTCACTTTAAAATAGCAGATGGAAAAAGTTATGATTTATTCCCTAAACATTTAATTTTTAGGTGTAAATTTTTACATTTTTCATTTATTGAATTTTAACTATTGTAGTAAATAGTACTAAAGTGTAATTACTACATTATTGTACTATCTATATTATGCGGTAAATAATTCACTGATGTAGATTCAGAAGTTTCTGAGAAAATGTGGCATTTATGCTGAAAAATGTCATTTTGAGAAAATTGCGTTTAAAGAAAAATAATGTAATAAACAGCCAAGTGATACATAAAAAAATGTCAAAGTGCTCCTGGATGATAGTCCTTATCTCCTTCTTTATCTTCCTCACCCAGTGCTTGCCTCCTTCTCTTTGATCTGGCTTCTTTTGATATATTGTTTGTTGCAATATCTGCCTTCATGATTCGCGGTTGGTCCAAGTCCATCACACTTTTAGTGGTGTTGTAACCTTTATGAATTCCAAGATATTCCAAAACCTGTAGTCTTTCAGAATACCGTAACTGAAATTAAGAACACCAATTTTGGTTTAGTCATGATGAAAACTATCACAGGAAACAGAGAAATTAGATACGAATAATGAATAACTGTTGTTGTCAAACACAAACAAATTTACAGTCCAAAGAGTTTACTGCGAAGTACCGCTAGTGTAGGCAACTTAAGAAACGGACAGTTCTCTACAAAACAGAAGAAACCACAGCCTTCTAAGCTATATAGTTCCATAGAAAAATTCCAATATTCGAAATGATGGAAAACAAAATTCTTAGAAATGTCAGTGCATGATTATTTTCAAATATTTATTTAAAATAGTAAATAATTGAACATTTCAATAAAACCAACACCAAATTAAGCATAAACATCCATATTTTCATAATATGCATACAAGTAAACATGTGAAATTTTGTCATTTTTGGGCGGTACGACTCCCCTTAAACTTTATATACGAAAAAGTTGTTTAATAACATCCAACTGTTCATTTATGAGCGGATGTCACATCGCGCTGCTCCTAACAAGAACCAGCCCCGTTTATTTTACATGCTTCACCTGTCTTGTAACGCAGATGAATATGGGACCGGCAACGGCAGTGATGCTGTTGGCAGCCGTGGGCTCGGTGGCACCAGTGGACGCCGAGAGGCAGAGGCTACCTGGGGAGAGCCTGCCACGCTCCTACCACGTCACCATCACACCCGACCTCGACGAAGGGTAAGAACAACCTTCAACATTTCCAGAGCTGAAAGTGTATAATTCAACTGTCGTTTATTTAATTTTGAAATGAATCTTGTTGAGCTATGCATCTGTAAACAATAAGTTCGGTAACGCAGCACGATATTTTCCTCATAACTAACTACAATTACTACTACGTCAGATGTTCAGATGATATGTAGCTTGTTTCAGCAACATCTGTACGTCTTGGTGTGACTTCATAATTGCTTTACGTAATCTTAAACGTAGTTCCAACATACATTCAAAGGCGATGTCCTACTGATGTTAAGCAGTCAATAATGCTTCGAATGTGAAATATTCACTCTGAAGTGTATTGTGCGTTGATATGAAATTTCTTGGCAGATTAACACGGTGTGGCCGCGCGGCAATGATGGCGAGGTTCTAAGCACGATGTCAGGGACTGCGCGGCCACTCCCGACGGAGGTGCGAGTCCTCCCTCGGGCATGGGTGTGCATCTTGTCCTTAAGACAGGCTTAAATTAGTTTTAGGAGTTTAGGGACCGATGAACACAGTAGTTTGGCCCCATAGATTTACTAATATTTGAACTTTTTCTAATAAAAATAAAAACTGTGCTTGACCATGATTCGAACTCGGAGCTTTATACTTCACGGCCAAGCGCTCTAGGGACTGAGCAACTCTAGCTCGACACACGACTCATCTTCAGGGAGAGGAATCTAAAGAAATTCCCCATCTCATAGATTCAAGAAAGGCTTTTTTTTTCTTTTTTTGCGGCGCATGGCCTTAAGATGCGCGTGTGATTTAATCGCTAGTGAACATTTTTGCACTTTTTCAGTTTCTTGCTAGTGAACATTTTTGCACTTTTTCAGTTTCTTGCTTATATCCCGAAAACTATGCGTTTACGGCAGATGTCCATCGGGTATAACGTTAAAGTAGACAAAATTTCCTACAGAATGCACTACTCGGGTTTCATTTTCTAACAAGTGGTATCGGCGCAAGAGCTTGAGTAAAAAGAGCGATTTTTCGGCCATGCTGCGAAATCGTCAAAAACGCTCACTCACACGCCCTACAACTAGAGAAATACAGTATACATGTTATCACCAAAACCACTAGAACACGTGGAAGTACATTAAATTTCCTACAAGAGACGTCTGTAATATTCAATATTCCCGTAAGGGAGAGGGAGCACCAAAACGAAAATTACGAACAGTGCTTTCTGAGCCCTGTAGTGAAACGCCCCCCCCCCCCCCCCCCCCAACCTGCCTATCTCTCGTCTGCGCTATATTTTCGTCTCTTTACTTTTAATATTATCGTAGTGAATCGGGCTTTTAGTTGACGCCTTCTAACTGATGTCAGTAGCCTAACAGGATAATTTGAATTTGGCTTCCTTTGAGTAGTTCAAATGTTTGTAAACCTAAAGGACCAAACTGCTGAGGTCATGGGTCCCTACACTATCTTTTCTAAGGACAACAGACACACGTCAGAGGGAGGACTCGAAGCTTAGACGACAGCGACCGCGCAATTCCTGACATCACGCCTAAGACCGCGCGCTCATTCACACACGCCTTCGGGTTTTATTTCAGCAACTAACGATGTAATCAACCTATAAGTCATACGGGATTTACAATGCATGTCTTGCCTTTCTCTAATAGGACGGTTTACTTGGTATCGAAACAGACAGATGGGACATTTAAAGGCCTCTGAATATCAATTTAAAAATTCGCCATATTACCCAAAACGGTCGTAGGTTAAATTTACTGGAGGTATGTGGTCACCCATATCCTCCGAATGTTCAGTTGGCTCAAATGTTCTAATGTTTGTATAGCTTATGGGACTTGACTACGGGGCCATCAGTCCCTGAACTTACAAACTACCTATGAACTACCTAATACTAAGAACGGCACAAATATCCATGCCCGAGGGGGGATTCGAACCCCCGATCGTAGTGGCCGTGCAGACCGTGACAGGAGCGCCTCAGTCCCCTCGGCCACCGCGGCCGGCTGTTCAGTTGGCCTGCCAAGCTTTTTTTGATATCATGACGACTAGACTTGTGCATAATAGTTCGCGATCGGGAGCGCTCACATTAGTTCTTTTAATTCGTCCGCTCCCAGTGACGGCTGAGCGGCGTGGTCTGCGCATGCAGGTGGAGGGAGAAGTTCCCCCACCTATATGCTTCATGCGCTTGCTCCTTGAGCCGCTAACGATATCACGCAAACCAAAAGAAACAGTTTGTGGATAATTTCTCGCATTTAAGTTTAGAGTTAAATCTATATCAGGGAATTATGGAATTTATTGGTCAGGTATTGCAGAGTGCAGAATACTTCAAAGTATAAATTTTGTAGCACTGAACTATGTAATCTATGTATGGGCAGACGCTAACCTCGAAATGGCTCTCATCAGCAGAAGGCAAACACGTTATTTTTAATTCTGTTCGCGACCTGACGCGCATATTTTAGTTCGCGACCTATCACGCATATTTTAGTTCGCGCGTATCGCGCATATTTTAGTTCGCGTCCGGTAACTCTCATTTTAGTTGGCGACCGGTAGCTCTCATTTTAGTTCGCGACCGGTAGCTCTCATTTTAGTTCCCAGCTCGGCCACGAAGTCTCTTTTTAGTTCGTCTGCTCGTTTTGGCTTTTGCTACCGCTACTAAAACTACAACTGAGCTGCATCTCAGCTCGAAATGACGGCAACTGGCAAGAGGGAATCTCGCGATTCTGCGCGCTCTCGCGTCCTCTCGCAGTTACCCGCCAGTCTTCGGAAAAGGAGCGAACGAACTAAGAGGCGAGAGATCTGCTAACTAGTTCGCGTATTTCGCCTGTGGGAGCGCTCTTCCGAACTAGTTCGTTCGCGAACTAGGCAAGACTAATGACGACTGTACTCCATACCATATTAAAGAAAAATTTAAGACTTGAAGAATAATATACTGCTCCATCAGATCATGTTATTGTATTTAATCCCAGTGGTGGAGTGTCTAAACCTCCGCCCTGCATTTGTCATGTAGAACAACTAATGATTGCATATAGTATAGCTTGATTCTTGAGTTAATGACAGGTTGCAATATACTTGGAATGAGAGGATGTGTCGTGCTCCACAGGGACACGCCGTTCCACTACAACGGCTCCACCGTGATCTACATCGACGTGCTGCGCAACACGACCACATTCACCTTGCACAACAGAGTCGCCATCACGTCTCTGAACGTTACGTTCAACCTGACGACCATCGCTTCCAGTTACGAGCAGTTGCAAGACGGCAGTGACTTCCTGGTCATCACCCTCGAACGAGAGGTGAGTCGACTACAATTCTGGCTGGAGTAGTCAATATCAGTTCACTCACGTATACAGTACAGACCATGTCCCAAATTCGATGTTCGCTTGCGGCAACTTTAGTAACGGTGTTCATCCAAGCTCGAGTAAAAATTTTACAACTGAAATTCCAAAGCTTCAATACTAAGTTACAAACAGTAACTCGTCATATCAATCCCAAAGGTTAAATCTATTATACAACGTTATTTGAGTAAATCGCACTTGAAGATTCATTGTTTATATGAATAACTCTTCATTGACATTCACTCACCCGACCTACTGCCATCAAAAGCATTAAATTTCTTTCAGCGAGGAAAATAGAATTAAACAGGACATGACCTAAGTTACTTACCGTAACAAATACCCATTAATTCACGCCTTTCTGAATTCTCCTGAATTGCTAAAAGCGGGTTGGACTGTGTCATCTACATCGTCACTTAGAATGCATCCTAACCTCTATGTATCATAATGAGATCTACAGGCTTAGATTATCGATTTCTTGTAACTAAAGCATCTGTTACTTGACATTACGTTAACGAAGGTAACTCTGCGTCGCGTTAACATAATCACAGGGAGATTACATCTTTGAACAAAGAAGTAAAATTTTTAGTTTTCCCAAACTCAGCTGCGTCAAGTTCGCTTGAAATTCCTTTTATGTGGGCTCCTATTTCGCCAAATAAAAATAATTTTAAACTATCTAACCGCAATAGATTTTTCAGAAAATTTTCGAAGGACAGACGATAGTTTCAGGGTGTGTGCACAAAAAACGTCTGACTGCTTCTGGGAATACAGTTATAGTCATCGATATGACCTACAAGCAGCGCGGAATGAAAGAGATCATATCGATAAATAGTAACTATCGAACCAGTTGTCACGAACATCCTTGAAGTCAGTCTGTTCTATTAGCATTAAAAGTAAAAGTTAAATCTTGAATATGTTAGATCTTGAAGATGTACTAATCTAAATTCAAATTATTTTCAAAATTCGGTTATTTTTCAATTACTTCTATCACGCAGTTCAATCTTATGTCACTGCAGATTACTTTTTTACGAGTGCTTCAACAGGGTTTAAGTTGCAATAGCTTGCAATAAAAGTCACGTACCCAACGTATAACGCTTCGATCTGGGCAAACATTATGTGCAGTTCGCGGCTACTGTGTGGCAGCGCTCGTACGAAGTTAAAAAAATCCACGAAGTTGAAAGACTAATGGATAGGCCTCCATGCTGTTCTGTGTTTGTTGACAGGTTTTTGCTGGCGAAATCTACATTCTGCATATAGAGTTCAACGGTGAAATTCGTGACGGCCTTGACGGCTTCTACCGGACCTCTTACGAGGAGGATGGTGAGACCAGGTGAGTAGCCTCGTCATCCAAATGGATTTGGATGACTCCGTTCTGAACAAGAGGATCGCGCATTCTGGGCGACCTATTGCCTTTCCTATCCTTGCTTCAATCCAAGCCTGAGCTGCTTCTCTAATGAAATCGCCATCGACAATCTTCCTTCCCTCGTCAGCCAAAGGCAATTTCAGACTAGTCGTCCTGAAACGTATAATTTTAAATAAAATAACATAATATTCTTTCTAAGACTAGGTAATTGGATGAGTGCGCTTGTGTCTGTATGAATGTAGCAGTGTGCGTGGATGCAACACCGTGTTGAATAGTTCAGTACTGTAACATTGATCAAAATGTCCGTGATAAAAGCAAGAATACGTATTATGATTAATTGGCTGAATCCGTTATGTATGACCCCATTAGTGCGCATAATTACCCAGAACATCAGTCTAGCTAAACAACAATCTCACTGAGTGAAAGATCCAGTTGTAGCTCAAGGTAGGATTCATTAATTAGACAATAAAGTAGTTCATTAATTAAACAGCGTACAGACCAATGTTTAACACGAGTGTGATGCTGAATATAAATGTGATCGTGGGTGGGATGACAGACACTTTCTAACAGTGACAGCAACAGAATAGCATATATGAAAATAGCCCAGAATGGATCTCTTGACAATCATGAAATTCGTAAATTAAAAAGAGTACAAATATATGTTTAGTTTTAGCATGAGAACAAATGTGAATGTGTACTTAGCTGACAAGACAGGTGATTGTTGTGTCACAAGGATCACCATAAGATTGAGATTTAATTTCACTAACAAATAAACCACTATGTTGTAATCAAGCGGTGCAAGTAATTTTAGTGTATCAAGTACTTATCACGGCTGGTAAGAAACACTGTTAGCTACCTAACAAATTAGTTACGATTATTGTAATGGAATCTAAGAGCATAAGAAATGTGAGTACTAAGAACGTGCAAAATGTTTAACAGACACACAATATTGGATATCATACGTAATCATGAAATATATGGAATACGTCATTTTGTATCTACCCACTGTGACAGTTAAAGGTCATAACATGAAATCCCTTGCTAATATTGTACATATATTTTCATTTCACTGCTCTATATTATCTTGTGATCACAAAAAGACTTTTGTTGCGTAAAGTATTACTAACAATGCCATTTATCTGAGTGTAAAAATTATAACAATTACTGGCTTTCAGTTCGAAACAAATGGAGCTATTATCTAAAATAGTGATTAAAATTATCTAGACTGATAGCATGAAAAAGGCAGAAAATGCTAATTTTGGCCTTGCTTACTATTATTTTAAAACATCCAGGAACAATCATAATTACAAGTGAAAAATAAAAGAACAATGTCCTTATGACAATTCTCACAATTACTGTTAAAGATTTAATTCTCATGGTCATTATATTGAATAAATACAGAATACCAAAAATCTTCACAATCTTCATCTCAGTACAAAATATGTCCCACATTTCTTCAACAAACAAAAACCAGCCCCACGGTCTTACACCTAGCAATAGCTCACTATTACAACAGACACCGGCCACTGCCATCTCTCTTTTGCAACTAATATCGCTGACCAAAGTCAATGACAATAACAGAATGAAGTGTTGTCACATTTCAGTGCTACTTAATAATCTATCGACATAGATACGTACTCCACGAACCACCATATGTTGCGTGGCGGAGAGAACCTCGTTCCCGTATGACTCATTTTCCTTTCTGTTCCACTCCCAAATACAACGAGGGAAAAACGCCGCTGTACGAGCCCCAATTTCCGTCATGATATCCTTGTGGTTTTTATGTGAAATGAAATTGGGGGGGGGGGGGCATAGAAACTTTCTATAGTAGTTGGTACGCTATGGGGCTTTCAGACCACAAATTTGGGGGTTCTACCCCAACCTTGACCTTTTGACCTTGACCTATCGATCAAACGACCAATCATTTGTTCTATCGATCAAATCAATAAATCGTCCTGTCGATCAAATTGATAAATTGACCTATCAAGCAAATCGACCTGTTAAGGATCCCAAATAGTTGAGAAGTACTCAAGAACGACTCACGCAAGAATTAATGTTCTGTACACAGTCGTCTTTTACAGCTAAACCACATCTTCCTAAAATTCTCTCAATAAGCTTTCCCCATGACTATATATCCTGGTATATCCTAAGAAAGGGGATAGGTTGGTGGGACACATTCTGAGACATCAAGGAATTGTCAACTTAGAATTAAAAGGAAGTGTGTGGGGTAAAAATCGTAGAGGTAGACGGAGGGGCAAATACAGTAAGCAGAATCAAAAGGATCTAGGTTACTGAACGTATTCTCAGATGAAGATTTGCACAGGACAGGGTAGTGTGGGGAGCTGCATCCAACCAGTCTGTGGACTGAAGACCACAACAAGTGTAAGTTGGTAAGTATAAATCTGATTCTTCCATATCATAATAATGTCATGTGGCTCAGTATCCGGGTGCAAGTTTCTCAACTGGACGCCACTTCGGCAATTGTGTGCCCCTAACCTATCCCAGTTTCCAAAAATGTTCAAATGTTTGTTGAGTGTATGGGATTTAACTACGGGGTCATCAGTCCCTAAACTTATAACTACTTATGAACTAGGACGGCACAAATATCTATGCCCGAGGGGGGATTCGAACCCCCGACCGTAGTGGCCGTGCAGGCCGTGACTGGAGCGCCTTAGTCCCCTTGGCCACCGCTGCCGGTCCCAGTTTCCCAACCAGGACAAGGGGACATTCAGTTTGACGTGCAATCCGGACCACCTGTCGTTCCTGCTTGTTCCTTACATCGTTGAGAGATGAAGGGTAGGTTAAAATAAGAAGTGAAAAAAATCCATGATTCGAATGCGTTTCGAACCTGCTACCTTCAGTTCTCTTGTCAAGAGCTTTGTCGCAAGTCTAGACTTGAAGTCGAAACAGGACGCAAACTATTGCATATTTGCCCAACCTAGATAATACCATTTCATTTGCAATAACATATAATTCGGTCGTTATAGTAGGTAAAACGTGTCCTACATTTTCATTTGGAACAAATGACACACAATGTGCAAAATTTCATAAAGATTGGTTGTGAAGTGGGATTAGCAGAGTGTTTATGTAGTTGTAGACAAACATTGTGAACCGAACCCGAAAATGCTTCGAAACTGCTAAATATGAATGGAGAATAGATGTACATTTTACACTCCTTTCCTTAATCTCTTTGCCCACCTGTTCCTCTGTCTCTATTCCTTACCTCTGTTTCTTACCT
This sequence comes from Locusta migratoria, assembly GCA_026315105.1. NCBI lineage: Eukaryota > Metazoa > Arthropoda > Insecta > Orthoptera > Acrididae > Locusta > Locusta migratoria. The sequence continues at coordinate 331,684,897 of CM048746.1, read as the reverse complement.
CTTTGTCCCGTTAGGCTTCTCTCTATATTAGCTACCTGAAAAGCCAGTTAGTCCATGTGCTTTTCCCTCCTGTCTGACCATCTTCTCTGCCCTCCACTCTCTGTATCTGGATACCTACCGATGCTTCCTCCTCCACTTCGTCGTTCTACTCCCCTACCTCTCGCATTACCTTCTCTTTTGTAATCTCCTCCATCCCCTGTCTCTGTTCACTCCCTCACGATAATACTTGCCAAATTCATGGCGATCGGTCAAATGGTGTCAAGAGATGGAGTAAGGCACTCTCCTCGATGCATCGTATAATATGCAGTCAGTCATGACTGTCTCGTTTTGAAGCTCAAGTGTGCTGTAGCATTACATTAAATATTTTTACTAAAATTATATCTGCGCCGCTTGTCGCTTGCGTATCCGTACTCCCTTCACTCTATTCCTCTGACTTTTGTTTTGCGATTATGAATTTTTCAACCGGCCTGTGGAGAGAACAGAAGCGCTCTTCGTCCATACTCTCTGCTACTGAATTGTTTGAGCATTTTTTATTTATTCTTATTGTAATAAACCCCCAGTTAGATTTTTTAAAATTCAAAATGACGTTCTTCTATTCCCAATAATTTTCTGTTCATTGTTTTCAGCAAGCTGCGGTCAATTATTGGTCATTATTACGATTCGTTTCGCGATTGCATAAATTTGGTTCAAACTCAACCCTCTTCTACATTCAGTTTAGAATGAATATTTTACTCAGAACATGTAATTAATGTTTTTATTCGGCGAAGTCCGATATTGTATAATTTTATTCCCCTATTGTGTCAGTAACTTAACAATGTCGTGAAACTTTGTTACGCGAAGTGTGAGGTCACCAAGCATCGACTTACGGCGGATTTTTCATTTCATTTCCTATTCCAGCTCAAAACCATGTCTACGGTTGAACCACGCTTCGTCCTGCATGTAAAGGTATCTATTCGCCGACTTTCTTTTGTAGTGGTGCTTTCAGGTGTTGTCTTAACTTCAACAATGACTACCACTATTTTTAACGCCGATACTATCCTTGCTGTAGTCTGACATTATATTTTAAAAAATTAATTGCTACAGATATTCCAAAGTTCATTCAGTTCCATAAGCTGTATTTAATCCATATCTTTACAACACCAAACCAAACCTACGAGAGCAACACGACAGTGCCATATTTTATCTCAGTTGGATGAACAGTATGGCAGTGCATAAAATACGAATGTAATCCTAAATGGTGATGTCCCCTTACACAACTACCAATTTCTTCTATCATGACCACGCGCAGATATTTTAAAGTAAAAATGATACATGTCTTAGAAACTTAATTGTTAAAATGTATAATAAAGTATTTAGGCGCTATGCTCCGATGCGTGAGGCTATTCCCTGTCGGGGGTTCGAATACCCTCCAGGGGCATGGATGTTTGTGCTGTCTTGATTATAAGCTAGTTCATAAGTAGTTTGATTAATGATGGTAATTCTCCTCAGAGATGATAAATTATCTTTTAAAAGAGATAGGTTGGCTGGCCAGTACTTACCTTTGTGCTGTACCGCCGATAGTGACACAATGAAGAAAAAAGGACGAAAAGGACAAGATTTCGGAACACAGTTCCTTCTTCAGGTGGGAGAGAAGGGAAGAAAAAAGATGGGACCTAAAGGGGAAGGTAATTCGCGACCTAGGTCATGAGGATGGTGTTAAAGCAGTGTGGAAATCAGAGATACTGTCTTAAAATTAAACACACACGCGCACGCACACACACACACACACACACACACACACACACACAGAGAGAGAGAGAGAGAGAGAGAGGGGTGGTGACTAGGTTCTCGTGTATAAGGAGGGGCGGAATGGAAAGAAAATTTCAATTTAGATGAATTATTGGGTAAAAAATTATCGAAAAATAATTATCAGAAAAAAATTGAAAAATATTTCCGAAATTTTTTAAGTTATAACAAATTATTTTTCTATGAAAATGTAATTACCTAGAGCCAGTGAGAAAGGGGAATGGATGAATAAAGATCGTAGAGGGCCGAAAAAGGGTCTTTGGCGGCATCTAAATTATGGCTAACGGCACAGAAAGTTTATTAACGGTCCATTAAAGATAATCGGCGGCACATTAAAGCTTACCAGAGGCGCAAATTGTATAGTAAAACGCCTGATAAACAACAAAAACTCGTTTTTGATTAGTGTTAACGAAAAAGTAGCTGGAATTTTAGTTGAAATAATTTAGAAACATTTTTTAAACAATGCTACAAGTTGGATTATTGCAACAATCAGCAGTAAGGAAGACGTCTCTTTAATAAGCCACTATTTAGTAAATGATTAGTTAAACGGATGTGGGTGTGGGACAATTGTAGGCTATATATGGGAGGGTAGTTAATTTTAAGACGTTAGCAGAAGGAATATACGCAACAATGGCGAGAAAGAAAGAGTTCAGACGACAGATGTAAATGAAAGCAAACAGATAAAGGTAGTCAAAACAGTAAGAAGGATGTAGACCAGGAAGGTAATATTTGATTAATAATGGAAATTCTACTTAGAGATAATAAATTATTTTTTCAAATGCGATAGGTTGGCTGGCCAGTACTTACCTTTGTGCAGTACCGCCGATAGTGACACAATGAAGATAAAATAAAAAGAAGTATATGACAGTATCTTTGACTTCCACACTCCTTAAACACCATCCTCATGACGTAGGTCGTGAATTACCTTCCCCTTCCGTGAATTACCTTCCCCTTCCATTCCCATCCTTTTTTCTTCCCTTCTCTCCCACCTGGAGAAGGAACTTTGTTCCGAAAGCTTGTCCTTTTTCCCTTTTTCTTCATTGTGTCACTATCGGCGGTACTTCGTAAGGAGTTTGTAAGTTTAGGACTGATGACTCCGCAATTAAGTCCCATAAGCTTTACAAACATTTGAACAGTTTAAATAAAGTATTGTAATATTCACCTCGGTCTTTTCCCAATTCCCAAGACTCGTAACGTCAGAGTTGCTTTGTTTCATCCTTGTCTTCCACGAATGTCTCTCCAACGCTTCTCTCTTGCTACCTTGTCTTTCCATCTCATTTTCGACCTCTCTTTCCTCCTTTCACGTCTTCTCCCTACGTAGTTGCCCCTTCCTGAGAAGCAGTGTAACACGAGTGACTGCCTCGCCCTACTCGTAGCGGCTACAGGGTGGTGTGGTGTGTTGCCTGCTGCAGGTGGCTGGCGGCGACGCAGTTCGCGGAGATCGGCGCTCGGATGACGATGCCGTGCTACGACGAGCCGGCCATCAAGGCCACGTGGATGTTCACGTTCAGGCCGCGGCCGCGCTGGGCCGTGCTCTCCAACGCGCCGCTCATCACCTCCAGGTCAGCCGCCGTGTAATGATACATTTTTTTCTGGATTTCATCGCTGGTGTTGTCACAAGATCAAAGTTGAAAACCTGAATTGAAATTTAACTAACCGTAAGATCAGCAACGAATATTAATTTTTGATATGTTTAATACACTGAAAAGATCACAAAATATTCCGCCGTCAGTTCTCAGTAGCAATGTAAGTTAAAAATTACGACAACACCAGAAAGCACCATTACCTGGTATGCATTCATTGGTGGAAGCCGTGACACTGCAGTTGAACGTGTATTAATTGATTAACATCTTCGTTCTCGTAAACTGATGCTTGGTTTCAAGTCTATTAATTATTAAAGTTTTAAGGCCGCGTGCAATTTTGATCTCTATGGTTATCGAAAGTTAAAGAAATTATCGGACTTCGCTTTTAACAGAATGAAGACTTCCTGCAGGCTTTGAATTCGATTTTTAATATAAAATGAGAGTAAATACATTTTGCGTCGAGAATGTTCTTTTCTCATCATGAGACAATAGGCAATAATGACCAAGCATCAATTTACTAATATTTGCTGAAAATCAAGTCATAAATTAAATGAAAGCTGGGGAGAAATAGTCATTATTTTAATAAAATAGGAATTCCAAATGAAATTTAAAGTTTATTACGTTAAAGGATGCTAACTAGGGCTCACACTTACATAGTTCGCGAGGTCGAGTAAAATACGTCCACTCAGTATAAAGGTAGAAAAACGGAAGACGACAAGCGATTCCGTTTTCTCTCCAGATCATTTTAAATAGTTGAACGATTACTTGAAACAAGGATAATCAGAGATTTATTGCCAGAGAGAAAGGATGTTAGCGACAAGCGTCGCAGATATAATTTTCAATAAAAATATTAATGTATCGCTACAACCGCTACCGCTTCTGCCTGCAAAAGCACAAGTTATACAGTGACCAACATCAATGTACCTACACTGAGTTTCATATTACGGCTCATGTGTCATTTGGAACATATCCTGTATTCAAATATCATGAATTATCTCGAACAGAATGATCTATTGGTCCAAGGTCAACACGGATTTAGAAAATATCGTTCATGCGAAACACAACTAGCTCTTTACTCACACGAAGTGATGAGTGCTATCGACAAGGGTTCGCAAATCGATTCCGTATTTTCTGATTTCCAGAAGGCTTTTGACACCGTACCTCACAAACGGCTTTTAATCAAATTGCGTGGTTATGGTATATCGCCCCAAAGTTGCGACTGGATAGGGGATTTCCTGTCAGAGGGGACACTGTTCGTAGTAACACATGCTAAGTCATCAACTAAAACAGAGGTGATATCGGGCGTTCCACAATGTAGTACTGTTCCTTATTTACAAGAACGATTTAGGGGAAAATCTAAATAGCTCTCTTAGGTTGTTTGCAGATGACGCCGTCATTTACCGTCTAGTAAAATCATCTGAAGATCAAAACCAACTGCAGAACGACCTAATGAGATATCACTATCGTGTAAAAATTGGCAATTCACTATAAATAATGAAAAGTGTGAAATAGTCCACATGAATACGAAAAGAAATTCAAATGTTCAAATGTTTGTAACTCTATCGGATCAAACTGCGTGATCATCAGTCCGTAGCTTACAAACTACTTAAACTAAGTTAAACTAACCTAAGGACAAACACACACACCCATGCCCTAGGGAGGACTCGAACCTCCGACGGCGAGCACCCGTGCGCTCCGCAGCGAGGCGCCTTAGACCGCTCAGCTACTCCACCGCGGCTCAAAAAGAAATCCGTTAAACTTTGTCTACAAGACAAATCAATCAAAAGTGAAGGCCGTAAACTCTACAAATATACCTAGGAATTACTATTACTTCAGACTTAAACTGGATAGGACACGTAGATAATGTCGTGGGAAAGGCGAACCAAAAACTGCGTTTTATTGGCAGAACCCTAAAAAATGCAACAGAACTGATAAAGAAACTGCATAAACTACGCTTGTCCGTCCTTTTGTGGAGTATTGCTGTCCAGTGTGGGAGCCTCATCGTGTGCGTTTCACGGAGGACATCGAAAGAGTCCAAAGAAGGGCAGCTCGTTTCGTATTGTCACGATGTAGGGGAGACAGCGTTTCAGAAATGATACAGGATCTGCGATAGCAATCATTACAACAACGGCGCATATCACTGCGGCGTGGGTTACTTACGAAACTACAATCGCCAAGATTCTCCTCCGAATACGAAAATATATTGTTGACTTCCACTTACATAGGTAGAAATGATCATCAGAATAAAATACGAGAAGTCAGAGCCCGAACAGATAGATACAGATGTTCTTTCTTCCCGCGCGCTATTCGAGAATGGAATGCGAAATAAATAGTATAAAGGTAATTCGATGAACCCTCTGCCAGGCACTTACCTGTGATTTGCAGAGTATCCCATGTAGATGTAGATGTAGACTGGCTGAAAACCCGGCGTTGCCCGAGTATTTATTTATTCCTGTCTTGAGTTAGTACTTTTCATGTTGGCTCATTTTATCCCTAAAAGACCTACGTTCTCCCGGATACTATAAATATTTCGTGTTTATTTACGTCGTACTGCATAATACATTAAACCCGTGAAAATGAATGAGTTGTAGGGGTTCACATAGGATGAAGCCACCTGCGACGCTGCAGCCATTGAGGTCGCACGGGTAGGAGACGTTCACCTTGAGCACCATCATCGCCATCATGAAGACATCTGCAGTATTTGTACTCACGTTTAGCTTGAATATACAGCGAAATTCACCCTGTAGTTTCGGTTTTCATGCAGTTCAGTGGTTATGTTGTGGCGATCTTAAGTTTGTGTGTTCTCATAATGACAAGTACGCGTGTGAGTAACCTCTGTGGTGGATAGTAAGTTAACTGATCTTTGCCGTTATTTTCTGATGATAATTTCTGTGGATTTTTACGTTGCTATATCAATAAACATGTGTTATTCTCTGTGGTTTTGATGTCGTGTGAAGTTTTAAATAAAAGTATTCTTGTTAGGCATATTAAGTTCGTTTCACTAATGTGTGGTAGAATTACGACTACATAATTGGTGACTTCCGACTAAGGTTTTGAAGAAATATGTTTTTTCTTTTTTTCTTTTTCTTTTTTTTGCCTTCCGTCCAAATACTTAATATCAGGCTTTATGATGAGCGACGAAGGCATATCGGAAGAGATCAAACGGTTTCAACATGAAATAAAGAATTTGGAGTTACAGATTTCAAGAAATACGAGTAACAAGCATGTAATGATGCATAGAGAAAATGTTGATTCGACAACTCGGCCGCAATCTGGTGGAAAGGAACTTCCATACAGTACGATGGTTAATTCAAGCGAGTTACAACTTGATACAGCCAGACAAAATTCTGCCAATTTTATCAGTTCACCTACTCAACGGCTGAAATTAAGAGCACCTCCATTTATGCCTTTACATCCACGCACTTGGTTTGCAGTAATGGAGAATATATTTCGTCAGCAAAGGGTTGTAGACGATCATGAGAAATTTACCTTGGTGATTAGTAATCTTGATCAACAAAGCACGACGTTGATATCAGACGTGATAACCGACCCACCATTAGAAGGAGCCTACGGCAGATTAAAAGAAGAGCTTATCTCTCGGTGTTTGAAGTCAGCAGACATAAGAATTAAGCGAGTGCTGTACCAAGAGAGAAGAGGGGACAGAACCCCGTCTGAATTCTGGAGACATTTGCTAGGTTTAGTAGATAGTACTACTGTATCTGACAACTTATTGTTACATATGTGGCAGCAACAGCTACCAGTATAAGTAAGATCATCGCTAGCAGTACTTGAAGAGAAGTCGACGGACGAATTATTACAAGCAGCAGATAGAGTCTACCTGACACAAGAATCTACTGCAACAATGGCAATGACGTCGATAGATGCAACATGTGATAACACACGTTCTCAACACAATTCAGCCGGCGGAACCACTGCAGACTGTGCAGCAGTTAGCCCACGTCACGGATCAAGCATGTCAGATGAAATTAAAGGCTTAAAAGCTTCAATAGAGGCACTGGCAGCACAGCTAAGTACCAGTGTACGACAAAATGACCGAGATGGAAACAGCAGAAGGAGAAGTTGGACAAAGCGTGAAACACGAAGCCAAAAAAGAGAATTCAGCGGAGTCTGCTGGTATCATAAGCGATTTGGGAGAGACGCTACAAGATGCACATCACCATGTGCTTACACCACGAACCAGAGAGCATACAATAACAGCGCAGTCTCTACGAGTCAACAGAGTCGACGGTCAATGTATGAAGACATCAATTCGAAAAGGCTGTATGTATCAGATATACGTACCGGTACAAAGTTTTTAGTTGACACAGGGTCTGATATTAGCACGCTTCCTGTCAGCTACGCACCTCACAACAAGCAAGATGGACAACCGAGATTAAAGGCCGTGAATAACTCTGCGATTAATACATATGGACGTAAAGTATGTGACGTTGATGTAGGATTTCCTAATAAATTCACCTGGTCTTTCGTGATTGCAGATTTAGGAGAGCCTATACTAGGTGCAGATTTCCTAACACATTTCAAGTTGCCAGTTGACTTGAAAGGAAAACGTTTACTGAATTTAGAGAAGAACATTGCAACATCAGGCAACAGAGAAAGACAAACTTCTGAGAAGATGCAAGGAATTGATAACGGCCTGTCGACAAGTCAGGTTAACTTTGCACAGGTTAAACATAATACAGTGCACTATATACGTACCACACCAGGGCAACCCGTCGCGCTCCAAGCGAGAAGAATTGCACCAGAGAAACTGACAAAAACAAAGGCTATCTTTGAAGAGATGTTACAGGCTGGAACAATCCGTCGGTCAGACAGTCCGTGGTCGTCACCTCTCCATCTGGTTCGCAAGAAGGATGGCTCATGGAGGCCATGTGGTGATTACCGGGCATTAAACTCTCGAACAATTCCTGACAGGTACCCAGTACCTAATATACAAGACTTTACATACGCACTAGCAGGCGCAAAAGTTTTCAGTGTCCTTGACTGCAAGAAAGCGTACAATCAGATTCCGGTAGCCCCGAGTGACGTACCAAAGACAGCTGTAATTACGCCTTTCGGACTATTTGAGTTCTTATTCATGCCTTTTGGTTTAAAAAACGCTGCTCGAACATGGCAGCGTTTCATTGATGAAATACTAAAGGGACTTGCATTTTGTTTTGCTTACTTGGATGACATTTTGGTGTTCTCTCCAAACGTTCAAGTGCATGAACAACATCTACACCAGGTTCGCAACCGATTATCTGACCACGGAGTAGTTTTGAACCACGATAAGTGCATCATAAAACAGGCTGAAATCACATTTCTGGGTCATATTGTTTCAGCAGAAGGCGTTATGCCGAATGCGGAGAAAATCGCAACAATACAGTCGCTACCGAAACCATCAACCTATCGAGAGCTAAGACAGTACTTAGGAATGATAAATTTTTATCGACGTCATCTGCCAGAAACCGCTAAAGTACAAGTACCACTTACTGATGCGCTAGCTGGACACGAAGCTACAGGTCGGCGCCTTGTTAATTGGACGTCAGAGATGAATAAAGCATTTAATGACTTGCAGGCGAGTTTAAGTCGTGCAGTGTTGCTTGCACACCCAGTTCCTTAAGCACAGCTGGCTATTGTTGTGGACGCAAGTCAGGTAGCAATAGGGGCAGCTCTACAACAACGAGTACAAGAACATTGGCAACCACTAAAATTTTTCTCTCAGAAGTTACAACCAGCGCAGCAGAAGTGGAGTGCATACGACAGAGAATTGCTGGCTATCTATGAAGCAATTAAACACTTTCGTCCACAAATTGAGGGTAGACCAGTTACTGTGTTTACAGATCACAAGCCCATAATTGCAGCATTTAAAACTACTAGTGACAAGTGCTCTCCAAGACAGTTTCGTCATATCTAGTTTGTGAGTCAATTTACGACCGACATTAGACATGTGAATGGGGCAGAGAATATAGTTGCTGACTATTTTTCACGGATTTGTGGCATATCAGAAGTTATAGACTATCATAAACTTGCAGAAGAGCAAACCAGAGACCCAGAACTGCAACAACTTCTAAATGATCCATTAACTGGGCTTAAATTTAAACAGATTACCGTACCCAACTGTGATGCTAGACTGTGGTGCGACATGTCACAAGGCAAACTAAGGCCATTTGTGTCTAGTAAATTTCGTAAAACAGCGTTCAACAGTGTTCACGGTCTTGCACATACGGGAGCCAATTCGACAGTTAAGTTGCTGACAGATCGTTTTGTGTGGCCATCAATGAAAAGAGATGCACGTGTTTGGACACGTACATGCATTCCCTGTCAGAAAAGTAAAGTGGGTCGTCATGTGCACGCAGAAGTAGGAGACTTTCAAGGAAATTCAGCTAGATTCTCTCACGTCCATGTCGACTTGGTAGGACCTCTACAGCAGTCAGAAGGTTACAGGTACTTGCTTACAGTCATAGACAGGTGCACAAGGTGGGCCGAGGCGATTCCTATAGCTGATATATCAGCAGAGACGACAGCGAAGACGTTTATAGGGACATGGATTGCACGCTTTGGTTGTCCACTCCATGTTACCACTGATCAGGGAAGACAATTTGAATCTGTACTGTTCTTAGAGCTCGCAAGAATGTGTGGTTTTCAGCGGCATCACACGACCACTTACCATCCAGCCAGTAACGGGATGGTCGAACGTTGGCACCGAACTTTGAAAGCAGCATTAATGTGTCACCAAGACAAGTGGACAGAAGCACTGCCTTTGGTGCTGTTAGGGCTGCGGACAGAATTTAAACCCGACATAGGTGCATCAGTTGCAGAAATGGTTTATGGTGAGGCTATTCGCATCCCAGCAGACTATTTGATACCAGTGTCACTACCTAGTGCAGAAGAGCTTCCTCAGCTGGTGCGTCAGTTAAGACAACACTGTGCTAAAATACATTGTCCACCACCTTCTCGTCATGGCAACCGTCAGGTATTCGTGCACAAAGATTTAAACACTTGCTCACATGTGATGCTTCGTGTGGATTCTGTCAAAGCTCCTTTACAGCCACCTTATACTGGTCCATTTCAAGTACTAGCAAGAAGTAAACATACCATGGACATATTGTACAATGGTGTCAATTGAGCGCGTTAAGCCAGCATGGGTTGGTTATACCTACAACAACAACAGACAATGAACCGATACTGCAGGAAGATGTGATCCCAGGGCACGTTGACACGTTACCTCAGACACCTCCTGTGACTTCACCACCACAGAATGAAGCAGAGGCGTCGCAGTTGGAAGTTTCACCACCGAAAGATCGTCCGATGCACACAAGAGCTGGGCGTCAGATCAAATTCAAGTATCAAGACATTCCAGGAGCTCCGCTCTTTAAGGGGGGAGCTGTGTGGCGATCTTAAGTTTGTGTGTTCTCATAATGACAAGTACGCGTGTGAGTAACCTCTGTGGTGGATAGTAAGTTAACTGATCTTTGCCGTTATTTTCTGATGATAATTTCTATGGATTTTTACGTTGCTATATCAATAAACATGTGTTATTCTCTGTGGTTTTGATGTCGTGTGAAGTTTTAAATAAAAGTATTCTTGTTAGGCATATTAAGTTCGTTTCACTAATGTGCGGTAGAATTACGACTACAATGTGTTCGTCAGAGATATAATATTGTAGCGCCTTTCAGTGATATATTTGAATATCGTTTGCGGAATGTGCTGCGAACAGAGTAATAAAGACACAACAAAATGTTAAACATAACTTCTTGATTGTTGGGCCCGCAGAGAAGTAAATGTCTCTAAAGGACATAGTATTAAGAGGTCCAGATCACTGCTATAATTAATATTTTTATTTTATTACACAACAGCTGTTTCAGCAGTTTGCCATTTTCAAGTGCCTGCGATTATGTGAGAATAATATAAATTACTTTTTGTCTTTTGTAAATGATGAGTTACATACGTAAAAATTTTCTACTTACAGCTGTGATGGTCTAGCGTCATATATAATGAATACACGGATTTTAAACATAAAAATCATTTATCTAACTTTATTGACTTCATCGACGAAAAAGGCTGAGTACATAACAATAAAGCAACGATAGCTATTATAAATAGCTAATAAAATAACCCTCTGACCTATTAAACATCTCTGGTATGATAGTTATTTACATTGTAAAACATCTTTGGCAAACTGTTACATTTAAAAAACGTGTTTATACAAAAAATAAAATTAAAATTAATTAACATCTCAGGTTGAAAAAATACAACAGCTAAATGCAATTAACATACTGCTATAAAGTATGATTATATAATAATAGTTATGCCAGATGTTATATATGACGCTAGACCATCATAGCTGTAAGTAGCAAATTCTTACGTATGTAACTCGTCATTTACAATACACAAAAGTTATTTATGTTATTCTTACATAATCGCAGGCACTTGAAAATGGCAAACTGCTGAAACAGCTGTTCTGTAATAAATAAAAATATTAATTATAGCAGTGACATGGACCTCTCAATACTATGTGAAACATAATTCAGTACCTATTTACGGATGTCACGTTTATGATGTAATATCTCCTGAATTATGTGTCCTACAAAAACATTATTTACGATGTTCCTAGAGTGGAATATTAGGAAACTGCCTGCGAAATATGTTGTAAATACGATTTGGTAGTAAAGACGTAGTAAATTACAACCTTATGCTTACTAGGGCGAATGTTCATGTATTTCTTTGTCTTTGACGTCATAGCATCTGAACTATATGTCGCAATACGATATTATTTCCAAGATGTACATGTAAAATGTCTGCAAAATACGTCGCGAATAGTTAGTAGGAAAGGCGTACTCAATCAAAACGTCATGCATGCTGAGGCGGTTTTTCATGAACGTAATTTTTATGACCCCATATGTCATGAACAGTTTGTCGTACTATGATAAAATTTTGAACATACGTTCAATGTTATTTGTTTATATTGTCTGTAACATTTTTCGTGAATACAATTAATAGTGTACGAGTAATAAATTGTGACGTCATGCCAAATGCCGAAATTTTACTGCATGAACGCCGAAGAAGTAGTAAGCGACAAACTTTTTTCCTTTCATCATTTTGCTGGGGTTGGCAGTTTTCTAGAGATTTGAAATTATGGTAAAAGTTTGTTGCAAGTCGCTAATTGCTCTCCTTCTCAAACAGTGGACTGATTAATTCTCACTATCACGCGCCGCAAGACGGGGAAGTTTTCATTGTTTATGAAATCATATCTCCTGAACTACTGGCCGTATCGCAAAATCTTTTCTTAGCTGTCGACTGCTACCTGTAAACTACATTCCTGCCAAATTTCAGCTTCATAGGTGAAGTAGTTTTCGAGATTTCGTATTTAGTCAGTGAGTGAGTCAGTGAGTAGTGAATGAGTGTCCTTTCGCTTTTATATAGAGATTTGTTTTTGGAAACGAAAACGCCGTTTGCCTGCCGCAATTAACTTGTTTTTCCCAGACGCGTTTCGCATTTATTTACTTGAAGCCATCATCAGTGGATCGATTTCTGGGTTAACGTCTTCCGAGTTTGGATTTTGTTGTTCTCCCTGCTTGCTCCAGCCCATAAAAAGTCCCGGTTCTAATTCAGCCAATTATCAGGCAAGTTGATAGTGGAGCAAAGGCGGATTTCAATTGGGAATAAGTGGGAGGGGCTTACCAGTTCCGACATGCGTCTCACATACAAGGAAAGGCTCCCGGAAACCATGGTCGGAACCGGGGGGGGGGGGGGGGGGGGAGGAGATTGGGACTAATTTAGCACAATTTTTCCATTTAGGTAATTTCTGCGACTTCAAGCTGCGAGACATAAATATGACACATTCGGAAAGTAAACAAAACATATACAATAAATTACGTAAATGGAAGAATTTTGCGACTTCAGCCTGTGACCTGATGGGAAGAACAACAAAACTCAAACTTGCACCATGATAAACCGTAAACCAACGCACGTATGATGTCTTGAAGAAAAGAACGCGAAACACGTCTAGGTAAAATAAATATATTGCATCAAGGAAACGGCGTTTTTATTTCAAAAAACAAAGAATTTGTCGCTTGCTGCGGATGATGGATACACAAACTTGAAATCTATATATATTATAAAATTGAATGGATGTGTTTTGTGTGTGTGTGTGTGTGTGTGTGTGTGTGTGTGTGTGTGTGATCCACATTCCATCGTAAACTACTAGACCGATTTCAGCGAGAATTCCTAACGGTAATGCAACAATCGCTGTAGGGATAAGAACAACTTACGGGATTCAATTCAGAAGATATGATGTCATAAACAATGGAATGTTCAATTGTTTGTAGACGTAAGGAACCAAACTACTGTGATCATCGTTCCCTAGACTTATAAACTATTTAAACTAACTTATACCAAGGACGTAACACACGCACCTATACCCGAGGGAGGACTTGAACGTTCGGCGGGAGTGACTGCGCAAATCACAACACGACGCTCCAGAACACATGGCCATTCCCGTGCGGCGATAAACAAATGAAATACGCAAAAAACTGCGACCACATGAGACAAACTTATAACCTGAATTCAGCCGAACTTGTTACACATATTCTTTACTACTATGCAACAATACCCGTGTGGATAAGAACCATTTAAGATACATAGTTCCGCAGATATGATATCATAAACAATGACAGTCACATAAAACTACCACATCATATTACGTTTTATTAACTATTTAAGAATGAGAGCACTTAGAAACTCGTAACAAACGTTACACATAAATTCAAATTATTAAGAAACTTTTTCTTGCTGACATGGTGTTAAAGGAAAGAAATTTCTCGCTACTTTGCTGCTGATTATGCAGTAAAACTAGATCGTTCGGAATGAAGTTAGAAGTTTATTTCTTCTACACAAGTTATTGTATTCGGGAGACATTTTACCCATAGACCTCATATACCACTGATTGTACCTGTGAAAGTATATCAGAGTACGACAAGCAGTTCAGGTGATATGACGTCAAGCACAATGAGATGCACTAAAAACGACCCCGTCACGCTTGAGGTTGTAATTTATTACATATTTACAAGCAGCTCTATTCGCAGGAGACAGTTTTATAATATTCCACTCTACGTACATCGAAAATTATATTATTTTAGAATTTATTATTCGCGAGATATGACATCTTGAGGATTGAGCTGCGCGAAGACGGAACTGAAACGGACAGAGATCTGGAGAGAAGACGATGGACAAGGGGGAGAAGAAGGTGGACTAAGATGAGAGAAGGAATTAACGCGAGGATCGATTAGTAAAGTGACCGCCGCGGCGGAGTGGCCGAGTGCATTGAGGCGCTATGCTCCTATGCGCAAGGTCGTTCCCCGTCGGGGGTTCAGATCCCTCCTCGGGCATGGATGTTTGTATTGTCTTTGGTATAAGTTAGTTTATAAGTAGTTTGTAAGTTTAGGGACTGATGACAACACAGTTAAGTCTCATATGTTTAACAAAAATTTGAACAGTAAAGTGACCAAGAGATTAAAAGCAAGTGCAAAATGATTTAGATATCAGCATGGTGCAAAAAAAGGCAATTGGCTGATAATAATGAAAAGTGTGACGTCATCCATATGACCAATAAAGAAAATCCTGTAAACTTTATTTACACGATAAATCAGTCAAACCTACAGGCCGTTCAATTGAACTAAAAACCTAGGACTTAAAATTACGAACAGCTTAAATTGGAAAGAACAAATAGAAAAATTGTAGGGAAAGTTTCGTTTCATTGGTAGGACAGTTAGAAGATGCTACAGTTCTATTAAGGGAACTGCCTACACTACACTTGTGCGTCCTATTTTGGAGTATTGCTGTGCATTGTGGGATCCACCCCAAGTGGGACTGACAGACGATTTAGGTAACAGAGAAGGGCAGCGCGTTTTGTATTATCTCGATATAGGGGGAGAGTGTCACGTAAATGATAGAGTTGAGGTGGAAATCACTAAAAGAAAAGCGTTATTCGTTGAGACGAGATCTATTTGCGAATTTTGTTACACCATTCTCTTCCGAATGCAAAAATATCTTGTTAGCACCTATCTACATATGAAGACATGATCATCCAAATAATGTAAGGGAAATCAGATCGAAAAGAGAAAGATTTAGGTGTTCCTTTGTTCCACGAGCTATTAGAGCATGGAACTGTAGAGAAATATCATAAAAGCGTTACGAAGAACCCTCTACCACTGGTGGACTAAGGCTGTCGGAGGCCCAGGGCGGCGTCAAAAGAAAATGATGTCCTCCGTCCACTTGAAAATATATGTATTACTATAAAAAAGTAACTTTTCATATTTGGAAGCCTCCAGGCCAAAAGGCACAAGACGGCCTAAAAGAAGGAAAAAAAATAGCTTCTCTTCCCCTCCTCCTGCCTTAGACCGCCACTGCCCTCTGTCATGCACTTCAATGTGACTTGCAGAGTATATATGTAGATGCAGAATCCAAACGAATACAAGCAAGCATGACAGCCTTACCAATGATGGCTAACGACACATCTTTTGTGTTACACTGCGCCTTAATCCGTTTCTTGCATTATCCCCCGTAATAAATCATATCTGGTTGACAATGCTCTTTAACAGCGGACGTTATCTACCAGAGGCATGTACAAACTGAGAAATATCTTTCCAAAGTCAGGCAATTGTAAGATAACAGAAATACCGGGGAATCTTTATTCTATGGTAAACAGATATGAGGAACTTTGCTTGCCAGCAAGCAGACATGAAGCCGACGGCTGGTTTTCACAAGACAGCTGGACCTGGGTAATAGCCATCGCGTAAGGGGGATATATGCAAAAGGACCAAAAATATATTTATTTTTTATTTTTGGATGCATTTATCAGTGAAATCTATTGACAACTCTTTCCCAAAGTTTCACTTTCGAAATCGCTTGCTAAATGACGAAAAAAATATCTTTGTTGCTTGACGTTTTCCTTCTGCATTCCCGTAGTAACTATTTTTGTTGCCTTAGTTGGATCTTCGTAATTTTTAAGTTCGTTGGCATGCGAAACGTCTAACAAAACGACAACAAGGCTGCGATGTATTACTCTGGTCTTGTTTGCGATCACTGAACAGCTTATTGTCAATAGCTGTGCCCTGTGGAATTGTTTGCTTTGATCTGTCTTTTAAAAACATTAACTGTTCTATGAACCAAATTTGTGACAGTCACATTGTGTACGGAATGTTTGCATGTGAAGGGGAGGAAGAAATTTGCTGTGTGGGATACTGAGTATGCCGCTACCATGCCATAGGTGCACGGAGATAAATAAAGAATTGCTGACGGCAGGCCCAGAGGGATAACAATTCCTCCACCCGCCCGTTAATGTGTCATCAATGCTATCAAGCTTACATTTAGGTTCCTGGAAACTCTTGATCTAAGGAAGAGTATTTTGTGGCAAAACACATAATCTGAATGCGTCTCTGAATGCTCGTATCTGGAAGCATTGGCCCAAGACAACATTTCATCACCTATAGTTCTCAAACTAGCTACACTGTGATTGTGTTTAATGATGGAAACTCAGGGAGAGTGACAAAAGATTATAAATTAATGCGTTACAGAGTATGTTTGTTTGTTGTCAAGGTTATGTTTCGAACTAAAATTATAAGAATCATTTCACTGAACTTGCTATGAAAAATTATTGAACCTAGATAAAATATATATCACAGTAAATAATGTCTAATTAACAACTTAGAGCGACTGTTCCAAGAAGAAAACTGAACAACAAACATTGGTACCGTTTTGCATGGAATTTGGCTACAGAAAATGGTCTTATGTTCAACGACGTAGTAAGATATTCTTTCAAGGGACACCTTTGACCTCGAACGCTCGGAACCGCACGAAACCATACTTGGAACAACAGGCAATCTTAAACAGGACATTGCAAAACGTAGCATTGTACCTGAAGTAACAATTTAACAGAGAGAAACAAAGAAACAACATATCCAACGCCGCTGCGGAATAGCCGAGCGCATTGAGGTGCTATGCTACGATGCGCGAGGCCGTTCCCCGGCAGGGGGTTCGAATCCCCCCTCGGGCATGGATGTTTGTGCTGTCATTAATATATCTTTATAAGATTAAATATAAATTCAGTAACCCTGAGACAGTTTATCGTCTCGGATATGTCCAAGACATTACAGATAAAGGAGAAGCAATGAATTAAAATTTGTGATGCGACCGGGAATCGAACTCGGACCTAATTGCTTACTAGGCAGGAGAAGTCTGCAAATCGCCGTTTTCGCTCGCTCGTACTCGGTCGAGTGCGCAACGCTCGGCGGCGGCGCGGCGAGTGTGTACGCTCGCAGCGAGCGTGTTGACACTCGAACGAAGCTACGTGGGGCGGGGCGGGCAGAGGCCGCACACCGTACGGCTGCCGCTGTACTCACAAGGAAACCTCCCGAAGTCACTCTCCGATTTTTATGAAATTTGCTTATTTTATAATACATGAAAAACTATGGGACATGTAATTTTTTTAGCGGAGGAAAAACATATTTAAGGGGTGAAACGGCCCCTCCAAAATTGGGTTAAATTAGAAAAATGGCGATAACTTAGAGATTAGTGAAGCGATTTTAATGATTTTTGGTATGAAGGTATCTTTTGATAAAAGACAAATTTCATAGATTCAACTTCGATTAAATAAAAAAAAACACAAAAAAAATTGGTCACTTTAGGGGTAGTTGCCCCCCTAATTGTCGCTCCCCCTGTAATGTACCTAGGCCGATCTCTTATCAAAAGATACTTTCGTACTAAAAGATCATTAAAATCGCTTATCAAGATTTTTCTATTTTAGTCCCAATTTTGGAGGGACCGTTCCACCCCTTAAATATATTTTTACCACGCTTAAAAAATAAATAAATAAATAAAAATAAAAATAAAAATACGGGTCCCACGCCGGCCGTGGTGGCCGAGCGCTCTGCGGCGCGCCAGTCACGGTCTACACGGCCACTACGGTCGGGGGTTGAATCCCCCCTCGGGCATGGATATTTGTGCCGTCCTTAGTATTAGCTAGTTCATAAGTAGTTTGTAAAAAAAAAGTTCAAATGTTTGTTAAGCTTATGGGACTTAACTATGGGGTCATCAGTCCCTAAACTTACAAACTACTTATGAACTATTTACGAACTAGGACGGCACAAATATTCATGCCCGAGGGGGGATTCGAACCCCCGACCGTAGTGGCCGTGCAGACCGTGACTGGAGTGCCTCAGTCCCCTCGGCCATCGCGGCCGGCCAGTAGTTTGTAAGTTTAGGGACTAATGACCCCGTAGTTAAGTCCCATAAGCTCTACAAACATTTTATTTGAACGGGTCCCTCAGTTTTCATGTATTATAACAAATCCAAATTTCATAAAAATCGGAGAGTGACATTTGGACAGGTTTCCTTGTCAGTCGCTACGTCAGCGGCTCTGTGGCTCTGAGGTGTGGGCTGCTGTTGCGTCTGACGCAACCCCGCTAACTTAAGTAACTAAAGTCAGTTATGCTGTAGAGGTGTATTCCTGAATAGTAGCATGTAACCGCAATATCATTATACCGCAAACGAGACAAAAAGGTTGTTTTCACTAACTAGAACATTTGAAAGTAATGGCAAGGATCTAAAGAGAAACGACGGAACGTACAACGTTTTTATTGCAATGTACAAAAGTGAAAATTACCGTACAACAAAGTATACATCGAAAAGTAACATTATCCCCAAACTATTCGTTAGTGGGATTGTAATTGCAATGTATTGTTAAAATATCATTGACACGTTGTAGATCGAGTCGAGTTCTTCTATCAGAGAACATATTCCCTGCCGCACTGAAAGTGCGTTCACTAGGTGCATTTGAGGCGGGCACACAAAATACTGTTTGCCAATACATCTAGCTTAGGAAAGAGAGTACTTTTGCGTTTCTACCATTCAAGCAGATCGTCGTCATCACCATCAATTCGTGCTAAATAAAGGTCCACCTCATTGGTGGAGTGCGCCTCGCGTATTTCACAGTCCAGCCATTCCAAAAGCATGCACTTCATTCTTTTGGCTGGTGCACCCAGGTGACATTCTTCAGACGAGCCTAAATAAATATAACACAGATATCACTGAAACAGCAGGAGCACCATAATATCGTACAGCTGTGTAAAGTAAACAGTTGGAATAAAACAGGTACAGGATATATGAGCATTAGACCGGCATATGACCCTGACGACGGAAGAAAGTGCGGATCCTATATATTGTACAAAAGCTTGCATGCGTTCTTTATTATGTAGATAAGAAAGACGACAGTGGCAGTGGGGAATATATGAATGTTGCAATTGGAAAAATTCCCATTAAGGACTCACTCGGAAAAGTTAGAGGTGCAACAACTACGCACAGTGACAAAAGGCTACGGGAATATGTATTAACGGGGTACAACGGAGAGAGAGATGCACAAACCTAACCTAACGGGTGTACATCAATATTGGAGTATTTAATATCAATATAAAAGACGGTCAAAGTATTCCAGGACTTGAGAGTGATAAGAGGAATGGATATAAAATACAACCATTTGCTCGTTAAGACGGCAAGTAACACCTACCACTAAACAGGAACTAACAGTCCACAAAATGGGAACAAAAAAGTAAGAAAGATCATGGAAAACTCATTTAGTAAATGATCTTAGCACAGAAACTTTATGTCAATCACGTATAATAACTTGTATGGTAAAGTACAAAATGCGAAACTGAATAGCTAGTTCAACTGGATCGAGAGAACAGCTTTCGAAGCACTCGGGAAAGGAAACAATTCAAAATTTCGCAGTCAGGTTTTATTTTCTAGCGTCTAGTTTGCTCCCGACACTCGCCTTGCATTCGAGTGGCGCTGCGGTGGGCGACCGAGTGGCGAGGGGGCAGTGTGGACGGTCGGGCCAGTCGAGCGTGCGCCGCACGCCTTGCCGCAAGCTGCAGTACCGACACCTGCCGGACTGTCGTAGAACAACATGTACCACGCGATTCGAGCGAGCAACCGAGCGAGGCGCAGACCTCTACTAGGCAGACCAACACATCACTAACGCTTCAGGCGCCTCGGAATAGTCTACATACGACTTCCCACCACATCAAAAACTTTAATTCAGCTTGTGTGTTCCATAGATAATTGTCATTACTGCCAAGGCTCTCCATGCAGCGGAATAGCACCTCGGCAATGGAAATGGTGGAACATTCCTGATAATATGATATAAATATCAATTCATATATAAATTCAGTAACCCTGAGACGGTTTTTCTTCTCGAATATGTCCAAGATATTACAGATAAAGGAGTAGCAATGAATTAAAATTTGTGATGGGGCCAGGAATGGACCCCGACCTCCTTGCTTACTAGGCAGATGTCTTACTGTTAGACCACCACATCACTATCGCTTAATGCGTTTGTAAGTTTAGGGACTGATGACCCTGCCGTTAAGTCCCATAAGCTTAACAAACATTTGAACATTTTGGGGAAAAAAATGTTCAAATGTTTGTATAGCTTATAGGACTTAACTACAGGGTCATCAGTCCCTAAACTTACAAACTACTTATGAACTAGCTAATGCTAAGGACGGCACAAATATCCATGCCCGATGGGGGATTCGAACCCCCGACCGTAGTGGCCGTGCAGACCGTGACTGAAGAACATTTTGTAAGATATCAATACCATAGAAAGGAAATTACATGTAATTTAATGGTGTCGGTGTATCATTACATATTCAATCAGCAGCGCCAAAAACTCTCTGCTTAAAGTACTTATAATAGTTGAAAAAACACATACACCCCAGTACCACACACCTGAAAGAAATTATATTAATCCTCAAAGTGCAGATGCGGGATTTTGATAACGTGGTTAAAAAAAAGTGGGAAAGAAAAATGTGCAGACCTCATTAAACCCACGTTATCACATTCCAAATCACTTTCGAATTCACACAGTTCAATATAAAAAGCCACACTAATTAATTTTTCAAATGATGATATTGGTATGTCAATATCACACTCTGGATTTCGGCAAGCATACTGCAACCTAGGCTTATAAGTAGATGCAGAAAATTGATTGTAAATCACAGAGTCAAGTTTCACGATGAAATAACGATGATGTATCTTCACTTGTGGCTTGGCACCTTGTAGTCTTACAAAATCAGTACTCCTTCTGATATCTCTATCTATATAAAAGCGAAAGGACACTCATTCACAAACTGACTCACTCACTAAACACAAAATCTCTAAAACTGCTTCACCTATGAAGCTGACATGTGGCAGTAATGTAGTTCATCGGTAGAAGACGTCGGCTAAGAAAGGATTTTGCCATAAGGCCGATAGTTCAGGAGATACGTCGTCAAAACAATGGCAACTTCCCCGTATTGAGGCACGTGATAGCGTGACTTTATCAGTCCACTATTTGAGAAGGAGAGGACGTAGCGACTTGCAACAAACTTCAAACATAATTTAAAACCTTTAGGAAACTTTTTCTCGCTAACAAACCCAGAAAAATGATGATAGGAAAAAAGTTTGTCGCTTATTTTTTCGGCTTTAATGAAGTAAAATTACGGCATGTAGCATGACGTTACAATTTATTACTCGTAAACTATTACTTTTATTCGCGAGAAATGTTACAGACAGTATACACACGTACCACTGAACGTACGTTCGAAATTCTATTCGCGTCGTATTTTGCAAACGTTTTACATATGCACCACTGGATGTACCTTCGAAATAATATCGTATTAGGACATATAGTGTAGGTGCTTTGACGCAAAGACTTTGAAATTCATTACACTTCGCCCTAAAAAACATGAGGTTGTAATTTACTACGTCTTTACTACCAAATCAATTTACAACACACTTCGCAGGCAGTTTCCTAATATTTCTCTCTACGAACCTGGTAAATAATGCCTTTGTAGGACCCATAATTTAGGATATATATATATATATATATATATATATATATATATATATATATATATATATATATAAAGGTCACTCACTGACAAAACACGCAATCTCTAAAACTACTGCGAAATATTGTCAGTATGTAGTTTACAGGTAGAAAACGTTAGCTAAGAAAGTATTTACGATAGAAC
This sequence comes from Locusta migratoria, assembly GCA_026315105.1. Lineage (NCBI taxonomy): Eukaryota > Metazoa > Arthropoda > Insecta > Orthoptera > Acrididae > Locusta > Locusta migratoria. Next base: position 331,662,459 of record CM048746.1, on the reverse strand, counting down.
TGAATGAAGGTACATGGCGGAGGAGCCGGCCGCGGTGGCTGAGGGGACTGAGGCGCTTCAGTCACGGTCTACACGGCCACTACGGTCGGGGGTTCGAATCCCCCCCTCGGGCATGGATATTTGTGCCGTCCTTAGTCTTAGTTAGTTCATAAATAGTTTGTAAGTTTAAGGACTGATGACCCCGTAGTTAAGTCCCATAGACATACAAACATTTGAACATTTTGAACATGGCGGAGGATACTTTCCCTACAGACTGACGAAATCTACAGTTTCATTGCGACCTTCACGAAACTTTGCACGCTTGACCTTCAAAAGGAAGGTCATCGTCTACCTAAAGTTTCATACGGTGCCTGGGGGAGAGTATCTTTCAAGATAAAAACGGATCCCTAAGTATGTTGGTCGCTCCATAACTTGAGAACGACTCGACCGATTCCACAGATCCTTTTTTGTTGTTTTCGTTATTTTCAGAACACAGGTTGTATGAATAAAACTGGAAAATTTGAGAACAAAGTGCGTTTTTCAGTGTGACTATGTTTCTATTGCATACCAATTTATAGTTTTGTTCCGATATTTACGAAATTTTGCACACTTCAACATAAAAACAAGAGGAATGTCACAGTCTGTATAAAATTTGGTTCGGTTCACAGTGGAGGGTACTTAACATACGAACTTTGACAAAATAAATAGGTTTCCTCAGATCTTGATGAGTTTTTGCACACACGACACTTATACCAAGAGGAAGGTCACAAGATACATACATGATCGTATGGTACATCATGACAGAGGGTACTTTGCAAAAAAAAACATTGCCGAGAAAGGGAAAGGTGGAAACGAACAGAGACATGGGAAAGAAAGAGATGAATGCAGATAGAGGAGTGTAGAATAAATAAACACCCGGCAACGCCGGGTTTACAGCTAGCAGAGTTTATATTGCCGAAAGGAGTAAGCATCAAGGCATCAAGAGGTTGGCAATATTTTGTTGTTTTCGGTGTCAAGATTTTCAGCGCAACTTCCGTCTTTGGAAAACTTGCATCTAGAAGGGTACGATCTGTATGACCCGCCCAGGACTCACACAATACATTTTCGCCAAGGACCGAAGTTAGAAAACGTTTAGTGCGGTCTTTAGTCATTTTTCCACTTTTACTTGCTTCCACACGAACGTTTGGTGGGCACGTTGTTTCAAGTTTCTTCAAAACATTTGTATCGATAGCGCCTTGCGTCTCTTGAAAAAAGATATACAACTTGTTTGTTAGTCTACCTGCCATTGATAAGGCCACATCAATTGTGTAGCTGTGGGTAGAGCTATGAACAGACTGCAACACACTACCTGCAGGTTTCTCTCCTCTGTATGACTGTGTTGATCTGATAACATTTCATACTGTTATTGACTCCGGTCACTGTTCCAAACATTAAGTTTCTCAACAACCTCGTCTGTTATCAAGATGTTCACTTCGCCGCGGTGGAGTAGCTAAGCGGTCTAAGGCGCCTCGCAGCGGAGCGCGCGGTTGCTCGCCGTCGGAAGTTCGAGTCCTCCCTAGAGCATGGGTGTGTTGTCCTTAGGTTAGTTTCACTTAGTTTAAGTAGTTTGCAAGCTACGGACTGATGACCACGGAGTTTGGTCCGATAGATTTACAAACATCTGAACAAACAAACAAGGTGTTCACTTCCCCCAAAAACAGTTGTGCCTTTTGACGTATAATGTTGTAAAGTTACGAGTTGATCGTCGGCTTTTGGGTGGTGTGCGAGGTGCAACTATGTGGGAAATGGGAAGCACAGGGGGTTGAGTGGCACACCCCTCCTAACAATGTGCCCTAAAAGAGACAAACCAACACCCAACAATAAAACTGGGGAAATCTAACTACTGAATCAGATCCAGGTTAAAATGTACATAATTTATTTCACAAAAGAATCCAAATCCATTAACTGACAAAATAGGAACAGTTTTAAAAGCTTTAAAAATGTCAAACACTTTCAGTTTAGAATGCATGAAAAATACAAAAATGACACTAATAAATGACTGGGAAGTTCCTACTATAACTGTAATTCCGGACAGTGGCAAATAACTCACAACACGAAGGATACCAAGGGAGCGTGCTATAATTACGTGCGCTTTCCACATAAAATTATGTTTAAGAAAACCGTCAAAAGAAAGAATCCTTTCTCTCGCCCAGATAAGCAGTTGCAAGCAATACTTCACCAAATGCTGCTGATGCCGGCGTCGCTGGAACTGGGACGGCGGCAGTGCGTGGGAGTGTTGCAAATCGCGGTCCGATCGAAAGAAAAAGTCTCCCGATAGAAGCGTAAATGCTCTACTCTCAGCAACTGTGTCCACGGTACGCACACAGTGTCTAACGAAACCACAGGCTCGGCTATGTCTCTTCAACTCAGACTATGTGTAAGACACAAGATTGTCGAGTGCGCAATTGACACCAGAGCTAGAAATAACGTTATCAGCGCGTCGGTGCTGCTGATTCAAACTGGCCGAGCCTATTCACACCTCTATGGTACTCAGGTCGACAGACACAAGTTTCAGATGCTGTCTGAAAAGTGAATCTGAAACTCCAAGTCCACAAAGCACAACAGGGAAAAAAAAAGCAAGTCGGCCGTCTAAGACGAAGTCCCTTCTGGACCGCTACTCCGCACTCTGCTCGCAAAAGCGAGGCTACCCTCTAACTATACCCGGGCCGCTGAAACATTGCACTTGACGTTTCGCGTTGCGGCGAGTTAAGTTGGCTACACTGCATTAGCGACGTTGCAACACTAGCCTCTATACACATAGCAGACGAAACGGTTTTCAGTTGCATCTCGTAAATGTAAGCTATTCAGCAATAAAAGTGCATATAATAATTCGTTCTTGAGCAACAATAAATTAACGGCATATTAATAAGGACCAGAGCACAACAATGCACACGCTTTCAATAACGGAGGAAAGCAATATAGAAAATAAGCATTGGATCTCGACAGATACGAAATAAACAATAATCAAGGTAGTAACTTCTCTCTCTATGTTTTATAACAAGAATGCTTATCACTCACCAATTTACGGCGACAATGGTACAATTACATCCAGCTCCCAATCTTTACTGTTGTCACTGCCAAAATCGTCATCACCAAGACAAATCATTAGCCGTTCATGATTACTGATGATTCCTTCCACTGTTTGCGCTGCCCGAATCAGTTTTTCAACGTGCTCGACCCTTTTCTTTTTCCAAGATTCACATTGACAACAGCTTCATGCAATAGCATTTTCACCTTTCTTCCTTAAGTAATTCCTCACGTCAGTCCATACCAATTTTATAGGGTTAAAAAGGCAGTGAAATGGGGCTTATTTATTACATTGTGACGCTGCTCCTTTGCGATTTCGTCTACTGCATATGTGGGTGTAATAGGCTTATTTTGTTTCACGAGCGATTATAAAAGAAGTTTTGACACTGACATACCTGCAGAAATATTTCTTTCTTGTAACCACTGCACCCTAACTTCTTTCCCATCGTTTGAAGCGAGAATTAACTTCCTGCTCAGAGCATAAGCTTCGAAGTTTTTATTCATACGAAATGGAGAACTTACTCAGAAAACGTCATGACAAGTCTTTTCGGTGACATTATCCAATTACTTGAACTCGGGAAGTCAAGTTAAACCACTCACAGTAAAACAAATCGCAGCGAAAAAAACACAAACACAACATAAACACGCGATAAACACGATATACAACTTTGTTTACGGTAGAACTGAACAAAGCCGGCAACGCGGTAACGTTGACGTCACGGCACGTTATCACTGGAAGTGTTTATCGCCCTGTGATTGGATCGTTCCTAGCGGCTAGCGCCTCTCGCTTCTTGCTCTTCACTTGTTATTTGTAAACGTCAAGTGCAAAGTTTCAGCGGCCCGGGTATAGAAAGCAAGAGCCAATCGCTCTCTAGGCACCAATTTTCCTCCAATGCGCGGGAAGGCCACCAAGATACCTTCGAAAAACTGTCCTCCCGCTCCCGTCCAATGACGATCGTTCCCACGCAACACGCCCCACATCGCCGTTGGCGCGGTACGTATTCCTCCGCGGGTCGGTCACTGATCTGAACTTAACGGTACGCCTTGGTGAGGCGCTGCCGTTCCCAGGGTGATTACGACGCAAATATCGACGCCCCTTGATGCGCACCGCACCGGCACCATGTCCCCCGGCCTGAGGGTCGGCAGCAGGTACCAGCGCAATGGGGTCTACTGACCGCCACTGCGCGGCCCTCACGCTGTGTAATGAATGGATGGCTTCCCCGAAGTCCATCTCACATGGACTCGGCGCCTCTCTCTCTCTCCCTGTAGTGCCACCCAGAAGTGCTTTAGAAACAGACAGGATTCACTGGCTTGGCCTCCCCGTCGAACTCAAAAGGTTGAAAATATAAGTAACCTGTAAAATTAAAAATAACGTTGGCGGGCACTTCTCGACACCTTCAATATCATCTTCTACGTCCTTACGTGTGACAAATGCAGTAATATGCCTGGATGAAATGCTATATTCAGCCATGATATGGTTGATAAACGAAATGGACACTACGTTAACTGAATCTTCCGTCGCTTCTTGGTAGAACTTATTCATTATGAAGATTAAAATTCACAATTTTGTGTTTGTTCAACGGTTTTGTTTATTTAGTGAATCGATTTTTGGCTTATTAGGCCATCATCAGACATTTACTGAAGTTAAGTCAAAGAACTTGTGTTTTCATTAAAACAGAAGATATGTTACATACAAAAAAGTAAATTAACTTCTTTGACGGAGCACAGTACTATTAAGTTACAGATGTCATTCAAATATTTATATACACTGCAACTGCTCCATCAAAGAAGTTAATTTACTTTTCTGTATGTAACATATCTTCCGTTTTACTGACAACACAAGTTCTTTGACTTATCTTCAGTAAATGTCTGATGATGGCCTAATAAGACGAAAATCGATTCGCGAAGTAAACAAAACCGTAGAACAAACACAAAATTGTGTATTTTTATCTTCGAAATGGACGCTTTGAAATTGAACAAGCCAACCGTTTTAGTCTCTTCTAGTGCCCACATCTGCAGCTGCCAATAGTGAAATGTAGATCAATACTTCCTTGCACTATCAAATGGCGATATTACATATTCTTTTATAGTTTGTAATTGTGATAGTCTGTTTCCTTTGAAACGAGCACCTACTCCCCGTTTCCTAGACACATAATTTAGAATTAAACTGCAATTTGATTTATTTTTGATGCGCTTATAGCGTTTCATTAGTTTGCTATGAAAAATTGAAGCCACGATTATAATAGTCCTCATGAACGTTCTCTAGTACGCTGTCATAAATATCTTGTAATACACTGGACCTCATCTGTTTGGCTGGCGAGGGATCTTACTCACTGTGACTCGACAGTTCCTGTTGCTCTGTAGACGAATGTCGTGTACTGCTTGAAGAACCACCTTCAGGTTCAGGTTCCTCCTGTCCTCCAAATTCCACAAATCTATCCAGCGTAACAGCGTGTTTTTCTGCCCTGTCGTCATTATATTTCTGAATTATTATGTTATATAATATATCCGCGACTCTATATCCTCGGCTCCTATGTCATTTCCATAATCTGCACGTCGCATCTTGGTCCCTAATATTTGTACCACATGCGTAGGATTAATTCTGTTCATAATATCACTGCACTGTACCCAATTTACACAGTAACTCGCTGGCAAACACTCCAAGAGACAAATACGTACTGCAGCTATAACACTCACGCAACTGGAGAACTGTTTCGGGCAGCTGCACTATGCCACCATCTAGTGACGCTAGCAGAGTAGGGCGGCGTTCTGAATGGAAATGACACACACCACTGTTTTGTTGATTAGTGCTTGTTATTCTAAGCATAGTTTCGTGCGGTTCCGAGCATTCGAAGTCAAACGTGTCCCTTGTTAGAAAAGAGAGATTACGTTGTTTAATCTTGTAATAGATAAAGTAATTTTTTGGTAAAAAAACATTATTAGAAGCACACATACACAGGAATACTGAAAACAACAGAGAGAAGAAAGACACAAACGGCAAATAAGTACACTGAGATCCAACATGCAAATGATTAGTGTTGGGTGGCAATGCACGTGACAACAGACCGTGCGCTTTCGCTGCTACTTGGCAGTGGATCGTATTTAAACAGCGCATAGTAGACGAGTTATGCATGAGACGGTCACACTAGATACCAGGAGTACGTTACTAGACGCGAAGTGTGGGACGACGAGTTTCAGAGGGCCATCGTCATGAAGAACGCTACTAGGTCGATCGTCCAGAGTTTTCCGTCGGATCATGATAGGAGCGACGGACACGAGATTGCATTCATGTGCGACATATCGTATCTAGAGTGACCAGGAAGACGACAAGGTGAGAGGACACAAGGAAAGCGCGGCAAGCGATCAGGGATACTACAGTAACTCACTCCACGGTACAAGCAGATATACTGGAATCAGTTATTCCATGCGCCCTTGTCTTCTTCTGGGTTAACTGCGAGACATAATCAACTACGTCAGGTGCCAAGTTAGAGCGACATGGACTGCCACAGGCTGGCGAAACGTGGTGTTTTTAGTGATGAACCCCGATTCCTCGTGAGGACTGTAACATCCGCGTACAAACGAACCAGCGCGAGGGTCGTTTACAGAGACTGAAAATTTCCACAAGAGGAATATTAACGTTGTACTGGCAGATTTCAACTATCACGGCATTTCTTAAGGTTATGAAGAGACAAATGATGGCGAAATGGTGTATATCTGGGCAGACCAAGCTAAATTGATAGTGATATATGATCCACCGGAAGATGGAGGCGAGGATATAACACAGATAGCATTTTTGTCCCTGAAATGATAACCCAACAAAGCGCAAAGCAAATCTAGGTCTCAGTTCCAAGATCTTAACACAGACTAATAACTTGCTGGATCACGGCAGCAATCACATGATATAACAATCTTTAAAAGAAGTTTCAGTTTCCGAAAAAGCTCTTTGAGAACTCTTCACGGAAGACCATGACAAGGCAATCTTGGAAATAAAAGCATACGAAACATTTATAGACCTCGTTCACATCTCACGATGAACATACTTAGAGGATGTCGCACACAGTATTTCGCCGGGCTCAACGATAGCATCAAGGAAGCATGAACAACTCTACAATAATGACCCATTCGCAGGGGAACCGTCGAGGTAGGCTAGGTAGTGATGTGTGGTATTGCTGAAGCAATGGTGCAACTTCCAACAAGAGACAGATATGAAGCACAGCAGCAGAAGGGTATGGAAACTGGTTAAAAGCCTAAGCAACGACCCTGCAGAACTCTCAGAACCACATCCAAATTGTAGTAAATTTACCACTAATCAGATAGGTCAAACTCTATTTATGAATGGCAAAAACAAACAGCAGATCATAAATTGCAAAATCAAAAGAAATTTGAATGCAGACATCTGATTCCTAGCTCTACCGGTTTCCATTCAGGAGCTACAAGATGCCATTGATGAACTAAAATGAATAAGACCGCCGACCTGGACAATCTGAGATCTAAGCGAATGAAGCTCTTTGCACCGGGATCACAGGCGTGGATACTCGAGCTAATGAGCAACTGTATTACAATGAAGCAAATACTTGATCGGAGGAGGAAAGCTCGGGTTATTGCGTTATAAAAACCAGGATAAAACCCAGATGAAGCAAAAAATTTTCTGCCGGTCTTTGTTCTGTCAGTTAAACTGCCGGAACGATCGTCAAGCATATATCAGATTGCGTGAACAAAGCGCTCATTAATGAACAAGCTGGATTTCCACCAGGAATATCTTGCTGTGGCCAAATACTTAATCTTCACAATACATCTGAGACGGCTACCAGAGAGTAGAAGTAACTGGGTAACATTCCTGGATCTCAGCGCCGCAAATGACACAGTCAAACATCATCTGCTTAAAGTGTACAGTGTCACAAAAGGCTGCACACTATCTACGTTCTACATCTTCATAGATACTCTGCAAATCACATTTAAGTGCCTGGCAGAGGGTTCATTAACCACCTTCATAACTTTTCTCTACCGTTCCATTCTCTAATAGCGCGCGGGAAGATGAACACCTAAATCGTTCCGTTTTCGATCTGATTTCTCTTATTTTATTGGGATGGTCATGTCTTCCTAAGTAGGTGGGTGCTAGCAATGTATGTTCTTGAAATGTATGCTACAGAACGGACGTTTCTACATAAACGTGCGAACGAAAAACAGCCGGTGGTGGACTCAGAAAAACGGACTTACACAGCGTAGTGTTTTGACGACAATACTTTTAACATATTCATAAATGTTCTCCCCACTAACAAAAAAAAAAAAAAAAAAAAAAACAAGAATTTTCATCTATGCTGATGTTGTAACAGAGACAACACATGGCAAGACCTTTGAACAATTGGAGGAGGATCTCTCTGGGGCCTTAACATAATTATCTGCCTACTATGAAGACAATAACTTCAAACCAAACCCCAGTAATTCACAAGTGTCCGCTTTCCATCTAAGAAACGAACAAGCCAAACTGACACTCAGAGTCACTTGTCAAGTGGAAGAGCTGGAGCATACGAGTAGTCCAAAGTACCTGGGAGTGACATTGAACAGAGCACTTACTTTCAAGCAACACTGTCACAGCACTAGAAAAAAAATATCTTTGCTTGAATCAACATACTGCGGAAGCTAACAGGTTCATCGTGGGGAGCTCAGCCACATATTTTACACACCACCGGACTGGCGCTCAGCACCTCAACCGCCAAGGCCTGTATGGTTTGTAATAATGCTGGATCTTCCCTCTGTTCAGCTGTAATATCACCTTCCTCAATGAGGGCTGAAATTTCATATATGCTGTTGTGCTCGTCTAATGGATTCCTCGAAAGGGCCGGCCGCGGTGGCCGAGGGGACTGAGGCGCTTCAGTCACGGTCTGCACGGCCACTACGGTCGGGGGTTCGAATCCCCCCTCGGGCAGGATATTTGTGCCGTCCTAGTTCGTTAGTAGTTCATAAGTAGTTTGTATGTTTAGGGACTGCTGACCCCGTAGTTAAGTCCCATAAGCTTTACAAACATTCGAACATTCCTCGAAAGGCAATCGGCGTCCTTCAGTTTGCGCCCGCTTTTGAATACCACTGTGACATCGTACTCTTGGAGTCTTAGTGCCCATCTTGCTAGTCGACCATAGTAGTTTCCTCCAGTGCGTTGTCGGCCGTTACAGCAGAGCATAACATTGAGCTCACCATGTCGTTGGGCCCTGTTATTCAATTGATCTTCTGATAAACTGACTTGTTACTCTGTCGACTGTCTACTGTCTACTGTCTTTTCCAAGCTATCAAGCTGGTCCTCGTTATTTTCAAGCAACTGCTGGGCCATCTCATGCAGGTAGAAATATACGTTTTCCAAGCACATAATGTGATCCCACCTATTGTACTTGGCTACTCGGACGAAACCTTTCAGCCACTTGTCTGGGTCCTGTACAGCGTCTCCAGAGAACAGCTATGGGTTTCTGATGTGCAGCTGGCTAACCACTGTTTTCGTAACCATGGGTCTTCTGATGACATGGACCTTCGGATGGTGGTAATCAGTACAACCTTTGTATTCCGGTTCTTGTCCGTGTAGGTGACGGCTCTTACACTGCCTAATCGGAGCCACGATGATGCAGACGTATTGCAGGATACCCGGTGCCTCCACCAGAAAGTGTCACTTTGCAAACTGCAGGTGATCCGGAATTCGAAGGCTGGTAGTTGTCCCATTATATCACAAAACAATTTTTTGAAAATGTGAGAGGTAATATTTTTACTGCATCCCATTTGACTTATATAGGCATGTAACATACTCAGAAATATTTTATGTTCATTTAACTTGGAATCTCCAGCATCTCCAAAACAAAAGTTTTGGGAAAGAGATTTAAACAGATTGAGTGTCAAATAGGAGGAACAAAGTTAGAAAACGTAGACAGTTTCAAGTACCTGGGATGTATTTTCTCACAGGATGGCAACACAGTGAAAGAACTAGAATCGAGGTGTAGCAAAGCTAATGCAGTGAGTGCCCAACTAAGATCTACTGTCTTCTGCAAGAAGGAAGTAAGTACCAAGACTAAGTTAGCAGTGCACCGCTCTATCTTTCGACCTACTTTGTTCTACGGGAGTGAAAGTTGGATGGATACAGGTTACCTTATTCATAAGGTAGAGGTTACAGATATGAAAGTAGCAAGAATGATTGCAGGTGTTAATAGATGGGAACAAAGGCAGGAGGGTGTCCATAATGAGGAAATGAAAGAAAAACTGGTAATGACCACCATAGATGAAGCATTTGGAGCGAACAGACTGAGATGATGGGATCATGTTACACGCATGGGAGAAGCAAGATTACCTAAGAGACTCATGAGCTCGGCAGCGGAGGGTAAGAAGAGTCGAGGTAGACTAAGAAGAAAGTACTTAGATTCGGTGAAGAATGATTTTGAAGTAAAAGGCTTAACATCGGACGAGGCATCAATGTTAGCATTGAATAGGGGATCATGGAGGAATTTTATTAGAGGTACTATGCTCCAGACTGAACGCTGAAAGGCATAATCAGTCTCTAATGATAATGATGATGATGATGATTAACTTGGAAGTGAAAGGAAGAAATGGTTGATGTACAGAGCACTATCCATTTTGGGTGGTGCTTAGACTACTGTGAATAGTGGTCATTTAAAAGGCCACCTTCTTATATCTAGAATAGACCAAAATAACATCTGGAATCAAAGGAGTTAGAATGTATTAAATAATTTACTGAATTACAAAAATTGAATACATTACAGTAAACAAATAATAAAACATTACTAAACTATGAAATATTACGAATTCCAGTGGTAAACTTTTTATTTAATGAAACGGGTGAAAACAAGGAAGGCAAAGTGCAACGTACACTGTTTCGCCCCTACGGGAGGTGGGCAATATATCCACCACTGAACTATAAAGAGTTAATAGAGCACAACACACTTAGAACTCGTTTATTGCTAACACAAGCGTACACTCAGTACAGACTGTCTCCTGCTTGGAGCACTTCACTAGAAAAAATTTCCTGGAACTTACAAGTAAATCAAACATAAGAAACATGTAGAACCTTCTAGAAATAGTAAATACAAAGTAATAATTTTATGCCTTTGATGGTATTTGAACTGGGGACTGCAAGCACAGCGATCTGCGATGCTAACCACTACACCGCGCGTTACGTCGGAAGACTTGCGGCAATATCTCTATTACTCGTATTTCTTCATCTTGTTTGTGTTTATATATCGACGGTTGCCTATTAGAACATTCAAAACAGTCTCTCCGAATGATCTCTTCCTCTTGATGGAGTTTTTGTTCTTGTAAACAGACCATGTTTTCCTGATTAAGTTTCAAATGTTTGTAAATCTATCGGACCAAACTGCGTGGTCATCAGTCCGTAGATTACAAACTACTTAAACCTAGGTAAACTAACCTGCGGACAAACACACATATCCATGCCCCAGGGAGGACTTGAACCTCCAGGGCGAGCAACCGCGCGCTCCGCAGCGAGGTGCTTTAGACCGCTCGGCTATTCCACCGCGGCAATTAAGTTTCACTTTGTCCCGTAAACCATGTTGCTTTTCTTTTTCAGGTTTACGTTATCATCTACCACAGCCTTAACCAATGTGTTCCAGCTTGTTGGCAGTAGCATTTAGTACTAAAATGTTTTCAATATCATAAACATTTTTCACTAAAATATCTAGTCTCAGTCCACACTGTGAACATCTAGATTTTTCGCCTAAAATCCTCTTGTACTCATACTCACCATTAGAAATTTTCACACACTTTCAATGATACCATAAACAACAAAAACCATCACACTGGACAGCTTTGTCCTCATCGGATACTATACATTTGCAATACACACATAAATCTTCACCAACCGTTACTAAATCCACTGTCGCTCCACAGAACAGTAAAAAAACTTGTATAGGCAATCTTAAAATGTACAATTCACTTCACATTTGCTGGGTCCGTTATAAATCACTGTAGTATATACGTTAAATGAAATTACAGCAGGCGAGTACTAGCATGTACCACGCTACTTCCTTATCACGAAGGCAGTGACCAAGCCCCTCTCTGGACTTCCGATAATATGGCGAACGGTTCTTCAATTTGCTTCACTCCGGTCGCTGTAGGGGAGAGCGGGGCAAAACGGGGTACTTAAGCACTTAACAATTTTTTGTAGGCTTACAAAATGTTCTAGTAAAATACCAGATATTCCGCCTTAAACTTCAGTATTTCTAGAGTTTATAAAAAAATTAGGACCAAAATTGTTAGTATTTATTACTAAAAAAATATTTTTTTCCCAGGGTTTACCAAGTACCCCATCTTGCTCTACAGCATGGCTGGGCAAATGCCGTTTCGCGAGCGCGAGCGCTCTCAGCGGCTCACGCGGCCTGCTCGCGGCTCCCCCCCACTCCGCCAGCCAGCAGTGCCCCCCACTCACACTCGACTAGCCGCGCACCTCACTACACCACGCGGAACCACTCGTTTTCGATAACTTCGAGATGATGGTTCAAAATCATTTTAAATAAATCCAGAATGTTGTAAATTAATGCCTATTTCTTTTTTGTTCGTAGTACCTCTCCTCTGAACCGACAATTCTTTTATGTGTATGTCACCTTATTGTTTATCTTGACAGGAAACTGATAGGCTATGTGATCATAAAGTTTCTTCCCCTTCATGTTTTCTATATATCATAGGAGTTAAGTTTAGTTATCCCTTTTACTTCCTCCAGGGAGATAAATTATACTTATCTTAATAGTTCCTAGGTTTTTGCTGCCCGCAGCAGGGATATTTTATTTTCCTTTAGCTTACAACTTTGTCGTGGTACCACTGACATAGATAGGGAACTTTTCCCATTGCTCTCAGGTCTTGAGTTCTGGACTTTTTCCCCCTTCAGAATGGTGTCAGTTTTCATCCTTTCCTAAGGATGTAATGAACCTTAATAATTGTTACCTTCTGACCGATCACCCAGTTTCTCGTCATTGTAATGAAGCAGGTTTTTGGTTGCAGAAAGTTCAGTTTTGTTACATTTTGTTTAAAAAATCTACAATATTCTGTGAAAATATAACGTAAAATTTAGAATAAAAGAGTCTTATCTTAATTCTTTACGTCTGTCCTATTTGTGGCCACGAAAGTAGGTTTTACAGTGGTTCGAAACTGTGTTTCATCCTTACATGAGCAACCGTTGCATGGTACCGGATACACAATTTTCGGGTAAGCACTATTAACACTTACTTCCTATTCAAACATGCTGTGGCAGATGTGATTGTACCGGTGCCCTTTTCACGGTAGCCGTATCAGCGTGAAACGACCTCGTGTGTTTTCTACATGCAGTAAGTATTTCATCTTGTCCTTACTCAACAAAGCGCCCTGACAGCTGCACAGTTGCCCCCGTGCACTGTGCACAGCTCTGCTAGCCGCACTGCTGGCTCTCAAGGCCGCTCAGCGCTGCCCTCGCGGCTCTCGCTGCTCGCGGGCAGCCGCGCGAGCAGCTCTCGTGCCCACCCCTGCTCTACAGTGAGGGCAAGATGGGATACGCAGGTGGGGCAAGATGGGTTACCTCAATACTGTATAAGGCAAATGTAATTAAATTATTCAATGAACACAGGTTTAAAAATTTATAAAAGAATTATTCTAATATCTAATGAAAATGCATGAAGTAAACATTGTGTGATGTTAAAGTTCAGTTTATTGCTATTCAGGTATTATCGTCATTTTGTAAGCAAAATTCACACACATGATGTACCTCGGCATCCTCCTCCTCTTCTCCCTCACATGAACAGTGAGCCCATTCTTTGCAAGAGACGCATGACACCCATCCTTCTGTTGACTGCGGGTGCAAATAGCCGCAATACAGACACGCAGTGTCATCTTCTAATCTGATTTCTTCTTATTTTTTTTATCTTCTTTGCGAAGTTCGTCATTACTTTTTTATTCTTCCCACTTTTGCCTTTACAAACAAAGAGGGTTTTTTTAACAGTCTTCTCAAGTGAATCTTTCTTTCTTGTTCCTTCTTTTTTCCAGGCTTAACTTTACTTGCGCTCTCCAGGAATTCTCTTCTGTAAGGGGAGCTAGTAACAACAACAGTTTTTCCTTTTTTTGAGGACTGTTTTTCAGATGTTTTTCTTTCTGACATGAGGGTTTTGGACAATCTGTTCAGGTGAAACAGCAAATGACCTTAATTGATTGGTGTTGTTCTCAGAAGCCTGCTTGTTTGTAGTGTGGTAATTGGGGTTATTATCATTCCAAAATGAGCACCCTGGGCTTAGGCCTACAGCAAGCGCATCTTGCTCTTTAGTACCGGCTTGGTTGACAGGAACATCGCTTGTCTCTGACATGAACTGCTTATGTGAGCCAACTGAAGCCTCTCCTTGGTCAAGCGGTCTCTATTGTAGTTAAAGGATTGTCTGTAGTAACAGAAGCTTCAAACATTGAATCTAGGAAGATGTTTGGTTCGAAAGGGCAAATTCCTATTTTTTTGAATCCGTTTATGGCAGTCAATATGGATGCAGCTCATCTCATGTCATGTGGGGCAAGACGGTGTACCTAGTGGGAGGACAAGATGGGGTACCCAATCTTGCCCTGCCACTAGATACCCCGTCTTGCTCCCATGGACCATGTTTACGTTAGGATATATTCAATTAGTTATTGCATGCATTAATTTATTGCTAAACAAGTTGTTTTTTCATTTATAATACTTAAGAGTATGAGAAACAATTACTTCTCTTATCTTTTCACGTCTTTAAATGACGGAAAATTATATTAGCACAGACAAAAACACGTTTGGATGTATTCACTCCGAATGGTTTGCTCAAAATGGCTGCCAGCACTGTCAGGCATAGCAAGTGCCTACTACTTCAACTATTGGCCACTAGGTTGCGATACCTGTCGTGGTAGAACTTACAAAAACCAGGTTTTGCCCTCCACCCCATCTTGCCCAGCTCTCCCCTATTGCTTCTCTGTGGTAGCTAGTATAAAATTTCGTACATCCTTGTAAACAAAATCGATCTCCAAATAGGACCATGCCTAGTAAAAAAGCACTGTGGCGTTCAAACCAATCGGATTATCGACTGCTATACCTTTTTTACTATGGTCATCTATCCCAGATTTATTCTAGTCTTTCCTGAACATATTTCCTGTATTGATGACTAACACTCAAATCTGTTGTATTTTTCGGCAGCTAATGTTGTGTCGGTTACAAGCACTGATAGGCTAGATGCAGCAGGATAGTGGCTGAGGCTGGAGTTTGTACGTGCCAGCTGTAGCGTGTCGTGGTGTCTCAGGGCACAGAGTAACATAAACAGAGAAGAAGCCTCCCCTAAACCACTGTCCTACGCTCCCCTCGTAGTTCCGTAAGATGCTAGCAGGTGTCAGGCTGTTCGCTGGCTTAGGGTGACTCTCGCACGTCAGAGTGTAGCATGGAGGGGAGGCTGAGGGGAGAGCTCGTGCCGCCTGCCACGAGGCCACGGCTGTGTCCGGCGTGCCGGCGTTTGAGGGGAGGTGGTGGTGGGGGCAGTCGCTACCTGCCGCCTGCTCTGGACAGTTTAAAGGGCTGCTTCTGACCGCAGCGCCATCATGGGACATCTTACGGAACTGCTGGAAACCCTCCCTCTCCGCACCCCTGAGCGTAGGACCGGGCCCTTACGGAGGTTTCCCGTCTGTATATATTTGTCTGTGCTCAGGGACGAGGCGGACGGCCGCCGCACCCTGTGGTTCGCGCAGACGCCGCCGATGAGCGCCTACCTGCTGGCGTGGGTCATCTCCGACCTGTCGGGCGTGCGCTCGCCGCTGCAGCAGAACTCCACCATCTGGACCACCAGGGACACGCGCTCGCAGGCCGAGTACGCCGGCTCAGTGGCCCCGTCGACGGTCGCCTCGATGGAAGGGCTCGTCGGCGTGCCGTACAACCAGCGATACCTCACCAAGCTGGACCACGTCGCCCTGCCAGAACTGGGCCCTGGTGCCATGGAGAACTGGGGGATCATCACATACAAGTAATTAATCATATCACTCCTCTGAATGCTGTCAAATATTTCAAAATTACACTTGTCAAAATAATTACGGGACCAGTTGAGATATCTAGACTCTCAAGTATTGTCATCAGCAGAATGAACTAAAATGGTTCGACTTATTTCTGTTGGTTCTACGGACTGGAGAAAACAAGATTACGGAAACCGAGATGTAATAACAAAAAGTTACTATAGAAGGGTGTGATATTACAGATACAGGAGGGAAGCTGTTTGTTTCCATGTGAAAGGCGGGTTTTACCAGTCTGTTGGGTTTCCCAGCCGGCTGGCTAACAGTTTGAACCTAATGAATGGACAGGAAGGATGAGGCGTTAGGTTGCGCGGATGGATACAATTTTGGGAGCAGGAGGAGCACGCTTTTCGAAAGCTTGGAAAGGGACTCGTAACTTGGACATGGTGGTGAAAGGTTGTGACGCTGGGCGGTCTGAAGCCACGTTACGAACTTGTGATTTGAAGAGATAGGCATGTGTGCACTTGGAAAATTTAAGGGACTATGAATTTTTTTTTTTAATGTTTGTAGAACTTATGGGACTTAACTACGGGGTCATCAGTCCCTAAGCTTACAAACTACTTATGAACTAGCTAAGACTAAGGACGGCACAAATATCCATGGCCGAGGGGGGATTCGAACGCCCGACCGTATTGGCCGTGCAAACCGTGACTGGAGCGCCTCAGTCCCTTCGGCTACTGCGGCCGGCTAAGGGACTGTGACTGCAGAACTTAATCTCTGCTTGAAAAGTGATAAACTATGCACGGTAGTAGGGCTGTGGAACTGTGACAATTCAGCAATTGTATACTCGTGTGATGACAAACTGTGTTTTATAACTAATATTTATCGCGGATTAACTTGAAACTGCTAAGTTCGATGGACTACTCTAACTTACGAGTGATAATTTGGAACTTTCACTCTCGAGTGCGTGTGATATTTATTGTGCCTCTCGTGAACAACAGTTGGGGAAATATTTAGTTATTTACCGATGTATAAAGTAGGACCACCTCCGCGTTTCATGTCTAATAAGAGTAATAAACTCCGTCTATAAAGAATTACTTCGTGAGTGAATCACTTCTTTATCTTAGCATCCATTTTGTTGGTCATTCAGAGGTTTAATTTATGTTTATTAAATATATTTTCACGTCATCATATGCAGATTGAGAGACTGGCTAAACTACAGATTAATTATTGATCTTGCGTAAATAGATTGGGTAGCTGTTTAGAGCATAGAAGCTGACATACATAACTCACCCCTACGTCCAGAGACAACGAGCCACAAACTTTTACTACCATGAGTTATGTATTGTCGAATTCTTATTGGTGAGTACTGATAGTAAGGTCGCAAGGGGTTGGTATTGTATTTACTCTACCAAACGAGTTAAACAACCAACTACCAGCAGGTAGTGTAATGCGACAACAACGTGACTTATCCGAAGCTGTGGCATGGAGTGTCATAGGAAAGTTGGAAACCTAACAGAGGTAAGTGGTTGAAGCTATTGGAGTGCCCAAAGTGTATTTTCCAAAACCTGGACGCAGTTTCAAACAACAGAAACCGTTAAAACAAGGAAAAGCCAAGGTCGTCCAAGGGTAACATCAGGAAGAAAATAATGTTATCTCCAGTTAACAGCCCGTCGAGAATGCAATACAGCTGCAACGCTCGCTCCAGGCAGCAACAGGACGCGCAATATCGACACAAACAGTCCTAAATCGCCTTCTGGAATGTGAGCTCTTCGCACGGAGGTCTATGGTGCGTATCCCATTAAAACGACGACACAGTTTAGCCTGTAGAAACTGGGCAAAGGAACATCGGGTTTGGAATCGTAACGAATAGCGTCGGATTCTGTTCGCAGATAAGTAAAGATTTTGTTTTCAGCCGGTCAATTGTCGCTCCCTCAGAACCTAGAACTCGAAACAATCCTGCTTATGTGCAGAGAACGTCACCATAGCATGGTGGTGGACGGATGGTGTGGGCAGGAGTCATTATTTGCGGACATACAGACCTATGTCATTCAGGTTGGCTCTTTGACTACTCAGAGGTGTAGAGACGACATCCTTTGACCTTTCGTGTGCCCTACGCTGGTGCTACTGGAGATGGGTTCTATCTGATGGAGAATAAGGCTCGTCCCCATGTAGCTGCACTGCTGGACAAAATGCTTGAAGCTAAGAGAATTGAACGAATGGAGCGGCATGACTGGGATGTACTTGGCAGACGCATTGCAGCCAGACCAGCACCTCCCACAACGGATGCAGAGCTAGATATGGCACTTATGGTCAAATGGCTGACTGATAACCTCATAGTGTCCATGCCACGCAAGTGTGTAACTGTATTGGCCATGATCACACATTATATTCAAGGGCAACGATAATGACTTTTCACTTTTATGGTAGCCCCATAGTGTCTCGTTTAGCCTCAGGTAAAGAGTTAAGACAGCAAAATATCGTAATGTATCACATACAAATTACAACATCTGAATAAAATACGTTACCACATTTATATTCTGTACGACATCTCACCTGATCCCTAATTGTTTTGAGCAGTGTATGAAGCTGCAGTGTTTAAATTAAATAGGGCATATGGACAAGATGCAGCCTCTCTGCCTTACTCTTCATCCTGTACATCTAACGCCTTATGGCGGAAATCGGAGAAGCGTTGAGGAATAAGACTAAATTGATGGTGAAAGGCTGCCAACTTTCGTTGTTGATGCAGATAGTGAACATGATAAAGAATTAGATGACCTGTTGACTGCAATGATGAGCATGATGAAAATAGAAACCGGTAAACGGCGAAATACAGACTACTGAAGCGTAGCATGAATATGATTACCGACAAACTTATTATCGAAATTGGTACCTTGAAAGCAAACTAACGAATGACTGCAATACTTTATTCATCGGGCAACCACAGTAGAATTTTTTTGGTAACACACCGCTGAGACTATTAAAAATTCTTTACTAAGAATTCACGACCGGTTTCGCAAATTAAATTTGCGTCA
Source organism: Locusta migratoria (assembly GCA_026315105.1). Classification (NCBI taxonomy): domain Eukaryota; kingdom Metazoa; phylum Arthropoda; class Insecta; order Orthoptera; family Acrididae; genus Locusta; species Locusta migratoria. The sequence goes on along the minus strand of CM048746.1, from coordinate 331,643,407 downwards.
TCATGTGCTTATTTCTTTTAGATCTTAACCATATGTTACTTTGACTCTATACTAGCTAATACCCATTATTATTCTTGAGTTGTAACCAACTTGCCTATAAAACTATCTATAAAATCTTCTTCAAAAAGTGGGGCTCCGTCAACATGTATTAAAAACTGAATAAAAACATGTACTTAATACAGTAAGTTTTCATAAGCCAATGGCCTACCTCTGATATAAAACACTACGAATGGTATTCAGCATGAAAAGCCGCGTCAGGGGGTAAAAGAAGATTAAAATCTGCTAGAGCACTGACACTTTACCTCCAGAGCAGACAACTGGGGGAAGAGGCGTTGTTGTGGCCGGCTGTGGTGTCCGAGGGGATGCCGGGCGCCGTGGCTCAGCGCGCCCGGTCATGGGGCTGAACCAACACCACCTAGAAGACAGGGCCTTACAACAGGCCGTGCCTACGTCACACCACAGACAAATATATACAGACGGGAAACCTCCGTAAGGGCCCGGTCCTACGCTCATGGGTGCGGGGAGGGAGGGTTTTCAGCAGTTCCGTAAGATGTCCCATGATGGCGCTGAGGTCAGAAGCAGCCGCTAGAGCAAGCGGCAGGTAGCGGCTGTCCCCACCACCACCTCCCCTCAAACGCCGGCACGCCGGACACAGCCGTGGCCTCGTGGCAGGCGGCACGAGCTCTCCCCTCAGCCTCCCCTCCATGCTACACTCTGACGTTCGAGAGTCACCCTAAGCCAGCGAACAGCCTGACACCTGCTAGCATCTTACGGAACTACGAGGGGAGCGTAGGACAGTGGTTTAGAGGGGGCTGCGTCTCTGTATATGTTATTCTGTGGTCACACTTAGAGACCCCGGCCGCCACCTCACTGGCTGGCCGCTGGGGCACGCCTACCGCAGCGCAGTGGCCGGCCAGTCAGATGGCGGCCGGGGCCTCTAAGTGTGACGTAGGCACGGCCTGTTGTAAGGCCTTGTCTTCTAGGTGGTGTTGGCTGAACGCCCTCTGTAATAAAAAAGCTGAGCCAACCATTCAACTGAGGCGCTCCTGTCACGGTCTGCACGGCCACTACGGTCGGGGGTTCGAATCCCCCCTCGGGCATGGATATTTGTGCTGTCCTTAGTGTTAGCTACTTCGTAAGTAGTTTGTAAGTTTAGGGACTGATGACCCCGCAGTTAAGTCCCATAAGTCCCCCACTTTAAATGGTGGGAACTAGCGGTACATCAGGGTAGTATAATACATAACTACTAGAATTCACACCTAGCAGTTTTCCATCTCAAGGTCCAAGAGGCCTAAAATTATATGCAAAAAAATAAGTTACTCGGTAAAACCCTAGAAAAGTTATGTTATAGTCTATCATTCTTTAGAAAATCAAATTAGCCAGTACGTTACCGTGGCGTAATTCTGCTTGGTAGTTAAGTCATTCCTTAAAGCTATGAAAATTCAAAGTTCCTTTAAAATATTTAATACATTCCCTTTTTCTTCCCGGTGTAGAACCTTCAAATTTGTGGCTACATCTGTAATCAAATTAACTGTTTCTTTCAGGTGCGCACCCAAAGCTGACTTGGTACTAGAAGAGCTAGTATGTTCCTTGAACCTTCCCTCAAAACTTTGAGGAACTTTCAATTTTCAGAATAAATGTATCAGTATGAGGTAATAGTCTTTGGGCAGTGGAACACATGTACTGGTAATATCCTCTTATTGTAGTGAGGGGGCGATCTTGGAGTATAAGAAAAACATTCCTTAGTCATGATCGCAGTATTGTTCATTAATATTTATTAATAAACTAGCGAATCCTCCAAAACTTCGTAACTGCTAAATATGTGTGTTATGGGGATACACAGTCGATGGTCCATTCTCTAATATTTCTGCCCAATCACTTCCCCTTCTTTGTACCTAATCCTAACCTTCTTTGTCCTCTGAAGACTCTGTGTTATCTAGCCAGGGTATTTATTTATTCCAATATTCTGTTAGTCCATGTACTCCCTCATCTCTTTATTCATCTCTCTCTCCCCTTTACCTACCTCCTCCTCTTCCTCCTCCTACTCCCCCATCAGTTCATCCACCCGTCCGTTGTCATCACTTCCTCCACACTCTCAACAAATTTCCTCATGTCCACTCCCTCTACTCCTCTCCTCCATTCTTTGTGTACTCCAAATTTCATGTTGATCAGTCAAACGGTGTCTAAGTATAGGCCAAGGTACCTTCCGTCATGCATTGTACGAAATCTTCAAAACCTTCAGCAATATTAGATTAAAATGGAATACACGGAAAATTTTAAAAGCACCAGTATGTCTTGTGTAAATCTTGGAAAAATGTGTAATGTGAAATTAATTGTAACATCGAGAAAATTCCCTAAATCGAATGTAATAATAACTTCGTATGGCTCAGTGACCTGATGCAAGTATTTCGACTGGACGCCATTTCGGTGCCTAACATGTCCCTGAACTACCCCATTTAAGCAAGTTTGCAGATGGGACCTACATTTAATGTGGAATCCGAACCACGTGTTGCGTCTGCCGACTCCTCACGTCGTTCAGGCTAGGTTAAAACTCAATGTGATAAAACCCGTGATATATATAAATGATGTAATCATTTAAAGAAATGGGACAACCGCGAAGAATACTGAGACACAAGCGGTGGAATGAGTTATGTGACGAAGCGATTGACAATCGACTGAAAGCATGGAAAAAATGGCACAGTACTAAAAAACGTGAATATTGGGAAAGGTTTAAAGAAGGAAGGAAGAAAATAGCAAAAATAATCAGAATAGTAAAATGAAAATATGATAACGACAGATTAGAAGACATGGATTCAGGTTTTAAAAGGGAACAACACTAGGGACTTCTATAAAACTTTGAAAGTCGTATTGAGAAGATTCCAATCACCGAGTCTACTTTTTAAAGATAAAATGGAAACACGATCTTAAGCAATAAAGAAAACTGCCAAATGTTAGTTGAATACTTTGAAAATCTATTGAACTGTGAAGAGTCTATGACATTACATTTTCAAAACCTACATCATGGAAATCCACCATTTGCGCCACCCACTAGGAGCAAATGGGATAATAGCAGAAATGTGGAAACTAAGGGGCTTGTTGGCATGGCAGAAAATTCACACAGTAATTAAAGACATTTGGGCAAAATGAATCATTCCCAGTGACTGCAAACAAGCAGTGGTCCGTACTCTCCACAAAAAGGAGAGCCGCGGTGGAGTGGCCGAGCTCTCTAAGGCTCCTTGCTGCCGAGCGCACGGTTGCTCGCCGTCGGAAGTTTGAGTCCTCCCTGGGGCATTTGTGTGTGTGCTGTCCTTGGGTTAGTTTAAGTAGTTTGGAAGTCGTGGGATACAAATATTTGAATCTGAAAAAAGGAAATAAAACTGACACCAACAACTGCGGGGGTATCTCCTTGTTATCAGTAACATTACAAAATAGAACAGAGAAACAAGTAGGATCTAATCTGAAAGAGTGCCAAGCAGGATTTAGGAAAGGTAGATCATGTGCACAACACATTCTTAATTTAAAAACCATTTTGAGAGTGAGACATATACAAAATAACACAGTAGTTAAGATACTTTACGAATTAGGGATAAATGAAAATAAAATAAGACTTGTTGAACAAACGCTTTCGGATTCAACATCAAGTACTAAGTTTCAAGGCGAAATTTCTGAACCATTCAAAATCAAAACAGGTGTCCGACAAGGAGGCAGACTGTCGCCAATTCTCTTTGTTCAAATGTTTGTATAGCTTAGGGGATAACTACGGGGTCATCAGTCCCTAACTAACAAACTACTTATGAACTAGCTAATACTAAGGACGGCACAAATATCCATCCCCGAGGGGGAATTCGAACCCCCGACCGTAGTGGCCGTGCAGAACATGACTGGAGCGCCTCAGTCCCCTAGGCCACCGCGGCCGGCCCAATTCTCTATAACTTGGTTCTAGATAAAATGGTTAAAATGGGAAATCACACTAGAAAAAAGTAGCTTAAAAGGATAAATATGGGAAAAGGAAGAACAAATTTGAAGTAAAATTTTTAGCGTTTGTTGATGATATAGTTTTGATAACTGAATCCAAACAGATGCAACTGTTATGCTTTATCTATTAAATGAGACTACTGAAAACACTAGACTAAAAATATCTTATGAAAAATCCTAGTATATATCACACAAACATAATAGAGGAAAAATTTCCTCGTTGGAGTGGCCGAGCGTTCTATGCCGTCCGGCTGTGGAGAGCGCGGGTTTCGCCGTCGGAGGTTGGAGCTCTCCCTTGAGCATGGGCGTGTGTTTGTGTGTGTGTGTGTGTGTGTGTGTGTGTGTGTGTGTGTGTTGTCCTTAGTGCAAGTTAGTTTAAGTAGTTTGTAAGTATAGGGATTGATGACCATAGCAGTTTGATCCAATAGGTATACAAACATTTGAACATTTTTGAAGTAAAAATTATGAAAAAAAAGTGCCGAAAAATTAAAAGAGTTGATAAATTTAAACACCTCTAAGAATGGATCCCAGCCAACGGACAAGGTAACACAACAAATAAAGAAGAGTAAGGAAGTTAGAATTTACATCCAAATTAACACAAAACTACTACAAAAAGAAATCACTATCCATCCAAGCGAAGCTTAAACAATGTAATTCTTTTGTTAGGACACACGTAACATGTGGATTAGATTGCCTCACATTGAATAAGAAAGGCGAACTACGAGAATTAGAAAAAAGAGAAAGGAATATACTATAAAGGACAGGACGCCTACTTGTCATTGCCGAATTCGTCCAAATTTATGGTACATGTAGGGCGTGGTGAGATATGAAAGTGCAATAAGTGGGAACTCCAGATGGCTAAGCGTTTAGGAAATAAAAGGAATTTTGATTCGGATCTATCACCATATGCGCCTTATCAACTGCCACTTGAGAGAGTCTGTTTAGAAAGCTGTGTTTGACTCAGCGGTAATAGATCGGATTTTTATTGAAAGGTTCGCGGGATCGATTCTGCCTGGTAGCATTTATTTTTTTGTTCCTTGGCAATGCGTACAATACAGACTTCACAATTAGTCGCAACATCATATATATATATTATTTTCTATTTATATGTAGACAACATCAACATGGGACGTCATTATTTAATCACTGCTTAGCAGCTGTCCTCGCAAGTATTCAGCTACATGCTGCGTTACACGTGGTTCGCTGCAGGTCTGTGCGATGAAAGAAGCTGTTTTCAGAATTCACATTGTTTTCAGAATGTCAATCAAGTTTGTTTTTCTATGGAGACATTAAAAAAACCATGTAACTGCAAAAGAGCGGTCAAAATTATTGCTTTCCCTGTTTCTTCGATGATTATCACCCCAGTACATGTAACTGATCAGTTCCAAAAGAATGGAAGTATCGATTTACATACACGACGTCCCCAAGTACGGGTTAACTACAGTCCCTTTTTAAATGTTTGTAGTCCCGAATTTCATCCAATGCCCTTTCATTTTTTGTATATATAAATTGATAAAATAACCTACATGATGTTGTGGTTAATTGTGACATCATTCTACATCTACAGCAATACTCTGCAAACCACTGTGAAGTGCACTGCAGAGAGCACGTCCCACTGTAGCAGTTATTAGGGTTTTTTCCTCATTCCATTCACGTATTGAGTGTGGGAAGAATGATAGATTAAATACAGCACGCACGGAAGCATTTAAACAATCTTGTCCTTACCATCCTTACGGGAACAATATATAGGTGTGCGCATTGCCAAGGAGCAGAAAAAACTGCCGCCTAGTGCAGTTGAAACCGCGCCCTTCTCAATATGAATCCGATGTCTTACCGCTGAGCCAAACACCACTTCCTAAACACACCCTCACAGGGACAGTTGATAAGATGCATACAATGATAGTTCCGTATCAAACTTCCTTTTTTATTTCCTAAACACTTGGCCACCTAGAGTTCCCACTTGGGGCACTTTCGTGTCTCACCACGCCCTACATGTACCATAAATTTGGACGAATTCGGCGATGACGAGTAGGCGTCCCCTCCTACTAAGAAAAATTCTGGGACCAGAGACAAACAATGAAAATATATGCATGAAAAGGAGAAATGAACATTTACACAAAAATACAGTAAAAATCACAGATACAATGAGGAAAAGACGACTACAATTTTATGAAAGACACACGAATTACAAAGAAAAATTTTAATTACGGTAATAAAGTGAAGAAAACTAGGATGGAAAGAAGCAGTGAAGAAAGATGCAACCAAAATGGCTGTTCCAGAAGTAATAATATGTGAGAGTAATAACTTCAGACTACTGATATAAAACGCAATCCTATGAAGACGATAATCCAAACCCTCGACCAAAAAGAGTATGAGCAGAAACGAACATTTCGAGAGAAAATGAAAAAGGTACTTTGAAGAAAGGAAGAGAAAGAAAAACCATTAGTCTTGATTTGTATGTGGTCCATAGCTGGCCAAATTAATATATATAACACAAGAAATGTTACACTTTCTGCGGAGCTATGAACATAGTTTATTGTATCATTTTCCAAAGAGTTACAGCACAAAGATATAATTTTAAATGGAACAATAGTTTTTTTTTCTATCGTGCATTGGATTCGTTGAAACCAGCTGCGTCCAAATCAATTTAAACTACATTCCTATCACTGTTAGTTTGGGAGCTACAACCCTTCAAAGTTTAGGGGGCGGAGGCTACGACAGCGTATCTGACTGACTGGTGGTCATGAGACAGTGGGCCGTGCCCCAGGCGACGTTACATCTCGTCCGCAGATCCTTTCGACGGCGCATTGCATTATGCATTGAGAAAAATGGACACACATTTGAACATCTCATGTAAATCAACTTCCCACCGCCATAACATCCATCACCCATCACACAACCATGTATTATGTACAGGGTGTGGTATCTGCCCCTGAAACTTTGAAGGGTTGTAGCTCCCAAACTAACAGTGATAGGAATGTAGTTTAAATTTATTTGGACGCAGCTGGTTTCAACGAATCCAATGCACGATAGAAAAAACTATTGTTCCATTTAAAAAATTATATCTTTGTGGTGTAACTCTTTGGAAAATGATACAATAAACTATGTTCATAGCTCCGCAGAAAGTGTAACATTTCTTGTGTTGACCTACCGCATTAAAATTTAGCGTCACCTATTATTTTATAAGTTACAGAGGCAAACACACTTAGTGAAACACCCTGTATATAAGCCTGTCTAGTGCTCAGTTAAGGGCAGTTCATTTGAGTACGTTTCAGTGTAGCCGTTGTACAATCTGTTGGTAGCCTAGATAGTTTTGACACCGTGTCTGTTTGTGAAGGCAGTCGCGCCTGATGTTCCGGGAGTACTACACGTCGGAGTCGGTGAAGGAGCAGGTGCTGACCATCATGCAGCACGAGGTGTCTCACCAGTGGTTCGGCGACCTCGTCAGCCCCAGCTGGTGGTCCATGCTCTGGCTCAGCGAAGGATTCGCCACTTTCTTCGAGAACTTCGCCGCCGCAGTAGTGAGTCAGCGCATAAAGATTTGTTTTTAGCTGCTATTATAGGCTCTGACACTGTAAAATCCATCCATATTGTCACCTGCTACTTATGTAATCCTTTTTTGCTTAACAAGAGCACCTTTATTTCGTTTAAATCTTTCGTAAAGATTTGTAAAGACCTATAAGATAGGTAGTACATTTCTGCAGTCCTGTAGTAAGATTATCAAACTATTTCAATAGAGATTAAGACATTTAAAGTGTAGTCAACTGTCATTTAAGAATCGGCGTATCTACTCGCATACAGTTTACAAATAGTTAGTTGCATGAGAAGGGGAATAGAAAGAATTCTTTGCACATGAGCAAGTTGGGATGAAGATGCTCACTATAGAGTCTCGTGGTCACCATTGACGCACCTGTGTGACCTGTGTGACCGACTTTTTAAAGATGAATGTTTATCCGAATGAGTAAATAAACTTTTACAGACTTACTAATAATCTTCTTATATCATATACTTGGTGGACTGTCGGAAATACAGGGCATTTCATAACAAGAACGTATACCGTTTCTGGCGTCAGAGAAAGAGACGTAGTGAGCTATAATATTTTGGAACATTAAACCGTACGTAATTATGCACAAAGCAACAAAATTCTTCACAACTGTTCTTTGCTTTGTCATGCATGTTATCATTGGCAATTGCTACATTAGTATCAGTTTGTTCATAATCACAACTGTACTTTACTTTTTCGTGTCCGAATCCGTCATTATAGCTTTTCAGCGCAAAACTGGGCTACGTCGACAGCTTCATTATTAGCGAACCATAAAACATTGAGGGTGCATGGTGACGGGCACAGCTCGCATGTAGTCAAATGTGTCACATTCTGTATTTCCCCCACAATCGCAAAGAACGTCATCGCTTGCTATTGTACCCCAATTCGTCATGTTTCACTTGCAGGGGCAACGTGGGTACGCATACGGTTAAGCATGCACCAGGTTTTACATTCTAGCTCCATTCCCTGCGAGGGCTCCTGATGGAGAGGGTGGATATCTGGAGGTTCTATGTTGCCAGATCTCATGAAGCGTCTCCTGAACTTGAGCAGGCTGGATGCATGAGGTTCCTCGAGCTGGTATAAGGGGTGTCTGTCTTCAAACTTTTGCTTGAACCTTTCCAGACATTGAGCACTGTTTCTTCGATCTTCTGGAGATGCGACGCCCGCTGCTTTGTAAAGTAGTGGTAACGGTAATTGAGCAGCCTTCATGCAGACGGTGATTATTCGGCAGGTATCATTTAGTGCCGTGGTGACTTCTTTTACACGCCTGGATCTACCGCACACTGGACAGGCATAGTCTGCTACTGAGGATCATAAGGCCTCACCCGTTTGCTCCCCACTTGCTCCCTGCTAGTTCTTTTTAGAAAGCTGTTCCTGGTAGTAGCCTTCTGTCTGGTGTTTTGGCAGTGGTATTTATATGTTAGAGAGCGATCAAGAGTAACTCCCAGGTATTTAGGTTTGTCTGTGTGGTTTAATGCCTGTCCTTCCCGAGTTACTTTTAACTTTTTGTCTGCCAAACGGGTGTTCAGATGGAAGGCAGTTACCTGGCACTTATTAGGGTTTGGTTTAAGCGAGTTCTGCTTGTAAGTAGTTCAACATCATTTTCAGGGCTTCATCTAGTTCAGTTTCAAGCTGTTCGTGTGTTTTGCCTTGTACGGCGATGCCAAGATCATCAGCATATATGAAATGTTCTGCTTGTGGGTGTATTGGTTGATCGTTGGTATAGATGTTAAAGAGGGAAGGGGGCAGTACACTTCCCTGTGGTAATCCATTTCTCTGAACTCTCCCCCTGCTTTTTTGCCATTAAGTACAACGTAGTAACGTCTGTAAAATAGCAATGTCTCGATTGTGTTGGTAAGATCGTGCTCCATTAGTGTGTTGTATACTTTGGTCGGCAGAGTCTTATGATTGATGGTATTGTACGCAGCGGTGAGGTCGGTCAGAGCCACCCCAGTCATCCCTCTCCGCTCAAAGCCGTCCTCTATAAATTCAGTGATGTTCAGTATCTGAGATGTACAATATTTTCCTGGCCTGAAGCTCGCTTGTTGTGGAATACGTTTCGGATCTAGATGGTCCTGGATATGATTAAGGATGAGACGTTCATACAGTTTATGTAGATGAGACAGCAAGGATATCTGACGATAGCTACTCGGCAGTTTTAGGTCTTTGCCTGGCTTGAGAAGACCAATTACTTTTGATCTGCGCCATAGATTTGGAATTTGACAAGTATTTTTACATTTATTATAAAGCTTTAGTAGCCATGTTTGTGTATTAGGTCCGAAGCGTTTGATTTGTTCTGTTAGAATCTCATCCACCCCACGTGATATTCCATTTTTCATACTATTTATCCCTTTTTCAAGTTCTTCGTTAGTGAATGGATTCATAAGTAAACCTGTTTCTATTTCCGGTCTTCTTGTGATTTTTGGGGCTTTACATTTAATGGTTTTGCCATTTACAAGTATTTGATGAGCAACCTGATCTGGTCTCACTGCACACGGTTGTTTGTGGGGTCACCACTGGGTTCCTTTATTGTATTCCAGGCCTGCTTACTACTGTGGGTCATGTCCATCTTTTCAAGGGTTTCAGTCCATCTTTCTTGTCTTGAGGCACTAAGTAATTGTTGTAATTTTTCGCTTATTTCAATTGGTGTTTTCGCTGAATGGGTCTGTATTGTATTGCTCTGTACATTGTGATATTATCTACATCATACTCCGCAATTCACCGTAAGGTGCGTGGCGGAGGGTACACTGCACCACTACTAGGCATTTCCTTTCCTATTCCACTCCCAAATTGAACGAGGAGAAAAAGAATGCCTATATGTCTCCGTACGAGCCCTAATTTCTCTTATCTTGTCTTTGTGATCTTTACGCGAAATGTAAGTAGGCGGCAGCAAGATCGTACTACACTCAGCTTCAAATTCCGGCCCTCTAAATTTACTTAACAGAAATTCACGAAAAGAACGTCGTCTTTCTTCCAGCGATCCCCAATGGAGTTGCCGGAGCATTTTCGTGACACTCACGCATTGGTCGAACCTACAGGTAACAAATCTAGCTGCTCGCCTCTGAACCGCCTCTTTGTCTTCCTTTAAACTGATCTGCTGTGGGTCCCAAACACTTGAGCAATACTCAAGACGTGGTCGTACAAGCGTTTTATACGCGGTCTCCTTTACAGGTGAAGTACATCTTCCCAAAATTCTCCCAATAAACCGAAGTCGGCTGTCCGCCTTACTCACAACTGTCCTTACATGCTCGTTCCATTTCATATCGCTCTGCAATGTTACGCCTAGATATTTGAACGACGCGACAGCATCAAGAAGCTCACTACTAATGCTGTATTCGAACATTATGGGATTGTTTTTTCTACTCTTGCGCATCACCTTACAGTTTTCTACATTGAGATCTAGCTGCTATTCTTCGCACCAACTAGAAATTTTGTCTACCTCATCCTGTATACTATTACAGTCAGTTAAAGACGACACTCTCCTATACACCACAGCATCATCAGCAAACAGCCGCAAATTACAACTTACTCTGTCCATCAGATCATTTATATAGATAGAAAATAATAGCGGTGCTATTACACTCCCCTGGGGCACGCCCGACGATACACTCGTCTCTGATGAACACTTGCCGTCGAGAACAACGTACTGCTTCTATTACTTAGGAAGTCTTCCAGCCAGTCACAAATCTGTGAACCTATTCCATAAGCTCGTATTTTCGTTAGCAGTCTGCAGTGTGGCACCGCGTCGAACGCCTTTTTGAAGTCGAGAAAAACACAATCCGCCTGTTGCCCTTCGTCCATGGCTCGCAAGATGTCATGTGAGAAAAGGGCAAGCTGAGTTTCACATGAACGATGTTTCCTAAACCCGTGCTGATTCATGGACAGAAGCTTTTCCGTTTCAAGAAAATTTACTATATTCGAACTGAGAATATGCTCCAAAATTCTACATGAAACTGATATCAACGATATTGGCCTGTAATTGTGTAGGTCAGTTCTCTTTCCTTTCTTACAAACGGGAGTCACCTGCGCTTTTTCCCAATCACTAGGAACTTTTCGCTGAATTAAAGATTTGCTATAAATGCAAGCTAAGTAGGGGACCAATGCCGAAGAATAGTCTTTGTAAAACCGAACTGGTATTCCATCCGGACCAGCAGACTTTTTCGTATTTAGCCATCTCAGCTGCTTCTCTACACCGGAAATATCTATTATATCCTTTGCTCCATCATTCAGCCCTGATATGTAGTGTTGTCGGCATCCTCAGGGTATATATTTCCGGGAGATGGATTTCACGCATTCCACAAGCACATCATAATTTTTTGATATTGCAGCTAGGCTTTCGAGCACTACGTCAAGTTTATTTGCGTATTTTGTCCAGTCAGCATTTCTGTAATTAAATCTTCTTTTGAAAGGAATTTTAGGAGTTTTAAGGTCACTATAGACACTTATACCAATCGGCCTGTGTTGTGTTTTTGGGATAGGTCTGTAAACTTCCTAAACGCACTGGTTCTCTATAGCCGTACTAGTGAATGTAAGGTTAGGATTATATCCTTTTCTCCATATTTTGCTTTGAAAGGAATGTGGAATCTTTGGGTCATTTATCTCTTGTTCAGCCCCCTTCTATTGAATCGCCATTCTTATCTGCGGACTGGTAGCCCCACAGGACATTATAGCTATTGAAATCTCCCACGACAAATCTCGTCTGTTGGGAAGTGAAATTTCCTGAGGGGGCGAAGACAAAATCTTTCCCGGGTGGTTTATATAAAGATGTGACTATGAACTTTCCGACTTCAACTGTCAATACTTCGACATCATTATTGTTTATTTTTTCAGTTGATGTCACAGATATATTGTCCCTGACCAGAATGGCACTGCCATATTTCGCATTCGGCTGTTCTATGACGAGCCGCATTCCAGAAATCTGGTCTGTGCGCTGTTGAGTCACGGTGGGTATTCTGTATGCACAATATATCGCATCTGTGAGTTCTGCACAAATCAGCCAAGATCTCTTGCTTATTGTAGGTAATTCCCTCAATGTTTATGGTCACTATAGTCAAAGTTGGCTCTGAAAAGAGCCTCAGAGTATTTAAATCCATGTTTAGTTCACTTTGTATTCTGTGGTGGAAGAATTAGCCGTCCAAAGGAAGTTTCCGGAGAGCGCCAGATGTATGTCTGTTAATTTATGGTTTTCAAAGATTAATTATTCATATCATCTTGCGTGGAGGCTCCAAATGTTCAAATGTTTGTAGAGCTTATGAGACTTAACTACGGGGTCATCAGTCCCTAAACTTACAAACTACTTATGAACTAGCTAATACTACGGACGGCACAAATATCCATGCCCGAGGGGGGATTCGAACCCCCAACCGTAGTGGCCTTACAGACTGTGACTGGCGCGCCGCAGACGGCTCGGCCACCGCGGCAGGGAAGGGGAGGCTCCTTCCGTGCTCCGCATCGCAACTGTTATAAGTCAAACGGTGTTTAACACTTGACATTTATCTTAATGAAACAAAAAAACTGTGAACACCAAAAGTGTATTCTCATTGTAGATATGACTGGATATTCACGCACCTCACTCTAGGCGATGGTTTATTGCAATAATTGCAAGTACTCTCTCTCTCTCTCTCTCTCTTACTAAATAGTCATAATTTTTTTTTTCGATTTGCAGCTCTTATAATTGCCGTGTTTGCAGTAAAAAATTCTGAGCTTTTTAAAGTCTCACAAGATTCAGTCAGATTCTTTGGTTGCAGATCACAACGCTACCATAATGTAATTATGTAGAAAGGGTCCTACAAGACCACAGAATGTAAAAACGAGGTAAAAACCAAAATAAGACATACGACTTTTTAGGCCTAAATTACACATAGTAGCCTATAGCACTAAAAATCAATGTATTTTGTTTTTCACAGCAATAAATAAATGGAAACCCCACTGACGATATCACAGAGGTGCTGAAACATGTTTGGGTGTAAAATAAAATAGTACTTTGTAAATCAGGCGGAGCAACAGTACGCTGAAATCTACATAAAATTAAGTCCTGTTAATTAAAGGAACACCAGATGGTATAAAATTGCAGATTCTCAAATACACAGCTTCCACAGATATAGTTTCCGATGACGCTGTTTTATTCAAAGAAGGAGCGACGTCTTTTGAAGTATAAGGTTTTATTAATGTCGCGTTACGAACGAATAAGGAATGGAAAATTACACAGTTCCTTATTTTCTATGTGGGTTTGGATTGTCTACAAAGGAAAATCATTAGTATCGCGGCTACATCTACTAACCCGTTTATCGCTGGAGGAAGCTACTCGTCATTACTGACTTTCTACTAGGATGCATACATATACGATTGCGATGGAAACACGTCATAAGCTCCAAACCCATTCTACATTCTGTTTTCAGGTGGAGCCCACGTGGCGCCTGGATGAAGTGTTCGTGGTGTCAACGTTGCTGAGCCCAGCCATGGTCAACGATGAGCTAGCTGAGGCTCCGCCTCTTACCAGCGAAAACTATGACAGCAACATCTATTATAAAGGTCTTCAATATTAAATTTCCCGCACTAGTGTTATCCCATAATTCATTAATGTAAGAACACTTCTATCCTTACATAACTTTTGGTTCCACTACTTCCACACTCTAGATGCATTTCATGATATCTCTAAAAACACTTAAAGCGGTCTTCTGTTGCTGACAAAGGAAATTTCTTTCTCTCTTAATAACCTTAAAGTGTAACTGATCCTGTTTAAGGAAGGCAAAATTTGCACAATACCTAGCACCAGATAACGTCAAATCCCATTTCTTGCTTTTCTATTCTTTTCGTTCATTTTCCCACTTTGGCAGTGCGGTGGGACAAAGGGAAAAGGTGGAGAAGAACTTTAAATGGTCAAAATAATCTCGCATCATACCAAACTTGTCCTAAATTTGGTTCAGTCATATTAAGAAAACTTGTTTGTAGCTCTTATGGTCAGTTGCTAAGTAAATATTTATGTTTTCTAATGTCACCTAGCAACATAACCCCTCTCGTGAACCGTGGCACCGACCTTCCCTCCGAAGTCTATATCTACCGCCTAATATAAAAAAAAATAGTTTATACTTTTATCTTTTCTTAAAGCACAAACAGGTCCTTATACCTGCTGGAGAAAGATAAAAGGCCAGTATGTAACTTCACATTCGAAGTTTAAACTCTTTAGTACCAATTCAGTCATGAAACTGGCGTTCGAACGAAAATCCACAGCCTACTATATTTTAGTTTCATATTTAAAACACCACTGTTTCATTTGAATGCGTCTTGAAATTCAATAGCCTGTTACAAACTTATCAAACTGATGGTGTTTTCTTCCTAGATGTAGAACATCATATAAAGTCTCGAAAATTTCCATAGTTCACATTAAATAATAAATCATTCCATATAGACGATGTAATATTTAAAACTCTTCTTCAGTCAAACATCACATGTTCATTGGTCCACTTGCAATACAAGCATATACTATTTGCTTCTGATCCAATCATACATTCACAAGGACGTAATCTGAACTGACGAGCAACCATAGCAATAATGTTAAATAATCTTCTTAGAGGACGACCGATGTCCCGCAATAAAGAAGGCGCAGAGACGTCAGCTGCCCCGGGACCGTCGGCTAACTTGATATAACGGCCAGCTCTGTGACGCCGGTCGGTGCTGCGGCGACGCTGCTCCTGTTTATTGCAGTACCTCGATCGACCATGAAACAAAAAGAAACAAACAAAAAACATTTTTTTTAATTATCACATAATAAAAATCATTACTCAACATTCAATAAATCGTTTTCATTAATACGCAATCTTTAATTTTCATCTCCTGCGAAACAAAGCTGATTTGGGAGAGTAGGGGCTCACAAATCTGTCCCACTACAGCTGATTCTTCCTCAAATAGAAAGGAAACTTACATAATTAGCTATTCTAATATTTTGTTGCTTGAGCCACGTTTGGGTCGACTTTCGAACGTCCTTAACACCCCCAAATTATCTTCATATATCTCTTAATGTTAACGTGTTACGCATTTAATCTCGAACGCTTATGATATTTTCTTTTTGTAACAGGTGGTTCCGTCATCAGGATGATGCAACATTTTATCGGCGACGAAGCGTTCTATGGTGGTCTCCACAACTATCTCATGGAAAAGTAAGTAAGTACTGGCATCACATTTAACACTAGAATGGTTGCGTAGGATACGTGTTCCTGTAATAAGCAACCCGTGCGTCTGAGGAACTAAACATACTATTGATAATTTTCATGAAATAAATGTTCAGTTGCTACTCTTGTATTACTCATGTGTTTTTCCCTCGTTTACTTACTTACTTCACTGCAACATCTGAAGTTAATTAAAACTAACCGTGCAATGACGTCCCTGTATCTCGCAGATAAAGTGCAACCACCAAGTCCAGTGACGCGACCATTGCAGTTTTAAGCATATCGGATATAGAGCACTCCAAAATTACCGGAAATTTCGACTTCCACTTGAAACAAAGTAAGAGAATAAAATTCAAAAGATGTTATTTTGATGACTGTTATTCCTGCAAAATTTCCATTCTGTTAATGAACACTGTCAAGAAATCGTGAGAAGCAGAGCGAAAAAATTGTTACAAAATCCGACAACTGAGCGAATCTGTTGGTCGGCTACAATGATTCATTGTTCTACTTCGAAAAATAAAGTGATATCTATTTATGTCGACTTCATTGCCATCACAGTCTAAAGCGATCCCTAGATAACAAGTTGTTTTAATAACCTGAAAAATTTGGGTTTGCCAAAGGTTGCTCCAGACGTAATTTGGCGATAACGTTTACAGATCAAAAGTAATAACTTACGGTAGCAGACATATGTGACAAAGTTCAGACAATTATTGTCATACATACACATGAGTATGGTGAACTGTAGGACTAGTCAGTCTTAACTGACACTCTGAAGTTAAACTCTAGCGAATCAATTGAAGAAACGGAATAAATGGCTGGTCATCGGCCTGCGAATCGTAAAAAAAATCATGTCGCTGCTAGCTCCCGACACGACTGTACCGCCTGACGTAACACTGCGTAAACTAATCAACCAGTGATATGAAAACGATTTAATCATGTTTCATCACTACGTGATATATTAAACTTGACGAGTAAGACAATATGTTCGAAGTTGACAGGCAGAATATAAGTGCACTATGACACTTCCAGGGATATTGATTTACTAACCTCTGAGTCCATCAGAAGGAACGTACAACCATAGCAATGACATTCTGATAATGAGTAACTCGTATAAATAATGAATATCGTACAATGTAATGAATCACCTTGCTCCTAAAACCTGCGATGTAACTAATTTTCGCAAATCAATATCGGGTAGGTATGTTGGAAGATTATATTAAATCATCAGGTTTTTCAAATTATTTTCTAAGTCGCTGTTAGTTTCATTTTACTTTTACACATCATTTACTAAAACAACCACAGGTCTTGATATATTTATGGTATAAGTACTTGATGCCACTCCCATGAACCACAGACATTGCCGAGGTGGCGTGGCTTGCGTGCCTCAACGATACAGATAGCCGTACCGTAGGTGCAACCACAGCGGCGGGTATCTGTGGAGAGGCCAGACAAACGTGTGGTTCATGAAGAGGGGCAGCAGCCTTTTCAGTAGTTACAGGGACAGCAGTCTGGATGATTGACTGAGCTGGCCTTGTAACGTCAGCTAATGTGGCTTTGCCACACAGCTACTGCGAGCGGCTGAAAGCAAGGGGGAAACTACAGCCGTTACTTTTCCCGAGGACATGCAGCTCTACTGTATGAACATATGATGATGGCATCCTCTCGGGTAAAACATTCCGGAGGTAAAATAGTCCCCCATTCGCATCTCCGGGCGGGGACTACTCAGGAGGATGTGATCATCAGGAAAGACAATACTGGCATTCTACGGGTCGGAGCGTGGAATGTTAGATCCCTTAATCGAGTAGGAAAATTAGAAAATTTAAAAAGGGAAATGGATAGGTTGAAGTTAGATATAGTGGGGATTAGTGAAGTTCGGTGGCAGGATGAACAGGATTTCTGGTCAGGTGAGTACAGGATTATAAATACAAAATCAATTGGGGGTATCACAGGAGTAGGATTGATAATGAATAAGAAAATAGGAATGCGGGTAAACTACTATGAGCAGAACAGCGATCGCATTATCATTGTCAAGATAGATACGAAGCCAACAACGACAACAGTAGTACAGGTTTATATGCCAACTAGCTCTGCCGACGATGAAGGAATCGAAAAAATATATGAGGAGCTAAAGGAAATTATTCAGATAATTAAGGGAGAGGAAAACTTAATTGTTATGGGAGACTGGAATTCGGTAGTAGGACAAGGAAGGGAAGGGAAGATAG
Source organism: Locusta migratoria (assembly GCA_026315105.1). Lineage (NCBI taxonomy): Eukaryota > Metazoa > Arthropoda > Insecta > Orthoptera > Acrididae > Locusta > Locusta migratoria. The sequence continues at coordinate 331,625,501 of CM048746.1, read as the reverse complement.
TAGGTGAATATGGTCTGGGCAAAAGGAATGAAAGAGGAAGCTGCCTGGTAGAATTTTGCACAGAACATAATTTAGTTATAACAAACACCTGGTTCAAGAATCACAAAAGAAGGCTGTATACGTGGAAGAGACCAGGAGACACCGGTCGATACAAGATAGATTTTATAATGGTAAGACATAGATTTCGGAACCAGGTTCTACAGTGTAAGACATACCCAGGGGCAGATATAGACTCTGACCATAACTTGTTAGTTATGAACTGTAGGCTGAAACTAAAAAAACTACAGAAAGGTAGGAAAATAAGGAGATGGGACCTGGATAAATTGAAGGAACCTGAGGTTCTTAAGAATTTTAGAGGGAGCTTTAGGCAACAATTGACAGAAACAGGGGAAAATAAAACAGTAGAGGAGGAATGGGTAAAATTGAGAGATGAAATAGTGAAGGTAGCAGAGGACAAAATAGGTAGGAAGGAAAGACCTACAAAAAATCCTTGGATATCACAGGAGATACTAAATTTAATCGATGAAAGGAGAAAATATAAAAATGCAGTAAATGAAACAGGCAAAATGGAGTACAGACGACTAAGAAATGAGATTGACAGGAAATGCGAAATGGCTAAGCAGGAATGGTTAGAAGGCAAATGCAAGGATGTAGAAGAATGTATAAATGGGGGAAAAATAGATACAGCCTACAGGAAAATAAAAGAAACATTTGGAGATAAGAAAAACAGCTCTGTGAATATTAAGGACAGTGATGGAAAACCAGTTCTCAGCAAAGAAGGGAAAGCTGAAAGGTGGAAAGAGTATATAGAGGGGCTCTATAAAGGAAATGAACTTCGAGACAATATTGTAGGAAGAGAAGAGGGTTTAGATGAAGCTGAAATAGGAGATACTGTACTGAGGGAAGAATTTGACAGAGCCCTGAAAGACCTAAGTCGAAACAAGGCCCCTGGAGTAGATGATATTCCCTCAGAGCTACTGAAGTCTCTGGGAGAACCAGCCATGACAAAATTGTTTCATCTAGTGTGTAAGATGTATCAGACAGGTGAAGTACCCTCAGACTTTAAGAAAAATGTTATAATCCCCATCCCTAAGAAAGCAGGTGCAGACAGGTGTGAAAACTACAGAACCATCAGTTTAATAAGTCATGGCTGCAAAATATTAACGCGAATTATATACAGAAGGATGGAAAGGCTGGTAAAAGCCGACCTCGGGGAAGATCAGTTTGGGTTCAGGAGAAATGTAGGAACACGGGAGGCAAAACTCACTTTACGGCTTATCCTAGAAGATAGATTAAGAAAAGGCAAACCTACATTTCTAGCGTTTGTAGATTTGGAGAAGGCTTTTGACAATCTTGATTGGAATAAACTCTTTGAAGTTCTGAAGCAAGCAGGAGTAAACTATAGGGAAAGGAGAGTTATTTACAACTTGTACAAAAGCCAGACCGCAGTTATTAGACTCGAAGGGCATGAAAGGGAAGCATCAGTTGGGAAGGGAGTAAGACAGGGTTGTAGCCTTTCTCCAATGTTGTTCAATTTGTATATTGAGCAAGCTATAAAGGAAAGCAAGGAGACATTTGGTGAAGGAATTAAAGTTCAGAGTGAAGAATTAAAAACATTGCGTTTTGCCGACGACATAGTAATTCTGTCAGATACAGCAAAGGACCTGGAAGAGCAATTGAACGGAATGGACAGTGTGCTGAGAGGTGCATATAAGATGAACATTAACAAGAGCAAAACTAGGGTAATGGAGTGCAGTGTAAGAAAATCAGGTGATGCTGAAGGAATTAGACTGGGAAACGAAGCAATAAAGGAGGTGGATGAGTTTTGTTACTCGGTCGCAGTACAGAGGATATAAAATGCAGAATGGCATTGGGTAGAAAAGCGTTCTTGAAAAAGAGAAATTTGTTAACATCGAATATTGATTTAAGCCTAAGGAAGTCCTTTCTGAAAGCATGGAGTGTTGCGTTGTATGGGATTGAGACATGGACGATAAACAGTCCGGACAGGAAGAGGATTGAGGCTTTCGAAATGTGCTACAGAAGAATGCTGAAGATTAGGTGGGTGGATCGCGTAACTAATGAGGAGGTACTGAACAGAATTGGGGAGAAAAGAAATTTCTGGCATACCTTGACTAAAAGAAGGGATAGATTGGTTGGACACATTCTCAGACATCAAGGAATTGTGAATTTAGCGTTGGAGGGAAGTGTATGGGGAAAAAATCGCAGGGGAAGACCAAGAGATGGATACAGTAAGCAGATTCAGACAGATGTAGGTTGTCGTTCTTATGTGGAGATGAAGAAGCTTGCTCAGGATAGGGTATTGTGGAGAGCTGCATCAAACCAGTCTCCGGACTGAAGACCACAACAACAACAAGTACTTGATGACCACTGCTCACTGGACATGAAAGATTCTTATTCTATTTATCCTGTGTTTGATTCCGTCGACTTCTCATAAATATTCTGAAAACCTAATGTGGTGAACATCCATTTTCCTTGACCTCAGGCTGCAGATGTTCCTTCTCATATGTGTCTCGTCAGAAGACTTCTCGTTCAAATTCCAGTCACTTGGTAAACTTCTATTCATCTGTCGTACAAACTTTTGCTACCACTAGAAACAGGAAGTTACCAACGACAACATTGGGAATCTGTTCAAACTACTCTGTCAAATAAAAATGTAGTTAAATGTAGGCAATGAAAGTATAGAATTATTATGTCGACTTTGAACTTGCTCATGAGAGAAAACGAATCGATCAGAGATACCATTGTTCAAATTAATACATCAAAATGTACTCTGCCTGATCCATTGGCTTTCTTTTCGTAATTAAATTTAAAATGATACTTTCTTTTGTCAATGATTCCATTATATTTCACAATGTCACTAGAATATGTAGGTCAAAAAATAATAAAGCCATATCATTTAAACGCAAGGAACCAAAATTCGAAACTGTGCCATTAGCCGCTGTGCTACCTTCCTTGTCTGAACGTCACACGACAGGACATTGGTCTCGTACAGCTTTGACCATGAGTTCTTCGTTAGTTATGGTATGTTAGACTGTAATTTCAAACTCTAGTAAAATGAGATGACTGGGTAATCGATTAAACTAGTTGAGTGGCGCCACCAGCATTAAGGCATATAGAAAAGTCGATTGGAAATCCTGTTACAACTCACAAGGCGACGAGCTGCCAGCATCCACCTTCTTGTTGTTATCGGAAAAATTTCAGGTAAAACTCCAACCTTTTATTTTTATTCATATATATTCATTTATTTGTAATGTAACAAATTGTATTGAATTATGTACATTCCTGGCCATTAAAATGGCTACACCACGAAGATGACGTGCTACAGACGCGAAATTAAACCGACAGGAAGAAGATGGTATGATATGCAAATGATTAGCTTTTCAGAGCATTCACACAACGTTAGTGCCAGTGGCGACACCTACAACGTGCTGACATGAGGAAAGTTTCCAATCGATTTATCATACACAAACAGCGGTTGACCGGCGTTGCCTGGTGAAACGTTCTTGTGATGCCTCGGGTAAGGAGGAGAAATGCGTACCATATTCTGACTTTGATAAAGATCGGATTGTAGTCTATCGCGATTGCGATTTATCGGAACGGACATTGCTGCTCGTGTTGGTCGCGATCCAATGACTGTTAGCAGAATATGGAATCGGTGGGTACAGGAGGGCAATACGGAACATCGTGCTGGATCCCAATGGCGTCGTATCCCTAGCAGCCAAGACGACAGGCATCTTAACCGCATGGCTGTAACGGATCGTGCAGCCACGTCTCGATCCCTGAGTCAACAGATGGGGACGTTTGTAAGACAACAACCATCTGCACGAACAGTTTGACGACGTTTGCAGCAGCATGAACTATCAGCTCGGAGACCATGGTTGCGGCGGTTACTCTTGACGCTGCATCACTGACAGGAGTGCCTGCGATGGTGTACGCAACGACGAACCCGGGTGCACGAATGGCAAAACGTCATTTTTTCGGATGAATCTAGGTTCTGTTTACAGCATCATGATGGTCGCATCCGTATTTGGCGAAATCACAGTGATCTCACATTGGAAGCGTGTATTCGTCATTGCCATACTGGCATATCATCCGGCGTGATGGTATGGGATGCCGTTTGTTACACGTCTCGATCACCTCTTGTTCGCGTCGACGGTACTTTGAACAGTGGCCGTAACATTTCAAATTTGTTACGACCGTGGATCTACCCTTCATTCGATCCCTGCGAAACCGTATATTTCAGCAGGATAACGCACGACGGCATGTTGCAGGTCCTGTACGGTCCTTTCTGGATACGGAAAATGTTCGACTACTGCCCTGATCAGCACATTCTCCAGATCTCTCACCAACTGAAAACGTCTGGTCAATGGTGGACGCTACGCTACACTTCGCCAGTCACTACTCTACATGAACTGTGGTATCGTGTTGAAGCTGCATGGGTATCTGTACCTGTACAAGCCATCCGAGCTCTGTTTGACTCAGTGCCCAGGCGTATGAAGGCCGTTATTACGGCGAGAAGTGGTTGTTCTGGGTACTGATTTCTTAGGATCTATGCACCCAAGCTGCGTGAAAATGTTCTAATATAACATATTTGTACAATAAATACCCGTTTATCATCTGCATATCTTCTTGGTGCAGCAATTTTAATGGCCAGAAGTGTATATTTTGTGAATCATACTATTAGCTATTTCTTGAGAGGTGGGATGTTCTGCTAGAGCACGCAGTAGTTCACCTTCCTCGAATGAACCAAAGAACGGTTTTCACATCAAAACGAGATACCATGTGTGAGTGTAAAATGACACAGCAAATAATGTACCTCATTTGGATTCTAGTACGCTTAAGCGTGATCTTTGATAGATTAATATTTTGCCGAGATCGCAAATATTGTTTATCTTTGATACTCATTAAGCTACTTGTTTTATTTAGTTGCTTAACCCTTTCAGTCCCACATTATAAAATCAGCTTTAGAAAAATTAAAATACAGTGTTTTCTGTATTAATACTGTGCAGTAAAGATCAAAATATCTGTTTTAAATTTTTAGTCCAACTATTGCTTTTTTACGTCATGTATTTCTTGTATAACACAGACCTTTGTATCATATTTTATTACTTAGACGTTATTTTGTTGATAGTTAACACTGTCAGATCAATAATGCTAGCTTAATCTTTACCACGGAACCAGAGACAATTCACTGCTGGAATGAAATAAAAGGAACCACTCTCACGCTTACGCTCTCGGCCATATACAGACGGAAACGTAACACAACATCTAAGATGGACAAATTAATGCCTCAGATATGGCTACATGCCGTAGCAAGCGGCAAAATGTCTTATTAGAAGAACGTTGTTCATCAACAAAAATGCAACTTTAACGATTGAAGCACGAAATACGGAGGATACTGTCGCTAGTAAAATGTTAAAAAGTAAGGCGTTTTCATCGCAGATGCTCTTACCACTACGCACCATAGAGTTGGCCTCTTTGAGAGTTCACGTATTTCACCAAGCATGCTGTTGACCGTCGGAAAAGAAAATTACGAGATTGTAAGGCAACGTTCAAGGCTTCATACTGGATGTTAGTGTTAACAATTGTTCTATGCTGCCAGCTTGCAATAATAGGTTCAAATGTTCAAATGTTTGTTAAGCTTATGAGACTTAACTACGGGGTCATCAGTCCCTAAACTTACAAACTACTTACGAACTAGGATGGCACAAATATCCATGCCCGAGGGGGGATTCGAACCCCCGACCGTAGTGGCCGTGCTGACCGTGACTGGAGCGCCTCAGTCACCTCGGCCACCGCGGCCGGCTAATAGGTAGTATACTGCATGCTGTTTATATCATTTCGTCCATCACTGTACTTGTTGCCAACTAGATGAATGTTGTAATTCATCCACAATGTTAACAAGTGCTCAGTGCTGCCAACTTGCAGCAATATGTAGTACACTGCATGTTGTTCATATTATTTCTTTCCCCACTGTTTTTTTTTTTTTTTTCAGTTGAATGTTGTAATTCATTCACAGTGTTACCAAGTGTTAATGCTGTCAACTTGCAACAATATGTAGTACACTGCTTGATGTTCATATTATTTAGTCCCCGTCCATAGTTTCAAAAAAAAAAAAAAAAAAAAAAAAAAAAAAAAAAAAAAAAAAAAAAAAAAAAAAGTTGAAATGTTTGTAAATCTTATGGGACTTAACGTCTGTGGCTATCAGTCTATAAGCTTACAAACTACTTGAACTAACTTAAACATACGGACAACACAGACACCCATGCCCGAGGAAGGATTCGAACCCCCGACGGCGAGCAACCGCCTGCTCCTCAGTATGGCGCTTTAGACCTCTCGGCCAATCAACCACGGCACAGTTGTTGCCCACTAGATGAATGTTGCAATTCATCCACAGTCTTAAGAAGTGCTCAGTGCTGCCAACTTTGAAAAAAATATGTAGAATATTGCATGCTGTTTATATAATTTGTCCAGCACTGTAGTTGTTACCCACTAGATGAATTTTGCAATTCATCCCAAGTTTAATAAGTGCTCATTGCTGCTAACTTTCAACAATATGTAGTATACTGCATGCTGTTCATATTACTTCGTACACCACTGTAGTTCTTCCCCACTAGATAAATGCTGCACTTCATCCACAATTTTAACAAGTGCCCAGTGCTGCCAACTTTCAACAAGATATAGTATACTGCATGCTGTTCATATTATTTCGTCCACCACTGTAGTTGTTGCCCACTAGATGAATATTGCCAGGCACCCGCAGTGTTAACAAGTGCTAAGTGCTGCCAACTTGCAACAATATGTAGTATACTGCATGCTGTTCATATTATTTCCTTCACCACTGTAGTTGTTGCCTACTAGATGAATGTTGCAATTCATCCACAGCAAGTACAGCAACGCGACGGACAGTACCCTGTTTGCGGTGATGGACGCGGTGGCCTCCACGTCGGATGTGCCCCCCAACGCGACCGTGTCCTCAGTGATGCTGCCCTGGGTGCGGCAGGCCGGGTTTCCGTTCCTCACTGTCACCAGGAACTACTCGGATGGCTCCGTCATCATTACACAGGTGGTCAACAACCTATCTCTTTAAATTAACTGATCAGAAATATTCTGCGCTGCCCGAATGAATCTCTTAGTTTTGTGTGCGAGTGTTTTTTTCAAATGATCAAATGTTTGTAAACGTATTGGAACAGATAGCTTTGGTCAGCAGTCAAAGCCTTCCGAACTACTTACACTAAGGACACACACACACACACACACACACACACACACACACAAATGCCCGAGTGAGGACTCGAACCTCCGGCGGGAACGGCAGCCGAGTCTGTAGCATGACGCCTTAGACCACGTGGCCATTCCGTGTGGTGTGTATGTTTGAACGGAGACTCTTTTTCTCTATACACTTTTGACAACGAGAAATCGCTGCATTCAGCCTCCTACATTCTTGAGAACAAATGTTGTGCCACCTGTGAACTTTAAAATTCTCCCGGCGGATCGAATATTCATAGAAGTTTCGGGTATTCAGCCGGTCGTCGTCTAAAACATCACACGATATTTCGGCCAGACACCTGCTAGCCATCCTCAGGTGAGTCGATGAAACTTCATGCTTACTAGCGCATTGCTTCCCCTTCGGAACGCAATACTGCATGGATTTTGTGTAGCACCGTTACGGCAAGTCCTTGGCAGCTTTCCGGCATGAGATGTCCTCGTACAATTTAAGCAATTCCTTTAAATTTCAAGCAGGAGATTTGCAAATGTTAAGCTGCCACCCGAATGTGTTCCATCGGGCTCAAATCGGATGAATTTGGTGGCCAAAACAAAAATATGCTCATCAAACTATGCCTCGGAATGATTCCAATGCCGTCAGTTGCAGACAGCCGTACAGTAGGTGCAATAGTGTAGACATATATCTATGGAGAGGTCAGGCAAACTCGTTCCTGAAAAGGGACGGCAGTCTTTTCAGTAGTTGCAGGGGCGACAAACAGTCTGGATGAGTGAGTGACTGGGCTTGTAACACCAGCTAACGTAGTGTTCCCATCAGTTAGTAAAACATAAGAGCAGAGGAGAGAGGACTAGAAAATGGAGTGGAAGAATTCAATCATAATCATCACCTCATAAGTGATCCCTCAGAAGCACTAAAAGTGTTCAACTTCGCAAGAAAAGACTGGACTAAGCTCATTCGCATCCGAAGTGGCCATACAAGATGCAATAAATGGGGTCGCGTGAACAGCCCAAGTTGTGATTGCGGAGCACCCAAGCAGATGCTGGACCACATCGTAAAAGTGTGCCCAAGAAGGAAATATAGTGGCTCTGCTGAGGACTTTATAGAAGCCACACCTCAGGCTATGAAGTCGATTCAAGATCTGGACATTGATGTGTAGCCAACAGCTTGTCTCGCATGATACATGTCCTAATTCCATGTATTTTGTCATACACACAACATTGTTCACTCACATGTACTGAAAATGTACTCTTGTACAACCATTTATATATTATTGTACATTTTGTAATTAGATTTGTATATATGCTGCTATCACATTCCATACGATAAATAAAAAACAGCTGAAAGCTAAGGGAAACTACGAGGACATGCAGCTCTACTGTATGAATACTTGATGAGTTATATTGGGTAAAATATTCCGAAGGTAAAATAGTTGCCCGTTTGGATGTCCGAGAGGGGACTACTCATGACGATGTCGTCATGAAGAGATACAAAAGTTGCATTCAACGCATCGAAGCCTGGAATGTTATTCCTCAATCTAGTAGGTGAGTCAGAAAAATTTTAAAAGGTAATGAATAACTGAAAGTTAAATATGGTGCGGTTTAGTAATGTCCCGCGACAGACTTTTGGCCGGGGGAATAAATTATAATAAAAGCCAAATCGTTTGGGAGAAATACAGGAGTAGGTCTAATAGCGAATACGAAAATAAGAATGCTGCTAATGTTCCAGACAGTTGTTGTTGTTATGGTATTCAGTCCGGAGACTGGTTTGATGCAGCTCTCCACCCTACTCTATCCTGAGCAAGCCTTTTCATCTCATCATAAGAATGATGCACTTGAATCGGCTTACTATATGCGTCTCTTGGTCTCCCTCTGCGATTTTTACCCCACACACTTCTCTCCAATGCTAAATTTACGATTCCTCGATGTCTAAGAATGTGTCCTACCAAGCGATCCCTTCTTTTGGTCAGGGTATGCCAAAATTCCTTTTCTCACCAATTCTGTTCAGTACCTCTTCATTAGTTATGCGATCTACCCACCTAATCTTCAGCATTGTTCTGTAGCACCACATTTCAAAAGCCTCTATTCTCTTCCTGTCCGCACTGTTTATCGTCCATGTTTCACTCCCGTACAAGGCAACACTCCACACAAAGGCCTTCAGAAAAGACCTCCTTACACTTAAATTAATATTCGATGTTAGCAAATTTCTCTTTTTCAAAAGTGCTTTTCTTCCCATTGCCATTCTGCATTTTATATCCTCTGTACTGCGACCATCGCATGTTATTTTACTACCCAAGTAACAAAACTCATCTACCACCTTCATTGTTTGGTTACCTAATCTAATTCCTTCAGCATCGCCTGATTTTCTAAGACCGGATTCCATTATTTTTGTTTTGCTCTCGTTAATGTTCATTTTATACGCTCTCTTCAACACACTGTCCATTCTATTCAACTGCTCTTCCAGGCCCTTTGCTGTCTCTGACAGAACTACAATGTCATCAGCAGAAGGCAATGTTTTTATTTCTTCACCCTGAACCTTAATCCCTATTCCAAATTTTTCCTTGCTTTCCTTCACCGCCTGCTCGATGTACAAATTGAATAACATCGGAGAAAGGCTATAACCTGTCTTACTCCCTTCCCAACTAATGCTTCCCTTTCATGCCCTTCGAGTCTAATAATTGCGATCTGGCTTTTGTACAAGTTGTAAATAACTATCCTTTCCCTGTATTTTACCGCTGCTGACTTCAGAATTTGAAAGAATGTATTCCAGTCAACATTGTCAAATGCTTTCTCCAAATCTATAACAGCTAAAAATGTCTGTTCGCATTTCCTTAATCTATCGTCTAAGATGAGACGTAAAGTGAGTATTGCCTCCCGGGTTCCTACGTTCCTCCTGAATCCAAACTGATCTTCCCCGAGGTCAGCTTCTACCAGCTTTTCCATTCTCCTGTAGATAATTCGTGTTAAAATTTTGCAGCCATGACTTATCAAACTGATGGTTCTGTAATTTTCACACCTGTCTGCGCCTGATTTCTTTGGAATGGGGATTGTTACATTTTTCTTAAAGTCTGAGGGTATTTCGCCTTCCAGACAGTAGTTATTAGAAATCTGTTACACACAAATGCAGCCGACAAAATATGCACTGAAGAAATGATGCAGTTCTGCAGTTGGGTTTTGAGCAAATTGAAACTTTCGTATTCCAAATAACATTGTCAGGAGCATCAAAAGCATCACATGCAACCTGAAATGTAGATTTCTTCTAGGCATGCTTGATCACGTTGAATATGAGTGCACTGGACTGATTTTGAATGAGTGCATGGAGGTTTTTTTTTTTTTTTTCAGGAACGTATAATTCAGTGCTTCCTGAGGAAGAAAGCCACAGACAAAATATGCCGACAAAATATGCACTGAAGAAATGATGCAGTTCTGCAGTTGAGTTTTGAGCAAATTGAAACTTTCGTATTCCAAATAACATTGTCAGGAGCATCAAATGCATCACATGCAACCTGAAATGTAGATTTCTTCTAGGCATGCTTGATCACGTTGAATATGAGTGCACTGGACTGATTTTGAATGAGTGCATGGAGTTTTTTTTTTTTTTTTTTTTTTTTTTTTTTTTTTTTTTTTTTTTTTTTTTTTCCAGGAACGTATAATTCAGTGCTTCCTGAGGAAGAAAGCCACAGAAACAAATATTATCTCGTTCTTGTTCATCACATTCTTCATAGAAGGTGCTACAGAGGAAAATATAAATTTCAATACAGTACTTCCTTTTGTTCAACTTTAGATAAATAAAAATGGGACCTGAAAAACACTTAAGACTTCATAAAAAATCTTCATAAATATGTGCGTTTAGAATAAAAAGTATTAACAAATATACTGTATTAGATTATTTGCCGTGTCACGGCATTTAGCATACTTCGGAGGGGAATTTTTCCCTCCATAAACTGTTTCCCTATCTTTTTCCTATGAACCTTGCAATTTCCGTAAAAAGGAAAATTTTTCACCACTGGAAATGCTGAGCTGGAATCCGCCTGCCACAGTAACGTAGTGATTACAGATTGTGGGATTTATTCGCAATTTTGGGGAAAAAATATTTTTTGGGGCAACTTTTCGGGAAACGGAAACCTTAGGGAAATATTTTAGGAAAACGTTTCACTACTGGGGAAACTGGAGAAGAATTTTATCTGCCTAAGGTTGGTATTAATGCCGTATGATACTTCAAACAACATATACTTAATGTTCGCCGCGGTGGAGAGGCCGAGTGTTCTAAGACGCCTTGCTGCGGAGCGTGCGGTTGCTCGCCGTCGGAGGTTCGAGTCCTCCCTCGAGCTTGGGTGAGTGTGTTTACCTTAGTTTTGTTTTACTCGGTTTAAGTAGTTTGTAAGTCTAGGGACTAATAACCATTTAAGTCCCATAGAATTACAAACATTGAACATGATGTTCTGGTTATTCTCTCTCTCTCTCTCTCTCTCTCTCTCTCTCTCTCTCTCTCTCTCTCTCTCTTCATATCAATCGATGTACCATTCTTTTATCGTATTTTTGCTACGACGCCTCACAGAACTGAAGTCGGAGGATTTATACAGGGTGTTACAAAAACGTACGGCCAAACTTTCAGGAAACATTCCTCACACACAAAGAAAGAAAATATGTATGTGGACATGTGTCCGGAAACGCGTAATTTCCATGTTAGAGCTCATTTTAGTATTTCTTTTAATGTAAATTGAAATAATTCGTGTAACAATTGTCAAAATACCCAATTGTTTCGTTAGTATGCACTGTACTTCCTCGATTCACCGGCAGTTGGCCCAATTGAAGGAAGGTAATTTTGACTTCAGTGCTTGTGTTGACATGCGACACATTGCTCTACAGTACTAGCATCAAGTACATCAGTACGTAGCATCAACTGGTTAGTGTTCATCACGAACGTGGTTTTGCAGTCAGTGCAATGTTTACAAATGCGGAGTTGGCAGATGCCCATTTGATGTATGGATTAGCACGGGGCAATAGCCGTGGCGCGGTACGTTTGTATCGAGACAGATTTCCAGAACGAAGGTGTCCCGACAGGAAGACGTTCGAAGCAATTGATCGGCGTCTTAGGGAGCACGGAACATTCCAGCCTATGACTCGCGACTGGGGAAAACCTAGAACGACGAGGACACCTGCAATGGACGAGGCAATTCTTCGTGCACTTGACGATAACCCTAGTGTCAGCGTCAGAAACGTTGCTGCTGTACAATGTAACGTTGACCACGTCACTGTATGGAGAGTGCTACGGGAGAACCAGTTGTTTTCGTTCCATGTACAGCATGTGTTTCAAATGTTTGTATATCTTACGGGACTTAACTAAGGGGTCATCAGTCCCTAAACTTACAAACTACTTATCAACTAGCTTATCCTAAGGACGGCACAAATATCCATGCCCGAGGGGGGATTCGAACCCCCGACCGTAGTGGCCGTGCAGACCGTGACTGGAGCGCCTCTGTCCCCTCGGCCACCGCGGCCGCGTGTGTAGGCACTATCAGCAGCTGATTGGCCTCCACGGGTACACTTCTGCGAATGGTTCAACCAACGTATCACTCCTCATTCCATGCTACGGAGGGTGGATGCATGTATCATCGCTAACGGAGGACATTTTGAACATTTCCTGTAACAAAGTGTTTGAAGTCACGCTGGTACGTTCTGATGCTCTGTGTTTCCATTCCATGATTAATGTGATTTGAAGAGAGATAATAAAATGAGCTCTAACATGGAAATTAAGCGTTTCCGGACACATGTCCACATATTTTCTTTCTTTGTGTGTGATTAATGTTTCCTGAAAGTTTGGCGGTATCTTTTTGTAACACTCTGTGTACAAGGTGAGTCTGAAACGTTCGGTGAATGGCCCCATGTTTTACAAATGAGGTGGCCACGCTTGCATGTTGAGGGACATGTCAACAAGCGCCCTCCTATCGTGCAAAGCAACTCCAGTGAAGCGGTGATACACGCTGCGAACCAGCTAACAGGGTCAGCGTGGGAACTCGTGTCATTGCAACATGAAGCACAAAATGGAGCAACGCGTTAACATTTTTGTTTAAAATTAGGCAAAACGTCGTCGGTGGATGTCAGTGCAAGTGTGTGGTGTATGAAGCAGTGAGGAGAAAGTGTGTGAGTGGTTGTGGGGATTTAACAACGCGTGACCTCACTGCTTTGAGCGATTCTACGAGAAGCGGTTACTGACAGTTTGCAACAGTTGTACAACCGACGTCAGACGTGTATTGTAGCCAATGGCGATTACTTTGAAGGGCAGTACAGGTACTTTGTTTGTAACTCTTGTTTCCTACATTTCCTGAGACCATTCACCGAACTTTTCAAACGCAATTTGTAGTTTTATTATGTAATTCTCATTAATTGCCGATTGAGTTCTCTCTCTTTCCCATAGCCTTGGATAAACATGTATGATTTTCATTTCTGCATAACACTTTCATCTGAGTTACCCAACATGTATTGACGAATATAGTCATCGTTGATAGATTTAGTTCCATTAATAGCGTATTTCATTGAGGTACTGTTTACAGGTAAGACTCCTATAAACCCGAGCTGAACTGTCCGCCATTTTCCCCAAAGCCGGCCGCGGTGGCCGAGGGGACTAAGACGCTCCAGTCACGGTCTTCACGGCCACTACGGTCGGGGGTTCGAATCCCCCCTCGGGCATGGATATTTGTGTCGTCCTAGTTCGTAAGTAGTTCATAAGTAGTTTGTAAGTTTAGGGACTGATGACCCCGTAGTTAAGTCCCATAGACTATTCAAACATTTAAAACATTTTTTTCCCCAAGATGTGGTAGTTGCCACGTTCCGGACGAAGCTCACGCGTCATCTCGCGTTTCATTCAACTCGCTCAGATTCGCAAACTACTCGCTGTATGAACCTGCAATTTTCATGAATGTGTTCGTCAAGGACTACACTACATTTTCATTTTAGTTTCGTTTGCGGTAATAGTTTATTAAGAGGAAATACTGACAGTTAACGGACATGCACTTACTGACGACGTTACGGAATTTTCGTCATGCGAGGAACTTTTTTTCTGTTGAAGTTAAAAATGTTCAAATGTTTGTATAGTCTATGGGACTTTACTACGGGGTCATCAGTCCCTAAACTTACAAACTACTTATGAACTACTTACGAACTAGGACGGCACAAATATCCATTCCCGAGGGGGGGATTCGAACCCCCGACCGTATTGGCCGTGCAGATCGTGACTGGAGTGCCTTAGTCCCCTCGGCCACCGCGGCCGGCTTGTTGAAGTTAAGTGAACACATTAACCGAATGAAATTTTCAAAATAGATCAAATTTTCATCCTCTCCAAACAGGAACTATGTGAGAAATGTATATCTTGAGATAATGTGAGTTAAACATGCAGCATTGGGATCCGCTCGCCTGTCTAATTAATACCTCGTCTTCAGGTTTAGAGCTAAGCACAGGTAGTTACTGCATAACGTTTATACTTGAACATACTGGTACTAACTTCTTAACTCATTAAATTCAATAGTTACAAACTACAAAAGAGCTGTGTTTCTATTTAATATTCAATTTCAATTTTTCAGTTATATGAAAAGGACATTGTAAATGTCTCATTACAGAGTGCTTTATTGTGTGAGGAAATGAGAACAAGTCTGTTCATTAGGTAGTGAAGACTTTCTTGGTATCGTCATTTTCTAGTATTCTCGCATAAAACGTTAGATTTAGTAACTTTCGTCCTATTACTGCTAGGAAACGTAACTCCTATTAGTTTTTGCAAACTGAGTAGTAGGTCTGAAACACCTTGGACAACAACCAAAGAAATCAACATTTGTGACTGATGAAGGAATACCTGTATACTGAATAATAAATCCCTAACTTTACTCTTTTTCGTGCAAAAAAAAGTCCTTGAATAACACGACAGTTATAAGGTTTTGTGTAGTACCCATATGGCAAAATACGCCCCTCTTTGCATGTTATCATTTGCCAAAATATCATTTGGATACCTCTAACTGTGTATAAGACGCACTATATTTCATGCTGGCCTTATCACCATCGGAAATGAGTTCGTTACATAAAATAAATTTTAGAAATTTGAATGAAAAGTAAAGATCTCCTGCTAAGTTTAAAATAAATTTCAATACATCAGGAAAATTTCATTCGCAGCAACATATGGTGTTATATGCACCAAACGAAATATCATAGCAGCCCTTATTTTTTACTGCAAATTTTTCCTAACCTAGCGCTGTCTCTTATTTCAAAGCCAATGTCTTACTAATTACGGCTATTCACGAATTTATGCCGATTTCGACAAATTGCTGACATATAAATATTTAAGTAGCGAAAAAATTAAATTTTTCTACCAATTAGTTTTCGCGAAATCGTTTGTGAAAGATGGTAAGACGTGCGCCTCTATGCTGTTGGTGCAGCGCGAGTCCAACCATGTTGGGGAAAACATGGCGTATGATTCAGCCAGCGTATTTAGGTATCAACTAGTAACAGAAATAAAACGCTAAAGATAAAATGTTTTCTTGTGCTAACAGAACCGGTGGCTGCTGCCAGCTGACCCTCTTGACGAAACGCTGTGGACTATTCCCGTGACGTACACCTCAAGATCAGAAGCCGACTTCTCGACGACCACCAGACTGTGGCTGACTGAGAAGTCAGTGCGGATCGACAGTCTCGCTAGCGCAGCTGCTGATGACTGGCTACTCTTCAACCTGCAGGTCGCCGGTAAGAGACTCAGCGCAGTAAAATTTCATAGCAGGATAATTCTCTCTCTGCGCTCTTTACCAGTGAAAGGTGATGGCTCTATAAAATGACACTCATGACGACTTGTTAATGTATTCATAACTACCATGAAATGAATGGAAAAACTTGTGGAATCCGACCACGGGGAAGATCAGTTTGGATTTACGAGAAATGTAGCAACACGGGAGGCAATACTCAGATTACGACTTATGTTAGAAGATAGGTTAAGGAAAGGGAATCCTACGTTTTTAGCGTTTGTCGATTTGGAGAAAGCTTTTGGCAATGTCGACTGGAATACATTCTTCCAAATTCTGAAGGTATCAGGGGTAAAATATAGGGAACGAAGACTTATATTCAACCTCTACAGAAACCAGACAGCAGTTATTAGAGTCGAAGGGCAAAAAATGGACACGGAGGTTGGGAAGGGAGTAAGACAGGGTTGTAGCCTTCCCCCAATGTTGTTCAATCTGTACATTGAGCAGGCAGTAAAGGAGTGGAAGGAGAAATTTGGAGAGGGCATAAAAGTGCAGGGAGAAGAAATAAAAACATCGCGGTTTGCTGATGACATAGTAATTCCGTCAGAGACCGCAAAAGATCTGGAAGAGCAATTGAATAGGATGGAAAGTATCTTGAAAGGAAGATATAAGATGAACATTAACAAGAGTAAAACAAGGTAATGGAATGCAATGTCAGAAAATCAGGCAATGCTGAAGCAATTAGAGTAGATAATATATATATCCTGCAGTTAAATTTATTCATATTCTCGGAATCTGTGACATTAACTGCGAATGGGTAAAGTTGAAAATGTATAATAAAAGATAATAAAAGTAGTAGATGAATTTTGTTATTTGGGTAGCAAGATAATTTCCGATGGCCGAAGTAAAGAAGATATAAAATGCAGAATGGCTAAGGGAAGAAAAGCGTTTCTAAAGAAGCGAAACTTGTTAACATCCAACATTAATTTAAATGTTAGGAAGTCCTTTCTGAAAGCATTTGTCCGGAGTGTAGCGTTGTATGGGAGTGAAACGTGGACGATAAGGACTTCAGATAAAAAGATGATAAAGGCTTTTGAAACGTGGTACTATAGACGAATGATGAAAATTAGATGGGTAGATCACGTAACTAATGAGGAGGTGCTTAACCGAATCGGGGCGAAAAGGAGTTTCTGGCATATCCTGACTAAGAGAAGGGATAGATTGGTTGGATACATTCTGAGACATCAAGAAATTGTCAACTTAGCATTAGAAGGAAGCATATGGAGTAAAAATCGAGAGGGAGACCGAGAGACGAATATAGTAAGCAGATTCAAAAGGATGTAGGTTGCCGAACGTATTTTCAGATGAAGAGACTTGCACAGGACAGGATAGCATGGAGAGCTGCATCAACCCAGTCTGCGGACTGAAGTCAACAACTACCATGAACGATTACTTTGAAAGTATTACGGTGCCTAGAGGATACCACATAAGTTCGTGGACGAAAAATTCGTAACCTGGAGAGAGTTAAAAGAGATTAAGGTGAAATTAAGGCTAACTGCTTGAAGAGTGTATTATCATGTTCAGACTGTCCTGGCTCAGAGAAGTGTATCATTTCGGTCTTGTGTTACAAGGGCCACATGACATAAGCAATTAAATGGTAAACGCTGATCACTAAATTACAGAGTACCAAACAGTTTTCTTCAACTGGTGCTCTCCGTAAACGAATTTACTGCTGCACAGATTTAGCGATAGTGGTGGACTCCTCATTCTACACGAAACTGCAATCGAAAGACATCGGCGAGACAATAGTAGTGCCAGCCCCTCCAGGATCCCAGTAAAATAGTCTTTCTAACGTAAGGATTCATCGCGGTGTTCACTGCCCACTCATCCAGATCTATTTGCGACAGAATATGCACATTATTACAAAGACACACATAACAAATTTAAAACAAATAACAACTTCCAAACACGTGAAGCAGACATTAGTGTTCCAACACGAAATGCAGCACAGTGTCTACAGTTCCTTGCTGTCCACTTGGATAACAAATGGAATCAACTTTTGGATAAACTCAAGAAGGACCTCAGTTCAGTCTGTTACGCCCTAAGAAGTATCACCCGTCCTATTGAGGTAAAAATAAGTGTGTTTAATTTTTTTATTTCCACACCCTGTTATCTTATGAAGCTATCTTTTGGGGCAGTGCACCTAACGTAATAAGTGTGTATTCAGCAGAAGCGAATAGTAAAAATGTTCTATGTCAAGTAGATAAGCGAACATTTTGCAGAGCCCTATTAAAAGACCACGGAATTCTTACACTCTCTTCCCAGTACCTTTAGTCCTTACTGGTATTTGTTGCTGAAAAAAATAATCCATATTTCACTGCTATAAACACATTCCCCATAAAAGATACAATACAATTTTCACGTAGGCTATTGAGACATTTGTTCAAAAATGTTAAAATGTTTGTAAATGTATCGGACCAAACTGCGTGGTCATCAGTCCTTAGCTTACAAACTACTTAAACTAAGGTAAACTAACCTAAGGACAACACACACATCCCTGCCCCAGGGAGGACTCGAACCTCAGACGGCGAGCAACCACGCGCTTGGCAGCTAGGCGCCTTAGACCGCTCGGCTACTCCATCGCGGCTGAGAGATTTGTACCAAATAAATTAACAAAAGACGTGGCTGACTCACCGTGGTACACAAAACAAGTTAGATCACTCTTGGGAAAGCAAAGAAAAGAGCATGCTAAATATAAACAGACACAAAATCCCCAAGAATGGCAATCTTTTACAGAACGGAAATTTAGATCGAATTTCAATGATAAAAAAAAACTATAATAGTCTCCACAACGACACCCTCTTACGTAATTTGATAGAAAATTCTAAGAATTCTGGTGGTATGTAAAGTGTACTAGCGGCAAAACACAATCAATACCTTCACTACGCGAAAGCAATGGTAATGCTACTGATTACAGTTCTGCTAAAGCAGAATTGCTAAACACAGCTTTCCGAATTCCTTCACTAAAGAAGACGAAGCAAATACTCCAGTATTCGAAATTAGAATAGCTGATAGAATGTGTAATTTAGAAGTAGATATTCCTATAGTAATAAATCCATTTAAATCGCCTAATAAAAGCCGATCCAGATTGAATCCCAATTATATTCCTTCCAGAGTATGCTGATGCAATACCTAGCTAACATATACAACCATTCACTCAGCGAAATATCCGTACCCAGAGGCTGGAAGATTGCACAAAATAAGGGGTAATTTTTTTCCGAGAGTCCTTGACATAGTGATCATTTGTATACCTAACAAAATAACTGTCTTACTGTAGCTGTCGTACAGTACATCGTCAAAATTTTAACATTACACACTTCCTGCAGCACAGTAAAATCGAGAAATTCTGTAGAAATATATCTGGCAACGACATTTCCCCGTTTTCGAAAATCTTTTATCCATTATCAAGATACACAAAAAACGACGATGCTTGAGTACCAAAAGAGCCAGTTGTTATGAGAGATGCCGTTCCGACCGCTACGCAACTTAACATGAAATTTTAAAAAATCGGAACGTTTGCAGAGCTGTCAACAGTCCCACAATCACATTTTACAATGACCTGTGCTACAACACACCAAAAAGTTTTGCAATCACCTTGGTTGTCTCCTAAATACTAACGTTGAATGCATATAACGCATAAGTAACGTAGTTCTTTGTCTCACCCATAGATATCACATAACCACGCATGATCATCATTTCCGTGACACTCTCTCTCCTACATTGCGATAATTCAAAACGAGCTGCCCTTCTCTGAACTTTCTCTAAATCGTCCGTCAGTCCCAGCTGGTATGGATCCCACAATGCACAGCAATACTCCAAAATAGGACGCACTAGTGTAGGCGGTTTATTTAGTAGAACTGTTGCATCTTCTAAGTGTCGTGCCAATAAAACGTAGTCTTTGCTTCGACAATATTTTCTATGCGTTCTTTCCAATTTAATTTGTTCGTAATTATTATTCCTATCTATTTAGTTGAATTTATGGCCTCAAGGTTTGACTGATTTATCGTGTAACTGAAGTTTAACGGATTTCTTTTAGTGGTCATATGGATGACCTCACACTTATCATTATTAAAGATCAATTGCCATTTTTTGTACTATGCAGATACCTTATTTAAATCATTTTGCAGTTACTTTTGATCTTATGGTGACTTTACGAACCGATAAATGACAGCATCATCCACGAATATTCTAAGAGAGCTACTCAGATTGTCTCCTAAATCGTTCATAAAAATAAGGAACAGTAGGCGCCCTATAACACTTCCCTGGGGAACGCCAGATATCACGGATGGATTTCCTTTAGTGGTCATATGGATGACCTCACACTTATCATTATTAAGGGTCAATTGCCATTTTTTGTACCTTGCAGATATTTTATTTAAATCATTTTGCAGTTGGTTTTGCTCTTCTGATGACTTTACAAATCGATAAATGACAGCATCATCCGCGAATATTCTAAGAGAGCTATTCAGATTGTTTGCTAAATCGTTTAAAAAAATAAGGAACAGTAGAGGCCCTATAACACTTCCCTGGGGAACGCCAGATATCAATTTTCTTCTACTCGATGACTTACCAACAGTTACAACGTACTGTGTCCTTTCTGTTAGGAAATCACGAATCCAATCACACAATTGTGGTGATATTCCATAAGCACGCAATTTGACTAGAATACGCTTTTGAGGTCGCGTCGAAAGCCTTCCGGAAATCTAGAAATACGGAATATGTTTGACACCCTTTATCTACAGCACTCATCACATCACCTGAGGAAAGCGCTAGCTGTGTTTCACAAGAACGATACTTTCTTGATTCGAGTTGACTATGGGATAATAGGTCGTTCTCTTCGAGGTAGTTCATAATATTTGAGGAAAGTATATATTCTAACATCCTGCTGCAATACGACGTCAGTGATATAGACCTGTAATTCTGCGGGTCACTTCTATTGCCTTTCTTGAATATTGGAGTGACCTGTGCAACTTTCCATTCTCTGGGTATGCAACGTTCGCTAAGCGAGCGGTTGTATATGATAGTTGGGCATGGGGCTATTGCATCAGCATACTTTGAAAGGAGCCTAATTGATATCCAGTCAGAAACGGGAGAGATACTTTGGATAAGTGACTTATACTCTCGGGATATTTACTTCTAAGTCACGCATGGTGGAAGCTGTTCTTAATAGAAATTCTGTAGTACTTGCTTCGTATTCTCTAGCGAAGGAATTTCGTGAAGCTGCGATAAGCAATTCTGCTTCAGCAAAACTGTCATCAGTAGCCTCACCATTTCTATCGTATAATGAAGGTATTGTTTGTGTTTTGCCGCTAGTACGACCAGAATTTCTTAGGATTCTCTACCAAATTTCGTGACAAGGTTTCGTTGTAGTAACTATTCTTAGCTTCTCTTATTGAAATTCGAGTTTAATTTCTAAAAGATTGCCAGTCTTAGGAATTTTTTTTGCGTTTAAATTTTGGATGCTTTTTTCTTTCCTGTTGTAACTGTGATCTAACCTGTTTTTGTGTGGCACGGCGTGTCAGCCCCCTCTTTATTTAATTTGACGGTGTAGGTAAGACTGTCTACAGTTCCAGCCATAACACCAGGAAGGAAGTAGACTATCTGTGTTGACTGTAGTTCTGTCATGACTAGAACGTGTTGGATCGTATCCGCAATTGACGTTTCCAAACGTCGTGGAGTGAACCAAAGCGACGTTGTTTGCACGAGGAGGAGATACAAAGATGCAGGAACTGTAGATGCCTTGCCTAGCTCTGGCCCTCCAAAGACTACCACAATAGCTGATGACCGCTACTTAGAGAATTCAGCTCGGAGGATCCCTAAGAGGATCGCCACAATACTGAATAATAATTTTCGTTCAGCCACACTTTAATCAAAGGGAATCACCAGAGACCTATGCACAACTATACCACTGTTTAACGAGCTGAAGGATTCCCTGTTACCAGAATTCCAGTCCTCCACAGTGTTCTTCGTCGTCCGAGTCGAAGCGCTTCCCTTTGATACATTTTTCTTTTAATTAGATTAAGTAAGTTGTAAGTCTAGGGAGTAATGTCCATAGCAACGGATACTCCTTTTCGTAACATGTGTTACCGTTTCTTATCGGCGCCCAGTAGCCACCATAGTTCGTAAATCTGTACAGAAAAACACGTCAACAAAGTGTGTCGTTATACACTCAAAAGCCAGAGAAACTCGTACAGGCGTGTTTATGTAAACACAAAATTTGTAAACACTCAGAGAACGGCCTATATGAGACAACAGGTATCAGACACAGGTGTTAGATTGGTTACTGCTGCTACAGTGGCAGGTTATCACGATTTAAGTGGGTTTGAACGTGCTGTTAGTCAGCGCACGAGAGATAGTACGCAGCATCTCCGAGGTAGCAATGAGGTAGTTTCCGTACGACCATTCTCGATTGTTCCGTGAATATCGAGAATCTGGTAAGGCCGGCCGCGGTGGCCGAGAGGACTGAGGCGCTCCAGTCACGGGCTGCACGGCCACTACGGTCGGGGGTTCGAATCCCCCCTCGGGCATGGATATTTGTGCCGTCCTTAGTGTTAGCTAGGTCATAAGTAGTTTGTAAGTTTAGGGACTGATGACCCCGTAGTTAAGTTCCATAAGCTATACATTTTTTTAATTTTTTATTTATTTATTTTTTTAATTTTTTTAATATTTTTTTTAACCTGGTAAACCTTGAAGTCTATTCTCTGACATCGCTTCGGCCGGAAAAAGGTTCTTCAAGCACTGGTCCAACGACGACTGAAGTGAATCGCTCAGCATGACAGAAGTGCAATTCTTCCGCCGGGTAAGCCAGCCGTGGTCGCCAACCGGTCTGTGGCGCGCCAGTCACGATCTTCACGGCCACTACGATCGGGGGTTCGAATCCCGCCCCCCCCCCCCCTCGGGCTTGGATATTTGTGCCGTCTTAAGTGTTAGCTAGTTCATAAGCACTTTGTAAGTTTAGAGACTGATGACCCTGTAGTTAAGTTCCACAAGGTCTACAAACATCTGAACATTTGAGTTGAGGGCTGGGTAAAGAACAAGTGGCAGCGTGCGAATCATTCAACGAAAAATCATCTATATGGGCTTTCGGAGCCGAAGGCTCACTCGTGAACCCTTGCTGACTCCACGGTACAAACCCTTACGCCTCGTCCGGTCCAGTGGACACCGACATTGGACTATTAACAACTGGAAACATGTTGCTTGATCTGACAAGTCTCGTTTCCAAATGTATCAAGTTAATGCACTTGCTACGGATATGGACACAGCGACATGAACCCACAGACCCTTCATGTCAGCAAGGGAGTGTTCAATGTGATGGAGGCTTTGTAATGGTGTGGGAAGTGTGCATTTGGAGTGATATGGAACCCTTTATACGACTAAATAGGACTCTGACGTGGATGATGATTTCGTGTGCCATTTTTGGCTATTAGAACCCAGCCGGGATCTTGTTTTTCCTATCTGGCACAAGTCTTTAGGTAACGCCACTTGGGCGACTTGCGCGTCGGTGATGATGAAATGATGAGGAGGACACCACAACACCCAGTCGCCGAATGGAGAAAATCTCTGACTGGACTGGGAATCAAACCCAGGCCCCTCTATGTGGCAATCTACCACGCTGTCCTCTGGACTACGAAGGTGGACACTCAGACAGGTGACACGTACCTATGCATCCTGGCTGATCACCATCATCCATTCATGTTCATCGTGCATTCCGACGGACTTGCGCAATTCCAGCAGGACAATGCGACACACCAAAATTGCTACAGAGTGGCTGCAGGAACACCTCCACTGGTCACCTAACTCCACAGTAATGAATACTGTTGAGCATATCTGGGATACGTTATAACGTTCTGTTCAGAAGAGATCTCCACCCACTCGTACTGTTACAGATTTATGGACGGTTCCCTCCAGCACTGCTCCAGACGTTGTTGCGGCACTTCTGCGTGCTCGCAGGGCAGGGGTCCTACACGATGTTAGTCAGGTGTCCCAGTTTCTTTGGTTCTTCAGTGTACATTTATCCTATTATTAGTTGACAGTATTAAATTCCTGGGATTATAACTTGATCATATATTCAATTGGAAGGAGCACACCCAGTACTGCAGAAACGACTTAACAAATCTTTATTTGCAACTCTAATGTTATCAGACGTAGGAGACATAAAAATACAAAAGCTTGCATCTTTGCTTATTTTCATTTAATAATGTCATATGGTATAATATTCTCATAGGGGAGATATGGAAAGAGGAGAAACTGCCAACAGACTGGAAACGAGGTATAATCGTGAAAATACCCAAAAAATTAGATGTTAGTAAGTGTAACAACTGGCGGGGCAGTACCGAGTAACGTACTTTCGAGTATTATTTTAAACCGCATTAAGGATTCTGTGGAAAAGCAAATGAGGAGAGAGCAGGCGGCTTTTAGAAAACATCAATCTGTGTGGGTTTTATCAATACTCTCCGAATTATTCTGGAACAAAGTGTAGAGTGGCAACACACTCTCTGCCTAACCTTCGTTGACTTTCAAAAGGCTTTCCACTCTGTCAGTCGGAGAGTCATGTGGGGTACACTTGTAAAATGCGACATCCCAACGAAGATCATTAACATCATCAAGGAAATTTATCAGGACTATGAATGCCAATTACTACATAATGGAGAACTTACAGAGCCTTTCCAAGTTAATTCGGGAGTACGACAAGGCTGTATTGTCTCGCCAACATTATTTCTTTTGGTTTTGGATCATGTGATGAAGAGAGTAACGAGGGGACGGCATAGAGGTGTGCAATGGGGGATGTGGGATACGCTAGAAGATCTAGATTTCTCAGACGACATCTGCTTAATGGCACAGAGATATCGAGACATCGAAGAGAAACTGGACAGGTTACAGAGAGAAGGAGAAGCTGCAGGCCTCAAGATAAATGTTCGCAAAACCAAAGAAATGCGAATAAACTCGACCACCACCACTAGGCTGATCATTAATGGAGAGGATGTAGAGCAGGTGCAATCTTTCCTCTACCTCGGAAGTATAGTCACGACTACAGGAGGCGCCGAGGAGAATGTCCGTTGCTATGGTCATCCGCAAAGCAAATGGTGCGTTTGTCCAGCTGTACCCCATTTGGAGAAACAGGAACATTTCAAGGAAAACAAAACTCCGGCTTTTCAATAGCAACGTGAAGGCAGATCTAATATGTGGTTGCGATACTTGGAAAGTGACTAACCACATCAAAAACCAGCTCCAAGATTTTATTAACCGTTGTCTCCGGCATATTTTAAACGTAAGATGGCCAAATGCAATGACAAATCAAGATCTTTTGAGAGAGATCAATCAGCAACCAATCAACATACAATCAAGGAAAGGAAATGGAAATGGACTGGGCATACGTTAAGAAAATCTGATGAAGCTATTGGAAAGGTGGCATTGGACTGGAACCCTCAAGGAGTTAGGAAACGCGGTCGTCCCAAACACACCTGGAAAAGAACGATCCAGAGAGAAGCTGCAGGGGATGGGAAAACCTGGAGTGAAGTAAAGAGACTTGCCAGAAATCGCATCAGGTGGAGAAATTTCGTTTCGGCCCTATGTTCCAGAGGGAACACCAGGAACTAAGTCAAGTCATAATATTCTGAGGTAACACTTCAAGTCAAGCAAACGATTTCAGAGTCCTTTAGTGTTTAATACGTATTATTTGTGGAGTAAGTTCGCTGACATCCTGTAGAAGCCGCTTCATTTAATTGGGTATACTATTGCCTCTCATTACATTTATTTCTTAATGAAAATTGTCATAAATAATATATCCTTTTCTCCAACAAACAGCTCAGTTCATACATACAATACTAGGGACAAAAACAATCTACAAAAGAAGTAATAAAAGCACTTACTTTAGTTCAAAAAGGGATCCACCACTTAGGGACCCACATACACACTTTCTTTCTTCCCCTTACTCAGCCTTGTTCACACTTTACAGTCTACGCATAGCAAGGAGCACAGTAGAGTTCCGTGGCTTCCTCCCATTAAAGACCTTGGGACACTACATCACATATTTTGAAACTTTGTTAAATTAAATGAAACATACAGCCGTAAATTTTGATAAACAATTTGTTTTGATATCAGTTTCGGTTTGACATGAAGCAGTCTTCAGGGCCCTAGAAACAAATATAGGTTCCTTTTACAGTACTAGCAGCCTCTTCAGCTGGTGTGTTGGATTTGCACAATTTCTTCACCATTTACTCGTCGTTGGTGGCAGGTGAAGGAATTGTGCGAATCCACACGAGCTGAATAGGCTCCTAGTACTGTTAAGAACCACCAAAGTCGAGTGACATTTGAAGGAATTATGTGACTCCACGACACCAGTCGAATGGGCTCTTCGTACTGTAAAAGGACATTGAACCTCTGTTTGTTTTAGAACCCTGAACATGGCTTCTGTGTGAAGCCAAAACTAGTGCCGAAATAAATTATTTACAAAAATTTATGGCAGTTGGTTTCATTTAATTTATCGAAGCTTCACCAACCACAATCCAAAGTCGACATTAATGATGAATCCAACAATATTCTGAAATTGCCTGAGCAGGATTCTTATGCCACATTCAACACTGCAGAATTGAACAGTTATGGTGTTGTGTTAATGTGTGCGCAGGTTTCTACAGGGTGCAATACGACGACGAAAACTGGGAGCTGCTGAGGGAGCAACTGGAGACCGACCACGAGGCAATCCCTCCGACCAACCGCGCGCAGCTTCTAGACGACGCGTTGTCGCTGGTACTGAACGACCTCATGTCGGTCGACGCCTTCCTCAACCTGACGTCATACCTGACGCACGAGTATGACTACATCGCCTGGCTCGAGGGCGACTACGTTTTCACGTTCTTGTACTCGATGATGGACACAGACGACTTCTACGTAAGTAGCATTGCTCACAAAGGAGAAATTACCATTTTCCCATGGATGAGCCTAAATAAGTGAGAACTGAGTTCAATGAGTCAGAGATTTTACTTGATTATTAAGGTACTTTATTCACCCTGTTGTTTCTGGGTATATTGTAAGTCACCTTTAACGCCGTTGCTCGTTTAGCACCACCCAAGGGTCACTTGTAGGGTAATTTAAGGAAATGCCTAAGGACGTGAGCAAAGTTGACTGACTGTTTACGCTTATCTGCCATCAGTCTTGTCTTCTCGGCAGCTGAGTACTGCCACAGACAAATATATACACACGGGAAACTTCCGTAAGGGCCCGGTCACACTCTCAGGGGTGCGGGGTGGAGGGTGCTGAAGCAGTTCCGTAAGATGTCCCATGATGGCGCTGAGGTCAGAAGCAGCCCTTTAAAACTGGCCAGAGCACAGCCGTGGTCTCATGGCACGTGGGACGAGTTCTCCCCCCTGCCTCCCCTCCACGCTAACCTCTGACATGCGAGAGGCCCCCTCAGAAGTGTCTCTAGTGTGGTCTGCCGGTACTAAGCATGACATCTGGTAGCATGTTACTGAACTACGAGGAGAGCGTAGGACAGTGATTTTTTTTTTTTTTTTTTTTTTTTTTTTTTTTGGGTGGGGTGGGGTGGGGGGCTTCTTCTCTGTGGTACTGCGCACCCATCTGGTTGGAAAGCACACATGTGAAGGAGGTAGACACAAAACTGAATGACGCAATGCGTTTCATTACTGGTACCATCAAATCAACTCCATGTCACTGGTTATCTATGCCGAGTAACAGCCCTCCACCTCACTTGAGGAGGAAGCAAGCTCTGCTAAGGGAAGCTAAGAAAATCTTTGCATCACCCTCTCTGCCATTGCACCAAGAATTTGCCATCAATCACAGCAGCGACTGAAATTAAGAAAACCGGTTAGTGTCACTGCAAGGCAACTCATTGAGGTTCGATTTGATCTAAATGAAAACTGGATGCATAAGCGGTTAACAAAAACCTTCGAAACACGGTTTTGACCTACTGAAGAAATTTTGGTGTCGCATCAAAAGGTTGAAGACTGGACATGCTTACAGCAATTCAGGTACAAGTGGGGCTGGATCAGTTCACCGATGTGTGACTGTAACCTGGAAGAACAGACGATCGCACAATTGGTCCTACGCTGCCTTCTTCATTCGTACTGTGGCTTTCCTGACAATTTGTTCGCTCTCGCACCCGGTTTAACTGAATGGTTGACATTACCTTGTTATGTATAAGTCTATATTGTATAAAATTATCATTCGATTAAATAAAATGTATCCTGTTTCTCGTCTCGACCAATTAAAAATGTATGTAAACATAAGGGACCAAGCTGGTTATGTCATCAGTCTCTAGACTTACAAACTACTCAAAGTAACTAACGCTAAAGAAAAAAAAAAACACACACACATGAGCGAGGGAGGACTCGAACCTCCGACGGTTAGTTTCTCTGACGTCTTCCTTACTCAAGATGCACCGTTACGTCGCTCAGGGGCGTTAACTGAGGGTAAACAGAATAAGGAATCCACGTCGGCTATAAATAATGTTTCTCCATTAACGTAATAAACTAATAAAGCTTTCATGTTTCTTGATGCTTACTTTCGTATATGGTATAAATAAGAATGAATGTTGGTTTGTGTGTTTGTTCGTACTTTAGGCACTTCCGTGTTGTTTAGCCGATTGCGATGAAATTTTGTTACCATATTACGTGTACTTTCGTGATGATTATAGGCGTAATTCTATCACCGTACGACATATAATTCAGGAGATATGACGTCATAAACTGTGAGATGGGTGTAAACTGCCGCATTATAAATGACATTTAAAATTATTACGTACGTCAGATTTCTTCGGGCGACAATCAAATAAAATATAAACGTGCAAAGTGCAGACGTGGAGCTCCTAACCTGAGTTATGAGTCATGGCTTTCTTGACGTTTGTAACACTGCTGAAAGTAGGCTGCATTGGATTACACATAAATACCACTACAACATATCCAACGCTGAAGTTATAAATAGCAAATAACTCTCAGTTCTATTCAGGCACGGCGGCTATAGCACTAAATCTGCCCATGGACAGTCAGATATGTTTGTATGCTTATTGACATGAACTGCATCACCAAAAGGATTTTTTGTTACATTTTTGTGTCATAGAGTGATTACAAATCATTAGACGAAATTGCAAGACTACGTTTTCTCCAATATTGAGTGTATTTGATCCGCACGGAAGTTCAAGTCCTCCCTTGTGCATGGGTGTCTGTATGTGTGTTGTCCTTAGTATAAGTTAGTTTGAGTAGGTCCAATAGTATTACAAAAAAAGGAACGTTGAATTATACATGTAACATTCCACCATCTCAGGGAGAGTACTTTGATTTTATTATATCTGTGGTGATGGGTATTCGCATTTCTGGACAAATCGCCGGAAGTGAAATAAGTAAATTTTGTCCTCTACAGAATGCTTTAGGGAGAAATCACACACTGGGACGTCTATCGAACGTCGTGGCCTGCAGATGTTAATCAATTGAATAATGTAATGCAATGTTTTTCAGCATTTTAGAATATGCGACCCCCCTTCCAAGCTAAAATATTCTGACGACCCCCTTCCAAATAAAAAGTATGCTGCTGAGCGCCGCCCCCACATCCTCACGAACCGAAAAAAGGGTGTTAACCTGAAATTCGATTCCATTTCATGGATCGGATTGCATCACAACCATAATATAATTTATGTAGCTCATCTAATGAGTAGCATTGCTTTATTAGTAGCAAATCGGTTTCAGTCAGAGTGACCATGATCAATGCAGATCTTTAAGCATTCATGTTAAAACACGTCCATTGAATGTGTGGTCATTACTCTTAAGTGTTTCTCCGCCATTAATATTGTCTATTTGTATGTCAATTATTTTTATTCCTTTACTGATGATCAATGCCCCAAGTTTATACATGTTTCCGCCGGCCGCGGTGGCCGAGGAGACTGAGGCGCTCCAGTCACGGTCTGCACGGCCACTACGGTCGGGGGTTCTAATCCCCCCTCGGGCATGGATATTTGTGCCGTCCTTAGGATAAGCTAGTTGATAAGTAGTTTGTAAGTTTAGGGACTGATGACCCTGTAGTTAAGTCCCTTAAGCTTAACAAACATTTGAACGTGTTCAAATGTAGAAATGTTTGTAAATCTATCGGACCAAACTACGTGGTCATCAGTCCGTAGCTTGCAAACTACATAAACCTAGGTAAACTAACCTAAGGACAACACACTCACCCATGCCCCAGGGAGGACTCGAACCTCCACGGCGAGCAACCGCGCGCTCCGCAGCGATGTCCACCCTTGTGATTGAACTTGTGTGTTCGTATGAATGTGGAAGGTCGCTCTTAATATTGACTGACTGCCGCGAAATGGCCTACAGTAGCCGCCTCGCGCTTTAGGCCTCGTTTACTTTAGTTAAGAACGCATGGCTTCGTATGTCGTCTGCACTGCCCACTGCTGGGTAGCCAAAGATAACCTTACTTGGCAATATTGCGAGGCGGCCTGTTCTTAGTGTAGTACCAACATAATCATGGACAAAAGAGGTGACAAATGAGACCTCTCTAGAGCTCTAGTAGAGGGTATCATCTTCTTCAGGTAGCGAGGGTTGGTAGACAGCAGGCTCTCGACGCACACTGCATCGCTTTGAGCGCGCCCTACATCTAGTGTGTGGAGGGGAAGGCTTTGCACGAGGCCTGAGGCTCCACTCTTGCCTTGCCCGCCGAAGTGAGTATATCATTGAATCATGCTGAGGGGATGACATGCTGTAGAACTTGTGATCAGGCAGTCTTGCTTTATCAGAGATAGTTTTCTTCAGTAATTCTTTCACTATGCGAGGCGAAGTGTTTCTTAATTTACAGAACTCGAGTAACTCAGTTTAAATTTAGTATTTGCATTTTCATTCTAGTGATGATTTTGTGCCCAGTTTTCTCAAGATAGAATACTCATGTGTGGCCTTCAGCCTTTGTGTAAACTTAGTATGTTTGAATTGCTTGTTGTTTTTTAACTAATATTTTCACGTCATGTCTGTATCCATGAGTATGCCAAATTCTTCTCAGATTTTTTGCATTGATTCCGTCCTTCCTGTCTTGGTATGACCGATTGCATAACTTGCTTTTGTAATGGTAATTACTTCGGCCTTCAGCCATGCTTTTACTGATACTAGTTTTCTTATATTTGAATTCTCACATGGTCTTTACTTCCTTAATCTAAATTAACGTGTTTTTGTAAATTCTATGTAATTCACTGTGGTTTCACACCACATGGTACTTAAGGATAGTATGCCGCTGCCTCCCCATACATGAGTTCGTTTGGTGCATAGTTTGATTTTAATTGTGCTTTAAGACACGCACTATCTCTTCAAAACACCACCGACGCTTCGTTTTGCTGCTGCTATGAAGTGTTCCTGCATGAGTAAAGTGTCGCAAGCATTATGCACGTTTCTGTGTGTGAATGAACGTGCTTTCCTTTATCCACTGTGTATTTGCAAATTTCCTCCCACGTTGCCTCCATATTCATAAAGGGCAGAAACAATTTTATTACGGGCAGTAACTTTATGATTTAACTCACTTTTGTACAAGGTGTGTGCTTTATTGTGCTTAATTTGGTATCCCCACATTTATTTTCTTGTTCATTTTATAGAGGATATTATCTTCTTCAGGTAGTGAGGGTTGGTAGACAGTAGGCTCTCGATGCACACTGCATCACTCTGAGAGCACCCTACATCCGGTGTGTGGAAGGGAAGGCTTTGCGCATGGCCTGAGGCTCAACTCCTGCTACGCTTTATAATTTCATGCTCCCTGTCTAATTATCTACTCCTTTTTATGTACAGGGTTCTTCACTAAGTGTGTTTGCCTCTGTAACTTATAAAATAATAGGTGATAGGACATTTTAATGCGGTAGGTCAACACAAGAAATGTTACACTTTCTGCGGAGCTATGAACATAGTTTATTGTATCCTTTTCCAAAGAGTTACAGCACAAAGATATAATTTTTTAAATGGAACAATAGTTTTTTTCTATCGTGCATTGGATTCGTTGAAACCAGCTGCGTCCAAATCAATTTAAACTACATTCCTATCACTGTCAGTTTGGGAGCTACATCCCTTCAAAGTTTCAGGGGCAGATACCACACGCTGTACATAATGCAATGCGCCTTCTAAATGTGGTGCGGCCGAGTTGTAACGTCGCCGGTGTCACGGAGCGAGAAGCGGCCGTGGCTGCTTCAGTGGCATCGTGTCGGCACTCCCCAAGCATCAGAAACATGTCAACGTTCTTGTTGTTCGTGTATACCATCGTCATCCGATTGTCAGTAACTGTGGTATGTTGAGCCCCGGTTGTTTGTGTGGCTCGTAACTGTCGGGTATACGGCCGTGTGCGGCGACAGTCGGCAGAGTAACAGCGCATCGACAAAGCTTCTCGCTCCGTGACACCGGCGACGTTACAACTCGGCCGCACCACATTTAGAAGGCGCATTGCATTATGTACAGCGTGTGGTATCTGCTCAAAAAAATGTTCAAATATTTGTTAAGCTTAAGGGACTTAACTACGGGGTCATCAGTCCCTAAACTTACAAAATATGAACTACCTACAACTAAGGACGGCACAAATATTCATGCCCGAAGGGGGATTAGAAACCCCGACCGTAGTGGCCGTGCAGACCGTGACTGAAGCGCCTCAGTCCCCTCGGCCACCGCGGCCGGCATGAATGTAGTTTAAATTGATTTGGACGCAGCTGGTTTCAACGAATCCACTGCACGATAGAAAAAACTATTGTTCCATTTAAAAAATTATATCTTTGTGCTGTAACTCTTTGGAAAATGATACAATAAACTATGTTCATAGCTCCGCAGAAAGTGTGACATTTCTTGTGTTGACCTACCGCATTAAAATTTCCCGTCGCCTATTATTTTATAAGTTACAGAGGCAAACACTTAGTGAAACACCCTGTATATTATTTGTGTTTGTTAAAACGTTGGCTGCTCCCTTAAGGAAAGAGCAGTTAGATAAATTTCCATTGCACAAGTACTGTGGCCACTCGTAAAATAATTTAGAGCAGCAGTGAGCGTTTTAACTTGCATTTACAAATTTCTACTGCCTGAGGTCTTACACAGAAAATTTAACAAGCTACTTTCAATGTCCCCTCGGCCACCGCGGCCGGGGAATTACTATTCATAAAGAAAGAAAACAAAATTAATCTTCTCTATTTTGCTACAGCTTTCTTTTAAATTGTTGAAGGAAGTTTCTTGTGAATTTTTCCGAATTAAACATATTATCCTATTTTTATGATTTGTGACAGAAAAAATATTTTTCTTAACGAGTGTTTCGTATTTCAGGTAACATTCACAAGCGAATCGTAGTCATTAAAAAAAGGTCCCACTGTATAGACAATTTATAAAGAAGTAAATCTCTCTTTTTCTCGAATTATTCAGAATTACTTATTGTATCATGTTCTTCTACCTGTCGATTGGTTCCTGGAAATAGTTTTCAGGCTTTCATCATTAACACACTGCATTATAAAACAATCTATGATCTATTCAGTTCATAATTAATGTTACACAAGGAACTCTGTAATTTTAA
The DNA here is from genome assembly GCA_026315105.1 of Locusta migratoria. Classification (NCBI taxonomy): domain Eukaryota; kingdom Metazoa; phylum Arthropoda; class Insecta; order Orthoptera; family Acrididae; genus Locusta; species Locusta migratoria. The sequence goes on along the minus strand of CM048746.1, from coordinate 331,591,965 downwards.
CATTACATAAATTTCACTTACTCTTACGTTCCTATATTACTTAACCAGTAGTTATTTTATGGTGCAAGTACTTGTTCCCGTGACGGCGACCCCAACCCCCAGACTTTGACTTTTCGACCCCCCCCCCCCTGGGGGCCGCGACCCACAGATTGAAAAACACTGATCTAATGGACGGCTTTATTGGGAGTCCGATTATTGGGTGGCGTTTCTGGCAGTCCAATTCAAACCGCTGAGATGGGTGACCGTTATTAGACAATAAACTCATGTATCTTCTCTACCGCACTGAGTTACAGCATTAACCAACATTCTAACATATGCGAATGCATTTGTCTAGTGATAATTTGAATGACAGAAAAAGTACCATATTCACTTTGCGAAAAATCATCACGAAACATAATTGCGTTATGCCTAGGTTTGATGTCAGTTACTTGATAAGACTTTCTACCGTTTCAGGAAAGCGAAATATCAGTTTCTTACCAATAACGATTTTTATGCACCTTCGTCTTGGCCAACAAGGTTGTAAATTAATGTAAAACTTCTACCCCTAAGTGGGATTATTTGGCTGGAGTTTGTACAGCAATCACTTCAGAATTTTTTCTCATTATTGATGGTAGTATTTTTAACTGACAGCTGCCCTACTCTGTACTTACTCTTTGGAGTCTACATAAATATATATGTATTTAAATCACAGTTTTATTACAGAACAGGCCCAACAAAGAATTGCAGGTAACATTTCTGAATTACGTAAATGGGGGGACAAAGAATCTAAGATGCCACCTAAGTTATCTGAAAAACGGAAAATAGTTATAGGGCATATGCCAATTACGATCACTAGTTAACATCGGTATGTTTTCCAGTGATAGTGTACATATTCTACATTTACATATACGAGGAGTGTTCAAATCAAATCGTACGAAACGACACTGTGCGTCTAGTTGAAGTCTTTGTTCGAAGGTAATCACCAGAGTCCTGAGCACCACTATCCCACTGTTTAACGAGCCGAAGGATTCCCTGTTCCCAGAATTCCTGTGCCTGTGACAAAAGCCAGTCCTCTACTGTCTCCTTAACTTCGTCGTCCGAGTTGAAGCACTATCCTTTCAGATATCAAGCTGCTCCCACTTGATATTGGCCAGTACACTTCTTGTGACTCTGGAGACGTGTGGACGTGCGTTATCATGGAGCAGAATCACTCCCTCTGTGAGCTGCCCAGACCGTTTTCACGTGAACACCCGTCGTACATACAAGACATCATACGGTGCGTAGTGGAGCGTACATGTACCACTACAAGGTATTACCTTTCCTGTTATACTCCGTACGAGACTTAATTTCTCGTATCGTATCTTTGTAGTCCTTGCGGTAAAAGTAAGTTGATGGCAGTGAAATGGTTTCACAGTTTCAATTGTCGGTCCTCGAAATTTTCAATAATATTACTCGGAAAGAACGTTGTCTTCCCTCCATGAATTTTTAGTTCCTGTAGTACCTCCATTGCACTCGCGTATTTATAGAACCTACCACTCCCATGAACCACAGACATTGCCGAGGTGGGGTGGCTTGCGTGCCTCAACGATACAGATAGCCGTACCGTAGGTGCAACCACAGCGGAGGGGTATCTGTGAAGAGGCCAGACAAACGTGTGGTTCCTGAAGAGGGGCAGCAGCCTTTTCAGTAGTTACAGGGGCAACAGTCTGGATGATTGACTGAGCTGGCCTTGTAACATCAGCTAATGTGGCTTTGCCACACAGCTACTGCGAACGGCTGAAAGCAAGGGGAAACTACAGCCGTTACTTTTCCCGAGGACATGCAGCTCTACTGTATGAACATATGATGATGGCATCCTCTCGGGTAAAATATTCCGGAGGTAAAATAGTCCCCCATTCGGATCTCCGGGCGGGGACTACTCAGGAGGATGTGATCATCAGGAAAGACAATACTGGCATTATACGGGTCGGAGCGTGGAATGTTAGATCCCTTAATCGAGTAGGAAAATTAGAAAATTTAAAAAGGGAAATGGATAGGTTGAAGTTAGATATAGTGGGGATTAGTGAAGTTCGGTGGCAGGATGAACAGGATTTCTGGTCAGGTGAGTACAGGATTATAAATACAAAATCAGTTGGGGGTATCACAGGAGTAGGATTGATAATGAATAAGAAAATAGGAATGCGGGTAAACTACTATGACCAGCACAGCGATCGCATTATCATTGTCAAGATAGATACGAAGCCAACACCGACAACAGTAGTACAGGTTTATATGCCAACTAGCTCTGCCGATGATGAGGAGATCGAAGAAATATATGAGGAGCTAAAGGAAATTATTCAGACAATTAAGGGAGAGGAAAACTTAATTGTTATGGGCGACTGGAATTCGGTAGTAGGACAAGGAAGGGAAGGGAAGATAGTAGGTGAATATGGTCTGGGCAAAAGGAATGAAAGAGGAAGCCGCCTGGTAGAATTTTGCACGGAACATAATTTAGTTATAACAAACACCTGGTTCAAGAATCACAAAAGAAGGTTGTATACGTGGAAGAGACCAGGAGACACCGGGAGATACCAGATAGATTTTATAATGGTAAGACATAGATTTCGGAACCAGGTTTTGAAGTGTAGGACATACCCAGGGGCAGACATAGACTCTGACCATAACTTGTTGGTTATGAACTGTAGGCTGAAACTGAAGAAACTACAGAAAGGTAGGAAAATAAGGAGATGGGACCTAGATAAATTGAAGGAACCTGAAGTTCTTAAGAATTTCAGAGGGAGCTTCAGGCAACAATTGACAGAAACAGGGGAAAATAAAACAGTTGAGGAGGAATGGGTAAAATTGAGAGATGAAATAGTGAAGGCAGCAGAGGACAAAATAGGTAGGAAGGCAAGACCTACAAAGAATCCTTGGATATCACAGGAGATACTAAATTTAATCGATGAAAGGAGAAAGTATAAAAATGCAGTAAATGAAACAGGCAAAATGGAGTACAGACGACTAAGAAATGAGATTGACAGGAAGTGCAAAATCGCTAAGCAGGAATGGCTAGAAGCCAAATGCAAATCTGTAGAAGAATGTATAAATAGGGGAAAAATAGATATAGCCTACCGGAAAATAAAAGAAACATTTGGCGATAAGAAAAACAGCTCTATGAATATCAAGGACACTGATGGAAAACCAGTTCTCAGCAAAGAAGGGAAAGCTGAAAGGTGGAAAGAGTATATAGAGGGGCTCTACAAAGGAAATGAACTTCGAGACACTATTGTAGGAAGGGAAGAGGATGTAGATGATGATGAAATAGGAGATACTATACTGAGAGATGAATTTGACAGAGCACTGAAAGATCTAAGTCGAAACAAGGCCCCTGGAGTAGATGATATCCCGTCAGAGCTACTGAAGTCTCTGGGAGAGCCAGCCATGACAAAACTGTTTGAACTGGTGTCTAGGATGTATGAGACAGGTGAAATACCCTCAGACTTTAAGAAAAATGTTATAATCCCCATCCCTAAGAAAGCAGGTGCAGACAGGTGTGAAAACTACAGAACCATCAGTTTAATAAGTCATGGTTGCAAAATATTAACACGAATTATATACAGAAGGATGGAAAAGCTGGTAGAAGCCGACCTCGGGGAAGATCAGTTTGGGTTCAGGAGAAATGTAGGAACACGGGAGGCAATACTCACTTTACGGCTTATCCTAGAAGATAGATTAAGAAAAGACAAACCAACATTTCTAGCTTTTGTAGATTTGGAGAAGGCTTTTGACAATGTTGATTGGAATAAACTCTTTCAAGTTCTGAAGCAAGCAGGAGTAAAATATAGGGAACGTAAGGTTATTTACAACTTGTACAAAAACCAGACAGCGGTTGTCAGAGTTGAAGGGCATGAAAGGGATGCAGCGGTTGGAAAGGGAGTAAGACAGGGTTGTAGCCTTTCCCCAATGTTGTTCAATTTGTACATTGAGCAAGCTATAAAGGAAAGCAAGGAGAAATTTGGAGAAGGAATTAAAGTTCAGGGTGAAGAATTAAAAACATTGCGTTTTGCCGACGACATAGTAATTCTGTCAGATACAGCAAAGGACCTGGAAGAGCAATTGAACGGAATGGACAGTGTGCTGAAAGGTGCATATAAGATGAACATTAACAAGAGTAAAACTAGGGTAATGGAGTGCAGTGTAAGAAAATCAGGTGATGCTGAAGGAATTAGATTAGGTAACGAAACAATAAAGGAGGTAGATGAGTTTTGTTACTTGGGCAGTAAAATAACAAATGATGGTCGCAGTACAGATGATATAAAATGCAGAATGGCAATGGGTAGAAAGGCGTTTTTGAAAAAGAGAAATTTGTTAACATCGAATATTGATTTAAGCCTAAGGAAGTCCTTTCTGAAGGCATTTGTATGGAGTGTTGCCTTGTATGGGAGTGAAACATGGACGATAAGCAGTGTGGACAGAAAGAGGATAGAGGCTTTTGAAATGTGGTGCTACAGAAGAATGCTGAAGATTAGGTGGGTGGATCGCGTAACTAATGAGGAGGTACTGAACCGAATTGGGGAGAAAAGAAATTTCTGGCATACCTTGACTAAAAGAAGGGATAGGTTGGTAGGACACATTCTTAGACATCAAGGAATTGTGAATTTATCGTTGGAGGGAAGTGTGTGGGGTAAAAATCGCAGAGGGAGACCAAGAGACACGTATAGTAAGCAGATTCAAGTGGATGTGGGTTGTCGTTCTTATGAGGAGATGAAAAGGCTTGCTCAGGATAGAGTAGGGTGGAGAGCTGCATCAAACCAGTCTCTGGACTGAAGACCACAACAACAACACAACCAGTAATAAATTTTTATATATACAGGAGAATGGAAAAGCTGGTAGAAACTGACCTCGGGTAAGATCAGTTTGGATTTAGGAGGAATGTAGGAACACGGGAGACAATACTCACATTACGACTTATCTTAGAAGATAGGCTTAGGAAAGGGAAACCTACGTTTTTAGCGTTTGTCGATTTGGAGAAAGCTTTTGATAATGTCGACTGGAATACACTCTTCCAAATTCTGAAGGTAGCAGGGGTAAAATATAGGGAGCGAAGAATTATATTCAGCCTATACAAAAACCAGACAGCGATTATTAGAGTCGAAGGGCAAGAAAGGGACGCGGAGATTGGGAAGGGAGTAAGAAAGGGTTGTAGCCTTTCCCCAATGTTGTTTAATCTGTACATTGAGCAGGCAGTGAAGGAATGGAAGGAGAAATTTGGAGAGGGCATTAAAGTACAGGGAGAAGAAATAAAAATATTGCGGTTTGCCGATGACATAGTAATTCTGTCAGAGACCGCAAAAGATCTGGAAGAGCAATTGAATAGGATGGAAAGTATCTTGAAAGGAAGATATAAGATGAACATTAACAAGAGTAAAACAAGGTAATGGAATGCAATGTCAGAAAATCAGGCAATGCTGAAGCAATTAGAGTAGATAATATATATATCCTGCAGTTAAATTTATTCATATTCTCGGAATCTGTGACATTAACTGCGAATGGGTAAAGTTGAAAATGTATACCCAACCGGGAGGCACTCCTAGGCCCTTACTCTTGCGGGAATCAGTTTACAAAACCTACGAGTTTGAGTTCTAGTGGGCAGGATAAAGTTGAGAATTTCCACCTGACGGGAGGCTTACTTGAGTAATTCCGTGCAGATTTGGTGATCGCTGTGGCCCCAGTGGTGTAGAGGTCAGCGAACTGCCTGCTGGGAGCCGTGGCTCAGCGCACCCGGTCAGAGGGCTGAACGCTCTCTGTAATAAAAAAGCTGAGCCAAGAACAGGTAGAACTGAAACGAACAAACAAGATCAGCGTCCGGAAGAAACAGAACTACCCAAAGAGCAGAATATAAATAAATAAACGCCTGGAAAGCAAGAGACCCGCGTTCGAATCCTGGTTGGGTACACATTTTTAACTTTACCCATTAGCTCATACAATCCGTTAATAGTAACAAATCGAGCAGCCCGGCTCTGAATTGCTTTTGTATCCACCTCTAAACGGATCCAAACACCTGAGTCGTACTCAAAAATGGGTCGCGCTAATGTTCTACTTGCGGTCTCCTTAGAGATAACATCTTCCAAAAATTCTCCCAATAAAATGAAGTCGACCTTTCGCCTTCCCCGCGAATGTCCTTACATGCTATTCCCAATCCATATGTAATCAGAATTCAACATAGGAAATTCAAGTTATCCCTTTGATGCGATCGTTGAAATACAAGGCGCGTCCAGAAAGTAAGTTCCGTTTAGTAATAAAATGAAATTGTACACATATACAAAGAAATTTTATTGAACAAAATTTTACAACTCTTAAACTACTTTTTCACATAATTGCCGAAATTTTGTAGGCATTTGTCATAGCGTGGCACAAGTTTTTGCCGCCTGTGTATTCAACCATGTGGTAACAGCTCTTTATCATCGTTGAAGTGTTGACCACCAAGGACAGATTTTACTTGTAAGAAGAGATGAAAGTCGCTAGGAGAGAGGTCCGAGCTGTATGGAGGATGATCAAACAGGTCCCATTGAAATTTCCGTAAGAATTGTTTGGTCACATTCGGTGTGTGAGGTCAGGCATTATCGTGAAAAAAAAAGAATCTTTTGACAGTAATCCTCTTCTTACACCTAAAATCTGTCCTTGGTGGACAACACTTCAACGATGATGACGAGCTGAAAGAACATGTTACCACATGGTTGTATACACAGGCGCCAACATTCTATGAAAAAGGCACACAAAACTTTGTGCCATACTATGACAATTGCCTACAAAATTTCGGAAGCTATGTAGAAAAGTAGTTTAACAGTTGTAGATTCTTGTACAATCAATATTTTTTCTGTATCTGTACCCATTCGTTTTATATAACCAAACGGAACTTACTTTCTGAACGCGCCTTGTATAATGTATTTACTTTCAGTTCAAATGTTTGTAAATCTATCGGACCAAACTGCGTGGTCATCAGTCCGTAGCTTACAAACTACTTAAACCTAGGTAAACTAACCTAAGGACAACACACACACACCCATGCCCCAGGGAGGACTCGAACCTCCACGGAGAGCAACCGCGCGCTCCGCAGCGAGACGCTTTAGACCGCTCGGCTACTCCACCGCGGCTGGAAATTCAAGTTGTCCCTTTGATACGATCGTTATAATATTATCTATTTACTTTCAGTTTTAGTACAAATTTATCTCTGTGTAATCACAAATAAACATTTGTCATCATCATACAATGCAAATTAATATTAGTACATATTTGGATAAAAGAAGTCGTACAAAAACGTGTACCCACTTAGCCCCTCGACATGCTTTTATTAACAACAGCAATAACTGAAGCACGCCATTGCTGCAGACGCTGTCGCAGACGCTGGTGGCCAATGTAACGGCTGCCCTGGGATACGAGGCGCAGCCAGAGGACTCTCACGTGACTCGGATCCTCCGCGCCACCGTGGCCAGCCTCGCCTGCGACGGCAACCAGCCTGAGTGCAAGAACGCCACCTTCGACCAGTTCCAGCGCTACATGGCCGACCCTAGCGTCACCGCCAACTGGTAAGGATTATAATGTTTATTAGAGTTTTAAGTAAATAGAGTTCATTCTACCACTTTTAAACATAATACTCATCTTTTCAACATTACGACGTATGGGAGTTCTGCTCGCTGCAACATTATTCTCCTGGGGCGTTGTGGTAGAAATAAATACTCGTAGGTACAATTTTTCACTTCTTCTTTAATTTGCAATTAAACTGCTTATCCACCAAAACATTACAACATTGATCCAAAGCATCAGAACTTAGCTGACAGTAATTCCATTTTAAGGCGCAGACTAACATAGATTCCAGAACTCCGGTGAGGCAAATATATAACCTCGGCAATAATGAACTTACATTATGCATTGTTCATAACAATTGAATATATTAATTTACAATTAACGAACACAACAGTAAAACATTTCACGTACACAAAAATAGTCACAATATAAAATGAAAACTATACATACAATGATTTTACATGGCACATATCTTTTTTAAGACAAAATAGCAGTACTTTTTGTTTTACAACAAACGGCAATGTTAAATGTCAATTAATTAGTTAATGAGTACATCATACATGTTCCTAACATATATTGAACTATTAAATATCTTCGCAAATCTGAAAATAGGTTCAAAATCTCACGTCAATCAATATATACAAAAAAATCACAATATTGAAATTTCGACTATTACATTAATTAACACATTTAGCTAGTCAACATAACTTGTTTATCAGCCTGACACCCGGTCGCGGTGGCCGAGGAGACTGAGGCGCTCCAGTCACGGTCTGCTCGGCCACTACGGTTGGGGGTTCGAATCCCCCTCGGGCATGGATATTTGTGCCGTCCTAGTTCAAAAAAGTAGTTCATAAGTAGTTTGTAAGTTTAGGGACTGATGACCCCGTAGTTAAGTCCCATAAACTATACAAACATTTGAACATTTTTGAGCCTGACATATATACAATGCTATTTATTTTCATTTACATAAAGTTTTTGATGTCTTTTCTTTCTAATTCTTGAAATAAAGTACAATGACAAAACTATTGTTTATAGAACTGTCTGGAAAGCATCTAAACAAATCTCTTAAATAATGAAATCTATCACTTATTTTAATCACAGTATCACCGGGACACTGTCCTATACTGATTTATACGCTGGCTATTTTGTTTTTAACTAACTTCACCCGCAACATGTATCACTATTGAGCCACACGAGTCCGGGTCCGACGCAGACGGTATCGTACAATAACATTGAGATGACAGGTCCGGCAGTATCATCACAGGATGCAAAACTACAGATAGGAGGAAAATAAACAAACTCATTCCTGTCCGTCACAGCTGCTTACTACTTTTATTTCCAAAGTCGTTTTATATCTCGTGGGCATCTTCAGGCGACAAGCATACAGTAAGCCATAACACTGCATGAGGCTACATGTCAAGTTCTTGCGTAGTATTGACTTAGTGTACTGTGACGGAAATGTTCAAATGTTCTTAAATATAAGGGACGTACGCAAGCTGGTCATCAGTCCGCAGGCTTATGAACTACTTAAACTAGCTTACGCTAAGAACAACACAAACACCCATGCCCGAGGGAAGATTCGAACCTCCAACGGCGAGCAACCGTGAGCTTCGCAGCACTGTGTCGGAGCTGATTACGAGGCGTTTTTATTAAGTAACTTCCGTTTTGTTGTAGACACTAGTAGTTTTCTCGCATACCGCAACGAGCGCGTTCGTCGTGTACCGGAATGCCTCGGAAACAACTGTGCTCAGTTTCAGCTCTGTAACTAATCTGTAAGGTTCTGTTCTGTGCTTTCAAAATGTTTAAGACTATCAACTCGTCTGCCGCGTGTGAGGTTCGCTCAGTGATATGGTTTTTGTCTCCGAGGAACCTGTCTGCTGCTGAAATTCACCGACAGATTTGCGAAGTATGCGGTGATACTGTCACAAGTGAAAGCAAAGTGCTTAAGTGAGTACGAGTATTCAAAGATGACTATGACATCGTACATGAGGAGGGCCGTTCCGGTTGCCCTTCTTCGTTCACAGACGATCTGTAGGCTTCAGTTGGAGCCAGGATTCGCGAGAACAGGAGTTTCACAATAACAGGTCTCTCAAACAAAAACGGCAGTGAACTCTTGGTTATCAGAGCGGGCAGCAAGTTTTTATGAAGAGGGTATTTTAAAATTGGTTGAGTGGTATGATAAGTGTTTGATAAAAAATTATGTACTTTGTGAAAATAAATTTACTTTTTTTAAGTAACCCTCCGTTGTGTACCTATGTTCAAACGGACTTTACTTTAAAAAATACGCCTCGTAGATTTTGCTTTTGCGAATACCTGATATCACATTAACATACTACCTTCATACAATCTAGTTAAATTGACAATTATTGATATGGTGCCTTTTCTTTTCGGACATGTCTGAAAGAACAGACACCACATCAATAATTGTATATATGCCCCCTCCCAAGCAAGTCATGGTTCTTTCGCGAGTACGTGCGTGGCGAGCATGGGGCCACGAGCTAATGCAGTCTTCCGTCCTTCTCTACTTCCCGGACTGCATTTCCTTTTCCCCCTTCCCTCCTTTCCTATCCTGCCCCTCCCCACCGCGAGCTGATAGCCATAGCAGTTTAGTCCCCCTATCGTAACCAAACGACCCAACCCTGAAACTTCTTGGCAGATTAAAATTGTGTGCCGGAACCGGGACTGGAACCTGGGACCTTTGCCTTAAGTGGGCAAGCGCTCTACCACTGAGCTACCCCGACACGACTCAAGGTTCCGCCCCACAACTTCAATTCTGCCAGTACCTAGCCTCCTACTTTCCAAACTTCACATAAGTTCTTTCGGAATAGACGCCACATGTATATACAGGGTGCCCCATTAATTTGACAGTGCCAAATATCTCACGAAGTAAGCATCAAACACTACAAAGAACAAAACTTTTCTAACTTGACGGAGGAAAATAGATGGCGCTATGGTTGGCCGACTAGATGGCGCTGCCATAGGTCAAACGGATATCAACTGCATTCTTAACCCTTTCAGTCCTGAATTATTTTAAAAATAGAATAAAACATTTTCTTGCAGTTTTTCATGTCCGTAAGACCCTATCTATTGTGTATTTGAGCAAAATTAAAAAATATTCACACTTGGTTCCAAAAATAAAAAGGAAATGTAAAATAAATTGGACACTGGGTCTGAAAGGCAGTTAAGGATATAAAATAAGAAATCAACAGTTATATATGTCACTCCATATTTATTGAACAACTTATATCGCAAAGTGGTATTTGTGCAAAATTCAAAGATTAATACATAAAATAATTTCAACGAATGATATCATGTTTGACGCATTGCGTAACGGGCGCAACGGATCCGCCATGTTCGCTGTTTTGCATTGTAGCACACTATTATGGTGACAGATTGCAGCAAGATGCACGAAACTAAAAACGACAGATGCCCACTAAACAAGCTAATGGGACTCAAAGTAAAGCGCATCCTTATAGTGTTATGAAATTAATACAAGTCGGTGTCCATTGCAATTGACACCAGGTCTGAAAGGGTTAACATAAGAAGACATGTCTTATTGCAATTTATTCTCTTGACGGGAACCAGAGGTCCTCTCAATGTGATATTATGCGTGAAATTTATCAGTATTTTTCCGAGCTTTACACTGCAGTGGATTACGAGGGGCTACTTTCACTTTTCTCCTTAATAATGTCGTTACGCCTACTCTTCCAGAGGAGTTTCTCTCAATGTTTCAGCGTGATGACATATTTGACATTGTGGCTCACTCACCCTCCCACGAGTCGCCTGGCTTCGATGGTAACCCAAAGGAATTTTATATTCTCTTCTGGCCTCTGATAGGGGATACAATAACTTCTATAGTGAATGAAATACTGCATGGGTGCTAAATCCCTTCCTCTTTTAAAGTTTTTAAGATTGTGTTAATTCCCAAAAAAGCGGGACGTTTGCTTGTAGGTCAGGTTCGCCCTATAACACTCCTTAACTATGATTATAAAATAGAGGCGAGAGCGGTAACTAGTCGACTATCAGCCTTGCTGCCTGACTCTTTTGACTACAGTTGTAGAATGTCAGGATTTAATTCGGTTGCTTCAACCGTCCCTGTGACAGGCGCCTTGCTCTTTATTGATCTTCATCAGGCGTTCGATCGCGTTATTCATACGTTTCTGATGCAACTGCTAACGGCTGTTGGATTCAACGATGAAGCACGTCGGATATTTACCTCATTAATTACTGGGATTCGCGCATCTTTTGAAGTGAATGGTCGTCTTTCTACCCCCATTGAGGTCTGTCAGGGTGTTTTGCTATTTTGCAAGGGAGTTCCTTATCTATGTCGCTATTCGTGCTTTTTCTGGAACCGTTATTGCGATCTCTAGCTTCTCGTCTGAGTTGCTGGTCGCTGAAGGGAGAAACATTTACAGTCCGAGCGTATGCGGGCGATGTTCTGGTGCTCCTTCGCACTCCTGATGAAATACCAGTGCTTAAAGAAGTGTGGATGCCTTCTGTCATCTTACGGGTACCCGTGTTAATAAACAGAAATGTCGCTTATTGAAGTTTCGAGGATTTGAGGCGATTGAGATTACATGGGCGTCAACGGTAACCCGTCACAGATCATTAGGAATTAACATTGATAAGTGTCCGCTGAAGATGGCTGCAATAAATTGGAAATCCGTCACGGATAACATTCAGGGAGCAATCCAGGAACATGAACGCCGCTCTTTTTCCCTCCTTCACTAGGTCTGCGTCCTGGAATCGTATGTGTTGAGTAAAGCTTATTTTGAAAACAATTTATTTTGTCCGTCACAGTTGCACAATTTTGGAGTTAGTGACTAGTTGCGGACTACCGTCCATTATCAAACCGTTGGCCTTTTTCTAACCGTAATAACACAATGCATGTAGTAAATGGCTGATAAAATCTTGAACATTATCCACTGTTAATACATGTCACTAATTACATTAAAATTTAAATATCAGTTAAAACAGGCGCTGCATTCATGGGCCTGCATCACCTGTTTTAACCGATATTTAAATTTTAATGTAATTAGTGACATGTATTAACAGTAGATAATGTACAAGCTTTCATCAGCCATTTGCTACATGCATTGTATTATTACGGTTAGGAAAAGGCCAACGGTTTAATAACGGTCGGTAGTCCTAAATTAGTCACTAACTCCAAAATTGTACAACTGCGACGGACAAAATAAATTGTTTTCAAAATATTACCAGTTACTGATCCTGCACCATCATTACGATGAATTTTCAAAGCTTATTTTGTTGCACAACTTTTCCCCTTCCTGCGATGATGTCCCACAAGCTGCAAAGTTTATCTGGCAGATTTATCTGGCGACACTCCATATTCCGAGTGCATTATGAAGTTATGGCGCGCCCCCGTCTGTTGGTAGGTTTGCGTCTTCCTGGAATTCGGGTCATGGCTTCCGCTTTATACATTCGTCGCACTGTTCTGATTTATCAAAGCGCCCCTCGATCAATTACAGAACTCCTTTTTGACTGTCTTAGATCAGCAAGTTTAATACTTCTTCTTCTTTCTCTTCAGTCCTTTCCCGCAAATGCAGGGTCGGCTTGTTATTCTGGATTTGGCGTGTTAATATTGATGGGTTGGCCGGATTCCCTTCCTGCCGCCATCCCCTGCCCCCGGGAGGAAATGTGTGTTAAGTATTTGTAAATCTATCGGACCAAACTGCGTGGTTATCAGTCCGTAGCTTACAAACTACTTAAACCTAGGTAAACTAACCTAAGGACAACACACACACCCATGCCCCACGGAGGACTCGAACCTCCACGGAGAGCAACCGCGCGCTCCGCAGCGAGACGCTTTAGGTCGGCTACTCCACCGCGGTAGGAAATGTGTATCCCAAAATGTCTGTGTATAGTGTTATACGTGTGAAAGTGTTACGAAATGTTTGCGAATCGTGTAACTGAGGCGGGACTTGGAGACCAGCCCGATATTCACCTAGGGGATGTGGAAAACCGCCTAAAAACCACATCCAGGCTGGCCGGCACTCCGACCCCTTCGTTAATCCGCCGGGCGGATTCGAACCGGGGTCGGTACGCCTCCCCGTCTCGGAAAGTGGTGCGTTAGACCGCACGGCTAACCGAGCGTATACTAGCAAGTTTAATACCTCCTGTACAAATTGGTAGGATTCATTCTAACTTAAGGCATGTTAGGATATTTTTTTCTTAAGGTTAGTTATATTGGAAGGGACATCCTTTCCAACCGGCATCTTTCCGTCCAAATGCTGTTACGCCGATGGCCGCTTCCGCATTGTGTTTCCTCTGTCGAATCAAATTCGCCAGAAACGGATTGAAAGGTTGTATGGTCGAACGTTAGTCTTCCTGTATTTCCGATGGACGTGGCGCCTTCATGGGCCGCGGTGGAGTAGCCGAGCGGTCTAAAAGCGCCTCGCTGCGGAGCGCGCGGTTGCTCGTCGTGGAGGTTCGAGTCCTTCCTGGGGCATGGGTGAGTGTGTGTTTGTCCTTAGGTTAGTTTACCTAGGTTTAAGTAGTTTGTAAGCTACGGACTGATGACCACGCAGTTTGGTCCGATAGATTTACAAACATTTGAACATTCGTCCTCATGGTATCAGGTCGTCAATGATCTAATTCCTACCAATGTTCGACTGTTTCGTATTGCTCGAAATGTTCAGACCGTTGCTGTAGTTGCCATGAATTGGATACCGTATACCATAGGTTGATCTTCTGTAGCCATGGATAATGGAACTGGCTAAGTTGGCAACTAGCGATTCTGCTCCGTACGACGAAGGCTAATTATTTCGGATGAGATTCTCTTGCGTCCCGACTGCACATATTATCCCAAGACAAAGAACAGTACCATTATGTTGTAAGCGTACTATAGGCTACATCTTTGACTGTCCGAGGAATATCGAGTGTCGATCACGTCCAAAGAGTCGAGTTTAACAAGAGCAGCGGTTGTGCGTGGCTGAAAGCGGGCAGTTCTAGCTAACTGCGGCAGTGGTACGAACGAAATGGTTACTATTGAAGCTGGTACAACTAATTGAACAGTGATTGTTACTGATGAGCCACACTAATCTATCGTGTATCTTTACAGTCAGTGGAATGCGTATTTATGTCAAAGTGTGCGCTAACGCGTGTCGTGTCGTCGAGAGAAACAATCAACCGCGTCGCGACGGTAACGGCCTTAGATATGGACTAGATCTAAATGAAGAAGATCTGATTAACTTGGAATCCTGATCTCGTAAAATACAAACTTTCGCCGCAACCGTGTCATCAAGATTATCTGGCAACCGCGTCGCGATCGGACGTGTCGAACTGGCAACAATTTCAGTGACTGAAGTTGGACTGCCATTGCACGTGAATAACATATTGGGTCAGCATATTGTGTAATATGTACTAATACCTCAAGCTATTCTTTTTTCTGGAACAGGACAGTCAATTACTGACTTGTGTGCTGTTGATTTGGAACGATATGTGAACCTTCAACCTGTCTGTCATTCTCTTTGTGTTACTACAGTGCAACCAAATATTATTGCATGACTTCAGTACATTGATTCAAAGCTGAATTAACGTTGTTAATGAATGAGAATCCTTTATTGACGATATTGCATCAGAGTGAAGTGCATAGTCTAGAAGTAGGGTATATTAATGGCTCAGGGGAATAATGTTGGCAGGCACACGGTCAGTTCCAACTAAGAATCCACAAACAACCATCTAACGATCATTATCAAAGCGACATTTCAAAACTAACGTAATAAATATACAAATAATTATTTTCCCGAGCGCATTACAATGAGGATAATGGGGCATTATATCTATTACATGGTAATGACTGGGTTTGACACAGATCCTTATGCCTTCTCTCAGTATTTGGTCACGGCCGTTTGGATACGGTGTAAGATACCACTCTATCGTGAGCTGTTTTCAAATATGCTTCACCTTATCTTCACTCGACAAGGAGTTGGATGAGTTGGAGCCTCCATTTTCGTGTTCGTTGTTCACATATGGAAGATAAGAAGAAAGAAAAAAGCAACAGAAATTACGTAAATGAAAGTAAAATAAATTGGTAACGAAAATAAATACAGAAATGTTCCTCTCAAGCTCCTTCCTTTCTTCTGTTCCTTTTCCCATACATAAGTAGATTCCAAGGGTAGTGTTAGGAGCCAACACCAGAAGAGTTTATTTATTTATTTTTTTGTAGTTTTCTAAAGAAAAAAAATTAGAGTCGATGGTTCGAATCCCGCTCTGAAAGATTTTCTTTCTCGGTTATAATTCAGTTATTTAAAAAGACCAGAAAAGAAAAGATAAGATAAGATAAGATAAGAAGAAAAGAAAAGAAAAGAAAAGAAAAGAAAAGAAAAGAAAAGAAAAGAAAAGAAAAGAAAAGAAAAGAAAAGAAAAGAAAAGAAAAGAAAAGAAAAGAAAAGTGGTGTAGTTGTCAGTGCAACTGCCTAGAAAGCAGGAGACCCAGGTTAGAATACCGGCTGGGTACACATTTTCAGCTTTGCCCATTTGCAGTTGATGTCATATATTCTGTGGATATGGAACAAAATATCCATTTCGTGTTTTCAGGTTGGTGAGATGACGGTCGCAAGCTTCTAAATATGGTACCGAAGAAAATTCATGTATATTTCACTAGCTGAAAACTCGCGTTGCCCGAGTATTTATTTATTTATTCAAGCTTCATGTTAGTATTTCTCATATCCCTTCTCTCTCACTATCCATCTCCTTTTTCTAATAACTTGTAATTTTTATGGGAGAGTATTCAAGAAATAAGACTGTTTTGCATAATGTACACAATAACTGCAGTATCCAAACAAAGAAAGGTAGTCATCAAAATGCAAATGATATGTAACCTTAATACATTCATTTAATTCAAAAGTTGATTATAAACAAAATTTCTTGTTATTTTCCAAAATATAACATGAATAAATTCTTTGGGGAGTCCACCCCTGAGCAAGCGACATGTAGTTGTCCGTGTGAGAAAAATGGAGATGTCAAAACCACTCAGCAGTATTTAACAGGTTATCCTGTGATTTATTAATCGTAATGGAAAATGCAAGTCTCACTGTAAATTACAGTCTCCTGAAGTTAAAAGGTAGCTCTGCCGGAAATAATGGGTATTCTCTTCGTTTCCTTGCAGCTCTATAGATGTCTCTTGCTTTCGCCTACAGCAGAGAACGCTTTACAGTTGTCAACAGCACTGTCAGCTTTCAGGAATTTCTTTCAGCTGCCTGGAATACAGGAGTGTCTTAATAGGAAATACGTAAATGTATTAAAACGGGTGCATGATTTGAAAGTTTTTAAAGCATCACAGTATATACGATCTCATATTTATTGAATTATATGTTGTAAAATTGTGTAATTTTGTAGGTATATATTCATTTGTGTAAGTGCTGCATGCCGATAAAATTTTTTACGAGTGCAGTTGGTAGTAATAGATTAAAACCTGATGAGTTATAAAGCGGTTTTCCATGAACGTTACTGTTTACGTCCTAATATCTCACTAACAACGTGTCTTACTGTAATACAATTTCGAAGACACATTCAGCTGTATGTGTGTATACTGTCTGTAAAATTTCCTCCTACAATTTGTAGTGTATATTATAAATTGCAACGTCAGAGCGAATGTAGTAGTTTTACTCCATGAACAGCGAAAAAGTAATAAGTGACATTTTTTTCCCTTTCATTTTGTTGTGGTTGTCAGCGAGACAAAATATAATAAAGGTTTGAAATTATGTTTAATGTGAGTTGTAAGTCGCTAATTACTCTCATTCTCATACAGTGTGTGAATAAAGTTTCATCACACGATGTGGCAGATTTTGCGATTCCTATTGTTTACCGCATATCTCCTGGACCAAGTGTGTATGTTACCTCACGGAAAGAATATGTGGACCAAATAAGATTGAAATCAGTCCAGTGGTTTATGAGAAAATTAGCAGCATTGTCGCTTAATGCAGCTGTTTTTTCGGGCAACTCATTGTTTATGATACATGTCGTGAACTATGTGTTGTACTTGATTCTTACACTTACGGCGACTGTCTTCATGGATTTAAGCTTACGTGTAGAAAATTTCACAAAGATTGGAACAAAACTGTAGATTTGTATTCAATACATACACACAAACAAACACACGGACTCCTTCTTTATATATAAAGCAGAAGACAAACGAATTTCGTTTTGACATGGTTAGTGAACACCTAACAACCACAGTGCACTCTCTTTACCAGGGTGGACCCGGATATGAAGAGCGTGGTCTACTGCGAAGGTGTCCTCCAAGGAGGTACGGAGGCGTACGACTTCCTGCAGCAGCTGTATCAGAACACCAGCGTCATCTCTGAGCAAACAGTCATAGCGGAAGCGCTCACCTGCTCAGAAGACAGTGCGGCCGTCAGGTGGGCAAAATAGAATAACATTATATACTACTGTGTGAGTTAGTTAAGCCAAAATAAGATGTTTATTAATCTTAAGTGACTTAACTGCGGGGTCACCAGGCCCTAAACTTACAAACTACTTATGAACAACCTTATACTAAAGACGACACAAACATCCATGCCCGATGGGGGATTCGAACCCCAGACCGTAGCCGTGCAGACTGTGACTGGCGCGCTGCAGACCGCTCGGCCACTGCGGCCGGCTTTGTTAAACCAACTACTCTTTTAAAATACGCGTCACTCTTTGGTGCGCGAGGCAAAACGACGGCCTGTTCCATGATAGTAGCCAGAGGTGGTGTTTCTGGGGTCCAAAGCCCTTCGGAAATCTTGACAAACCTAACAAACAACGTCTTCATTTGTAAATATACATGTGGCGTCTGTTCCGAAAGAAAAGATGTCACTCCTGGTCCTGCAGTTGTTATTCTTTCACGTTCACGGAATACATGACATCAACTGCGAATGGGCAAAGCTGAAATGTTATGTGGACATGTGTCCGGAAACGCTTAATTTCCATGTTAGAGCTAATTTTAGTATTTCTTTTTAAATGTAAATTTCATTCTAACGTGATCCAATTGTAAATTTTCACAATCACATGTGTGGGCTGACGAGAATCCGGACGCAATTGTGCAATCACGTCATCAACAAAGATTTTCTGTGAACGTTTGATGTTGTCTTGATTAGGCCTCATGTTCTTCCACCTACACTCACTGGAGCACGTTATCAAGATTTCATACGGGATACTCTACCTGTGCCTTTACAAGTATTCCTTTACAAGTACGACACAACATGTGCACGATGGAGCTCCTGCACATTTCAGTCGACGTGTTCGTACGCTTCTCAACAACAGATTCGGTGACCGATGGATTGGTAGAGGCGGACCAATTCCATGGCCTCCACGCTCTCCTGACATCAACCCTCTTGACTTTATGGGGGCATTTGAAAGCTCTTGTCTACGCAACCCCGGTACCAAATGTAGAGACTCTTCGTGTTCGTATTGTGGACGGCTGTGATACAATACGCCCTTCTCCAGGGCAGCATCAGCGCATCAGGGATTCCATACGACGGAGGGTGGATGCATGTATCCTCGCTAACTGTGGACATTTTGAACATTTCCTGTAACAAAGTGTTTGAGGCCACGCTGGTACGTTCTGTTGCTGTGTGTTTCCTATATATAAGCCGGTGATGGCGAATGATCCTTTCGTTAGTGGGGTTAGGTTGGCAAGTTTGGAGCACTGACTCTTAAGGGAATTAGTTTCAAAACTACGAGTTTGAATACTGTGGGCAGGGTGAAGCTGGGAATTTGTATCTGACGGGAGGCGTGCTTAGGTAGTCCTTGCAATTGCGGTGATCACTGTGTCCCCAGTGGTGTAGTGGTCAGCGTAACTGCATAGAAAGCAGGAGACCCTTGTTAGAATCCCGGCTAGGTACACATTTCAGTTTTGCCCATTCGCAGTTGATGTCATATATTCCGGTCATCAAATGTATTTAGGATAGAGTTCACCTACATTCTGCCAAGGCTAGGAAGCCGTTATAAATAAATGTTTGTAATGCTATGGGACCAAACTGCAATGATCATCAGTCCCTACACCAACAAAGTAATTAAACCAACTTATGCTAAGGACAACACACACACCCATGTCTGGGGGACAACTTGATTTTCAACGGGGAACAGATGCGCACTGCGAAGCAAGGCGCCTTAGAGCGCTTGGCCGCGGCGGACCGGCCGAGTGCATCGAGTCGCTGTGCTATGATGCGCGAGGCCGTTCCTCGTCGGGGGTTCGAATCCCCCCCCCAGGCATGGATGTTTGTGCCGTCTTTAGTATAAGGGAATTCATAAGTAGTTTCTAAGTTTAGGGACTGAAGACCCCGCAGTTAAGTCCCTTAATCTTGACAAACATTTCAACATTTTTAGAGCGCTCGGTCACTTCTGCGCTTCTCAAATTATTTTGGAGCCCAGAAAAAAAGACTTTCATTGTTATCGCTATGTTTCAGACAAAGAAGTGCACACCTGAGTAGAAATCAAGGTCCTGTAGCTATCTGCAAACATTTGTGCATGGAGGAATTGATTTTCTTGTCTCACAGTGGTTTAAATGTGTTAACTGTTATGGTGATTACTACCGAAATTTTGTGCAGTTTACTTAGTTTGCCCCATGTGTTTTCTTCTACTCTGTCTGCTCCTTATACGAGAGTTGGAACTTAAATAGTGGCAACACTGCTGTGGAAACGCTGTGCAATGGAGTCTACTATTGTCGCTGATAGCACACGTTGTTTACATACCTACCTTACCTCCGAGCCAATGGACCCGCCCATCCCATGTCACCGTCGTGCGCCCAATCGAGGGAAACACAGTTACTTGTGAACCAGCGGTCTAACGTTACGGTGTCTCTATGTTTTCGATACAGGAACACGGCAGATCGCCAGTGCACAGTATTCCTGTACGTTTAAGGAGCATCACCTGCTACCAACTTAGCGAAAGAAGCGGCAACACTTTCTGCGCAACCCACCCATCATTTTGTACGACAATGCTGGGCGCATATAGCGCAAGCTGTGGCTGGTCTTTTTGATCTATGGGACTGGGAAGTGCTATACCATCCATCATACTTCCCGAAGATGAAGGAGCTGTTCCAGAGATTCGACAGGCAGTGGACCGCAGCATTCACACCAGCAACAGAACAGTCTCTGCTAATGGTATACCACATCTTCCTCATCGCTGGAAACGGGCTCTGCACATCGCTGGCGACTACTTTGAAGGACAGTAGCAGGTTTGAATATGTATCGTTTTTGTATCGGTTGTGAATAAATAGTTTCCACTATTTAAGTTGCAACCCTCGTAGATGAGTGTGACTTGCCTGTTTTCCATTCACTGGGAACAATGTCATGCTAAAGGTACCCTCGGCAAATTATGGTAACGAGGGGGACTATCTTCTTAACATGATTTGCCTTCTTTCTGTTTTGGAGATTGCGAGAATTCGTAAGAATATTCACGGAATGTGAATGAATAATGTAAGGGAATTTGTATGTCACGGAAGGCGTGCTTCAGTAATCCGTGCAGGTGTGGGGATCTCAGTAATGTAGGGGGCAGCGTTAACTGCGTAGAAAGCAAGAGACCCGTGTTCGAATACCGGCTGTGTACACATTTTCAACTCTACCCCAGTGCCCCAGGGAAGTGTGATAGGACCGCTATTATTTTGTATGTATGTACATAAATGATGTGACGGAGAGAGTGAGTTGAAATCTACGCCTGTTTGCTGATGATGCTGTGGTGTTCAAGGAGTTATCTTATACATTCCGTGAAAATGAATAGATAATAACTGTAGGATGCAAAGTGGCATTTGTTCTTTCGGACATGTCCGTACACGGCCACTACGGTCGGGGGTTCGAATCCCCCCTCGGGCATGGATATTTGTGCCGTATTTAGTATAAGGTAATTCATAAGTAGTTTGTAAGTTTAGGGACTGATGACCCCGTAGTTAAGTCCCATAAGCTTAACAAACATTTGAACATGTCCGTAAGAACCGACACCACTTATATACAACTCCTAATAAGTTTACTTATTTTGTTTCTAGGCGATTTTGACTACTCCTTTATAATGAAATTTAACATAACATACACAGTATTAGTGCCGTTTGCAGTTCTATTATTAAGAGTATAAAAACCTCTCTCGAAATCATATCCAGGCTACACCTATGGCCTCTACACTTGCAAATCGAATGTTTGATTTATATGTCAAAGAGGCTATGTAGCAAGTGAGAGAGGTATAAGACAGAAAATAAAGTGCAAGAGATATAGGCGCAGTGGCTAAGTTCGTCGGTCAAAGGAAGAAGTAGAACAACAGCTTTATATAATGGATAGGCAACGTTGAACAGAATTTAGTATAAATATTTACAAAGTAAATGCGAATGCCACCGAAACGATGGGAACGATTAGCTAACCACTAATTTTATCCCAAAGCAGACAGTATTGATCAACTGATCCACGTCAGTCCCATAAAAACGGACACTTGAAATTTCAAGCTTTCACGGTGCACCACTGTGTTCCGTTTTGTATTCTCCGTCGTTTCTGATACACATAAACCATCTGCCATATTTTTGAGATGATGCAAATCTCGAAAAAAAAAACTAGTAACGCTGTTACAGAAAGCCGCGATGGAGTGGCCGTGCGTTCTAAGACGCCTTGCTATGGAGCGCGCCGCTGCTTACCGTCGGAGGTTAGAGTCCTCCCTCGCGCATGGGTGTGTGTATTTGTCCTTAGGTTATTTTAAGTTAGTTTAAGTAGTTTGTAAGCCTAGGGACTGATAACCAAAGTAGTTAAGTCCGATAGGTTTACAAAGATTTGAACCTTTTGTAACAGAAAATACAGCCATGCAATTCGTATCCTGGCAAAACAGGAAGAGGGGTTTTAAGTCAGTCTGCATTTACTGAGCGCTTAGGATTCAGTGCAGACAGACGTGCATTTTATTGTAGGCAGGCGATTATCTCAATCAACGTCAAACACTTTCAGAGTTCAACTGTGAGAAGTACGAATTGTGGGACTCCGACAAAGTATGAACACTCAGATAGAAAACTCAGGGAGCTCAATGGATCTGAGAAAATCGTTTTGACTATAATGCAGACTACTACACTTAAACTTGTTTAAAAAGAAGGGAATAATGTCACCAGTGTAAAATCCAGTGTTTACGTCTCCCAGGGTGGACTGTAACCGAAATAGTGAACACTAGCGACAAACTTAGGTGATCGGTACTCCAAGTCATGAAACTGATGTGCTCGGAGTTTACCTCTAGCTGGCGGTAAAGACACTGATTTGGTGCCTAACGTGTCTGAATGAGAACTCTCCAGGGGTTTCAAAGTCTTCCATGAGCGCACTGTTTCTCCCTACTTATAGCCGCCCTGTCAATCCCACTACAGTCGCTTGGTCCCTTACATGCTTCAGCCATTTTAACGTGCGGCATTGCGCAATCCTGAAGCCTCTGGCCAACCACGTTTTAGTTCTAACCCCTCTGCTACTCTTTAGAGGCGGTGTTACTGGCCTTTTCACTAATAAAATCAATAACTTCCTGAAACTTCGTCCAGCTGAAAGGCAAAGTCACTGTTCGTTAGAGTATGAAACAATCCTATATCCTAGTGCCATGTAGAACAGTAAGGCTGTTCACCGTCCCCACTCTGGCAGGTAGTCGTGCCATGAACTTACGTCACAGGCTTTACCTAACCTCCACTAACTTAAGCAATACTATGTAGAGCTTACTCTTTGGATCTCGGAACGTTTCGTACGCCAAGTTTGGAATTTTATTGTCGATTTTCTGAACATTTAATTCAGAGACACACGCTGATGGCCATCCAAACCATGACACAAAGAAGTACCGATGACAGCACAAACATATTTTGAAGATAACACGTTGTACCGTCACATCATTGAAAATACAGCCCAATGTAAAGTGAGGAAGATAATTAAATCAGGTTTTGCTTTCACTGGTGGCTATAACCTCTGCTGCACGCCTGGTCATTGAATCAAAGATGATGTGGACATGTTGTTAGGGTACTGCAGTGCACGCTGCTTCTACATTTTGCCAAAACTGACCACGTGATGCATCCCAGGAAAGTCGTTTCGGAATCATCGCTTTCACCATACGAGAGATCGGGAGCATAGGGAGGCTCTGGCAGCATGTAACCAGATTGATGACGATGAAGTCTTTAACATCGTGGCCCACGTGTGAACGGGCACTGTCCTCTTGCACTGTGAGCGTCGGTAAGCTCCAGAACTGTGGGAAGCCAACACTTCAGAGATGTAACTCTGCCTGTTTAGTGTACCGTCAATGCTTACTAGATCTTTTCATAATGTTCAAATGTTTGTAGAGCTTAAGGGACTTAACTACGGCGTCATCAGCCTCTATGCTTACAAACTACTTATGAACTAGCTAATACTAAGGACAGCACAAATATCCATACCTGAGACCTGAGGGGGGATTCGAACCCCCGACCTTAGTGGCCGTGCAGACCGTGACTGGAGCGCCGCATTACACTCGGCCACCGCGGCCGGCCTACATCTTGTGTGTGTGTTTTGTTGTACCTTCTATATTCGCCGATATGATGATCAACTGCCGACCTGTGAAAGACCAAGATGATGTTTCTGGTATGAAAGGATCAGCTGTCAGAGAAATCTGACACGGTGGAGTGACCGAGCGGTCTAAGGCGTCTTGTTGCGGAACGCATGGTTGCTCGCCGTCGTAAGGAAGAATCCTCCCTCGGACATGTCACGTTCTGCACGGCCACTACGGTCGGGGGTTCGAATCCCCTCTCGGGCATGGATATTTGTGCCGTCCTTAGTATTAGCTAGTTCATAAGTAGTTTGTAAGTTTAGAGACTGACGACCCGGAAGTTAAGTCCCATAAGCTTTACAAACATTTGAACATTTTTATTACCTGAAGCGCCCGAGGGAAGTGTGATAGGATCGTTATTATTTTCTATCTATATAAACGATCTCACAGAATGAATTGAAATCTGGGGCTGTTTGCTGATCATACCGTGGTGTACAGCGAGGTGTCGTCATTGAATGCTTGTAGTAGGCTGCGGTATGACTTGGGTAATTGACAGCTAACTCGTAGGAAAATGTAAGGTAATGAGTACGAGAAACAATCCCGTAGTGTTGGAATACAGCATTAGTATTGTGTTGCTTGACAGCGTCAATGTAAACATTTAAACACGTGTTTACATTACATTTAACGTTCATTATTCTCTTTTGCTCTAGGCAATGGGATGCAGGCGATTGGAAAATAGCTCAGGTCATCCCCGTTTTCAAAAAGGGTCCTCGAACAGATGTGCAGAACCATAGGCCTATATCTCTAACGTCGGTCAGGTAGAATTTTGGAACATGTATTATGTTCGAATATAATGACATTTCTCGAGACTAGGTATCTGCTCAGTAGGAATCAGCATGGGTTTCGAAAAAGGCGTTCGTGTGAAACCCAGCTCGCACTATTCGTCCACGAGACTCAGAGGGCCATAAACACGGGTTAACAGGTAGATGCTGTGTTTATCGACTTCCGCAAGGCGTTTGATACAGTTCCCCACAAACGTTTAATGAACAAAGTAAGAGCATATGGTCTATCAGACCAATTGTGTCATTGGATTGAGGAATTCCTAGATAACAGAAAGCAGCAGGTCATTCTCAATGGAGAGAAGTTTTCCGAAGTAGGAGTTATGTCAGGTGTGTCACAGGGGAGTGTCGTGGGTCCGTTGCTGTTCACGATATATATAAATGACCTTCCGGATAACATCGAAAGTTCACTGAGGCTTTTTGCGGGTGATGCTGTAGTATATAGACAGGTTGTAACAATGGAAAATTGTATTGAGATGCAGGAGGATCTGCATAGAATTGACGCATGTTGCAGAGAATGGCAATTAAATCTCAATGTAGACAAGTGTAATGTGCTGCGAATACACAGAAAGAAAGATCCTTTATCATTTAGCTACACTATAGCAGGTCAGCAACTGGAAGCAGTTAATTCCATAAAGTATCTGGGAGTAGTCATTAGGAGGGATTTAAAATGGAACGACCATATAAAATCAATCGTCGGTAAAGCAGATGCCAGACATAAAAATGTTCAAATGTTTGTATAGTCTATGGGACTTAACTACGGGGTCATCAGTCCCTAAACTTACAAACTACTTATCAACTACCTTATACTCGGTCTATTTGGAGAATTTTGGAGAGATGCGATTCATCTGTAAAAGAGACGGCAAACGAAACGCTTGTGTGACCCCGTCTTGAATATTGCTCAAGTGATTGGGATCCTTACCAGATCTGTTAAAGGAAGATATAGAAGCAATTCAGCGGCGGGTGGCTGGGTTTGTTACTGGTAGGTTAGATAAATGCGCGTCACTGAGATGTTTCAGGAACTGAAATGGGGGTCGCTGGAGGGAGGGCGACGTTCTTTTCGAGAAACACTGTTGAAGAAATTTGGAGGGGCGGAATTTGAAGCGGGCTGCAGAACGATTCTACTGACGTCAACTTACATTGTGCGTAAATACCTCAAAGATAAACTCAGATTAGGGCTCGTACAAATCCATACAAGTATCTGTTTTTTCCTTGTTATATATATATGGAATTGGAACAGAAGAACAAGTAATTAGTAGTGGTACCGAGTACCCTCCGCCACGCACCTTTAGGTGGATTGCGGAGTACATACGTAGATAAATGTAGGGCTCGTTCTAGGACCCAAGAAACTGCTACATACGGCTTGATGGGTAGTGGATCTACATCTACAACCATACTCCGCAAGCCACCTGACGGTGTGTGGCGGAGGGTACCTTGAGTACCAATATCGATTTTCCCTCAAATTCCAGTCACGTATTGTTCGCGGAAAGAAGGATTGTCGGTATGCCTCTGTGTGGGCTCTAATCTCTCTGATTTTATCCTCATGATCTCTTCGAGAGGTATACGTAGGAGGGAGCAATATACTGCTAGACTCCTCGGTAAAGGTATGTTCTCGAAATTTCGACGAAAGCCCGTACCGAGCGACAGAGCGTCTCTCCTGCAGAGTCTTCCAATGGAGTTTAGCGATCATCTCCGTAACGCTTTCACGATTACCAAATGATCCTGTAACGAAGCGCGCTGCTCTCCGTTGGATCTTCTCCACTTCCTCTATCAATCCCACCTGGTACGGATCTCACACCGGTGAGCAGTATTCAGCTATTCAGCAGTATTCTGTGGGCGAACAAGTGTACTGTAACCTACTTCCTTTGTTTTCGGACTGCATTTCCTTAGAATTCTCCCAATGAATCTAAGTCTGGCAGCCGGCCGCGGTGGTCGCAGGGGACTGAGGTGCTTCAGTCACGGTCTGCACGGCCACTACGGTCGGGGGTTCGAATCCCCCCTCGGGCATGGATATTTGTGCCGTCCTCGTTCATAAGTAGTTTGTAAGTTTAGGGACTGATGACCCCGTAGTTAAGTCCCATAGACTATACAAACATTTGAACATTTTTATGTCTGGCATCTGCTTTACCGACGATTGATTTTATATGGTCGTTCCATTTTAAATCCCTCCTAATGACTACTCCCAGATACTTTATGGAATTAACTGCTTCCAGTTGCTGACCTGCTATAGTGTAGCTAAATGATAAAGGATCTTTCTTTCTGTGTATTCGCAGCACATTACACTTGTCTACATTGAGATTTAATTGCCATTCTCTGCAACATGCGTCAATTCTATGCAGATCCTCCTGCATCTCAATACAATTTTCCATTGTTACAACCTGTCTATATACTACAGCATCACCCGCAAAAAGCCTCAGTGAACTTTCGATGTTATCCGGAAGGTCATTTATATATATCGTGAACAACAACGGACCCACGACACTCCCCTGTGACACACCTGACATAACTCCTACTTCGGAAAACTTCTCTCCATTGAGAATGACCTGCTGCTTTCTGTTATCTAGGAATTCCTCAATCCAATGACACGTTTGTGGGGAACTGTATCAAACGCCTTGCGGAAGTCGATAAACACAGCATCTACCTGGGAACCCGTGTCTATGGCCCTCTGAGTCTCGTGGACGAATAGCGCGAGCTGGGTTTCACACGAACGCCTTTTTCGAAACCCATGCTGATTCCTACAGAGCAGATACCTAGTCTCGAGAAATGTCATTATATTCGAACATAATACATGTTCCAAAATTCTACCTGACCGACGTTAGAGATATAGGCCTATAGTTCTGCACATCTGTTCGAGGACCCTTTTTGAAAACGGGGATGACCTGAGCTATTTTCCAATCGCCTGCATCCCATTGCCTAGAGCAAAAGAGAATAATGAACGTTAATGTAAACACGTAGATACGTGTGTGTTGCAGACATCTGCTGGAGCAGACGGCAAGTGGATCGGAGGGTGGCCTGCACAGGAGACACCTGCCCACTCTGCTGGAAGCGGCGCTTCGGGGCCGCCGCAAACATGCTGCCGCCGCCGCCACGGACTACTTGCTGGACGATCCTCACACCGTGATGGCTCAGTAAGTGTCCCAACAGCAACTGGTATATCATTCACTTACTTTTTATCTAGTGTTGACTGACTGTAATTTCCTTTTCGTCTTTTTTACATGTTTCTCTCTCTGTCTGCCTCCCCATTCCCGATCCATACAAAATATCTTGATATACCTGGAAGCCAATTCTAATCGCTCATCGGGAAAAGTTTACGAAGAACATTTATGACATATTTACCAGGATACTCACGAAATAACCGCAACTACGTAAACATTAAAGATTTTATAATCAAAATATCCACGAGTGTACTGCTGGTCTATAGTGTCCATACATGTCGCCATCATCAGGTGAACTGACGGACTGAGCTCCTGGAAACGCGACGGCACGGAGATCCGCACGCTACGGGGGCTCGAAGGGAACTGGGTTCTAGCCGACTCTGCAGTTATATGTGCGGGCTTCTTGTTTGCCCGGATCTGGAAACACAAGTTCAAGCTTTGCAGTTACGCCTTCACCTGTAACATATGATTAACAAAATACACTTGGCTACATACATGGTGCTCTTATCGGTTAACTGAATTTACATTTTAAAAAAACATGTGAGATTGGTTTATGTGAAATTGGAGAATACTGAGAGACAATAGAATAAGAGATAGAGAGATACATATATACACATATATACATCTTTTTATTTGAATGATAGTTAGAGACGATAGTAGGAGAGATAGAGATAGGAGTTGTTTAATTTTTTTAGGTTTTTATTTATTTATTTTTTATCTTTTTTATTTTTTGTGGTTTTTTTATTTTTATTTATTTTATTTTATTTTATTATTTGCTTATTCTAATCTCTGAGGTGGTCAGGCCATCTTCTGGTTGCAACCTGTGGACTCTTTGTCCTAATTCCCTTATCAGGGGGTTTTGTACCTGTGCAAGCTTCCTACAAAATTCCCTTGCTGTGTGCCGGAATCGTTCTTTTAGGTAGGGAACACCGGCAACCTGGTGGAGTTCTTCCGTTGGAATCTATATGGAAGGTGCAGTGCCCTTTTTAGGGCCTGGTTCTGGACTATCTGGAGCTGGTCTAGGTTTGTATCTGCAATGTTTCCCCACACGACTGCCGCATATTCTAGAAGAGGCCTTGTTAGTGTTAGGTACAGTATCACTCCCAGTCTAGGTGGCAGAGATGAAGACGGGTTCAGTAGTGGGCATAGGATCAGCATCCTTTTCGTGGCTTTTTTCCGCAATTCCTCTATATGTGGGGCCGAAGTAAGACGTCTGTCTAGTACTACCCCCAGGTATTTTGCAGTTCTGCCCCAGGGAACTGGTGTACCTCTGATGGTTATCGGTGGTACTTCCTGCGGTATTGGTCGTAAGCCAGTGGGTAGTTCTTGATTCTTAGTGGCGTTGAACGAGAGCCTCCATTTGATAGCTCAATTACAGAGTGCATCACATGACCGATGGAGTCTTGTCTTAAGTGTGCAGCGTTCATGCTACGTGTATACACAGCTGTATCATCAGCGTATAGTGCGAGGTGCACTCTCTCCATATTTGGTGGATCAGCTTTATATAGAGCAGTGGCCCCAGTACACTACCCTGAGGTACCCCGACGCTAATCTCTCGTATTGATGATATATGACTTGTTATATATTTATATTTGACAGACGATGCGTACCGTCGAGGATCGTTGCCTTGAACACCAGAGGCACACACGATTGATGTATCCGAGAAAGTCGACGGTCGCTGAACATTGTTTGTCGGAGAATCACGCGATGGAGTATGAACGCACTAGGATTCTGGTACAGACGCGAGATACTGGGACTGCGTCGTTAGAGAGTCCATTGAAATTCGCACTACTGACGACCTCATAAACCGTGACTGTGGCTATGCTCTTAGAAAAGCTTGGGAACCAGCGATTGGGTTAATTAAGAGTAAATCTAGCAAACGTAACGTAGTGACGATCACGGCGGACAGGGCCCTCACATCGACGTCATCTCAGACGCCGTCGCAATCGGTTCCACTGCGCGACCGCGGCGCGGGGAGCGGACCACGGAGGGGTCGCTCCGCGGGCCGAGGGTATTTATATCGCCCGCTACCGAGCTAGAACCCAGTTCCCAGTCACCGTAGCGTGCGGATCTCCGTGCTGGTGCGTTTCCAGGATCTCAGTCCGTCAGTTTACCTGATGATGGCGACATGTGTGATCGCCAAAATATTGTGCCCGTTGGACACTATATATCGGCAGTACACCCGTGGATATTTTGATTATCAAATACGCCGGGAGAAACTCAAGAATCACATTAAAGATTTTGGCAAAACAGTCTTGGTTGCAAAATACTACATATTTCCTGTTCTAGGCATCATCAGATGTTGTAGGGAAATTACAAACTTGTTATAAAAAAAAAAAATAGCAATTGGCGTAAAAGTACATAAGAAAGACAATATGCAAGTCATACTTGTTACAGGGAGTACTTAAACCGATTGCAGTTGTGGCGTGGTTAAGTCACGTTCGGTTTTAGCTGTGCCTTCGCTACCCTTTCTCACTCTAGTACGTAGCTGCCACATTTATTTTAAAGATGTATTTTATTTGAATTTTTTAAATAAGACTGACGCCTTGCTTCCTGACTAACAATCATTTTATACGTCAAGCCACACTCTTCAGTGGTATTTCATAAATTGAATTGCATATCCCACTGCTCCCCCTCAAACATGAATGTGATTATGTGACCTGTAGTTTAACCAACCTCAGCCTTCCCTATCAGAAACATATCGTTTTTATACATGATGGTAAAAAATTCCCGTTACAACATTCTAGGACTTCTAGAGAGTAGTGAGTACATAACATTTTGAATAGGAACCATGTCCAGAAACATATCGTTTTCGTCCATGGCTTTTTCAATTCAGATGATTATCTCATCCACTCCTACTTGAGGAATGTAGTGAGGCGTGACCCAGTACAATTGTTGCAATCAGTTTGCAAAGAATAGTGAAACGTTCAGTTGTTACTTACGCATTTTCATTACAATTTACAGCTCATGGTTTACATTAGTCATCAACAACAGGAACCCAGCATCTACGGCACCAGCCGCAACGCGCTGCCTTACAACAGCGGCTCGATGTGGCGACCACAAACTAAATTTTATTACAACAAAACAATAAACCATTTAAATAGGCAACAACCATAGGACCAATTGTAGCGTAATGGGGATTAATTTCTCTGTCCCTAAGCAGACGTTGAGGAGTTACATATTTGAGTAGAAAATGTCGTAGAACGGAACCTATATATTTCCATACATGGGGTCCTATTGAAAATGTTTTGTATTCACTACCCTCTACAAGTTCTAGAAGTTTGTAACGGGAATTTACGACCACCCTGTATACTTTTAGATTAATTGCTGTTTTTTAAACAAGTTTGTAATTTCCCCAGAACGTCTGATGATGCGTAGAACAGGCAGGAACGATATTGTATATGTGAAACCAGGACTGTTTTTTGGCCAAAATATTAATTACGTTTGCTGTACCGCTGCCACGGAGGCTCAAAAATGTTCGGACCCAACTGCTTGGTCATTAGTCCGCAGCTTACAAACTACTTAAACTAAGGTAAACTAACCTAAAGATAACACCCATGTCCGAGGGGGACTCGAACCCTCGACGGCGAACGGCCGCGCGCACCGCAGCACGGTGCCCCAGTGCGCACGGCTAATCCGCCGCAGCTGCCACGGAAGCATGGAGTGGAATGATTTCAGTAAAATTTAAGCAGTCATTAATTTGAACACCACAGTGTTTTACTAACCACATTCCTATTATAGTTGGTATGCTCAGCCTTCCTCCAACCTTTGACCTAACCTCCTTAACCATTAATAGGAGCAATTACAGCTCACCATTCCAAACCATGTTGCAACTCAACAGTCTTCACGTTTAGAAACATTGTTAAAGATGAAACATTGACTCTGCAGCGGAGTGTACGCTGATAAAAACTTCCTGGCTGGTTAACATTGTGTGCCAGAACCGGGATTCGAACCTGGGACTTCTACCTTTCGCGGGCAAGCGCTCGACCGTCTGAGATATCCCTGCACGCAATTTTAATCTGCCAAGAAGTTTCATATCAGCACACACTCCGCTGCAGAGTGAAAATTTGATTCTGGAAAGAACCCTAGGGCTGTGGCTAAGCCATGTCTCCGCCATATGCTTTCTTCCAGGAGAGCTGTTCCTGCGGGGTTCGGAGGAAAACTTCTGTGAAATTTGGAAAGTAGGACGGACCGTGAAGCGTGTCGGGATAGCTCAGACGGTAGAACGCTTGCCCGTGAAAGGTGAAGGTCCCAGGTTCGAATCCAGGTTCCGGCGCACAATTTTAATCTGCGAGGAAGTTTCACTGTTTAAGATGACAGTGACACAAAGACTTTAAATAGATAAACATGTCTGTACTTCCGCTCGAAGACCAAGAGGGCTTCGGAGACGACTTTGGTTCCTGTCCTGATATTCCTTGAGACGACACGTGTCATATCTTATTGTTAGTCATAAATACACGCGGTCGTAGTATCCTGCCTGCTCATAAGGTATAATAGGGCACTGCATTGACGGAGCTGCCATTTCATTTCCGGTGATTAATATCGAAAGGTTACCGACGTGATTACGGCTCCACTGCGCAATTTAACAGACTTTCAATGGAACATGGTAGTTGGACCTAATCGCATGAGACATTCAAGTTCGGAAACCGTTAGAGAATTCAATGTCCATAATCTACGGTATCAATAGTTTGCCGATAATGCCAAATTTCAGGCATTATTTCTCACCGCGGACTACACAGTGATGTACAGCCTGCACTTAATGAGTGAGTGCAACTAACAGGCAAATAACATTGCGTGGAATACGAGGGCGAGTTGGAAAATAAGATTCCCCTGTCGACTGTGGTCAGAGTTGCGTTTGAAAAGGATAGGAAAGAATGAGACAGTAGAGACAAAACATATCTTTATTTTTTCCTACATAATTTTCAAGTACATTGAGACATTTGTCATACCGCTTTATAAGCTTCAAAAAGACGTTCAGGAAAAAATCAGGGCGTTGCATACGGAAGAAGCGATGAACGGCTTGTTTGACGTCAGCATTGCTTCCAAAGGACCTTCCGTCAAGTGTCTTCTTCAAAGCTGGGAACAGATGGAAGTCACTTGGTGGGACATCAGGACTGTATGGCGGATGGTGTAGGTGCTCCCAATCAAGTGTTGCAATGTGGTTTTGCGTTGCCGTCGCCGAGTGTGGTCTCGCATTATCATCCGACAGCAGAACGCTAGATATGAGGTCAGGCCCCTCTTTCCGAAACAACTCTTTCAATTTAGACAGAGTGGCACAGTACCGCGAAGCACTGATGGTTGCATCCTCCAAAACTTCCAGCAACAAAACTCCTTGAGCGTCCCAGAAAACGGTAGGTAGCACTTTGCGACCTTCCTATCGGTATTCACCAATAAGAACGGGTAAAAAACGTTTATGGCTCGTATCTTTGTTCAGATGGGTGAGTTAAGTATGTCACCTTCTATGCCCTAAACAGGTACCCAATCTGTTTACACAAGATCAATAATTAATCTGTAGTTAAGCCAGTCTATCAATCTGCATATGATGACGTGAAAATATATTTAACAAACATAAATTAAACCTCTGAATAAGCAACGAAATGGATTCTAAGATAAAGAAGTGATTCACTCACGAAGTAATTCTTTATATATGGAGTTTATTACTCTTATTAGACATGAAACGTGGAGGTGGTCCTACTTTATACATCGGTAAATAACTGAATATTTCTCCATCTATTGTTCATGAGAGGCACAATAAGTATCACACGCACTCGAGAGTAAGAGTTCCAAATTATCACTCGCAAATTAGTGTAGTCCATCGAACTTTGTAGTTCCAAGTTAATCCGCGATCAAAGTATTTGTTATAAAACACAGTTTGTCGTCACATGAGTACACGATTGCTGAATTATCACAATTCCACAGCCCTACTACCGTGCATAGTTTAGCACTTTTCACCCGAGTCACAGTCCCGTAAATTTTCTAAGTCTACACATGGCTATCTCTTCAAATCACAAGTTCGTAACGCGGCTTCAGACAGCCCAACGTCACAACCTTTCACCACCACGTCCAAGTTACGGGTCCCTCCCCAAGCGTTCGAAAGCGTGCTCTCTCTGCTCCCAAAATTGTATCCTTCTGCGCATCCTAACGCCTCATCTTTAAAATATAATTTCCCTTACAAATATTATACATTCGAATATCACAGAATTAAATGCTGTGACCACCTCCCTACAAATGTTGTTTACATTTAACAAACAAATATATATTTAACAATACCAAAAAACGGTTGAAACAAGCTCTTTGTTCAGATAGCCATTAAGCGTGTCGTCTCACTGTTCAAATATACTGCCGCCGTTGAAACATAGTTACACAATTAATATTTCATTTATCATGGATTTTTATGTAAATATATTCAGTGCTTGTTCACAAATATATATATATATATATATATATATATATATATATATATATATATATAACGCGTTTTGCTGGGTTCATGTTTTGTGTTTCTGTGGTGGAATCTATGTTCTGATACAAGAATATTATTACCTCAACGAAAAGCAGAATAAGAGAGCAAAACAAAGTTTATTGAAAGAATACGGAAATAACGTGGTATGTCTTTTAAGATAGGTGGCGTGGTACAGTGCTGCCAATCTGCTTCTTAAACTGTTACTGATAAACACTACGTATCAATAATTGTAAATATAAGTCTTATAATATTATTATTATAGTTTGAAATTTGTCGGCTTTTTATCTGTCTGTAAAGGATATTGAAATTGTAATTACGGCGTTTGATTCTCTCAAGTCTCCTGAATCCATTCATATAATTATATTTGCCGTATGATCATTCCGTGATTTTATATGGATTTTTAGAATAATGTTTGTGGCTGTATTGTATTTCATTGCATTCTGGGTTAGCCGCCCTCGCTCATTCAAGAGCGTTGCTTCCGGTTTCCGACCACATTAGGAAAACCCTGATTACCTGTTGTATCCCATTCACTAGGTACAAACTGGTAGCCGGCCAGCTGGGGAACCCAACAGCCTGGCAAAACCCGCCTTTCACATGGAAACAATCAGCTTCTCCCTGTATTAGTAATATCACAACTTGACCTGCAGTCGGTTTTGAACTTCTTTCGGACAGGTGATGACGGATGTTTTCACTCCATGGATGCAGCATTCGATTCGGGCGTGTAATGGTGGGCCCACGTTTCATCCCCCGTCATAATCCGAAACAGAAAGACATTGCCATATTTATGGACGACCTCTGCCCAATGGTGTATCGGTATCTTGCACGCGCGCGTTCACCTACTGTGTCGTCTTTCGCCCATAGCTGCTCAACGCTTCTTCCATGCAATGCCATGACTTGCACCTGGACGTCTTTATGAAGCTTATAAAACAGTTTGACGAATGTCTCAATGTACTTGGTAATTATGTAAAAAAAATAAAGATATGTCTTCTTTTTTTAGTGTCTCTCTCTCACTCTCTCTCTCTCTATCTCATTTTTTTTTTTTTTTTTTTTTTTTTTTTTTTACTCAACTCTGACCACAGTGCCGATCTCGGCACTCCAGGCACGGTCTGCACGGCCATTACGGTCGGGGGTTCGAATCCCCCTCGGGCATGGATATTTGTGCCGTCCTTAGTATTAGCTAGTTTGTAAGTTTAGGGACTGATGATCCCGTAGTTAAGTCCCATAAGCTATACAAACATTTGAACATTTTCTGACTACAGTGGCCAGGGAAAACTTATATTCCAACTTCCCCTCGTAACTATCAACGTTGGTCGGGCGACAATGCGGCACTGTTTGTTGTTAATGGGCTATGGGAGCAGACTACCCGACAAGTGCCTCTCGTAACAGCACTACAGTGCCCGTAGCGCTTATCACTAGATCGTAACCATATCGGTTTGACCCTAGACGAATGTAAAGTCTTTGGTAAGGGTCCGTATTTCAGTTGGTAAGAGCTGGTGGTACAGCTAGATTTTGGGGCACACGAAACCATGGACGTAAGTTGCCAACAGGGCACCGTGCAAGATGGTGGTAGCTCCATAATGGTGTGAGCTGTTCTTACATGGAACTGACGCGAACATTGACTGGAAACGGTTATGTTCGGATAATTGGAAAACCATTTGCAGCAGTTTATAAAACGTTTCCCAAATGACGAAGCATTTATTATGGGTGACCATGCGCCATGTTACCAGGCACAATTGTTCGCGATTGGTTTGAAGAACATTCTGAACACCGATTTATCCAACCTGATAGCCCGACATAAATCCCTTCGAACATTTATGGCACGTGACGGAGAGGTCAATTCGTGCAGAAAATCCTGTACCGGCCACACTTTCGCATTTACAAGTCTACAGAGGCAGCACCTCAGTATACTTGCAGCGGAACCCATAACTTGTTGAATCCATACCACGTCTAGCTGCTGCACCGTATCAGGCTAAAGAGGGTCCAGTATGAGGTCTCGCATGACTTTTATCACCCCTTGTTAAAGACAAACTTCAAGGATTTACTGAAAGGCTTGGCCAACAATATGTGAATACGTTTTACTCAAAGATCGTAATAGTGGACCTGCAGCTGATCCAGTTGACCCGGGCGAGAAACTAAATTTATATTTAAATTCCCAACAGTCAACAGTGAATCACAATTAAAACTAATTGATTATTTCATGCTAAAAATCGTGGTAATCGTGAAAATTCTCTGTAAAGCGTATCACTGATAACTATACAAAAAATAAATCCTTCATGACAGACATTTTCACGCTGTAGTAACAGCACCAGCGGGTACGTACTTATAGTGAATATTAAGCAATATAATAAGGACTATGTACAACTCACCGCAAAGACGTGACAATCAGCTATGTCAGGCACATAAAAAGGACACACACATACAACACTTAAGCTATCGGCCATGGCCTTCTTCAGAAAATACAAGCCACGCAATCACACAAGCACACAGCAGTCATACAAGCGATATCTCCGGCTGCCGCATGCCGGATTCGGTTGTGTGACTGTGCTGTATGTCTGTGCTACTGTTGTATTTGTATGAAGAAGGCCATGACCGATAGCTTAAAATGTTATATGTGTGTCTTTTTTATGTGCCTGTCACAGCTGGTCGTTACGTCTTTGCGGTGAGTTGTACACAGTCCTTATTTTATTGTTTAATTCCAACATGGACTTCACATTATTATAGTGTATATTAAGAACAGCTTAACGTCATTATTCCAGTGATACTAATTTCGTCATATACCTACAGACAATTACACCTGAGAAAGAGGCTATTGTATTTTGTCGCGAAAACTGTTGTTATCATCCTACAATAAAAGGAATTTTAACATCTATTGAGAATACCATAAGTTTTTTGGAAGATTGTAACTTCTTTTTCATTTCCTAATTTGCATTTAAGCTATCGATGACGGACTCTTACATGTATATGTTTCAAAAAGGCGTCCTCATCTCCCCATGCCCTAAAAAAATCGCTTCAGGCTTGAACAAGAAAAGTATGCAATTTTTATTTTATTTTTATTATTTATTTTATTTTTATATATTTATTTTGCTTCTAGTTGTTGATTAGGACGATATTGTCCTGTAAAGTATATCTTATTGTTATAAGACTCTCGGGTAAAATACTTATTTTTTTTAGCGGATTGTCCATGGAAATTAAATAACAGGATACAGGCTGTAACTCTTGAAGTAAAGAAAATCCGCGGCCGCATTACATTGGTTACTAAAATTTTATTTATTTAGTTATTAATAATATATATTGGATAATACCTCTCATACCCTCGAGAGCTGTCAAGGAGTGCAGTATTCTAACGACTATTTCCTGCGGTAAGAGTTTGAATCCTAAAGAGGCTCGTTCCCAGATGAAAACCAACATGTTGATGTACATGGAGGGAAATAGGCACAATATGTCAGATAATATCTAATTCTCCAGCAAGTTATTATTGATAACTAAAGAATAAAAACATTATTTGTTTATCTCCCATGTCCTAACCAAAATTCCCCAATCAAAATATTCTTATTTAAGCAACAGTAATACGCTTTGTTTACTTCCTATGTTCATCTCATCGTAAACATGAAGTTCACTATTACCAATTATCGATTATCAATGAACTTTAACTTCCGAAAAATCCCCTGTAAAGTAAAGCTTTAGCGTTTTACGATATTAACGTTTTTAATAACGAATTGACGATAAACGATGTTAACTTTTTGATTAACGTTGCCCAACTAACTCTGAAAGCCACTTCAGGAACCTCGGATTCGCATTACCAATATCCTATCTCCTTTGGCCAACTTCAAAAAATTGTTTCTTAAGTATGTTAATTCTCCATTTCTTGTTATGATCCTTCCTAGTTTTGATAATCAATAAGTTGCTATTTCAAACTGTTGCATTGTACATCACTGTTATCTCTTACAATTTCCTGTCTGTAGTGGCATCGGGAAGAAGACTTTGAGTAAGCTGCTGTCGTCCTTCACACGAACACTCTGTGATGAAGATGTCATCCACAAGGTAAGTACCGTATCAGGGGTCTCCTCCCCAACACATCAGCTCCACGCAGTGAGAGTGTATAACTTGATGCGTGACATATCTTCTATTCTAAATTTAATATCTGATCTTCTTCTACTTCATCCACCTATAGTCACACGTGTTCAAAGACGAATTTTCATGGCGTCGTCACAGGAAACTTGAGCGACACTTGGATCAACATACAGGCATGATTTCATCAAAATCGAATCACGGAAATGAAAGATATCGTCATTTTAAGTGCTTCAGTAATCGTTGTGTCTGTTTGTTCATTTATTAGTAACCTCTTATTAGCAAACTTACTTCACGACTTTGCATGGGGGTTATCACAGGTAACTTGGGCATATTTGGGGCAACATATAGGCTTCGTTTCATATAAATCATATCACGGAAAAAGGTATCGCAATTTCATTTTTTTTTTATTTAAGACTGTCATGTATGTTTGTTTCTTTGAATATATTAATCTACAAAATTTCTAGACGAAATTTTCATGGGATTTTCGCAGCTAAGTTAAGCATATCGTGCGGTTAGATAAAGACTGCATTTCAACTTTAATCGATTCAGAGAAAGTAAAGATATAATATCACTTTTCCAAAAGTAATCTTTACTTTCTCTGAATCGATTTAGTTGAATGCAGCCTTTATCTAACCGCACGATACGCTTAACTTAGCTGTGAAAATCCCATGAAAATTTCTTCTAGAAGTTTTGTAGATTAATATATTCAAAGAAACAAACATACATGACAGTCTTAAATAAAAATAAATAAATAAATAAATTGCGATACCTTCTTACGCGATATGATTTATATGAAACGAAGCCGATATGTTGTCCCAAATATGCTCAAGTTACCTGTGAAAACCCCCTACAAGTTCGTGAAGCAAGTAATCTGTACAGAGTAATTTCTAAAAATACTACACGAGCTTTCATGGGGATGCACGGGTAAATTGAGAGTAGCTTTGGGCAGCATATAAGCTTCATTTAATCAAAATCAGCTCAGGGGAATTAAATATATCGTAATTTGAAGTTTTATAAGTACAGCGTAGTACAGCAAAGAACCAACAGACACTACTTACGTAGTGCTCCAAAGAAACAATAGTTGTTCTTATTAGTTGTACTGCCTCAATAACAGAAGTATTTTGGTAAGCGTACACGAGTGACAGAATTAAGAGCTCACCAGATGTAATTAGCAGCATTGGCCGTTAATGTTTTATTTTAAAAAACCACAGATCGATTTCGATCACATAATGATCATCTTCAGTGTCCTTCCAACGAGCATTCATCATTGTGTGGTCGTGGAGCACCTCCAAGTAATGGAATCAAACTTGAAAAGAATTAAGAGCTGTATTCTTATCTCTACGAATACAAACTAAAATTGAACAGAAAGTTATTGATTTCGCTTTTTGTATTAAAAACTTAACGACTTTTCTTTGCTGCTTTAGACAGGATACATTTTATATATAAAATACAACGACATTCCTTAGCTCTTATCGAAAGGTTTTATGTACAAAGAATTCTTTGCAAGGACAATCCAATGTATGTAATTTTCTTTGTGATTTCGGTGTGTTCTTATGAGATTTTGAAACCATTCTGTTTACGAATAACGATGCCTATAAAACGGTCGAGTCTTTCATAATCCACACTGGTCAAAACAATTAGGGGATCATCAGAGATATCTCAGAATCTACAGAATTGTCATCTATTCTACGAAGTGGAGATAACAACATTACGGCAACCGAGGTAGTGGTAATAACAGAAAATTGCTGCAGGGGGGATTGGTGTTGACTTGCGTCTACTAAAAAAAATGTTCAAATGTTTGTAGAGATTATGGGACTTAACTACAGGGACATCAGTCGCTAAACTTACAAACTACTTATGAACTAGCTAATACTAAGGACGGCACAAATATCCAAGGCCTAGGGGGGATTCGAAGCCCCGACCTTAGTGACCGTGCAGACCGTGACTGGCGCGCCTCAGTCCCCTCGGCCACTGGGGCCGGCTTGCGTTTACTCTAGCAAACGATTTATACCAGCAGTTAGATTCAGATAGTGTAGTGATCAGGTACTGCAGTGCAATAGCAACGTGACTTACCCGAAGCTATACCATGGAGAATAATAGGAAGGTTGGAAGCGGGACAGAGGTAGGTAAACAGCTATTGGATTGTCCCGAAGTGTAATTTTCAGGACATTTCAGAAAACAGGAACCCTGAAAAAATGTAAGGCCAAGGTCGCCCATGCGTAAAAACAGCTGGAAATGACCGTTATCTCCTCTTAACATCCCGTCGAGACAAGAGGCTTAATGCAACTCTGCTGCAACGCACTTTCCAGGCAGCAACAGGCCAATGGTTTGTGTACCGTTAACATTTTCATTCCTAGTGTAGTTCCTCGACAACAACGTATCAAAAGCTGATTTATGCCGTATTTTGCGTATCAGTCCTTAGAGTCGCATTCTTGCTGATGAACAAGTTTTTAGTACGACATTTTGCCGGTTGGTACGGCGTGTAGCCAGTTCTGAGGCATTAATCTGTCCGTCTTTGAGGTGGTCCTACTTTGCAGTCTGTACGTGGCTGTGAGTGTGAGCGTGAGTGTGGTTCATGGTACTTTATTTCAGTAGTGAACTATCTTGTCTCTGGTGTTGGGGCGAAGATCATGCTTTATTGCATTATTGATCTGACACTGTTAACTATCAACAAAATAACGTCTCAAGAAATAAAATACCTCGATACAAATGTCTGTGTTATGCATGAAATACATGACATAAAAGACAAAGGTTCGATCAAAAATTTTAAAACACATATTTTGATGTTATGTGTCTCGTTGCCGCCGGTTGTCCTGGATGTCAGTGGCAGAGTAGAGAGAGACTGACACAGGAAAATAGGATGCACACGTGTGCGGGTACAGAGTCTGAGGTGACCAGCCAGTGAGACAGCAGAAACTAGAAACACTAAGCTAGATTAGAACAAGGTATGTATTTCGTATCAATATGATAATACTTAATTTTTACAAGTTTCATGGCTGCAGAATGCTGATACAAACTAGGTAGAGGCCTGCCTACTGATTAGTCCTAGTGCCTTTCCTATAGCCAAGTAGCCGATCCAGTTCAGTGGTGGCCACGAGCGGAGTTGCAGCAGAGACGCACTGACGTCGTAAGAACGCCGCGCCGTGCTTGCATGGCGGCGCGCGGCGAAAGTACGTGGCGCGCACTTCAGACTTGTGCGACACCACACCCCTCCCCCCCGCCCCCAAACCGCCGCGCCGTCGTGGCGTAGGGCTGAGGGCCATGGCGACGGCACTGGGAGGAGGGCCTGGGCGGGGTCGTTACTGGTGGGATGGGCGTCGTAGCTGAAGCTGGGATCGAAACGCCGTCCGCACCCCGGTATCCACCTTGCGATCCCCCGGAAAACCCATCAAACCAAGGGGAAAGGCGCACACCTCCGCCCAGAGGGAGCAGGTCATCTTCTGCTGAGGTGCGTGGCCCAAGCTGGGGAGGCACGCATGGTCCCAGAGTCCCACTCAGTGACGCTGGCAGCTGCGGCGACGGTGGGGACGATTGAATCAGAGGCGCGTCGACCTCCATGGTGACGATCTCGTAGTCCGGGGACGCTGAGCCCGCCAGCGAGTGATGTGGAGGTACTCCCTGGCGGTGAACTGGGTCTGGAATCAAGAAACCAGACACAGGATCGCGCGGCCTGTGCAGGCTCAATTTTTTTGCATGGCGCCGCAGCTCCGACCCTGTGGAAGAACGTACAACATACATATTGCGACCGAGCATGCGCTGAGTGGTGCCCGGCATCCATCTCTTGCGTCCAGCAAACACCCTGTAAAGCACTGGCGTAAAAAACCTGAAAACGCGAAGTGCCATACGAACCGACTCGGTGCGTGGGAGGCTGCAGCAGGTGAAGGAGAGTGCGGTGACTGCGGCCGTGTAGCATCTCGGCAGGAGACTGGTCGTCACGTGGCATGCACTGATACATAGACAGGAAATGTCTGCCTGGAATGCTGACCTTTCATCTTTTCCAGGTGAGACTTGAATGTTCGGACGAAACGTTCTGCTGCACCATTGGATTGAGGGTGAAAAGGTGCAGTGGTGATATGCTGAATGCCATTCACACTACAAAACTGTTGAAATTCTGCACTAGCTAACTGAGTTCCATTGTCACTGACGATAGATTCAGGCAAACCTTCGATGCAAAACACTGATGTTAAGGCACAAAGTCAATGTGTAAACGTTACCATGGTCCCTTGGTGCGTGGCCAGTCCGAGAAACTTTGCGGAGGAGCTGCCTGATGCTCTGCACATACCGTATACTGTGACGTCATGCTCTCTATCTGGGCGTCCATACCAACCCAGGTACAATGACGTCTGGCCAGTTGCTTTGTCCGAACAATACCCCAATGTCCTTTATGCAGGAGGCGTAACACTTCTCGTTGCAGGGAACGGGGAACAATCACTCATATTTGGTCGTTGTTGGTATGTAACTACAGAACACCCTGACTTAAAGACAATGCATGACGTTGTGCAAAATAACGTCAAACCTGAGGCCGCTCAATGTCTTTGGCTCTGGCTGGCCATCCTGAGCGAACAAAACGCTCTACCACACTAAGGTCTGCTTTCGCAGCTGTTTCCTGTGCGACCCGACGAGAGTTCAAAGGAAAGTCTGCGACAGCGGAAGCATCTCTGGAATCTATCTGACAACATGCCATTTCTGAAGAATCAAATGATACATCCTGGCCAACCGGAAGTCGGGAAAGTGTGTCCGCGTTGGCATGTTGAGTGGTAGTTCGGTACAAAACCTCATACTGATGATTAGACAGTATCATGAACCATCTCTGAAGCTTTTGTGCCCTTCGTGGCGGAACTGCCTTTGTGGGTGAGAACGACAACGTGAGAGGCTTGTGGACTGTCAACAAATAGAATTTTCTGCCATAGAGATAATGATGAAACTTTTTGACGCCGTAGATGATTATAAGGCCTCCTTCTCTATCTGACTGTAATTCTGTTATGTTGGCGTCAGTAGCTTGGACGCAAAGGCAATAGGACGATCATGAGATCCAATACGATGTGACAATACCGCGCCCAGACCGTAAGACGAGGCATTCACTGCTAACACTACAGGCTTCTGTTGGTCGAAGGGAGTCAAACATGCATCACTGAGTAGTGCAGACTTTAATTTGTCAAAGTGCAACCTGACAATCTTTAGACTATACAAAAGGAACATCCTTCCTACATAAGCGATGTAGTGGAGCTGCAATCTGAGAGGCATTGGGAATAAACCTGAAATAATAGTTAAGCTTTCCCATTACTGCTTGGGAGGAGGCAAGTCTTTGATTGCTCGAAGATGTGACTGTAAGGGATGGATTCCTTGGGCATTAATCACATAGCCTACGTACTCTATTTCAGTCTTAAAA
Source organism: Locusta migratoria (assembly GCA_026315105.1). Taxonomy (NCBI): domain Eukaryota; kingdom Metazoa; phylum Arthropoda; class Insecta; order Orthoptera; family Acrididae; genus Locusta; species Locusta migratoria. Next base: position 331,548,054 of record CM048746.1, on the reverse strand, counting down.
AACGAACACTTTGCTTTATTACAACAGAGACCTGCTGCAGTCAACACTTTGAAAAGGCACTCCAGGTTTGATAAATGTTCTTCAACTGTGCGTCCTGAGACCACAATATCATCTAAATAGTTCGAGCAGCACGGTACAGAAACTGTCAGCTGTTCCAAAAAACGCTGAAAAATAGCGGGGGTGGAAGAACTGCCAAATGGTAAGCGTTGGAATTGAAAAAGACCCATGTGAGTATTAATGACGAAAAACTGTTTTGACTCGTCATCAAGTGGAATCTGTAAGTACGCCTCTGCTAAATCAATCTTAGAAAACAAGCGATACTGTCCTAATTTGTCCATTAGTTCCTTAGGTCTGGGTAGGGGATAAGTGTCTACGATTGTTTGACTGTTCACTGTCGATTTGAAGTCCGCACAGAGACGAAGTTTTCCTGATGGCTTGATTAGAATTACTAAAGGCGATGCCCACTGACTCGCAGAAACAGGAGAAATCACCCCACTATCTTGCCAACGTTTAAGTTCTTCAGCAACTTTATCACGAATTGCGATAGGCACTGGTCCAGCTTTACGAAATTTTGGTACAGCAGATTCTTTCAAAGTTACATGTGCTATGAAGTATTTTGCACAACCTAGTTCCGACGAAAACAAGTCACTGTATTTTTCACACAATGTATTGATTTTGTCCTGAGGCACCACTGACGAAATTTGAAGCACATCTCTCTGAATTGATAAGCTAAACAAGTCGAATGCATCTAGTCCAAAAATGTTCTGTGTAGATTTGGCCTAAAGAACTACAAAAGCTACAGTTTTAATAACACCTTGAAAAGAGGCGGGCAGGCTACACGTTCCCAGCACGGGAATATTTTGACCTGTATACGCTGTTAGGACTTGCTGAGACGGAGACAATTTTGGCGAACCCAGAAGTTCATGTGTGTTTTTATTCATTAATGTGACAGCGGAACCAGTGTCGAGCTGAAATTACACAGTCTTATTTTCTATGGAAAGAGCCACAAAAAGTTTTTGCTTGTGGCGCTCTACAGGTGCGTGAATGTGGGCAACGTCTGCTTCAGTTTGGATGCTGCAATTGCGCATGCGCGGGCTCCGTACGCAAGCAAGAGGCGGCGGCACAGAATCGACACACAGCAGATTAATAACACTGTCTCTAGATGGCACTACCGCCAGATCGGCTTCCGTGCAAGCATGCGAAGCAACCCCAGATTCACCTGCTACTGCACTGAAATTACTTTGAGTAGCTACACCAAGTCTGCTGTCACTAGCTACACAGTACTGGGCACTATTACAATGAGAAGTTGCAGAAGGCACTGTACATAGTCGTTTTGCTTGCCCAAACCTTTTTCTATTGTACAGTTTTATGCGCTCGACGATACTTGCTACGTGGCTCACTACATAGTGTTGCGATAGGTGCAGAAAAAATTTCTTGCATTTGAGACTCAAGAGAAACACTATCCAAATCCACAGTGTGTATAACATTTACAGTATGAACTGGTCTCGCACTATGTGAAGCACTGTTCCTAATGGCACCGTTCTTAGAATTTTTATTCTGCATACAGACAGTCTGTAGGTGTCCTGATTTGCCACATTGATAACAAATGGCATTGCGACTAGGGCATTGTGCACGCTTGTGGCGAGATACACACTGCGGGCAAGATTTATGCACATTTTTCTGCAAAGAACGTCGGCGCCCATTTGTCAAATTACTTTGTCTAACACGACGGGGCGACCTTTGTGTCGTACTTTTACACTGGCTACTGTTCACTGTCTGTTCAGCACGGCCTGTAGAATTATAAGAATCACTTGGGCTAAACTGAGAACTGTGACTAGGAAATCGCCCAGTGCGGCACACTGTGTTAACACTGGGCTTTGCATTTCTACGTCTGCTAAGTCAAAGGTATCATGTGGTTCAATAAGCTGCAGTACAGTATCTAATGAGGGGTCAGACTGTTTCAGAATCGCTGCCCTAATTCTGGAGTCCTGAATGTTCTTTGTGATTGCATCTCTCAACATCACGTCACTATAAGAACGTCCACAAGATCAAGTAAAATTACATTCGTGGGTTAAGCCCTTCAACTCTGTAATGCATTGCTGGTGGGACTGCTCCGGTAATTTTTTAATTCTGAAAATTCGGTATCGCGCCGCAGCTACAAGAACTTTTCTTTCATAATGAGCATTCAGTGAAGCTACCATTTGCTCAAAGCCTACATCAAGAGGAGATAAATGGAGGAAAAGTTTCTGCATCAACACGAGAGTCTTAGTGCCCACCACAGATAAGAACATATGCTGAACTGTATGACCTGTAAGTTGATGAGCCGCGACAAGTTCTTGAAATTGCGCCAAGTAATCGCTCCATTCTTCCTCACGTTCTTGGTACTGGCGAAACGTAGGAAGCGGTGCGGCGGTAGGTGTGGGCGGCTGATGCGACGGCTGTTGTTGGTTAGCTGCTTGTGATGTCAACTGGGACACCGCTTGGAGTAGTTGCGTGATTTGCGCCGTCTGTAAATGAATAATTTCCATTAAGTTTGGGTTCAGGGTAGTGGCCATGCTGACCAATTAGGCGCTGCGTATACAAGTAAATTATAACAAAACAAATGCAATGTGAAATATGTCTGTCTGGAACAAAAAAGTCTACAAAATACGTAACAGAATATTATCCCCCAAAAATCTTATAATAAGGGTGAGTGGGCGGGAGCAATTTGTGCATGCTCCGACTGCTGCTGTCTGGCTGCTGCAGGCGGGCTGGTCCAAGGTTCTTCTATCCCTTGTCATCGCCACTTTTGTATCCCATCCTCATCGTCACTTTTGTGTCTCGTTGCCACCGGTTGTCCTGGATGTCGGTGGCCGAGTAGAGAGAGACTGACACAGGAAAATAGGATGCACGCGTGTGCGGGTACAGAGTCTGAGGTGACCAGCCAGTGGGACAGCAGAAACTAGAAACACTACGCTAGATTAGAAAAAGATATGTATTTCATATCAATATGATAATACTTAATTTTTACAAGTTTCATGACTGCAGAATGCTGATACATAGTTGAACTAGAGGCCTGCCTACTGATGAGTCCTAGTGCCTTTCCTATAGCCAAGTGGCCGATCCAGTTCAGTGGTGGCCACGAGCGGAGTTGCAGCAGAGGGCGCTCGAGGCTGACGTAGTAAGAACGCCCTGCCGTGCTTGCATGGCGGCGCACACTTCAGACTTGTGCGACACCACATGATGTTTAGTGCACTGTATTAATAGAGAAAACACTGTATTTTTCCAAAGCTGACTTCATACTGTGGAAAAGACACCGTTTAGCTCGCAGAAACTGTGCGGAGGAACATCAGGATGGAGTCGTAATGAATGGCACCGGGTTCTGTCAACACCGTCTAGATACAAGGCCTCACGCCGGCCTCAGTGGCCGAGGGGACTGAGGCACTCCAGTCACGGTCTACACAGCCACTACGGTCGGGGGTTCGAATCCCCCCCCCCCCCCGGGCACGGATATTTGTGCCGTCCTTAGTATTAGCTAGTTCATAAGTAGTTTGTAAGTTTAGGGACTGATGACCCTGTAGTTAAGTCCCATAAGCTATACAAACATTTTAACATTTGAACAAGGCCTCACAACAAGTCCATGTCACCTCACACCAATAGGCCGCCATCGCAAGCTCACTGGATGGCGCTACGAGGCTGTAGGCTGTGCCCCAGCGGCCAGCCACTCAGCCAGCGATGGCAGCCTATTGGTGTGACGTGACACAGACTTGTTGTGAAGCCTTGTATCTAGACTGTGATGGTTCTGTTCACAAATGAGTCAAGATTTTATGTTTCAGCCGAGTAATCGTCGTTTTCTCGTGTAGAGAGAACGTGGAACTCGTAACAATCCTTCTTATGTGCAGGAAACATCACCATATCATGGTGGTGGACGAATGATGTAGGCATTAGTCAGTATTGGTGGACGTACGGCCCTCTATGTCGTTCAGAATGGCGTTTTGACTGTTCAGAGGTATAGAAACTAGATCTTTCAAAGTTTTCTTGGTGCCATAGCAGATGGATTCCTTCTGGTGGACGATAACGCTCGTCCCCACAGAACTACACTGGTGGACAACATGCTTGAATCGGAGGGACTTGAACGAATGCAGTGGCTGGCTTGTTCACTGGTCTTAAACCAGATTGAGTATGTGTGGAATGAACTTGGCAGACGCATTGCAACCAGACCAGCACCTCCATCAACAGGTGCAGAGCTGGATACTTCACTTATTGAAGAATGGTGAGGTATCCCTTAAGAGCTGATTGATAACCTCATACTGTCCACCGCCATGCAGGTGTGCAACTGTACTGGCCGTACGAGGTGACCACACACCATATTAGAGAACAACGAGAATGTCATTTTCACTATGATGGCCCCATGTAAACTCCATGTAAACCTCAAGTAAAGAATAGAAACAGCTAAATATCGAACTGTGTCACACTCAAATTACAATTGTAACCAATATCTGAATAAAGTACGTTACCATATGTATATTGTGTATGATATCTCACGTGATTCCGTATTTGTTTTGAGCAGTGTACAAGAGCGGCTATAAGGCTCAGTATTGTGCCGTCTCTAGGCTAGGACAACTGAGTTTATTGACAAAGCGATCCAAGAAAGATTCCATTTTTACTGGCTGAGGTCGGGAACCCTATAAAGCGATGGTATGCAGAGATCCTTTTTTATCATCTATTGCGAATTATGAGCTTATTGCTAGTTCGGCGTGTTCGGGACCGAGTTGTAACACAGGTATTGTAACGTATGCTCAATTTCTTGAATTTATTCTGCCTTTTTTAATGCATGAACGTAAAGTTTCTTAATGTTGCTAAGACCAATTTCGAAGAAAAATAATTTCTTTCTCTGTTTATCTAGTCATTTATCTCTGTTTCCCTTTCTGTTCAGATTTCTTCATATTTCCACTTTCAAAGTGTTAATCACAAGCTAATATAGTTTATCATTGTGGTTCAGTCGTTAAAACATTTTTGTACGACCAGGCGTCCAATAATGATATTTGCCTCCACTAATATTGCACTAAAATCTTCTACTGTTCATTTGAAAATTTCAAATCCATATCCAACTTGAGTTTAAATTACAGTACATTCATCTAGTATTTAGTATGAAACTCTATTCGAAAGGAACAGGCACTGATAACTCCCACTCAAGAGTTAGCGAGACACCTTGATTCGTTGCTGCAGCCCTACTATATTGGTGGTACAGACAGTCATATAAAAAATTCAGCTCATTTCATTGACAAGCTAAAAGAAATGAACGTGGCCCCTAGTGACATTCTTGTTAGTTTCGATCTGGTGTATATGTTTAGCATGATCCCGGTAAACGAAGCCATCTCATGTATAGAACAAGTTTTTCCAACGGAGGGGACTGAGGCGCTTCAGTCACGGTCTGCACGGCCACTACGGTCGGGGGTTAGAATCTCCCCTCGGGCATGGATATTTATGCCGTCCTTAGTCTTAGCTAGTTCATAAGTAGTTTGTAAGCTTAGGGACTGATGACCCCGTAGTTAAATCCCATAAATACTACAAACATTTGAACATTTTTTGATTTGACAGGGCGCAGAAAATTTGTGAACCGGTTAATTTTTGAGTTCGAACATTTACGAAAGACCTTCAAGAAGAATGGTTATTCCACCAGAGACCTAGACCGAGTTCTTCGCCCTAGGGAGTAAACTAAAAACAACAAGGAACGAGCCGGCCGCGGTGGCCGAGGAGACTAAGGCGCTCCAGTCACGGTCTGCACGGCCACTACGGTCGGGGTTTCGAATCCCCCCCTCGGGCATGGATATTTGTGCCGTCCTAGTTCGTAAGTAGTTCATAAGTAGTTTGTAAGTTTAGGGACTGATGACCCTGTAGTTAAGTCCCATAGACTTTACAAACATTTGAACAAGGAACGAGAACGATCCAACGGTGAAGTGTCTCTTCCGGTTATTAGTAAGATTACAGATCGCACTGTAAAAGTGCTGAACAAATACGGGGTGGAAACTATTTACAGAACAACTAGGAAAATTAAAGAAAATGTAAGATCTTTAAAAGATGCACGACACCCATTGGTACACCTAGCGTATATAAAATTCCTTGCAGCTGTGGCCAAGTGTCATTGACAGTACGAAAAGAAGTGTCAACTCTCATCTGAGTGAACATAAGAAAACTGCCGCTTGGGACATATGCAGAAATCGGCCGTAGCTCAACATGTTTACCAAGAGGACGACCATGAAATTAAATTTAACTATACCAATGTTTTATCAAAAACGTCTCACTACTATGCTCCTACATATAGAGAAGCCATTGAAATTTACAAATACCGCAGTAATTTTAATAGAACATAAGAAGGTGTTAAATTAGGCAGAATTTGGACTTGAACGTTGAACCAACACGAAGACAATCGATTATCTTCTATCAATAAGGTTGGCAATACCAGAGACAGCTTCTCAGCCTACGTCCCGTAATGGACTATGGCACCCTCTACACCATCTATATATATACGGTGCTCCCTGGAGGCCTCATTGCAGTTGCTACGTCGCCTCCGATGATGTCTTCCACAGCCGAAGAGGAAAAGTTAGGGGAGAGTTTTACCAATTGACCACGGCCTATCGGCCCGGAAATTTTAAGTGAAAAGCAGTCTCCACTTAGTTGTAGTGGCCGATTCGATTGTAAAGTTTCAAACTAATATTTCAGAGCTCGATCAGAGGTGAAGGATTATGATATGAAGATCGGCATCTCCAAAACGAATGTAATGTCTGTGGGAAAGAGATCCAAACAGATTGAATGCCAAATAGGAGGAACAAAGTTAGAACAGGTAGACAGTTTCAAGTACCTGGGATGTATTTTCTCGCAGGATGGCAACATAGCGAAAGAACTGGATTCAAGGTGCAGCAAAGCTAATATAGTGAGTGCTCAGCTAAGATGTACTCTCTTCTGCAAGAAGGAAATAAGTACCAAGACTAAGTTAGCAGTGCACCGCTCTATCTTTCGACCAACTTCGTTGTATGGGAGTGAAAGTTGGGTGGATACAGGTTACCTTATTCATAAGATAGAGGTTACTGAGATGAAAGTAGCAAGAATGATTGCAGGTACCAATAGATGGGAACAATGGCAGGAGGGTGTCCATAATGAGGAAATCAAAGAAAAGCGGGGAATGAACACCATAGATGAAGCAGTTAGAGTGAACAGACTGAGATGGTGGGGTCATGTTACACGCATGGGAGAAGCAAGGTTATCTAAGACACTCATGAGCTCGTCAGTGGAGAGTAAGAGGAGTCGAGGTAGACCAAGAAGAAAGTACTTAGATTCGGTGCAGAGTGATTTTGATGTGAAAGGCATAACATCAGACGAGGCATCAATGTTAGCATTGAATAGGGGATCATGGAGGAATTTTATTAGAGGTACTATGCTCCAGACTGAACGCTAAAAGGCATAATCAGTCTCTAATGATGATGATGATGATGATGATGATGATGATCAGTTTATTTAATACACTCTTCTAGAGTGAAATTTGGTAGAAGAAAGAAACCAGTGAGGAGTTTATCAGCGCTGTCCGGTACTTAGCGGCCTAGTACGGTATTGTGTTATCAGCTGTAACAATCTCACTAGATAGTGATATGCTCAGATAAATGTGGCAGTGGTATCACGTACTCGAAGTATAAAAGAGCGGTGCATTGGCAGAGCTCTCTAAAGTTTGTTTTACATCATGTCGCTCTTTAACCTGCTTCAACCTCCAAAACGTTTGTAACACATGGCTGAAGAGCAGCATATTGTTCTGCTAAGACCCCATCCACTTCCTCCACCTATATGGAGCGAGGAGATGAAATTACAATCTATATCTATATATAAAAGGCTTGTGTGTGTACGTGCTGACAGACTTTTCTCCATGACCACATACTGCCACCCACTCGTGGTTGTTGTGGTAGATAGCCCTTGGTCTAATGATGTTAGTAAGGGAGTTTGGTCGCGGTGCGTGGCAGTGGGTGAGTGTGATGAGCAAAAATTCGCAAAATATGCAATAAATACTCTTAGGAAAAGCTATATACTCCGTGACTTACGAACTTTACGGTACGAGTCAAAATCTGTTTATTCTTTCAATCGTCAGACAATGCGGTCCTTTCAGACTTTAATAACGACGAGGAATATCAAATACGCAATTTTTTTAAATAGATCACATGTTTCCGTCAACCACACATTACCGACTATGAACAGAGACACAAAACAAAGATAAAAATCCAGATAGACTCAAAGATAAAAATACTCGTGGAACATTGACCACTGTCGTGGAAGCGTGGTGGAAACACAGACATACATTAGTGAATGTCTCTTAGGCCATAGATATTGATATGCCTGTGCCAGTAAGCTCACTGGTGTGTGCTAATCAGTGATCTCTGATACATATAGCCGCGACACTCTCTGCTGTGAACAGTGGCGGCGATTGGACGTTAGAAGTGAGGGGGCAAAATAAAATCTAAAACTAAAAATGGCATTGTAAGAAATTGTTTCATTTTATAGTTTGATTTTTGCACCTACAGGCCTATAATACCAAATGCGAGGAAAAACAAAAGACAATATACAATTGTAATTGCCATAGGTTGTTTAAATAAGTTGTCTAGTCTTTATATATAAAGCAGAGTGTCCGTGTGTTTGTGTGTACGTGTTGCATACAAATCTACAGTTTCGCTGCAGTGTTAATGAAATTTTGCACACATGACCTTCAAACTAAGAGGACGGTCGCCGTAAGAGTAGGAATCACGTACAGAACATTTTTCACGAGATATGACGTCATAAACAATGAGATGCGCGAAAAAACTGCTGCATCAAACGACAATGTTGCACATTTCCTGCTAAACGATTTGACCGATTTCAACTAAATTTGGTTCACGTATCCTTTACCGTGAGAAAACAATTGCAGGAAATTTTTACAAACAGTATACACACATTCAGCTGAATGTAACTTCGAAATTGAACCGCAGTACTGGCCGAGGGAACTGAGGCGCTCCAGTCACGGTCTGCACGGTCACTACGGTCGGGGGTTCGAATCCCCCCTCGGGCATGGATATTTGTGCCGTCCTTAGTATTAAGTAGTTCATAAGTAGTTTGTAAGTTTAGGGACTGATGACCCCGTAGTTAAGTCCCATAAACTATACAAACATTTGAACATTTTGAACCGCAGTACGACACGTTGTTCATGAGATCTGAGGACATAAACAGTGGAACCCCCCCCCCCCCCCCCCCCCGTGACGCATCAGGTTTTAACCTATTACTTCTTTAAAACTAACTGTTTTCAAAACACATTTTACAGAAATAAAGCACTTATGCAAAGTAATATATACCTACAATATTATACAGCTGTACAACACATAATTAAATGAATATGAGGTAATATATTCTGCGATGGATAGAGACCTTTCACATCATGCACGACATTTTAATACATTTACGTATTTACTACTAAGACACTCCTGTATTTCAGTCAGCTTAAGCAAATTCCTGAATGATGACAGTGGTGTTGACAAATCTGAACCAACTTTGAACTGTGAAGTGCACACGGCTGCAAGCGAAAGCAATAGACTTTTATGCAGCTACAAGAAAAAGAAGAGAATGAAACAGTGTACATCCAACGAATACCCATTATTGCCGACAGATCTACCGTTTAACTTCAAGAGAAAGCAGTTTCCAGTGGGCTTTACATTTTCTATTACGATTAATAAATCACAGGGAAATCTATTAAATACTGCAGAGTGGATTTGACGTTTCACGTACAACTTTATGTCGCTTGCTTAGGAGTGGGCTCACCAAAGAATTTAGTCAGATTAGATCCTGGACAAGTAAAAAGAAATATTGTTTATACTCAAGTTTTGAATTAAATGAATGTATGCATGTTACATACCACTTGTATTTTCGTTACTACCTTTCTTTGTTTGGGTAATGCACTTACAATTTTGTACATTATGCAAGACAGTCTTATTTCTTATATAATATCCCATAAGTATAACATGTTTTTAGAAAAGAGGAGATGGGCAGAGAGAGAAGGGATAGGAGAAGTAATAACTCAAGGCTGGAATAAATAAATAAATACCCGGATAACGCAAGGGTTTCAGATAGCCGCGCTGGAGTAGCCGAGCGGTCTAAAGCGTCTCGCTGCGGAGCGCGCGGTTGCTCGCCGTTGAGGTTCGAGTCCTCCCTGGGGCATGGGTGTGTGTGTTGTTCTTCGGTTAGTTTACCTAGGTTTATGTAGTTTGTAAGCTACGGACTGATGACTACGCAGTTTGGTCCGATAGAATTACAAACATTTGAACTTTTTTTGTTTTTCTTTTTTGGTTTCAGCTATTACCATTGAAAGTAGAAATCTCATTTGCTCCACGGTGTTAAATGTGGGAAGTTTCCCGACGGGATTGTGGCTGCGTGACAGAAACAAAAAGACTTTGAACGCGACGTTGGATCCAGATGGTTGGAATATTCCGTTTATGAATAACGTGCCGAGAATACTAAATCTGAGGGATTACCTCTGATTACTTAACTATCGTGAGCAGCGGCGTTGGCGTAGAGTCGTCAGTATGATTACGGCTGGCTTCATACATCTTATAAAAGGACTATTTGTTCAAGGACAGCTCATCCCGGTCTTTCAGGGTATGCTGATGTAATAGTCTCATACCTGACTATCATAAACAACCGCTCGCTCAGCGAACGTTCTGTACCCAAAGACTGGAAAGTTGCACAGGTCCCTCCAATATATAAGAAAGGCAATAAGAGTGATCCGCAAAGTTACAGGCCTATATCATTGACGTCGCTCTGCAGCAGGATTTTAGAACATATACTTTCTTCAAATGATATGAACTATCTCGAAGAGAACGACCTATTGTCCCAAAGCCAACAAGGATTCAGAAATGTGAAACACAGCTAGCTCTTTACTCACATAATGTGATGAGTGCTATCGACAAGAGCTGTCAAATAGATTCCATACTTCTAGATTTCCGGAAGGCTTTTGACACTGTACCTCACAAGCGTCTTCTAATCAAATTGCTTGCTTATGGAATATCGCCACAGTTGTCCTATTGGATTCGTGATTTCCTCTCAGAAAGGACACAGTACGTTGTAATTGACGGTAAGTCATCGAGAAGAACAGAAGTGATACCTGCTATTCCACAGGGAACTTTTATAGGGCCACTACTGTTCCTTAATTTTATAAACGATTTAGGAGACAATCTGAGTAGTTACCTTACATTGTTCGCGGATGATGCAGTCATTTCTCGGTCAGCAAAGACACACAGAGAATAAAAAGCAATTGCAAAATGATTTAGATATCTGAATGGTGCAAAAATTGGCAATTGACCCTTAATAATGATAAATGTGATGTCATCCATATGACCACTAAAAGAAATTCGTTAAACTTCAGTTACACGATAAATCAGTCAAACTCAAGGCCGTCAATTCTACTAAATACCTAGGAGTATCAATTACGAAAAATTTAAATTGGAAAGAACACAAAGAAATTATTATAGGAGAGACGAACCAAAGACTACGTTTCATTGGCAGAACACATAGAAGATGCAACAATTCTACTAAAGAAACTGTCTACACTACACTTATGCGTCCTATTTTGGAAAATTGCTGAGAATCCACACCGGGCAGGACTGACGGACGATTTAGAGAACATTCAAAGAAGGGCAGCTCGTTTTGTATTATCGCGATATAGGAAAGGGAGTGTCACGGAAATGATGCACGAGTTGGGGCAGAAATCATTAAAAGAAAGGCGTTGCGTGTTGCAGCGAGATCTATTTTTCGAAATTTCTTTCAAGAAATTTCTCTTCCGAATGCGAACATATATTGTTAGCACCCACATACATAGGGAGACATGATTATCATAATAAAGTAAGAGAAACCAGAACGAAAACAGAAAGATTTAAATGTTCCTTTACTCCTATCATTTCTATTCAGTGCAAATCCTCGAAATTTTGAAATGTGTTCTTAACATGTTACACTCGAGAAACTTTTAAAATTTTTCGATATCTTTGTCTGTAACCGATATATAGAGTTTCAAAGTACTGATGCACGAAAGCACAACAATAGTTATTTAACGGTGGGCCACAAATATCAAAATAACTAACCATAGAAAGTGGCTCACAATTAAACTGTATATTCTGTAGACATTTATCTAAAGATGCAATTTTCCCGTTTTCGAAATTCCCCGAAAAATCATGACGTATGGGTTTCAAAACTGCCGATAGTCGGTTTGGACACTTCTACATTTCAATTTCTAGTGAATCGACAAAATTCTTCTAGTGTGTTCATAAGATGTTTCCAGGGAACCTGGAAACTTTTTTCCACTTCACAATCCGCCGGCCGCGGTGGCCGAGGTGACTGAGGCGCTCCAGTCACGGTCAGCACGGCCACTACGGTCGGGGGTTCGAATCCCCCCTCGGGCATGGATATTTGTGCCGTCCTAGTTCGTAAGTAGTTCATAAGTAGTTTGTAAGTTTAGGGACTGATGACCCCGTAGTTAAGTCCTATAAGCTTAACAAACATTTGAAACACTTCACAATCCGTTAATGACATTCAGTTAATTTAGAGAAGCCATAGTTATCCCCTTCGCTACTACAGACGTTCCCTCTGTGATCCATGGTGATCGTTGCTTTGCTGTTCAAATGTTTGTAAACCTAAAGGACCAAACTTTTGTGGTCATCAGTCCCTAGATTTAGAAACTTCTTAAACTATTCTAGGGACAATACGCACACCTATGCCTCGAGGAGGACTCGAACTTCCAACGGAGAGCGACCGCGCAATTCCTAGCAAGACGCCTTCTACATCTACATCTACATGGGATACTCTGCAAATCACAATTAAGTGCCTGGCAGAGGTTTCATCGAACCACCATTATACTATTTATCTCCCATTCCATTCTCGAATAGCGCGCGGGAAGAAAGAACACCTGAATCTCTCTGTTCGAGCTCTGAATTCTCGTATTTTATTCTGATGATCACTTCTACCTGTGTAAGTAGGAGCCAACAATATATTTTCGCATTCGGGGGAGAATGTTGGCGATTGGAGTTTCGCAAGTAGCCCACGCCGCAGCGATAAGTGTCGTTGTTGTAATGATTCCCATCCCAGATCCTGTATCTTTCCGTAACGCTGTCTCCCCCGTTCAATGTTCAAATGTTTGTATAGTCTATGGGACTTAACTACGGAGTCATCAGTCCCTAAACTTACAAACTACTTATGAACTAGCTAAGACTAAGGACGGCACAAATATCCATGCCCGAGGGGGGATTCGAACCCCCGACCGTAGTGGCCGTGCAGACCGTGACTGGAGCGCCTCAGTCCCCGCGGCCACCGCGGCCGGCTGTCTCCCCCGTATCGTGACGAAACGAGCTGCCCTTCCTTGGACTCTTTCGATGTCCTCCGTTAAACCCATCTGATAAGGATACCACACTGGGCTGCAATACTCCAAAAATGGGCGGACAAGCGTCGTGTATGTAGTTTCTTTTGCAGCTCTGTTGCATGTTGTTTTAAGGGTTCTGCCAACAAAACGCAGTCTCTAGTTCGCTTTTCCCACGATATTATCTACGTGTTATTTCCAATTTAAGTCTGAAGTAATAGTAATTCCTAGGTATTTTGTGGAGTTTACGGCCTTCACTTTTGATTGATTTATCTTGTAAACAAAGTTTAACAGATTTCTTTTCGTACTTATGTAGACGACTTCACACTTCTCATTATTTAGAGTCAATTGCCAATTTTTACACCATACTGATATTTTATTCAGATCGTTCTGCAGTTTGTTTTGATCTTCAGATGATTTTATTAGACGGTAAATGACGGCGTCATTTGCAAACAACCTAAGAGAGCTACTTAGATTTTCCCCTAAATCGTTTATGTAAATAAGGAACAGCAGAGGACCAATAACACTAACCTGTGGAACGCCCGATATCACTTCTGTTTTAGTCGATGCCTTACCATCGATTACTACGAAATGTGTCCTCTCTAACAAGAAATCGCAAATTTGGGGCGATATACCATAAACACGCGATTTGATTAAAAGCCGTTTGTGAGGTACGGTGTCAAAAGATTTCTGGAAATCAAGAAATACGGAATCGAATTACGAACCCTTGTCGATAGCACCCATCACTTCGTGTGAATAAAGAGCTAGTTGTGTTTCGCATGAACGATATTTTCTAAATCCGTGTTGACCTTGGATCAATAGATCGTTCTGTTCGAGATAATTCATAATATTTGAATACAGAATATGTTCCAAAACCCTGCTGCAAATTGACGTCAATGAAATAGACCTGTAGTTTAGTGGGTTACTCCCACTGCCTTTATTGAATATAGGTGTGACCTGGGCAACTTTCCAATCTTTTGGTACAGATCCTTCTTTGAGAGAGCGGTTGTATATGACTGTTAAGTACGGGGCTATCGCTTCAGCATAATCAGAAGACTTTTTCTTCTTAAGTGATTTTAGTTGCTGCACTACTCCGATGATATCTACTTCTACGTTACTAATTACGGCATCTGTTCGTAATTCGAAATCCGGAATATTGGATTCGTCTTCTTTGGTGAATGTGTTTCTAAAAGCTACGTTTAGTAACTCTGCTTTAGCAGCGCTATCATCGGCAGGATCGTCATTACTATCACGTAGTGAGGGTATTGTTTGTGTTTTGCCCCTAGTATATTTAAGATATGACCAAAATCTCTTTGGGTTTTCAGTCAAATTTCGAGAAAAGCACGCGGCCATCCACGTGCGGCTTGCTTTGTTGTATTGCTAATCTTCTCGCTCAGAGAAGGCGTTCTGGTTGTTATTAAGCTTATCATCAGACTAAGAAAACCACTCGGAAAAAATTTGATTTTACATTCTTATACTTCGCTTGATGAAGGACTGGTCTTATTTTCGATCTTTGTCATATATGCAGAAGTAAATGAAGTAAAGTATTGAAACGAATTTTAAAGAAGGTACAGAGGTAAAAACACGTTGTGCAGACTTTTCGTTTGGTTTATTTCAACTGTTGCATCGGAGCGTATGATACGGACAGGTTATATCGAAATTTTATTTAAAATTGGGAGAAAAACGTTATGTAACATTCTGGAGATATTGGTTTCACATCCGGCGAATTCGGTGTGCCACTTCTGTGCATGTGAGCTATCATCCCATTTGGAATTACTTATCTGGAATTAAAAAATTAAATTAGTCGGTGAAAAAAATATTTTTTTTCAAATTGTAGACTCTAAATCCTATCTAACATGAATAAAATGAAAATTTCAGATTTACTGCGAATTTCTAAGGATTCCATAACCTATCGAAGTAATCTCGTTGGTCTCAGTCTTCTGGCATACACTTCGAATTTTATTCTGCCTTTTTTCGACTCGAATAAATACCGGTAATTTTTACCTTCCTTCTTCAAAACAGTTGTGCCCCAACGTATTCCAAAACACTTTTCGTTTTGTCTTTTCTGGTTCGTCACAGTTTCTGCCTCTGTTAAAATAAATGCCTGAGCCCTATAAAACACTATTGTTCTCGCTGGGTCTTTCCTTTCAAGCCATATTTGAAGCCCAGTTTTTTGTACTTGTGACTTTACTCTTATATTTGCGTATTTCTGGACACAGATTTTCCAGGTGGTTATCAAAAGTTAAACAGTTCAATCAATCATTTGTTATTCTTTAATTGAGTGGTTCGTCAACGTCAAGCTCCGATTTTAGTTATCAAGAAACTATTTCCCAGATGGAAAGTAGTAAAAGAAGTCTATTATCTCGTCTCACTCCTATTTTAATGTCGAAATGTTCATAATTATTTTCACTGAATTTTACTATAAATTTTATATCACTCAATGTTTCACTAAAACTTTCTGTGGCTTTTAAATCGAAAAGTTATCGCGAACGAAGTATTTCAGAATTACTGTTACCTAATTTAGGTGTCACCAACGCATTTGTTGCCTGCAACCAGTTTCGCTTGATTTCAGCATTTGTTTTTTGCGGTGAATACCTCTTTCATGTAACAGTTACTGCTTGCAGACATTTCTGCATCTGCATATCAGCCAAGGCTGCGAACTATGACCCTACTACAGATAACAGTCTTTTCTCAGTTGAGCCCTCAGCCAGCACACTGTTTGTATCCCGCTTTACTCCACGTCTGGCTTTGTAAGTTCGCATTGCCTCTGACCTTACTGTCGCTACATTCCTTATAGATGTAAACTATCCAATCGCCAGTTTTCATTTGGCTTCTTACAGTAAAATGGATGTACAGTACCTATGAAATTAAGAAAAACTCCAAATGTTTTAAATATATAAGTAATTTTCCATACTTATACACACAGAATTAAAGATTTCTGGCTCAGTATAGCATAAAAACAAAGTTAGGCAATTAATATAGCCTACAGTAGCTTAAAGATTAGTCTTTACAAGATAAGGAGCATGAAAAGAAATAGTAAGTATATTCCTTTGCACACAATACCAATAAACTATAAGCCTGTGTAATGGTTACGTTCAACATTCCTCAAAGTTTAAATATTGGCCCACTTTAGGTTACGGTAGTAACACTAAAAGTGGGCCTTTGCGATCGTCTTTTGACAGCTCGAAATTTAAATGAAAATAACGGCTAAACCATTCTTCTGACACGAAAACTGAATAACCGAATACGTAGAGGAGAAAATTCTCTACGACTTTGCTGTCTTTTTTTTTATTTTTTTTTCATATCACGTCTCGTTTCAGAGATATTTGAAAAAAATACAAAAAAAAAAAAAAAAAACGGCGATTTTGGGATGTATGTGTCTGTCTGTCCGTAACGTGTTCCATGTTTTTAAGACGAACCGCTGAACCGATCAACACCAAATTTTGCACACATAATTGTAGACCGCCAGAGACCAAAACCTCCATTTTTCAAATTTTTCGGACAAAAAATACGGTAGTAATACCAAAAAAAGCCGTTTGTAAGATAATTGTAATTGCCTACGAGCCGTTAATCTGACACGAAAATTGAATAGCCTAATTGGTAGAGGGGAAAATTCTCTCCAACGTAGCTCTATTATCTTTTTTTCATATCTTGCATCGTTGCAGATATTTTGCAAAAATAACGGCGATTTGACGATGTCTGTCTGGCTGTACCGTGTTCCCACTTTTTAGGTCGAACCGTTCAACCGATCGACACCAAATTTTACAGACATAATTGTTGGATACCAGAGACCAGAACCTCGCTTTTTGAAATATTTCGGACAAGAAATATCTTAGTAATACAAAAAAAAAGCCGTTTGTAATTTAATTTTAATTGCAAATAAACTGTTCATCTGACGCGAAAATTGAATAAACGAATTTGTAGAGGAGAAAATTCTCTACAACTTTGTTCCCTTATGTTTTTATCATATCTCGTATCGTTTGAGAGATTTTTACAAAAGTAACGGAGTTTTGATACCCTCCATTGAATTAACGAAAACCAGCCGTTCGCTGGTCACGTGATGTCACGTAGATGTCACGTGACATTCCTCGCCCAGAACTCTGTGGCATACGCCATCTTGAGTTGCGTATTTGAGGATTTTCTTATTGTAACTTACACGTTGTCATTTCAAAGCAATGGCGCACTGAAGAATTAACAAAAACACGTCGTTCTTCGTACGATAAATAATAATCTAGTGTTTACAAATGCCATATTAGCATCAGTTAACAACGACCATGAGTAGTATGAAATTAATAAATTCAATTTCTAACGGTCCTCTGTAGCATAGTGGGCAATGCGTTGTCCTGGGGCGATGAAGGTCAGTGGTTCGAAACCCTCGACTGACTAAATTTTGTTTTCCTAAAAGGGTTTCTGACATTCTTATTAATTAATTTTTTTATTATTTAGATTATTATTTTGGTCCAATTTTTTTGCAAAAACTTATAAAACTACTAATCTAAAGTGGGCCATAAAACACGTCAGTGCGATTTTTTAAAGATCTTTTCTCACATCATTCGAAGGAACTTAAATTTCTTACCGAGTTGTTCTTTATTTCCCGACACAAATCTAAAATAAAACAAAATTATTCTGCAGTTAAAGTTGTGAGAATTCATTGAATGACATGTGTCTATCGATGCTGGCTGCTGTCATGATTTTTAAACCAAATAGTTTCATGTCTTTGTAGTAATTATATTTAACATTACCGTTATTTTTACACGTTTTTTATGAACACTATGACAAAATCATCAGAAAAAACTCATGTGGTATGATTTGCTGCTAGAACTTACAAAACTAATGCATTTTGCAGGACACAAATAAATAATCTTTATTTCTCAGAACGAACAAGAAATATTAACGAAATTTTAGTTTACGAAGACATTTTTACCGTAAATAAATAGAAATTACTGACATTTATGGCTGCATAAAGAAGATCATTCAGCGTTGTCAGTTGACAATTTATGCCGAGCTGGGAGTCGAATCCAGATTTTCCGCCTTACGCGATCGGCTCGGTGAAGCACTTCACCCTTCGCCCAGGTTTCCGGTCCTACCCAAATTACCAGTTTGCCTTAAACTACTATTGTAGTTTCTTCAACCCATTTTCCCTTTTGTTCACAGCTAAATCGTATTCGCACAATATGATGGACAATTTTTGTGCATCGTTATTGAAATTGTCGTCTGCCCGTTGAGATTCACAGCCACCTGGCGTTCCCGGGTATGTCTTTATTCAATTTTTGCATCAGTCCAGTAGTCACCTACCTATGAAACGGACCCACAAGTGGGTCGCGTCATCCATTCAGGTTGGTCGCCAGGCGACTTTAAAATATCAAAATACTAGCTGAAAACCCGGCGTTGACCGGGGCTGTACGTCTGTAAAATCTCTTGGGAATATAATTAGTAGTAAAGAAGTAATAGATTAAAACTTGGGGCGGTTTTCCATGAACGTTACTGTTTATGTGCTCATATCTCATGAACTATTTGACGTACTGTGATACAATTTAGAAGATACACTCAACTATATGCGTGTATACTCTCTGTAAAATTTCCCGCGGCTACAATTTGTAGTGTAGAAATTATAAATTGTGACGTCATACGGAATACCATAATTTTAGTTCATGAACAGCAAAAAGTTACTGTTTATGTGCTTATAATTCATGACTACGTGTCGTACTGTTATACAATTTAGATGGTACATTCAAGTATATATGTGTATACTGTCTGTAAAATTTCCTGCTGCTACAATTTGTAGTGTACAAATTATAAATTGTCACGTCATACCGAATGCAGTAGTTTTAGCCCATAAACAATGTAAAAATAGTAAGGAGAAACTTTTTCCTCTCACGATTTTGATTTTGTTGTCAGCGAGAAAATTGCAATTATGTTTAAAGTTTGTTGCAAGTCCCTAAAGTACTCTAATTCTCATATAGCGTATTTATAAAGTCTCAGCGCATTATGTGGTACTTTTTTGCGATTCCTATTGTTGATGATGTCATATCGTCTGAACCATATGTGATTCTTAGTCCTGCAGTAATTGTTACCTCACGGTAAGTAATGTTTTTACCAAATTTCGTTGAAATCACTACAGTGGTGTAGGTGAAAGTGAGCAGCATTGTAGCTAAATGCAGCAGTTTCCCGCGCATCTGTTTATGACGTCGTATTTCGTGAACTATGTATCGTACATGATTCTTACACTTACGGCGACCGTCCTCATGGATTGAATCTTGTGTGTATAAAATTTCATAAAGATTGGAACAAAACTGTAGATTTGTATGCAACACGTACACAGAAACACAAACATACGGACACTCTGCTTTATATATAAGACTAGCTGAAAACCCAGCGTTGCCCGGGATGTTAAATATCTGCCAGGCTGCATATGAAACTGCAGTAGGTGTAGATGGAAAGCTCATATTATAAAAATCAGGTTCCAGGCTTCCCATTCTGACTTTCCGGATGAATTAGTCACTTTAGCACAACACAATTTATTTCGTAGCATCTGACTTTCGTTAATTTTCTGTCTTCTTCATTAGAGTAATATGTAAAAGTTTAAAGTAAATCAGCCAAGAAATTTTTCTCTATTTATATATTTCTTTTGAAATTTTGAGCCGCAGCGGAGTGGCCGAGCGCATTTTGGTGCTATGTTCCGATGCACGAGGCTGTCCCCTGTCGAGGTTCGAATCCCCTACCACCCCCCCCCACCCCCCCCCCACCCCCCGGGAATGGAGGCTTGTGCCGTCTTTGGTATATAGTGGCTCATAAGTTGTGTATAAGTTTAGGGACTGATGACCCCGCAGTTAAGTCCCATAAACTTAACAAACATTGAAAATTTTGAAGTAAAAGAACTTTTAAGATTTCTTTTTTCCTAATGCAATAACCTTCCCCCCTCTATATAAAACACACACACACATGGCATATGTATATCTTACAGGCTCTAACATGAATAAATTCTTTGGTGAGCCCGCCCCTGACATAAAGATGCCAAATCCATTCCGAAGTATTTAATAGATTGCCCTGTGATTTATTAATCGTAATAGAAAATGCAAGTTCCAATGGAAACTGTAGTCTCTTGAAGGTAGATTTGTGGGACATAATGGGTATTCGTTGGGTTTACTCTGTTTCATTCTGTTCATTTCCTTGTAGCTCTATGGAAGTAAACTGCTTTAGCTTCCAGCCGGATGCAGCAATTTTCCATGAACGTTACTGTTTACGTGCTCATATCTCATGAACTACGTGTCGGAATGTGATACAATTTAGAAGCTACATTCAACTATATATGTGTATATTGTCTGTAAAATTTCCTGTCGCTACAATTTTTAGTGTTCATATTATAAATTGTAACGTCATACCGAGAGCCGTTAAACAGCGGAAAAGTAGTAATCGAGAAACTTTTTTCCTTTCATCATTTTACTATGGTTGCCAGCAAGAAAAAGTTTAATAAAGGTTTGAAATTATGTTTAAAGTTTGTTGCAAGTCGCTAAGTACTGTCATTCTCATACAGTGTATTTCGAAAGTCTCGCCGCATTATATGGCATTTTTGCGATTTCTATTGGTTATGACGTAATATCTTTTGAACCATGTGCCGCATGTGATTCTTAACCATGCAGAAATTGTTACCTCACGGTAAGGAATGTGTGTTCCAAATTTGATTGAAATCGGTCCAATGGTTTGACGTCTGCTGGACAGAAGACAACACACCACTGTGGGCACCCTGGACATGTCGTACGCCACTGCAGAGAGAGAAGGCGAGTATTCGACGATTACTTTGCCGCAAGATGTCAGCCATCAGAGCAGTTCTATCCCAGGCAGTCAGCTGCTGATGAGTTCAGTCGACCTATGGGAAGAAGCCCATCACCGTACCCTGGACAAGGTCGCTCCCCGACGCGCCGCTGCTGTTCACTGTCTCCGTACAGAGGTACCAGCCGCTCCCCTAGCCGCCGCGCCCAGGAAAACTAAGCGAGGCGACCATCTACGGAGGTGAGGCCGCCACAGATGAAAATCCTCCGTGGACGACAGTTGCTAAGATGTCGATAAATCTCATCGACGTCATAATCGATGGCCAACCTGTCCGAGCACTAGTTGATTCAGGAGCTTCTTTCTCTGTATTGTCGGATAATTACTGCCGCACACTAACGAAGATAATGTTCTGTGATACGGGGGCAACTGCACTGAAGGTCACAAATGGGAAGTATGTCCAGCCAGCAGGAACTTGTGTCGCAAGAATAACCATCAACAACAGGTCCCAGCAGTTTGAATTTGTCGTTTTAACAGAATGTAGTCATAATGTCATCCTCGGATGGGACTTCATTCAGGCATCCCAAGCTGTGGAAGATCTGAGCTACAGATTGAGGAAGTTCTTCCGACGGGTCCACGTAATACAGAATTTTCTGGGAAGTTATTTGCCGTTGAGAATGTGACGGTCCAGCCGTTGACAATGAGGAGAGTTCCAGTCACAAACACAGATGACCGGTTCAACTGTGAAGTGCTTGTCGATAGCAAAAAGTTTATTAGGCTCACAAAAGAAATTTACATGCCAACGGTTATCATAAGCATTACCGATGGTTGAGGAGATATTTGGATCACTAATTGTCACGAGCAGTCACAACTTATCCCCAAAGGAATGTGTATCGGGACAGCTGAACCAATCCAGGACAGTGAGCTCAACGTCATCCACGAAGACCCATGCTCTGCTGTTACTACAGACAACAAGCTGGAGGATACAACCGTGGAATTGCCAATAGGGTTCAAACTGACCAAGGAACAACGCCAGCGGGTGTTAACTAAACCACGCCAATTTCCGGGTGCATTCACACCCCAGCAGGAGAAAAGTCAGACTATACGGCCCACAATAAGGCACCATATCAATACTGGGGATCATCCACCAATTAGCCAGTGTTCGTATAGAGTGTCGCCAGCCGAAAAACGGATAATTCGGGAGGAAGTGGAGAAGATGTTGAGAGATGACATTATTCAACCTTCGTAGAGTCCTTGGTCGTCTCCGGTGGTCCTTGTGAAGCAGAAGGATGGCAGGTGACGATTCTGGGTCGATTATCGGCGGCTGAACAAAATCACAAAGAGAGTTGTCTACCCCTTGCCGCGCACTGACGACACCTTAGACTGCTTGAAAGGAGCTACATACTTCTCAACTATGGACTGCAGACAGGTTACTGATAAATCTAGGCTGGAAAAGACGGCTTTTATTACACCTGACGGCCTCTATGAATTCAAGGTAATGTCATTTGGATTATGTATTGCTCCGGCCACATTCGAACACATGATGGACAACTTGCTTCGACACCTTAAGTGAACGACGTCTCTTTGCTATTTAGATGACATGGTCACTTTCTTGAAAACATCTGAGTCGTCTGTCAACTGTGTTGAAGTGTGTTCAGGCTGTAGGAGTCTGCCTCAATCCAAAGAAGTGCCTCTTCGCCGTCAAAGAGATAAAAATCCTGGGCCACCTAGTCAACAGAGATGGTGTCTGTCCTGACCTAAATAAAGTAAGGGCAGTCACAGAATTTCCAACCCTTCAGCACATTCATCATGTGAGAAGTTTCCTCTGGCTCTGTTCATATTACGGACGTTTCATAAAAAGATTTTGTAACAAGGCACGTCCGTTGCAAGAACTTCTGCAGGGGATGAGACAAAAGAAAGATCATTCCGGGCATTTAATGAGGCTCTAATTTACACACCAGTTCTAACCTTATACGTGAAATCGAACTTCACACTAACGCTAGCGGGTATGGGATTGGTGCAGTGCTTGTGCAAATTCAGGAAGGTGCTGAAAAGGTGGTAGCCTATGTATCAAGAGTACTCTCAAAGTCCGAGATAAACTACTCTACAACTGAGAAAGAATGTCTCGCAGTTATCTGGGCTATCAACAAGTTCCGGCCGTATTTATTCGGCAAACCGTTCACCGTCGTGAAAGACCACCATTCTCTGAGTTGGCTGACTAGCTTCAAGGATCCATCAGGTCAACTAGCAAGAGTATGACGTCACAGTAATGTTCAAGAACGGGCGCAAACAGAAGGATGCCGACTGCCTTTCGAGGAATCCATTAGTGGAACACAACAGCATGAATGAAATTTCAGCCCTCACTGAATTAGGTGACATTACAGATGAACAGAGGAAAGATTCAGCACTATTAAAAACCACAGAGGCCTCGGAGAAAGGAGAACCGACCAATGGAGAGTTCCAACTTATGAACGGGACATTGTATAAGAGCAACAACGATCCACAGGGCCCCAAATGGCTACTGGTCTTTCCAGCTCATCTCCAGTCAGCTATTCTCAAGTATTGCCACGATCCTCCAATATCCGCTCATCTGGGATTCGTGAAGACCTTAGACAGTATCACACGCAGGTATTACTGTGAAGGTCTCTACCGATCTGTCAAGCACTATGTGAGTCACTGCAAAGAGTGCCAGCGACGGAAACATGTGCCGCAATTACCTCCAGGGCATCTCGTACCAATTCCACCTGCAGCAGCTCCAATCCACCGAATTGGAATCGACCTTTGAGGGAGGTTCCCGAAGTCAACAACCGGTAACCGATGGATAATAGTCTACACTTACTACCTCACACGCTACACTGTCACCAAACCTGTGCCCACTGCAGAAGCTCCAGAGACCGCTAAATTTCTTGTAGAAGACATTATTTTGAAGCATGGAGCACCACATGTGATGATATTTGATCGTGGAAAAGTATTCCAATCAAAGCTAGTATCAGAGGTAATGTCACGTTGCGACATTGTCCACAGAATGACTACTGCTTACCATCCTCAGACAAATGGTCTTACAGAACTTTTTAAGAAGACGTTCCAGCAGGACGACATTCAGGATGACTATGTTAAACAGCTCATCACCAGGGTCGAAGAAGCAGGACAGCTGGCTCGCATACGGACACTGGACGCCTAGGAGAACAACCGTCAGCGGTATTACGAAAAGCACCGACCTGTTGTGTACAGCCTAGGAGATCTGGTGTAGGTTTTTACCCCTGTACGGAAGGCTGGGCTATCAGAAAAGTTATTGAAGCGATATTTTTATTCGCCTGTCAGACGTCACATACGAAGTTGAGGATTATGAGCCGTCGTCGAAACGACAACAACGAAGAGACATTGTTCACGTCCTCCGCATGAAGCCTTACTACGATCCTGAAGAGCAGTTAGGCGAAAATGTCTTCTTGTTGAAGGACTCTAACGGTGGTAATGATACTGATGAAGCCACAACAGGAACGTGTCTCCTTGGTAATCGTGCAGAAGGGAAGGATTCTCCAGAACTGCCATACAGAGAACCCATGACAATATCAAGATCCAGGACATTGCAGCTGGCTCCAAAGGGAACCTAAGAGCAAGTCGCTGTTTTCTCAGGAATAGGAGCAATGTCGCAAGACCCCAAGTTATCCGACTGCCAACGTGGCGCAAGGGATAGCGTAGGTTCAATCCCGTCCAGCGGCAAAAATTTATTTCTGTGTAATTAACATTTCCAGATTGTTCTACATGTTTCTTATGTTCACTTGTAATTTCTACATGTTTCTTATGTTAAATATTCTTCTAATTTCTGGTAGATTCTGTCTGTGTATAAATAGCAGAGCACTATGCCCGGGAGGCAGTCAGTGCTGCGTGCATATTTCAGTTCGCAATAAACCTGTTTCAAGTACAAGTGCTGTGTTCAGTTGTCAACCCTGCCTTCGAAGTCAAGCCTTTTTCCATTTCAACGCGATATATATATATATATATATATATATATATATATATATATATATATATATATATGTGTGTGTGTGTGTGTATGTGTGTGTGTGTGTGTGTGTGTGTGTGTGTGTGTGTGTATGTGTGCTAGTTATATGAAAGTAGTTATATAAACCAGTGGTTCCAACACTTATGGGATATCATACACAATACAGATACGGTAACTGAACGCTTTTCTTGTGGTTTACATGGCGTTTATCTAGAGCGAGACACCATGGGCCTACCATAAAAGTCTAAAAGTCATTCTCATCGCTTAGAATATGGTGTGTGATCATCTCGGACGGCCATTACAGTCACACGTCTGCGTGACATGGAGAGTATGAGGTT
Organism: Locusta migratoria; assembly: GCA_026315105.1. Taxonomy (NCBI): domain Eukaryota; kingdom Metazoa; phylum Arthropoda; class Insecta; order Orthoptera; family Acrididae; genus Locusta; species Locusta migratoria. The sequence goes on along the minus strand of CM048746.1, from coordinate 331,522,559 downwards.
ATCAGTCAGTTCTTAAGAATATTGTACCAAGAGTGCAATATCCGGCTCTGCAACCGCTGTGGGAGATGCTGGTCTGGCTACAATGTGGCTGCCAAGTGCATCCCAGACATACTCATTCGGGTTTAAGTCCGGTAAACAAGTTGACCACTCCATTCGTTCCATTCCTTCAGCTTCATGCATGATGTGTACCAGTCCAGTTCTGAGGGCACGAGTGTCCAGCAGAAGGAACCGTCTCCTAAGGCACCAGCGTAAGGCACAACGAAAGGTCGAAGGATCTCGTCTCTATACATCTGAACAGTCAAAGCGCCATTCCGAACGACATAGACATCTGTACGTCCGCCAATACTGACTCCTGCCCCCACCATTCCTCCACCAGCTTTGTATGGTGATGTTTCCTGGACACAATCAGGTTCCAAATTCTATGTTGTCTCCAGATGAGAGAACGACGATTGTCCAGCCGAAGACAAAATCTTGACTCATATGTGAACAGAACCAGGCGTCATGCGTTACGACTCCAATCTCAATGTTCCTCCATCTAAATGGCGTCGAGGTTTCAATCGGACACGCACCATTGGCCTCATTCCCAAAGGCGGTTTCAAACTGTCTGCGATGTGCGCGTCCTGTTGCTGCCTAGAGGGTACGTTGCAGCTAAGTTGCATTCAGCCTCCTGTCTCGACGGGCTGTTAACCGGAGGTAACTGTCATCTCTTGCTGAAGTTACTCGTGGACTATCTTGGCCTTGAGTTCTTTAAACGGTTCCTGTTATCTGAAATCGCGTCCTGGTCCTGGAAATTACATTTTGTGAGACTCCAATAGCTGCAGCCACTTCTCTCTGTGTCTATACCGCTGCGAACCTTCCTATGGCTGTTCATGCCACAGTTTCAGGTAAATCAGGTTGTTGTTGCATTGTTTGGTAAAGACAAGTCAACAAAAACTCCTCTTCAGCAACTTTCTGTTATAACCACTACCTTCGTTGCCACAATGTTGTTGTCTCCACCCCGTATATCCTGCAGAAAGACGTCGAACCGATTTAGTTAATTCTGCCGATGACAACATTTCACAACCTGGATATCTCAACTTATCCATGAATTGCTTTGACCAGTGTAATAGCTGTAGCTACCTTTACATCAAAGTTCGCTGTTTTAGGATTGTTCAGCTTTACCATTTCTGTTCCTATTTTTACTTCCACAATTATTTCTTTAATATCATTCTTGTTTACTTTTTTGGGACATAATATTGCAATCCTTTATTAAGTAAATTCATTTCTTCCTTAAAGAATGTACTATCTGTGAGGTTGATTATTCTCTCTTCAAATTGATATTTATCTAACTGTTGAACTACGGACAAACATTGCATTTTGATGTCATGTCTGGCCTCTTTTAGTTTCTGATATTCATTACCTTTGCTTTATTTACACCAATGCAAAGCTGAGAAATGTTATTGTACTAGACCATTTTAGTATATTCTTACACTTATTGATTCTATTTGTTGAAATACTACCTCTTTATTACATTCTCCAATCTGTTATTTAACCCAAAGTTTTTCATTCCTAATTTTCATTCACCATGCTATTTTATTTTTTATGTCCATTTTTATATAATGACTGGTTTGATGCAGCTCTCCACGCTACCTTGTCCTGTGCAAGCCTCTTCATCTGAGAATACGAACGGCAACGTACATCCTTTTGAATCTGCTTACTATATTCGTCCATCGGTCTCCATCTACGATTTTTACCCCACACACTTCCTTTTTATGCTAATTTGACGATTCCTTGATGTCTCAGAATGTGTCCCACCAAGCTGTCCCTTCTCTTAGTCAGGATATGTCAGAAACTTTTTTTCTCCCCTTTCTGTAGAGCACCACCTTATTCAGAAACGCTTTTCTTCTGCATTTTATATCTTCTTTAGTTCGGCCATCAGAAGTTATCTTACTACCCAAAAAACAAAAATCATCTACTACTTTTGTCTCATTAGCTAATCTCATTCCTTCAGCACCGCCTGATTTTTCTGACACAACATTCCATTACCTTTGTTTTACTCTTGCTAATGTTCATCTTGTACCTTCCTTTCAAGACACTGTCCATTCCGTTTACTTGCTCTTCCAGGTCTCGTGTTGTCTCTGACAGAATTACAGTGTCGTCAGCAAACCGCATGGTTTTTACTCCCTCTCCCTGGACTTTAATTCCCTCTCCAAATTTCTCGTTGCATTCCTTCACAGACCACCAAATGTGGTATGAAATAAAAAGATTCGTCAGTCACACTCCTTTTTGACAATAATGTAGAATTTAAAAAAAAATTAAATAATAATAATAATAAAACATCTTTCCCTGTGCGGGAATTACATAGCGAAATCTACGTGCACTCATCGACAATAGGCAGTGTGACGTGTATGGAAGTTTGTCTCGGTCTGGGAGGTGTGCCTAATGGTTAATGCGAACCCTCTCGGAATGCGAGAAATCCGGGTTTCAGTTCCAGTGTGGTACAAATTTTTATACGTCACCATTAAATCGAACGTCTTATAATGATTGATAAATTTCTTATATTTAATTTGACAGCTGTAGTCGCCGCAGAGTGCGTTCCTTTAGACTTGCACGCTTGTCTGAAGAATATTTCTATCAGGAAACACGGACACTGCACATCTTTGTTTTTAATTTGTGCACATTTATGGTGAAGTATCTTTCGAATGGCATAAGTTTAATTGGCCTTTTGTATAATAACCATAAAAAATCGATACTTTAATCGAGATATTAATATTTCTGTGCTATTATATTTTTCGTAGGTAAGCCTGTTGGCGTCTTACTTAGGAGACAGCTCTGTGGCGTCCTCCGCGTCCTGGCGGCGTTTCGGCTCACCACGCTGTGGCGCCATGCGTCGCGACGCCTCCCACTGGCTGAAAAACTGGATGAGCAGATACGACATGGCCTGACGTCCATGAACAATAGCACGCTGTATTGATGCAAAGCAAGCAATAAAACTTATCTGCACTGTGAAATTCTTTTATTGCATTATTTTCACTGGCTTTCTACATTTATACCTCTACCATAAGCAGGGGCGAATCCACGACAGCCTGCTGGGTGATTGGGGGGGGGGGGGGGCGGTGAAAGAATTCTCTTCGTCAGCTAAACTCTGGCTCAGCAGAAAGACACTAGTACCGCCCACCCCTTTTTACCCCACGCCCATTCAAACAAAAGTGTCTCGTTTTGAAATTTGAAAACGCAGTGCAGTGTAAAATATTTTCGTGATTTTTAAGTAATTGCATTTCATTCTACCACTTCCAAACAAGATACTTAGCTTTTCAACATTGCCATGTATGGGGGTTCTGCTCGCTGCAAAATTATTCTCCTGGAGCGTCGTGGTAGAAATAAATACTCGTAGGTACAATTTTTCACTTCTTCTTTAATTTGCAATCAAACTGCTTCTCCACCAAAACATTAAAATTTCAAACGTGCACAAAGCAACAGAACATAGATGATAGTACTTCCATTTTAAAACAACAAACTTACATAGCTTCCAGAGCACTTGACAAACGACTCAAACTCGAACCCCCCGCAAGGCGGTGAAGCAAATATATAACATCGACAATAATGACATTACATAACACATTGTTCATAACAATTGAATATACTAATTTACAATTAACGAACACAACAGTAAAACATTTCATGTACATAAAAATAATCACAATAAAAAATGAAAACTATACATACAATAATTTTAGATGACACATTTCTTTTTGAATTGATATCTCCGATCTTGCTGTTTGACAATAAAGTGCGATGTTAAATGTCAATTAATTTGTTAATGAGTACATCATACATGTTCCTAACATAAATTGGACTACCAAAATATCTTGGCCATTCTCAAAATAGGTTCAAAATCTCACGTCAGACAATATATACAAAGGATCACAACATTGAAATTTCGACTATTATATTAATTAACACAATTAGCTGATCAACACATCTTATTTATGAGCCTGACATATATACAATGCTATTTATTTTCATTTCTTTATGTTTTACAAACGTTTTTACCCTTCGTCTGTCTATTTATTGAAATAACATACAATGACCAAACTATTGTTTATAGAACTGTCTGGAAACGTCTTATACAAATCTCTTAATTATTGAAATCTATCACTTGGTTTGAGCACAGTATCACCGAGACACTGTCCTACACTGATTCCTAGACTGGCTATTTCATTTGTAACTTCACACGCAACATGTATCACTATTGAACCACACGATTCCGGGTCCGACGCAGACGGTATCGTACGGTAACATTGAGATGAGAGGGCAGCAGTATCATCACAATTGGTAACAGGCTAGCTTGGAATTCCTAAAAAAGAAAGAAAAAGGATCTGCTGGGGAGAGGGGGGGAGGGAGCGAACGACTGTTAATTGCTGCCATCACAGCTGACGAGGTCCACCTGCTCTGTGATGCTAGTTTTGGCTCGCCCCGGGACGTTTAAGTCTGCCCGGTACGCGCCATATCTAGCGGACGTTCCCCTATCCGCCACCTGGGGAGGCGCCGGATGGGAGACCAGCAAACTCCACACGGGAAACGTTATTGAGAAACAACAGATACAGACATCACATACAAAAAGAGAACGAATACAAATATGGGCACGAAATGGGAACATAGGGCCATATTAATGCAAAACACAGACACAAATACAGATAACATGAAATAAAATGTAGAAATAAAAGTCAAGTACTTTTCTACAAAGCAGCACACGAATATAAATACAGGCACAGACATTAATAAATGTATTTATTTTTCATGTATTATTATTATTATTATATTTGTATCTATAGAAACACACAAATACGAATCAGTGCGGATTATTACATAAGTACGACGTAAACATAATTATTTTTTTCCAGACGCGAAGCCGATTTTTCTCGTAGTAACGGCCGAGTTTTTCAGAACGTTTCGGCGACGTATCTTTCTGAAACCTGAGATACCATGCTGCCAAATACCAGGACGTTACGTCATGCGAAAGGTCGTTGTCTTCCACGCAGCTCAGGGAATCAGCGTACATTAGTTGCTAATCGACGGACTTCTCATGTGGGATCAGCAGAGTTTCTCAAAAGTTTCGGAGCCACGTGCTTCTGAAAAATACATCAGGCGTTATCTTACGCAATAACAGGAGGATACGTCGCCGAAATTTCGATCGACGGTGCACAGCGTTTGGGCATACGTTAGTTGCTGCTCGCGCGGTGTCTGTGAGTGGCCGCCACAGACTTCGTGAGGTTTTGTTCAATTGGACGTCGTCTACAGTATCTTATACAGGCAGTTACCAACTAAAAACTGTCACTACGAAGATGTTGCGTGAAAAACAAAGGAATCCTGCTGCGCGCCTTCTCTTTTATGGATGCTCGACAATGCTACGCGCGGTTTCCGTGGAAATGCTACTTGACGTCAGTGCTAGGCCTATTGATTATTATAAAAATAATACTTAACTGCCATTGTTAGACACTTATTTGAATCGGCAAAATGGATAGACAATGCTTTTTGACATTGAAAAGTGTGCTGAAAAGCTTGAAAGTCCGGAAGACAGCTTGAGAGCTACCGATGCCTTAGCGAAAATGCGTTTCGATCGAGTCGCGTAGCTCACATTTAAGAAGGATCAGAACACGATACCTCATGATAGTTTGTCCTATTATTATACTAAGGTGCTGAAATTGCCAAATATTAATTCTTAATTGCATATTGTTACAATCACTTAACTTCAACAATTATCTGTAAGTGGTTGCGTCCTGTTTATTTCGTAACGAGAAATGCCATGTCATACAACAGGATACTACTTAAGTTAACAAAATGCATGATATTATATGAAATGGTGAGCCACATGACACCATAAAACGTCACGTACTGTGTGAGACGAAGTGTGGCGCAATATGAGATGATGTCAGTAATCTCATGGCGCTGATGACCTCCATTTTATTGACCTAAAACACTACACATCCGTCATAATCATCGTCAACGTGTCACAACATTACATGGCATGTCACACGATATGAGATCTAACAAGACTGATGATGTTTCACATGGCACGAAAAGGGACTTTCTCAAGTGGCAAAATCTGATCTCAAGTGCAACATGTGTGATGGGTTACGTGACAGTTCTCGATTTGACAAGACGTTTATGTTGTTCCATATATGTAACAAAACTATGCCGTACGTATGACTTAGGGATTATAACATAACAACTGATACGATGCAGTTTAATATTAGATAGGAGTAACAACACTAACAACTAAAAAATCGCGAATATATAAAGTTTTTTTATTAATTATTTTAGAAACTGCTCATCTTTCATCTTTGACTCTCAGCAGGATATATCCAGGTCCACCTCCGAGTCCCTTTGGCACCTGTCTGCGAACCAGCTTATGTCACCCTCCCTCTCCCCCTCCAATCGCCCCCCCCCCCCCATTTTCCTACCCCCTCCAAAGTGCGATTCGTTTTACATGCCGAGATGTAAAGCTATAATTATTTTTAATGTGTTGATTTTTCATTATCTGGTTTATGAGTAAAACCTTTATCAATTCGAGAAGACAAATGCTTGTACGTGAGTGTCATCAATCAGTGGCTAATGTATGAACTTGTGGCCTGGCTGTATACAAAACTAAAAAGTAAAGATGTTCATTAATGTTCTGAAGAAGATTTGTGGTAAAGGATCCAAGTATAGGGTTGTCATATCTAACTGGGACGGAACACTGAGATGAGGTAGATATGAGCTAAAATGTAGATATGACCTAATGATGTAGATATGAACTAAAATGTATTTACTACAATCACTTTTTATTTAAAACACAATTGCATGGAACTTGTCGCAGCAGAATCAGTTGGTACACCATTATCTTCGGAAGATTTCACCTTTTGAAGTAAGTCTTTTTCCCCCTTTTACGTATTTATAAAACAGCATACAAGTCAGCTTGTAGTTAAAGTGATTCCGCAGTGGCTGTCAGCAGTCGCCAGTAGCCATCCATGAGACGACCTTGCCGACATAAGCGTAACACTTAAATCAATATTCGATGTTAACAAATTTATCTTTTCCAGAAAATCCTTCATAGACTACATTGTTTCAGAGTGGTTTCAACAAGTGAGGCACGCTATAGAACATCCGCATCTACCGACAGCTGTCCACAGGATTTGAGAGCAGTGGATTGGTTGCTGAGACAAGCCCCGCCTTATTATCTTGGAGCGAACAGCTCGTAACTTATGAGATAAATGGACATGTAACGGTGTAATGCGTCAAAGAAGTGACACGAAAGATATAACGGAATGTTAAAATGACCAGGTACAGAATCGCATGGAAATGACCTGCGCTCTAAGGCGCCTTGCTGCGGAGAGCGCAGCCGACCTCCGTCGGAGGTTCGAGTCCTCCTTTGGGCATGGGTGTTAGTGTTGTCCTTAGCATAAGTTAGTTTAAGTAGTTTGCAAGTCTAGGCACTGATACCCACTGCGGTTTGGGCACGTAGCTTTACAAACATTTAAAACAGATACAGAATACCACACGGCTCATTTCTGTAGATAATATCAACGATCACTTGGCGCAACACAGTGGTGTGCACACGGATCAACAGTTCCTAATATTCACAACGGCTACGATTTGTTCAGCGGATATTGTTGTGTAGTTACGTGTTGGCAACTAGTGTGAACATTGTGGAGCGGCATGATATCAGCCGAAATCACACAGGGGCGATGTAAACGCGTGCAATCAGTACGTTTAGTTGTGTCCATAATTCCATACCCTCAGTTTTTTTACCCATTATCGCAAGTAATAGCAACAATGAGGAGTCCTGCTTCCTCAAAAATATTATTGTTACCTTGTCAATTGTCATTGTGATGTCAGAATAATAATATACTTACCAAGGACGTGCCACTGACTTGCCTTTTCATCTCTGGTCCCCAGATCGTTTTCTTTGCAGAATGTCCTCTTCATAATTAGAATCTGTGCTAGTTCCCAAGCTTTGCTGAGATTGTAGCCGCAGTCTCGGTTGATGATCCCGTCCCATGGCCTCTCTAACAACGCTGTCCCAGTATCTTGAAGTCTGTGCCAAGATCCTGGTACGTTCGTAATCCATCTCATGATTTTCTGACAAACAGTGCTCTGCGACCGCCGACTTGTGAGGATACTTAAGTCGAATGTGCCTCTGATGTTCACGGCGACGGTCTGCGATGGTGCGCACTGTCTGTCCGATATAAGCCTTCTCACCCGGGGACTGTTCGGGCAACACAATTGCCGGGAGAAAGTGAAGAATCAAATCGGTACATTGTTTGCTACTGAATTATTTAAATTGTGTCCATTTGATATTCTTCTAGCCTCTTAAAGTGTGGATGATATAAATAGATATAATTAGCAAATATTATACGAAATATATCTGGCTGTTATGAATGAACAAGTAACAAAATTTGAGAATTAAAAGACCGGATGCAGCAAAAGAATACGTTATACGATATATAATTTGTACTTATTAAAACTAAATTTTATTTACTTACACTGGAGGGAAAAAATGAGGGAAATTCAGATTCTGGTCGAGGGCTAAAAAAGGAAATTCTCTAAATCTTGGTGGAAAAAATGGAGTGTAAACACTTTTCCAGCCATCAGTCGGAATACACCCTTCTGATACACGGACTTCATGTTCCCAAACAACGAAGAATCTTTGACATTGCCCCCTGACACCGCGATTGGTTTGGAGAATGTTCTGGGCAACTCCAGCAAATTAATTGGCTGTCAGAATGCCTAAGATGAGTCCCACCCAACATTTATGGGGGATAAACAAGAGACCAGTTCGTGCACAAAAACCTACACCGTCAAGAGTGGCTACAGAGGCGCATGTTTCAGTATTCCTGCAGGGAACTTCCAGCAACTATTTGAGTCCATTTCACGTCGATCTGCAGCACCTCACCAGGCAAACAGAGGTCCGACACCGTATTAGGGGGTATCCCATAACTTTTATCACCTTAGTATAATCAGCCGACAAAATACTATCAGCCTATAATGAGTCCAACATTGTTTGAACGTCCAACGAGTTTTGCACGTGCTAAATTTAGATCGTCCTTAAAGCAACATATCTCGACAACGTAATTACAATTATTGGATTTAAAAACTGACTCTATTCACCTTCGTGCAAAGTTTGAACCGATTCGAACAGTTTAGCGCAGAGTTGACGCACTTCAAAAAGCTCCCAGAAAATATAGCTTTTTGCGAGTGAGATCAAAATTGCGCGCTCAAAAAAGGCGTGTACCTGAGCATTAATTTTTTTATTTTTGCTACACGGTACTGTAAAATGCACACAGTTATAAAAATGGACGCATGTACTAGCTAAACCAAAAAGATTTTGCCCATGTTCCTCCCTATAGGAATTTAGCACCGAGCAGCCCTAAAAAAACAGCAGTTCTGCGTGCGGAATCTTTTTATGGCACTACCGCTCTATAGCGATACATGCTGAAATGGTGACAGTACTTGGCCCACCTTATTAAGTTCGTAAGCTTTCACGGCTTAACTCAATTTCCACAAAATGTTTCCAGGTTGTGGACCGCATTGTCTTGTAAAATTAACCACAGTATTAGTCACCTTGTGCAAGCAAGTATATGAGACTAAAACCTGGAAGAACTTTATGGAAAATGCCATACCATGGGCGTACGTAGATAGCGGGGAGCAGGACTGGGAATATATCTCCCATTACCCCTTACACAGAACGTTTTTCTTTTTAGTCGTTCAGAAGGCAACCTGTGTTCCTGTTTTAAACGCCATGACGGCCGCAAATACTGATATGAATGAACCTCTTGTGCTAGAGAATTCAGCTCCATCCCCATCCCCCACACACACGCACAGGAGAATAAAATCTGCGCCCATATGTTTTACCTTGTCAAAACAACAACAATGTCCAATTACACCAAGGTCATCAAAACATCTAAGGTGTGAGGATTTTTGCCCATAATTAATTTTAATATATTGTCTTATGTATTAAACTACTCGAAGACAAATATCCAACAAAGTTCAGGAAATTCGTCATTTTAGTAGCTGTTGCATGAATTTATTCGCATGAAAGACTCATTGCTTATTTCTCTCGCTCAAAAATGCACAAGGGAATGAGTTAATATCATTATATTGCTGGTATTACAAACATGAATCTGATAAACGCTCGCAGTCATCATTGATTACTACGGTAAATAAGTAATAGGCTACAGTTCATCGTAAGTAAGAAGTACACACACAGAGTAGCGTGTTAGATATGTCAGCTATGATCAATCATGATTTCGACTCGAGGCCGTCAGCCTAGGCCAGCGGTACTCAAACTGCGGCCCGCCGAACTTTTTTAGTGGCCCGGCAAGCTAGTCGACCAGTATTCAAAATTTCACTATAGAAATTTCTAATGACTGGCTGATAAAAATGGGCCAGATGTTTACAGCGAAATCGACGAAGCCAGTGCCCTGAATGTCGGAACCTACTACTTTAGGGCAGCCAGTGAGTCCTGTGAAGTTGGCACCCCTTTTTTGGAAAATGTACATTTTTTTCAAAGTTCTAGACAGATATACAATAGTTCTGGAGTTCTCTGTACAAAATTTAAATAGTTCTGCAAAATTTCGCAGAAAAAATACAAAATATTACCACAAAATTTAGTTTTTTCAAAATAATTTTTTGCCTAATTGTACAAACATAGTTCTGATCACAGTTCTAAATAGCTCTCAAAGAGTTCTACAGGAAATCCTAATGACATTTTTCTGTGCAGATTATACTTTATCAGATAAATGCAATAATGTGGAATTCATTTTCACGTTACTGTAAATTGGCACCATTTTTTCGAGAAATACACATTGTTTTTTGGGGTTCTGTGTACATATACTATAGTTCTAGAGTTCATGTGAATATTTCTGTGTAAGTGCCCAAAAAAAGTATGTTCACAATTTTGAATATCTGATAAGCTGTCTTATTTGTGCCCCTTATTCGAGAAATACACATTTTTCTTAGGTCTTGACAGATATTCTATCCGCTGCACATTCAATTTGTTGTTTTTACGTCTGAGTGATTACTGCTTATCGTAAGCAAGAACTACTGCACATGTCCCTAGAACTCTGGAAAAAGTCTAATTTTTTGAAAAAAAAAAAAAAAAAAGGATGCAAATTCCACAGTAGCATGTAAATGGATACTCCATTATTGTAATTATCTCATAAAGTATAATCTGCACAGAAAAATGCTATTAGGATTTCCTGTAGAACTCTTTGACAGCTATTTATAACTGTGATCAGAACTATGTTTGCGCTAATAGGCAAATAATTATTTTAAAAAAACTAAAAAACTTTAGTTTGTGGTAATTTTTACTATTTTTTCGGCGAAATTCTACAGAACTATTTAAATTTTGTACAGAGAACTCCAGAACTATTGCATATCAGTCTAGAACTGAAAAAAATTTACATTTTTGAAAAAAGTGGTGCCAACTTCACGGCTCTCCCACTATTCAGAATTGCGATATTTCACGAAATTCTGCAGAACTATTTAAATTTTGTACAGAGAACTCCAGAACTATTATATATCTGTCTAGAACTCTGAAAAATGTACATTTTCCAAAAAAGGCGTGCCAACTTCACAGGACTCGGCCGGTAGTGCCGCCACACACTGGCTGCCGTGCCCCGCAACCAAAGCGGCAGCTACTGGCGGCCGGAGACCCGCCACAGTGGATCAGAACGGCCGATTCCTTGGCCAAAAGTCGAAAAATTAAGGTTGAAAGATCAATGTTTTTGGAATGGATTCTTGTTGAGGGAGGCTTGGGGCTCTCATATCTCATTAGCAGAGGTCACAATAGTGGACACCTGCTTCCCTGCGACAGTCGTTAGTTGCCTCTCCTAGAAACACACGCGCGACGTGTCAGTGCCCAGTTCGGAAAATCATACAGAATCTTACAACGAAACGTCCGATTCCAATTTTCCAAAATGGAAAATGTTTATGAAGGTATGTAGAAACATTTTGTCTACTTCGATGTACGAAAATGTTGGTTGTTATTTATGAAACGTTATGATAAAGGCAATCGTGATTATCATTTTTTTCGCTTCTTTAGAAACGCATTTGTGGCGATACAAAAAAATTGTAACACATTTTAACGCTGGAATTGACAGGGACACGTTTGTTGAACTACCTATTAAAGAAAATTTTCAAGAATTAGCTGCTCGAAAGTTGCCCATTCAGAATAATGACGATTTTAGTCTTACTGTGCACGCTGTCGTGCGCATTACGTACTGTTACTAATGGTGATACTCTCCCCTCAGCTTTCTATAGCTGAGGCTAGAAAAGTCCCAGGTGTGGAGGGTTTTTCGTAGATGTTTTCTATCTCTTTCTAAAATATTGTGGAGATAAGTACCGTAACGGTGTAGCATGGTGAATACAGATTTTACATAAAATTCCAACCGTAATGACCATTTTTACAGAAATATATTTACATGGAGAATAAACACGAATTGTAAAATATAATAATATCGATTGTTCACGACTGTAGGATTGCTTATAATATTTTTACATTACGTACTATACACATACGTTATAGATATAAGCAATTTTTTTTTTTCAATATTAACAGGACTTACAAGCAAAGAGATTTGACAAACAAGTAGAAGTTCTGGAAAAATATTTTACTGAATCGGAAGGATGTCCTTTCGCAATTTCAATTTATGAAAGGAAATGTTTAAGGAATCTCCTATTTACAATGAAGAAAAAATGACAGGATAACTGCGGACCAGGACTTAGCTATTGCGGTTTGTATATTTTCCTTTTTCTTATATCATTGAAATATTTCATTTACACGTTTTTCCGACTTTCGAGTTGACGTTATTGCGATTTGTTGTTGAATGCGGAATTCAAAAACAGGAACGAACCTACTCCTAATTCTGATACATCACGATCGGATAAGAGCCACAAATTTGGAAGACCCCCATTGGACTTTTCATCGCAGCAAGTTGCAAAGTAATTGCGCAGACAATGACTAGCGGTTTCGCTGTACATATCGACAAGTTCAGGGTTTATTGCTTAGACATCGCGAAACGATATGTTAAGTTATATTCCTGGTATCCGATGCCAACATTGGTGCGTACCCTTTTAATTCATGGCTACGCTATAATTGAAATGAGTGTCTTGCCAATCAGACAACTTTCCGAGGATGCTCAAGAAGCGAGGAAGAAGGACGTTCGTCGGTACCGCGAAAATTTCTCTCGATGATGTACGCGAGAGAAGACAATATCTAACGTTTTTCTTCGGCTTCTTGCATCCTCGGAACCACTGATAACAAATTTTCAAAAATAAAAATAGTGCACCATTACCTTCTGATGTAATAGAACTACTCAGCAGAAATCGAAACATGTACGGCACATCAATCTGACGCAGATTATGATTTTTAATTAATCCAATGGATAAATCTAATGGGATGTATTGTATGGAATTATGTACATAAAATAAAATTTACATATTCTACAAAATTGTTTTCCATTTTAGAATTTCAAATGTCATGAATCTATTATGAAATTCGTAATCAGCGACCCCAAAAACCTGAAATTGGAAATTTTGAAATTATTATTCTCACTTTTCGACTTTTGGCTAGGGATTAGGCCGTTCTGAGCCACTGTTCGCCGCCCTCACTGCACTCCCCTTCACCTGCTGCAGCCTCCCACGCACCGAGTCGGTTCGTATGGCGCTTCGCGTTTTCAGGTTTCTACGCCGGTGCTGTACCAGGTGTTTGCTGGGAAGGAGAGATGGATGCCAGGCACCATTCAGCTCGTGCTCGGCCGCAATATGTTTGTTGTACGTTCTTCTACACTACAGGGTTGAAACTATGGTGCCACGCAAACCTGCTGCGCCAGCACAGGCCGCGCGATCCTGTCTCTGGTTTCTTGATTCCAGACCCAGTTCACCGCCAGGGAGCACAGCCACATCGCTCGCCGACGGGCCCGACGTCCCTCGACTACGAGTTCATCCCCATGGAGATCAACGTTCCTCCATTGCAGTCGTCCCCACAGCTGACTACGTCACCGAGAGGGAGTCCGGGACTGCGCGTGCCCTCCCGCCCCTCCTGCCTGGGCCACGAACCTCAGAAGAAGATGACCTGCTCCCTCTAGGCGGAGAAGTGCGCCCTTCCCCTCGTTTTGGTGGGTTTTCCGGGGGATCGCAAGGTGGATACTGGGGCGCGGGCGGCGTCTCGATCCCAGCCACAGCTACGACGCCCGTCCCACCAGTAACGCCCCCGCCCAGGCCCTCCCAGAGCCGCCGCCGTAGCCCTTAGCCCTACGCCACGACCCACGAAGGCGTGGCGGTTTGGGAGGGGGGGGGGGGTATCGCACAAGTCTGAAGTGGGCGCCTCGTACTTTCGCCACGAGCGCCCTCTGCTGCAATCCCGCTCGCGGCCACCACTGAACTGTATCGGCCGCTTGGCAATAGGAGAGGCACTAGAACAGACTCTCCTCAGTAGGCAGGCCTCTACCCGGTTAACCTATGTCTCAGCATTACACTTAGTCTGCAGTCATGAACTTTGTAAAAGTTAAGTATTACCATGTTTCTACGAAATATATATCTTGTTCTAATCTAGCTTAGTGTGTCTAGTTTCTTCTGTCCTACTGGCTGGTCACCTCAGACTCTGTACCCACAGACGCGTGCATCCTACTTTCCTGTGTCGGTCTCTCTCTCTATTCGGCCACCGACACCTAGGACAACCTGCGGCGATGAGACACAAAAACTAGAGTAAATTATTATGAAACTTTTGTAGAATTTTTTTACATGTTATTGAAAAATACAGACTTGCTGAAGAAAATTCACTGCACTGTTAAATACAGTTGTTCTGATCGCATTGCTTCATCACGTAAAGAACTAAGAAAGTGCAAATTAATGAATTTTTTGTAAAAACTTAAACTGATATTTTGTAATTATTACTTTCACCGAAATCTTCTTCTAATGTAATAAAAATATATAAATAAATTATAAAATTTGATATGTGTCCAGAATTTGGATCTAGAAAATGTGGTTGTGTCCCGAATTTGAATCTAGAAAATATGGTCACTTTAGTATTAACACAGTATGCAATGTTTTCTCCTTGTGTAGTACACTCACTGAACAGAGACGGCGCTTATGCTGCTGAACTGAATTATGATGTGATTCTGTTTTTTAGAAATGTTGAGAGTTTTTATTCTTTCTTCTCTATTAGGGCTGGTCATTGGGAATTGTTTACACAACTTCTCCCTTTGTCTAAGTATTGTTGCAATCAAAGGCTACAAATACTCCGCCAAATTTTGAAGCAAAATCCTTCGATCTTCAAAGTTTTAGACGTGTTCCTGGTGTATTAACTCCATCAGCAAAAAATATTGATCTGGATCTCAAGAAGTAATTGACAGCTTGACATCCTTTTAAGTAAATTAGAATTCTGTGGGTCACGGGAAATGCTGCAAAATGGTTCAAGTCGTACCTCACTAACAGGAAACAAAGGGTGTCAGTGCAAGTGACTAGTGAATTAGGCAAACAGTCATCATCGGATTGGGAAGAAATTACATGTGGTGTCCCACAAGGATCCATCTTAGGGCCATTGCTTTTTCTTGTGTACATTAATGATATCTCATCAGTTACACTACCAGAAGCAGAATTCGTTTTGTTTGCAGATGATACAAGTATTGCAATAAAAAGTATGTCAAGTATAGTGATAGAAAGGTCTGCTAATGATATTTTCATGAACATTAATAAATGGTTTAAAGCCAACTCATTGTCATTAAACTTTGAAAAGACGCACTACATGCAGTTCAGAACATGTAAGAGATTTCCTGACAGCATATGCATTAAGTATGAAGAAGAGCAGATAGAAGAGGTTGACAGTATTAAATTCCTGGGATTACAACTTGATAATAAATTTAGTTGGGAGGAGCACACCACAGAACTGCAGAAACGACTCAACAAATCTGTATTTTCAATACGAGTGTTATCAGACATAGGAGACATAAAAATAACAAAGCTTGCATACTTTGCTTACTTTCATTCCTTAATGTCATATGGTATAATATTTTGGGGTAACTCTTCAAGTCAGTCAAAAGTCTTCAGAGTCCAAAAACGTGTAATATGTATTATTTGTGGAGTATATTCACGGACGTCTTGTAGAAGCCTCTTCAAAGAACTGGGTATATTAACTACTGCCTCTCAGTATATTTATCCTTAATGAAATTTGTCATAAATAATATATCCCTTTTCCCAACAAACAGCTCAGTTCATACATACAATACTAGGAATAAAAATGATCTACACAAGGATTTAAAAGCACTTACTTTAGTTCAAAAAGGGGTCCACTACTCAGGAACACACATTTTCAATAATTTACCATCAAGTATAAAAAATTTAGCTACAAATAAAGATCAGTTTAAGAGGAACCTAAAAGACTTTCTAGTGGCCAACTCCTTCTACTCCATTAGCGAATTTCTAAATTGTACCAAATGATGCATGCATTCATACTATATTAGTATTATTATAAGCAAAAAAAAAAAAAAAAAAAAAAACTTAAAAATTTATGCATCTGTATTTATATTATAAGTGTATGTATTTGTATTTATATTATTAGTATTATCTGTTATTCAACTTGTAAATTTTGTTTCTTGACATGTTCCACATCCACGAGGATCCTCTCAATATGGATCTACGGAACAAATAACTAATCTAAAGGGCCTCTTGATATCATTTTGGCGCAATATCTTGACTTCTATTGATCAGAAAAATGTCGTTATACAAAACTAAGGAATTTTCCTCAACGTAGCGATACCAGTAGATTACTTTAAAGACATTCTGACATCACTTTGAATAAAGAAAAAGTAGTTGCTGAGGCAGTCTGCATTTCATCAGAGATTATCAATAGGAACCTGATGCAAATGAGAGGACAGCTGAACAACTGTAGCTGTAAGCATCAAATTAATTCAGATCTTTTTTTGGCGTTCCTGTTTTTAATTTTGTAATGCAAGATTTGACAACAATATTTGCGAGCTATAAACATTTTTTTCATCTATTTTCATCAGTTTTTGGCTTTCAAGTAATGAACTGAAAGTTAAAATCACCAATCCCATCTCAAAGTATCCATCAGATTTAGCAGATACTCACAGCTTCTTTGAAATTCTACACATGTAGACCGTCTTTAGTAGGCCTGCAGTCTGTCAATCATAAAAGGATCCAATGAAAGTTCTCAGCACGTTTATGAAAAAAGCTTCAAGCTATTTGTTTGGTACTGAGTAGGACAATTAGACAGTTTTGTACGATTCAAGGCCGGATTAAGGCAATCGCAAGCACCGTGGCCGCCGGGAGCAGCGAGGGAGTCTCGCCATGATCGCCTTTCAGATTTGTCACTATATAACGAAGAGTCTTGTTTCCCAGTAAAAGGAAAAGAAATCATTGAATTTAGAATATTAACATCCTGCATTCACACTAATCCCGCCATCGAGAGCACGTTTTGTTGTCTCGCAGTTCGCCTTTTTGCGTACAACGCGGCGCTTTAGGCCCACAGCAGTGCGTAGTTTCTGCAGAGGCTGCCCTCAGCCGGTGTAACATCTGCAGTTCCCTCTGTTTCTACAAATAATTTGTAAGTAAACTTTTGTTATTAGATAAAAAAAAGTCATCATATTCATATTTGCCGTGAAATTATTATCAGTTTATAGAAACACCACATCAGACATTACGATGCCGGATATTGCAACAATGAATTTCTAATTCGTCAGCCAGAGGGGACTCCAGAAATGTGCGAAAAATATTATACCAGATGTTAATAAGGCCTTTCTTAAAAATTTTGAAAATATTTGCCAGTTTACTATAAAGCCATAAATATAGAATAGTTTTAGTGTAACTGTACGGTAATATTAAAAACACCTACTACATTGTTACATTCCTATTTCTCCAGTTTTATGTTATATTAGTTTTAGGTATAATTTCGTTGTTTTTAAGCTCATACTGGTATATATTGTTGAATTTTTTTATTTAGCTTAAATTTCCCGCATTTTGTGCATATTTGAACAGTCGTACATTTCACTTGGCAAAGTGGCGGTAGTACTGTCGTCATTAAATGCAGAAGAAAGATAAACGGACGTGATATGAAATTAATCTGCCAGGTATTCTGAAAAGTACAGCTTAACACGTTATACATGACTGAAAACACTGGAATGATCGAGAGGCCGAGTGTTTTATTCTTCCCACATTATGGAAAAAAAATCGTTGAACATTACTACAGTCAAACATGTCCAACACATACAATGGCTGGAAATATTCCGAATGGGTAAATACGCTGCAAGTAATAACACGGGATAAAGACATTGGTTGTAAGCCTGGCATAAGTTGAGTTTCGACGAATTTTTCAAAAATTTTGCTATCCGTTTCTGAAAAATAGTCGGACGTTTTGATTTTGAGACATGAAACGCCTGTCTCCGCCTGCATGAATAACATTAAACTCTGACCAGCACTTTTGTTTGACAATACACAATCACTTCGCCAACATTTATTTACTGTATACTTTTTTCCGTTGAATACATTATCTGTTCACAACCATTGAAAAATGTCCATTTACGTTAACTGTAAGTTCATGCCGCGCGGGATTAGCCGCGCGGTCTAAGGCGCTGTAGTCGTGGACTGTGCAGCTGGTCCCGGCGGAGGTTCGAGTCCTTCCTCGGGCATGGGTGTATGTGTTTGTCCTTAGGATGATTTAGGTTGAGTAGTGTGTAAGCTTAGGGACTTATGACCTTAGCAGTTAAGTCCCATAAGATTTCACACACAATTGAACATTTTTTAAAAATTCACAAAGCTTATTAAAATTAGCTAGATTTCTTCAAACAGGTTTGACTCCATTTTTTAGCTGGTGCCCAGCGACTGTTTTGTACAAATCTGTATAGAATGTCACCAATCAGTCGCCATTTTTGTTTTTATTTTCCAGATCTACTTAGATTTCGGGCACAGTGTGGTTATTCTCAATGCTTTGAGTTATGTTTACATCCATTCCATCATGCTTAACTGTCAACATGACGGTTTATATGTAAGCACATATTAAAAGCTTTGAGACAGCAACTCAGTGGCCGAAACCTACAGATTAGTTGAATCAAATTCCACAAACGTTTAGTAAAACAAAACAAAATCGGGGGGAGGGGGGCGGCAATTTAGCAGCTCGCACGGGGCGACACTTGCGCTTGCGCCGGCCCTGAGCAGACGGCACTGTTAGTGTTCTAAGAGAAACCTGTATACATTTGCAAATGATATTAAAGTTTTCTTCATAGGATCTCGGCTAACCAGAAACTCCGCAATCGTAAAATATTCGGAAATAAACTACCAAATATTGGTGACAAGCAAGGAATATCTTTATAAACACACTCTCGGAAATCGCGACACTTTCGAAAATAAACAGCCAAATATTGAGATAAGCAAGGAACATCGGCCTAACCACACGCTCGAAAATCACAAGATATTCGAGCTGAGCTGCAGCTGGCGCGCTGCCTGTCGCCGTTTGAATTATAATGCGCTTGAATCTTGTTGCTGTCGCACGCGCGAAAAAGTGTCGAGTTCGTTGAGAATCGTCCGCTTGTCGAGGTTACTTATAAAGGATGTTGCAAGAATTCTGCGAGCGAATAATCGCTGAAATTTATGAAACTGCAACTGTTTTTCAAATAACAGAATATAAAATTGCAGTTGTACGTATAATTAAGAATCTGATTGGGATAAGAAGTGTCCAAAAATAACTACCTCGTAAATTTACGACTGAAGTTAAATTTTTAAATTGTTTCTAATGTGACAGTCTTTTGTTTTTATTCTGAGCGGTAGTTTGAGGCCGGCCGCAGTGGCCGAGCGGCCTGCCGGTCACGGTCTGCACGGCCGCTGCGGTCGGGGGTTCGAATCCCCCCTCGGGCATGGATGTGTGTGCCGTCTTTAGTAGAAGCTAGTTTATGAGTCCACTCCCATGAATCACAGACATTGCCGAGGTGGGGTGGCTTGCGTGCCTCAACGATACAGATAGTCGTACCGTAGGTGCAACCACAGCGGAGGGGTATCTGTGGAGAGGCCAGACAAACGTGTGGTTCCTGAAGAGAGGCAGCAGCCTTTTCAGTAGTTACAGAGGCAACAGTCTGGATGATTGACTGAGCTGGCCTTGTAACATCAGCTAATGTGGCTTTGCCACACAGCTACTGCGAACGGCTGAAAGCAAGGGGAAACTACAGCCATTACATTTCCCGAGGACATGCAGCTCTACTGTATGAACATATGATGGCATCCTCTCGGGTAAAATATTCCGGAGGTAAAATAGTCCCCCATTCGGATCTCTGGGCGGGGACTACTCAGGAGGATGTGATCATCAGGAAAGACAATACTGGCAATGTGCGGGTCGGAGCGTGGAATGTTAGATCCCTTAATCGGGTAGGAAAATTAGAAAATTTAAAAAGGGAAATGGATAGGTTGAAGCTAGATATAGTGGGGATTAGTGAAGTTCGGTGGCAGGATGAACAGGATTTCTGGTCAGGTGAGTACAGGATTATAAATACAAAATCAATTGGGGGTATCACAGGAGTAGGATTGATAATGAATAAGAAAATAGGAATGCGGGTAAACTACTATGACCAGCACAGATCAAGATAGATACGGAGCCAACACCGACAACAGTAGTACAGCTTTATATGCCAACTAGCTCTGCCGATGATGAGGAAATCGAAGAAATATATGAGGAGCTAAAGGAAATTATTCAGACAATTAAGGGAGAGGAAAACTTAATTGTTATGGGAGACTGGAATTCGGTAGTAGGACAAGGAAGGGAAGGGAAGATAGTAGGTGAATATGGTCTGGCAAAAGGAATGAAAGAGGAAGCCGCCTGGTAGAATTTTGCACGGAACATAATTTAGTTATAACAAACACCTGGTTCAAGAATCACAAAAGAAGGTTGTATACGTGGAAGAGACCAGGTGACACCGGGAGATACCAGATAGATTTTATAATGGTAAGACATAGTTTTCGGAACCAGGTTTTACAGTGTAAGACATACCCAGGGACAGATATAGACTCTGACCATAACTTGTTGGTTATGAACTGTAGGCTGAAACTAAAGGAACTTCAAAAAGGTAGGAAAATAAGGAGATGGGACCTGGATAAATTGAAGGAACCTGAGGTTCTTAAGAATTTCAGAGGGAGCTTTAGGCAACAATTGACAGAAACGGAGGAAAATAAAACAGTAGAGGAGGAATGGGTAAAATTGAGAGATGAAATAGTGAAGGTAGCAGAGGACAAAATAGGTAGGAAGGTAAGACCTACAAAAAATCCTTGGATATCACAGGAGATACTGAATTTAATCGATGAAAGGAGAAAATATAAAAATGCAATAAATGAAACAGGCAAAATGGAGTACAGACGACTAAGAAATGAGATTGACAGGAAGTGCAAAATGGCTAAGCAGGAGTGGCTAGAAGGCAAATGCAAGAATGTAGAAGAATGTATAAATAGGGGAAAAATAGATACAGCCTACAGGAAAATAAAAGAAACATTTGGAGATAAGAAAAACAGCTCCATGAATATCAAGGACACTGATGGAAAACCAGTTCTCAGCCAATAAGGGAAAGCTGAAAGGTGGAAATAGTATATAGAGGGGCTCTACAAAGGAAATGAACTTCGAGACAATATTGTAGGAAGGGAAGAGGATGTAGATGAAGATGAAATAGGAGATACTGTACTGAGAGAAGAATTTGACAGAGCCCTGAAAGACCTAAGTCGAAACAAGGCCCCTGAAGTAGATGATATTCCCTCAGAGCTACTGAAGAGTCTGGGAGAACCAGCCATGACAAACCTGTTTCACCTGGTGTGTAAGATGTATGAGACAGACGAAGTACCCTCAGACTTTAAGAAAAATGTAATAATCCCCATTCCAAAGAAAGCAGGAGTAGACAGGTGTGAAAACTACAGAACCATCAGTTTAATAAATCATGGTTGCAAAATATTAACACGAATTATATACAGAAGGATGGAAAAACTGGTAGAAGCCGACCTTGGGGAAGATCAGTTTGGGTTCAGGAGAAATGTAGGAACTCGGGAGGCAATACTCACTTTACGGCTTATCCTAGAAGATAGATTAAGAAAAGGCAAACCTACATTTCTAGCTTTTGTAGATTTGGAGAAGGCTTTTGAC
Source organism: Locusta migratoria (assembly GCA_026315105.1). Taxonomy (NCBI): domain Eukaryota; kingdom Metazoa; phylum Arthropoda; class Insecta; order Orthoptera; family Acrididae; genus Locusta; species Locusta migratoria. Next base: position 331,500,415 of record CM048746.1, on the reverse strand, counting down.
ATTGTTGACTGGAATAAACTCTTTCAAGTTCTGAAGCAAGCAGGAGTAAAATATAGTGAGCGTAAGGTTATTTACAACTTGTACAAAAACCACACAGCGGTTGTCAGAGTTGAAGGGCATAAAAGGGATGCAGTGGTTGGGAAGGGAGTAAGACAGGGTTGTAGTCTTTCTCCGTTGTTATTCAATGTGTACATTGAGCAAGCTATAAAGGAAAGCAAGGAGAAATTTGGAGAAGGAATTAAAGTTCAGGGTGAAGAATTAAAAACATTGCGTTTTGCCGACGACATAGTAATTATGCCAGATACAGCAAAGGACCTGGAAGAGCAACTGAACGGAATGGACAGTGTGCTGAAAGGTGCATATAAGATGAACATTAACAAGAGCAAAACTAGGGTAATGGAGTGCAGTGTAAGAAAATCAGGTGATGCTGAAGGAATTATATTGAAAAACGAAGCAATAAAGGAGGTAGATGAGTTTTGTTACTTGGGCAGTAAAATAACAAATGATGGTCGCAGTACAGAGGATATAAAATGCAGAATGGCAATGGATAGTAATGCATTTTTGAAAAAGAGAAATTTGCTAACATCGAATATTGATTTAAGCCTAAGGAAGTCCTTTCTGAAGGCATTTGTATGGAGTGTTGCCTTGTATGGGAGTGAGACATGGACGATAAACAGTGCGGACAGGAAGAGGATAGAGGCTTTTGAAATATGGTGCTACAGAAGAATGCTGAAGATTAGGTGGGTGGATCGCGTAACTAATGTGGAGGTACTGAACAGAATTGGGCAGAAAAGAAATTTCTGGCATACCTTGACTAAAAGAAGGGATAGATTGGTAGGACACATTCTTAGACATCAAGGAATTGTGAATTTAGCATTAGAGGGAAGTGTGTGGAGTAAAAATCGCAGAGGAACACCAAGAGATGGATACAGTAAGCAGATTCAGACAGATGTAGGTTGCCGTTCTTATGTGGAGATGAAGAGGCTTGCTCAGGATAGGGTATTGTGGAGAGCTGCATCAAACCAGTCTCCGGACTGAAGACCACAACAACAACAGTTTATAAGTAGTTTGTAAGCTTAGGGATTGATGACCCCATAGTTAAGTCCCATAAGCTTTTCAAACATTTGACTTTTTTTTGTTTGATTTACACAATGATGAATGTGTTGTGAAGAATTATTACATTTGTGTGCTTTTTAAGCATTTGCAGTAACAACAAAGTTACTCCACAGAGAGAGAGAAAGAGAGAGAGATAAAACTAGTATGTCACACGAGATGTGTGTAAAGTTACTTTTCTGAATAAAAATAATAAATCTTGATATAATGTTTCAGTATGAATTTAATGTGTTTGCAGTAAAGATGAATATCTTGGCAAAAAATTACAACTTGGTAGCCCACATCACTACCGCAATGGAACGGCAACTGCTAGCAATTACGTCCAGTGGCGTAGCTATGTCACCAAGGGCCCCGGGGCAAAACTGACATTGGGGCCCTCTTTAAACTAGAAATATACAGTTGAAAAACTGCTTCATCCTCGGTTCCTTACCATCCACTGGAAGACACAATAAGGCAAACCTAAAGACTACTAAGTAAATTATTATGTGCCAGGCAGAAGATAATATTTAATCATACTCTCTAATATAATTATAATTATGAAAGTTGGTTTGTTACGCTTTCACCCAAAAATTACTACTTGATCTGGATGAAATTTTGCAGAGGGATAGAGTTGGACCTGGGTAGGACATACAGATGGGATATGCCCCATGGGATATTTTTCGTCAGCGGTGACAGCACGTGGACAGTGCCGACAACTCACTCTCGCTGAACTACTGCGCTGTTGGCTCATTTCGTTGACAGCCCAGTCAAAGAAGGAAAATAGGGGAAATATTCGTGTAGGGTGGTTTCATCAAAAGTAAGTTGCCGGATTTTGTTTGATGAAACACTTTGGATTGAGCTGTGCCCCTACCAGGCTTTTTGAAGTATATGTTAGTGTCTGTCCAGGAAAAAGTAATAAGTAAAATAACTAAGTCGATATCTTCGCTTATTATCGTGACAGTTGGGTAGAGGGCAGCGTCTTTATGCACAATTCACTATTGAGACACTTATGATCCTTTTAAATGACAGAATAAACAAATAGTTTGAGGGTAGAAACGTACCTTAAAATATTGCGTGAAGTGCTGAACACAGTGGAGTTGTATGTTTTTAACATAGAAGAACTGAGCAGAATGCGGCGGAGGGTATACTGTTAGTATGAACGTAAATTGAACAGCGAATAGTTCTTATGGTATGGGAAGCCGCCGTTCCCAGAAAAAAGCTGCAGAATGCCGAATCCATTTCCCGCCTTCAATTAAAAGGTAGGGTGTAGACAGGTATGTAGATTCTGTTCGGTACTCCTTTCAGTATTAACGCATTTGTGGAAAATAAACATGCCTGTTTCCTGGCGCAACGCATTTTGTGGAAAATGCGCACTCTCAAGGTGTCTGCGCAGTACGTCATATGTGATTTATGAGGTGCACTGTGGAAGGGTCGGTATAACTTTGTAAAACACCTAGTAATTTCCTTTTGCGATGTAATAGGGTAGACAGAGTGGGGGCTCGCTTTCTCGCTATTCGTTTTGCAGGCGCACAAAGAACGGCAATGCCTGACCATTCCAGCGGGCTGCCCTTTCCCGCACCTTCTGCCCTCCAACCACTCACCCCCCGCAACCCTTTCTGTTATCACCTGTCACATCCCCACAACAAATCATTTGCCCAATACTGTTCTACTGTACTTAAATATGCTGTATAAATTTAATATTTTGTCTTAGTCCATTCTGTTTAACAATAACTATATTAACATACTGGCTGCCAAAGGTATACTTGGGTTATCGTCCCCCGGGGACCATTTATTTTTTCCATATTCCGCTTTAGTTTGCTTGAAGTCTATTTAAGTACAAATAAGTTGACAATATTGCAATTTAGTACCTTAGTTTTTTTGTGAGTTACATATGACTCTTATGGCGCCAGAGTAAAGTGCCAGGTGTGTCATTTGCTATGTCGCTAATAATTTTGGATTGGTACTCCTGGAAGTCTTCCATTCCACAACATTAGTTGCGTACAGATCCATCACTGTTTTTCTGCATTGTTACTACAGTCTTTATTCCGTGTTGTTTGCTTCGTAACACAGTGATATTGTAGCAGGAGAAAGTGTCTCGTAGAAGTTATGTAGAAGAACAAAGGCATGTACAGAAGCTTTTAGATGAAGTTATGGACATAAGTGAAGAAGATGAAGATACTACTAAAATGTAAAAACAAGAGGATTGTGTTGATGCTGAGTACTGTTCATGGAGAGGAAGAAGCTGAAGTTCAAACCAAGAGGGGCACAAAGAAAAATCCAGCAATGATAACTGACTATAATCAGGCATTTATAGATTTCTCTCACCAAATGAAGTCCTATATTGTCTAAGGCGGGGTGTGAAACGGTACTTGAAGCTTGCAGTTGAAATGTTGACAGGGTCAGCACTGGTAAATGCTCTTGTGGTTTACCGATACATCAACAACAAGATAATCACCAAAGAGGAAGTGACTTTGAGACTACTCCATATAGAAGATACCGATGTCCGTGAGAAATATCTCACCGTAGCCACCAAGCTGCCTGAAAATTGTGCTCTTGTGAACATGGGAGCAGCAAGTCATAGGTGTACGGATGCTACGAAAAAATGAAGAATGAATTTTCACGAGAGCAGGCTGTCAAGAAATGCAAACTACATGGAAATGTAAGAAGTTGTGACTCATATTTTTGTGAAGAATGTTTCTTCGTAAAGCACAGTTCATGCAGGTGTTAGAGATACAAAGTGGAATTCCCCCGTTTTTTCAGTCTGTTTCATTGTTTTTGCAATCAGAGTTGGAGAATGTAATTAAAACTATATGTGATATACAATCTACTGTATAATATGTAACACTAAATAATAAATTACAAAAACAAGGAAACTCCAATATTACTGGGCCATGTGAGTTACATATAATTCAAGATTTCAAGTGTCAATAACTACTCTTGAGCTCATGAAAACTGGAAGCGACGATCATGATTTGTTACTGGGGCCATAACGTACTGTAACACCAAGTCACAGCACGCTACTGTTACAACTGCACCACGGAGCTTTAAATGGAAAAATGTCCGTCAGTTGTATTTACTTCACGTGGCCAGAAGACAAGACTTTCTGTGACTTATATTTAACTCACGTGGCAGTCAATGTGTTAAAACATTGTTTTCTAAAAGTTGGGAATTTTTCTATTTCTTGTAACACGAATACTATTAGTCCTTGAAAAAAATTAATAATTATGTGGTTTGGTTCTAAAAGGGCCAATATCAAAAAATCTCTGAATTTTCTGAAAAATATTAACAGTATATTTGGGCTCACATCTTAAAATCCCAGTATCTCTCATCCTATGTGGATTAGACATTGGCCGTTTTTACATTATGAAGAACATGTGAAACTATGATCTATACCAATTAAATCAGTTTAGATAAATACTGACATTGGCCCTTTTAGAACCAAGCCACAGAATTATTTTTCGCGCCTCACTGTGTATCAGGAACTTAATGAGTGACGTTTTTCAAGTCGCGGGGATTTTGTTCGTGTTTCTTCACGCACCAAACTGAGAACGAAAGAATACCTACTGGAGTAATGCAATGCTTCAACCTGTTAGATTGCAGATGTTGGCAAAGATATGATGTCTGATCGGTAATTATCGGTAAGCATTTTCGTGACTGCAGTACATTATAGCAATGATATGGGTATAAATTAAAAAGGAGTCAATTTTATTTTAACAGTTATTTAACAATCTTTTCCTGGCTTTGATTTTTGCAAAATCATCAATAAGGTCTGTTAACTCTAGACTTGATACAGCCTTGGTTTCGATTGCTATGAGTGCCAAATGTCCGAGTCGAACTTCAGCCATACTGTACCTCAAATGCGTTTTGATAATTTTTAATTTCCTGAACGACCTTTTGGCTGCTGCAGAAGAATAAAACTGCGGGGCCAGCCACGGTGGCCGCGGGGACTAAAGCGCTCCAGTCACGGTCTGCACGGCCACTACGGTCGGGGGTTCGAATCCCCCCTCGGGCATGGATATTTATGCCGTCCTTAGTATAAGGTAGTTCGTAAGTAGTTTGTAAGTTTAGGGACTGATGACCCCGTAGTTAAGTCCCATAAGCTTAACATTTGAACATTTGAAAACTGCGGTAAAAACTTCCGTAACCTCACATTCCAATAATGCATATTTTGCTTTAATTTCCTTACATAATGGGCGAACTGTCCATGTTGGGGTCAATTTCGGCAGGAGAAATTAAAAGTCGAAATTCCTTCATTCAACTAAAATATAATGTACAGTATAACGTCTATTATCCGAAGTAATTTGAGAACATGGATATTCGGAAAACCGTATTATTCGGATAGTCGAACTGTACACTTCAATTTGCCAATAAGAAGTACTGTACAGTAAATGTATTTATACTCTATTTGGAGGAGCGCGATCCTTCATATTGCGCCGAGCCGGCACGCCGCAACACTTGGAAGACCTAGCTGTTGCTATGAGCGGCTTTGATGCTGCCGCTACGTCTGCCGACTGAAGTGTGCCGATTGTTGGACACATTGATTGGCAGCTTCGCCTGTCAGCAGCGCCACATAGTGGCGTCTTTTGAAGGCCCAATTAAAAGCATTGTTCCGCCAGCCGGTGGCCCAGTACGGCTACTGTGGGATTCTTGGTTTGAGAGGTAGGGGATGTGGTAGACGATAGTGTGGGAGGGTAAAAAATAAACAAATAAAAAATTCTACGCTCTACTGCAACTTTTTTCGACCGTCACTCACGAAGGCCGAGGGCCCCCTGGAGCTCGGGGGTGGGGGGGGGGGGGGGGGCGGGGCACTGCCCCGCCTAGCCCTATGATAGCTACGCCACTGATTACGTCCAGAATTAAATGATTTACTGTCGTCTCATGTTGTACTTATTCAGTTGTTGATGGTTTGTAGTCACAAAAGAAAAACACGGAAAGTATCTGTACTCGTCGTTGTATTTAGCTGGTGACCTTCACTATTTCCGTATTTGAAATTATGAGTGAAACACTCCACGAACAATCTTGGTTTTGTAAATTTAATGCACAGCTCTCTTTTTTCGCCTTATTTCCTAAAGTTAATAAATATTGCCTTACTCTGGAGCTATCGTTATTCTACGGTTTACGGTGGCAAATTTTAGAAACGACTGATCGTTTGTAGCCGCCATCTTGTAGCTCTCGCGAACATAGGACACACGGTCATGTCGCCAAATGTCGCTGCTTGTAGCTGCAGTGTCGCGTAGCTGTATGTCGCGTGCTTTTGTCGCTTACGTAGGACATAGCCTTAGTCCACCACTGGTGGGAAGTATCGAAGCTAGCTGTCCGCCACAGTCTCCCGCCGATAGTGCGGAGCATGTGGAGGCGCCGGCGAGCCCCAGCGCGTGTGGTGGTGCTCAGCAGCAAAGTCAAGCGGTGGAGGCGTATTCCGTGGCTCGTGGGCTTGGTCGCGTGGTTGCTGAGAAGTCCTGACATGGTGACTCTCGAGGGGGAAGTCGAGCGGTGGGGTGGTGTCCCGCCGTCTAGCACCTATCGCAGACAGCAGCAACGCCACTGTATCTAGGTGGCGTTGTCAGCAGATGGGCCTTCCAGTGTGTGGGAGAAGATACACATGTCGTTGTGTGGAGACGGCGCGGAAGTGTGAAGACTGGTAGAAATGAATGAGACCCACAGTGAAACTGTTAAATACATTTATTATGCAAATGATTGTACACACAAGCATTAACAATTGAATGAAACATGCCCGAGGCGCAGGACCGGCGCAAACCCAAGTGCCATCCCGTAATATGTGCTTAAATCTAAACCATCATGTTGACAGTTACGCTCAGCACGACGGTATAGATGTCCGTGGCGGATCTAGGGGGAGGGTCATGGGGGTCATGAACCCCCCCCAAAAAAAAAAAAAAACTTTTTTTAGACTTTTTTTTTTTTTGTAGACTTTTTTGTAGGTGTTTTTTTTTTGTTATTATTTTTTTATACTAAGCGTATGCGGAATATTTCGGGCATTTTTTTAAATAATTTTTATAGGTATCATTAACCACTTGAGATATCCTCATTGTATATTTTTCACTTACATTCGCCCCCCCCCCCCCCTACCTGCACATGGGCGACAAGTAATCAGCATTTTTCTCCGTAACACACTCTTATAGCCACAGTTTGAATACCAAATTCCAGTCGTAGTGCAAAGTGAAACGCAGACTGCACACTTTGATTTCACACTGTGCATATCGTGACGTTGTCAAGGACCCTATTATAGTTCGTAATCAACTAAGTTACAGAAGTAATTTGCAAAGATTTGGAGACATATTTTTCAAAAACAGTATATTACGGAACTGAAATTTCTTCATTATAATGCGGAAGAAATGTATTTTTGTCATGGGGAAGTGCTATTTACTCGTGTAAACAAATTATTAGTTAATATTACTGTCATTGTTCACATTGAAATGTACCCCCAAAGACATACTCGTCGCATACACTCATCAATTTCAAATTCAAAATCGTATTCCAAATGGGCAAGCCAAGTAAAACGGATTTACATGGATGCTGAAATTTCATTTGAGAACATTCATGATCAACAAGTTTTCAGACAAAATGTCAAAATTACTAAACACGTTATTCCGCTTACTACGCCAGTTCCACGCCCTGCCGCCAAATGGTCAGAAGAGAGAAAAAGAAGCAGAATCAGCCAAAATGAAAATCTGCTGGCGAAAGAGGAAAATACCATCAGGGAAGAGATAAAAAACCTTCGTGGTCCATAGAAGGCCGAATGAGAGAAAAACTACACTAAAATATCATACATTTTATGAAAAACATAAATAATTACATTAAAATTACTAGTATATATTTTACCGTTGTTAAAATTGGACACAAATGTACGTTGAAAGGGAGTATGATAGCAAGGTATATTTTTCTGGAAGGGAAGGGGGCGGGACCGAAAACACACACAGTGACCTGTGACCCCCTCCAAAATCGAACTCTAGATCCGCTGCTGATAGATGTAAACATAACTCAAAGCATTGAGAATAGCCACTATGTGCCAGAAATCTATGAAGATATGGAAAATAAAAACAGTTGAAACGGCCGAAGAGTGGGGCGGAAGACAATGGAGAGAGGAACAATAAGGAGATGGAGTAACATAATAATGCAATAAATACATACTCGGGAATCGACGGGTACTGATGCTAGTCGAAATATATTAACTCACTGCACTGCGGTTATTCATTTCAAAGAACTGACACTCGCCACCTGTCGTAATTTGCATGTGTCAATTCTGTCGTGTCTGTCATCGCCGTATCACGTCACTTTTCTGCGCTTTATTTTAATTCTGGCTATTGGGGTGACGCGAGCTTATTTGCCGAGTTGCCAACTTTTTAAGTAACAGTTCATAAAAAAATTCCTATTCTGCATTCTTGAAGGAGAAAAATTCTAACTTATGAGTAACGTGCATGCGCAATACTAATTGTAGGTTATATGAAAAGCACTTACCTATTACATCCAAGTTGCAAGAAATTCGGAAGCACCAATTCTTCTGTTCTTGTGAAACGCAACGATAGTGCTTCTGACCAATCTTGACTCTATCGGCCAACTATCGAAACGATTTATGTAGTTTTCGTTGTAGAGAACGCAACAATACGTATTGTCTGGAAAGGCAAAGTGGTGACACGGCAGTGCCAGGAACTAGGTCACGTGACGAGGTACAGCGAGGCTACGGTTAAACTAGCGCCCAAGAAGATTAAGCAAGAAGCTCACAATAAGTATGTGACCGATGATCTGGATAAATTATTAACAGGCAGTAATTTTATAGCATTACGAACAATAGAAAAAAATACGAACTTTGCGAAAACTGCACAACTTTTGGCCAACAGAAATGAGATTCAAAGCTAGCAAGGAAACCCTTAGAAGCAATGTTCTGTCTATGGATTTTCGTTTTATAAGGTGTCAAAATTAAACGTTTTGTTTTGCGCGGACGAGAGGGCATTGTTGCTAAAAGACAATACTTTCTCAGGTTTTCAACAGAATGAAAGCGACCAGTAGTTTACTTAGATGAAACATGGATTCACATGCATTATACAGTAAATCATGTTTGCAAAGCGATAGTGTGTGTGAGTAGTATTGTCACATAAAAGTGCTGGTCAGAGTTTGTGTTCATGCAGGCGGAGACAGGTGTTTCAGGGCTCAAAAACCAAAACGTCCGATTATCACTCAGAAACGGATAGCAAACATTTTCAAAAATACATCGAAACCCAAATTATGCCAGGCTTACTATCAATGTCTTTATCCCTTGTAATTACTCTCAGCGTATTTACCCATTCGGAATACTACTAGCCATTGTAGGTGTTGAACATGTTCGACTGTAGTAATGTTCAACAATTTTTTTTTCCATAGCGCGGGAAGAATAAAACACTGCCATTGAAGGGCTTAGCAAAGCCGGCCGCGGTGGCCGTGGGGACTGAGGCGCTGCGCCGGCCCTGCCGAGGCACTGGGGCGCTGTGCTGCGGTACGCACGGTCATTCGTTATCGGGGGTTTGAGTCCCCCCTCGGGCATGGGTGTTTGTGTTGTCCTTAGGTTAAAATGTTCAAATGTTTGTATAGTCTATGGGACTTAACTACGGGGTCAACAGTCCCTAAACTTACAAACTACTTACGAACTAGGACGGCACAAATATCCATTCCCGAGGGGGGATTCGAACCCCCGACCGTAGTGGCCGTGCAGACCGTGACTGGAGCGCCTCAGTCTTCTCGGCCACCGCGGCCGGCCCTTAGGTTAGTTTGCTTTATGTTAAGTAGTTTGTAAGCTATGGACTAATGACCAAGCAGTAGAGTCTGATAGATTTACAAACATTTGAACAAAGTATAGCCGTTAGCAATGGAAAGAACATCAAAAGGTAAAGATAATCAGTTCTCGCAATATCGATAGTCAGTTTATCGTGGGTAAGCCACAAGTGCAAAATCATTGTCACAGACACAATAGCCTATTTGGCGATCTGTGACACATGACAGGCAAATTTTACTGTGATCAGAGATGTTTATAAATGTTATTGGTGAGTAAATGGCAATTAAAACAGTTTGGTGTCTACAGAATTAAGATCACCACATTTCCAGAATGGTTGAAATATGCTGAAGTTAAGCCATTACAACAGAAAGGATATAAAGAAATTCCATCAAATTTCCGTCCAATTTCACTTTTGCCTGCATTCTCAAAAATTTTAGAAAAGATGATGTACAGTCGTCTTCATAAACACCTTACCACTAATAAACTGTTATCCATGTCACAACTCGGGTTTCTAGAGGGTTCTGATATTGAGAACGGTATCCTATATTCAGCAGTACACATTTTCAATAACATGCCAGCAGCCATAAAAATTTAACTCACAATAAAGTACAGTTTGAAAAGAGTCTAAAGGATTTTTTGGTGGCCAACTCCGTCTACTCCATTGATGAATTTCTTACCAGAAGTGATTGATTGTAACTTATTGTATATAATATTCACAAATATGAATACTGTGTTCAGTTTGACTTCAGTACAAGTCTTGTGCAGTAATGTAATCATTGTAAATCAGTATAAAAAATAAATAAAAAAAAATAAATAAAGTAATTGCTAAGAATTTTAATATGCACCTAGTAAATTAGTAAGTAGTAATAAGTTTTTGTGTCCTTTAAAATGTAAATATTTTTAAGATAATTGTTTTTCCTGACCAATTCCACATCCACAAGAGCAATTACATTTGGGGACTGTGGAAGGTACATTAACACATATGCTCTCTTTTTGTAAGTATATATTGTGTATTTTATTCTGACATGTTCTACATCCAAGAGGATTCCCTCAATTCGGATCTACTGGAACGAAAAGTACATCTAATCTAAGCTAATCTAATAGCCCCCCCTACCCACCACCACCAAAAATATTCTATGACCCTACTCAGAACCATTTTTGTAAGTTCCCTATGTTAGTTACAACTACAATTATTTCAGACTGAATATTGAGAGCAAATTTTACTTACAAATTCTGCAGACCACAGCAACGGGTAGTAGGCCTATTGTGGAAGAAACTATTAAGGCATCCCATGATCATCATTTTAAGAACACATCATAAAAATTAATCAATAAGCCACGAAAAGAAACTGTAAATGTACCCATAAACACAATTGGTACCTACATTTTATATACTAATCTGATTATGTTTCTACCATATTGTGACAACAAATACCGATTTTTGAAATCAGGAAACAGATTTAATAGATAAATTTTCAAACAAGGTACAGATAACACTTGAGCCATTTCCTGCTCCCATGATAGGATGCCTCAAAAATTGCAGTTTCGCAACAGGTGGTTTCGAACATTTTGCTTTTGCACATTACTGTGCAAGGACCGATATCTAGCAAACAAAATGAGATCATTCAGCTTTCAATTTAAAATAAACTTTCAATATGTAATCTGCAGTTTACACACAGCTATGCATGACTTACTAACAAAAAGTCAATGTCTTGTGTTTTTCTCTCTTCCAATGTCCACCTCCGTAGTCCAGTGGACAGTGTGGTAGCTTGCCACACAGGGGTCCAGGTTCGACTCCCAGTCGGGTTAGAGATTTTCTCCACATCATAGATGTGCAAGTCAACCAAGTGGCATCATCAAAAGACTTGCACCAGGCGGCCAAAAACGATCTCAGGCCAACCTCTTTGCATTTTGCATATGTCTGCCTTGGTGTGTGTGCATGTAGATGTGTGTGGGTGTGTGTGTTTGTTTACCTATCTTTTTTCCCCCAAGGCAAGTCTTTCCTCTCCCAGGATTGTAATGACTCCTTACCCACTCCCTTAAAACCCTCATCCTTTCCTTTTCCCTCTGCTTCCCTGCTCTTTCTGAAGAAGCAGCCTTAGGTTGCGAAAGCTCAGTTTTGTGTGTATGTGTGTGTTTTTATTTGTGTATCAACGAACCAGTGCCTTTTCGCCTGGTAAGTCCTACTTTCTTTACTTTTTATAAATATTTTTCTGAATGGGATTGTTTCCCACTATATTTTTATGAAAAAGCTATTATAAATCACTAGATTAAACTGTCAACATTAATATGAAAAAGTGGTGTGCCCATTGTTTTCCTTATGTGATATGATATCCTAAACTTCTAATGTGACACAAATGTGGGTCAAGTATCCTGTAAACAGACATTCAGTAACAAAAGTATGTTCCTGTTTGTAAAAACTAGTTTACAAAAAGGCATTTCTGGTAATTTCAAAATAGAAAAAGAGGTTGCTCTCATCAGATACCGGTACATAAAGCCTTCTAAAAAAGAGCCTGTAAATTGTACGCTTTGAAGGGTATTAACTTTTGTAAAAGGTAGAAATAAAAAAAAAAATCTCCAGAACCCACTGAATAAATTCTTTTTTACAGTCACTTACTCTGATATTTTTTATATATGAAGAGGTCACAAAGTCTTTTAGCGCATTCCTGCCAACTTCACTGAAGAGCCAATACTGTAGTACCTTGTACGGTTCAGTCAGAGGCAGATCTGGACTCATGCCACACCAAAAGTATTGACAATGAGACGGATAATGGGAGATAGGTTTAGGGGCAGATTGACAAATGGTGAAAATCTCTTACTCAGTCAGATTGGTAATTGTCCTTGTAAAGCATCATATTTTTTGCTCCTGTTGTCATCTGAGAACCCAAACTCACCCAGCGCATCGAAATTTTACTCCACCTATAGACTTAATACTTAGTGCAAACTTAATCCCATAGTTGCCGAATACACAACCAAAATGGAAGAAATAAGACTTCAAAAACTATGTTCCAATATCAAGTACACTTTCCATAAAGAAGAATACAAAGACACTTACAGATTTGGTCACAAAATAAAAAGATATGTTTATTATGTCGTATTCTGATATATTTTCAAGGTCCCTTATATTTTTCAATGCACTCTGAAACCATTTCCTGCTTCTGAATAAGTCAATGTTGTTGAAATCAGATCACTTTAATATTCATATTCTTGGGTCAAAATAATGTGTAAAAAGGAATATATTTTCAGGGCATCTCTACTGAGGTCATAACAGTTATGTACTTAGTTTAGTTAAAAAAAAATTTTAAAAAAATTAAAAAAAAATTTTGGAGCTTTCCAGATTTTTTTAAATACAGACTGGGAAGATGTACACAGCATACTTGGTATCAATTTAAAATGTATGTATTTTGAAAATTAATCTAATGTCCTGCATAAAATTTAAAGAAATTTTGTTCCATTTTTCACAGGTATTAGTCAACAAACAGAAATTGTTGCAACTTCTCCTAAACATAGAAATTCATGCCAGAACGTGTTGACACATATATGTTTGGAATAATCTATAAAGCAAAGTCTAAATCAATACATAAGCACTTACCCTTGAAAATTAAGGCTGCCAAAAATTCCACCACGGAGACTGATTTGATGCAGCTCTCCACAATACTCTATCCTGAGCAAGCCTCTTCAACTCTCATAAGAACAGCAACCTACATAGTGGGTATTACAAGTAAAAAGAATATAGCAGTTAAACAAGACTATAATCTTATTATGGATGACTATAATCATATTATGATGCTCCAAGGTTTCCTTATTAGCTCCCCCAAATTTAGTGTCTAAGGAAATTATTTATAGATTAAATGTTTCAGCCAACAACTGTTGTGGTAACACTTTTGACTGACTCCCACCACACAATAACCAGTCCCAGTGTTTCCTTCTCCTCTTCTGTTACTTGCAATTTACTCCTTGGTGTCATTTTTTGGCATGAGCATTCATTAGGCCTACTATTTTTCATCCTAATTCATGAAAAATTTACATGTTAAACTAAACTTTTGTGAATGGTGAAGTTCTGAACTCAGCAAAGTCTGGTATACCTCCATCCCCTCCATAACCCTACAAAATGGAGTATGTTTGTCCATATGCAGACTTAACACACTCCAGGTAAGGTGTATTGAAGTCCTACTGACAGAAAATTGTTATACATGAAATACATATAAAAGTATTGACCTGACTTTTATCAGAATATTATAACTTATTGCTGTGAAAGCACTACAGGTTCATAAATGCTATGTTATTATTATTTTATTTTATTTTTTTTTTTTTTTTTTTATTTCTCAGTGGAAGACTTTTTCTTACTCAAAACAATCTTAAAGTGTAGAGTTTTTGTTTGCTATTACAGACACCTAAGACAAATAAAATAAACTCCAAAATTGATCAGCATAAAGTAAGTAATAGAAGGGACAAAATAAATAAATAAATAAAGCAAAATAAATTGCCACGTCCATATTTTCTTTTGATAAACACTGTAACAAGATAGGTACATCTTGTAAAAGGTTTTTTTCTGAATTTATGGGGTGGCAGTGTATCTTATTGCTCAAACATCATGTTTTTTGAGTGTATCCTGATGATGGATAAAGGTTTTTGAAAATAAAGGAATTACATTGTAGATAAGTGTCCGCAGGACATATTATATAAATTTGAGCTTTTCCCTATCGTTAGTTAAGTTATATAGATATTAGTGACCAATGGTGCCAAAATGGCTAAAAATCAGGGTTTGTGTTAGTGATTGTGTGCAAAACTGGGATAAAAAATATTGAAAAAGTTCTTTGCAAATATCATCTAAATAAGTTATTATAAAAATTCCAATGATTTGCAGTAAGGAGAAATATCAAAGTAGCAGTTCCCACAATTCATGCGTCTGATACCCAAAAACAATGGTCTTTCATTGTTTTCTCAGAAACTACCCATAAAAAATGTTGCTTTTATAATTCATATAACCCATCATAGACCATATGTGATATGCAAAAGCCTACCAATTTCCTCAATTTTGGTGCAATCCAGGAAGTATCACAATTTTGCTCACTGCATTTTCGAGTGATAATATTGAAGAGTGTGGCAAGAAGAACTGCAGTGTCAGTGGTATTAATGGTAAGTCCAAAGGAATGGTATTGGTAGGGAAAAGTTGTCATGCTTCTTGTCAGTGTAAATGCAGCCTAATCAAAATGTTTGCATTCAAAAGACTGTGGCATACGATGGGCAGTGTACATTTTTCTTAGTGTTCCTAAAGGTACAGGATATATCCTGATATTTATCTTTATTTCTTTATTATAAAGATTTTCACTTCTGTGGTGGCTCACATAGCTATTTCTCAATTGTTGTGTAGGCCTAGAGTAGAAACTGAGTTAGCAACAAGCAAGTTTATCTATTTTGAAAGACATACCCCAAATGACAAACTTCAATGCTTAATTTGTCATCTGTTCCACAATATTATAGATCATTTCCAATAAGACACAAGAATTTATTAATGATTTATGTGTTGAACTTATTCACTTGCTACATTTCTGCATGGAATTCATTTTCTTGTTAATTCATCCCTTTGGAACCATTTTAAAATTCTAAATTTTGCCACCCTCTAAATAAATAAACTTGCCACCTTGAGTGTTGGTATGATTTGCTTCTTTCTACAACCAGACCTTGGGGTATTTCACAACTCAAGGAGTCTTAGTCCTGTCTCATTCCTATTGCTGAGCTTCTATTCTTCTCTAATTCTGCTTTCTGTTCCTTCCTCAACAATAGTGACTGAATACCCCAAGATTATTAGAGTTTCATCACCCTTTACATATACAACATTAATCTCCCATATTCAGATGTGAACTTTCCTTGCAACATATCCTCTCATTCTGCAACTGCTTTCCATCATCCCCAGCTTCTATTAGCAATTATTCTATCTAATATTCATAATTACATGGAAATTTTAATACTTATCCATTTATACACATTTTCTCTGTACCTTGTATCATACTTATATTTTCCTTCACATTCTGTTTCTTATCTGCATTATTCTTTCTGCTGCCAGTTTGCTATTCCTCTTGAAATACATTGTTACTTTTCACCCTTCTGTCATGTCTGATCTGAAACAGAGCTTTGTCCTCCTTTCCTCTCTGACATCTTTTTGTTCATCTTTTTCTTGCTGCCTCTTTATAATCCAAAGTCTGCAACAACACCACCACCCCTTCCCCTTTCCAACAATCACTAATCAATGCATTTTCCCTCTCTGAAGGGAAAACATACTATTCTAACAATGGAAAGTCCATGTTGGAATTCAAAAAATATAATAATGGTAGTTTACAATTCGCCATAAAGATGTACACTGAGCTCTAACAGCACCTAAGTAGGACACTCAAATGCACAGAACCTAAGTTTTCAGCCATTAGTGTTCATTAGAAAAAACACCATTCCCACAAGGCACACATAACAGACATTCAACCATCATCTCATGCTGCCACAGAACACACTGTTTTGACATATGGAGTATTTATTATTATTATTACTAGTGATGCATCTATCCACAGTACTGGAAATAATTTTTACAGCCTTCTAGTACATTCAGTTTTAACATAGTCTTAAAGCTTTTACCTTTTAAATATCAGCTGTGTAGAATTGAAACTGTTCTATAAAGAAGAAAACTTGTTCAAAATATTTGAAGTCCTTTTCTGATGTATCATATTTTTTTTTTACTTTGTAGATGAATTCCTCACAGAATGAAATGGAATTTTATTATGTAAAATTATGTCAAAATGTGTGAGTGAAATTGTATTAATGTGTTTAAGTGTACTAATAATATACAGTATGTAAAATTGTATTAACACTGTAACATTCATTAGTTGTCTGCAATATTTATTGGCATGTCCTACATCTGTACAAGATGTCACAGTACCAATACTGAAATAAATAAATGTGAAAAGAAAAAAAAAAATATTCTAAACCATAACATTTTATTTTGCCTTGATTGGTGTAGATAATAATAAAAAAAAAATTAGTTTCAAACATTGATACTTTTAGGAGGAGTGTTGCTACATTTAGGAAATCTTTCAGCTTTCTTTCACAGCAAATCTCTTACATAACTTTACAGTGCTACTAATGTGGGTCCTAGTGTAGACTGATAGCCATCTTTTTCTTATGCAGAGTTTTTTGCAGATATGTGAATTAATTCCATTTCTTCCTCATTTGTTTTCATTTTACTGCTATGCACTATGTCATTTTTCACTTTCACTAGAGACAAATTTCAACTGATGTTACTAACTGATACTGAGACTGAATAGCAGGTAATAAAATTCATGTTATTTCTTGAGAATATAATTTGTATACATAATCTAATTGTGTATATAACAGTTAATATAAGCTAAGTGCAGTATGTATGTGTTCTTATGATGTTTCAGATTTCTTCACCCCTTAGTAGCATTAAATTTCATGTTTCCTATCTCTTTATCTTGTGACTAGCAAAGATGACTTTGGCAGAATAGAATGGATTTATCTCAAGGACAGCAGTGCTGCGGGCCTATCAGCAGGCAGTATTTTAGCAGCAGGGCAGTAGTTCCTCAGCTGTTGTGCAGAGTACTCAGTCCTGTACTCAATACACTGTCCTCCACACATTTTCGCCATGGAGTGCACAATTCCACCACCTGACAGACTCCGCAAACCACTGATTATCCCATACAAATATATGATGAGTGCTGGCCCTACAAACTGTTCACCACGTGTTCTTCATGCTATGTCTCAGCCTACTATTGGCCCTCTACATAAGGAAGCTTATGAGGTAAGTCTAATGCACGTGACAGTAGAATTAGGTTATGGAATTAATAACAAAGTATGACAGCTAGTGCAAATGGTACTCTGCAGATTTTTAAAATATATGACTGACTTTGAAGTTAAAAATGCATCACTTGCGCTTCGCATGTGTTTCCATATATGAGTTATTTTTAACATGATGAAAACCTTTATTTCCGCTAAGAATATTCAAATTTACCCCTTTTTCATGTACTTTAAAGAAATACATTCAAGATTAATTGATGAAGGACAAAAAAAAATTTGATACCATCAAAAATATAGTATTTAACCTATTATCATTAATATACTGGACTTAAATACAATTTATTTATTTATTTATTCATGCAAATGCTTCGATATATTGGATTCATGGGGTCTAAATAAATAAATAAAAGTGAATTGTATATGTCCATTTTCATTACTCATTAGTAAACAATAATAATAATGAAAGTTGGAAATCATTCTTCTGTTTGCTACACTCTCTTGTACAAATATATTTATCCTAAGAAGATACAACCAGTACACTGTTTGTAAATTATACATACTTAATGAAATAGTCATTACAGATCTCACATTTATTTACATTTGCATTTTTTTTAACTGTACTCTTCTGGATCCTAAATATCCAGTGCCAGCTGTCACCAGTGTCGCTGCGTTAACAGCGCTAAGTATCTGAATTTAATTTGTGTCAAATTTAATTTGCCTGTCTAGTTCATTTTCGGTAGTACTGTTTTAAGAGGTTTATTCCCGCGTACTTGTAGATTTCGTTTGTACTACTGTTTTAATAGTTTATTCTATCGTATTTGATAAATACCATTGTGTTTAGTCTTCGTCTTTGACCGGTGTATTTCAAAACAAGTCAGACACCGTTACTAAGCTCGTTATCAGTCAGTCCAGTGCCAGCTGCCACGAGTGCTGGACTCAGTTTTGTTGATTCGACAGTGTAGTTACCACTGACCACAGTTAAGTCAGCAGCCAGCCGCCTTCATTAGAGTACTAGGCTTCTTTAAAGTTGTTAATTGCTGTTAATTGTATCGATAGGATGGATAGGATGTGTGCCTGCTGTGTACGGACGCAGGAGGAGTTGGCCGCGGTTCGCGAACAGCTGAGCGTGCTGTTGGCTACGGTCAGCCGTCTTCAGGCTGCTGTCTTGGGGTGCAGCGATGGTGGGGAGTCTGGTGCGTCGAGTGGGACACCTCAGGTGTCTCACGCTACGCTCTCTGTCCCTGCTACCGAGGCACCTTCAGGTGTACCGGACGTCGTCGAGCCGCCTTCTCCGCAAGGGGAGTGGCGGGTTGTATGGCGTTCGCGTCGCTCGAGGCGGAAGGCCAATGTGGAGGCTAGACGTCCATCCGCGCCCGTTCGTCCTGTGAGTGAAAGTGTGGCCACTCCTTCAGCAGGGTCCGAGCAGGTGCACGGGGGGAGGGGATTATTAGTTATTGGGAGCTCCAATGTCAGGCACGTGATGGAGCCCCTTAGGCAGATAGCGTCCAGATCTGGAAGGAATTCCAACGTGCACTCGGTGTGTTTGCCGGGGGGCCTCATCCGAGATGTGGAGGCGGCCTTGCCGGCGGCTATCGAGGGTGCGGGGTGCAGTCGACTGCAAGTCGTAGCTCACGTCGGCACCAATGACGCTTGTCGCTTGGGTTCTGAGGACATCCTCAGGTCCTACGAGCGGCTGGCGGAATTGGTGAAGGCTGCTGCCTTCGCACGCGGGGTGCAAGCAGAGCTGTCGATTTGCAGCATTGTTCCCAGGGTTGATCGGGATCCTTTGGTTTGGAGCCGAGTGGAGGGTCTGAACCAGAGGCTTCGCCGACTCTGTGACAGTCATGGCTGCAGATTTCTGGATCTGCGTTATCGGGTGGGGAATTGTAGGGTGCCCCTAGATAGATCAGGGGTGCACTACACTAAGGAAGCGGCTACTCGGGTAGCAGAGTACTTGTGGAGTGCACATGGGGGTTTTTTAGGCTAGGCGCTAACTCTGATGAGCACTCGCCTGTCAGCATTCAAACAGCGAATTCAGGCCACGTTCGGAACAAAAATTCGAACATAAAAATATTAGCTGCGAACTTACAGAGTATTAGAAACAAAGTTCCCGAATTTGCAGCGCTGCATGGAAGTTATTGCGCTCAGATAGTTTTAGGCACCGAAAGCTGGCTAAATGATGATGTGGCAAGTTCAGAAATATTTAGCGAAGCGTGGAATGTATATCGGAAAGATAGATCTGATACAACTGGAGGAGGAGTGTTCATCGCTGTGGACAAAGATATTGTTTCTACTGAGATCGAGGTTGAAAGTAACTGTGAAGTTATCTGGGCACGCATAACAGGTCTAAAAGAAGTAAAATTAATAGTTGGGTGTTTTTACCGGCCCCCCAGTGCTGCTGTAGCAGTTTTAGAATCATTCAAGGAAAGTCTACACCAGGTAGTGCATAGGTATCCGGGCCATGTAATATTAGTCGGAGGTGACTTCAACCTTAAGGGTATAGATTGGGACCTCGCTAGTTACATTTCAGGCGGTACAGACAAGCAGTCTTGCGAGCTACTTTTGGACACATTCTCCGAAAACTGTCTTGAGCAGTTAAACCGGCAACCCACGCGCAATGGAAATATTCTAGACCTTATAGCCACAAACAGGCCTGACCTTATTAACGATGTCTGTGTAGAGACAGGAATTAGTGATCACGATATCGTCATAGCGTCGATGGTGACCAAAGTTCATAAACCAGTCAAGAAGGCTAGGAGCGTGTTTTTGTTGGGAAAAGCCGACAAGCAAATGTTACGATCGCACTTAGAAAATGAATGGGCATCGTTTAATTCTGGGACTATGGATGTAGAGGAATTGTGGACTAAATTTAAATGCATTGTTAATGAAGGGTTAGAGAAATATGTGCCAGTAAAGACGATTAAGGATGGAAAAGATCCACCGTGGTATAATAATAATGTTAGAAAGCTGCTGAGAAAGCAAAGGCTGTTGCACTCTCGATTAAAAAAAGAACACGCAAATGATGACAGGCAAAAGTTAGTAGAGATTCGTGCGTCTATAAAAAGATCGATGCATGAAGCATACAGCCATACCTTAGCAAAAGATCTTTCCGAGAACCCGAAAAAATTCTGGTCCTATGTAAAATCGATAAGCGGGTCAAAGCCCACTGTCCAGTCACTAGTTGATCATTCCGGGGCAGTAATAGAAGAAAGCAAACGGAAAGCTGAAGTTCTAAATTTAACCTTTAAGAAATCTTTCACGCAGGAGGACCGCACAAATATACCATCATTTGATCAACGTACTAATTCCGAAATGGGGGACATAGCAATAGGTATTTCCGGTGTAGAGAAGCAGCTGAGAGAGCTAAATACGAAAAAGTCTGCTGGTCCGGATGGTATACCAGTTCGGTTTTACAAAGACTATTCTGCGGCATTGGCCCCCTACTTAGCTTGCATTTATAGCGAATCTTTAATTCAGCGCAAAGTTCCTAGTGATTGGAAAAAAGCGCAGGTGACTCCCGTGTATAAGAAAAGAAAGAGAACTGACCCATACAATTACAGGCCAATATCGTTGACATCGGTTTCATGTAGAATTTTGGAGCATATTCTCAGTTCGAATATAGTAAATTTCCTTGAAACGAAAAAGCTTCTTTCCATGAATCAGCACGGGTTTAGGAAACATCGTTCATGTGAAACTCAGCTTGCCCTTTTCTCACATGACATCTTGCGAGCCATGGACGAAGGGCAACAGGCGGATTGTGTTTTTCTCGACTTCAAAAAGGCGTTCGACACGGTGCCACACTGTAGACTGCTAACGAAGATACGAGCTTATGGAATAGGTTCACAGATTTGTGACTGGCTGGAAGACTTCCTAAGTAATAGAACGCAGTACGTTGTTCTCGACGGCGAGTGTTCATCAGAGACGAGTGTATCGTCAGGCGTGCCCCAGGGGAGTGTGATAGGACCGCTATTGTTTTCTATCTATATAAATGATCTGATGGACAGAGTAAGTTGTAATTTGCGGCTGTTTGCTGATGATGCTGTGGTGTATGGGAGGGTGTCGTCTGTAACTGACTGTAATAGCATACAGGTTGACTTAGACAAAATTTCTAGTTGGTGCGAAGAATGGCAGCTAGCTCTCAATGTAGAAAAATGTAAGGTGATGCGCATGAGTAGAAAAAACAGTCCTATAATGTTCGAATACAGCATCAGTAGTGAGCTTCTTGATGTGGTCGCGTCGTTCAAATATCTAGGCGTAACATTGCAGAGCGATATGAAATGGAACGAGCATGTAAGGACAGTTGTGAGTAAGGCAGACAGCCGACTTCGGTTTATTGGGAGAATTTTGGGAAGATGTACTTCACCTGTAAAGGAGATCGCGTATAAAACGCTTGTACGACCACGTCTTGAGTATTGCTCAAGTATTTGGGACCCGCAGCAGATCGGTTTGAAGGAAGACATAGAGGCGGTTCAGAGGCGAGCAGCTAGATTTGTTACCGGTAGGTTCGACCAATGCGCGAGTGTCACGGAAATGCTCCGGCAACTCAATTGGGGATCGCTGGAAGAAAGACGACGTTCTTTTCGTGAATTTCTGTCAAGTAAATTTAGAGGGCCGGAATTTGAAGCTGAGTGTAGTACGATCTTGCTGCCGCCTACTTACATTTCGCGTAAAGATCACAAAGACAAGATAAGAGAAATTAGGGCTCGTTCGGAGGCATATAGGCATTCTTTTTTTCCTCGTTCAATTTGGGAGTGGAATAGGAAAGGAAATGCCTAGTAGTGGTACAGTGTACCCTCCGCCACGCACCTTACGGTGAATTGCGGAGTATGTATGTAGATGTAGATGTAGATGTATCCTATCACTGTAGACCGACAATGCCCTACCCCAAATCTCAATACAATTAATTTTTGGACAGGGTGAGTTATTATAGTTGTGTGATATTTCAATAAGTAAATGTCAAAATTATTCTTTTTTTAGGTGTTATTATATGGATGAATCAACAAGTTAGTTACACTTCCAAGTTATGGCCATTTATTGAACAACATACACTTACAGGACATGGTTATGATAACAGACAATGTAAGTTTCCTTTTCCAGACAGGCTCCACAAAACTCTAAACATTCCTCAGAACAGGCAACCAGCTTTTTGATTCCAGAAATGTAGAAATCACCTCCAGCATGTAAAATTTTTGTCATAAGGCATGACAAAAAACTCTCCTTTATACTATCAAATTATTCGCCTGTCACGTGAGGAAATTAAATGACAAGTGATGGGGAAAATTGTGCACTATTGTGATTTTGTTGCATTATAATTCTGAACCACACACTGGCTGCCAAATGTGAGAACTGCTGCTGTCATTTATGGCAACATTCTCTTACAATCCAGACTTAACACCATGTACTGTAATTATCATGCATTCAGCAAGATGTAAAAGGATTTTGGTGGACTAAGACTGTGAAATGATAAGAAGGTGAAAGCAGCTGTATCTAGGCCATTATATAGCAGTGGAAGTGATTTCTGCTCATCCTAAAGTTGGTTGCCTGTTGTGATAAATATTTACAGTTTCTTAGGGCTTACGAAAAAGTGAACTTACATTATTTGTTGTCATAGCCATGTAGCCTATATGTAAGTGGTTTAATAAATGGCCTTAACTTGGAAGTGTAACTTACTTTTTGATTAACCTTCCTTCACAATACTTACGAAGTTATATTAATCTTGTTTACCACAAAGATTTTAAAAGTGAGAAGCTGAGGTACATTATTTTAAATCTTGACACAAAATGTTTGTATGGCATTATAGATTTTTTAAGTGCCAAGCAGATACAAAATTGTAGTATATCAATACACAGCACAATTGTATTGTGGAATTGTTAATTATGTATGAAGAATTACAGACCTGAAGATGACAACAAAGTTTTGTCCATCCAATTAAATTTAACAATTGACAATCAAGGTTGTGATGTCAATAATAATAATAATGATAGGTTGCACCTCATCATAAAGACAATTGCTGCATCACAGTCAAATAGAGAAGGCAGTCACATTCACACAACTTAGAGTTTTGGCCACAGTGTGTGACTGTAATTATTGTTTCTACTTGTCTGTCTGTGCCTGCCTCAGTGATGATCTTTATGGTGAGGTGCAACGTATCCTCATTATTATTGATAAACAACCAAATTTCCCAGATAAGTCACTGTGTGTCTGTGATAAATTTCTGCCCATTGTTCACCCAGGAAAATCTTCCTGAACAGTGTGCTTGAGTCACCATATGAAACTCTATGCAGATGTACTTTTCCCTTTACAGATAAATCTGATTGTTAAGGATTCTTTATTGCTGCCATTTGACTATTACAGCAACACAGCTAATTGTCATAGGACTAATATCCACTTGACAAAAGATAGTTGGATTTGAAAATAAATTGACAATAGTTGTTTACTATTTCCTATCCTTGTTATGTAGTTACTGAGGGCAACAAAACAAAACTACACACCAGTAAATCTGGATACTCTGAATAAATGTTACTCATTATTAAATATCCACTTACAATGTTGTCACACTAACATATTCCTACAAACTGTAATAACTACTCTCTCTCAAACTAACTGGTGAACCTTAAAACATTTTTGTTACCTATTTTACACTGTCAGACCCCCTTCCTTGAAGTTCTCATTAAAAGTGTAGTCTCAAACATTACTCTTTTTTATTATTATTTTATGCTGCAAGTAATGCAAAACTAATTTATATTAATCTAGGTACATCCATTCACTTTATGTCTGTTGTATACAATGGTCTGCTCTGCATAACAGTCTATAAAAAATAGATTTTTCAATTCCATATATAAAGACATGATATTCTCATACTTTGACTAATGAAAACTGAAATGTATTTTGATCTTTGCTCTAGTGCTGTAAAGAACAGACACTAATGGTTGACATTAACAGTGATAAATTTATGAATTTGAAACATCAAAGTATCTTGGCTGTTTCAGGGCATTAAATTTAAGCTGAAATGTTTAGATAACCCTAATTGATAAACTCGGTCCCCCGCCCCATCCAGTAATTTCTGTAACTGTGACTAGTTATTTGACATTTGTGTATAATAGAAACAAGTAACTTGGAAAAAGCCCATAGAAAATATTGGAAATCCCACTCATTGGACAGTCCGTGCTCACATTACACACATTTGAGAAATAAGATGTGCAAATAACATGATACTGGACCTCCTTGTAGGACCACCTTGTGCAATACAGTGTTGATAGGTGCAGCCCATTTGTCACCTTGGGCCACTCCTGAAGCTCTACATTTATTAATTTGGCAGAATGCTGCAGACAGAGATTGTCATCTCTCTCAAGGAGTGATATAATCTTCACATTAGTGTGAAATACATTCTCAGTAGTGTGCAATATGTCATTACAAAATCATAATTAAGATCACAGTTTTCATTGTCTCCCCCCCAATCCCACCTCTTTCAAATTTTCACTAAATAATTTTCTTCACCAGAAAAACTAAATCAAAGATGACGTCTCTAAGCTCTAAAATTTGCTGAAGAATACTAGTTGCTTAGTGTTCATCTGCACTGTTCGGCAATTGTTCTGACTTTCCCTTCCCATTCTCCCTCAACTGCTATAAGCACAAGGACAACCTTGGTCTTTTTAATCACCTGACTACTACTGGCACAAATTTATAAATTTATATTTTCCCCTGTATTGTCAGTTTGTTCTTGAACTAATGGGAATAAGGATAATGAATTCATCAAATGTACAATTAAGGCTACCAATTTTCTGGTAGTAAATAAAACATCTAAAGGGAGAAATTAACAGCTACTAGATAAGCAGGAAATTAGTGCCTCTGAAATTATTGTAGCACTACAAAAGGTGTATATGTCCTAGCTAGCATCAAAGATGTAAAATATTATAACTAGCTTCATGTCTTATCTGGTAACTTAAAAAAATTAGATATATATTCATTGTTTTTAGTTAACCATAATACTCCAGTGCACCAGTGCAGTCAGCTCTTGAGAGGTGGGGAAGGTGGTTTGGGAAAATGGGGTGCATCTATAATATCAAGTATCAGTGGGTGGGAGATGCATGTATCCTAAAATTCAGTGGTGTGTAAGGTCATACTCTATTATATGAGAAAATTACATTATGCCATGTGTCATGTCACATGACTTGTCAACATATATCAAGTTACTTCATTCAATACAATGCTTAATATTACATGAAAATGGTGTGCCATATAACATGACACCTCCCTTCTATCCTCTCCTGCCCCTTTCCTTCATTGTACTCGTGCTGTATCTGACATTCCCGCCTATCAGAGCCTTTACAATCCATCACACAATGAAGCACTTCCCATCCCCATCCATACCCGGCATCCTTTCCCCTCCTCACTCACTGTTAAGATGCCAGTATCTGTGGAGTGGTCAGAACTGTTGGTCATATCTGTATAGTTGTCTGAGAGATTGTGTGAATGTATGTGTTTCTTTTTCTGAAGCAGGCCATGGCCAAAAATTTAGTTGTGTGAATGTGATTTTCGGTTTTATGTGCCTGCCAGCAGCTCAACAAGTATCTTCATGGTGAGTTATCTGTCCTTCATTATTGACACTTCAAGAAAAACAGTTTTTTAGCACATAAAATCCAAATTATGCAAAATTATAAAAAAATAGTGTCATTAGCACTGATCTGAGCAGAAATTTCACCCTATTTGACATCTTTTAGAAAAGCAGTTAACCAATTTGCCTGGGTATTTGCCCCTGTACATTACTCAGACTTCGCTTATATATTATAACATACCTGCAGTATGGTAGATGCTCTCATAGCTACACAAATGGTCACTAGTCCGGACTAAATTTAAAAAAAAATTCACTCTATGTCTGTAGCTCCAATAGGAACAGAACACCAAGGTCCCTAAACTGTTAGTCTATCCGGAACTTTTTCAAACATTTTTTTACTGTATGGTTTACACTTCTTACCAGTTCCCATAGTAAAACCATTTAAAAATGTGTATGATTTGTAATCTAACAGGGATGTGATTTTTTTAATAGGTGCTGGATGATATAAAGGCTGGTTTACAATATGTTTTCCAAACAAAAAATGAGATGACTTTTGCAATGTGTGGATCAGGTACTTTGGGAATGGAAGCATCTTTAGTGAATCTGTATGAACCAGGAGATACAATTCTTGTTGCCTGTAATGGTATATGGAGTGAAAGAGCTGCAGAAATTGCTGAAAGACTTGGTAAGAACAAAAAAGTATTTATATTTTATAAAATACATCTAAAATGTTCCTTTAATATTGCCTTTTTTTATACTGAACCATTATTGTTAAATTAAACCCTCTGATTTATTCTTTCAATATAGACATAAAAGTTCTGCTTTCTATTCCTCTAATTTCTGAGAAATTGTTCACAGATGTAAAAACTAAAGCATATATTCAGTATTCTCTGCTGCATCATAACTAGATAGATGAGTGCTGATATTTACCACTTGTCATAATTACCAGTGTTGCTTTCTGTATTTCTTTATTTGGTAAAAAGTTTCTTTTTAGCTCGACTGGGTTCTTCGTGTGATTAAAACAGACACTGGGGACTGGGAGTCATGTGAGAGTGCCATATACGAGGCACGTCCAGAAAGTAAGTTCCGTTTCAATTTATCTCCGCTGCAGTGCTGCGACTGCAGTTCCGCACATACACTTTAGATGATGTGTATCAAGGAGAAAAACGTGCACCATTTGGAGATCGTTGTCAGTTACATATGCTTTGTTGTGTGTGTTTGAAATGTCGGCATTGATTGAAAATACCGCCACCTGTGAAATCAGGTCGGTGATTCGGTTTCTGAATGCAAGAAAAGTGAAACCAAGTGAAATTTATCGACAAATTTGTGATGTTTATGGACTAAATGCGATGAGTGATTCGATGGTGAGAAGGTGGGTCCAGCAGTTCAATGGCGAGCATAGTGATGTGCTCAATGAAGAACTAAGTGGGCGTCCACCTTTGGTTACAGTAGAACTGGTTCACGCGATTGATGACAAGATCCAGGACATCTCAAGTCTCTTCTTGGCGGTCATCACTTCACCAATGACGACGAGCTGAAAGAAACTGTTTCCAACTGGTTGAAGACACAGGAGGCAGATTTCTGTGAAGAAGGTACACAAAACCTAGTGCCACACTATGACAAATGCCTGCAAAATTTCGGCAGTTATGTGGAAAAGTAGTTTAAGAGTTGTAGAACTTTGTGCAATAAAAATTTCTTCTGTATCTGTGTACAGTTTCATTTTATTACCAAACGGAACTTACTTTCTGGGCGCGCCTCATACATGCTACCTTTTGAAAGAATTGCTCTCCCAAACCATAACTGTTTGCTCCACCTTGTTGGACAGCAGTCTTACATTTCCTTGGACAGTTGCTCTCCTGAACAGAAGTGCAGTTGCCTGAAGATGGCCTAAGAAGCTGAAAGCTATCTCACAACAAAATAGATATTATTGTGGAAAAATATTGTTAAAAACGAGATAGAATGGCTGGCCAGTACTTACCATTGTGCTGTACCGCCGATAGTAACACAAATGAAGAATCAGAAAAAAGGGGACAAAAAGGACAAGCTTTTGGAACACAGTCCCTTCATCAGGTGGGAGAGAAGGGAAGAAGAAAGGATGGGAACAGAAGGGAAAGGTAGTTCACGACCTAGGTCATGAAGGTGGTGTTTCAGGAGTGTGGACGTCAGAGATACTGCATGTATGTACTGAGCCAAGCCAGAGAGGATAAATATAACCAAAGAGGAAATATCAAGTAGTAAAGAGAAGAGATGATGAGTGAAATGAATGATGCTGAGGGGTGTAGGAGGGGTAGGGGGGAGGGGTGTCTAAAACATTTTCCATTAACAGGGAAATATGGATGGACACACACACACACACACACACACACACACACACACACACGGAGAGAATGACAGCGAGAGGGTGGGAGAGAGAGAGAGAGAGAGAGAGAGAGAGAGAGAGAGAGAGAGAGAGAGGTAAGGAACGGATAATGTATAGGTGAGCTGAGGATGGAGGAAGGGGAGGGGTTAGCGTAGATTTAGGCCAGGGGGGTGGTGGGAGGAGAGGATATGTTGGAGGGCAAGTTCCCACCTCCGTAGCTCTGAGGGACTGGTGTTTGTTGGTACTATCCAAATGGCGCGTGTGGTGTAACACGTGCCCAGGTCCCTGGAGTTATGCTGGAGGGCATGTTCTGCCACAGGAAATTGGGTGTCCCCCAGGCGAACAGTCCATCTGTGCCCATTCATCCGCTCAGCCAATTTGTTAGTAGTCATACCAACATAAAAGGCTGAACAGTGGACACATGTCAGCTGGTATATGACATGTGTTGTCTCACATGTGGCCCTGCCTTGAATCGGGTAGGTTTTCCTGTGGTGGGGCTGGAGTATGTGGTAGTGGGAGGAAGCATTGGACAGGTTTTGCAGCGGGATCGGTTGCAGGGGTAGGAACCATTAGGTAGGGAGGGTGGTTTTGGGATGTTGTAAGGTTGGACAAGGATGTTGCGGAGGTTGGGAGGATGGCGGAAGGCTACTCTGGGTGGTGTGGGAAGAACAGTAACAGTTTGGAGTGATGGTCTCATCTCAGGGCATGACTTGAGAAAGTCATAGCCCTGTTTGAGGAATTTGTTGAGGCATTCCAGGCCAGGATGGTACTGGGTGACTAAGGGGGTGCTTCTGGGTGGTCTGGGTTTAGGAACATTGTTTTTGGAGGGAGAGAAGATGCAATGTTGAAGCATTTGGAACATGCGCCACTGCTTAGCCCACTTTCCATGAAATTTCCGTCGGCATACTGTAAATGCTACCATAAAGTCATGTAGAAGGTAGGCAAGCATATTTAATTAATCAGTAGTGCTGCAAAGAAGCTGAATAGTTCGCAATAATTGAAGGTCATATATCAGGCACAACATGACTTTTATTATTACATTTTATATGATGAGGAATTCATTTATTTATTTTTAATCATTGGAGAATGCACTCATAGACAGCCAACATAATGCCATGAAATAGTAACATTTTATGTACATGATTTAGTGCTGAGATGTTGATATGTAATGGAGAGACTTTTACAAGTTTTGCAAAGACAAAATAAGAAGCCTAAAAGTTTTTTGTAATTTAGATAGTTTTTAAAACTGTACAAATGGATTAAATAGGGCTAATTCTTTAGTTTGTGCATTTTGCCAGTTTGCTTGACATCACTGGTGCTTGCAGTGTTGCCATATTTGATAATGTTTTGGTCACGTGCCTGCCATGCCTACTTCAACCTTCCAGTGACTGGGTCCCAAGCTATGCTTAGCTGCAAACTGCCATCTTTTTTAAGAGTTTTTCCACATATTTTAATTTCAATCACCTTTTTCATTATGATATCCCAGAAAGTATTTATTCTTCTAATGATGGATGTCTCATCAAACGTAATGTGATGTTTGTTTTCCAATGCTCCACAATTGCTGATTTCTTGGGATAATATACGTGAAAACATTGTTTGTGCCCAACACATCATTGTTCAATAGTACACACTGTCACCCCAATATAAAACTGTCCACATCCTTCCAGTATCTTATATACACTTGGCATTCTAAGATGTACCTAATCTTTCACAGAATAATCCACAACAGTGACATCGAATAACTGGGTGAGCAGATGTATAGAACCTTTGATGTGTAAAGACGTGTGAATAATAATACCACATCAAGGAAGCTGTGCAGCAATTTAAGGATGGCAGTAGCAATGATTCGACAGTCACCACTTGACAATGGCTGAGGAGATCTCAACTGAAAGCTCAAGCATTTCAAACGAACTGATGGGGCAGAAATCATGATAGAATTTTATCAATTCAAAAATTATTAGAAATGAATAATGTTGTAAGTCTTGTCATTGAATGCTGCGCTGCCTTGCCCCTCCTAATGAGGGGTGTTGCTTAACCTATACCTAACCTTCTCAAGGCTACGCTACAGATAACCTTTTTAAAAGTGAAATCTCTGGTTCAGAAACATTCGCTTATCCCATACATATCATTTCAGAATGCATCAATTCGATATATATCATTTATAGGTTGAAGCCTCACTATGCAGCACATGTGCGATTTACCCTGATGATATTTACATCATGGAGGAAAGATTTACGAAAAGAGTTTTGTGAAAAAAAATTTAAAAACATATACGCTTTTCAAGCTTTATCAATTTACTGAGTGGATAAAAACTATATGCCATAAATTAGGAATAGAAGTAATTATTTATAATGCAGCTAGATTTCACAATGTGGCTTATCAAAAATAATTTCTCAATACATACTGAGTAGCATTGAAATGATTAGAGCATATTTGCAGCTTCCTTCAAAATGCTTTATCTTCTGTTCTCAGTCAATTTCGTGTGTTATAACCCGCATAATATGTACATCGACCAAATTAAAAATTGTCTTGGTGAAAGAAATTACTTTTTTTTAAACTTTGCAGTGTGAAAAAAAACACGCTTCTTCACAATCAGATACAACGTAGCATCACACGCACAAAGTTCAAAAGCGGACCACAAACACTGCAACAAAGGGTGAAATCCTGGTGTACCAGTCACAAAAACTGATTATGGCAGTTTCTAATGGCATTTTTTGGAACTTCCTGAAGCTTTGCCTCCGAATCTTAAGTAGCAGGCATATTATATAATAGATGGAGATTACCCACCAGGCAAAGGAGCACAGGTGGTGATAGTAGCACAAATAAATAAAACACACATACATACACACACACACACACACACACACACACACACACACACACACACACACACACACACAAATGCAAGCTTTCGCAACCCAGTTGCTTCTTCAGGCAGAAGGGAAGGAGAGGGAAAAGGAAATGATGAGGGTTTTAAGGGAGGGGGTAAGGAGCCATTCCAATCCCGGGAGAGGAAAGACTTACCTTGGGGGAAGAAAAGGAAGGTAAACAAATACACACCCACCCACACATTTACCCAGATGAAAACACACCTAGGCAGACATACTGTATAATATTCGTAACAGGCATATTTTTAGATCCCAAAAACTGGTAAAAAAGTGCGACATGCATTCGGGAAAATACGGTAACTTGGGGGTTATCTTATAGATTACAAAATCTATTATTATCTTATAAATTACAAAATTTTAATGAAAAGTTGTACCTCGTCTTATCTGGGGAAATATATGGTAGTTCAGGAGATATAATATGATAAACAATATGAGGCATAAAAAGCTGTCTCATCATGTGATGCGATGTTATTCATGCACTATATGAGAATTTAAACACAATTACAACTCTTTATGGTACTTTTTATCACTACCAAACACATAAAAATGATGAAGTGAAAAAACATTTCTCACTTACTACATTTTTTTGATTTTCTTCCAGTAAAACTATGACATTCAGTATGACTTCACATTTTATAACTTCTACACTACTATTGTATTCATGGAAAATGTTACAAACAGTATACATACATACAACTGAATGTATGTTTATAAATTATATCACAGTATGACTGATAGTTCATAAAATGTAAGGACATACATAATTAGGTTTATGGAAAAGCACCCCACCACACATCAGGTTTTAATCTATTACTTCTTTATGAATAACTTCATTCCCAACAGATTACAGACATACAGCATTTATACCAATGAGTATATAACTGCAAAATTATATTGTTGTACAACACATAAAGCAATAGTATGACATCATAAACACTCCTGAGTGGCTTTGACATCTCCATGTTTCTCGCATAGACAATTTTATGTCACATTGGTCAAGAGTGGGCTAACCAAAGAATTATCTCCTGGGCAAGTTACAATAAATATTGTTCATAGTCAAGTTTTGAACTAAATGCATGTTACAAAGCATTTGTATTTCAAATACTATTTTTCTTTCTTTGCATTCTGCACTAATTACTGTGTACATTGTGGATATTTCTTTGTTTCATTGTTTTCTATCCTGAAATTTGGATTTTTGTTTCTAATATAAGACTGGAAAAATATACCCATACCTGGGCAATGTCTGGTTTCACTGCTTGTATTTCATAAATGAAAATTCAGCTCTCTAATAATTTCTTTTACCGCTACCATTTTAAGAAAAATGCACAAGAGTTTTTGATTTTCATCATAAAACATAAATTATTACAGTCTTTATAAAGTGCAATAAAATCTACTAGAAATATTGAAACAAAACTTAAATAATACTAAAAATAAATGATATGTAATTTACATTTAAATTTTCAACCACATTTCACAAAGGGGTCTCCAGAGACCACATTTTATAGCAAACATTATAGAAAAATCACATCATGAGTTAAGGATGAAAAACTGTTTTTAACTTTTCCAGGATACAAATAAATGATATTAGCCTCCCAAATCAAATGAAAACTTAGTTTGTAGTACATAATAAAAACAACTGCTGCATATGCTATGGGATGACCAGTGGCTTATTTTATACTACAATATGTAGCACCTACATATTGTTGCATTGAAATGGAAGCAGGCTTGACTTTGAAGGCAACTAAACCACATCAATTATACTGAAAGCACGTTTATTACGAACTTAACATACACGCAGCACTGACTGCCTTTCGCGCAGAGTGCTCTGCTATTTATACACAGGCAGAATGTACCAGGAATTAGAAGAATAGTTAACGTAAGAAACAAGTAGAATTTACAAGTGAACATAAGAAACATATAGAACATCCTAGAATTGTTAATTACAGAGAAATAAATTTTTGCTGGTGGTCGGGATTGAACCGGCGTCCTTCAGCACCGCAGTCTCTGACGCTATCCTCTGCGCCACGCCGGCAGTCGGTTTACGTGGTGTCTCACGGCATTGCTCCCTCTCCTGGAAAAACAGCAACTCGCTGTTATGTTCTCTGTGGAGCCAGCTGCAATGTCCTGGATCTTGACCTTGTCATGGGTCCTCTGTATGGCAGTTCTAGAGAATCTTTCCCTTCTCCACCATTATCAATGACAGATGTTCCTGTTGTGGCTTCATCAGGAACATTACCGTCCTTAGAGTCCTTGAACAAGAAGCCAAGGTCGCCTACCTGCTCTTCTGGATCGTAGTAAGGCTACATGCGCAGGACGTGAACAATGTCTCTTCGTTTTGTCATTTCGACGACGGCTCATAATCCTCAACTTCGTATGTGAAGTCTGACAGGCGGCGTATGACACGATACAGACCAAAGTATCACTTTAATAACTTTTCTGACAGTTCAACCTTACGTGTAGGGGTAAAAATCCATACCTGATCTCCTGGGCTGTACACAACAGGTCGGTGCCTGTCATTATTCCGCTGACAGTCCTTCTCCTGGGTGTCCAGTGTCCGTATGCGAGCCAGCTGTCTTGCTTCTTCAACCCTGGTGATTAGCTGTTTAACATAATCATCCTGAGTGTCATCCGGTTGGAATGTGAACAGCATATCCATTGTCATCTCATCTTCATGGCCTTGGAGCAGGAAAAACAGCGTGAAGCCTGTGGCGTCTTGTCTTGCAGTATTGTAAGCAAGAGTCATGACTGGCAGAATTGTATCCCATCCATCTGCTCAACATCAGTGTACATCGATAGCATATCGGCTAACGTCTTGTTAAAACTTTCCGTAAGACCATTTGTCTGAGAATGGTATGCAGTTGTCATTCTGTGGATAATGTCGCACCATGACATTACCTCTGATACTAGTGTTGACTAGAATACTTTTCCACAATCAGATATCATGACACTTGGTGCTCCATGCTTCAAAATTATGTCTTCTACAAGGAATTTTGCGATCTCTGGAGCTTCTGCAGTCGGCACAGGTTTGGTGACAGCATAGCGTGTGAGACAGTCAGTGCAGACTATTACCCATCGGTTACCGGTTCTTGACTTCGGGAACCTCCCTAAAAGATTGATCCCAACTCGGTGGATGGAGCTGCTGATGGCAGAATTGGTACGAGATGCCCTGGAGGTAATTTCGGCTCGTGCTTCCATCACTGGCACTCTTTACAGTGACTCTCACAGTGCTTGACAGATCGGTAGAGACCTTTCCAGTAATAACTGCGTCTGATTCTGTCTAGGGTCTTCACGAATCCCAGATGACTGGATATCGGAGCATCATGGAAATATTTGAGAATAGCTGGCTGGAGATGAGCTGGAATGACCAGTAGCCATTTGGGGCCCAGTGGATTGTAGTTACTCTTATACAATGTTCTGTTTATAAGTTGGAACTCTCCATTGGTCGGTTCTCCTTTCTCCAAGGCCTCTATCGTTTTTAATAGTGCTGGATCTTCCCCCTGTTGTGTTTCACTTATGGATTCCTTGAAAGCCAGTCGGCATCCTTGTGTTTGCGCCCATTCTTGAATACCACTGTGACATCCTACTCTTGGAGTCTCTGTGCCCATCTTGCTAGTCGTCCTGATGGATCCTTCTAGCTAGTCAGCCAACAAAAAGAATGGTGGTCTGTCACGATGGTGAATGGTTTGCTGAATAAATATGGCTGGAACTTGTTGATAGCCCAGATAACTGTGAGACATTCTTCCTCAGTTGTAGAGTAGTTTATCTCGGACTTTGAGAGTACTCTTGATGCATAGGCTATCACTTTTTCAGCACCTTCCTGAACTTGTACAAGCACTGCACCAATCCCATAACCACTGGCGTCTGTGTGAAGTTCCGTTTCTGCATTCTCGTCGTACAGGCTAGCACTGGTGCGGAAGTTGGAGCCTCTTTAAGTGCCCAGAAAGCTCTTTCTTTTGCCTCATCTCAGTAAAACTTGGCGTCTGCCTCCAGAAGTTCTTGTAATGGACGTGCCTTGTTACAAAATCCTATTATGAAATGTCGGTAGTATGAGCAGTCTGAGAAAACTTCTCACATCACGAATGTGCTGAGGAGTTGGAAATTCTGTGACTGCCCTTACTTTATCAGTATGGACACCATCCCCATTTACTAGGTGCCCCAGGATTTTTATCTCTTTGACGACGAAGAGGCACTTCTTTGGATTGAGGCGGAGTCCTGCAGCCTGAACACACTTCAACAAAGTTGACAGGCGACTCAGATGTTCTTCAAATGTTTTCGAGAAAACAACAATGTCATCCAAATAGCAGAGACATGTCGTCCACTTAAGGTGTCGAAGCAAGTTGTCCATCATGCATTCAAATGTGGCCAGAGCATTACATAATCCAAATGACATTACTTTGAATTCATAGAGGCTGTCAGGTGTAATAAAAGCCGTCTTCTCCCTGTCAGTTTCGTCAACCTCGATTTGCCAGTAACCTGTTTGCATGTCCATAGTGGAGAAGTATGTAGCCCCTTTCAAGCAGTCTAAGGTGTTTCCAATGCACGGAAGTGGGTAGATATCTTTCTTTGTGATTTTGTTCAGCCACCAATAGTGGACACAAAATCGCCACATGCCATCCTTCATCTTTACAAGGACCACCGGAGACGACCAAGGGCTCTCCGAAGGTTGAATAATGTCATCGTGCAACATCTTCTCCACTTCCTCCCGCATTATCCGTCTCTCAGCTGGCGACCCTTTATACGAATGCTGGCTAATTCGTAAATAATCCCCAGTATTTATACAGTGCCTTATCGGCGGTAATTATCTGACAATACAGAGAAAGAAGCTCCTGAATCAACAAGTGCCCGGTCAGGTTGGCCATCGATTATGACGTCGATGAGATATCCCGACATCTTAGTGACTGTCATCCATGGATGATTTTCATCTCCAGTGGCCTCACCTCCCTAGATGGTCGCCTCGCTAAGTTTTCTTGGGCACGGTGGCTAGAGGAGTGGCTGGTACCTCTGTACGGTGACGATGCATGGTTGCGCCGCTTCGGGGAACGACCTCGTTAGGATACGGCGATGGGCTTCTTCCCATAAATTGACTGATCTCATCAGCAGGTGATTGCCTGGGATAGAACTGCTCTAATGGCTGACGTCTTGCGGTAAAATAATCATCAAATACTTGCCTTCTCTCTCTGCAGTAGTGCACGACATGTCCAGGGCGCCCACAGTGGAAGCACAGTGGTGTGTTGTCTTCTGTCCTTCAGATGTCTGTTCTTCTGTGGGGTGTGATTGTTGCCAGGGGAGTTGGTTGTGGTCACGTCGGCTGGTTCATAGGCTGCCGTTTGGTGGCTGCAGCATAAGTCTTAACAGGGTGACGCCATTCTTCACGTCGGGTGTGACTGGTGGGGCAGACAGGAGCTAATATCTGAAATACCTCTTCCTCAAAGGTGTCGGCTCCCTCGTGACTTACAGGGCTTACATCCCTGGCCATAATCTGATGCTTGCTCGATCTAATAGTCCCGGCTGCCATGCACTGTTGTAATTCTTCTCTCACAATTTGTCGTATCAGGGAAGCGAAGTCATGCTGGTCTTCCACAACAGCCATAGGAACTACATTGGGGAGTCATTCATACTTCTTTCATCCATTCATTCAGCTTGTCTTCATTGTTCTCAGATCATTGCTGGGCTGTTCCGTCCAGGAAGAAATAAATGTTGGCCAAACACATTGTATGATCCCATCTGTTATACTTGGCGACTCGGTCGAACCCTTTTAGCCATTTGTTGGGGTCATGTCCAGCGTCTCCAGAGAACACCGACTGGTGTTTGATGTGCAGCTGGCTTACTGCTGGTTTCATGTCCATTGTTCTTCTGATGATATGGACTTTCAGAAGGATGTACTCGATATATCCCTTGTATTCTGGTTCCAGTCTGTGTAAGCGGCGGCTTTTACGTTGCCTAATTGGAGCCATGGTGATGCAATTGTTGCACAGGATATCCGGCACCTCCACCAAACAGTGTCGCATTGAAATGGAAGCAGGCTTGACTTTGAAGGCAACTAAACATAGCAATTATACTGAAAGCACGTTTATTACGAACTCCACATACACGCAGCACTGACTGCCTCTCACGCAGATTGCTCTGCTATTTATACACAGACATAATGTACCAGAAATTAGAAGAATAGCTAACATAAGAAACAAGTAGAATTTACAAGTGAACATAAGAAATATGTTCTGGAATTGTTAATTACAAAGTAATAAATTTTTGCCGGTGGTCGGGATTGAACCGGCGACCTTCAGCTCTGCGGTTTGTGACGCTACTCCCTGAGCCACGCCAGCAGGCGGTTTACATAGTGTCTCGTGGCAATATTCAGTCATTCTGCTAGTAATTGTCATAATTATCAGTTTGGGTAGCATTAAGCAGAATCTACTTTTAGTATACTTTAAAGAAGTACTGTGCATTGGTTGGTTCTGCCTGCTAATGTGAATGTTTACTTACTCCTCAGCCTTGACCTCTCTACTGTATGGTTGGATTACATAATACAATGTGTAAATTAATGAAAGTGAATTACTTAATGAAGGCTAGCATCTTTACTCAGGTATATTATTATGCTGATTGTCGCACAGTACTTTGACTGCAAATATCTACATTTTGTATGTAGTTTATTAAATACTTTATTGAGTGGTTGTACTTTGTTTTATTGGTACCGGTACAGTATTGCTCAGCCATTTATGTACCTTCAGCAGTTGATCATTTGATTATTTCTAACTCAACATATTTTCTAGACTTTAATTTTTACTTTCATTAAACTTATTTAAACTTAATGTTAAATGGAAAAAATACTGTACTTTTTTTAAAAAAAAAATCATTTATTAAAGTTTTTTATTGACTACATTTTACAGGAGCATCAGTACATAGAATAGAAACAACTCATGGAAAGACATTCACTTTAAAGGAGATTGAAGAAGGATTAAAAAAGTATAAACCTCAGATATTTTTTATAGTACAGGCTGAGAGTACAACTGGAGTTACTCAGGATGTACAGCATATTGGACCACTGTGTCATAAGTATGGAATTTGGACTTACTTTCTTTTAATATGGGAAATGAAACACATTGCAGTACAAACTAAGAAAAGTACAATACTTCTTTATTTTTACTATTATATTGATCATTATTACTACCATACAGTAGTTAGCAGTCCCATTGCTGGCTGTAGCTGTTATGACAGTATTTCATTGATTTTTTTTTTTATTTTTAAGGCAAAAGCAGATAAGGCATTAACATTTTGAATTAAAATATAACAAAGTGCAAAAAACCAACTTTGCTACATCTTCTATGTCTGCATCTACATACATACTTTGCAAGACACTACACAGTGAATGGCAGAGGATGCATGGTACCACTACTAGTCATTATATGCCCCTTTATAACCCTTATTTCTCATTTCTTGTGGTCTTTAAGTGAAATATAAATTTGTTTCAGATGTATCATTTATCAATCAGTTTCAAATGCTGACCCTCCAAATTTCCTCGATAGTGTTTCTTTGAGAGAACATTGCCTCCACTACAAGGATTCCCATTTGAGTTCCCAAAACATTTCTGCAACAGTATCAGTTACAAACCTAGCACCCTATAATATTTGAATCACTCCTATGTCTTCCGTCAGCCAATCTTGTAGAAATCCCCCACATTCCAGTACTGGACAAGTGGATGCATTAGTGTTCTATAGATAGTTTCCTTTACAAATAAACCAAATCTGCCCAAAATTCTCCCAAAGCACCAAATTCTACCATATACCTTCCCCACTATGTAAAAGAGACTAACTTTGCTACAATTTCCATATGTGGAGATCACTTGGTACCTCTATAGGTGTTCTTTCCTGTTCCACCCATATAGAGTGAGGGAAACTAATGCTTACATGCCTCTTTATGGGTCCTAATTTCTCTTATCTTTATGGTTGTTTTGTGAAATGTAAGTTGGCAGCAGAAGTAACATTCAGCAATTAGTTGAATTCAACAGTCAGAAATGCTCATTCCATTTCATATTGGGTGGCAACATTACACCTAAATACTTAATCTATGTGACTTTTTCAAACATCTCAATACCAAAACAGTTTTTAAAATTTTATCAGATCACTCAAATGTTTCTCTACATTGGATGCCTATTACTGTGTCATTCATTTGGGATTCTGTGTTATGGTATGGTATGGTATGTTTGTATGATCCTCCTGTGTGAATGACTTCTTAAGTGTGAAATTTAAAACTTCAACTTTCCTTCCGCTGTCTTCTGTGCCATCCCAGACTGATCAACAACTGACAGAGTAGAGCTCTTCAGCTCATTTTTTTTTTTTTTTTTTTTTTTATTTTACATAGGAACAGGATTTTTACAGGTTGTTGGCAAGATCTTTTACTAATATATGACAATGGTAATTCATGCATCAATTTTTTACATATGCAAAAATGTCTGTAACTTTTCCCTGTGTTCATTTACTTATTTTGTTTAAACTGAGAGTGAACTGTCTTTTTTTCTGCAGCATTCTCAATTGTTATTATAGTTGTTTTACTTTGTTTTCCATACATACATCCCACTCTTCATATGTTTCATTCTTTCCAATTCTTTCTTTTCAATTCACCACTGGGAATCTCTCCTATTTTAGGTTTTGGCATCTTGTTTAATGTTAATATCACTTAAGACATTAAAATTTCATTTAATACACTTTTCAGCACCTTTAGGAAATCACTTTCATTTAAATGTACTTCAGCTGTAACTACTCTCATGTTTCCTTAATGCATTCTGATAAGTATCCAAACATGTACTGGTGCATGTGTGTTACTATCATATCCCCACCAAAATAGGATAATTGCACACTTGGTAACATACCGAAACATTATAGAACAAATTCAAATATTCTGAAAAATACCAGTGTTTTGGAAAATTCTACAACATTTATGAACCATCTGGATCCATAAATTAACAAACACACTACGACATTCTAGATGGAACATTCTGGCCATCTTAGCTGTTTCATTGACATCTCATGAGAAGTTAATTAGTGCCATACTTTATTTTGACACCCATATATTTGAGACTAAATCTTGCAGCACAGAAATGAAATATTCTTAATGCATGTAGGTTAGAGGGGACCACACCATATAACACATCTGGAACTGGAAAAAACTGTCTGACAAGTTTAGGCAGAATGCACAAAAACCCCACACATACTTTACAGTAGTTGTATAATATTCTAGCAAACCAGGCAATGATTTCCAATTGCTGTCCTCCTCCTCCTCCCCCACCTTTCTATCCATGCAAATTGGGCCACTTCCTCATCTGCCCAAACACAGAAGCTTCCACAGAAGAACCCCAAAAGTGCCCCTCTTGTCACTGGATACTTTCTGAGACTGGATCGGACTCTGAATGTGGCTCTCCAGCAGAGATACAACTTCCTCAAATCCTGCCCCGAAATGAGATCCAGCCTTCATGACATCCTACCTACCCCACCAAGAGTGTCTTTCTGCCATCCACCTAACCGTCGTAACCTCCTAGTTCATCCCTATTAAATCCCCAAAGCACTTTCCCTATACTCCATCTCCTACTCATGTAACCACCCCAGGTGTAAAACCTGTCCTATGCACCCTCCCACCA
Organism: Locusta migratoria; assembly: GCA_026315105.1. Taxonomy (NCBI): domain Eukaryota; kingdom Metazoa; phylum Arthropoda; class Insecta; order Orthoptera; family Acrididae; genus Locusta; species Locusta migratoria. The sequence continues at coordinate 331,459,325 of CM048746.1, read as the reverse complement.
CCACTTATTCCAGTCCTGTAATCCAGAAGTTGTACATGATTTAGGGCAACTAACATGCCTGCACTGTGAAGCCTTCTATGTAAGAATGACCAGCAACAAACTGTCCATTTGCATGATTGGACACAGGCATGAGTATCACTCTGTGGCTAAACTCGCCATGGTGCATGGCCAGTACATCTTGGCACAGTGTTACACTGTCCAGGTTATCTGGATACTTCCCACCAACCAACTTTTCAGAACTCTGGAGATGGGAACTTGTCTTCAGCATATTGTCTTTTTACATTGTCCACCTGGTCTCACCCTCCACTAATTTCAGATTCCACCCATCATTCAACAACATCTTTGCCGCTGATCTCTAGACAGAACCTCTGCCTCAACTGGCATCTCTGTCCAACTTCTTTGCTATTTACATATGTCTGCCTAGGTGTGTTTTCTTGTTACCTGTCATAAGACAAGTCCTTTCGCTACTGGAAATGGAATGACTCCTCACCCACTCCCTTAAAAACCACATCCTTTGCTCTTTTTTCCCCTCTTTCCTTCCTCTTTCTGATGAAGAAACCTCGGGTTGCAAAAGCTTAGCATTTGTGTGTTTGTGAGAGATTTTATTTGTGTGTCTATCAATGAAACTGTGCTTTGTCATCTGGTAAGTTAAACCATCAAGGAAACATCCTAAATCAAATATAATAATGATTTCATGTGGTGCAGTGATCTGGTGCAAGTCAAAGATTGGATCCCACTTTGGCACTTAAAATGTCCTGAACTTAATCCAGTTATCAAACTGGGCAGTAGGGACATAAAGTTTATCATGTAATCTAAACTACCTATCATTTCTGGTGACTCCTCACATCACTGAGAGATGAAGGCTAGGTTTAAACTCAAAGTGGAAAAAATCGGAGACCACAGTTAGATTTGAACCCATGACATTCTGCTCTGCAACCAAACACTTTTCCGGTAGCCCAGACTTCACGTTGAATATCAATGGCAATTGTAGGACACTTACCCAACCAAGATAAAACTTTTAATTTGCAATAAAAATAAGGTTATTAATTGAGATGAAAGTTATACCATCTTTTAACTTGGATCAAATCACATACACTGTGCAAATTTTCATTAAGATCATTTGAGTAGTTTCGGAATTCATTGTAGAGAATCATTGCGACACCAGATATTTAGCTCTATAAAGTTAGCTTATCCATCATGTACAGCTCCCAACAATAATTTTGCAGTCTTATTGTTAGTATAAAAACATTTTTATCATCAAATTTTTATAAATAAAACCTGTGTCTTGCTCCAAGTAATGCTCAAGTTGCCTGTGAAAAATTCAAAATACTTTCATAGTTTTGGAGAATAGTACATTTAAACAGACATATAGAGAGACATGATAGTTTTAAATAAAGCATTAAATTACAATTTTTCCACTGATCTGTGTATGCTCCTGTTACCTGTGAAAAGACCATGAAAATTCACCAAGTAGTCCGTTGAAACAGACAAACAGTTTTAGGTAAAACCTTACATTACAAAATCTTCATAACTATCCCCTGTAGTCTCTAAACAAGACTTTCTATCCTTCATGTATGAAGGATAGAAAGCTACCACTCCATGTAATACCTATGGGACTGTGAAATTCATTTGTGAATTTTGAGGGCATACACAGATACATCACACTTACTATATATAAGGAGACTTTCCTGGTGGGAAAAATATGTAATAAGTACAGGCTCGCCAATAGAAACAAAAAACCACAAAAACAGTAAGCGTTCTGGTTACCGATTTGTAAGACACATCTAATTCCATCTGCCCCAGCAGCGAAATTGGCTGCTTGTTGTAGGTGCGTAATTTTCACGTGGCAGGGTTCAATGGAGGTGAACCTAGCATGACGTACGTGTCTGACGTGATAAGAGTAGCCGCCGATTCAGTGTCTACTTGCATGCGAATTTGCTTTCCCAAAATTGTGACTTCAATGTAAAGTTTGTTAGAAGCAGCTAAAGTAGTGTTGACATAAAGAATAGAAGAGTCGTCTTGCCCATTCTCCTGCACTACTTGTATAGTTTCGATTTGCACACAGTCATCTCTAGCATGTTGTGAAAAACAATGCGGGCAAGAGGGTAACGAAGACTGTATATTTCCTTGTTTACCGTGAGTGCGGCCCTGTTTGGCCCCTTTAAGGAAGTCTGCGTGTGTATTGCTGCAACTTCCTCATCGCCACCGCGCGAAACGACATCAACAGGTGTCTTATCAAGATGAATGTCACAAACATCGCCCCCAGACTCGATTTGTGCACTCACTGCTTTAGTAATTTCAAATGATTGAGCGCTGTGCAACTAATCATCTAAAGAAGGGTTATCCAATTGAAGAGCCATTTTCCGGACGTCTCTATCTGGTGCGGAACGAAGACTGGCATCCCTAACCATATGGTGTGCATATGATTCTCTGTGTTTGTCCGTTACAAAGTGGCATTTTCTGCTAAGGCCCTGTTATTCAGCCGCCCATGCCCTGTAGGACTGGTCCGGTTTCTTTTTGCATTGATAGAATGCCACTTACGACGCAACTACATGGGCCTGCTTTTGATAAAAAGATGAGAGGGAAGTGCATATTTTGTCAAAAGATAGGGCTGAAGGTTCTTTCAAAGGCACTAGCTGTGTCAGAAGATGAGACAACTTTGGGGAAATCCAAGACAAAAAAAGAGACTTACATAAATGTTGATCGTCAACGCCGAATGCATGGAAGTGTTGGCGAAGATGCTTTTCATACTCGCACCAATCTTCTCCAGTCTCGTCATGGAGGAAACATTGGCATGTGCAGCGCCGACTGTCGAGTAGGCTGGAATGAGATGAGCAGCTGTTGAAGTGTTGTGTTTTGCGTCTTGAGCTGTTCCATCAACTGAGCTAGTATTGGTTCCATAGTGGCCCTGATAGCACTTTTCACTGACGCGGGTATCGTAGAATATCTCTTAACTCGTCGCCATTTAGTGTTGTATCTCAAAAGTACTTCATTGAATCGCATGAGAGATAAATGGTACAATTGTTGAGTGTTGGAAAACTCAACTGAAACTACGCTCGTCTGCCAGGCCGGTCTCCTAGGTGGCGCTAGTTGCGGCTGAGGCAGTGCTGTATGTGGCGAGCTGGCAGGTGGCAGGCGATTCAAGAGGGGCACAGCCACAACAACTAATGCCAGGTCATCTGCATACCAGATTGTCATGGAGTCTGTTTGTAGCATGTCATGGATACAAATACAGGTTAAACAGAATAGAGTCAGAACTGAGACCTGGGGTAGACCTCCATCTGCCAGACAGTCCATTCAGGAATACCTTAAAGTTTCTGTAAGAGACCATGTTACTGACTATAAATGCCAGATTCTGGCATTTGATCACTTGAATTAACTTTGAAAACAGTCCTTTCCTCCACACAGTGTCATACGTTGCAATAAGATCCACAAAATCTGCAGCTGATTTAAGACCACATTGAAATCCAGCCTGTATTAAAGATGCACATTAAGACCTAATTGTAGCAGCTCCTATGATTCCTAATGCCACCTTGTTTGACAGGGATGATTTGGTCAATGGTCTCCTGAATACAATTTAGAATGAACCTTTCTAGTATCTTATAGGTCATGCTGAGCAGAAGATAGTTCTCATTACCTACCGGTATTGATACTAAGCATCCCTGATCGTCAATACACAAAAAAGGACCAATGGCAACAGTGAAATATCATACTCGAAACTTTCTTAATTTCTGTCCTTGCAGCCTTCTTCTTATGCATTATATACATGATCCTTAATCACACAATCAATCGGTATTACTATCTAATATTTAACCAGATTATTAATTTCACAGCTTCTTTTAATTAGATAGCAATGCTTAGATTATACATTGCATTTTTTGTCAATGACAACTCTTCAAAACTGTACTTAATTTTATTCATGTGACATTTTTTTACTGTAATGTTTCAGAAGATGCACATAACTTAGATTGTTAGAGCCATATACTCTACAGAACACAGATACTGCTGTATAAGTGACATATGCTAATCTATGGACTTGCATAATTTTTTATAACTATACAACAGTATACCATTCACCTATGTTGGATACTGTTTTGCTAGAACAACCTTTCCTTTTTGTGATTTATATTTTTTCAATTCAGAACAATGAACCCTTTTCCTCTTAATACCCTTCAAACATTGATGTTAATTTTCCTTTTCTATGTATTATTCTTATTTCAAACCACTTACAGCATGTGTCACCATTTTGTACTCTGCCATAGGCATGAAAACTACACGAGTCACCTCACTTTTTAGTGCTACCCTCAGCTGGCAAAATCATAAAAATAAAAAAATAAATGAACTATTACTACAGACAATGCAGACTTTTGTATACTTCATCATTCCACATGATTCTACAAAATGTCAAAAATGTGCCGTATAGTGTTATTCATTTGTACACTTCAATTATGAATGATAGATGTGTGGAATCTACTGAGACAACTAACATTTCTGTAATCTGATACCCATATATTATTTCTCAACTGTTTTGTTATATTATATCTTAATTGTGTTTATGAAACAATACAAATTCATATTTATTTAATTTTCAGATACAATTGCCTTCTGATTGTGGATACAGTGGTAGGATTAGCTGGCGTTCCAATTTTTGTTGACAAATGGGATATTGATGTTGCCTTTGCTGGCTCACAGAAGGCTCTTGGAGGTCCAGTTGGTCTTGCACCAATTACATTTGGTCCTCGTGCTGTGTACGTGGCTACTACATTTTTTAACTATTCCTTTTTGCTTTGTATTTTAACATGTATGTACAATGAATGCAGAAACGTTTGCCTGGAATCTTAAGTTCTAATTGTAGGAGATCATTATGAGCTGTTCTTGTTGTGTGAAAATGCAAGAGGAATGGACTTTTTCAGGAAATAGCTAAAACAAGGGCACAAATAGTCAGGAGCAAGAGGGGAACTGCCCATCCCCATAACCCCTAGAAAAGGTAAAAGGTATAATTAAGGAAGGATGGTAGTTTTCATATAAAGAAAATAATTTAGTAACTGGACTTAGTTTTTAACTGGGTTAGAACAGGATTGTTTTTATGACTACCAGTACTTAGAAGTTGGCATTCATCTGCCAAAATATTTAAAATATTTGTACATCCAGGTGTTTCCACCGCCTCCAACAAATTGTCATATGGCCATTCTTGAGCAGAAAGTTGTATTATTCATATTCAACATGCCTTAGGGAACTAATAAGTACTTCAGTAGTATAGGGCACTCCTAGGATTACGAATGTAGCACTGATGGTGGCTCTGGCATTACCTGAAATCGCTCATATCATACCACTACATCTTGTAATTTCACTGACCTGGATAGTTCATGTTCACCCAAGTTTAATCAGTGGACAGTGTCAGACAGTGAGTGAAGTTGTGAAAAGGTAAAAGTAAGTGTTGGCACCATTACAGTGCCAATGCAAAAAAAGTGCTGCCATCATTGAAAGGAGATCTGAGTCAAGAGAGTGTCCTCCTTGGACCTCTGGCCATCTTCCTGCAAAATCTGAAGAAGACCAAAAGGGGAGGAAGCTGCTTATTGGAAGCTCCATCTTTACTCAGGAAAATAGCTGGCTGTTTTAAAAGGAAGACCAGTGCACACAAGTGTACACATCATCTGCTGCCCAGTGCTCAGAGGCCATCCTCAGCTCCTGTACACACCAGACTAAATCAATGAAGACAACTAGCTTGCAATTTGAAGTATCATACCATGAATATTAGAATCCGATAGAAAATATCAAATCCCAACATTGCTGGGGGCAAAAGAAGATCATGCAAGAACAGGACCAACAATGAGAATTGTGAGGCAGCATCGTGAGTCGTGTCGAGGTAGCTCAGTCGGTAGAGTGCTTGCCCGCGAAAGGCAAAGGTCCCAGGTTCGAGTCCCAGTTCCGGCACCCAATTTTAATCTGTCAGGAAGTTTCATATCAGCGCACACTCCGCTGCAGAGTGAAAGTTTCATTCTGGAAACATCCCTTAGGCTGTGGCTAAGCCATGTCTCCACCATATCCTTTCTTCCAGGAGTGCTAGGCTTGCAAGTTTCGCAGGAGAGCTTCTGTGAAGTTTGGAAAGTAGGAGGCGAGGTACTGGCGGAAGTAAAGTTGTGAGATGGCATCTTGAGTTGTGTCGGGGTAGCTCAGTTGGTAGAGTGCTTGCCCAAGAAAGGCAAAGTCCCAGGTTCGAGTCCTGGTTGCAGCACACAATTTTAATCTGCCAGGAAGTTTCATATCAGCGCACACTCTGCTGCAGAGTGAAAGTTTCATTCATAATAAATATATATATATATATAAATAAAGCAGTCAATCAACATGGAAACATAATAATAATAATAATAATAAAATATTATTATTATTATGAATTGCAGCTACTAAACTCAGCAGAGGTAGCCATAGAAACACAAATAGTCGATGTAACTCAATTACTGCAAATACACTGCAAGCAAGCATGTGTGTAAATGGAAACAATCAAAAGCAAACTAAAGTCAAAGACTTCATTAACTTCATTGAAGTAATTCAGTACACAGTTGGTAGTTACTACAGAGGCCTGCCTCCTATCCACTCCAATCCTTCAAGCATTCTTTCCCGTCCCTCGATTGTGTGGAGTAGGATGATGTAGTGTGCAGTTGGCACTAGGAGGGACATTAGGTTAGCTAGTGTCACCAGCCATATCATGCCTGGTTCCGAAGAACAGCACAGCTGGGCAATTTCTCAGTAATCAATGGAGGATGAGGGTGGGAATGCCTGAAACAACATAGTCTCTGGACCAAACAAGTGCTCTTGTTTTCATATCCCTGACAACAGAGGAGGTCTACAGCAGGGTAGAAGCATTACAGTTAGAAATTGCTGCAGGTCATTGTAAGCATGTCTGTTAGATCATGTGGGTAGATCCAGTAGCAGAGAGGAAGTAAGCGAGTACATGGCTTGGTTTAGCATAAAACTTTGCATACTTACAGTCAAATGTATCTCCTTTGTTGACACTGTTTTAAAACCTGCTTTGTCACTGATTATTCTAGTTTGTGTTAGTGGTATTCTTATTACTTTCTACTCATAACAATCTTGGCTTGAATATCATATTCTGCATTTGGTGATGAGTCATTACACTGCAATGCTTATGGAAAGACAAGATAATGCAATTTGTGTTTCAGTAGCAGCAACATACTGAGAGTTTCTGAATCAATGTTAGGATGCACTCACAACTTTATGGCTCACTTTGAAGCTCTTGATGGTGCCAAAATGTTGCCAAGTTCACCTCCTTTTTGCAGTGTGTGAGACTGGTTGGGCAGGACTCATTGTTGTTTCCTTCATTTCCATCAGTCATTGGGCAATACGTTTGCTGGTCCTTAAGAAGCTGAATGGGTCATTGCGTATTTACAATTAAGTCCACTGTTAACTCTCAATATAACACTGATTTATATCAGTTGCCTCCCCCACAGAAACTGTGGTCTAAACTGGCTAGGGGAAGGGGGGAGGGGATGGATTATTATTATTATTATTATTATTATTTTTTCCCCAAAACATTACATACCACTTGTGGCTCAGGTGCAACCCATTATAACTGTAAGGCAACTTTTGGGATGTATTATTGTTACTAATGTGCTTATAGGAGTATGATAGGAACTATGGATCTCTTTAAGTGTTTCCAAGAAAATTATTTTTGATTGCAACAGGTTGGTTATAATTAAACTAATGGTGTTCCATATGCTACATTGAAGGTTGTATACATTGCAAGCCCCAAAACTTTGTGGGTTTGTTCAGTAATCGAAGCACTTGGAGGGGTGGGGATGTGGGTGGGGGAATACGCCAGTGCTATCTGACGGACAGCGTGAAACTCCCCTACAGTGGTATTCTGCCGCCCAACAAACCTATGTAATATCCTTGTCCATACCTACTCCATCCCTGCTCCCAACCCCTTACCCCATGGCTCATATCCCTGCAATATACCTAGATGCAAAACCTGTCCTATCGACCATCCCACCACCACCTACTCCAGTCCTGTCACAGGCATTTCCTATCCCATAAGTCAGGGCAACCAATGAAAGCAGTCATGTTATCTACAAACTGAGATGAAATCACTGTACAGCTTTCTATGTGGGCATGACCAACACCCAGCTGTCTATCCAAATGAATGGCCATCGTCAAACTGTGGCCATGAGACAGCTAGACCACCCTGTCGCAGAGCATGCAGCACTGCATTGTGTGTCTCACTGTTATACAGCCTATGCCATATGGATCCTCCCCACAAACACCAGCTTTTCTGAATTGTGCAGATGTGAACTCTCCCTACAATATATCCTATGCCCCCACAATCCCCCAGGCCTAAACCTTTGCCAGTTCCTGCCTCTACCACCCTTCCCTTCCTTTCCCTGCCCATACTCTATCCTTACATTCGTCTCCCAGCCCACCTCACGATTCAGTGCATTCCCTTCCTTTTGCACTGTCCGTCAGACAGCACTGGTGACTTCCCCCAAACCCATGCCGCACATGCCACCCCTCCCCTCCTGCTTCCCTCTCCTTGCCACCTCCTCACCTCCACCACTGGTTGCTCTCGCCTAGGCCATGCTGGGTACTGCAGATCAGCCTCAGCAGCTGAAGATGGCAGTCGTGTCTGTGTGAATGTGTATGTTTGTGTCTCTCTAAGCAATGAAGGCCTAAATGGCCAAAAGCTCTAATGTTATATTCTGTGGCTCATCGGAAGTGTCCTTCTCAAAAACATACTGAAATGACATGCACCAAAGTGTTTGCACAGCATTGTGCTACTGCCATGCCTGCTAACTAAATCATGCATAATTAGAAAAACATTTCTCACCATGGCCTTTCTCCAACCACACATCACTTTGGCTTCAGTGACAGTAGCTGGTGAGGGCCTACTGTCCATGTTCTAAGCATGTTTAACACAGTTTACAGAAAACATAGGGATTTCCTATTGAGTGAGATGTCAATTGTGATGCTTGTGTGGCTGAGTATCCTGTGTGTGCCTGAGTTTTATAACTGAAGTGCCACCAAAACTGTGTCACTGCGTATCATGATGAATGTACAGTGAGCCAGTTTCATGTGTAAAACACGCGTGGCAGGACATGTGGCTGTGGGGCTAGAGTGTGTATGACCTTGATATGTGAGCAGATTTGCTTGGAATATGGCAGGGAGCTAATCCTGGGTGGAAGTTCAGTGCCTTCTACAAAATAGTTGGTAAGAAACGGGGCTTGACATAAAGGATATCTGCAACAGAAGAATTCAAGGCATCTTAGTAGATAGAACAAATTCTGAGTAAGACACAAAGCAAGGCCTATGGCCAGGAACATCATTACGTTAGCTGTCAGTGTGCTGTGTCATCATACAAGCCCATTACTCTGTAGACTGGTCAACACCGCACAAATCACACAGTTTAGTGAAGACTAGGGGCTGAAAATGATGTCCCTCATCAAGGGACACCCAAAGACAATGCAACTGAATACAAAAATGAGTATGACCAAATAGGCTGTGATTTCAGATAGAGAAAAGGCCTTGGCTCATCTAGTTATCCGAACAGTGGCTGAAGGAATACACTTATATCCTCAGAAGAGAGAAGGGGGTGCAGTATGTTTAAGATGCATGTCTGACATTCCCTTAGTGTGTCACATTTACCATTGATGATTGTGAGTAACATACTAGCTCCATTGGCATGGAATTCAAGTACATGTTCATGTGCGGCAGTTATCTTCCCGCTAGGCCAAACAAAATGCTCTATTACAAGTGTATTGTAGCCTCAGTTCCTATGTACACAAGAATATGGATAGCCAAGAAAACTGTCTTTCAGAGGGGAAAATGAATAACTTAAATGTGTTGCATAACAATAATTCAACTACAGTGGTATATAATATTAATACATTATAAGAAAAATATTATTCTGTTTCAGAAAGAAGATAATGAATCGTAAAACCAAAGTACAGAGTTTCTATATGGACGCTCTGGAGTTTGCTAAAAACTGGAAATGTCTGGGACCTGAAGTTCCTAGGGGGTATGTCCTTTAAATTAAAATATTTGATATCTACCATATTTTATTTCACTAAGCTTTCATTCATGAATGTTATGAATAATCAAATTTAGTTATTTCATGATTGTGTTACAAATTTACATTATGTAACATTGTTTATTCAGTTTAAAAACTCTTTCTTTTTAATACTTCATGTATCTTCAATGCTAATAAATATCTTAGAACAATAAATATCTCAATATAATATTGAGAGAATAATTGATGAACTGATGGCTACCAAAATTCTAGTTCCTCAGAAGTACAGGCCTACTCTGTACAGTGAGATTACTTGCACATTGACTTTAAAATGTGTAAATGTATTACAGAAACTATGTTGACAAAATTACATCAGTTTTATGGTGACCATTGGCTAAGGTACTGCACTCAAATGACCATGAGTGCAAGCATTTACCACTTGTAGACTGTCTTTTAAGCAGTTATGAAAAAGCATATAGTAACAATTTTAGTGTATAGAAGGCTTAATGAAAGTGGCAAGAATATCTGTCTATTTTTGACATTCAAAACAAAAGGAAGATCACTGTGGGGTTAAGAACTGACTACAACTCATAGTTCAGTATGATGTCATAGAAAGAGATACATGAAAAATCGCTGAATTATATGGCATGAATAACAAGACGTCATTCATCCACTGTTTGAGAATAATAACAGTTAATTACTTGTAACTACATTTGATTTCAAATTTTAGATAACTTTTTCTCACTGACAACTTCATCAATATGATTAAAGGAAAGAAATTTGTCTCTTATTACTTTTCCGCTTATCATGAACTAAAACCACAGCATTTGGCATTACATTACAATTTATTACTTCTAGCCTGCAATCATGAGACGACATGCAAATATACCCATGAATGTAGCTTTGAAATTATAATTGCACATCACATATTTTTGGATCTATGTTGACATAATCAATTACATGCATAAAGAAAGTGTCCCATCAAGCATCAGGTTTTAATTTATAATGTCTTCAGTACTGACTCCATTCACAAGCATTTTGCACACAGTTTCCTAATATTCCAGTCTACATTCTTGGAGTAGCATACATTTGTAGGGTACTTTATACAGTAAAGATGGTACCATAAGGATTGAGATATGCAAAACAATACTGCAGGCCAAAATCTGGTGCAGATATAGGTGACAGAGACAGGTAGAAGGTCATAAAAGATGGGGAAGAAAGAGATGGACTAATATAAGCATGAAATAAATACATACATGCCAGGTAATAATGCTTGTCTGTATATATAAAGAGGAGTGTCTGTTTGTAATTCATACAAATCTACATTTTTATTCTAATTTTTATGAAATTTTACACAGCTGACCTCCAAGACAAAAGAAACACCACTGTCTACAGTGTCAGTCTTTGTTAGCAATGTGTTAGTCACAGTAAGCAATTTGTTATCAAGGAGGGTGAGATACTCATTCATAGTTATCCAACTAGTAAGGGTGATAGTAACAATTGAATACCATGATCTAGATACCCAAATAATGAAAGAACCTCCTACCCAAGGCTTACAGAAGGAATCATGCACACTATATCAATAGCTTCTTTTGGGGTTTTCAATAAATAAACCTAGTTGTTCATAGGAAGCAATGGAAACAATAAGTCATTGGGTCATAAAATGCAGGTATCAAGGGTTTATGATCAAGGCACCATTTTCTTCATAACTTTGTGTGGCTTCCGTTATTTAGGGTGTATCAGCAGTAGCTCTTCCATGAATGTTAAGATCCAACATACTGTTTTGATTGAAAAAGTATTACTGAAATTAGGGTTGTGTACCAGTGGTTCGGCCAAATCCATTATTCACCAAATCTAGCACACTGGCTTCAGATTCGAAATTCGATGCAAAATGGCCAAATACTACCTAATTCCGAGTCCAAAGAGTTATATGGAAACCATCAGTTGCGAATGTTGTAGTTTACTTTGCAAAACAGTGCGCTTTCGTTTGCGTTATTCACTTTATTTTGCATAGATCGGCTGAAAGACGTGATGTCATAAAACAAAACGAATCACTACGAAATTGATGCAATTGCATGGCTATTGTAAAAACAATCTACCATATTTACCTGAATCTAAGCCACACTTTTTTCTGGTTTTTGTGGTCCAAAAAACAGCCTGGGGTTTAAATCGAATACAAAGCAAACAAAGCTCTGGAAAATGGTGGTAGGAGCCACCACAAGTAACTGTTCCTGTCTAATATAAGTAGTGCTACACAGGCTTGCTTTGGAGGCACACATATAAATTGGCACTAAAACTTTTGAACTTCTAAAAGTAAAAAATAAAAAGGAAGACGAGTCTTATTTCCTTTTTATTTTCAACTATTAAATTTTAATACACCATCATACAAAGGGAATAGAACTTTAGTATTGCTCAACTTCAAATGTAGCAGCCTTTCAAATATTAGTAGCAACAAAAATATATTTCTTTATGTATATACCAACATTACATAAGGCTTTGGCATTCTTGCGTGTGTTGCCTCATTCTGATTTCACATATTATTTTGTCAAATTTTGTGAAGTGTTGGGGTATGTGAACTGTAATGAAAGCACTAGGATTTCAAGACGAAAGTTATTTATTATGTGGGGGGGGGGGGGGGGAATTATAATTGTGCACCATCTAGGCGGGATGATATCAATTCAGTAACCACTTGATGTTTCATAAAATTGTCTAAGGTCAAACTTAAAAACATGCATACCGAATGCCTTTCGAAAAGTGACAGACAACTTACACCAACGGGTTGAGTAAAATGTGCAAGTGTGCCAATGGAATGTTGATACATAGAAGTGGATTCCAAACCGATTGGGTAACAGGCATTTAAAAATGTTCGATATCGAATGCACTAGATTGTACGACGGATGATGCTCTTTAGTACAAAGGAATTGAATAACACGGAATCAAGTTATAGTGAGTCAGAATTACCATACCGATATCTAATTGCTGTTATAAACATTTCGTAAAATTTGTATTATACATCTAATAAAGTTGTTTAAGGAAACTTTTCTGGTGGGACAAATATGTATAAAAAATAGAAATCGAATAACTTACCCAAAACACAGGCTCTTAGATAGACACAAACAAAATAACAACACACACAAACACAACATTCAAGCTTTTGCAACCGTTGGCCGCTTCTTCAGGAAAAGAGGAAGGAAGTTGGGGAAAAAGGGGAAGGATGCGAGTTTTAAGGGAGTGGAAGAGAATTCATTCCAATCTCGGGGGTGGAAGGACTTCCCTTAAGGGGAAAAAAGAAAAGATAAACAAGTGCACACTCACCCACACACATACACATGCAAACACACCAAGGTAGGCATTTGTAGAAAGCAAAGCAAAGCTTGACAGATTATTTGGGTTCAAGATTCGGAAGATTCGATTCGGGTACGGAATTCGGCACATGTTTTATTAAGATTCGCTATTCGGATTGGATTGGGTAAAATTGAGGTTCGACCCATCCATAACTGAAATTACTGTTCAATTTTTCTGTTACTTTTGATGAGGTAGTTTTATGTTGCCTGACAACAATTGTTCTTAACTTTCATCAGTCATTGTAAGTTAACTTTGAATTTTGCCCCCTACTTCTCTTCGCCAGTGCCATTCTACCTTGTTTTGTGTATGTCGTCGATACTGAGGATACTGTTGCTAGTGAATGTCACAGATGCTCCCACTAACTGCATACCATCGAGTTGGCCACTTTGGAAATCTGAGATATCAGTATATCATCAATCATGTGTGTTAAATGCTGCAGAATGAAAAGTACAATTATATCACTGATCATTTGTGTTAAACACAGTAGAATGAAACATGAAGGGTAATGTCAAACACTTTATACATCAATTGTGTATTGCATTCTCATCTTGATACACAGTGGTGCCAACCTGTAATGAGATGTATACTGCACGGTATTCATAGTATTTGTCCGCCCACTGTATGTAGTTTTTCACAGATAGGAATGAGATGATGGACTGTGAGAGGAGGAGGAGATGGACAGATGGAGGAGGAGATGGGCCAAGAGATGGGGAGGAGGCGTTGGGCAGAGAGAGGGGGGGCGGGGGGAGGAAAGAGAAGATCGACTGGAATGAATAAATACTTGAGCGATGCTGGAATTTCAGTTTGTCACTCATTAAAGCTCTGTGACGTAGATTAGTGAATGAATCATAAAAGGAAGGAAGCTTGGATTTTAATGTCCTGTAACAGCGTGGTCATTACAGATACGGAGCTTACGCTCAGAATGTTTGGGTAAGGATGTGGAAGGGGAATTTGCCTGGAGTGAGTTAAGGAAACCACAGAAAAACTAAATCTGGATGGCTGGAGGTGGAATTGAACCACTAACCTTCCGAATGCAAGTCCAGTGTGTTGCCACTGCGCCACCACGCTCAGTGAATGAGTCATAGTATAGCTTGTAAAGTGGAAGCAAGTATGTCTTGACTCATTACAAGTCAGAAGTGGGACCATTACACAGGCCTATGGAAGTCTCGTTACTAATGTTCATACATATCCTATGGTTGTGCAGTTGTGATTTCAATCTATAAAACAAAGCTGCATAAACATATTGGACTTCTCTTACTAATGAACATCTTCAACTGCAAATAAATAAATAAAAAATAAGTATTGAGGCATACAACAGCTAGCTGATTCTATCAACCAGCATGTTCTAAGGAGGTTGCAGTAACTTTGGATTTCTCATAAAATAGGCATTTATCATTTACAGAAGACACAGGCCATCATTCTAGTGTGAGCTAATTTGCTCTTCAGAGTAATTACTTTACTCGTGTTTTATACATCAGATTTGCATTTTAAACACAAATTACTTGTTTGAGATCATGTTTTCATATTTTATTTATACCACACATTTTAACCATTTTTAAGTCATATTCTACACACAGTGGACAATCATTTGAGGCCTTTTTTTAAAGTCACTCTTGATTTGTACAAATCAGTTTATAATGACAGTATTAATAGACTTTTAACCAATATTCAAGAAAGGTGCAGTACTTTCTTTCTATCTCCCCTAGATATTTTTAATTTTTTACCCTCTCTATTTGGACAATATCTGCTTTCAAGAATTTTGGAGCACCCTTAATATTTGTTAAAAATTTGGTTTTCTCTGCAGAAATTCTTAAGCAAGCTCTGCAGGCTATTTCTTCCATAAGATTTATTTGAGTTGTAGCAGATGCCACATTTTCAAAATGTATAGCCAAAATAATCTGCAAATGCAAGACATTTATTTCTGTCTTTGTACTTCCTATTCCTAATCTTATTGACAAAATGTTGAGTTCAATAAGTTTTTCATTTCAAATTCTCACTGTTTTTCTCTAGCGCTTAGTTTAAAAGAATTGGTGATTGGACTTCATCTTGTCGTACACCAGTTTTTATTTTGAAAGGATGTGAAATTTCTCCCACAAATTTTAGTTTAAAGACCATGTCTGTAAGTGTCTTGCAGATTAAGTGTGCCATTTCGCACTTTATGCCAAATTCTTGAATAATTTATCTATAGTTTCCCTGTTTACAGAAACAAAGCCTTTTTTTTTTAATATACAAACATAACTACAATTTCCTTTGAATAAAGTAATCTGGGGCAAACCTGAACTTCCTTTCATAAAACCACCTTGATATTCTCCTAAATGACTATTGTTGTTACTGTTTCGCTTCATAAAATCTTGGAAAATATTTTATAAGCTACTGGCAGTAAAAAGATCCATCTGTAGTTGTTTACATCCTGTTTATATCTTTTTCTGTGGAGGTTATGTATCAAGGAAACTTTCCATTCCTCCAAGATTTTTATATTTTCCAGAGAGCAATTATAGCTCATTTGCTATATTTAGCAAGGACCACTTCAGAAGTTCAGTTATAATAGAATCTTCTCCAGTGGATTTTTGAGGGTTTTAATTATTTCTTTAGCTTTGTCTATAGTTGGTGGTAGATCATCTTCCAAATTTTCATTAATATTTGAGAATTCTAATTTATGGCTCAGTTCAGGACAGTTCGCAAACTGATGAAATATCTTACTGCTATTTCACAATTTTCAATATTGTGCAGCCAATTCTGCCCTTTTCAGTTTTTAAACAGACATTTGGAGTTTGGTACTCCTTTAATTTGTACTTAAAAGTTTGTTAAAAGTCACAAGTGCTATTTTTAGAAAGTTTTTGTCAATTTCCAAACTTTTTTTTTTTTTTTCTCCAAAGACTTGTTTGATATTTCCAGGGTGATTCATTTCTTTGTTGTTTAAACTGATCATAATCTTCAGTTTTATCAAAATGTTGTTCAAATGTTTGTTAAATCTATCAGACTTAACTGCTACGTTATCAGTTCATAGCTTACAAACTACTTAAACTGAGGTAAACTAACCTAAGGACAATACAAACACCCATGCCCTTTCTGTTACAGTGTTGCATATTTTATTCCACCATTTTTTCCTTTTATTTCTTGTGAACCTAAATGTTTTCTGTGCATCATTATTAATTGCCTTAGGTATTTCACACCTGTTACCATGTTTAGCCACTTTAATTTCATCTTGGTAGTTTTTAATTGATTCTTCAGGTATATTAAGTCTGCCTGTATTTTATTTTATTCGTCTTTGTGACTTTCTTTGTTTTCTATTAGGAAGAAATTTGGCTTTCATTTGAGAGAGATAATGGTCAGAATGAAATTCACCATTCCTTACTGCTTTCACATTAAAATTTTCCCTTGTACTTTTTTGAAACAGCCACAGGATCTAACTGAAATTTTCCTTGGTTTGGAGATACCCATGTTTCAACTTTTCTTGGGAGTTTCCTAAAGTAGGTTGCCATTAATTTGAAGTGAGAACTTTGAAACAAAATGATTATCCTCATACCATTTGTGTTGACTCTTCTGTGATCTGGGTATTGCCCTCTATATTTCTAAATTTATTTGCTCTATTTGTGCATTGAAATCACCTAATAATAATATGATGTTTGTCTTTGAAATTTTGGGTATTTTAGTTTTCAAAAGAGGTCCAGAATTCCTCTGGTTTTGGTGTTTTTTCCCTGTTGTCTTCATTTATGCGTGCATGTCAATTAATAAACTGTATAATTTTTATGTTTAATTGATAATAAAGATATTCTCTCTGAGGTGGATTTAAATTCTATCACATTTCTTATTACACAGTACTTTATTCGCTTTTAATGACATGGTATAGAATAATGTGATAGGGGAATGGCTTTTCTTTGTATGTATTTTTATAAATTCATATAGTGATTAGAAATATAACATGCAGGGAGGTTGAGAGGCAGTTAGGCACTCTGTTTACCAGTAGCAATTTGTTACTTAAAATGTTAGTGATTCTGGTATTTTGATGATGCTGTGCTCTTATCATAGAGACTAATGGGAGAAGATGGCAATGAGTACAGTATGAATTCAGTGCTTTTATCTCAGGCAAACTAAACAGATGTACATGCTCAGTAAATATTTACTATTTTTGTTTCAGGTATCACTATACTTTGTCTATGAATCTTCTTTTTGCATTGCGTGAAGCTCTAGCTGAAATTGTTGAGGAAGGCCTGGAAAACAGATGGAAGAGGCATCATGAAATTGCTGAGAAAGTTCGTGCAGGTATCCGTAAACTTGGTCTTGAATTGTTTCCTTATGAAGGAGAAACCCCTCTTAATTGTGTGACAACAGTCCGAGCAAAGCCTGAAATTGACTGGAGGAAATTAAGGCACTATGCAATGGATGTGTAAGTATATATTATCATTTTTAATATTATCATTTAAAAGGGAAGTGTAACTTTGCATTTTACTATTGATGATGGCATACTAAATGATTCCCTGTAGCCAAAATCATGTGGATATTAGTTCATTGTAAAATTGTAGTTGAAAAGTACTAAACAATAATTTTCTGTTTAATTTCTATAATCTTCTCTCTGGTACCTAAATGGTAAAGTAAATTAGATACCAATCAACCCTCGAATTTTTATCTATCACTTGCCATTTCTTTCTTCTCTGGCTATTATAGTTTATGAAAAATGCCTAGTTGCACCGTGATTAAGCCAGTTCTCCAACAGGCCCATGCCAAGTAAAGCACTGAGGTTTTCAAGCAATCTTCAGACTGATGACTGCTTTACTTTACCTTTTTTTACATAATACATACTACCTATGGAATTAGTTTAGAAAAATTCTCAAGATTATAAGAAGCCAAAGAAAAAATTTACCTTACTGAATGTAGAACAAGCAAGATCATTTTTCTGCTTACCTCAGACTTTCTGTGTGACTTACTAGTTAGAGGGCTTTGCTATTTTATGTGAAATATGAACACCGAAGTGGCTTGGTATTTACACACATGTTGAAGTACTACAAAATGTGAAATTTAAGGTTGTTGTTGTTGGATTTTGGAAGGGACTAAACAGCGACGGTTATCAGTCTCTGAAATTTAAGGGTTGGGGAGAAACGTGACACTTGTAACAGTTACTTTTCAAAGGTAACTGATGATAACGGCATTATTAATTGCATAAAGTAACTTTGACTGTAACTAAGTTACTTTTATTGGATAAAGATTTAATGGAAGTATCATTACTTTTTGTTGCAAGTAGCATAACATATTTTTTGGAAGAATTTAAAGATTGCAGAATACAATGTTTTGATTTTAGTGAAGAGAAAAAAGAAACAATATTTGTTTCTAAATTACATATTTTCAAAGACGTACATTGGAAATGTATAAATTATATATTTTAGTACCATTATAACATTTAATAGCACTCATTTATTCATAACATTTTTATTTTATAATTATGTACACAACAATGAGTACATAAAACTCACCTGACACATCACATGCCAGCTATGCTGATGTGTTCTAATTTTTGACAATGGATGGAAAAAATCATTCCTTTCGCTCCAAATTCTGTTGCAATGGGAAAACAATTCAAAGCACTCAAAAATTCAAAGCAAACTTAAGAATTCATGTACAGGTTAGTTTTTTGCTTGCTCGTTGGCATTAATCCATGTTTATAATCGGTTTGAAACATGTTCTGCGATGTTGTTCGCTGGACGACAGTACCAATTTTCACAACATGCTGGCAGCACAAAAGCTGCGTTCTGTGTCAGTGTCTGTAAAGAAACCAGGTATATGGTTTGCTAGCACTAAATGCTTCTTTGCAGTGGTACTGTTCGGTTTTGCTCTGTGTATCTATATAGTTACACATTGTCTTTCTGTGTGTTCTTTTACGAAATGAAATAGACAAGAAGCAACATTTACAAACTCATCGCCTAAGACGCAGAGAGTTCCTGTGGAATGTTTGATGTTATAAAAATAATTAAAAAGAAGCATGACTCCTTACAGAAAATTGTTACATTGTTTGGCACCAGCCTTATGTGAAGTAGATACAACAATTAAGTCTCTCATTTCTCAACACCACAGGAATAACAACAGGATTCATAATCTTATTTTGGAAAATGATTTGTCATCAAGTTACATTTCTTGCTGGCTTATGAAAGAGCGATGACAATATTTTGTTTTTACAGTGCTTTTTATGAAGCAGACATGAATATATGTAGGAGTGTGTACTAAACATGGACATGAAAAAGAGTATCATCAGCAGCAGATTCCTTGTCACATTCTTTTCTAGTGTGAGTAACTCTGAGGCTAAAGAAGTTTCCTTTACTGAAAATGATGCTTTGGATTAACGTTAAAACATAAATATATGATCAATTAAATAATTAAATATATGTTTCAGTGCTATTAATATAACTAAAGTATATTTACGTAAGCCTTCATACGAAGCTTCACAAACTGCCAGGACAGTAACAACATGGTTGGCTTTGAAATGTGGAATAAATATGTAAGGGTTTCATAGGTGCTTCCTGTTGTCGAAAAACAAAAAGTAACAGCAAGTCTTCTCTTTACAGAAGTTGTTTCTCTGAACTTTGTGCCTTTCATTATAATTTCAAAATCTGACGGTGACATCTTGGTGAAGTTACTAAAAGCAGAAATGTCTTCCAAACTACGCTCACACAGCCTGTCATTCAAATTAAAATGTTTGTAAACCTACTGGACCAAACTGCTATTGTCATCAGTCCCTAGATATCTATACTTAGAAGCTAATTAAACTAACTTACACTAATGACAACAGACACACCCATGCCCGGGGAGGACTCGAACATCAGACAGGAATGGCCGCCCAGTCCGTAGCATGGTGCCTTAGACCAAGTGGGCATTCCTGTGCTGCAGCATTTCATTCTCATCATATCTTGTGTAGTTTGTATTTTCTCCTTCTGTGACAAATACAGCTTCTTCATCTGCTTATTTAGTCAAGTAGCCTACTATTAATGCAGAGCCTCATATCATATCAAGGGACAGGAAAACATTGGTTTTATTTTATGGCCAAAGTGTGTTATTTTTTGCACTTCTCAGTGTTATAATAACTGTAACAACAAAATACCGGTGCAAATAAGTATCTAACACTCCTTTCTTTCTCCCTCCCCCCCCCCCCCCCCCCCAGAAAACCACAAAATATTTTTAACACTGTAAAAAAAGTAATTGCCAATGATTGTATCCAGCAGGTTACCCATCTTTTTCAGGTACACAAACTGTGTTTGACACTAGGACTTTTCTCGCTGACTTAAATATTGTCGCGTTGAAATGGAAACAGGCTTGACTTCGAAGGCAACTAAACACAGCACTTATACTGAAAGCACATTTATTACGAACTCAACATACACACAGCACTGACTGCCTCTCAGGCAGAGTGCTCTGCTATTTATACATAGACAGAATTTACCAGAAATTAGAACAGTTAACATAAGAAACAAGTAGAATTTACAATTGAACATAAGAAAGATGTAGAACCTTCTGGAATTGTTAATTACAAAGAAATAAATTTTTGCCGGTGGGCGGGATTGAACCGGCGACCTTCTGAACCACCTCCGTGACGCTATCCCCTGCGCCATGCCGGCAGTCGGTGTTCGTGGTCTCTCACGGCAATATTTCTAATATATTGTCACAATTTCTTAGAGAATAACAATATTGAAAAATAGAAGAATATATATTTTAATGTAAGCTAAAGAGAAGTCTTTTTCTTTGCAACAGTATTGTGAATAAATACAAAGTCTTGGCTACAACTACAAGAGACATTTTATATGAAAATCACAAAAACACCACATGAGTTCAAACCTGTTTTTAAAGTATTTCGCAGAACTCAGAAACAAATTATTTATAAACAAGTAGAAAAGGCATTTAACTTGTAGTTAAAATGTGACAAAATTGAATTTTCTTAATACTTTTGAATACTTGAATTTGTGTGTGTCAGAGAAGCGTACTTTCTTTGCTTTCATGTGATGAACTTTCCAGCCTGTCTGGCTGCTACCAGGATGGTTGTTTTCTGGAGCTTTTTCTGTGTTTTCCATTATGTTTCTATTGCTTGTTTTATGTTGGATTATTTTGCTGGTCTTCAATGAGTTAGTAGGCTCACTCGGTATTTTACCCATAAGTTCATTTGCTGCAGGCAGCGTTTGTATGTTATGTGATTCATTACTGTGTGTTGCAGAAGCAACTATTGTGATTTCTGCTTTTCTGATTTACAATATTTGGCAATTTTCATAGGTCCTTTGAGTGTCTAACAATGTGTGGTGCTGTATTATTACAATATGTATTACAAAATAATAAAATAGCCACCACATTTGGATATGGAACATCTATATATTAAATATGTCACTGACATCATTAGACTTATGATGTTTCTTACCCGATACAGGCTAATTACGTTCAAAACTGTCAATTTTGCGTTGATTCCAAAAAAATTGACGAATTCATGTTCTTCATTGTGTTATTGTTAAAACGTTTTTCCTGTCCCTGGTCATAGTGTAGATCTCGATTTGAATACACAGTTTAAAATATTTGCTCATTGCTGCCATTTCAGCATAACAGATGCTGCAAATATATAGTAGACAATAAAATCGGCAGTTTTCATGCCGATGCAAACAATGAATAACATGAAATGGAACTTTCAAGTTATGGAATGTTTGAAAAACAACTTTTGTTGAAAATGAACAAACATTGCAACTGAGATAGAAGATGCTGTGTACAATTTATTTAATAATGCCTTAATTATGCATTATTATTATTAATTATGGACTGTCATTAAAGCTTTTTTCCTTCCTTCATGTGTAAAGTTCTTTGTGGATTTACAGATGAGTTACAATTACAATTTTTAAAAGTAATTGTAAAAATAACTGTAAAGATACTTATAATTGTTACAGTTACTTTTGATGTATAGTAACTATAACTAAGTTACCTTTCAGGGAAGTAAATTTAACTGTTTCTTAGTTGAAAAAGTAACTTTCCCACCCTGGAAATTTACATCAGTGGAATATATGGTCCTGTTTTTCTACAGGGCAGATGCTATAAAAATTCAAAACTAGTTGTTGACACTTTCAAAATATGCTTTTATTTGTTTGGTGCACATCCAAACTAATATCTGATAGATTTGTGACTATCAACGTGAATCAGATATGTTCTCCAGAAACAAAGTGTGAGTGCAATGAGATTTTGTTAATGTTCTGCATATGGTGAAACAAATATTTGTATTTTGCCAGCTCCTATGGGGGGTTTCACCCCATTGACTATAAGTGTCTTCAGGAATGCACTATATATCATGATGAAAATAACTGTAAACAGATAATATACCTATTTGATTATTACTCACACTTCCCAATGCTTTACTTCACAAAAAGGCACAGAAAGGTATTCCAAATATCTGAATACTACCATTAAAAAAGGACTTAAACATAGTTAAGACCAAGTTATGAACTCAGACTTACAGCTTGGTTTTCTACCACCTTAACAACCCGGCTCGTGAAATGCTCAGCCAGCTACTTATGTTCACTGATATCCAAGTTACAGCATGAAGACACAAAAACATTAATAACTTGAAGGTTATTAACTTTGGAACCCATTTTATACTAATAAAATCTGCTTGTTTTATGTGCTCTTCCAAAGTATAGCATTGAAAATATGATTATCTGTTATCACTTTTGATCTAGACTTTGCAGAAATTAGGGAGTGTTTAGCAAAAAGCTGAAACGTGTCTATTTTCAATATAGAACATGCATGCAATATTTGATTAAAATCTATGATCCATATGTCAGACCCTCTCCTTGTAAGAGAAGATGGGCCACATGGACTATCACATATCCAAGGTTTCAGGCATTTTTGAAGGACTACATTCAAGCTTGATGTTTCCTGACCAGCTCAAATTTATTCATTAACTGTACCTTAATTTTACATACTTCCTGATTTTGTGTGTGTGTGTGTGTGTGTGTGTTTGTGTGTGTGGGTGGGTGGGTGGGTGGGTGGGTGGGTGGGTGCGTGTGCACAGATTCTCTTCACAATTATTCACAATGCAGTAATTCACCATGCAGTAATTCACAAATATTAAAGTATTAAATAATTGTTATATTCTGTTACAGTTATAAAATGGATCTTCCAGGAGGATTTGGCAGAACTGCAAAACAGCTACACAGAATTGGTCTTATGGGAATTAATGCAAATCCGTACACTGCTGATTTCACTCTGGAAGTCCTGAAGGATGCAATAGAAAACTGTAAAGTAAATGAGTGATTAGAGAAACAAAAGCTTTCTTTGGGGCAGAAAAGAGCCCTTTTTCCACTCAAAAAGTGACTATACATATAACTTATTTTCAAAATGCCAATTATGTCAAATAATGTGTATAAAATCTGTGTGTTCGCAAAAGAAAGACTTTAAACACAAGAATTATTCATTAATGTCATGGATCAATTTTGCATAATTTGAGACTACTACTCTTTTATTTTCACAAGATGTTAAAACAGATAACAAAAGGATCACTAAATTACCAACATGTAATAAATATATTTGAATAAATCTAAATGCAATAAAGTTATATATTTGTAATTTAAAATTCTTTGTTGCCCACTGTGACATATTATGTACATGTTAATTAAATGGGAATGAATGATACCATTTATCTTACTGGCATGACCATTGAGCTATAATGTTCCAGCATTTATAGTCGCAATGTTTTAAACGTAATAGTAATTTTCCTTTTTGAACTGGAGAATACTATCATACTTGGTTAAGTGTCCTATACATCAATTTCATGACCTATATGAGGCTGTCATGAAATTGTTACACTGGGAATACAGGCATTAAGTCATCAACAGGTGAGCACAAAAAAGAGAGAACACTTGCTTGCTGCTAACTTGCGTATTAGTCTTCAAAACAACATGCACAATTGCTCATACACACGAGTAAATGCATACACAGTCCTAGGTCACTATACAATGCCAGCCGGATGCTCAAGTCAACACTGCATTTGGAAATTACACTGTTGTGATGGGAGTAGTGTGGAGTGGGGTTGGTGAAAGGGAGGAAGTCAGAAGTGGGGTTAGGTGAGGGTGATGACCAAAACTAGTGGCTCAGGGGATAGGCATAGGCGCAATCAGGAGGGTTGAAGAGAGTGAGGGATGACAGGCAAGTGTTGTACAGGTATCTGAGCCAATGAAAAGCAAACAATGAAGGGAGCATGGGGACAAGAATTGGGTGGAGGTTTTAGGACAAAGGAAGAGGAAAGTGTTGGGTGAAGAGTGTATCAACAGAAAGTTACCAGAAGTTGAGGACATGCTTATTTTAGGAGTAAAGGATTAATTGTAAGGATAGTTCTCATCAGATATTTGACATGGCCACTAGACCTTATAGCCACAAACAGACCTGACCTTATTAACAATGTCTGTGTAGAGACAGGAATTAGTGATCATGATATCGTCATAGCGTCGATGGTGACCAAATTTCATAAACCAATCAAGAAGGCTAGGAGCGTGTTTTTGTTGGGAAGAGCCGATAAGCAAATGTTACGATCGCACTTACAAAATGAATGGGCATCGTTTAATTCTGGGACTATGGATGTAGAGGAATTGTGGACTAAATTTAAGTGCATTGTTAATAAAGGGTTAGAGAAATATGTGCCAGTAAAGACGATTAAGGATGGAAAAGATCCACCGTGGTATAATAATAATGTTAGAAAGCTGCTGAGAAAGCAAAGGCTGTTGCACTCTCGATTCAAAAAAGAACACGCAAATGATGACAGGCAAAAGTTAGTAGAGATTCGTGCGTCTATAAAAAGATCGATGCGTGAAGCATACAATAATTATCACAGCCATACCTTAGCAAAAGATCTTTCCAAGAACCCGAAAAAATTCTGGTCCTATGTAAAATCGATAAGCGGGTCAAAGCCCACTGTCCAGTCACTAGTTGATCATTCCGGGGCAGTAATAGAAGAAAGCAAACGGAAAGCTGAAGTTCTAAATTTAACCTTTAAGAAATCTTTCACGCAGGAGGACCGCACAAATATACCATCATTTGATCAATGTACTAATTCCGAAATGGGGGACATAGCAATAGGTATTTCCGGTGTAGAGAAGCAGCTGAGAGAGCTAAATACGAAAAAGTCTGCTGGTCCGGATGGAATACCAGTTCGGTTTTACAAAGACTATTCTGCGTCATTGGCCCCCTACTTAGCTTGCATTTATAGTGAATCTTTAATTCAGCGCAAAGTTCCTAGTGATTGGAAAAAAGCGCAGGTGACTCCCGTGTATAAGAAAGGAAAGAGAACTGATCCATACAATTACAGGCCAATATCGTTGACATCGGTTTCATGTAGAATTTTGGAGCATATTCTCAGTTCGAATATAGTAAATTTCCTTGAAACGGAAAAGCTTCTTTCCATGAATCAGCACGGGTTTAGGAAACATCGTTCATGTGAAACTCAGCTTGCCATTTTCTCACATGACATCTTGCGAGCCATGGACGAAGGGCAACAGGCGGATTGTGTTTTTCTCGACTTCAAAAAGGCGTTCGATGTGGTGCCACACTGCAGACTGCTAACGAAGATACGAGCTTATCGAATAGGTTCACAGATTTGTGACTGGCTGGAAGACTTCCTAAGTAATAGAACGCAGTACGTTGTTCTCGACGGTGAGTGTTCATCAGAGACGAGTGTATCGTCAGGCGTGTCACAGGGGAGTGTGATAGGACCGCTATTATTTTCTATCTATATAAATGATCTGATGGACAGAGTAAGTTGTAATTTGCGGCTGTTTGCTGATGATGCTGTGGTGTATGGGAGGGTGTCGTCTGTAACTGACTGTAATAGCATACAGGTTGACTTAGACAAAATTTCTAGTTGGTGCGAAGAATGGCAGCTAGCTCTCAATGTAGAAAAATGTAAGGTGATGCGCATGAGTAGAAAAAACAATCCCATAATGTTCGAATACAGCATTAGTAGTGAGCTTCTTGATGTTGTCGCGTCGTTCAAATATCTAGGCGTAACACTGCAGAGCGATATGAAATGGAACGAGCATGTAAGGACAGTTGTGAGTAAGGCAGACAGCCGACTTCAGTTTATTGGGAGAATTTTGGGGAGATGTACTTCACCTGTAAAGGAGACCGCGTATAAAACGCTTGTACGACCACGTCTTGAGTATTGCTCAAGTATTTGGGACCCGCAGCAGATCGGTTTGAAGGAAGACATAGAGGCGGTTCAGAGGCGAGCAGCTAGATTTGTTACCGGTAGGTTCGACCAATGCGCGAGTGTCACGGAAATGCTCTGGCAACTCAATTGGGGATCGCTGGAAGAAAGACGAAGTTCTTTTCATGAATTTCTGTTAAGTAAATTTAGAGGGCCGGAATTTGAAGCTGAGTGTAATACGATCTTGCGGCCGCCTACTTACATTTCGCGTAAAGATCACAAAGACAAGATAAGAGAAATTAGGGCTCGTACGAAGGCATATAGGCATTCTTTCTTTCCTCGTTCAATTTGGGAGTGGAATAGGAAAGGAAATGCCTAGTAGTGGTACAGTGTACCCTCCGCCACGCACCTTACGGTGAATTGCGGAGTATGTATGTAGATGTAGATGTCACACATGACGTGGTCTCAGATGGGCTAGCATAAGCCTGTGATGGAACTGGATTAATAAGTGGTGGTTGAGTGGATTGAGCAGGTTTTGCAACTGAGTCTTCCACAGAACAAGATTTTGGTAGTAGGGTTGACATAGTGACAGACAAGGATGTTGTGGAGAATGGTTGGGCAAAAGAACACAACTTCAGGACCAGTGGAAAGGATCTTACACGGGGTGTGTCTCATTTCAGCACATGATAATAGATTATACAAGCCTTGATGAAGGATGTAGTTCAGTTGTTACAGTCCAGGACAGTATTGAGTGATGGGGGAGGGAGGGCGCCGAGGAGCTCACACTTTTGTGGGTGGTTCTGCGTGGTGAGGGGTTTGGTGCTGTGCGAGTATGTAGCACAGGAGCAGGGCTAATTTATTAAAACACAAGGTATTTCTGTTACCATTCACTTTGTTTTATTGTACCCACAATGGATTTCGAGGGTTTAAACACCCATATCAGGTGGAATAATATTATGCTGTGTACATGTAGGTTAGGTTGACCTGTTGCACTGTCTACAAGAGAAAATACAAAACACTACATCAGAATATTACATTGTACAACTGTTCAATGAATTTAACTGTAAACAATTAAAATATCATACCTCCAGTGGTCACAGGTCCCTTACATTGTCATCATGTCATTTATGTTTAATAAATCACAGCCACCATCTTCGTTTACTTACACTAAAAACATAATTCACCAAAGATGGACTCTAACATTTATGCTTTAAATTGTGATAAACTGAAGATAAGTATAAAAGGCACACTATAAATTATTATACACAAACTTGGGACCAATATACAATCTAACATTTTATACAGCGATTATCATTCACTTTTGATGTGTTTTTTCATTATTGAGTTTTTCAGTGTGTCTATTGTGGAACTATTGCAGCCATTTTCAATAGCTTTTTGTTTTACTATATAATATAGTAACGACAGTTTACAACTCATCGCAAAGATGTGACGACGAGCTGCGACAGGCACATACAAAAGACACACTCATACAACACATTCAGCTATCGGTCATGGCCCTCTTCAGAAAATAGAACACTCACGCAATCACACAGGCACACAACACAGTCATACAACCATCACATCCGACTGCTGCATTTCGAATCAGGCTCTGCAGCGAATCAGGTAGGGGAGGGGAGGGGAGGGATAGGAAGGTTACGTCATGATGGTGGGGATGGGTTAGATGGGAATAACGAGATGCAGCTTAGGAATGGAGTGGGGAGGCAGGTGAGGGAAGAAAATAAAATAAAGTAAAATAAATATATATAGAAAATGTGTGCACACTGCAAGTACACCTGCAGTCTAACTGAAGGTTGAGTGTATGGTACATACTTTCAAGTATCAAGAGTGCAAGTATATCCAGTCTTCTTCCCCTGCTGTTGCATTGGACAGGTTCCTGGCTTCATATCACTTCACCCCACTAGGCAATAAGAGTGCAGTGGAATTGCTACACAGACGGTAACCTCGATCCATGTTTCATTTATAGCTCCTACACCACAAATGCAGCGAGAGCTTCCGCATCATAAATTTCATCCGAGGGCCACAGTTTGGACCAGAACGTAGGGTAGGTGCCCCAAATGGACACCAACGACAGTCACCCACTGCAAAGGCTGCCATCTCCGCATCCTTCGTACACCAGATGGTGAAATTGCCTGTCATCTGGGTGAAATCCCCTGCAAGTTCCTGCTCGGTTACTGAACTCCAGGCAGCATGTGGTATGCCCGCCTCTACTGCATCTTTTAAAAAGATTCTGGTAGTCAAGCAGCCCGACCCACCAGATGCCATTGTAGGTCCTTTTCGGGGTGACCGAACAGAGTTGACACCACCCCCGCTGGAGTGTCTGTCGGCCACCAGTCTTCTGCGCAAGTGATTGCCTGTTTGGGACACTACACTTCATTCTGGTGGAACACCCCTTCCATTCACAGGCTCTGGAATAGCAGCAGGATCATCTACACAATAACCTTTTGCCCCCTTCTGGGGGAGGCAGGATGGGCCTCCCAGTCGCAGCAAACAAACGTATGATCACCCATCATCTCCAGCTCAAAACCAAAGCGACAAGCAACATGTCAAAACCACCAACCGCAGCCGTATGCAGTGGTTCAACCTTGCCATATGTGCAAAAATGATAGTGGTAATGCTAGTGACAGTGAGCAAATGAAGATTCAGTGTTGTAAATACTGGCCCCACAAAGAGGAGAAGTGTGATATATCCGTGTGCCATGTAGTTGAAAAAGGCACTGGCTTTAGTACAACAGGCTGCCGCCTGGCACGCCATGGGTTCCACACACAGCGCACCCTATATGAGAAGGTGTGCACACACGGAGCGAGACTCCGTCAGTCTGATGTATGACTTCTACCGAGTGTGTTATGTTTTTGTATAGAACCTGTCAATACAACATTTTTACATGTTTAGGAAGACTGGAAATATACGCATGTGCAGTTACTGCAATAGGAGAAAAACACACTATGGTTCAGTCGCTGTAGGTTCATCCTTGACAGTTGCCTTATTTCAGTCTCAACAGTTTCATGCAGCAACTATCACCAGTCATGTCATGTGATTTAGTAAATATCTTTGTGGCAGTGTCACAGAATAGTTTTCTACCAAAGCCATTTATACTTCATTTTTAGAAGTTTTCAACAGCACTGCAAGCTGTGGGATATCAACTTATGCCGACCCATCTATTGTAACAGTTATTTCCATAAGAACAAGAACAAGAAGGTGTTATTGATGACAAGTGTCAGAAGAAATGATACTCTCATAGGTCATGGGTGACATTGCAGTGGCAAAACCAACAAAAACTGATTGGTTTTAACAACTACTTAACTTTTCATCCACTGGAAAAAGTTGGTCATTCATAGCTCAGAGAGTGGGTGAATACATTGTACCAAATCCATGAAATAATTAAAAATTTTAAAAGGGAAGAATATTAATTTAACTTATGTTCATGCTGGTTGATTGAAGGGATTCAGAATAGCAATTTAATATTATTAAAAACAGGGATGTGCTTGTATGGAGCTAAATGTGGCTGGGAGAAGATACTTCCTTTATGCTTGACTAGAACCCAGCACTCCTCCCCAAAACCTATTCTTATTTTTGTAATGAAAATGAGAGGAACCATTAAAATGAGCCACATTTTAACTTTTTTGTGCTGCCAACTGCAACACAGCAAGAAATTTTAAATATAGAAATTGAGTAACTAAATGCAAATGCACTGTAAATGACTCGTGCCTTAGTTTTATTGCTGAAAAACAATTACAGAAATTATTGAGGAAACATAATAAAAATAGCAAAAAATATACTCAAATACCTGCTTACAGTCATTTATCACAAACATGTGGCCCAATGCATAGTTACAAGTAACTAGAAAAAATGCTGGTGACTCTAGTTTACAAGAAAGATATAGAATAATATCATTATCATTAGTTTGCTGCAGAATTCTCAAACATATTCTGAACTTGAATATAATAAACTTCCTTGCAGTGGAAAACTTGTGTCTATCTTACCATGTGAGAAACTTGTGAGCCATGGATCAAGGGAAACAGGCGGACTTCATATTCCTTGCTATCCCAGAGTCACATTGCGGAGTGCTAATGAGGTATGACCATAGGGAATTGTCCTTAATGACTGGTAGTCATTGATGGAAGCCATCAAAAGAATCTAAAGAAGAGGAGCTCATTTTGTATTGTCACAATACAGGGGAGACAGCATCACAGAAATGATACAGGATCTGGGATGGGAATCATTATAACAATGGCATTTATTGCTGTGGTGTGGTCTTCTTACGAAACTCCAGTCGCAAACATTCTCCTCCAAATGCAAAAATATATTGTTAACTCCCACCTATAGAGGTAGAAATGATCATCAGAATGAAATACGCAAAATCAGAGCTCAAACAGAGAGATTCAGATGTTCTTACTTCCCGTGCGCTATTGGAAAATGGAATGATAAATTAATAGTATAAAGATCGTTTGATGAATCCTCTGCCAGGCACTTAAATGTGATTTGCAGAGTATCCCATGCAGATGTAGATGATGAGTGTTCATCAGAGACAAGATGATCCTCAGCAGTGCCCCAGGGAAGAGTATTACGACCATAACTATTTTATATTTACAAAAGTGATCTAATCAATAGCTGTTTGTTGATGATGCAATGGTGTATGAGAGGTATCATCAGTGAGTGACTGTAGAAGGATACAAGATGACTTACACAAAATTTATAGTTGGTGTGATGAATGGCAGATAGCTCTAAATAAAGGAAAATCTAAGCTGAGACAGGTGAGTAGGAGAAACAATTCCATGATGTTTAGATAATGATTAGTTGTATACTATTTGACACAGTCAAGTCGATTAAACATCTAGGCCTAATGTTGCAAAGCGATATGCAGTGGATTGAACATGTAAGGACAGATGCATGGAAGGCAAATGGTAGACTTCAGTTTAATAGCAGAATTTAGGGACAATTCATGAGTACTGCTCAAGTGTTTGAGATACCCACTAGATCAGTTTAAAGGAAGACACTTCAGAGGCAGGTTTTTAGATCTGTTACTGGTAGGTTCAATACACAAGTAAGTTAGAAAACACAATAGTCTTTCATGGAGAAACTATTGAGAAAGTTACTCAGATGTCATTTGAAACTGACTGCAGAATGATGCCGCCTACTTACATATCATGTAAGGACCACAAATATATGAGAAATTATGGCTCATATGGTGGAAAATAAACACTTATTTTCTGAAACTTCCTGGTAGATTGAAGTTGTGTGTCCCAACCGGGACTCGAACCTGGGACCCTTGCCTTTTGCGGGCAAGCACTCTACCACTCTGACACGACTCATGGTCCCGCCCAACAACTTCAATTCTGCCAGTACTTAGCTTTCTACTTTCCAAACTTCACAGAAGTTCTCCTGCGAAACTTGCAAGACTAGTACTCCTAGAAGAAAGGATATGGTAGAGACATGGCTTAGCCACAGCCTAAGGGATGTTTCCAGAATGAAACTTTCACTCTGCAGCACAGTGTGCACTGAATCATCATTTAACCAAGGAATGCCCAAGAGAAGTATAGCAGGGAATCAGGATTTTTTTTATAGAAAGTAGGTCAGCATTAGCTGTTTTTGGTAGCAAACCATACGTTTATTATTTACATGTGTTATGAACAAGGACAGCAAATGGAAACACAAAGATTGGAACTCCATTGTCAGGGATTGACATATGACATTTCCGGACCTACTTTAAGGTTAGCTGCCACAATAGTAGGAACAGTTACCATAGGAATAAAACATACTTTGATTTATGTACTGGATCAACCGCTGGAAATTTTGCCGCAGGAACATCTTACAATGTTGAATGACTCTACCTTACTCTTTTCCTTAGATCAAATGATTGCCAAACAGTATGGTTGTATTGCTATGGAACGATTGTTAGAACATGTTCAAAATTATCACCACCAAACAGCAAGCTTGGTACTGAGCAAACTAGTAAAGTTTAGGAGGACTTGTCATAAAGACACTGCATCTTGTTCATGGACTGTGTTTCACAGTGAGATTCTATTTCATAACCGAAAAAGTGGAAGAGAGACCTGAAAATTTTAAGTCATACTGAATATGGTGTAGGGACATGGTGCAATAAGGTTAAGGTGTCATTAACAGTTTAGTACTTTGTGTTTACTCTTTTGATGAATATGTGTTTGTTTTTGAATTAGCAATATGGTGTGTTGGGTGATGCCTTGTGAAATTCGGGGACAAATTTCTTTTTCGTTTGGGGGAGGAGTGTAGAGGCATGGAGATATTTGTTAATTTTATCAGTTAACAAGAAAAGTTATATTGTGGTTTTCGCAAGTATATGTCCCCGTTACAGTCTATTATGATTTCAGATGCATCATATGGTGGTAATAAATCATCCACTCTCTACTATTATAAGCATTAGCTAGTAGACAAATTTCTATGTTATAGTATTTGTGTTCTTGTCTTGATATTTAAGCATCATACAACATATAATAATACACAATACCTCTTCTGGCCTAATATGTGCTTTTAGTTAACCAAACAGATCCAACATTGACTCTATTCATAAAGTTATTGGTGACTATTTCTCTCAATAGGTCATATATTTATTTACATTGACAATGGTAATCAAAGAAAACTCAAGACTGGCTTTAATCTCTGAAGTTCTCAAAAATTATTTAGTGTACTTATTTGCAGAAGTACAAGCGGGTATGATAGGAAAAGCATATACTGTAAAAACATACATACATCACATATATAATGTTCCACATGGCCTCTGGTGCTTTTTGAAGCATGAAGGGCTACTTGGATCATCAGAGATGGAACATTTGCTAAGTTGGAAGAGGATGGGAGGAAGGAAGAAAATATTATATATTAAAAGAATCTACAAAAACTAGTCAGTCAGCCAGACCAAACTACCCAGCCGATTTCCTTCATTTTAATTTTCAGCAAAAGGTATTCATCCACAAATTTTTCATCAAGGATCAGAATTTACATAACTCTTGCCTTCCTTTTTCTATACCCACATGATTTCCTTCTGTATATTTCTTATGGGGATATCCTTGTTGGCAACTAAAGACAGTCGGTCAGACTGTTTTATCCGACCAATTTCCTTCATTTTTGCTTTAAACGAAAAGTATTCATTCGCAAATTGGTCATCAAGTATCATAATTAACTTAAGTCTCTCCATCCTTTATTTTTATTCAAACGCAGTAGCCTTCTGCCCTTGCACTGAATATGTTAATCAGTTTGTTTTACGATATCTTTGGTTGTAAATAAGGTACACAGTTGTTTTTGACCTAACACTCATTGGATCAAGCTCTTTCATTTGCGTTTTTAAATAGTTTCATTGATTGATTCTGAATAAAGTTATGCATGAACATTCAACTTTACTTCAATTTTTCCCCAACTTTTTTGTTGTTCGACTAATGCTGCTCCTCTAGTATATTTTAAAATAATCCAACATTTGTCTCTCTTTTTTTCCATGGGGAAAAGACATAAATATCAAAGAGAATAACTACATCAGGATTTAAACCTGTTCCTGAGAGGAAAAATTAACCAGTGCCTTTTTTGGAATAAATACCCAATGAAAAAGGGAGTTTTCAGAACCAAGATCATTAAATCTTTTTACTACTAGTCTGATATGACTCTTCTCGAGAGACTTGCTGTCATAATCAGGTCTAAAACATATAAACAATATTTTTAAAAGGAAGAGTATTTCCAAGCCTATAGCAGTTGGGTAACTAATAAATGATACGCCTTTGCAACTTTTATCTCATATGCCTATGCCTATGTTGTTAAGCACACTTCCTATAACTCAGTAACATAGAACACTGGGTTGTCAAAATGAAGATAAAAAGTAAAATATACATGACACTACATGTATTCTCACAGTGGAATTTGAAAAATATTATGTTGGTTGTCATATCTTAAGAGAGCAGACACTTGATGTGCAATGTAAGTTTTAATTTTTAACAATGTGTTATGCTACTGTAGTAGAGTAAATGCGCTCAACATTTTAGGCCAGTGAATTTAAAATTGAAGTTGTAAGGTATGTAATTTTATGTTGTCTTCTTCAATCCTATTACTGTTTAAAAATATTTGTTTTAAAGATGGCATCATAGAATTGCCAAAACCAGTCAATAAAGCAATCTGGAACTAGTGATCTTGGCTCTTCCACTTATGCAAATTTCCATTACAAGATATTAGATCACATCCTCAGCTTGAATGACATGAAGCACTTACGATAAATGGATTGTTACCAGTGCACAAATGAGTGTGTCTTATTCATATATCTATTGAGTATTGAGTCAATTTTTCACTTTTATTTAATATAAATACACTAATATGACAGATTTAACTCACCAGGGTGGGAAAAGGAAAATTTATCTAAACGTAATGAATTTCTAGGGCAAGCCAAAATTGGCATTTGTATATGCCTACATCTTTTAACATAATTACTCATATTCTAATTAGGATGAATAATACATACTATGCTTTCAACATACATTGAATATCTTGGCTGTTGTTTCAATAACTCTTACACTCAAAGGGAGACCTTCTGGTCTCAGAAATTCAGTTTTGGATGAGGCTTTGCATGTTATTTGCATACATCCACTCATAGAAGTTTTAAAGTGCACCATCCACGAAATCCAAGAAATAGGCTCTAAAGTTCATTTTATATTCTAGTAAATGACTGCTGTATAGCAGTATGGCGAAATAGCTCAGGCAATAGCTTACCCGACTGTCATGTGGAAGTTAAGTGTTTGATTCTACCAGCTTGAAACATTTTATTTTTTAATATTTGTTTTAAAATTAATTTAAAAATAATAATATAAAATTATCAGTTAAATAATTAAATATTTTTATGAAATGATGGTTTCAGCTAATTAAAATTTTAATTACAATATTTTCTTCTTAAAAAAGCAAATAATTCCAAATGTGTTTTACAATTACTGTAGGTAGATAAAGCATTAAAAACTGTTGTTATTACAATTAGGCAAATTGTAAGCTGTGGAAAGATTATAAATGTTTGTAGAAATTCCGAAGAACCGGTTACTTCATGGAAAAGATGTTGCCCTTTTGGTTGTATAAAAAACAGGCAGACGACCAGGAAGAGTCAAATAAATAATAAAAATGTTTCTAGAATGTAGGTACGAATGTGGATTGTCCATATGACAGGTGAACAAACCACAATCTGCAGCACAGCACAGCACAGTTTACACTGACAACTCTGTCAGTTATAGGCCTATAGTGCTGTACTTAAACCTTTAGAATCCATTTTCTTCGCACCTGAAAATGAATGTACACCCTTAAGGTATACTACTATCCTGTGAAGTTCCATCATGAACTAACACAGTCCTACATTCATATTTGATCTTTGTACTGTAATTTCACTCCAACATATTTACTCGAAGTGCTTGCATATTATTTCATTTAAAGGAATGTGTAAATGAAACAGTTATAAAAGCTTTATTAAGATGTAAAATACACTGCTTCTTCCTTACTCCTTTACCATAATCACTACCACTACCCCCACCACCACCACCACCACTGACAATTTGATGAATAATGCTTCATGCATTTATTCTTAGTAACACAGTGTCTGTGGAATGCATACATTAGTTGGTAACTTGTTTCATGAGATGTAAATGGGTCACAACAGAACGATAACATAGATTCTCATGTTGCAGCAATATCCTTTTTCCTCATTAACAAGTCCTTGTATTTGTTGGAGACATTAAACAACTTCAGTTGAAGGTTAGCACATTCAACGATCAATGGTAAGGCAGACTGGAAGCTAGTTTGTGCTTGCCGTAAATTCTGTGGCACTAAAACACCAAACCACCTAAGAGGATCAGAATCTGGTGTCCTAAATTTAGAATCAGGTTTCTCCTCCAGTGCTTTGTCCGGTGTTTTGTCCTCATCACTGCCTTTTCTTTTCCGGGTGGAATGAGTTACACTATCCACTTGTGCATTTCCTTGTTTCAAATTTGACAAGAGCTGAAACTCTCTATCCTCAGCAGAAAGATTATCAACTAAAGTAACCTTATATAGTGCAGTAATATCTGGAGCATCTTCTGTAGGTAGCTGCAATGATGAAACTGATGTTTTTCCCATTATATAACGAGCTTTTGCAATATTCAGGAATCCAACTTTCATTAGCTTTTCCATTTCAACCTTGCAACGAATATATTCTTCCATTACTTCTAGTTCCTCTATGCACAGCAAATCCAGTTTCTTACAAGTTTCTTCAATGTCCATTTTGACCTGTTGAAAGTAATAGAAGACTTGAAAGGAAGAACTTAATAAATAAATAAAATTATTATAATGAAACAAAAGGAAAATTCCTACATTTAGAAACCGAGTTCATTCTTTCAATTGCTTATATCAAAATGACAACCTTGTGAAACCTCCATTTGTTTTGGCTCTTTTAGCGTTACCTCACCACATTTCAACCGGTAAAAAAGAACAGATAAAGTTTCCCACATTTGTTTTCTTTTAATGAATTTAATAACTGTGCAATACATTTCGGAAGTGACAAAACTTCCAACTCAACCAAGACAAATACTGTAAGATTCAATTCAGGTTGATGCTAAAGTCTGAAACTGAATAAAACCTTTTTCTGGCAACCATAGTAGAAATCAACAGAAACATTTTGTTGTTGTTGAGGTTTTTTGGATGTTTTAAGGTGACAAAACTGCAAGGTCATCAGTCCCCCATTCCATCACTGGGTGCCACAAGAAAAAGCAGAAATATGGAAAAGAGCCCAGGGATTAAAATAGCAAAGGGGAGAAAGATCCCTCCTAGTCAGTAAAAGGACAATAAAGGCAACAAGGGACAACTCAAAATGAGACAATCACACAGAAACACCGAACTACGACAAGGAATGGAAAGTAAAAGCCAATGTTTGTGGTTGACTGACCGTGAGACTAAAAAAGAGGAAATTCAACCATGTGGCAACATGGGGAGACCTCCAATCAGAGGACATGAAGGATACAGACAGTGTAAGAAAACAAAGCTTTAAACAGAGTGGTAAAAACCACCAACACAAATAAAACCTAAAACAAATCAGCCATTTGGGCTGGAAAATTAAAACTACGCTGCAAGGTGGCTAAAACAGGGCAGTCCACAAAGATGTATGCTACCGTCAGGCAGGAACCACAGCGAAACTCAGGCATGTCCTTGCAACGAAGAAGATGGCTGTGCTTCAGCTAAGTATGGCCAATGCGGAGCCGGTACAGGACTACAGAGACCCGGCGGCAGGCCCACATGGAGGAATGCCACACACCCATGGTCTCCTTTACAGCCCGAAATTTATTGGGCACTGTCAGGGTACGCCACTCAGTATCCCAAAGCTTAGAAAGCCGACGGCGCAAAGCAGACCGGAGATCAGAAGGTGTTAGCCCGATATTCAACAAAGACTCCTCAACAGCCTCTTCACAAGCCTGTGGGCGCGTTCATTGCCTGGGATAATGACATGACCTAGAGACCGCACAAATACCACTGACAAACCAGATCTGTCAATGGTGGAAAGCATCTCCTGTATGGCTGCCAGCAGGGGAGAACGAAGGTAGCACTGACCCAAAGCACGAAGGCTGCTCAGGAAGTTGCTGAAGATAAGGAAAGACTCACCTGAGGAGGACCGTAAGTGCTGGAGAGCCTGGTAAATGGCCACCAGCTCAGCAGTGTAAACACTGAAGCCATCTGTCAGGGGGTGCTGTTTATGTGGTCGCCATGGAAGTAAACAAAGCCAACGTGGCCCTCAACCATTGGACCATCTGTGAAGACAAAGTTGTGTACAGGAAACAAGGCAACAACAGCGAGAAACTGATGTCTAAGAGCATCAGGGGGAACAGAGTCTTTGGGTCCATGGGCCAAGTCCAGCGGAGTACACAGCCTTGGCATGCACCACGTAGGTGTAGGTGCACGGGCCCAATATGGAGATGGTAAAGGAGAAGACTCTAGTTCCAACATAAGAGACTGGACACGAAAAGCGATCGTGTGACCAGAACGGGGTTGCTGTTGTTGAGGACGGATGATGGATGACCATGTCTGAGAAAAGCAGAAGATGGCTTGATGAGCAATGCACTTGGGCTGCATAGGCCACAAGCAATTGTTGGTAGTGAACCTGCAGAGGTGGGACACTGGCCTTCATAAGTAGACTGTTAACGGGGTTGGTAGGGAAGGCACCTGTCACAATGCGAACCCCAAAGTGGTGGATGGGGTCCAAAAGGCACAAGGCCAAAGGGGATACTGAACCATATGCAATGCACCCAAAGTCAAGCCATGACTGTCCCAGCGCTGTATATAGCTGCAACAGTGTGGAGCTATCAGCACCCCAGGTGGTATGGCCCAGGTGGCAAAGAACATTCAGCTGGTGCCAGCACTCGTTCTTCTGCTGATGAAGGTGGGGAAGCCATATCAGCCAGGCATCAAAGATCAGCCCTTAAAAGCTATGGTTTTCCACTATGTTAAGTAAGTGGTCATCAAGGTAAAGTTCGGGGTGAGGGTGAACAGTCCAACGCCGACAGAAATGCATAACATTAGTCTTGGCTGCAGAAAACTGGAAGTCGTGGGCAAGAGCCCAAGACTGTGCCTTCCGAATGGCTCCCTGCATTCTGCGTTCAGCGACTTGGGTGCTGGAAGAGCTAAAATAGATGTGAAAGTCATAAGCATAAAGTGAAGGGGATACTGATGACCCAACTGCTGTCGCTAGGCTGTTAATGGCTACTAAAAATAAGGGAACACTCAAAACACGAGAGGTGCTATGGGAGGCACCAACTTGAACACGAAAGGTACAGACAGCTAAAAAGTTTTTAATAAAAATTGGGAGGGAGCCCCGGAGGCCCCACCCATGTAAAGTAGTGAGTATATGGTGTTCCCAGGTTGTATCATATGTCTTGTGCATATCGAAGATGATGGATATAAGGTGTTGGCATCTGGAAAAGGCTGTGTGGATTGCGGACTCAAGGTACAGCAGATTGTTGGTGGCAGAGCGACCCTGGTGGAAACCGCCCTGGCATGGAGCCAGTAAGCCCCGAGTGTCAAGGATCCAGTACAACTGCCTACTGACCATAAGCTCCAACAGTTTACACAGGATGTTGGTCAGGGTGAAAGGTCAATAGCTATACAATTAAACAGGATTTTTGCCTGGTTTAATCACCAGTGTGATTATACCCCCTGCCACTGCATTGGGAATACCCTGTTGCACAAGATCCGGTTGAAGAGAGCAAGAATATTACTCTGGCTTTCTGTGGAGAGGTGTATCAGCATTTGAGCATGGATGCTATAAGGCCCATGAGCCATGTCAGGACATCGTGCAAAAGCAGTGAGTAGCTCCCACTCACTGAATGTAGCGTTGTAAGTCTCAGTGCGGCGGGTGCTATGCGCTAAAGGAGATGGGCTGGCATTCCACCCACTCCTTTAATGTACAGGAGGCCAGTGGGTAGTTTGCAGAGGCAGAAGTGCGAGAATAATGCTCAGCAAACATTTCTGCAAGCGTGGCTGGATCTGAA
Source organism: Locusta migratoria (assembly GCA_026315105.1). Lineage (NCBI taxonomy): Eukaryota > Metazoa > Arthropoda > Insecta > Orthoptera > Acrididae > Locusta > Locusta migratoria. The sequence goes on along the minus strand of CM048746.1, from coordinate 331,419,298 downwards.
CATATAACTCCATTCATAGAGATCACAGGTATTCCTGCTGGTGTTGGATGTCCCTTTAAACGCCTGATCTTGCTCCAGACCTGGGAGGTGGAGATACCTGACCCAATAGTGGAGACGTACGTCTCCCAACATTCCCATTTCCATCTTCTAATTAAATGGCGAGCAGAAGCACGGAGCCGTTTAAAAGTAATAAGGTGCTCCGAAGAGGGGTGCTGCTTGTATCGCTGTAAAGCCCGCCTGCCGCCTTTAATGGCCTCAGCGACCTCTGGTGAGCACCAAGGCATTGTCTTACACCATGGGCACCCTGATGAATGTGGAATGATAGCTTCCACAGCAGAAACTATGAAGTGTGTGGCACTCTCGACCACCACATTGATGTTATCAATTGGGGGAGGGCCAACAATGGCAGCAGAGGTGTACCTTCCCAGTTAGCCCTGTGTAGAACCCAACTAGGCGGGCGTGCTGGGAACTTGAAGTGACAAAAAGATCAGAAAATGATCACTGCTACACAAGTCATCGTGAGCTCTCCAATGGATAGATGGTGGAAGGCGGTTGATGCAGATCGACAGATCAATGGCCGAGAACTTGCCATGCGCCACACTAAAATGTGTAGGGACACCTGTATTCAAAAGGCAGATTTCAAGTTAAGAAAGCAGGTCCTCGACAACTCTGCCACGGTCAGAGAACGTGGAACCACCCCACAAGGGATTGAAGGCATTAAAGTCCCCCAATAGCAAGAAAGGCGGGGGGAGTTGCAATAGAAGCGCAGCCAAAACAGCCAAAGAGACATTGCCATCTGTAGGGAGGTAAAGACTGCAGTCAGTGATCTCCTGTGTTGTCCTTATCCTGACAGCCACTGCTTCCAACAGCGTCTGAAGGAGCACAGGTTTACTATATACAGAGGTAAGAACATATACACACAATCCACCTGACACCTTGTTATACACGCTACGATAGCAGAAGTATCTCCTGTAGCCCCAAAGGGCAGGGGTCTGCGTTGCCAGGAACCAGGTTTCCTGGAGGACAATGCAGAGAGCAGGTGGTATGCTCAAAAGTTGTCATAGCTCAGCCAGGTGGGTGAAAAAAACGCTGCAGTTCCATTGGAGGATGACATTTTCTGATAGCTGGGAAGACATGAATGAGAAGATGTTACTCATTACACCTCAGCGTCATTAACATCCACTGGTAGCAATGCGTCTGCTTCAAAGCCCACTGTGTCTGGTGCATCCAAGAGAGCGAGTTACTCAGGGGATGCAAGTATCTCCACCTCATTCCCAGAGGCAGAGGTGGAGGGGGCAGGTGGCTCGGTGGCCACCAGGCTTTCCTTAGACTTGTCCTTTTTCTTTCGAACCCTCTTATCCCTTCGGGGCTTCGCCAGAGGGAGGGGCTTTGCAGACTCAGCCTCAGTCTCAGGGACTGAGGAAGAGTGTGACGCCCTGCAGCCAGCAGCCTGCGACTTCGCCTGTTGCTGGCTAGTGCTGATACCGGCACTGGCAGAATCCAGGGAAGGGAGTGTCACTAGGGACCACTTCCAAATGAGGGCAGCCAGAGAAGATTGCTGCTTCTCTGACAGAGGGTTGGGGCTACTTCCAAAGCAATAGCCTTGGAAGCATAAGGAGGAATGGAGCCCTCGACCACCGTGGGGGTAGGCGTGAGTTGGCGGCCCTGAGGGCATACAGAAAGAGATACACTACTGTCTACTGCAGTCACCAGTGAAGATGCCGACGATGTCACTGCTGCAAAGGAGGCATCATTGTGATGGAGTGTAGTCACTGATACTTCTTTCTAGCCTCAGAATAAGAAAGCTGGTCCAAGGTCTTAAATTCCACGATTTTCTGTTCCTGATGAAGAATGGTGCAATCCAAGATGAAAAAAGAGGATAATTCAGGCCACAGTTCATGCAGATGGGAGGTGGTGTACATGGAGCGTCCAGGTATGTTGGATGTCCACAGTCTCTACATGTAGTATTGGAATTACATCTAGAGGACATGTGGCCGAATTTCCAGCATTTAAAGCACCTCATAGGGGGAGGAATATAAAGTTTCACATTGCACCGGTAAATCATAATCTTGACCTTCTCAGTCAGGGTATCACTTTCGAAAGCCAGGATGAAAGCACCAGTGGCAACCTTGCGATCTTTGTTCCCCTTTGGACATGCTGGAAAAAGTGGACTCCCCTGCACTCTAAGTTGGCGTGCAACTCATCATCAGACTGTGACAATATATCTTTGTGGAAGATAATGCCTCGGACCATATTCATACGACTTATGTGGAGTGATGTTCACAGGGACATCACCCAGCTTGTCGGAGGCAAGCAGCGCCCGCGATTGGGCTGGGGATGCTGCTGCAATGAGCACTACGCTGCTTCACATCTTGGACTTACTTGAAACTTTGCTGTACTTGCCCTCAAGATTTTCAACAAAGAAAAGAGGCTTTGTAGATGTAAATGACTCACCATCAGTATGGCTACACACAAGGTATTTAGGGGAATATGGCTCATCTTTAGTTCTAGCCCGACCTTCCTCCCACGGTGTGGCCAGGGAAGGGAACATGCATGGGTTATATGTTGACACATTAAAGTTGACTCTCCCTCTCTTAGAGACAGTGGTTAAATGCCCACCAGTGTTGCTCTGAGATCTTTCCATGGTGTTTCCATGAGCAGCTAGGGATCTAAAGGTTCACGCAGGCAGAGTCACACTTGCCTGGGTAAGCCTTATACAACTGAGGTGCGGCAGGTTCCTCAGAGGTTGCTCACTAGCGAGGTTTTCTTTTTTTTTATAGAGGTTTGTACTGTCCTCGCAACCCGGGCAATTAAGCCAAGATCCCCGGGCTCTGAAACGTACAACATTCCACCGTTTCACCAAACAATGGTCATTGAAGCATGCACAGAGCTTACGGTGTAGCGGACTTTTGGTGAGATACAGTCCACAGCTCAGGACCCCAGGTTCGCCAAGTCCATACTCAGCAAATTTTAACGGCACTGAAATTGAAAACAAGAGGAGATTCTTGATCAAGGTTTCGTGACCTCTAAGGGTATCTTTCTTAGAAGAAATATAAAGTTTACATGAGAAACATGACATCAAAATTATATCTTACAAGCAAGGTTGCTCAGGTTGAAAAATGGTAAAAAATAACATTGTCCTTAAAACATAAATTAATAAAAATCACAAACACCAATGTGGTGTAAAGAACATGAGGGATATTTGGCCATTCTTCCATGAGTGGAATATCCATCTCTGCAACTGTTGTGGGAGGGGCTGGTCTGGCTGCAATGCATTCCAGACATGCTTAATCAGTGAACAATCAAGCCACTCCATGTGTTCATTTCCCCCAGTTTGAAGCAGTGCAGCTCCATAGGGACGAGCGTTATTATCTACCTGAAGGAACCCATACTCCTATGGCACCAGCATAGCGAACAACAAAAGATCAAAGGATGTCATCTCTGTACCTCTGAGCAATCAAAGCACCATTCTCAGTGACAGAGAGATCCATATGTCTGCCAATACTGACTCCTGCCCACACCATTCGTCCACCACCATGGTATAGTGATGTTTTCTGCACATAAACAGGACTGTTCTGAGTTCTACATTCTCTCCAGATGAGGGAATGACAACTGTCCAGCTGAACATAAAATCTTGACTCATCTGTGAACAGAACCTGGCATCATTTGTTACAACTCCAATCCTGATGTTCCTCAACCAGGTTCTGTGGGTAAACAGTGTTATGGTTTTAATGGGACACACAGCATAGGTCTCTGCTCATGCAGGCCACATTCCCAGAGGTGATTTCAAACAATTTATGATGATATTGTGTATCCTATTGCTGCCTAGAGGGTGCATTGCAGCTGAGTTGCATTCAGTCTTCTGTTTCGATGGGCTGTTAACCAAAGATAACGATCATCTGTTGCTGATGTTACCCATGGATGACCTTGGCTTTGCCTTCTTTTAATGATTCCTGTTGTCTGAAATTGTGTTCATATCTTATAAATTACACTTGGGACACTCCAACAGCTGCAGCCCCCTACCTCTGTGTCTGTCCCCCCTTGCAACCTTCTTACGCCTCTCCGTGCCATTGTTGTTACAATGCACTACCTGCTCACTACACTATCTGAATCCAACTGCTTGTGTAATTCATTTGGTAGAGTAAACACAAGTCAACATGAACTTTCTGTTATTACCACTATCTCCGTTACTGTAATGTTAGTGTCTCCAATCAATAGAACTAGTGACACTACTTTAGAACTGAGATAGATCAATTGACCAATGTAGAAGACTAAGAGCAGATCCAAAGGAGAACAGCACACTTCATTACAGGCAGATTTAGTATGTGTGAAAGCACCACAGAGATGATTAGGAAACTCCTGTAGCAAAACTTGCAAGAGAGACATTTTGTATCTATGTATGGGCTTCTGTCAGAGTTCTGAGAGACTATGTTTCGTGAGAAGTCAACCATTATATTGCTTCCTTCACAAATATCTCGCAACCATGAGACTAAAATTAGAGACATTACAGCCCACACAGAGGCATACAGTACAGGCAATCATTTTTCCCATGAATCATAAGCAACTAGATTAGGAGGATGTGACATTGTTATGCACTGTAACTCCTGCCACACACTAAGAGGTGGTTTGCAGAGTATGGATGTAAATATAGATGACCTTGCTTCTCTTCAATGGTCATTTAGCAAATTTCATCGTGACATTTATTTTTATTTTGAGAATTAACTAACTCCAAAAAAAAAAAAAAAAAAAAAAAAAAGACCCACACACCCACTTATAATAAGTGATCATCAAACATTACATCATCTTTCAGGAGTGCACCCGGTATGACAACAGATTGCACTAATAGCAGGGCTGGAACATTTTATCTACTTTAAGCATATACTAAATCACTCAGTGGACCTATACAATATTGTCAGATGAAAAACGTTTTGCATCATGAATATCTCATTTGTCTTAAAGTTTACACACATCACTACACTGTACACATGATTCAGCTATGCGGTGATTCATGATGATAACAAAGAAAAGAGTAATTGAGCAGCTAACAACCCTCACATACAACGCTAACAAGTTACATCCATAGAGTATCTCACTGATACTGAAATAATATTTATTACAATGAAAACTTATGGTGTGATTGATAATTACTATATCAATTTTAGGTGCCCATAACAATAATTATATTTGCTAGCGAGCCTCATAGACAGTGGTGTAATAATGAACAGGACAGCAAACATAGGTACCAGATGAGAGTGTTGCAACTGTGGTGTTCAGTTATGAATAGATCCTGTTGATGGAAAGAAAATGAATCCATAACCAGACAACATTTTGGCATTTTTCATTAAACCCGAGAAGTATGAAAAATTCTACCATCAGCCTTCATGCACTCATTGTCAATCAGTTCAGTCCACTCATATTCAACAAGTTCAAACATGCCTGGAAGAAAGCTTCATTTCAAATTACATGTGATGATTTTGATGATGATGACAGTGTTATTTGGAACACAGAATATTCAAGTTGCTCAACGCACAACTGCAGTTATCTAGTCTGCATATTGTTGGCTGCATTTGTGTTAAATGATTTCTATACCAAGATACACAAACACACTTCATAATATGTGCTATGATTATTTTTAGTCCAAAAGAACTGTCAACTACCTTGAGGAAATGATTGCTGATGAATTTCAAGACTGGTTTGTTACTCTTTTAATACAAAATGTCAATCCTGGTAGTGGTTTTGTAATGGCCAACATGCCGTATCATTCAGTGCAGTTAATTAAGGCACCACGGCTGCTGCAATGAGAAACAAATGAGTCAGCAGTTATGAGATAATAATATATATGTTTTGAAGGGAATATGTGAAAAGTGGAACTTCTGGAATCAGTGAGACAATACAAGCCCCAGAATACACAGTAACAAATTGACACAAGAGTAGAGAACCATGACCAATAAATTATATATCTTCCATCATACCACTGCCATTTCATAGCCACCAAACTTGACTGGGCTCAAATAAAATCAAATGCCATGCAGCAAAATAAAACCTTTAAATTGTGAGGGATAGGGAGGCCGGTAAATGAAGACACAGAAGAATCCATGCAAAATATTGTCAGGTGTGGTTTTTTTTTTTTTTTTCTTTCTTTTTTTTTTTTTTTTTTTTTTTTTTCCCCCAGAAGATGAGAACAACAACAGTGAAGATACTGTGACCTGTGTGCTCATGGCAAGTTGTTGTTGAAGGGTTTAGAGGAGACTTAACTGCAGGGTTATCACTCCCCTGTCCTAGCTGAGATGTCACATTATAAGCTTAACAATTTAAAATCACTCATTCACTCCACACTCAGTACACGGGATGTACAGAGATCCAGTGAATGCTAAAATAACAACATAAAAAGGAAACAAATGGAGTAGACCAAGTTGTCAAAAGAGCTAAAAAAAATAAAAATAAATAAATAAATAAATAAATAAAAAAAATAAAAGATCTGGTGGGGTGGGGGCTTGATAAATTAGGCAAATGAGTCCACCAAAGAATGATAAAAGCCATCTGCATGAATAGAACCTAAAATATGGTCAGCCATTGAGGCATCGTCAGTTAAAATCGAAGAGAGCACAACATCATCATTTAAAATCGAAGGTGGCTAAAAGTGGACAGTCCACAAAGATGTGCACCACTGTCAGTGAAGCACCACAACAGCAATTTGGTCGGTCTTCCTGATGGAAAAGGTGGCCATGCGTTAACCATGTATGGCCAATATGCAATTGGCACAGAACAACACAGTCCCTATGGGAAGGCCTGAGTGAGGACTACCATGCCCCTGTAGAAGACCTGATCAGCCGGAGCTTGTTTGCTGTGCTCATGGTAGATCATTCTAAGCCCCAAAGACCTTATAGCGCAACTCCTATTGGATATCCCTTTATGGGATACTGATATCTAGGGGCTGAGAGGTGGTGGCCAGCTTGACCAGATGATCGACATGCTCGTTCCCTGGGATGCCAATTAGGCCCGGGTTCCAAACAATGTCTATTGAACAGCCAGACTTACTGAGTGCAAAGATGGAGTTGTGAATGGTGTGCACCAAGATACGGAGAGAAAAACAATGGTCAAGGGCTTGGAAACCACTCAGGGAGTTACAGCAGATGACATACAACTTCTTGGGGCATGATCGCAGGTGGTCAAGAGCACAAGATACAGTGATAAGTTCAGCAGTGAAAATGCTACAGCCATGAGGCAGGGAGCATTATTCAACATGATTGCGGTGAACATAGGCTTAACCAAATCTTTCATCTACCAAGGAGCCATCAGTATATAGTAGGTCTGTGTCATGGAATGTGTCAAGTAAGACCATAAATGGGTGACATAGTGTGAGTGGTGAGGGATAGACCAAAGAGGGGTACGAGATTGGCAGGAGAAAGCAGGAGGGGGTGCGAGGGACTCAAGTAAGGAAAGGAGAGTAAGAACTCTTACTGCAATCGGAAGACCAGATCTGGGTCAACATGATGGGGAGGGAAGAGTAACAGCTGGAAACAAAAGCCTGAAATTTGGGTGGTGGGGCACGCCATGAACACGAGCACATTTGAGGAAAGAAGCTGTTGCTGGCGAAACTTCAAAGGAGGGATCCCAGCTTCAGCAAGGAGGCTTGGCACAAAGATAGTGCAGAGAGCCCCTGTCACTAGACAATCACCACTATGAAGAATGGGATCCAAGAACCATAGGGCAGAAGGTGCCGGAGAGTCATAAACCTGGCTCTCATAATCCAGGTGTGACTGGATTAGGGCCTTATAGAGCTGTAGGAGAGTTTGACAGCCAGCTCCCCAAGCAGTGTGGCTGAGACAGCACAGTATATTTAGGTACCGTCAGCACTTTTGCTTCAACTGACGAAGGTGTGGCCCCCAAGTGAGTCAGTTATCAACAGCATGCTGAGAAACCGATGCATTTATTGGGTCAGAGTAAACAGCCTGATGACGACAAAAGTGCACAGCCCGGGTTTTGGATGCACTGAGGCCCATGACTGTGTCTTTCAAATAGCTCCCTTCAGACATGTTTTAGTAACACCAATGCTAGGAGAAACAAAAGTCATTGGCAAATAAGGAACAATAAACTGATCACCCCACTGCTGCAGCAAAACCATTAATCGAAATTTTAAAAAAGTGGTACACTGAGGACAGAGCCTTGTGGGACATCGTTCTCCTGGATTTGGGTTGAGATGATGGAGGTACTGGCCCTAACACTAAAAGAGCGGAGTGAAAGGGCATTCTTGATAAAAAATGGAAGTGGACACTGTACGCCCCAGTCATACAGTGTAGCAAGAATATGGTGGCACTAGGTAGTAGCATACACCTTCCAGAGGTCAAAAGAGATCACAATTAGGTGCTCATGCCTTGAGAAAGCTGTATGGATGGCAGACTCCAGCAATGAGTCATGTAGGTCGGTATTCAGGGAACTGAAAATAATGACACTTGCTGCACTATTCATATACCATTGCCTCATTAGCACAAAAGAAAACCAGAGTAATTTCTCAGTAAGGGGGGAGGTACACTTACACAATACAAGAAATAAAGATTAGGTAAGACTAAAGAAAACCCAAGACTACCATAACTACGCGGGAATTAAGTTATTTAATAAACTACCTAAAACACTGAAGGAAATCCCAATACAGCAACTAGGGAAGAAGTTGAAAAACTGGTTGATCCAGAATACAACCTACAGTGTTGCAGAATTCGAAGAAAACTTGAGATGCCTCCAGTAGGAATGATGGGTATAGCACGTAAATGCATAAATATTTCTGAAAACTTGAAATCAATCAATGTATAACTAAATTTTTTCATTTCTTTTATTTGTGTATAAATTAAACTACTGTTTTTCTACAAATATATACCCATCAGAGGCATAGCTGTAAATATTTATGAAAATCTGGTAATCAGTCAGATGTATAACTGTAAACTGTATAACTGTAAATATTTCCTTGTCATTTCTTTCATTTTTGTATAAATTAATCAAATGTCTATGTACAAACTATGTATAGCTTTGACGTTGTCTATTACAACACAAAGTTGTTTAATGACAATAAACTTGATTTGATTTGACACTAAACTGTCAACAGTGGGGTTCCCCTTATGGAAAACACCCTGTTGTGCAGCCAGGAGACTCTAATCTTCAAGTATCTATGTAAGCTGGCGACTAACCATATGCTCGAGCAACTTATACAGAATGTTAGTCAAGTTTATGGGGCGATAGCTGTCAACTGCCAGCAGATTTGCACTGGGTTTTCATTATGGGGATAATGATACCATCCTGCCACTGGGATGGAAAGACACCCCCTGCCCAGAGACGATTAAACAAGGAGAGCAGTTGGTTTTGAAAGTCTGCTGAGAGGTGATGGACGAACTGGCTGTGGATTCAATCTGGTCCCAGAGAAGTATCGGGGGCATGTAGTGAGAGCAGTTTGGAACTCCCACTCAGTAAATGGAGCATTGTACAGTTCCTGACAGTGCTTGTGGAAAGAGAACTGATTCCACTTTACCCTTTCTTTAAGGGAGTGGAAGGCAGCACTATAGTTTGCCTTTGTGGAGCAATGTGCATAATGCTCTGCCATGCACTCAACGATAACGGATGGGTCAGTAAAGAGGTGGCCCTAGATGTTCAGAAACAGGATTCCCATTGCTGGGCAGTATCCGAAGAGGTGCCGTATCTGAGACTAAATGCAAGAAGGGGAGGCACAAGAACCAATGAAGGTTATGTACCTCTCCCAGCAATCCTGCTTACTCTGTCGGACGAGTCTTCGGGCTTGCATCCATAGCCATTTAAATACAATCAGGTTTCCTATCATGAGGTGGCGCCAGTGGTATTGCAGCACTTACTGACGGTCCCAGATGAAATCAGCAATCTCCAGTGTCCACCAGGGCACGGACTTGTGCCAAGGTGAGCCAGTGGTGGTCAGAATAGTCGCTTCACAACTGAAACTATAGCAGCAGTGACCTGTTGAACTGCCTTATCAATGTCAGCTGATAGAGGAACAGGAACCACAGCAGCTGAGGTGTAACCCCACCAATCTGCCCTCCAACTAAGTTGTGGGAGCAGGCTTGGACTACATACGGGCAGGTCAATATCAGAGTATGTGCCATGCACTATACTGAAATGTGTGAGAGCACTGATGTTCAGAAGACAAACGTCTCAGGGACTGAGGGGGACGTTGAAGCCCTGTGATCAGCAGTCTGTGGCTGTGTCAGCCACTCAATGGTACCCACTTTGTCAGTGGGAGAATCCATGGAAGAAAAGGAGCCAAGGGATCCCTTTTGGTGAGAGGTCTGCATTAGGCTGTTGCTTTGCTGCCTATTGGATGGGGACTGGTGTCCCCAATAGTTGGTGATAAGTTGCCCCCACAGGAGGTAGTAGGTGGGCAACAGAAGAAGGGCCCCCAACCTTCAAGGGGGCAGTTTGATGTTTGTGGGCCACATAAGGAGGTGATACTATTGGTACCAACGTCCCCATAGAGAGCAGAGATGATGTAATGGTAGCAAATGATGATGACATGCATATGGGATGAAGCTGCTCATATTTCCTTCTTGTCTCTGGACACATTAGTCTGTCCAGGGTTTTGAACTCCATGATCTTCCTTTCTTTGTGGAGCATACTACAAGTTAGAAAGCAAGTGGATGTTGCTACCCAAAATTCACACACACAGGTGGGAGTGTACACAGAGCATCCGGAAGTGATGGACACCTACAGTTTCAGCATGTGGGGCTGGAAGTGCATCGGAAGGACATATGCCTGAACTTCCAGCATCAAAAACATCTCAAAGGGGGAAGGATCTATGATTTGACATCGCCCCTTCTCAGGCAGTAGGCTATATTGCCTTCGAAGGTCTGTGACAGAAGATCACGATGTTAGATTAAATCCTGGACTTTATTCAGCGTCTTGTGTCGGGGGTGATATTGATGGCAACATCACCCAGCTTGTCATAGGCAAGTTATGCCTTTTACTTGGCAGGTGATGCCGTTTGTATCACATCAGACCTGCTTTTCATTTTTGAAAAAGATGCCACCTCACCAAACTGTCTTTGATGGTCTCAACAAAAAATTGTGGCTTAGATTGGATGAAAGATTCCCCATCAGCCCGTGCACAGACTAGGTACTGGGGCGAGTACAGGGCAGATCGGATGTGAACTCTACATTCCTCCCATGGCATAGCCAGGGAAGGAAATGATTTAGGGTTGTAAGCTGTCACATCCAACTCCATCTTACAATGCTTGGAGATAGTGGTTATATGCCTGCCAACGTTCCTTTTCCTTTCACGGAATTCCCACGAGCAGCCAGGAATAAAAGGCTCCACCCAGGCAGAACCCTGCTTGCCTGGGTAAGCCTGATACAACTAAGGTGTGGCAGGTTCTCCAAATCTTTCTAGCTAGGGACTGTTCCATCTCAACAGTCATGCATCTCCTCGGCACATAGCACACTTTGAGATTGAGCGTTTTTAATAGAGGTTTTTACCAACCTTGCGACCTGGGAACCGGCTGATTAAGCCAAGATCCCTGGACTTTGCAACATACAATGTTCCACCATCACGCCGCACGGTGGTTGTTGAGGCATGCACAGAGCTCATGGTGTGGAGAACTGTTGACGCGACACAGTTCCCAGTTCGGGCTCTTGGGTTCGGCAAGCCCATACCCAGCAAATTAATACTGAACCCCCTGAGGGGTCATGGCAAGAGATGATCAATCAGATTATGATGATTTTGGGGTTTCCATATTCCTGCATGAAAAATGATGGTAACATCTTCATTCAATATTTTACATGAAACATTAGTGCATTTATCTGTTGGCTTTACCTTGTTAATATAGAAAAACTTTATTTGTATGTGTTTATATAGATGAAGCAAATAGCCTACTACCAGCACATGAGAAAGAAACATTCTATCAAGGAAGAAATCACTCAGCAGAATGCTGCAATGTCGCAGGGGAAGAGGTGAAACCCTGGGACTAATCTCTCCACCAGCCAGTCACTGGTCCACTGTGCTTTGGTGTCAAACACTGGCAATGGCACTGCCAGCTGTCAGAGGTTACCTGTTGCCGTACGGAGTATAGGTTAAGTAAACAACATATAAGGGTTTTCAAAAAATAACGCAACACTTTTTTTTCTTCTTCTCTCAGCTGATAACAATGATGGGAAATGCAAAATGGAATGTGTGAATTATCTGAAGTTTCCTAAGTGTGTGAGAAACATTTGTCTCTCTTCCAACAGATGGGCGTAGCGTAGCTGAAGGACCATTTCAAAATAGGATATGTAAGTGGGGTACATTACAAGTAAAACACCTTCAATGAATTCCACATTGCAGAGAAGGAAACTCGAGATATTCATGAAGTCCACGGACCATCTGCTGCTAACAGAAGTACAGTCAGTTGCTGGACACAGAGTGTGAGTTCATCAAAAGAGGTAGGCTATAAGATTTTCAGCGCTTGGAGAGACCATCCAAGGCTGTCACACCTGGCAAGTTGCAATGAGCTGATGTCATTTGCCATTGGGCCATTAAAGGATGCCATTTGTGGAGGACATTTTGAGGATGATGAGGTGGTGGTGATTCACACAGTGAAGAAATGGATTAGTACTGCCGTGGTATACATGGCCTTGTTTAGTTCCTGAGACAGCCATAGAACAGGATGGAGACAATGTGGAGAGAAAAGGTAATGCAGATGAAAACTCATGCAAAATTGAAGACCAGAATATCACCTGTCACAATGCCATCAACATGGCATCAATGAAGTATATATTCATAGCCCATATGGTGACGAAAACAATAGGAAAAACCCTGACAAATGCATATATAAACACAAGAAAATTAAGGTAATACCAATAAAATGACACTTATAGGACAAATGCAGTCATGTGGGGGTTTAAGCGGAACATTCTAAGCAGGATAAAATGACAAATAGCAAACCAAAAACACAAAAATATAATTTAGAAAACACAGAAAATATGCAAAATAAAAATAAAACCCATACACAGTATCAATACTTCAACTGACCTATGAGACACCTCAAATGAAGACAGCAATACCAATCCGGACCTTTAAACAAAACCAATAGCGGGTCATTCCATCTTTTCAAAGCAGTAAAGTAACATTTTCAAATTGACAATTTCAAATCTTTTTCAAATTTGGTGCATTCAATGACCCAGATAAGAGATGGCAAAATACAAATTTGCAGGGCTGTATTACAAGTTTACAACTGCGAAGTAAATCAGAGGTCTGGAAAGTTTGGAACTTCTGCGAAATTTACATGTGTTTGTCTAAACATAAAAGACTGGTTCTAATTAAGTTAGAGCAGTGAAAATAGCACCACTGGAAAGGTAATGAATAGACCTTTACACTGATATGCCACATGGCAGGTTTCTGAATATTTTTATTCTAAAGGTCATTGACCTTGAAATTTGACCCTGAATATCTCAAAACACCCCATCTTCAAATTTTGTGGAAAAAATATTTTTTATTGTTCCATTATGTTACTACAAATATGGTAAATATCAAGCTGGCACACCAAAGACATCATTCACAAAAAATCATTTTGTCAGCATCAATACACTATTGAAATGTAGAACTTCAAACGCAAAATACAATACAGTTGTGGCAATAATGCCAAATACATAAATAATACATTTGATAATAAAACACAGCATTACATTTCTATTTTACAATTGCTAAATTCTGTTATATCATAGAATGGGTGGTCAATTAGCCAGTCATATAGCGTTTTCTTGAATGTGGCTTTTGGTAGGTCTTGTATGTTCATATTTTTTACAGTTAGGATTTTCTGTCCAGAGAACAGAGGTTTGCAGTGAGCTTTATGTGAGGAGCCTGTAATAATCCTAATTGCTTTCTTCTGCAAGATTAAGATTTCATGCACACCACTTCAGTTTCCCCAAAAAATAATGCCGTACGATATTATGCTATGGAAAAATGAAAAATTGCAAGTTCTAACATAACTACTGGGTACACAATCAATGAGACGCCCGAAAAATTAATACACTGATGCGCTTTATGTTGTTTACTATAACGCAAATCTATGACCGGGCTACAGTGATCAACTGGGTTCCCAAAGTTAACACTTTTCATATGAGTTCCCAGTCACTCTTGTTTAACTACTGAAATTTCGCAGAAAATTCCACTCGTTAAGTTGTACACATAGAAGAATACAACCGTATTGGACTAACAATTGTCTCCTCACATTAGTTTACAGTGAATTAACATATCTTTGTTAATTTATTGTATATACTGTTTTATCATAAGAAGCTACATAGTAAATAATGTGTGAGTACTGACTGTTTACTTACGGTCTTTGAGTAAGAGAAGTATGAGCCCTTTGAGCAAAATACACTATAGTCTACCGATTAATTAAATACATTGAATTACTAATGACCTCTTTAGTGTTATGTGTTAAACATTTACAATTCGGTTTTGAGTTGATATTGGATTATTATCGCCAGTATTACAATGACCAGAAAATACTTCCCACTATTGACATTTCCCAGACGATGACACATTCGCTCTACAGTGTTTACAAACATTCGTAAATTCTTTGGTCAGAGACCACAATTATTTTTATTTATGCGTGTATTTAAAAGGCTGCATACACGGAGAATAAAGTTCCAGACAGTCTTTACTGTGAAATAATAATAGGGTATATCACGCATAAGTTACAATAAACCAGTAAATCGAATGCACTCCACAGTTTTTTCTCAATGTTATCAAACATTATCAAATCGGAAGAAGTCCCTCTTGCATGAAAATAATATGCTAGTACTAAATACATGTACGAAATTTTCAGATAAATGCAAACCCCAAAATATTGACAAACGGCTGTGTCTTCAGGCAGAAAAAAAGTCAAGAAATAAAAATACGCTCAATGGATATCTTTGAAGTATGTAGCATCTCAGCTTTTGGGAGCTGATTTGTTTTTGTTTACATGTTTTAAAGGTTATGTTCAAACTAAAAGAAGAATTATGTTTAACGTAGTTCAAACCGTTTGTGTAATGTTTCCACATCACTGTTCATTGGGGAAGCTGTGGCTGAATGCGGGCCTGCGCTTTCGTTCTAATTTTATTAACGGTTCTAAAAATATTCCCGTAAAAAGCTTTTATAAATATATCCAGGGAAGAAAGTCGAGTGTTTATCTCAGTGGCAGGGCACTTTGTACTTTAGGCAAATTGTATGCAACAGTTGCTTTTCCAGTTGTAATAGCGAAACATACAATCATAGAAAATCAATTGCCTAAGCATTTATCCGGTACTGTCATTTATACTACCGGTACAGATAGTGCTTTATCGAGGACATGGCTTTTCGTTAGACTTATTTTTCGGGTGTTTCATTTGTGTATTATTTTCACACCATTTGTTCTCTTAACACCTTTGCTTTACTTTGGAGAAACCTGTAGAGAATGGTGGTTCAAATTATTTGTTGGTGGTGAGTATAAGCTGTCACTATATATAGGTCCAAACACCGGTAAATTATGAATAAAATTTAGATTATTTTTCGTTATACTTCCGACCTTCTTATATAGCGGGAGATTTACGACGCGGTTCCACCGGTCTGCCTTGATCCATGTATGTGCCTGGGTCATTCCATGTCAAGTGGTCCATGGGTCCCCCCTTCCCATCAGTTGTGATAATTTTTTTACAGAATACACATGTAGCACTTACTACAAGATTTAAGAGCCACTTTGATGTAATTTTATGATACGTTTGTACAGTTACTTGAGCCTATGTTCTGAAACTAAGCTGTTCTACCCGAAAAGTAGAATGGGATCATAAAGATTCAACATGACAGATCCCTTAGATCCCAAGAATGGAAAGACAACTCACATTGTCAACAAGTAGTCTTCACTAAAATGCAGCTAGTGGTAACCATTATACTTCTGGAGCTGTAATTTAGCAGGGCTTTATGTAAGTTCCATATGCACATTTTGCAGAAGTCACCAAAATAGCAGAAGGCCATGTGATCCTATATAAATTCAGACCACGTGACTTTGCATGACTGGGGAAAGTGCAGTTTATGAATCTGCAAATGGTGCTTGACCTGTAGACATTGGCAACGGCATGATCAATGGTAGGAGTTGTGTTCAAGCAACCAATAAGAATGCTTTACTTTTGTCCAGTAAATTTGGCATATCAGTTCAAAATTTGTTCTGCCATTTGTGTGCATCGCTTTTGGCATTGTAGTTGATATTTCGGTTATAATCCAAACTAATTGTGATTTTTATATACCGGTTTTTATGATATATGGAAGGTGCTATTGTGCTGGAGTGTTATAGCCTTCCGAATACGGTAACTGATTATTGACATGTAATATTTATGACGATAATTAATTTACCATATTGGACAAGCGTACATCAATCATAGAGCAGGAACAGCATTAATTATTTATTTTTTTGGTGAACAGAAAGGGTACAGTATGCTCTTTGAAAACTCATTGAAAGAGAATGATGGAAATAAACTATTGTGTCCACTACGGAAAAAAAATAAATGCTGTTCCTACTCTATGGCTGACAGGTTCGTTACGTATCCTTGTCCGCTGAGTGTATTAATTAATATCATAAGTACTAGATATAGGTTTACAAACCATAAAGATTAAAACTATTTCTTATTGGCCGCGCGAACATGACTCCAGATTTGCTGCCTTCACCTGCCTCATTACCGGTAATCACGCTGTTGTCAACGTCTACATGTCAAGAACCAATTGTGGACTCTTAAATTGTCTGCACTTGTATGAATAATATATTACTATGTTAGACAGGTATTTTAGGCATTCCACAAGAGTGTGAGCTTATGAGTGACAATTGAAAATCTGAAAGTCATGGTTCTTCCACAAAAATCTTAAGGTAGGCTACGGCAAAGTTACCAGTACGGGATAGAAACATTCCTTTATCACCATCAACTTAGAGATGTTACAATAATGGGTGGTAGTAGTAAATTAGGTTGACCAATTGGCAGTGATGCCCCCTCCGCCCCCCCCCCCCCCTTGTTGACTAACAGTTCATTGTTTTGCTTGTCTTTAAGATACATTTCATTCAATTAAGCATTATATGTGTTACTACCACCATTTTGGTTAATGTTATTTCTTTCAAAGGTGTAAAATATAGTTTTGGATGTCATGTCATTGGACAAGTCCCATCCGTCACATTACCTGTCCCGTCTGTCATGTAACTTTTATTGTTTCAGAAACTTAAATGGTAAAATTTTACAATGCTTCTCGTCACTTCCACTGCTTATGTTGGAAACATATGAACAATGAAGTGTAGAATTGCCTTAATATTTTCACAAGCTACAAAGTAAATGTTATTGCTAATCATTTCACTCGCAGCAAAATTAATACTTTATGGTTGACAGGTTTTGGTTTGTACCCTTGTCCGTTCAGAAAAAAAAAAAAAAAAAAAAAAAAAAAAAAAAAAAAAAAAAAAAAAAAATTTGTTTGAATTGAAGCTGTCACGAAAATACATTTAATGGTCATCTGAGTTGCAGTCATTACCATTGGTGCCAACATAACCACTGCCACCCGGCGAGAAGCATCGTACAATTTAACCACTTAAATTTAGTAATGGTCCTATATTGTACATGGCATTTGTTGTTACTTATAGTTTCATATGTGTACGTAAATCACAGAAATAATGTAATGTTTTGCAAGCTGCAACACTTGAGGCTCATTTTTTGTCCTGTCCATCACACCATTATTTTTCCGTATTGCAGACAAAAATAATGATGGTTTAGCAACATTTCTGATTAATCTTCTATACCAAATAATGAATGTTTGGATTCCAGAGAGACCCACAGAAGAAAGTAAAAACAAACATTTTATTTTGATTTCTCTGTGATTGAATGTCCCGTCCATCACTCATGGAATGCCTGATTTAGACACTGATGATAGGATCGTAAGGAGTGTCATTATTTTTGCATCATTTCAACTGAACAATCAGCTACTAGGAAAGTCATTGATGAATATAAAAAATATCATTCATCATGTATGAAACACTTATATTGATATATATACCTATATTGTTTCTAATAAGTGTTTGGCGAAACTATACATAGTGCTGCTTGGGCTCTTACATTGAACGAAGATGGCAGAGTATCAGATTTGTGGGCTCATCTGAAGACAGGGATACCGTTTATTGGCTTTGACCCCTGGCATCAGCGTGTTGTCGTGTGCATGCAAGTTTTTTGGTTGGCGTGAATAATTATGTGGTGGCTGAGATAAAGATGAAAGTTTGTTTACAAGTAGAACATAGATTAAGATTTTATGTTTAAGAAATGATGTGTAGCTTCACTCTGATAGTGAGGTATAGGTTAACAGAGGGTTTCTTTTTCCCCAAGTGAGCACTAAAGGCACAAATTTTTGGGCTGATACCTGTGATCGATGGTACATTCTGTTGTAGTAATCTGTAATTTATGAGTATAACCACAGATTATTTATTATTTACAATACATAAGTAATTAAGATATTATCCTGTATACTGGTTTTCCAACAAGTTGATGTCATGGGTCAAAGCTGATGGGTTGTATCCCAGTCTTCAGTTATGCTGATTTGTATAGCTAATAATGGTGTTATACTATAAAATATTAGTTTTTCTCAAAACATACTTTAACACAACCAGGTTTTCTGTTTTCACATTCATTGGCTCTACCAACTCACAACCAAACTTTTGTCCCCCCCCCCCCTCCCCCAATCTCACTTGATCTCAGGCTACGCTACAGTTCAGGCTGTCATCACAACCAGTTCTTCAAATTTCTTTTTTTCTTGATGCCAATTGACTACCATATTAGTGGAGGCACTGCAAACATTTGCCCTTTGAAGAGCATGTTCATCGATGGCCCATAATAAAACTTAGCCCAGTGTTTCATTAAATATTTTGCCACAGGTTAAAATGTACTTTAGGTGATAGCAGATTTTACCTGGGTGGTACCCTCTCATTCCTAACGAGTCATCCTTATTTAGTGTTGGATGTTATTCACATACATTCAGCTTACTGAAGAACTTTATAATTGATGATACAACAAGAAATAGATGCCATTTATCCCAAGATAAGCATACACCTACGAGGTCTGTTCGACGAAGAATGGTCATGATTTTTTTTTCAAGTGTAATCATTACTGATGACACTTAGCTACATCATTTGGATCTTGAGAGCAAACAGCAAAGCTCAGTGTGGAAATCTCCTTCATCACCAACCCCCTGCAAGTCCATATCAGGCAAAAAAGACCACATTTCTGTGAAGCAGGCTGGATGCTGCACCACAATAATGTGCGACCACATATTGCCATTGTTGTTGCTGAATATCATGCAAAACACATGAAGTGTGAAGTCGTCCACATGAGTACGAAAAGAAATCCGTTAAACTTTGCTTACAAGATAAATCAATAAAAAGTGAAGGCTGTAAACACCACAAAATACCTAGGAATTACTATTACTTCAGACTTAAATTGGAAAGAACACATAGATAATATTGTGGGAAAGGTGAACCAGAGACTGCATTTTATTAGCAGAAGCCTTAAAACATGCAACAGAACTACAAAAGAAACTGCATACACTACGCTTGTCTGTCCATTTTTTGAAGTATTGCAGCCCAGTGTGGGATCCTTATCAGGTGGGTTTAAAGGAGGACATCGAAAGAGTCCAAAGAAGGTTAGCTCGTTTCATATTGTCACGATACAGGGGAGACGCGTTATGGAAATGATACAGGATCTGGGATGGGAATCATTACAACAATGGCGCTTATCGCTGCGGCGTGGGCTACTTACGAAACTCCAATCGCCAACATTCTCCTCCAAATGCGAAAATATATTGTTGACTCCCACTTACATAGGTAGAAATGATCATCAGAATAAAATATGAGAAATCAGAGCTCGAACAGAGAGATTCAGGTGATCTTTCTTTCCGCGCGCTATTCGAGAATGGAATAGGAGATAAATAGTATAATGGTGGTTCGATGAACCCTCTGCCAGGCACTTAAGATTTGCAGAGTGTCCCATGTAGATGTAGATGCATCCCTCAGCTTCCCTATAGTCTGGATTTAGCCCCATGTGACTTTTTTCTATTTCCTAACTTGAAGATATGCCTTCATGTGAGGCATTATTCATCGCCACAAGTGATGGTGTAGGCTGCAGAGGTGATTTTGAAGGACCTTTAAAAAAATAGTTTCCAGCATGAATTTGAAGACTGGCAAAAATGCTGGGACAAGTGCATCTCATTCATGGGAGACCAATTTGAGACACAACCTAAAGATTCTGGTAGGAAGGAGAGGAAAAAGAGAAGGATGTGGGTTTTAAGGGAGTGGATGAGTAGTCATTCTAATCCCGGCAGTGGAAGGACTTACCTTAGAGGGAAAATGGACAGGTAAAAAAAGAAACACACACACAGACACAAACACACCAAGGCAGACATATGTAAAAAGCAAGGAAGTTGGACAGAAATGCCAGTCAAGGCGGAGGCTCTGTCCAGAGACTGGAGGCAAAGATGTTGGTAGAATAGTGCGTGGGAATTTGAAACTAATGGAGGTTGAGACCTGGTGGGCAATGGGAAGAGAGAATATGCTGAAGGGCAAGTTCCTATCTCTGGAGTTCTGAAAGGTTGGTGTCAGTGGGAAGTATCCAGATAACCCGGGCAGTGTAATGCAGTGCCGAGATGTGGTGGACATGCACCAAGGCATGCTTAGCCACATTACTGACAAACACTGTCTGCCTTTATCCATTCATGTGAATGGACAGTTTGTTGCTGGTCATTCCCACATAGAAAGTTTCACAGTGCAGGCATGTCAGTGAGTAAATCATATGGGTGCTATTGCAAGTGGCTCTGCCTGTAATAGTGTACAATTTCCAGGTTACAGAACTGGAATAAATGGTATTGGGAGGGTGCATAGGACAGGTTTTACACTGGGGGGGGGGGGTTACATGGGTAGGAGCTGGAGGCTAGGGGAGGTGGTTTGGGGATTTCATAGGGATGAACTCTGAGGCTACAAGGGTTAGATGTGTGGGGGAAAGACACTCTTGGTGGAATGGGAAGCATGTTGTGAAGGATGGATTTCATTTTGGGGCAGGATTTAAGGAAGTCATATCTCTGCTGGAGAGCCACATTCTGAGTCCAATCCATTTCCAGAAAGTATCTGGTGACAAGAGGGGCACTTTTGGGGTTCTTCTGTGGTAGGTTCTGGGTTTGTGGAGATGAGGAAGTGGCTCTGGCAATTTGCTTCTCTACCAGATCAAGAGGGTAGCTGCAGGATGTGAAAGCTATTAGGTTATTGGTGTACTGGTTCAGGGATTCAGGACTGGAGCAGACTCGTTTGCCACGAAGACCTAAGCCGTAGGGAAGGGACTGTTTGATGTGGAATGGATGGCAGCTGTTATAATGGAGGTACTGTTGTTTATTGGTGGATTTGATGTGGAGATATCTGAAGCTGGCTGTTGGATAAATGGAGGTCAACACCAAGGAAAGTGGCATGGGATTTGGAATAGGACCAGGTGGCTCCTACCCATGTAGCTGCATGTGGTGTAAAATCTGTACTATGCTCACTCCCACCACCACTTATTCCAGTCCTGTAATCTGGAAGTTGTACACTGTTAAGGGCAGAGCCACTTGCAATAGCACTCACATGATTTACCAACTGACATGAATGCACTGTAAAGCCTTCTATGTGGGAATGCCTTGGTGTGTGTGCGTGCATGGGTGTGGGTGTTTGTTTACCTGTCCTATTTTCCCCTAAGGTAAGTCCTTCCGCTCCCAGGATTGGAATGACTCCTCGTCCACTCCGTTAAAACCTGCATCCTTCTCTTTTTCCCCTCCTTCATTCCTCTTTTACCTGATGAAGTAACTAACGGTTGCGAAAGCTTGAATTTGTGTGTGTTTTTATTTGTGTGTCTGTCAATGAGCCTGTGCTTTTGATTAGTTAAACCATCCCTATTTTTCCTACATATTTTTCCTACCAGGAATGATTCCCTGTATTCATAAGTGTTTATATCTTGGCAAAGATTTTCTGCTGATGTGTTGATGTTGCTTATGCAAAGCTGCCAAGATGGTAAGTAAAATTTACTTTCTTTCATAAATGAATGAAAATGACATAACAGTACATACTTCCCAAGTCATTCCGTCTCTTGAGACTCCTAGAGCATATCGGTGAAACAGGCATGACCATTTTGACACAAAACCCCACATTGGCCACTGTTGCAGAAAACTTGTATTAGGCCTACTTCATTAATTCATAAAGAAAAAAGAGTTGTGCAAATGTGATAATTGTAGTGTCAATGTAATAATTTTTCCTGTGCATCTCAGTCTCCTGTTTGTCCATTTCAATTTATTTTTGTAAGTTATTTAAGTTAATTTAATTGCAGGTGTACAAGAGCTAAACTTTGTTATGCACCATCCATGTGATGCCCTTGTCCAACATAAATTGCAAATAATGGTAAATGGATTGAATTAAGTAAAATGGTATTGGACCTACATTCACCTATCTACTTACCTAGGTCCATGATTTAATTTAAAAGTACCAATCATTTGAAGCATTAATCTTTTCTCTTGCCTTAACACTTGAAGGTGAGTGTGTGGATGGCCCTTTGTAAAGTTTAACTGAGTGCACATGGGTGTTTGAGTGTAAACTGTTTGATTTCTCAGGTGTTTTATTGATTTTGTGTTTATTAAATAAGGTACTGATGACCTTGCAGTTTAGTGCCCTAAAATACCATTCATCATCATCATCATTTATTAAGTAGTCTCCTACAGTTGATCTAGTGAAACTTCTCGAGATTAAAATTGTGTCTCGTACTGGGACTTGAGGTCAGAACCTTGCAGTTAGTGGGCCATGCTGTTTCTGACAGCTATACAAGACATGTGTGACTGATGGGCTGTCCTCCCAGCCTTACTCCAGCAGCATCTCACTCCTACCTTTTAAATTCAGAAGCTTTCCTTAAAATACTAGCACTCCTGGAAAATAGGATGGTGTTGAGTAATAGTTTAGCTATAAGTCATCTTCCATTTGCAATAAACATCATATGATTAATCTTTCAGTGATTTATTCTTTTTGTAGTTGTACCTTATGTGCTTGTTGTTTAGTATGTGGATCAGTGTTGTCTCCTGATTTTGAACTCAAAGTGTTGGCAATTTCTGAAATTCAGAGGAATTTCATTTGTGAATCCCTGTAATTAGTGCTGGTTGAAGTAAACGTCACCAGAATCTCAACTTGGAGTTGGAAATACCGTTGACCACAACATGTGAGTGTCGTCCTTTTAAATGGATGTGTTGACCTTAGGGCGTGCAGGGAGGACAGGCAAACCACAGGTGTATTATGGTTGAGCTGTGCATACCCCGTAACTAGCTGCTTTTGAACATCTCTTTGGAGTTGTTATAGTGTTCATACAATTTTATTATTGGCGAAGCTGAATTAAGGAATTTTTTAAATAATGAAGGTTTACAGTAGTCTGATAGGTCATTTTCACAGCTTAAACAAATAATAATAATAAAGGACTAAAGCAGTCTAAATACATTTATTTAAACTCAAAATCCATCCAGCTTTTTCTCTGCAAAAATTACTTCTTACTGCTTCTTGGAACCTGGAGAGTAATAGTTTCTCAATGGAGATAAGACTGAAGTTAGTGATTAGAGCAGCTGTAGGTGGGTATCCTCTTCGGTGTTGCGAGTGACCTCTTAAAGTATATCATTGTAGGTGGAACTGTTCAAACCAGCAATGCTAATTTGTATAATTTTGTAAATCCACTTATGGAATTAATCTCCAACAGAAAATTTACAAAATGAATTGATTTTTTTCTCCAACCCTTCATTAAAGGCATACTTGTGCCTTAGGATATTTATCCAGAGCTTTGAGTCCACTGAGGTGGCTATTCATGTTTCATCATAGGACTAAGACATATCTTTCTATCAATAAATATAAAATTACAATACAGTTATAATAAACTATTTACAATCTAGGGACACAAAATTCACTAAATATATGTTTACAGTGTACAATTACATTGAGCGAATTACGATCCTAGAATGCAAAATTCAGTAAATATACAATTAAAATACACAAATTACTATTACCGGTACTAACTAGAAACATAAAATATGGAAAGAGGTGACGAATTCTGTAGGATGCTGCTAGTTTCTGCTAGATGGACCACAAGCTCCAAAATTCTGCTCTCTTGATGGCCACATCATTTGCTGCGTGTAGGTCCTCTATGGTGCAGGGGTTGGGCAGGTTTCTGCAGACCAAGAGGTGTTGTGGGTCCTGCACATCGCCACACTCACAGAGCTCATCTTCGTTTGTGAAGCCCCACTTTCTCAGATTCATCTTGCAACGTGACACTTGTGTCCTCAGTCTGTTTAGTGCCTTCCATGTTGCATACGGCAGATGAAATCCTTCAGCAGGTTCCTCTTTGATGTTCTCTCCAGCCCTTTCGTTTAACGAATTCTGCCATAACTCTGTTCTCAGAGTTCCAGGCCTCAATGCAGTTGATGATGTTGTTGTACTCATAAAGCTTCTCCTTCACTTAAGCCTAGGTTTTCTTGACTCATGTCCAAAATGGGGTGTCTGGGGTCGGTTTCCTGTTTATTTTTCTCTGTTTCTGCAGCTGTTCTACTGTGTATGTCTGGAGGCCCTATGCCCATAATTTCGTAGATTTTCGTGACAGGAGTTGGTCGAAGGCAGCCTGTCACTATGCATCCAGTCTCCTTTAGTGCCGTATCCACCTCTCTGGCATGTGTTGAGTTTCTCCAGACTGGTGCTGCATACTCCTCTGAAGAAAAGCACAGTGCCAGGGCAGATGTGCTGAGCACACTTGGCTGTGATTCCCAGGTGGAGCCAGTGAGTTTACGTATGATGTTGTTGGCAATGGTTTCCTGGCAATGATCCTTGAATGTGAGGCTTTGGTCTAACTTTACTCCCAAGTATTTTGGAGTATTATAGTGAAGCAGTTGTTGCCCTCTCCAGTTAATTTTTAACTTCTTTCTGGCTTCCTTGTTTCTCAGGCGAAAGGCACAAACCTGCGTCTTTCCAGGATTTGGCTTTAGGTGATTATCATCATAATACTTGCCAAGGTCCTCGAGGGTTGCTGTCAGCTTAATTTCCTCAAAGGTTTTACCTTGAGCTGCAGTTGCTGTGTCATCTGCATAAATAAATGTTCTTACTTCAGAGCTGATTGGTCGGTCGTTAGTGTAGATGTTATACAGCAAGGGTGCCAGTACGCTACCCTGAGGAAGGCCATTCTTCAGCATTCTCCATTGGCTCTTCTTATTATGCAGAGTTACAAAAAACCTCCGATTTTGCAGCAAACACTGGGTGAGCTGTGTTAGGCGATTTTCTTTGGTGACTGAGTATACCTTTCTCGTCAGCTTCTTGTAATTGACAGTGTCATACACTGCTGACAGGTCCTCTTTCGTATCCATCTTCTATGTATTGAGTCAGGTTGAGGACCTGACCACAGCATGACTTTCCAGGTGGAATCCTGACTGTTCATTTGCACAATTAGTATACCCCTAGAGCTATTCTTCCATTATTTCATTGACATGTTGCAGTTCTGTCAGTGCTCCCCTGGCGAAACCCAAGCAATAGTCCCACCACAATTTTTTTTTTTTTTTCTGTGGAACTGAAAGGTAATGGAATAAAATTGATAACTGTGAATTATTTGTTACAGCTGCTGTTTCAGCAAGCACAGTAGCCTCAAAATACATATCCTTTATTTCATTGCAGATTTCATCTCTTGAAAACTTCAGCTTTTTCTTTGTTAAATCATTCAGAAAGCTTGCCGAAGTGTCACGGAAACCTTCGGCATTTCAAAGGAGGATCGAACACACAATTTGCAAGAAGAAAGTCCAGATATTTTCCTTTGTTAGTAAATTCTGAATTTTCCTTGTGACCTGGAAAACATAGTTCTTGTTTCACTAAATAACAAACTGCATTTTTAATGTATCCAAATTTCCCTGTTTTTTATTACTCTCTCATTGTGCAGCTCTGATTCTACCCTTTGTTGACAACTTAAAAGAATGTCAATTCCAACAGGGTATGTAGTTCATTTGGTTGTATAATAAATAAATAAATAAAAAGGAAGTTGTGTTTTTGACTAACCATATTTCTTCAATCCAGTATTATGATGATTTAAATCAAACACCCTTTCATATTCCCAGCTGTTTCTTGGTACCAAAGAACAGACAGGTACAACAATGACATCTGTTAATCACATCATAGCCAGAAAGATAGTTTGATAACTATTGCAACTCATTACAAATAATGCCTCTCAAATATCATTCTACACGTTGATACTGTTAAGGTACGAAATGGTCTCCCATTGTCAATACTTGCCTTTCCTTAGTTTTTTTTTTTATTCATAGAAGGGGCAGTGTAATAATTTTAACATGGTGCTTTCACTACGTGTTTTAAAACTGTTGCAGTCTTCAGGAGTGGAAGAAACCAAAGACGTAAGCATTGAAACAGCAACTGGGCAGCCAGCAAGGTGTTGACTATACTAACAATGCCCAAGGTGCACTGTGGCCATCTAGAGGATGGATCTGACACAGTAAAGCATTCATCATCGAAGGCGTTGCCGCTGCCTTGACTTATGTTTAGTGCATTTCATTCTGCTAGGCTGGTGGTAGTTGAGTAGAACCATTATGCCAGATCACTTGTTGGGGCATTATGAAACACAATAACAGACATAATGTACTTAATATCATAATTTTCTAATTCATGCATTGGCGCAAAACTTGCACACCCAGAGGAGACGCCACTCTCACAGTTGTCCGTTCAAGTCTCACCCATATACACATCATGCGGCAGTCAACCAAATTTGTGTAGACCTATGCCATAAGTGTTTTGTGATAGTACAGCTAAAATATATTGTTTGTGGACCAGGGTTAAAAGTTGAGATCCACTGCATACTGTACTTACAAATGTCGGCATGTAGCATGCCAGAGTGAAGCAGAGCGAGTCAATTGTTTGTTTATGATGAAATATTAAATTTTCACCACAACAATTTCCATTGCAAATTATCAATGTTTCAAGCAATTAATATTATTTAAATTAAATCATTGAAGTCAGTAGGTGAATGCTTGTAAGTAACAGATCAGTTTGAATTGTGTAAAGAAAATAGAAATCTCCATAACAAATAATTAGTGTCCTTAAATTAAATCATGGGGCTCAGTAGGTGGATGGGTAAACATACATGAATCAGGTTGTATTTTAAAAAAAAGTGTAACTTACACATTTTTTGGAGTGATGTGGTGTTTCAGCAGAACTAGCTGTCATCCTCAGATGCTCTCATTACATAAAACTAGGTGCAATCATAGTTGCTGATATGGGAACAGGGCTGGTGCAAGCCGAACTGCCGCCCTGTGTGAGATGCAAAATTGTCTCCCCTCATGAAAATATCTTGTTAATGTTAAAATCAGTTAGTTTTTATGATAGTTCTACTTGGCATGTTTGGATAGCAAACAATTTGTTTGACAGTTACGTAAAATACATAAAAGTATATTTAGGTATAAAATAAAGATTTTTGACTTACCTAAAGTACAGGCTCGTCGACAGAAACATAAAACACACACAAACATTCGAGCTTTCGCCACCACTGGTGGCATCTTCAGGAAAAAGAGGAAGGAAGGAGAGGAGATTGGTCCAGTATAAAAAGATGCAAACGCTTTTACCAAAAACCTCATAACTTCTTGACTGATTTATTACAAATTTTTAAACCACACACTGATGAACATTAGGAAAGTTATGGGCATGTATTGAAATATAAACATTTTTTGGAAATACCCTCTATAAATATAGAGGATTCTTACAGGATAGTTAGTACATATTTTGTTAAGGACCGTAAATTTCATCCAGTGACACTATGAGAACTTCTTTATCTCTGTCACTGTAAAACAGATGTCTTCCATTTCAAGTTCTTTGCTTTTCCTATTTTGGGTGGAGCTAACATGGACCAAAACAAGACTAAAAGTCTGATGAACATGGAGTATACAAAGAATACCTTAAGAGTTATAAGGACTTGACCAGTAGAAGAGACATGTAAACAGTAGACAACCATATTAAGATGATGCTCAAAGCAGGAATGTATGCATTTTAGAGCCCATGTTAACTAGACATTTTGTTCTTGATTTGGTCCATATTACTGCCTTCTAAAATTTTCAGTAGTATATATTTGATTCATAGTGTCAAAAGTAAAGAAATGCTCATAGTGTCAAATTCTCAGATGTGGATCCTTATGGTATTACTATGTAGGCCTATTCATTAAGCACTCAAAGTTTGTAGTGAGAATTTCCAAAAGCCTGTATGTAAGAGAAGACGTGTCACGACAGATTGGATAAGTACTTGATCAGTTTAGTTTGAATTTGTACATGATATTCTACTGAACATTGAGTCAGAAATTAACAGAGAGGAGGGAGGAGGTAATGCACAGTCAGGTGAGGGGAGGAGGAGATGTAAAAGAGAGAGAGATGGTGGGGGGGGGGCTGACAAGGTGAGCTGGAACATTGCTGTTGCCTGAGCTCGTCACTTCAACAAGCTGTGTTCTAGATTGCTTGTACATAAAATTACATTTGATCCAAAATACCTACTATTGTTATGTCAAGGACATCTTAAATCCCTCTTTCTCATTGCACTAGTTTTCACCTACACACTAATATGACTTTAATATTCCCATACAATGACGAAGAGTGTGTTCAGAAAAGTTCATTCCGATGAGAGGGACTGGCTTCTTGCGTCAATTAGGCTCAGATCTGTAAATGTTCATCACTTTCTTCTGAACTTGCTATTCCAAATGTAGTGCTTAGCAGTAACTGAGTGACTAGTAGTAATATCTACAGCTATAAGGAAAGGATGTCTCATGACTGAAAGAAAAAGGGATGATTTTATTTCCATTTTCACAACTTAATGATGTGCCGCTTTGCTGATTTGCACCCTGTGCGGCTGCACGTTTCGCAGTTGTCTTACGCCAGCCCTGAATGGGAATGAGCACAATTTTTTACATATATTTTTAGATGCTTATTTTTATTTGTTAGTAATCAGTGCACAAGTGTTAAGATTTTGTTTAAATTTTGGCGCTTTGTTTTAGGGTTGCTTTTTGCAAGATTTCTTCCCATTCATTGCGTTTGTCTGTTGCATTTCCTTGCCACATTTATCACACCTGCCATCTTTATAAGCAGCCTACTTTTGAGCTGTTTGTAGAGCCAGGACATGTTCACATTGACCAGTGTCTCAACCTCTGCTCCCAGTTCTTCTGATCTTGCGATGCCTTCTATCACTGCAACTGCAAGTGTTTTTTTTTTTTTTCTGCTTCAGTGGTCGTCTCCTCTCAGAGGATGATCAATACCCTGAGTCTCTTCTGTCACTCGTCTGGGTTCCCAGTCATTTCCTTTTGGTGTCAGTGGAGTTGTTACTGCCTTTTTTCTGGTCTGTACTTGGTCTTGGCAGTGGTCTTGTTGCAACTACTTCTTCTTCTTCCTCTTCTTCTGCTTTTTCCTAGACTACATGTGTTTCTGGTCACTGGGATCTTTTGTTCATATGTATTCTCATTTTTCTTCTCCTCGGTGATTCAGCACTTTGTGAAAGCCTTATATCCCCACCAGTTTGCAATGTATGGCCCAACACAATAGGTGCACATCAGTTCTTCGTCTTTCTTCAGTGTGCAGGTGCAGCTGTCATGACTGCCAGTCCATTTGACACACTTTATCTGGTTCCGACAATTTTTTTCAATATGTCCTCCTTCCTGACACTGCAATAGGCACATAGGCCTATCTCCCAACATTTACATTTTATCTGTGAAGTTTATGGAACTTACAGCATCAGTACAATAGATTATTTGTAGCGGTCAAAGGCAAGTCTATGATAGTCTAGAACTCATTCTTTGATATGAATGGTACTTTTAACAGTGTGATATTTGATTGTCATTGAAATTTAATTTAAAGCTGGGACAACAGTTCTTCCATGTGAATGTTAGGTTTAGACAGGCTCTTGAAAATGGCAGTATTAATTAATTCCCCACAGACATTACTGAGGTGGAGTGGCTTGTGAGACTCAGCAATACAGATAACTGTACCACAGGTGCAACCGCAGTGGAGGGGTATCTATAGAGAGGCCAGACGAATGTGTGGTCTTTTCAATAATTACAGGGGCAACAGTGTGGATGGTTGATTGACTGCACTGGCCTTTGCAGTGTGTCACCAAATAACCATGCTGAGGAGTACTGCCAGTTTTGGTTTCTTCTGGATTGGTGCACTACAGAAACCAAAATATGACTTCCATTCTTCACTTTCCTGGGTTCACTAGTTTGTGTTCTCTACTAAATTAATATTATACAAATCTCTAGACGAGGCTGGAACTTCGTCCTTGCAGTTGAGGAGTCATATTAAGAGAGAAAGTCAATTACCATGGAAATTAAACTTGGGACACCATTTAAACTTCCATAAATACAATATATTGTGCCCCTCAGGCTAAGTACTACAACAAAACGTCTGGTCACTTGCAAATCTAAATACATACATTTGTTCTCTTTGAACATGTCATTGGATTCTGAACTTAAATTACTAATGTCTCGTTTGTCACATGGCGCGGATTAGTGTGGCAAGATGAACAGGATTTCTGGTCAGGTGAGTACAGGGTTATAAATACAAAATCATAAAGTTTGTATGCCAACTAGCTCTAGATAATGATGAAATCGAAGAAATGTATGAGGAGATAAAAGAAATTATTCAGACAGTTAAAGGAGAGGAAAACTTGATTATATTGGGGGACTAGAACTCAGTAGTAGGAAAGGGAAGAGAAGGAAATGTACTGGGTGAATATGGACTGGGGAAAAGGAATGAAAAAGGAGATCACCTGGTAGAATTTTGTGCAGAGCACAATGTAATCATCACAAACACTTGGTTTTATCATCTTGAAATAAGATTGTGAATGTGGAAAAGACTGGGAGACACTGGAAGGTACCAGATTGAGTTTATAATGGTAAGGCATAGGTTGAGAAACCAGGTTTCAAACTTTAAGACATATCCAGGGGCAGATATCGACTCTGACCATAACTTATTGATTATGAACTGTGGATTAAAACTTAAGAGACTGCAAAGAGGTAGAAAATTAAGGAGGTGGAATCTGGACAAATTCAAGGAACCAGAGGTGGCTGAGTGTTTCAGAGGGAGCCTTATGCAAAGATTGGTCAAAACAGGGGAAAGTAATACAGTAGAAGAAGAATGGATAAGGCCGCTGAGGATCATATAGGCAGAAGGACAAGGCCAAATAGAAATCACTGGATAACACATGAGACACTGAACTACATTGATGAATGGAGAAAATATAAAAATACAGTAAGTGACGCAGGCAAAAGGGAGTACAGACATGAAAAATGGATAGGAAGTGCAAACTGGCGAAGCAGGGATTGCAAGAGGACAGATGCAAGACTGTAGAAGAATGTATAACTATGGCAAAGATAGATAGTGCATACAGGAAAATAAGAGACATTTGGAGAAAAGAAAAGCATCTGCATGAATATCAAGAAATCAGATGGAAAACCAGTACTAAGCAAAGAAGAGAAAGGTGGAAGGAATATATAAAAGGCCTTTACAAAGGAAATAAACATGAAGGCAGTATTCTAGAAACGGATGATGAAGTAGAGGAAGATGAGATAGGTGATAAAATACTGTGAGAAGAATTTTACAGACACTGAAAGATTAGAGACAAAACAAGGCCCCTGGAATAGATGATATTCCATCTGAACTCCTGATATTGTTAGGGGAGCCAGTCATAAAGAAATTGTTCCACCTGGTATACTAGATGCATGAGATGGGAGAAGTACCTGCCAAATTCAAGATGAATATAGAAATTCCAGTTCCAAATAAAGCAAGTGCAGACAATAGTGAAAATTACAGTACTATCAGTTTAATAAGTCACAGGTGCAAAATATTAATACAATTTATTTACAGAGGAATCGAAAAACTGGAGGAATGTGACCTTGGGGAAAATCAGTTTGGATTTAGGAAAAAATTAGGAACACTGGAGGCAACACTCACATTATGACTTATCCTAGAAGATAGGTTAATGAAAGGCAAACCTATGGTTTTATCATTTGTACATCTGGAGAAAGCTTTTGACAATGTTGACTGCAGTACACTCTTTCAAATTCTGAAGGTAGCGGATTCGTAAAATATAGGAAGTGAAGAGTTATATGCAATATGTACAAAAACCAGACAGCAATTATCAGAATCGAAGCGCATCAAAGAGATGTAGCAATTGGAAAGGGAGTAAGACAGGGTTCTAGCCTTCCCCCAATGTTGTTCAATGTTTACACTGAGCAAGCTGTGAAGGAATGAAAGGAGAAATTTGAATAGAGAGAAGAAATAAAAACTTTGCAGTTTTCCAATGACATAGTAATGCTGCCAGAGACAGCAAAGGACACGGAAGAGCAAATGAACAGAATGGACATTGTCTTGAAAGGAGGCTATAAGATGAACAGATGAGAGTAAAACAAGGGAAATGGAATGTAATGTCAGAAAATCAGGCAATGCTGAAGGATTTAGATGAGGTAATGAAACAATAAAAGTAGTAGGGTTGTTTTGTCTTTTGGGTAGCAAAATAACTTCTGATGTCTGATATAAAGAAGAATGGTTGTGTGAAGAAAAGCATTTCTGAAGAAGTGGAATTTGTTGTCATATAATATTAATTTAAATGTTAGGATGTCCTTTTTGAAAGCATTTGTCTGGAGTGTAGCATTGTATGGGAGTGAAATGTGGTTGGTAAGGAGTTCAGACAAAAAGATGATAGAAGCTTTTGAAATGTGAGGCTACAGATGAAAGATGAAGATTTTATGGGTAGATCACATAATTAATGAGGAGGTGCTTGGCAGAATTGGGTAGGAAAGGAGTTTTTGGCACACCCTGTTAAGAGAAAGGATAGGTTTATGGGATACATTCTGAGACATCAAGGATTCATCTACTTAGCATTAGAAGGAAATGTATGTGCATAAAAGTTGTAGAGGAGACCAAGGGACAAATACAGTAAGCAGATTCAAAAGGATGTAGGTTGCTGTTCTCATTCTCAGATGAATGGGCTTGCACACTACCTGGTAGCATGGAGAGCTGCATCAAACCAGTCTGCGGACTGAAGACAACAATAACAACAAAATTCATTATATTGTTTCTTGCCCGTTGTTGATTATGTCAAAGTGGCATGCCATTGGTTATGCAAAATGTGGTATGTTGGTAATCCGCACACACTACAGAAGTAGCACCAATGCTCCCCCAATTGTGATCCTGACTTTAGCCTGCTGAATTTGTGAAGTGTTACATGTATGAAGTAGGCACAAGGGTGACTAGACTTGTATCTTGGACCATGGACCACTATATGTTATATCTTTGGCAAGAAAATTTATCTAGAGTTGTGAAAGTTTAAGACTAGGGTGGCACTCAAATTATTGTGATGGAGACTGTTTTTTATGGTTTTATTTTTTATTGCAGTAGGCACATAATTGTGTATTTCTTGTATATGAAATTAGCATTAATGCAATTTGTATGAATTTTTATGTTGTGTTGTTTGTAATTCAGTTGAACTTTGATTGATAGATAGTGTGGAATTCATTTTAATCACATATGACTTGTATACTTATTGTTAAATATCACTATAATTAGATGTTCATTGTCATTATATTATGTTCAGATCAAAGATATAGGACACAATTAGAACCTGAAGAAGTAAATAAAAATCATGACCCTGGAACTGGTTGCTGCCCTATTTATACTAATATTAAGCAGAGTTGCTGTAATGGACAAAATACTTGAGTTATTCATGTTGAAATTAACACTTGCATTATCAACATTGTATGAGGAAAATTGATTTGTGCTCAACTTGTAGTTATATAAATTCTGCTACAGCAAATGTCACCCCAGAACCCCTCAGGGGCTCTGCATGAATTTGCTGAGTTCGGGCTTGGTGAACCTGTGGTCCTGAGCTGGGGATTGGTAGGTGCCGTAAGTCCTCTAGACACTGTAATCTCTGGGCACACTTCAGCACGACCACCGTGTGGCGCAGCGGTGGAATGTTGTGTGTACCAGGGAATGGGGATCTTGGCTTGACCGCTTGGGTCGGGAGGATGATACAAACCTCTCTCTCTCTCTCTCTCTCTCTCTCTCTCTCTCTATATATATATATATATATATATATATATATATATATATATATATATAACCTTCAATCCCAAGGTGTGCTACATGCTGATGGATGCATGGCTGTTGAAGTGGAATAGTCGCTAGTGAGCAACCTCTGGGGATACTGCCGAACCTAGTTGTATAAGGCTTACCTAGGCATGTGGAGCTCTGTCTAGGTGGACATTTACTTCCCTAGCTGCTTGTGGGATCGAGATGGACCTATCGAGTAATTTTCCACCTCCTAGTCGGATTGGTGTACCACTGGGGGGTACCAACACTCAAAGAAGAGATCTTGGGTGGCCAGTCCTCCGGACTTGTTCAAGAACAGACTGCTAGCCAGAATGTGTTTCTAATAATCAAATGTACAGGAGGTTCTTTTGAAATGAATTCACTCTTTCACATCAATAAGGGCCCAGAAGGTCTTATAGGAACTCTGAAATCTGTTTAAGAGATTGCGGAATGGTACCCTGTTGGTGGAAACATCAACCTCCCAACAGGCAGCGAATCTGCAGAAAGCGAAGTGCCGCTGAAACAGAGCTACACAGTACCCTAAATTACAGCAAGGGCATAATTTTCTGTAGGGATTTAATGGACATTCTGGTTGAAGAGCTTAAGGAAGAATAGTTGACATGCAAAATATTAAGAAAAGGGTGGATGGAGAACTAGTGACATCTGAGTCCTTCATCCTAACTTTTAGTAGTCCTAGACTATCTGAGCATGTGAAAGTCAGGTTTTTGCGACTGAAGGTCTGTCCCTATGTCCCTAACCCCATGTGCTGTTTCAAATGCCAGCGCTTTGGTCTCACCACATTAGGTTGCAAGGGGGAGGCCACTTGCTGTAAATGTGGGAAGGCAGCACGTGAAGGTACCAATTGTACACGACCCGAAAAATGTGTTAACTGTGCTGGAGAACACCCTGTATGGAGTCTGAACTGTAAGGTGCATCATGACGAGAGGAAAATACAGGAGATTAAGACCACTAGGTGCATTCCCTACGTGGACGCCAAAATGATTTTTAAGGCCATGCAGCCCCCTGTATTTCCTACCTCTTTCATTGCTGCTCTACAGAAACTGGTCACCACAGTGGATGCCTCAATAAAATCTGAGGCTGTCAGTGTGAGTACAAATACTTGCATGTCAGTGCACCTGTAAGGCAGCTGAAGCTTCCTTGCCTCTTGCCCCGCAGAATGCGGCCGAAAAAGCTACAGGTACCACTTTTGCAGAATCTGTGGTCTCTATTGTTATAGAAGTTGCACTTGACTAGGAACCTCAGGAAATCATTGTGATGGCACCCCACCAGTGAAGTGCCTCTCAAAAGAAGAATGTTCCGCCAAAGCAGAGTGCTCCCCAAGTCTCCCTTTCCTCCTCATCTTCTCAAAAGAAGCAGCTGAGGAAAGCATCTCCATGTCCGGTTTAAACTCTTTTGGGGGCATCAAACGGACGTCATAATGGCAGCATTGTCTAATGACGAGGACATTATTACAGACCTAGATGCATCATCGCCAGAACCAAGCAGTCCATCTGCTAACCAGTGCTCCAAAAGTGCCTTACCATTGCGACACAGGGTAGAGAAAAGATAGACCCACACAAGTGACATGGCTTCCATACTGCAGTGGAATTTGGCTGGATTCAGGATTCGTTTGGAGGAACTGCAGCTTCTTGTGAAGGATAGGCCTTTCTGTGTCTCCGACACTCTTCAAATGGACTGACACACCTTTCTTGAGAGGCTCTCAACTCCACAGGAAAGACAACCTAATGGGTGATAGGGTACAAGGTGGTGTGGCAGTGTTCGTTACGGACACTTTTCACTCCTCACCTGTGCCATTAACCACTACACTGCACGCAGTTGCTGTTCATATACTGGCCCTTCATGATATCACAGTCTGATCCCTTTACTTACCACCTGGTGAGCATGTTGACAGTAATCTCCTGACACAGCGTATTAGAAAATTCCCTCATCCCTTTCTTCTTTTTGGAGATTTTAATGTACACAATGCACTATGGGGCTCTAACAACAACTCCACCAGGGGACAAATGGTTGAGACTGTGATACACTCATCTGATGTTTTGCTGAAAACAGGCCAGCCTACACATTTTAGCACTGCTACAGGTTCGGCTTCGGCCATAGACCTCTCCCTCTGCTTGCCTGCTCTTGCACACACTGCTCAATGGAGCATGGACAATGACCTTCATGGCAGTGACCACTATCCAATTTGGATAGAGTTGCCAGTCGCAATAGATTACAGTGGGAAGCCGTCGAGATGGCAGCTGTGCAAAGCTAACTGGACACTTTTTCAGCAGTTGGTTATTTTTTAGCGGTGTTGAGGTGTCCAAGACTGGGTGGATCATGTCATCACAGTGATTCACAATGCTGCTGACACATCTATTCAGAAATCGAAGCCAACACTTCAGAGAGCAGCTGTCCCTTGGTGGAACAATGCTTGTCATTCAAGTTATGGCCCAAGTCATGGCAGAACACTATGCAGCTGTTACATTAGATTCTCACTAGGATCCAGACTTCCGTGAATATTGGACGATACAGGAGAGGGTTGGCTTTGATCTCCATTCCTTCCAACCATTCTGGACAGTGAAAGGGGAGACGTGTTTATAGCGATAAAAAGTGCCCCAGTATCGAAGGAAATAGACGGAGATTCACAAATTTGGGTGACGGTCACGGTTAAAGCAGGCTCGAACATGGTAATTGGATGCTTCTATAGGCCTCCTGGCTCAGCAGCTATTGTGGCAGAACACCTGAAGGATAATTTGGAAGATATTTCGAGTAGATTTCCCAATCATGCTATAGTTTTGGGAGGAGATTTTAATTTACCTGATATAGATTGGGAGACACAAACGTTTATTACAGGTGGCAGGGACAAAGAATCCAGTGAAATTGTTTTGAGCGCATTATCTGAAAACTACCTTGAGCAGTTAAACAGAGAACCAACTCGTGGTGACAACATATTAGACCTTCTGGTGACAAACAGACCCGAACTATTCAGAACAGTTAATGTGGAATAGGGAATCAGCAATCATAAAGTGGTTACAGCATCAGTAACTTCAGCCATAAGTAGAAATATTAAAAAATGTAGGAAGATTTTTCTGTTCGGAAAAAGTGACAAAAAGAGGATTTCAGAGTACTTGAGGGCTCAGCTCAGAAGTTTTATCTTAAGTACAGATGGTGTTGAGGAACAGTGATCAAAGTTCAAAGCCATCGTACAATATGCATTAGATGAGTATGTACCTAGCAAGGTCATAAGAGATGGAAAGGAGCCACCGTGGTAAAACAACTGAATTAGAAAGCTACTATGGAAGCAAAGGGAACTTCACTGCAAACATAAACGTATCCAAAGCCTTGTAGACAAACAAAAATTACACGAAGCGAAATGTAGCGTGAGGAGGGCTGTGCGAGAGGCGTTCAACAAATTCGAAAGTAGAGTTCTTTGTACTGACTTGGCTGAAAATCCTAAGAAATTTTGGTCTTATGTCAAAGCGGTAGGTGGATCAAAACAAAGTGTCCAGACACTCTGTGACGTAAATGGCATTGAAACAGAGGATGACACTCTAAAGGCAGAATTACTAAATGTATTTTTCCAAAGCTGTTCCACAGAGGAAGATTGCACTGTAGTTCCTTCCCTAGTTTGCCGCACAGATTACAAAATGGCAGATATTGAAATAACTGACAGAGGGATAGAAAAACAATTGGAATCGCTCAAAAGAGGAAAGGCCGCAGGGCCTGATGGGATACCAGTTCGTTTTTAAACAGAGTATGTGAAGGAACTGGCCCCCCTTCTCGCAATGGTGTATCGTAGGTCTCTAGAATAGCTATTGTTCCGAAAGATTGGAAAATGGCTCAGGTCATCCCCGTTTTCAAGAAGGGTCCTCGAACAGATGTGCAGAACTATAGGCCTATATCTCTAACGTCGGTCAGTTGTAGAATTTTGGAACATGTATTATGTTCGAATATAATGACATTTCTCGAGACTAGGAATCTGCTCTGTAGGAATCAGCAGGGGTTTCGAAAAAAGGTGTTCGTGTGAGACCCAGCTCGCGCTATTCGTCCACGAGACACAGAGGGCCATAGATACGGGTTCTCAGGTAGATGCTGTGTTTCTCGACTTCCGCAAGGCGTTTGATACAGTTCCCCACAAACGTTTAATGAACAAAGTAAGAGAATATGGTCTATCAGACCAATTGTGTGATTGGATTGAGGAATTCCTAGATAACAGAAAGCAGCAGGTCATTCTCAATGGAGAGAAGTCTTCTGAAGTAGGAGTTATGTCAGGTGTGCCACAGGGGAGTGTCATGGGTCTGTTGCTGTTCATGATATATATAAATGACCTTGCGGATAACATCGGAAGTTCACTGAGGCCTTTTGCGGATGATGCTGTAGTATATAGAGAGGTTGTAACAATGGAAAATTGTATTGAGATGCAGGAGGATCTGAATAGAATTGACGCATGGTGCAGGGAATGGCAATCAAATCTCAATGTAGACAAGTGTAATGTGCTGTGAATACACAGAAAGAAAGATCCTTTATCATTTAGCTACACTATAGTAGGGCAGCAACTGGAAGCAGTTAATTCCATAAAGTATCTGGGAGTAGTCATTAGGAGTGATTTAAAATGGAACGACCATATAAAAGCAATTGTCGGTAAAGCAGATGCCAGACTTAGATTCATTGGAAGAATACTAATATAGTCCAAAAACAAAGGAAGTAGGTTACAGTACACTTGTTCGCCCTCAGCTTGAATACTGCTCACCGGTGTAGGATCCGTACCAGGTGGGATTGATAGAGATGGTAGAGAAGATCCAACGGAGAGCAACGCACTTCGTTACATGATCATTGGGTAATCGTGAAAGCGTTACGGAGATGATCGAAAAACTCCAGTGGAAGACTCTGCAGGAGAGACGCTCTGTTGCTCGGTACGGGCTTTTGTCGAAGTTTCGAGAACATACCTTTACCGAGGAGTCTAGCAGTATATTGCTCCCTCCTACGTATATCTCGCGAAGAGACCGTGAGTATAAAATTAGAGAGATTAGAGCCCACACAGAGGCATACCGACAATCCTTCTTTCCGCCATCAATACGTGACTGGAATAGGTGGGAAAATCGATAGTGGTACTCAAGGTACCCTCCGCCACACACCGTCAGGTGGCTTGCGGAGTATGGTTGTAGATGTAGAATGTGGCAGTTGGAATCAGCATTGTCGGCAGCTCATGTATCTGCACCTGGCTATGACGAGATACCGTGCAGACTGCTAAAACAGTCGGCACCCCAGTCAAAGGAGGTCCTCCTACATCTTTTAAATGAAATTTGGATTACGGGGAACTTTCCACGTTTTTGGGCATTTGCCAACTTTTATCCGATCTTTCTTCTCTGAAAGGTATTTTAGATACAATGTTGGGAGTGCCTTGTCTGGCCATTTTAAACAAGAGAATGGTGTCCCGCAAGGGCCATAGGCATCAACAGTATTACTTACACCATACAGCCACCTGTACAGCGTTCTTTGTTCGTAAACAACTTCTCCATCTTCTGTGGATCCTCAATTGCAATGGTAACTTCTCAACTGCATTTAACGATCATGCAGTTGGAGGAATGGTGTAACACCACTGGTTTTAAGTTTTCTCTTGGAGAAAACTGTCTTCATGGATTTTAATCGCTTCTGTTCCCTTTTTAATACACCTGTTTTAAAACTAGGGTACACTGTTCTCACCTTTCAGGACAAAGTGAAATATCTAGGCCTCACTTTCGACGAGAGACTAATGTGGTTGCCGCACCTTAAAGAGGTCAAACTGTGATTCCTCAAGGCTCTAAATATCCAGAAATGTCTTAGTAATCGATCTTGGGGTGCCGACAGGGTACGTCTGCTCCAGTTCTATAAAGCTTTTGTGTGGCCTATGGCTGCCAGGTCTTTGGATTGGTCAGGACTTCATACCTGAAAATGCTGGATGCAGTACACCACAAAGGTATCCGGGTGGTGACAGGTATGCATAGCACAAGTCCAGTACTTGTGCAGAGGTTGGTGAGCCCCCACTTTCTTCCACCTTCTTCTGCTCGTAGCACGCCTGGCGTATAGGGCTCTATCAGTTCCACACACATTACTTTCTCTCAGTGTTGCACAGCAGCCAAACCAATGTCTGTTCCGTAGGCGCCCACAGGCTACAAGACCGTTTGGGATTCAAGCACAGGAAAGCCTTGAGCTGCTGCAGATGCAGGGCTTTAAGGTTCAGTGCCAGGGGTGGACCCCCCAGGGGTCATGGTTCTTTCGTGGGGCCCCGAGCTAATGCAGTCTTCCTTCCTCCTTTCCCTCCCAGACTGCATTTCCTTTCTCCCTCCCCTCCTTTCCTATCCTCACTCCTTTCCCTCCCCACCAGGGGACTGATAACCTCAGTAGTTTATTCCCCGTATCCCAACCAAACAACCCAACCCAACCCAACCCAGCCAGGGGTGGATTAGGGGATCTCCCTGGCTCCTTCATAGGCCTACATTGATTTTAGATCTGACTGCTTTTAGGAAGCCTTGTGCCCTGACTCTGTCCTTTGGATAGGGTACCCAAAACAGTTTTCCATTTATGATGCAGAACTGTTTACTATCCTGAGGGCACCAGAACAGATCAAAAAGCATCAAGGTGTGAAGTTCCTGATCTGCTCAGACTCCCACAGCACCCTCCTTCTCCAAATGTATCCATCAGATTGGATGGTGCAGGACATACAGGACGCTCTACTAGCACTGCAAGAACACCACAAGGAGATAATCTTCTGTTGGGTTCTCTCCCCCCCTAAAGTACGCTGTTCTGTCGCGCTCCTTTGTGACACGTAAAACCATGGTTTTGGGTTTTGTGGGGGGATCAGTGTGGCTGAATGAGGCAGACAATAAACTATGCGCACTAAAATCCTCAGTGCATCGGTGGTGTACTTCCTTCCACCCTCGACGAGCTGAAAAAGTCACCCCCACTTGTCTTTGAATTGGACGTTGCCCACTGACACCGCAAAGAACTGCCGGAGTGTGACAGATTTAGGACACAACTGTCGATACAACATATTTTAACAGAATCCATTTTAAATGCTGGTATGAGGGAAAATTTTTGTCTCTCGTAGTACTTGAAATCTATTTTAGGTGATAGTGAGGTGTCTGTGGATCGTGTCTTAAGGTTTTGTATAACGTCTGGACTTCTTCCCAAAACACTGGGTGTGTGATTTTAATGTGTGTCATAGTAGCTCGGTCACCCTTTATTTTTAAGTAGTTACTGGGTAGGTCCCCCTATAACTGGCTGGGTAAGTCAGTTCGAAGGTTGGAGGAAGGCAACGATATACCACCTCCAAACAGGACTATGCCTAGTAAAACACTATGGTGTTCAAACCAATCTTCAGATTGTTGACTGCTTTACCTTTTTTTTTACTGGCCCACATACATCTGTCAATGTTTTTCCTCAATTTTAATCCTTTTATAAGTTGTTTTAATATATTCCTACAACTGTAGGTGTACTTTTCAATTTCACAAGTCTGTACGATATGTGCCATTTTTCTTCCATCTGTTTAAGTTTGAGCACGGGCACTGACGACCTCGATGTTGAGTGCCCTATACCACCAATCATCATCAATGTCACACCAGAAGAGGATTCATCACTCCAGAACAGAGTTCATCAGTATTTTCAATGAAACTCAAAAGTTCGTTTTGCAATCATTTCAGTGATTCTAAATAGTAAATGCAAACAGAAAATATATTTCTGTTGCTGGTGGTAAACCTTCATACAGAACTGCACTGGACATCTTCAGAGGCACTGCTCCTCCACCAGCAAGACTCGACACTTCTGAATATGTCCAGCAGAGTTCTGGACAAAACATTAGTAACTGAAGAGTTTCATAGGCCATCCTGAAAGGTCTACATCCAGCAATGTCATCCGGTCTTGAAAGCTAAAGAAGCAGCAGCTCTTCTGTATATGTCCAGTGCAGTTCTGGATGAAAAAGTTAGGAAACAGAGTGTTTTATGGACCCTACCGTACATTGTGACAGGTTTTCTACTAGCAGTGTCAGCCACTGTGAAAGCCTTCATTCTATCATCTTTTTATTGTCCTTATTTGATGCATATGTTACCAATGAAAAAGCATGGGTCAGCAGCCATGAAAGCCTTCTTTCTGTCATCTTATTATTGTCTGTATTTGATGCATCTGTAGCCAATTAAAAAACAAATTTGAAGTTTATCTGGTCCTCTAAAATGCGAAAAAAGTATTGCACCATTTTAGGAGATAGCATGTTTTTCACATACATTTCTGTATTTGTTTCTCCACAAGAAAAAATTGAAGCCATCACAGAATCTTCAAATATTTGTAAAATGAACTTACTTCCACAGTCTAAACTGAAGTAACTGTGGCTGTATTTCACTGCATGATACACTAAGGACAGATCACTTGAAGCAAAATTATGATATTGAGTTATATTCTATATACTTATAAAATAATTCAACAGTTTCTTAGATTCAACTTGTCAGTTTCCTTTTAACGTATACCCCTTTCATTATGCTTGTTGACCCAAGAAATTTTCTCTGCTGTGAGAAAAGTGTTTTGTTGTGTCATGTTATTGTGGCTTGGTGTTTTTGAATCGGGGATGTCAGCAGGTGCTGTGTTGCAGTATTTGGTGGCACATTCTTGTGGTGGATGTTTGATTTGAAGGAGTCTGTAGTTGGTACATTATGTAGTCTTTTGAAGTTACTCATTTGTTTGTTGTTTTTATGGAACATTGTTCTTGAGGATGAACAACTATCTTTATAAATGATTAAAGTGATAATACAGACAGTCCAGATCACATGAAAGATTTTATTTGTATCTATCATGATTGGTTTCCATCATTTAAGGTCATCTTCAGATCATAATTCGTGGTGTCCTGGAAATGATGTGTAACGGGTCCATCTGTCTGGTGGAGCAACATTGTTCCACATCAAGGATTATGTTCTTAAGTTGATCTTATATGACTGAAACTGGTCATCATAGATAAAATAATTTTTTTTTTTTTTTTTTTTTTTTTTTTTTTTTACAATCTTGACTGTTTGTATTATCATATTAATTATTTGTTTGTTTCTGTTGATGTTGGTGTTATATCCTGCTGTTTTAGTTTGATTTTGTGTGTTGGTGTCAGTATTTGTATTGTGTGTGTGTGTGTGTGTGTGTGTGTGTGTGTGTGTGTGTGTGTCTTGACATTTCCTTTTTATAGATCGTAATTTAATAGTTTTTGCTTTTTTTGCTAGCGATGGATATGAGTGACAAGAATACGTCATGTGTGTCATAGTTTTGTGTGATTATGGTGTACCATTCCGTTAGATTGATTAAGGTAAGTAAAGTGCCATTATAATAACATTCACCCATCCATCTACCTAGCTCCATCATGAAATTAAAAAACACCAATCACTTGTAACTTTGATCATTTCAAGTGGAGATTACGTGGTGGGGCACTATACCAAAGCATAGTTGTTTGGTGCTTAGTCAGAATTTCATATGTCATTGTATATTGCTTCAAAATGTGGCATCTGTCTCATGCTACCTCATTCCTTGCTTAGA
The DNA here is from genome assembly GCA_026315105.1 of Locusta migratoria. Taxonomy (NCBI): domain Eukaryota; kingdom Metazoa; phylum Arthropoda; class Insecta; order Orthoptera; family Acrididae; genus Locusta; species Locusta migratoria. The sequence goes on along the minus strand of CM048746.1, from coordinate 331,375,603 downwards.
GCAAACTGCAGACATGCACTCCTTTCATTCACATCATACCTTACATCAAGCATTGATGACATTTCTGTGCCATGTATGTAGGTACACGACTGGCCCTATTCTAGACTTTCAGTGCATAATGTGTTGCTACTTTGTATTGAAGGCTTCATGTTGTGTTTTGGAAAGGGAAGGTGTTTGGTATTGCTTCCTTCATTTGAGATTTCTGATGGGTAAAGAAGTGATGAATTCCAACTTTTTTTCTTTTGTTAGGTTTATTCTCATGACTCTTGGTGAGGTTATGGTTGCCTTTTGCATATTCTTGAAATTTTCTGCCATGCTGATGACACCATAAGTGGAATTGTGTGCTTTGCTATTATGCATGGGTTTGTGGTATCAAGGTTTTCATTTGAGCAGCGTAGGCCAAGGAAAATTTCAAATGCAGTCTTTTTGGTGACATGTTGATTGATGGGGATATCATTTGCTTGATTTTTAAATGTATTTGTTATCATATGTCTTTGTTATTCTGTGGAAATGCAGCAGTCTTCCTCATTGTTGCATATTTAGCCTATCCTTGATGGTTACGTGTGCAAGCATGTGTTTTACTTTCTGATAAAGACAATGTCCAAAAATTTAAGTTGTGTAATGTGATTGTGTAATTTATGTGCCTATCAGCAGCTCTGCGAGTATATTTATGCTGAGTTCTTATCTTCCCTGTTTTACTGACATTCCAGTCAGATTTTTCATTGTTATACTTATTCAAAAAAGCAGATACATATTCGTTTAACACTTTCTTGAGTGAGAATCTCCAGACTTTTGAAACTAACAATTTGAGTGTAGATCAGACATGACTAGCATACCACATTTGCGCGAATATAGGGCATGTCTGAATATAGGCCGCACCTAAACTTTTGACACGAGATTATAGAAGAAAAAAAGAATTTCTCGAGTATAGGCTGCAGGTTTTTTAATTTTTATTTTTTATTTAATCTAACTGTTTCATAATCAGAAACACAATGTTAATGAAACAATGTTCTCTTTTTAATAAACTCAAAACAAATGTGCAAAACTGTAAATCAACAAATAAGAAAGCGAGACGACAAGCCAATTCGGGCGCCCCAAGTCAGGGGACGCCGAACCAAGGCATGTTCCCGGGTTTTTCAAGTGTCTTATAGCGTAGGCATGTGCTGCAAAAATATAGTTTTTTCGATGTACGTATGTGTGCGTGCGTGCGTGCGTGTGTGTGTGTGTGTGTGTGTGTGTGTGTGTGTGTGTGTGTGACGATGTTGTGGCTTGTAAGTTTGTAGCGGGAAATGAATGTACGAGTTACACTGCCGAATGTAAGCTTCATGTTGCCTAGTCACAATAACGGACATGGAAAATGAGTAGTTGGACGTAAATTTGACTCTGACGAAAAAAAGTTCAACGCTAGTGTGTAAGTGAGGACAAGCTATTAAAATGTTCGAAGAGTTGTTGTGCATTTCAAGGGCTAAAATGTAAATATCACCATGTTTGCTTGACTTCATAATTCGAAACTGGAACTGCGGTTTTGCTGTTACAACAGAAATGATTCAGTTGCAAGTTTGTAAAATAGCCCCGAGTTCCATGTATATCGTTTCATGGAAATAACCCCCAACGAATGTGAAATCAGTGAATCTGGTCGTAGTAAAATACATTATTGGAACTCAACATCAGCATTAGCTACACAAATCAGTTGTTTCGCTATATTAACCTCCCATCACTGTAGGTGTTACTGTACTAACGTAAACGTCACAGTAAAATCTTTCGCGACACACACTAAACTTTTATTGTGAAGACTAGCTTCATTGAGTACATCAAATTAAAATAATTTCTGTGCTTAGGAAGTGTGTGTTACGTACTATTTTTGTTTTAGGCCACGTAGACTTGTTAAAAAACAGTCGTCACCTTTTGTATGCTGTGTCACAGAATGACACCATTCGATTTATATTGAAATATCGGCTTCCTTGAATTCCCGTGCCGTTTCCGTAAACATGTACAAAAATATATATGCAATTCTGCAAAAATGTTACTGTAGCATTTTTTAAGACTATCTAGTTTATTACGTTTCTCAAACCAAAATAAAAGTGAGTGTGTAATTTTTGAAACTAATGACTTTGAGAAAAGGAGCGGCGGTTGGGGAGGGGGGGGGGGGGTAGGAGGGTTGAATCTCGATTACATTATAGGCTGCACCACGATTTTGTATGCCAAAATTTGGGAAAAAAAGTGCGGCCTATATTCGAGCAAATACAGTACAAAGAAATAATATCAACAGCTATTGAAAGATTTATACCAAATAAAGTAACAAATGAAGGGCCTGACCCTCTATGGTACACAGAACATTTCAGATCACACTTGCAAAAGCAAAGGGGGAGGGGGGGACATTAAAATTTAAACAGACACAGAGTTCCCAGTACTGGCAATCTTTTACAGAAACTCGAAACCTAGCTTGAACTTCAGTGCACGAAGTTTATAATAGTTTCCACAATTAAACCCTGTCATGTAATTTGGTAGAAAAGCCTATGGAATTCTGGCTGTATGTAAAGTATAGCCAGCCGTGGTGGCCGAGAGGACTGAGGTGCTCCAGTCATGGTCTGCACGGCCACTACGGTCGGGGGTTCGAATGCCCCCTCGGGCATGGATATTTGTGCTGTTCTTAGTATAAGGTAGTTGATAAGTAGTTTGTAAGTTTAGGGACTGATGACCCCGTAGTTAAGTCCCATAAGCTTAACAAACATTTGAACATTTGTAAAGTCTATTACTGGTAAAACATGTTCAATAACTTTGCTATGCAATAGCAATGGTATTTATACAGATGAAAACTCTGCTAAAGCAGAATTGCTAAACACAGCTGTCAAATATGATGGTCTTGGGGTAAAGCATTTGACTGGAAATAGAAGGGACTTGAGTTTTAAAACCACTCAGATCATTGAAATTTTCAGACTGTATTTTAATCCTGCCTTCACCTCTCAACAATGTGAGTAGTCATGAGAATCACACATGGTTCAGATTCCATGTTAAACTGTAGGTTTCCTTTGCCTAGTTGGATAACTGGGGTAGGTTAGGGACATGCAGTTCATTGAGGTGTCAAGTTGAAAGACTTGCACCTGGCCCCTGGGCCACATGAAATTAATGTTTTAAATTGCCAAAGAAGATGAAGCAAAGACTCCAGAAACTGAATCAAGAATAATGGCTAGCATGCATAATTTAGAAGTAGATATCTTTGGATTATTCAAGCAACTTAAATCACTTAACAAATGCAAGTCTTCCAGTCCCGATTGTAAACCAAATAGATTCATTTCAGAGTTTTCTGATGCAATATCTCGATACCTAGATATCATATACAACTACTCGCTAAGTGAAAGATCCATACCCAAAGACTGGAAAGTTGCTCAGGTCGCTCCAATATTTAAATAAGTCAATAGTAGTTACCAACAAAATTACAGGCCTATACCATTGATGTCGGTTTGCAGAACTATCTCGAAGAGAACAACCTATTGATCCATAGTCAACAAGGATTGAGAAAATATCATTTTTGTGAAACACAGCTAGCTCTTTGCTCTTTGCTCACATGAAGTGATGATTATTATCGAGAAGGGATGCCCCTCAGGGGCTCAGCATTAATTTGCTGAATACGGGCTTGGCGAACCCGTGGTTGTGAGCTATGGGCTGTGTCGCACCAACAGTCCGCTACACTGTAAGCTCTGTGCGTGCTTCAACAATCATCATTCAGTATGACGATGGAATGTTGTACGTTTCAGAGCCTGGGGATCTTGGCTTAATTGCTCGGGTCACGAGGACGGTACAAACCTCTATATAAAAAACCTTAATCTCAAGGTGTGCTACGTGCCAAGGAGATGCATGGCTGTTGAGGTTGAACAGTCGCTAAGCGAGCAACCTCTGAGGAACCTGCCACCCCTCAGTTGTATAAGGCTTACCCAGGCAAGCGAGGCTCTGCCTGGGTGGACCTTTGGATCCCTAGCTGCTCGTGGGAACACCATGAAGTGTCCTCAAAACGTTGCCGGACATACAACTGGTGTCTCTAAGAGAGGAAGGTCTGATTTAAATGCAGCAATGTATGACACCCACTCGTTCCATTTCCTGGCCACTCCATGGCACGAACGTAGGGCCCATCAACAAGGTGAGGCTTACATCCCTAAATACCTGGTCTGTAGCAGGACAGATGGAGAATACTTTCAATCGAAAAAGCCATTATTTTTTGTGGAGCACCTCGAGGATAACTATGGAGAGGTTGAGGGCATGTCCAAAATGAGATCAGGGGCAGTCCTTATAACGATGTCATCCCAGCACAGTCACGGGCACTGCTTGCCTGTTACAATAACACCTCCCAAGAGTTTAAACATGCTCCAAGGCATTATATTTCATAAAGACCTCCTATTGCAATCTGATGATGAACTAAGAGCAAACCTAGAGTGGTGAGGCGTTCATTTTATCCGGCGTATTTTTAGGGGTCTGAAAGAGAACAGGGTTGCCATCGTGGCTTTCATCGTGGCTTTCGAGAGTGTTTCATTGCCTGTCAAGGTCAAGGTGATGATCTAATGGTGTGATGTTAAGCCCTACATCCCCCCCCCCCCTATGTGTTGTTTCAAGTGCTGAAGGTTAGGGTACATGTCATCCCGGTGTGATGCCATTCCAACCTGCCGGGAATGTGAACGTGCATCTCATCCTGATATCCCGTGTGACCCTCCTCCAGTCTGCATCAACTGCAGCCAAAATAACGTGCCCTGCTCGCCACATTGCACAGTTTTGCACAAAGAGAGGAAAATCATGGAATATAAGACCTTGGACAGGCTTTCATACTCAGAGGCTAAACATAAGTACTTGAAACTCCATCCTGTAAACATGATCACCTCCTATGCTGCAGCTCCTTTGTCGTCGCTATCTATGGCCCCAAGATTATTAACTGTTCAGCCAGTAGTAGTGTGCCAGCAGGTCCTACCGTCTTCCCCCCCCCCTTCCTCCCCGCCAGATGATTGGGGTCACGTCTTCCTGTGTTGCTCCCAAAACTCCAATTTTGGGAGCAATTTCCCCCAAACACCAGGGACATCAGTCCCCACCCCCGAACCAGAGAAGGAGCAGTCTCCTCTGGCTCATCTTGCAAGGAAGGGATTGCTTGCATCCCATCCTTCTTTGGCTTCCTCTGCTGAAAATGCAGATCTCAGTTAGTGGCAGACAGTGCCAATGAAGGCCGGTCATAGTCCCAGAGACTGAGTCAGTGAAGCCCACCAGACATGAGAAGCTGAAGGAGCAGTGAGAGACACAAAAGTAGAAAACTAGTGAAAAGAAAGTGACCATGGTAGTTCCTAAACTAGCGCCCCATACCTCTACCTCTAAAGATGAGGTGGAGATACTAGCATCCTCTGAAGACCTGAATCTCGATGGTATCTCAGAAACTATGGACATTGATCAAACAGCCTCACCAGCAGTGAAAGCAACTGATCCTGAGGTATAAAAGTCATCCTTAGTACCTCATGTCTTCCCAGACCATCCTCCTGTGGAATTGCGGTGGATTTTCTGACACCTGGCCGAATTATGACAACTTTTAAGCACCACACCTGTTTTCTGCATTGCCCTCCAGGAGACCTGGTTCCGGCAATGCGGACCCCTGCCCTTCGTGGGTACAGGGGATACTACAAAAGTCGCAGCATTTATCGTATGGTGTCAGGTGGAGTCTGTGTCTACATCCTTAACTCTGTTTACAGTGAAACTGTGCCCCTTCAGACACCTTTAGAAGCTGAGTAAGGATACCACATGACGTAACTATCTGCAGCTTATATATCCCATCAGATGATGTTGTACCACCAAACATATTAGCTGCATTAATATCCCAACTCTCACCACCGTTTTTACTATTGGGTGATTTTAATGCCCCGAACCCTTTGTGGGGTGGTGCAATAGCCAGTTGCTGTGGCACACATATCGAGAACTTAATATCCCAGCTTGAGCTCTGCCTCTTAAACACCGGTGCCCCCATGCACTTCAGTGTGGCGCATGGCACTTTCTCGGCTATTGACTTGTTGGTTTGCAGCCCTGGCCTCTTACCATCTGTCAACTGGAGGATAAATGACAATTTGTGTGGTAGTGACCACTTTTCTATCTTTCTGTCACTACCCCATCTTTAATGCCCAGGACGCCCCCCTCAATGGACTTTAAAAAAGGCAGACTGTGATGACTTCCATCCTGCTGCCACTCTTGAACCTCCCCTGAACGATACGATTGACATAGTGGTTGAAAATGTCACTAAGACAATTGTATCTGCGGCTGAGTATGCAATCCCCCATCCATCTGAATGCCCAGAGAAAAACAGTGCCTTGGTGGTTGTTGGAAGTTATGGAAGTCAACCGAGACTGTAGGTATGCTCTTCAGCGCCACCCATCACTCGGTACTCTAATCGCGTTTAAATGCCTCCGAGCTCATGCTCGGCAGATAATACAGAGGCGCAAACAGGAATGTTGGGAGAGTTACGTCTCCACCATGGGGGTCATGTGCCTCCCCTCCCCAAGTCTGGATGAACTTCGGATGCCTGTATGGCTACCAGGCCCAGACCCAGACAGCAATTCCTGGGATCTCTATACATGGAGCTGTCTGTACGGATCACGGTGCCATCTCCGAGGCTTTTGCCAAGCACTACACTTGTGCTGCTGCATCCCAGAATTATCCTCTTGCCTTCCGCATGTTAAAACAGTGGATTGAACGCAAACCCCTTTCATTCACCAAACGCCACCCTGAGGTGTATAACGCTCTGTTTAATGAGTGGGAGTTTCTCAGTGTCCTTGTGCACTGCCCTGACATTGCCCCAGGGCCCAACAGAATTCACAATCAGATGTTGAAGCATCTATGGGTTTCAGTTCTTGGCCTCCAAGACGTTCGTTATGTACTTCTTTCGCCATCGGACAGTCCACCCACACCCAGAGCTTTATATTAACAACAAACTACTCACTGTAGTAGAAACTTACCATTTCTTAGGACTGGAATTTGATGATTGGCTAACGTGGATACAACGCATTCGCCAGCTTAAACAGAAGTGCTGGCAGCACCTCAACATCCTCCTGTGCCACTTGGGGCCCACATCACAGTACCCTTCTTCACTCTGTTACAAAGCCCTTGTTCTGTCATGTTTGGACTACGGGAGTTTAGTATATGGTTCCACATTGCCCTCGGCGCTACAGCTCCTGGATCCAATCCACCACTGCAGCGTTCGACTCATTACAAGGGCTTTCAGAACAAGCCCAGTGGACAGTCTCCTTGTGGAGGCTGGGGTGCCTACTCTGTGAATCAGCTGGCAACAACTGCTGGCAAATTACACAGCCCACGTCTATGGTATGCCTACTCATCCCAACTACTGTCTCCTTTTTCGAAACAGAGTACTCCATGTACCAGAACGGTAGCCGAGATCAGGTGTCATGGTCATTGTCTGCGTTTGGTCTCTTCTGAGTGAATTGAAGTCTTTTCTTCTACCATCTTTGTTCAAATTCCAGTCACGTTCGCCATCATGGTGCCTACCTTGACCTCTACTTCGAATGGACTTGACACACCACTCCAAATGCTCTGTTCACCCAGAGGCACTTCATTGGCAATTTCTGTCAATTCTAGATGGACACCAGGACTCCACAATAATCTTCACTGATGTCTCAAGGGCAGATGGTTGTGTCAGCTTTGCATATATGCATGCCGGACATAAGGAACTGCTTATCCTGCCAGATGGCTGTAGTGTATTCACTGCTGAGCTGGTATCCATTCTTCATGCAGTCGATCACATTTGTTCCTGCTCTGGGGAGTCTTTCCTCATATGCAGTGACTCCCTAAGCAGTCTACGGGCCCTCGATCAGTGCTTCCCTTGCCATCCCTGGGTTAAGGCCATCCAAGAATCACTATACAACATTGACCATTGTGGGTGGTTGGTATCATTTGTCTGGACACCAGGGCATGTTGGAAACGAGATGGCTAACAGGTTAGAGAAAGTGGCTACCCATAAACCTACACAGGATATAGGTATCCCAGCTTCTGACATCCGTTTCATGTTACTTAGTCGCATTCTTGGTCTGTGGAGTACAGAATGGCGTACCCTACGGACGCCCAACAAATTGCGACTAATAAAGGAGACAGCCAATGTGTGCAGGTCCTCTATGCGGAATCCTCGCAGGGATTCTGTCGTCCTCTGCCAACTCCGCATTGGCCATACTTGGCTTACGCACGGTCACATTCTGTGTCGTGAGGATCCTCCTCACTGACGATGTGGTGTGCCTTTGACAGTCGCCCACATCTTACTCAAATGCCCAACCTTCACTCCTCAGAGGTGGGCTTTTAATCTTCCTGACTCCTTACAACTTGTTTTAGGCGACAATGCCTCTGTGGCTGATTCTGTTTTAACATTATTCATAACAGTGGATTCTACAATTCCATCTGACGTTAATGAGTATGCTTCATCTATTTATTCTGCACCTGCTTAATATTTTTAGGCAGGTGATTTTAATGTGTTGCAGAGTGGCTGGATGTTCCATTTTTATTTCTGTGAACACCCAGCCTGGACACTCTGGTATTTTCTTTTAAATCTCTTCTTTCTTCCCTTTAGTTGATTCTTTGATTTCTGACATTTTCCATCTACAGTTTGATGTAGTTTAACACATTATGTTCCATTTTAGCGGTCTGTTATGTTGTCTTCGTGATTGGAAAAAGGGACTGATGACCATAGTAGTTTGGTACCTTTCAACCCCAACCCAACCAAAAAGGGATCTCAAATCGATTCAGAAAATATTATTTTTGCAAAAAACAATTAGCTCTTTACTCACATTAAATGATGAGTGCTATCGACAAGGGATCTCAAATCAATTCCATATTTCTAGATTTCTTGAAGACTTTTGACACTGTACTTCACAAACTCTTCTAATCAAATAGCATATTTATGGAATATCACCACATTTGTACAATTGGATTCACTATTTCCTGCCAGAAAGGACTAGTATGTAGTAATTGATGGCAAGTCATTAAGTAAAATGGAGACCCGAAGTGATGTCTGGCATTCCCCAAGGAAGTGTTGTAGGGCCCTACCTGTCCTTATCTTTATAAATGATTCAAGACAATCTGAGCAGCTCTCTTAGACTGTTCGCTGATGATTCAACTATTAGTAACATCACCAGAAAATCAAAAGCTGCTGCAAATTGATTTACTTGGTGCAAAAATTGGCAATTGGCCCTACATAATGAAAAGTATGAAGTCATCCATATTAACACTAAAATAAATCTGTTAAATTTCAGTTACACAATAACTCAGTCAAACCTACAGGCCATCAATTTTACTAAATATCTATGAGTAACAATTACAAACAACTTAAACTGGAAAGAACACTTCGAAAATATTGTAGGGAAGGCGAACCAGTTAGAAGATGCAACAGTTGTATTAAAAAAACTGCCTACACAACCTTTGTGCATTCTATTTTGGAGTATTGCTACATATTGTGGGATTGACGCATGATGTAGAGAAAGTTCAGAGAAGAGTAGCTCGTTTTCTATTATCACAATATAGGGGGGAGAGTGTCACAAAAATGATGCTCGAGTTGGGGTGGAAATAATTAAAAGAAATGCATTATTAATTGCTGGGAGATTTGTTTGCAAAATTTCTTTCACCAATTGTCTTTTCCCTATGTGAATATATTTGGTTAACATGTTAGTAAGACATGATCATCACAATAAAAGAAGAGAAATCAGAATGAAAATGGAATGATTTATATATTCCTTTTTTCTGTGCACTATTCGAGAATGGAACAGTAAGGAAATATTTGATTTGATAAACTCTCTGCCATTCACTTATATGTGATCAGTGGAATACTTAGCTAGATGTAGGAGTGATGGGTGTTTGATGAGGTCATGGATCAAAGCTGGTAGGTAGTACCACAACCTACAGTTTTCCCCTACTTCAGACTGAAAAATATCCATTTTGCAATATGCTGTCTCAGGTTTATCAGAGAACAATAAAATGGGGCTAATTACACTGATGTACTTTATAACAGTATTATGGGTGGATTGATATTCACCACAAAGGCAACACACTGAGTTCCAGACAGGTATAACAAAGAGGCTGCTGACGTAAGCTTCTGCCAAAGCTTTCTTGAGGAAAGGAAGGAAAAAACACAACTTCATACACCCAAAAGGTAAGTTACTCATGCCAAATGTCCCTGTCTGCTGTAGCTAGAATGCACTATGTCAGACATAAGTAGCAATTGTTACATCTTTGTAATCTCTTTGGTTCAGCTGCTGAATCAAAATATGAAAATCATTAAATATTTTAGTGATCGAACTGTCCGTGATCTTTAGCAGAATGCCACTGCTGCTGAGTTCCAATGCAAACTGCTGCCAAAGCTGCAGTTTGTCATCCTATAGAGGCCTCTGAAGTGTACTTGGTCCATGTCCACCCACCAGTTGCAGCCTCTTAGACTGGGCTAGTGGTTCCACTCCTAGTCTACTACCGGCAGCAATGATATATCACACATTATGGTCTGCCATCAAACATTGGCCCTGGCTGCATAACATAATATTGAGATTCCTCTTAGCAGGACCAGGACATAGAACCCACTATTATCTTGCAAAAAAATCTCAATCTTCTGTGATGTGACCAGCATGGTGTTTGATGAAAAATTTTAATGTGCAGTGTATTCTCTGGACTCCACAGCAGCAGAGTTCCCCTGAAGATGGTGGACTGTTAGATTGCTTAAATATTGAATCATTTTGAATTTTTATCCTGCAACAATTCGAAAGAGATTACAGAGAATTACTATACTGAGAAAGCCTACAAAGACACAGTGCATTCTAGCTATAGCAGCCAGAGGCAGGAATAAAGGTGTGTGTGGCTTCTGTTATTGACTGTGTGAATGTGTGTATGTATCTTCGATCCTTTTCTAAAGAAGGTTGTAAGCAGAAACTTGTGTTAGCAATCTTTTCATTGTCAAAAGAAGGTTGTAAGCAGAAACTTATGTTAGCAGTCTTCTCATTGTAACCTTTCCAGTGAGTAATAATCTGTCTCTTTCATAATATTGTTGATATTCCAACCTAGACATACCATTGTTCAAAGCTTGGTGTAGCTAAAAAGTAATGTGTGCTGTAAAAAGATAGAACTTTCTAAATATAATGTCTCAGAATTTGTATGTTTTCGAGGACAATAAAGAACATCTAACATGTCTCCACTAGCCCCTCCATTTGCAAGGCAAACTAGGCATCCTGTCCAGCCAAATAGAAAGAATATGGGTTAAACAGATGTTGACTGGTAGCAAGTGTACCCAGAGCCAGTCGTAATCTTAAAGTATGTCATCATTCACTAACACTACTCTCCTTGCTCCACCCCATCCATGGTTTTTGTTCTTTCTTGTGTCTTGTTGATTTTGGATATACAATTTACAATCAAAAATTTTATTTTAGTATAACTTCAAACATTTTTTCTTATTTAGGTGTTGAAATTGCTGGACCAGTTATGGTGAAATTAGGGCAGTGGGCTTCAACAAGAAGAGACCTTTTTTCTGAAGAATTTTGTTTCCACATGTCAAAATTACAAAGGAGAACGAAACCACACTCTTGGTATTACACAGAAAAAACTCTTGAGAAAGCTTATGGACCAGCATGGAACCAAATACTCATGAAGATAAATACTGACCCAATTGGTTCAGGCTGTTGTGCCCAGGTAAAGTAATAAAGATAAGATTCAGAATTTTACTCTGTGATTGAAATGTTTACATTTGGGATTTAAGAATTTGTTAATGTTTGGCTTTCATTAATTAAAACAGTTTGTGTGAAGATTTACATAATCACTTTGAAAAGAGAATTCACTGCTTAAATACAGTGCCCAGTAGTGTAAAAAATTGATATGGTATTCATTTTTTTAAGTTTATTTGTATTGCATTTGGGTTCAAACCAAGTGAGGTCCTAAGTGCCCATTTTATAACTTAGGGAAACCAGTGAGAATTTTATTTTATTAAAACTAAAATCTTGTTTTCACAAAACAAACGCAAACTAATGGTATCACAGCTTAGTAACTCAGTATAAAGTATGACTGATAGTAAGCTATTACAAAATAGCTAAAGCCATAATAATGTGTCAAATTACAGGCACTCACTTCAGTACTTAACCCACGAAGAGGGGAAAATAATAGCAGCAGGGAAAGAACAGTAGTACTGCAAAGGGAGGAGCTCTGTGATTAGACAAACACATAGTGACAAAAGAGTGTGGGGATGGCATTCACAGACAACAGACAATATCTGTTTGCACTTGCAAATTGGAAATTCTCCACAGAGATGATAAATTATTCTTCAAAAGAAGTACTTATCTTTCTGGTGTACCGCTGATAGCCACACAAAGAAAGAAAAAGGACAAAAAAATAGGAATATCTTTTGTAACAGGGTGCCTTCATCAGGTAGGGGAGAAGGGAAGAAAAAACGAATGGGAACAGAAGAGGAAGGTGACCTAGGTCATGAGAATGATGTTTGAGGCTTGTAGAAGTCAGAGATACTCTATATTGACATTCTATGTCTCTCAAAATGTGTAAGGCTTTAATAAAGTTCAATTGTTCTCAAGACAGCTAAATTATCAAAATGGCCACTACGTCTCACGAAAGTCTCATGCAGACAGCAATAAAAATTTGTTTCTTATTTCAAACTATAACATACACAGAAAGATGTCAGAGTTGATTCTCCCCGTGTGCTGTTTGAGAGTGAAATACTAGTAATGCTCATTGTAAAGAAAGCTCTACAATTATGACATAAAGGTAAAATCTGTGGGAAGCATGTAGATATCTGTACAACAATATGAGATAAACTGCTGCTATTAATAATATAATTGTGGAAACTGCAACTTTGTTCAGTGTAGTGGGTTTCCTTTTAGTTCTAATGTTTGAAATGTAGTTGAGTAAGCAGATATCTTTACCCAATACTTTTCTTTACACTCAAGGATATAATAACAAAAGGACATGTGGAAGAAGATCTAATTACTCTTTTACTGTAGATTATGTCACCATTTGCAGAGGGAATTGAGTCTGTGGAATATCAATTTCAAAGAGTTTGGGTTAATTGTGGACAAAATCAAAACACTATCAATATCAATGTGAATGTGTAGAGCTTTCAGTCCTTGTGCTCTGTTTTTGGACGAGAATAAGATTATGTATGTGAAGAATTTCACACAGTTTGGTAGTCTTATGGCAAGTAATTGGATTGCCAGTCTCAAGGTTGTGAACAGGGCAAGAAAATATTTCAATGTTTTCAATCTTGCATGAGGACTTGCTTTAGAGTAAGGATGTTTGTTTAAAAGCTAAACAGACCCTGCCAATTCTTATCTTCTTATCTTCTACTCATCACATTCTCTAGTCTGGAAGAGAGAGAGAGAGAGAGAGAGAGAGAGAGAGATGTCAGTGTTCATTCTTTCTGTCTGCTATTTGAGAATGAATCACTAGTTAAAATCATAGCAAAGAAAGTGACCATGGAGGAATGCTCAGTACAATTAGTGGGTAGTGATTTCATTGTGAGAAGTAGATTTTACTGACACAAATTCCCTTGAAAGGAATGTGCTAGGGCAAAGACCAGCTGGATGTCTAAGAAACAGGTGGCAGGACCAAATTAAAGAAGACTTCGGAAGAAAAGTAGAGACTGGGATTCTATGATAAGGGAGAATACCGTATATACCACGACTGATTTTGATAGTGATAAATCATTCTTATGGAAAGCACAGGTGGTGGTGGCAGCAGTGGTGGTGACAGCAGCACTGTTGATTGATGTTGATACAGAGCAAATAATGTAGAGCAATGTGAATAATATTCATTATTAATGTAACTTCCAACTTTTGTTAATATATCACTGATTTGTATAAAAAGTAGGCCTACTGTAATTTTTCATTTTGCTCTTGATAACTATTCCCTCTTTTTGATTTCAGGTGTACAAAGCATACATACGACAAAATCTCCTCCATAACAACCAGATGCAGGAAAGAGGTAATTGATGCAGTCTTATCACTTTACTTATAGTGTACTGTGCAAAAGAACCTGTGCACTCTGTCGACTTTTCCTCTATCTCTGCATCTGTTCACCTTCATGTAGGAGAAGTCCCGCTTGGATTTTTACTGACCTCTTATATCAGTCTCGTACCAAACCTCTTCCTTTGAATTGCTGAAAAGAAAAAGCTCGGGATTCTGAAACCTTAGAATACTATCCTTTCTTATGTGCTTGTTACCTGTACTGGGGGTAAGTGCTTTGTTTTTCTGTGTAGATTTAGTCAGTCACTCAACTTGAACTACTATGAATCAAGAAAGATGGCAATTCAGTAGAATCTATATGTGGTAAGAACTTTAATGTTTCCTGAGTTGCCAATATCATTGATTAGATGTTGGAACACTCTTCCAGATAAACAGGTTTCTACTGGCCAGTAGTTTTTAACATGCTGCTTCATTTTTAAATTAACAGAAATTATCTTGAATTCTTGAGTTTCACATGTTGTTCTAATCTTTCCACATTCACTTCCTTAATCTTTTCTCATTTTGAAAGTTGGTAGTTAGGTCTGTACTATGTAATTATCATACATCATTGTTCTTCCACTCCCATGAACCACAGACATTGCCGAGGTGGTGTGGCTTGCGTGCCTCAATGATACAGATAGCCGTACCGTAGATGCAACCACAGCGGAGGGGTATCTGTGGAGAGGCCAGACAAACGTGTGGTTCCTGAAGAGGGGCAGCAGCCTTTTCAGTAGTTACAGGGGCAACAGTCTGGATGATTGACTGAGCTGGCCTTGTAACATCAGCTAATGTGGCTTTGCCACACAGCTACTGCAAACGGCGTGAAAGCAAGGGGAAACTACAGCCGTTACCTTTCCCGAGGACATGCAGCTCTACTGTATGAACAAATGATGATGGCATCCTCCCGGGTAAAATATTCCGGAGGTAAAATAGTCCCCCATTCGGATCTCCGGGCGGGGACTACTCAGGAGGATGTGACCATCAGGAAAGACAACACTGGCATTCTACGGATCGGAGCGTGGAATGTTAGATCCCTTAATCGGGTAGGGAAGCTAGAAAATTTAAAAAGGGAAATGGATAGGTTGAAGTTAGATATAGTGGGGATTAGTGAAGTTTGGTGGAGAGAGGAACAGGATTTCTGGTCAGGCGAGTACAGGATAAATACAAAATCAGTTGGGGGTATCACAGGAGTAGGACTGATAATGAATAAGAAGATAGGAATGCAGGTAAACTACTATGAGCAGCACAGTGATCGCATTATAATTGTCAAGATAGATACGAAGCCAACACCGACAACAGTAGTACAGGTTTATATGCCAACTAGCTCTGCAGATGATGAGGAGATCGAAGAAATATATGAGGAGCTAAAGGAAATTATTCAGAGTACCAATTAGTACTCAGCCAGACGAGTTGCGGACGCAACTATAAGATCTGAAGATGATCCAAGTGATCGAAACATGTTATGAAACAATTTTATAGCAACTGTTGACGGAAATAAACACATTTAAAATAACGTAGTGCAGTTGCGGACTCTCTATAATCGACCATGTCGACTATAATGAGTTTAATAAGTCATGGTTGCAAAATATTAACACGAATTATTTACAGAAGGATGGAAAAGCTGGTAGAAGCCGACCTCGGGGAAGATCAGTTTGGGTTCAGGAGAAATGTAGGAACAAGGGAGGCAATACTCACTTTACGTCTTATCCTAGAAGATAGACTAAGAAAAGGCAAACCTACATTTCTAGCTTTTGTAGGTTTGGAGAAGGCTTTTGACAATATTGATTGGAATAAACTCTTTCAAGTTCTGAAGCAAGCAGGAGTAAAATATAGGGAGTGTAAGGTTATTTACAACTTGTACAAAAACCAGACAGCGGTTGTCAGAGTTGAAGGGCATGAAAGGGATGCAGTGGTTGGAAAGGGAGTGAGACAGGGTTGTAGCCTTTCTCCAATGTTATTTAATTTGTACATTGAGCAAGCTATAAAGGAAAGCAAGGAGAAATTTGGAGAAGGAATTAAAGTTCAGGGGGAAGAATTAAAAACATTACGTTTTGCCAACAACATAGTAATTCTGGCAGAGACAGCAAAGGATCTGGAAGAGCAGTTGAACGGAATGGACAGTGTGCTGAAAGGTGCATATAAGATGAACATTAACAAGAGCAAAACTAGGGTAATGGAGTGCAGTCTAAGAAAATCAGGTGATGCTGAAGGAATTAGATTAGGTAACGAAGCAATAAAAGAGGTAGATGAGTTTTGTTACTTGGGCAGTAAAATAACAAATGATTGTCGCAGTACAGAGGATATAAATTGCAGAATGGCAATGGGTAGAAAAGCATTCTTGATAAAGAGAAATTTGTTAACATCCAATATTGATTTAAGGAAGTCGTTTCTGAAGGCATTTGTATGGAGTGTTGCCTTGTATAGGAGTGAAACATGGACGATAAACAGTGCGGACAGGAAGAGGATTGAGGCTTTTGAAATATGGTGCTACAGAAGAATGCTGAAGATTAGGTGGGTGGATCGCGTAACTAATGACGAGGTACTGAACAAAATTGGGGAGAAAAGAAATTTCTGGCATACCTTGACTAAAAGAAGGGATAGATTGGTAGGGCACATTCTTAGACATCAAGGGATTGTGAATTTAGCGTTGGAGGGAAGTGTGTGGGGTAAAAACTGCAGAGGAAGACCAAGAGATGGATACAGTAAGCAGATTCGTACAGATGTAGGTTGCCGTTCTTATGTGGAGATGAAGAGGCTTGCTCAGAGTAGGGTATTGTGGAGAGCTGCATCAAACCAGTCTCCGGACTGAAGACCACAACAACAACAACATTGTTCCAAGAATTTTCAACTACTTTTTACCATAAGTGCAATCTTTTGGGTTTTACTGAAACATTTATGAGTGTAAGAACTGAATCTAATTATGAAAACTTTGTAGGATGACTACAATAATTTTCTCTATGCTGGTTGAAGGATGACATTTGTAATCAAGTATACACAGTGTGTGGAAGCTTTTAGAATTTGTCAGTTATGTGATATGAGCCCAGTTTTTTAGTACACTTTGATCACATATCCTTTCTTGTTTTCAGTTTGCACATCATACTGCATTCCATATTCTTTCAGCTCTGAATATCTGACCTTGTGAAGTATTGTTATGGAAATTCACTGCAACACTCATGCCTTTGTTTTGGAAGCAAATTTTTGTTGCTTTTCCAATGATAATCCTCAGTTTTGAAAGATATTAAGTCAATGTCATGAATCAATGACAACCTTGAATATTCAGCATGTATGTATGGTCTCTTCATTGTCACTAACTCATACTGCACCAGTTGCATTCACCTTCAGTAAATTGCAGATCTTTGCATAAAAAGTTGTTGGTACACATGGAAAAAATTTCTTATGTGATATGTAAAAATGCAGTGCTGTTTCTTAGTTATCAGTTCAGATTTTTAAACATTTTATATGGAAGTGGGGAATGTATTGTAATTTTGATTTCCAATGTTTATGATGAATTTTGTATAAAATATCTTCAAGGAGATGCATGTAGTTCTATAGTGTTTTTGGTTATTTTGTGATTTAGTAGTGTTTTTACTACATATGAAAAGAGACTTTTAATCTCCTGATTTTTCTTTCATGGTCAATAGTACAGCTGTGGTAATTGACAATCTGTCTGCCAGAAAGATCAGCCCCCTGTGGCATGCCCCCAATTAGAATTTTTACCATCCTGTAAAATTTTTCTTATTCTTTTCTACATATCATATGTTACCACAATGTAGTCAGCAGTGACACATCAGTCAATAGCAACTCAGAGCAAGCAATAATTTTTTATTACACTATGTATCGTTAATGAAATATGGTTGTAGTAATTAATTTACTGTAGACTTTTAACATATAATTTACCTCAAACAGATATTTTGGGACTGAAAAAGGGTTAACTTTTCTCCCAACAAAAATTTAGTCCTCATATTTAAAAATATTTAGATAAGTTGGTAAAATTTCTGATTATTGTTGTGACTGTAAAAGCATCTCAAGCCATAGGCGCTCTCACTCTTACAATGTTGTTCTTCTTTACCTCTTATTCGCTGGTGGTAAGTCCAAATTTTTTATGAATTTCATTTTCCAATGTGCTTCTTTTATATAATCCAAGTCAGAATCCTATGCTGATTTTTTTCTTTAAAAATTTATATTTGTTTTATGAAATATCATAAACTTACTTTACTTATTGGTGATAAGACAAATTCAGTTAAAATCTCCCATTTTGTCAGTGTACATACTTTCATACTGATGTAGTTAATTTTTCTGACAGCTCTAATGCATTTATGATTTATTAAATGTTGCTTTTGACCTTTGCTGTTCTTGCCAGTTTATCTTGGAGTAAGAAGTCAAATGATTTATTTGTCTGGAGTATTTCTATTTGACTTACAAGTTCTTGTTTTGCAGTTATACTTGAAATTGTGTACATGACAAATGTATTTGATTTTTATTGTGTGTGAATGATGAGATGGGCTGATCTTGTGTACTAGTTGAGTGAAAAAGTGTGGCGTCTTAACAACCTGGAATGTTATGAAGATAAACACATAATGAAGGCACCCAAGAAAAGATTGATAGATTAAAGAGTGTATATTAAATTTTAGTCCTGAATAAAAACTGATGATTAGCTTGGTGAAACAGAAATTGTGTTGCTTATTACACTCTTCACTTTATTTCACTTAACTTGTTTTTCACTTAGGAAGATGACATGTGTCTATTATAACCTTCTTGTTCTTCCAACCGCATCTTGTGATTCAAATGTCACACGCTTTTCAATCATTGTCATCAGGAAACTACTGACTGCATTGCAGTTGATGACACTGTCTTTATGCAACTGGCCATCCAAAATGCAGTATCAAGTCAGACCAAATTTTAAGATGATGAAATCAGAATGGATTGTTCCCGCCATTGCTTGCTATCATTGTTGCTACATGCACCGACATTGAATCAAACTGGCTCTGGGTGTGGTGTTGGGGCATAACAGTCTATGTTTCTCCCACATATTGCCAGAGTCTATTATAGTAGTCATTCCGCAATCATTGACCAAAAATTTTTGGTAGGCGAGATATTAGGAGAATAGGTAGGTCAAGGTAGCAGTGCAATCTGATGGTTGACATATTAGACTTGAACATTGTGTGCCACATACAGTTGTGTAATAGCCATTGACAAGCTCAAAAGGTATGAGAGAACATTTCTGAAATGTAATGGTCACTGCTTAATTTAGTGGCAATGCATACTAGTGACATGCAAGAGTGGAATCCAATACCATCCCAAACCTCTGGCGCAGGACCAGTATGTTGTTGTTGTTGTGGTCTTCAGTCCGGAGACTGGTTTGATGCAGCTCTCCACAATACCTTATCCTGAGCCAGCCTCTTCATCTCCACATAAGAACGGCAACCTACATCTGTCTGAATCTGCTTACTGTATCCATCTCTTGGTCTTCCTCTGTGATTTTTACCCCACACACTTCCCTCCAACGCTAAATTCACAATTCCTTGATGTCTAAGAATGTGTCCTACCAATGTATCGCTTCTTTTAGTCAAGGTATGCCAGAAATTTCTTTTCTCCCCAATTCTGTTCAGCACCACCTCATTAGTTATGCGATCCACCCATCTAATCTTCAGCATTCTTCTGTAGCACCATATTTCAAAAGCCTCAATCCTCTTCCTGTCCGCACTGTTTATCGTCCATGTCTCACTCCCATACAATGCAACACTCCATACAAATGCCTTCAGAAACGACTTCCTTAAATCAATATTGGATGTTAACAAATTTCTCTTTTTCAAGAATGCTTTTCTACCCATTGCCATTCTGCAATTTATATCCTCTGTACTGCGACCATCATTTGTTATTTTACTGCCCAAGTAACAAAACTCATCTACCTCCTTTATTGCTTCGTTTCCAAATCTAATTCTTTCAGCATCACCTGATTTTCTTACATTGCACTCCATTACCCTTGTTTTGGTCTTGTTAAAGTTCATCTTATATGCACCTTTCAGCACACTGTCCATTCCGTTCAATTGCTCTTCCAGGTCCTTTGCTGCATCTGACAGAATTACTATGTCATCGGCAAAACGCAATGTTTTTAATTCTTCACCCTGAACTTTAATTCCTTCTCCAAATTTCTCCTTGCTTTCCTTTATAGCTTGCTCAATGTACAAATAGAATAACATTGGAGAAAGGCTACAACCCTGTCTTACTCCCTTTCCAACCACCGCATCCCTTTCATGCCCTTCAACTCTGACAATCGCTGTCTGGATTTTTACAAGTTGTAAATAACCATACACTCCCTATATTTTGCTTCTGCTTGCTTCAGAACTTGAAAGAGTTTATTCCAATCAACATTGTCGAAAGCCTTCTCCAAATCTACAAAAGCTAAAAATGTAGGTTTGCCTTTTCTTAATCTATCTTCTAGGATAATCTGTAAAGTGAGTATTGCCTCCCGTGTTCCTACATTTCTCCTGAACCCAAACTGATCTTCCCCGAGGTCAGCTTCTACCAGCTTTTCCATCCTTCTGTGTATAATTCGTGTTAATATTTTGCAACCATGACTTATTAAACTGATGGTTCTGTAGTTTTCATACCTGTCTGCACCTGCTTTCTTTGGAATGGGGATTATAACATTTTTCTTAAAGTCTGAGGGTACATCGCCTGTATAGCATTGTATAAGGCAACAGTTCAACAGTCTCTCACAGTGGTGTTTCCAGTGTAAAATCAATCTTGTTCCATTCTGTTGTCCTAGTCTGTCATTTATCTCACCAAGCTGATGCAAATGGCAATATGTTGACTTGGTGGTAAACACAGCAATGAACACATCGTGAACCTTACACTCTGCTGCAGATAGTGTCAAATTATTGTGTGGACACTGTTTATTGTGGAACATACAGAATTTATTGTGGTATGGTTTGTGATGTGGCATAGTGATCCATCACTGCCATGCACACAATATGGCTGTCATCCTAAGTAGTGGGTGAACAATGTGGGTGCAATCAGTCCTATCAATCTGTCGTTTCCTCCAAAATCCAGTGAATGCAGATCTCCTTCATAGTTGCTTGGTTACATCTGACACAACCATTATTTCTGTGAATGTTAATGTGCAATCTGTATAAGCAGCCATTCTTCTTTGGCCATATTCGGAAATGTGCGTACTGCTTTCTGCGAGGCAAACTGAAACTGCTTTCATAAAACTACTGCACAAATGAACAATTTCAGTATGCCCACATGGTTGTCTGTCCCCCCTTTATATGACACTTGCTTTACTGGTGCCCATGATGTGCACCTGTGCTGAAATGATAATCTCATTGCTGCAAATGCATGCTGCAAATTTTATCTGATTTGTATGTATCCTTCAGGGTATTGCATGTTAGGTGTCCAGCAGTGTATATCAATGTTGCCAATCATGACCTGATTGATTAGTACTTTGTCCACTGACATATGATATACTGAGTTCATCTCATGTCCACTGTGCTTACTTCATCCAATGGGATTGTATTACCAAGATACAGCGCATTTACGTATGATGCCTGTTATTTCATTTTTCAACTGAATTGTGAAAATTTTCCTTTTACTGAATTTATGTGGTGTTACAAGAGACTTTTGTAATAATTGTGGATAACATTTATGAAAAGTTATTAAATTTTCAAATGTAATTCTGCCATTTTCTTTTATGATTGTTTATGAGATAGTTTCCTATGACATCCCCTCAGTAGGAGAATAAATGGCAAACACAAGGAAATAATTTGAATGATACTAAACTATTTTGAAAATTCTGCCAAGAAGACTAATAATGATCAGTAACTACCTAAGCTATTCTTCATTGAGATATGTCATTAAATAGTACTAGTCACTGAAACAACATAGCTAAAAATGAAGTTGTATTTCTTATGGCTTAGAGTTTATTGGTTTGACATTTAATCATTGCTATCTTTTTTTACTTGAAGTTCTAGATTTGTTCTGTATTTCCATTCCTTTGTACAACTGATATTAAAATAATTGAAGTAAGGACCTGTCATATATTGAATTATATATCTTAAATCATAAATAGATTTAAATTTTGATCTGAGTTTAGTCACACCACTTACTTGTTTAGATTTTACTGTATTTGTTAGGTATGCCCGATGATCATCTTCTTCCTGTTGCTGTGAAGGTTGTGCATCCGAACATGAATGAGCTCTTAAGGTACAACACATGGTTGAAATTGTATATTGACAATGTGCTAATTTTATCTCCTAGGCAACATTCATTTTGTTTTTATAATTTACAAGAAAATGAAGTGTTTTTGCCCTTCTTATTGAGTTTTGTTTTGATATTTGAAGTAACAATACATGGCAATGTCACACACACACACACACACACACACACACACACACACACACACACACCTGTCTATATTAGACACAGTTCTTCCAAAATTATCTCTTTTTATTGACAACTGGTGTTAGTTACATATCAAAACATTCCTCTCCCCTTCCCCTTGTAACAGCCTCCTAGCACTTGTTGGAAGATATTCTACAGTAGGAAGTAAGAGTTATCTAAACATACTGAAAAATTTACCTACACCTATACAGCCAGACAACGTCCATCCTCACTAGTTCATTAACTCATCTCTCCCCTCCCCCCTCTCCACCATTTTTTTTTTCTTGTAGCCCAAATGCCACAGCTAACTAGTCAATTTCCATTAGTCCCTTTGTTACACTTTCACACAGACACTTAAAAATACAACTGTATCTCTCGTCATGCTTTTGCATACCTCTCCTTGTGGTATAGAATGAGCAGTATTGCACACAAATTATTTGCCTTATCCAAACCTACTTTTCCAAGTGGTATTTCATAGCCCACACAAATGGTACTATTTTAATCCATTCTGTGCCACTTTTCCTCATACCCATACAATATATGGTATTTCTCCTTTGGGTTAATTAGAAACAACAAATTTACCTTATATCCTATTTTATATCCTACTGTGCCCACAACACACTTAGTTGAGCAAAGTCAGAACTATTTGTGAACGTAGAACATACTATCTTAATATGGCAGGTACTGAGTTGTCTACCGATATGGGTACTTCCAAGCTGTGCTTAAACTCAAACCCAACTGCTGAACATGCTGCACATCATGATCACTGTGAATGAAAAAGCCTCTTTACTATCCATTAATTTCAATTTCCCTGCCAAACAACAACAACCACCACCACCACCACCACGTTCTCCTCCTCCTCATAACTGTACAACTGGGAAATGTGCTTCTAGCATATCTATTACTCAGATGAACCTGTTTCTTCATTCTCTTCCTACCTACATGTTATCTTCTCATTTCCTATTTCAGATTATTTCTATTCCAATTTGTTTCATCTCTTAGAAGTATTAATTATAGGAAGTGTACATACTCATTATACTCCTTAGAAACTCGTTAGCTACAGAAAAATTCCAAGGAGTGCTTGGAACTCCTTATATTAACAAAAACATGGTGGAATATCCTTGGCCGCCAAGAAACCTTACTACAGTGTGTGTGGGCATTCGCCGTCAAAGTTTCGAGTCCTCCCTCAGACGTGGGTGTTTGTTGTTCTTAGAATAAGTTAGTTTAAGTATTTTGTAAGTTTAGGGACTGATGACTACTGCATTTAGGTCTCATTACTTTACAAACATTAGAAACTCCTTATATCATCATAATACAAACGCTATGAAGTTTGAAACATGTATATTGTACTATGGATTTATTTATTTTGGAATGTACCGTGATCACAAAGTCAAGGGAAATACTCTCATCATACCACACAACCCATGCACAGTGGTGAATAGTTCAGTAACCATCCTGACACGAAAATACAAGTCATGTTTGAGTGGCCTGCTGCATAGCAGCCAGATGGGTAATGCTACGATTTTTACTAGACTGTTCTGCTTCAGGGAAAAAAGACCTGTTCTGTAATGCCATGGAGCTGTTTAGTGCAGTAGAGATAGTCTAATTGCACATGTACAGAACACAGCATTTTGAGTGGGCTTTCTGCTTCTTATTGTTTTCAACTGCGTTCAGCAGATGAAATACTGGCTGAGGACTCTTTTAGCTGCTGTGTGAGATATTCCATACATATTTCAGTGAATAATTTGTTTTAGAAAGACCGTAATGAATTTATATTAATGAATGTTACAGAGGAAAACATTCCTGGTAGGAAAAATATGTATAAAATATTAACTTACCAGGCAAAAAAGCACAGTTTTGTTGATAGACACACATAAATAAAACACACACACACACACACACACACACACACACACACACAAATGCTGAACTTTCGCAATGCGAGGTTCCTTCTTCAGAAAAGAGGAAGCAGGGGAAAAAGGAAAGGATGCGGGTTTTAAGGGGGTGGGTGAGGAGTCATTCCAATCCCGGGAGCGGAAGGACTCTTTTGTACCAGATCAGGAGGCTAGCTGCGGTAGCTCCTGATCTGGTACAGAAGCAAGTTGCCAGGACCATTCCTCACTGCCAAACCCAGAACTTTCCACAGAAGAACCCCAAAATTGCCCCTCTTTTCACCGGATAACTTCTGGGACTGAATCAGACTCTGAATGTGGCTCTCCAGGAGGGATACGACTTTCTTAAATCATGCCCTGAAATGAGATCCATCCTTCATGACATCCTTCCCACTGCACCAAGAATGTCTTTCTGCCACCCACCTAATCTTCGTAACCTCTTAGTTCATCTCTATGAAATCTCCAAACCACCTACCTTACCCTCCGGCTCCTACCCATGTAACCGCACCTGGTGTAAAACCTGTCCTATGCACCCTCCCATGTGGTTTACCAATTGACATGCCTACACTGTGAAGCCTTCTCTGTGGGAATGACCAGCAACAAACTGTCCATTTACATGAATGGATACAGGTGTACAGTGTTTGTTGGTAATGAGGATCACGATGTTGCTAAGCATGCATTGATGCACAGCAGCATATGTTGGCACAGTGTTACACTGTCTGGGTTACCTTGATATTTCCCATCGACACTTTCAGAACTCTGGAGATGGGAACTTGTCCTTCAGCATATTCTCTCTTCCCATTGCCCCTGCCTTTCACTCCCAGGATTTGAATGACTCCTCACCCATTCCCTTAAAACCCAAATCCTTTCCTACTCCCCACTTTTTTTTCCTTCATCCCTCTTTTCTGAAGAAGCAACCTTCTGTTGTGAATGCTCAACATTTGTGTGTTTAGGTGTTATATATAGTAATATGTACGTATCTTGTATTTCTGGGATTGGAATGACTCCTTTTCCACTTCCTTAAAACCCATATCCTTCCCTTTCTCCCCTCCTTCCTTCCTCTTTTCCTGAAGAAGCGACCAACGGTTGCAAAAGCTTGAATGTTTGTGTGTTTTATGTGTCTATCGGCGAGCATGTGCTTTGGGTAAGTCAAACAATATTTATTTTTATACATATTTTTCCCCACCAGGAAAGTCTCCTTAAGTTGGACTTACCAGGCGAGAAGGCACCGGTTCGTTGATACACAAATAAATTAAAAGAAACACATTAACACACACACACACAAATCTGAGATTTTGCAACCTAATGCTGCTTCATCAGAAAGAGCAGGGAAGGAGAGGGAAAGGAAAGGATGAGGGTTTTAAGGGAGTGGGTAAGGAGTCATTCCAATCTTGGGAGAGGAAAGACTTACCTTTGGGGAAAAAAGGATAGGTAAACACACACACACACACACACACACCAGGGAAAACATATACAAAATCATTTTGAAGACATTCTCTATTGTTCACTGCCTTGACAACTTATGTAATGAATGATTCATTGACTGGGAAATACTTTAGGCTTGTCAAATAGTATGACTCTAGGCCCTGATTTGATTCATAATTACATGATCCACAGGTGAATTATATTCAAGCACTCCATATACTTGGGGTCTTCAACTGTATTTGGGTAGAATGTATTTTCTCTTACTTTCAACATCTCAATTCTAAATCCAGACAAGAACTTGATGATCATGGCCAACTACCAATTTATTGGACTCATCAATTTATACTGCCAAATGCTTGAAAATATGGCAGTTCAATTACAAAGGCCTTGACCCCTTATAAATGTGTTTTTGAACATGAACAATCTGCAATCAACCATATATTTAGTTTTGAAAAATCAATGTGACAGGTTTCTTCTAAACATCAGTACCTTATTGCAGTGTTAATTGATTTACGTAAGGTATACAGCTCTGCTTAGCACCATCAAATTTTAGTTACCATCCATAAATGCTGCTTTTGAAGAACCTTCCTATATTTTTGTCCTTTTTATCTCACCAGTTGTTCCATTTTGAGTTACTACAACATTCAATTCACAATGGTTCAAAGAGAATGGTGCCCTATAGGGTTCTGTGTTGATTATTACAGTCATTTTCATTCGCATTAATGTGTCAGACCACTTGACACCTCTGTGGTACATGTCAGTGGCTTCTTTATTCCGCATAGTTTCCAATCTGTAGCTTTCAAAGGACCTCCAATTAGACACTTTCTGTTTATTCAAATTCTTGCATATGAAAACACAAATATTGTACTTCTATTGTTGTAATGCAGTCCACCCTGACCTAGAATTCTAGTTTGTTATCCAGTGCTTGCACATTCTTCCTCAGTCTCAATTTTTAGTACTCCTCTTTGATAGAAAACTGATGTGGTTGTCTAATAATGTAGTAATAAGGACAGATTACAACTCATGGCAAAGACGTGGCGACGAGCTGCGACAGGCATATACAAAAGACACACACATGCAACACTTTCAGCTATCAGACAAGGCCTTCTTCAGAAAATAGAACATTCATGCAATCACACAGGCACACAATACAGTCATACAACCATCACCTCCGGCTGCCGTACTTCGAAGTGCGGCAGTCGGAGGTGATGGTTGTATGACTGTGTTGGGTGCCTGTGTGATTGCATGAATGTTCTATTTTTTGAAGAAGGCCTTGGCCAATAGCTGAAAGTGTTGCATGTGTGTGTCTTTTGTATGTGCCTGTTGCAGCTTGTCACCACGTCTTTGCAGTGAGTTGTAATCTGTTCTTATTACTATATTGTTAATTCCAACCTGGACTTTCCATTATTTGATGTGGTTGTCTCATATTTATCAACTAAATACTAGCTGTAGATAAAAACGTAACATTGTACTTCCCTGCACACACTCTTTGGGTGAGGATCACACTAGTCTCTTCCATTGTTACTGGGCCCCAAGTTGATTTAACTGTGATTGTCAGGCATATGGCTTAGTGGCATCTTCAGCTTTGAAACAGTTAGACCGAGTTCATCGTTGTAGAATAAGAAATGTCACTGCTGCTGTCCAGATTAGTTCACTTGGCAATCTCCTCCTGCAAGGAAGAAGAAAATACCAAATTTAGTGTACATACACTTTTTGTTTGAAATTATATATACAGAGAAACAATAAGTATTGAAAAAACCTTTTGTGTAAAAGTTTTAATGCCCTGCTGTTGCAATTAAAATTGACTCCAAGGAAGGAAATAAAGCCAGCCGCGGTGGCCGAGGAGACTGAGGCGCTCCAGTCACGGTCTGCACGGCCACTACGGTCGGGGGTTCGAATCCCCCCTCGGGCATGGATATTTGTGATGTCCTTAGGATTAGGTAGTTCATAAGTAGTTTGTAAGTTTAGGGACTGATGACCCCGCAGTTAAGTCCCATAGACTTTACAAACATTTGAACATTTGAAGGAAATAAAATTGTACACTTTCATAACACAAGACAGTATTTTCTTTCTTACAGTCTGTTTTAACAGAAATAGGCACGTTGTTGTTTAAAAAATATGTAGCCTGTGTCCATCCAAATGTTGATTGTTATTTTGTAAAAATTCAAAGTAAATTGATCAGGAACTTTTGAGAGTTTTGCTATTAGCATTTTTCTTTTACGTATTGGTATACATTAACATGTTGTCTGCATAATTTACTTTGTAACATTGTTCAGTTCATTTAATTATTATAATTTTTGTCAGGTAACACTCAACACTAATTAGTGAAATAGCACTAAAAATTGAACTTCACTTTCAATATTAACATTTATGAAATCTCAGTCTTCTAGACACACTAAAACTGTAATATATGTTTAATGTTGTGTGCTGTGGCAGACAGTGTTTGAAGTTATAAAGGGATAGTTTTTAGATGTACCCTTAACTGCAAATAACCAAATCACTATTTAAGAAAATGTTCTAAAGAATAAGAAACACTGTTAACTTGACTTTACAGAATAATAATCATTATTCTTAAGCATATAACTCTTCATAATGAAACAAACAAATTAATTTACAATTGCATTTCATGAATCCTGCTGTGTAGAAGAGCTGTTAAGTATAGCCTATAGACCAAGTGAAGTTCTTCATAAAATGTTTCATTTTAGTTCCTGATGTCTTTGCCACTGAATTTATGCCAGTTGATAATACTGTAATAATGAATAGTGGTGTGTAGTTCTACTTTCTTCTTTTGTATGCATTCTTTTCAGGAGAGATTTAACTATATTACGAGCTGCAGCCATTTCTATCACATGGCTGTTTCCAAGCTTAAAGTGGCTAAGTCTTGAAGAGTGCATGAATGATTTCATGCGTGTTATGAGTGCACAGGTATGGCAGTTATCTCTATGTTTTAATTATTATTGTTAGGGTATACATTTGTAAATTATTTATATTTGTACAAAAATTGTGTAATTTTTAATAATGGAAACTCCAGGTTGGAATTAAACAATATATTAAGGACAGTTTACAACTCACCGCAAAGACTTAATGATGAGCTACGACAAGCACATAAAAAATACACACACGTCGATCATAAACTTCTTCAGAATAAAGAACATTAACATCTCTGGCTACCACACTCTGTCTCAGATGGGATGTGGAGATAAGTTATTGAACCATACTTCATAAGGTGAAAATCCAGTAGATAAATGCTGTAAACTATTTGTAACATCTTCAAATTTCATCAGCTGATAAATCCAGCTGGCATGATTGGTGTTACAGTATGTTCTGTAAAACCTTTCTATTTTCCTCATGTAGCTCTCACCTGGGTTTCCTGATTGGTGGTATGCTGAAATACCTGTCTCTATGTGATTGATGTCTTCATCTTCAATTAACTCTTTCCAAGGTCTGGGAGTAAACTGGCTCCCATTGTCTTCTGGGGTTTTCCCACTCTCCTAAAATAACCTACCCTGATTTTAGCAATGATGTTCTTGCTGTTGGCTTTCCTAACTGGGTACAATTTTATGAATTTAGAGAATACATCTACTAGAACATATATATGGCACTATCCAACTTTTGTCTTTGATAATTGTTATGAAGTAATAACATACCTATGCACTTTAAGCCAGTTACAATTGTCGCCAGGATCATGAACCATCACATCAGAGTCCGACAAAATCCACTGCTACACACGACCACTCCCGTCCCAGCTGTCAGTATCGTCCGGAGGCACAACTACATTAGCGAGCACTGTGAGTATACAACTGAGGTGAAGTTCACGGCTGCCCCGGTGCCTCTCTCAAACCGCCGTGCGGCCAGCAGGGTGCAGCGCGATAGTCCAGCCAGCGCCACACAGCGGCCAGTCCTGGTAATGGGTGGCGTGCCGTTCAAACATACGCACTGCGCATCACCACATTCCTTCCCCTTCATGGTGTAATGTCCAAGGGTGCCAAACACACCCAGGCTAAGTCCATGGGAGATACCTTCTCTATCTCCGGCTGCTTGCGTCGGGCTGGTACTACCGCATAGGGTCGATAATGTCCTGATTGCCTTTGCCAGGAGTGGCTGGTACCTCTGTATACCTGTTGCTCACAATTACCGGGGATGCGGGAGCACCATCCGACCCCAGCACTGGAGGTAAAAGAGGAGCGGTTGATTCACGCCCATTTCCGGTGTCTGGATGTCCATAGCATTGGAAGCGGTGGCCCTCTCCCCACCGTCTGGTCCGAAGGCTCAGGGAAGGAAGCTGAAGGTGGTGGCGACCCGGAGCCCAAGGATGAAACCGCTGAGACTGGAGCCAGTGCCGGGGAAGCCACCCATAATGCTGACGGAGCTCGGGCGGACACAGCACGCTGTGCAGAAGTCGGCTCCTCAGAAGATGTCAGCATGGAGCATGTCGGTGTAACAGGCCCCGGAGAAGGGGTGGGTGGATGTGGCACCTGTGGATCAGCAGTGAGTCGCAGGCAGAACTGATCCCAGTGACGATGAAGAGTGCCACAGCAGTGTCCACAGTACAGAGGCAGTGGCCGAGACATGTCTTCACCTTACCTGGCAGACAACGAGAATGCCGGCCAAACCCGCGCACCCACACAAGCGACCCCAGAACATAAGGACCTGATGGTCATGTGGGATCGATCAGTGTCTGTGGTAACAACAAATGAAAGAGAGTGCAAGGTTGCCTGCCATGAAGCAATTCTACAGGGCTGCGTTCCCCCGTCGGGCTGAATCGATGCGCCATCAAGAAACGGATAATGGCATCGTCCACAGCAAGAGTTCACATATTTGCACATTTAAGCTGTAAAAGTACGCACTAACCGTTCCACTTTGCCATTAGACTGGGGATGAAACGGAGGAGCCGTAATGTGGCGAATGCCCAGACGAGCACAAAAATCTTGAAAAACAGAAGAAGTGAAAGGGGTGCCATTATCCGAAACAAGCGTGTGTGAAAAACCCCTCCAAAGCAAAAACTTTAGACAGTGATTGCACGGTATGGCAACGAAAAATGTCTGGTAAGTTTGAATAAGCATCCACTAGAAAGGAAGGGTTCCCGTGTAATCAATATGCACTCGTACCCACGGCTGTCGGGGTTGAGGCCTAGAAGATAGACACGCCCGAGGCGCTGCCTGTTGTGAAGTGCACAATGATCAATTGGCCACCAGCCTCGTAATGTCACCATCGATGCCGGGCCAAAACACATGCTGGCAAGCCAATGTTTTCATGCGGGAAACTCCCCAGTGTCCTTCACGAAGCATCTGAAGCACTTTTGAACAGAGATCTGCCGGAATCAGTACCCACGGAGACAGATGAAAACAGAAGGAATAATTGTTATGGAGGGGGTCTGAAGCCCTATGCGGAGGGGCGTCCGGCCAGCCTACACGAATGTAGTGAAGAATGCGCTGCAGCATGGGATCGGACAACACCGCCTTGGCCAATACTGGAGCCATAATAGGAAAACCATAAACAGTAGCCTGAGCTTCAACGTGAGGAAGGTATCACGAGGGAAATTCTTTTGACCTCAGCATACCTTCCTTACGAAGACAGTTCTCCTCCTCCTTTGTAAGTGAGGAGACTGACGGAAGCCTCCCATTGGCAAGGTGACGAACTGTTGGTGGGATGTGATGCCAATGCCCACAATCTATCGTGGGACAGCAAGGACACCAACAACAGAGGGGAGCACCTTCTTGAATTCTCCTATCTAGCAACTTGGAGATCCTGAATAGGGGTGATGAGCCTACATTCAGGAATAGCAGAAGGGAAGAAGTAATTGACATAACTTTTGGTTCCATGATGATGGGCAGTTACGTCAAACAGTGGCATGTGGTCCTGGAGCCATCCTCATCAGATCACATGTATATTAAATTCAAGGTTGAAATGGGAACCAGACAGACCATGGCCTACAGAAATCCCAGGAAAACGGACTGGGAGACATATAGGAGAGACCTTGACTTCAGCCTATCGGAAATTAAAACTTCGATAAGGAATCCAGCAGAGTTTGAGGAAGTAGTAGAGGCCATAACCTCTGCTATAGTGACCTCATACCAGGACAACTGCTCAATCACCAAGAAGTGCACAAATAGGAGTGTGCCTTGGTGGAATAATAACTTGGAAATGCAAAAGAAACAAGTACGAAGACTGTTTAACCTTGCGAGGCGCAAAGGGCAATGGGCAAAGTATTGTGAGGCCCTTGTCAATTACAACATTGCCATCAGATGGGCAAAGGATGCATCCTGGAAGGTATTCTGTGAGGAAGTGGAGGGCACGGCTGCTCAAGCAAGACTTCATAAAATCCTCACTAGGGTACCAACTAATCCAGGGGGAACATTGAGGAAGGAGGATGGGGAGTATACAAAGACAGCACATGAAACGCTCGAACTGCTCCTCAAGACTCACTTTCCTCAATATACTCTGGTGGGTAACTCAGACAAGAATGCGATTCCTGAGAGACAACGGTTCTCAGGAATTCGCAAAGAGGACTGGGATTTGGCCAAGGAGTGTGTCAATTCAGTAAGGTCCAATGGGCGGTGGGAACATTTCAATCGTTCAAGTCACCTGGCCCCTATGGAATCTTTCCAGCTCTCCTGCAACAAGTGGGAGAAAATCTTATTAGATTCCTATGCAGGTTATTCAGGGTTAGCCTAGCAGCAGGAATCATTCCCAATGCCTGGAGGGCAGTGAAGGTTGTCTTCATTCCAAAACCAGGGACAATTTATCATACCTTCATTCTTAAGACACTGGAAAAGCTGGTTAATGTGCATGTTGGAGAAAGGAGGTTAAGTAGGGCTCCTTTACATTCAAACCAACATGCATATGAGCCAGGTAAAGCATGTGAGACAGCTCTCCACCAACTCATTGGGAAGGTGGAGAAAGCACTACACTTTCAGGAAATAGCCCTCTGTATCTTCCTGGACATCGAGGGGGGGCTTTTAGCAACACGACCTTCGATTCCATGGTTAGGGCAGCAGAGTTGCATGACCTAGGGACCACTATATGTAGGTGGACTAGGGCCATGCTTAGTGGAAGAAAGGTAGTGGCTACCGTGATGAATGAAAAAATGGTAATCAACACCACTAGGGGTTGCCCACAAGGAGGAGTTCTTTCCCCTTTATTGTGGAATCTAGTGGTGAATGATCTCATTGGAGAATTAAACTCTAGGCAGTACTTTTGCCAAGGATACGCAGATGATCTTGTCATAGTAACACTTGGCAAATTTGCTGACACAGTCAAGAATATGGCACAAGGTGCTTTGGACATTGTGCAAGACTGGTGCAGAAAACAGGATCTGGGGGTTAGTCCTAAGAAGACTGTTGTTGTACCATTCACAAAGAAGCATATCCAACATTCAAGTTGGAATCTAAAGCTTTTCATCGAAGCACTACCTGTGAAGGGGACAGTGAAATATCTAGGCGTTACCTTAGGTGAGAAACTGAGATGGACCCCCTTACATTAGGAATATTTGCTCCAAGGCAAAAGGTACTTTGGTAAGTACCAGGAGAGCTTGTGGCAAAAATTGGGGCCTGAGCCCCAAGGGTATACACTGGATATACACCACGGTGATTAGACCCAGGATCACCTATGGGGTGGTCGTGTGATGAAAGAAGGTAGGATATTGGGGGATATTGTCTGGTTCACTGATGGGTCAAAATCAGACCAAGGTGCTGGGGCTGGGGTATACGGGGTGCAGCCAAGACTGGAGGGCATCATCTCTCTAGGGAAACTGGCCTCAGTATTCCAGGCCAAAATCACTGCCATCAGGGTGTGTGTAGAGGAGAATTTTCATAGGTGCTACAAAGACCGTAGCATCTATATCTACTCATAGAGCCAGGCAGCACTGAGATCACTGGCAGCTCCTGCAACAAGGTCTAAAATTGTTGCAGAATGTCACAGGGTTCTGGTGGAGCTAAGGGAAAGCAACAGAGTATACCTATTGTGGGTCCCTGGCCACTCGGGGATCAGTGGCAACGAACATGCCAACAGATTAGCCAGGATGGGGCAGAGACTCCATTTATTGGACCGGAACCTGTTCTGACAATCACGAAGGCAATGATCAAATTGGAGCTACGTAACTGGCTCAGAAGACAGCACGTAAAATTTTGGACCAAAGTCTGTCAATAAAAACATGGCAAGGTAATGATGCCAAAGCCATGTTGTAAAAGAAGCTCTGCAATCCTGGGCCTGAACAGGAGAGAGATTAGATTCATGGTTGGATTGCTGACAGGCCATGGGAATTTCAAAAAAACACCTACATACAATGGGAATAACAGAAGAGGACTCTAAATGTAGGATCTGTGATGATCGTGATGAAACTGCATCACATCTAATCTTCGAATGCATTGCATTGGAGAGTAAAAGGCACAGAACATTTGGGACAACCAGACCTGAAGAAATTGTGTCTAATAAAGAACTGGTAAAGGGACTTCTTGCACTGTTCAAGGGCATTGGTTGGCTTTACTAGATATACAGGGAGCAATACCGCACAACAAACTTAGTTTCGGTGCTGGCAGTGGCAGATTGGTTCAAGACTGTTTTGGCTTCCCTGAGAAAATCAGAATCAAAAAATCAAATCAGCCTGAGCTTCCTCATCCAAATAAAAGCACAAAAGTTCTTCTTTATCAAAGTCAGGATCAGGACTCGCCGGAAGGCGCGATAATGTGTCCGTGTTAGGATGTTGTGCTGTTGGATGGAAATGGATCTCA
Organism: Locusta migratoria; assembly: GCA_026315105.1. Classification (NCBI taxonomy): domain Eukaryota; kingdom Metazoa; phylum Arthropoda; class Insecta; order Orthoptera; family Acrididae; genus Locusta; species Locusta migratoria. The sequence continues at coordinate 331,341,178 of CM048746.1, read as the reverse complement.
TAATTATAACGGGAAAGAAAGAGAGCCCAATGCTGCAATCCATGAGTTGCCTTGTCGGGAAGCGCCGAAGTAGGGTGAAATAGAGAGACCAAGGGCTTATGATCTGTAATAAGATGAAATTTGACGCCATACAAGTAAACGTGAAATTTCTTCAAAGCATACACAATGGCTAACACATCTTTTTCAATTTGAGAGTATCGTTGCTGGGTAGCCGTCAACATCTTAGATGTGTACGCGATGGGGCATTCCAACCCATCAGGATACTTATGGACCAAAACAGCCCCAACACCATGTTGAGATGCATCTGTAGCCAGAACCAAATGTTGCCTATGAACATACGTCGTTAAACTAGGGGCAGAAATCAGTAAGCGCTTTAACATGCAAAACGCCTGTTCACACTCAGATGGCCAGGTCAAGGGAACACCCTTGTGAAGCAGACGATGTAAGGGATCCGCCACCAAGGCAGACCCCGGTAAAAAACGGTGGTAATAGGCAATGTTGCCCAAGAAAACCTGTACATCTTTAACAGGTGTGGGATGCAGCAGGGACTGTACCACGGCCACGCATTCTGGTAAAGGGCGGACACCCGGTGAAGACACTTTAAACCCCAAATAAGGAATAGAAGGCTGGAAAAAACAAGACTAAGCCAGGTTGCAGCGGAGACCGACTGCTTGGAGGACAGAGAAAACTGCCCGGAGGTTTTGTAAATGTTCATGCGGTGAAGCTTCAGTCACAACAATATCGTCTAAGTAGTTAACACTGCCCGGAACCGGGCAGAGGAGCTGCTCTAAGTAGCGCTGAAAAATAGCCGGGGCACTAGCGACCCTGAAAGGATGTCACTGATATTGGTCTAACCCAAAGGGAGTGTTGACAACCAAGAGACATTTTGTGTTGTTGTCCAAAGGAAGCTGAAGATAGGTTTCCGCTAAATGTATGTGAGAAAAAAAGTGTGAACCAGAAAGTAAAGCTAGGAGTTCATCTGTACAAGACATGGGGTACGAGTCAATCACAGACTGCACATTGATGGTAACTTTAAAATCCCCACAGATACGTAAAGACCCCCCCCCCTCCTCCCCCTCCCCCAGGTTTCTTTCCAAGAACCAGTGGTGTAGCCCATTCACTGGAAGAAATAGGAGTTAAGACCTGCAAGTCCTGTAAGTGATCCAATTCAGGCTTAAGTTGGTCGCATAGGGCCATCGGCACCTGACGCACACGAAAAAAACTTGAGGCGTGCCGTTAGTTTCATAGTAATGTGGGCAGTAAAGCTCATGGCACAACCCAGTCCAACCAAAAACAAGGAAGAAAATTCCCGACAAAGAGCATCCAACTCTGGGAAAGGGACCGAATCCGAGAGGAGATTGACAGAATCATCGATAGTAAAACCAAAAACATTAAAAGCATCCAGGTTGAAAATGTTAGCAGCCGCAGTCTCATCTACAACAAGAAAAGTGACCGGCCTGACGACAGATTTATATGCCATGGAAGCCATAAATTGACCCAGGATAGGAATGTGCTGGCAGCTGTAGCCACGCAAAGAACAGTTGACAGCAGCCAGGGGAGGAGAGCAAGCCGTACATATGTGAGATAATTGAGAAGAGAAACAGAAGCTCCCATATCAACAAGTAAGGTGACCGCCCTGTCGAAAATCTGAACTTCAACAAAAAGTTTGGGATACGGAGAGTGAACATTCTGGACAAGATTAACATCCATCTCGTCATCTTGTTCAGTCGGTTGGGAACGGCAAACAGAAGCCATGTGGCCTTTTTTCTTGCATGAGTGATATATAACCCAACACTTGGGGCAATCTGCCCTGTCATGCTGTACAAAACAGAGGACAAGATGAAAAAGGTCTCTGTGTATGAGTGGGAGTGTGTGACGTGGCCTGCGGCTGCTGTGAAGCTGGGGCCTGTTACGGCCACATGTGGGGCGTTCCTGTCTCAATTTAGTCCCCTGCAGCCCGTGAGACTTCAAAGACTGTGCAATGTTTAGAATATCCATCAAGGTAGGATTTTCCAGCTGTAGGGCATGTTGGCGCACTTCCCTTTCTGGAGCAAGCCAGAAATTGCGTCCTGAACCATATCGTCTGCATAAGACTCCTTGTGGGTCGGAGTGATGAACATACATTGATGGCTAAGACTGTGAAGCTCTGCGGCCCACACCCAATAGGAATGAGTGGGTTTCTTATGCAACCGGTAAAATTCAACCTGCGCTGCAATAACATGCGTATGTGGGCGGTAATGGGCCGACAACAAACGACACATCTCATCAAAAGACAAACAGGCCAGTTCCTGCAGGGGAGCTAGTTGACGCAGTAGTTGATAGATGTGAAGGGAGACCCACAAAAGAAATAAAGCCTTAAACAACACTGAATCAGTTACCCCAAATGCAAGGAAATGTTGACGTAGCCTGTTTTCATAAGAGTCCCAATCTTCCAAAGAATCATCGAAGCCAGAAAAGGAAGGCGGAAAGGCTGTAGTGGGAGATACAGAACTGGAATCAATCGCTGGCAGAGGAGCCGACACCAGAGAGTCAAAGCAGTCTGCCTGACCCGACAATTGTAGTTAACCGCTGAACGAACTCAATCACAGTCTGTAGCGATTGGTGCAGGATTTGGCCCCATGGGGATAGCTGAAAATCCGCCGGATCCAGTCCTTCGTTTTCCACCATCGTCCACGATGGAGCACACGCCAAGCCAAACACGACCCTCATTGCCAATTGTGTTATGACTAATAACACACATATGCATGTTCAGTCAGTTACAATTGTCGCCAGGATCCTGAACCAACCCATCAGAGTCCGACGAAATCCACTGCTACACACGACCACTCCCGTCCCAGCTGTCGGTATCGCCCGGAGGCACAACTACATTAGCGAGCACTGTGAGAATAAAACTGAGGCGAATTTCACAGCTGGCCTGGTGCCTCTCTCAAACCGTCGCACGGCCGGCAGGGTGCAGCGTGATAGTCCAGTCAGCGCCGAACAGTGGCCAGTCCTGGTAATGGGCGGTGGGCCGTTCAAACATACGTGTCGCGCGTTACCACAGTAATGCTCCTTACAAATTGACTGCGATGAGATCACATTTCTTTTTAGGGAGAAAGTTTTGCATAAAACCCTGGCAAGTCTGGTTTGTCACCTTTCTGATATCTGTCACACACATTCAGAATTTTTCCCGCTCTCCTAGTTATGTTGTTGAAATGCACTTTTTTATTTTATTTTTTATTTTTATCTTTTGTACACATTTTTTGAATATCACTATAATCAAATCTGTCATGAATAAACTTGACCAGGACATCCGTTCTGTGTCCAAAATAACCTCCATCCATCACTATCAGTACGGTTTCTCTTGAATAAGATTCCCCTGTAAATTTTATATTATTCTTGTACTTTGTCATGCTCTCTTTTACCAAGGTAACTCTTATAAGTTTACAGTTTTCATTATGATTTTGGTTTCTTCTTATGTCTGCAAATGTCCCTAAATTCTTATTTATCACTCATTCCTTTCAGGTACATAATTTGAAACTCCTTTACATGTTCTCCACTTTTAGCCTCAAAATTGTCCCCCCTTCCCCCACTGGTATCCTACATAGAATATCAGCACAATAACATTTTCAGAGTCCTTGAGATGTTTGATAGAGTAATCAAACTGTGCAACACTAATGCCAACCTAATGATGGAGTCTACATTGCTGTTTGTAAATGAGTGCTTTGTGATCAGTGTAAACTATTGTTTGATGTCCTAATAAGTAATTTTTAAATTTGGAAAGTGCCCAGTATATTCCTTTTCAGTCATATTATATTGTTTTTCATGTTTTCCCAGGGTCTGATTGGCAAATGCAATAGCTCTGTGTTTGATTTTCCCTTTAAGGTCTACTTATTGGAGCAGGTGAGCTCCCAAACAAGAAACACTACTGTCCGCCATAATGGTAGACTCAAATCAGGGTTATATAAGATCTGGCTATTACATAATGTTTCTTGATTTCTTCAGATGCCAATTACATCCCTAGTCCCACACCAAAAACAGCATTCGTTTTCAAAAGTCTATTAAGACATAGTGCATTTAAGTGCCTGTGGTATGCTCAAGTATTTTATGTAGAATCTACAAATAAAAAAATTAATTGTTTATTAGTATTCAGAATTGGGAATTTGCAGTTGCCTCAAGTTTTTCAGGGTCTGCAGGATTTCTTCTTCTGAGAAGCCATGACCCAAAAATTTTAACCATTTCACAGCAAGTTTAAATTTGGATAGTTTCAGGACCACACCTCCCCTTCTTAACCTACCACAAACTAATGTGAGGATGCTATTGTGTCCCACCAAAATGTCACCAGTAATTAAGATATCATTGGCATACACTGTTAACTTTGCAAAGAGATTTTCTCAAATCTATACTCATTGGGCAAGTTTCCATTTTCGCCTAAGGTTTCCTCAATACACAAATTAGTATCTGTCTCTAGTCCCAAAATAAAAGCAGTTTTTTTTGGTAAAGGTTTTATATGTGTAGGGATAATTTCTCCGTACTCAATTACAACATAACTTACCTTAAAGTATTTATTTTGCAAATGTCTTTCAAGCGCCATTGCATTCAATCTGCCTACTTTCATAATATTGTAGTATAAATACAAAATCCGCCAAATACGGCACATTTGCTTCCAATCGCCTGAATTTAAGTCTAAGCAACGCGAAGTTCATTTTTTGCAGACTACATGATTATGTCGCCAGCGAATCACAGCACAGAGGAAGAGTATCGAGTTCAGCCAATGGTAACCAAACCTTACCTCCGAGGCAACATGCAAATAAGAATTTTTGATGCCAGAATGAAAGTTTCATTCTGCAGCAGAGTGTGCGCTGATATGAAACTTCCCGGCAGATTAAAATTGTGTGCCGGAACCGGGACTCGAAACTGGGACCTTTGCCTTTCTCAGGCAAGCGCACTACCGACTGTGCTATCCCGACACGACTCACGATGCCGCTCCACAACTTTGCTTCTGCCAGTACCTCGCCTCCTACTTTCCAAACTTCAGAAGCTCTCCTGCAAACCATGCAAGACCAGCACTCCTGGAAGAAAGGATATGGTGGAGACATGGCTTAGCCACAGCCTAAGGGATGTTTCCAGAATGAAACTTTCAATCTGCAGTGGAGTGTGTGCTGATATGAAACTTCGTGGCAGATTAAAATTGTGTGCCGGAACCGGGACTTGAACCTGGGACCTTTGCCTTTCGCAGGCAAACACACAATTTTAATCTGCCAGGAAGTTTCATATCAGTACACACTCCACTGCAGAGTAAAAGTTTCATTCTAGAAACATCCCTTAGGCTGTGGCTAAGTCATGTCTGCACCATATCCTTTCTTCCAGGAGTGCTAGTCTTGCATGGTTCACAGGAGAGCTTCTGTGAAGTTTGGAAAGTAGGAGGCGAGGTACTGGTGGAAGTAAAGTTGTGGGGCGGCATCGTGAGTCATGTCGGGATAGCTCAGTTGGTAGTGCGCATGCCCGTGATAGGCGAAGGTCCTATGTTCGAGTCCTGGTTCCGGCACACAATTTTAATCTGCCAGGAAGTTTCAAGAATTTTTGATGTTGGAAATTAAATATGCGGTAATATTTTTATACACAAAAGCATGCAATGTTTACAAGATGTGAAAATTAATGTGCCAACATGAAGTTTCAATTATTTTATTTTCGAAATCACTTGATTACACTTTATACAGATGATAAAATAAATAAAACATGCTATACCTGCTCTATGGTTGACAGGTTCTTGTATGTACCCATGTCAGGTCAGTAACAGTTACTGGCCTCATAAAATGAAGATTTAAAATTACTTGATGACTGTTTTGTACACATCATAAATTAAATAAAACATGCTATACCTGCTCTATGGCTGACAGGATCAAGTGATTCTAAATCTTCATTTTACGAGGCCAATTAATTTTACTGCTCAGACATGGGTACATACAAGAATCTGTCAACGTAGAGCAGGTATAGCATGTTTTATTTACCCTATGATCTGTACAAAACAGTCATCAGCTAATTCTAAATCTTCATTTTACAAGGCCAGTAATTGTTACTGACCGAACACGGGCACATACAAGAACTTGTGAACCGTAAAGCAAGTATAGCATGTTTCATTTATTCTATCATCTGTATGAGAGTGTAATCAAGTGATTTCGAAAATAAAATAACTGAAACCACATGTTAACATGTTAATTTTCACATCTTGTAAACATTGCATGCTTTCGTGTATAAAAATATTACCCCATATTTAATTTACAATGTCAAAAATTCTTATTTGTATGTTGCCATGGCGGTAAGGTTCGGTTACCATTGGCTGAACACAATACTCTTCCTTTGTGCTGTGATTCACTGACGACATAATATGTGGTCTGCAACAAATGAACATCGGATTGTGTAGCCTTAAATTCAGGTGTTCGGAAGCAAATGTGCCATATTTGGCAGATTTTGTATTTATACTCCCCACTACTTCCACCTCATCTCTCATATTAAATCTCTTATACTTCTTAAGGTGGGACCTTCTATCCCTAATCCAATTAGATGCTTCTTATGTCAGCACTTAAACCACCATGGGCTGTAGTGATCAACCGCCATGCAAGAAGTGGATATTCTGCACTGTCTACTGGTCATGTGTTGCTCCCAGACCCATCTACTTTGGAGAAAATATTGCCCTGTCTTTGTTAGAGAAAAGAAGATCCTATAGATTAAGGTTAGACAACGTATCTCATATTCTGATGCAAAGAAGTAATTTGAAGCCACACAGCCCTCAAGTTTCATGAACTCTTTTGCACCAGCATTTATGCAGGATGTATGTAAGATTGGTATAAGTACTCATACTGTGACAGTTGAGCAGAGCACATCCTCCTGCAGCTGCTATCTGATGTCACTAGGTCTGCAACGCAGCTTTCCTTCCACTGAACCATTGGAAATTGTCATAAGTAATGTCAAAAATGGAAGACATTTGAAGAGACTCGGCAATGTTCAGGTTAAAACTGCATTGATTTCGTTCCCAAAATTCAAGCTGGGGATGAAAAGCAACAAATCAAGAAACCATAGTTACTGTTGTGGACAAACTCCTAAATATATGTTATCTGTTTAGAAATCGTCAGACTATCCAGCCTTGGTCCTTTCCAAAGAATCTGATAACAGTCGTACCCTCAAATATATGAATCTCCCTGAGCATACTAAAGTCTCCATTACTGCCTCACCATCACAACGAATGACAGAGGGAAAGAGTGAGAGAAGCCTCATCATTAAGATGGAATCTGCAGAGGTTCAAGAACACATGTGGTGTGACTATGTCTACTGACTCAGGGTAAACCAATGTATCTATGCCTCCAGGAAATTAATTTCAAGTCATCTGACAACCACGATCTACAAAAATAACACCCTCAGTTCAGGGAGAGCTAAAGGAGTGGCTGTATTCATCAGCACAGCCTACCACTATTTGACTCTCTTTCCTGTCACACTGTCAACGGGATGTTAAAATGTAATCTTTCTCCCTTGTGTCTCTCTTTCATGACCAGCCTAAGTAGTTACAGTCTTCTTATATGTACATAGTTGGTTGACTGTATGTTCCCTCTACCTGCCTCCTCATGATGCACTGAATGAAGAAGCTTTCTGTGACCCCTAAGGGGCTCAGCATTAATTTGCTGAGTACGGTCTTGGTGAACCCAGGGTCCTGAGCCATGGGCTGTGTCGCGCCAACAGTCTGCTACACCGTAAGCTCTGTGCATGCTTCAACAACCATCCTTCGGTGCAAGTGTGGAACATTGTATGTTTCAGAGCCCAGGGATCTTGGCTTAATCGCCCGGGTTGCGAGGACGGTACAAACCTCTATACAAAACCCCTCAGTCTCAAGGTGTGCTACGTGCCGAGGAGATCCATGGCTGTTGAGATTGAACAGTCACTAGTGAGCAACCTCTGAGAAACCTGTCACTCCTCAATTGTATAAGGCTTACCCAGGAAAGCAGGGCTCTGCCCGTGTGGACGTATAGTTCCCTAGCTGCTCATGGGACCACGATGAAATGAGCCTCTAATAGCATTGCCGGACACAAAACCAGCATTTCTAAGCATGGCAAAACTGAATTCAACGCGACGACATATGATGCTAAGAGTTCCCTTTACTTGCCACCCCATGGGAGGAACGCAGGGGCCTAAATCAATCGGAGCCATATTCGCCACAATATCTAGTCTGTGAGCATACTTATTTAGAGTCCTTCACGTCCACTAAGCCTCAGTTCTTCATAGACAACCTCGAAGACAAGTTTGGTGAAGTGGCATCATTTTCGAAGATGAGGAGTGGGGCCATTCTGATACAGACGGCGTCCCCAGCCCAGTTGCGGGCATTACTCACCTGCGACAGGCTGGGTGATATCCTGGTGAGTATCACGCCCCACAAATCCTTAAATATGATCCAGGGTCTCATCTATCACCGAGATCTGTTGTCCCAGACTGATGAAGAGCTATGAGCGAACCTGCAGTGACGAGGGGTCCACTTCGTCCGGCGGGTGTACAGGGGACCTAAAGACAATAGGGTTGCCTCTGGTGCTTTTATTTTGGCCTTCGAAGGTGATACACTGCCCGAGAAGGTCAAGATAATGATATACCGGTGTGATGTAAAGCTATATGCCCCTCCCCCTATGTGGTGTTTCCAGTGATGGAAATTCGGGCACATGTCTAATTCCAGCCCAACCTGCAGGGAATGTGGGCGGCCATCACACCATGCACCCCACCTCCCCTTTGTGTGAATTGTGGGTAACATTGCCCACCACGCTCGCCGAACTGCTCTGTTTTACATCCAGAACGGAAGACCTGTGAAAACAATGGTGTTATCTCCTCCCGTGGGCCCTACAGGCCATCAATCTTCAACGACGGGTAGGAGCCCGTCTCCATCCATTGCTCCCTCAACACCTGTGGGAGCAATGTTCCCCCCACCATTGGGGAAGCAGCCCCCAGTCCCCAGCTGGATAAGAAACAGTCTTCCCTGGCCCTCTTGCTTGGAAGGGGTCCCTCGGGATGCTCCCTTCCGGGGATTCTCAAAGTGCGGAGTGCACCAGGGGATATCAGCCTTTGGCTGAAGTATCCGAAAACTGCTGATTGAAGGGCTTCCGGCTCTTCGGCGGTCCCTGATGTCATTTCCAGGAAGCCCTCCCAGCCCTTAACACCAAAGGACCAGCAAGAGGTAACGAAGAAGAAGAAGAAGGACACTTCAGTGACTTGAAAGGAACGCTCCATCACATCTCTGGCTTCTGAAGATGAGGTGGAGTTCCTCGCGTACCCCAAGGATCTCACCATACTAGGGTTGCTAGAACCCATGGTTCTCGATACTGCAGATTCTGCAGAGTTGGCAGCAGGTGCCCCTGCGGAATAACCATTTCATCCTTTACATTATGGCTATTCAGCACGCTGCAAAAGAAATCTTGCAGTGGAATTGCGGCAGTTTTTTCTGCCATCTGGCTGAGCTGCATTAATTACTCTGCCACTTCCCTGCGATCTGTCTAGCCATGCAGGAAACATGGTTCCCCGTCGAGAGGACCCTTGCCGTCCAGTGCTATTGAGGCTATTTTAAAAACTGTACTGTCTATGACAGAGTTTCCGAGGGCGTCTGTGTCTATGTCCTAGCCTCTGTCCCCAGTGCTGCTGTGCCTCTTCAAACACCTCTAGAGGCAGCTGTTGTTATTCTCCAGGTATTACAAGATTTTATCATCTGCTCTGTCTACCTCCCACCAGATGATGTTATCTCTCCCGTTGACTTCGCTGCCTTGGTCGCCTAACTTCCCCCACCCTTTCTTCTTTTGGAGGATTTCCGTGCCCATCACACTCTGTGGAGTGGCACACAGACCTCGGCCTGGGGCAGGGATGTTGAATCTCTCCTTTAAGAGCAGAATATCTGCCTTCTCAACACCGGTGCTCTTACTCACATTAGCATAGCACTTGGTACGTATTCTGTCATAGATCTGTCTGTCTGCAGCCCTGGCCTTCTTCCACATCTCACCTGGAGGGTCCACGACGACCTGTGTGGCAGTGACCATTTTCCTATCTTCCTGTCGCTCCCTCAATGTCCGCTTGTTGATTATCTGCCTTGCTGGTCCCTCCGTAGGGCTGACTGGCCAGCTTATTCCTCAGCTGCTGTGATCTTCTCTCCACTTCCGGCTGATGTTGATGCCGCTGTTCAGCAGGTCACAGAGGCCATCATTTCTGCAGCCAAAAAAACTGTCCCCACCACACTCTGTTTGCTCCATCGTACGTCAGTGCCTTGGTGGACACCGGAGATCGGTGAAGCCATCCGTGAACATCGGTGAGCACTACAGCACCGCTGACGCCACCCTTCTCTCTAACATCTTGTTGCCTTCAAGCGTTTATGGGCACGGGCCCGGCGACTGATCCAACAAAGTAAGAGAGCCTCCTGGGAGAAGTATGTTGCCTCCATTGGTTTTCGTGCTTCTTCTTCAATGGTGTGGTCGCAAGTTCGACGGCTCTTTGGGCACCACCCACCGGCAGCTCCTTGAACATATGGTGAGTCGGAGGCTCAAGTGGATCCTCGAGGACTGGGGAGTCTTGGTGCCACCACAAGGTAGGTTCCGTCAAGGCCACTCCATATTGATAATCTCGTGTCACTGGAGTTGGCCATCCTAACAGCATTTACTCTCCGCGAACACCTGGTTGCCATCTTCTTTAACCTGCGGAAGGCATATGACACTACCTGGCACCACCATATCCTGTCTACGCTGTACGACTGGGGCTTATAGGGTCCACTTCCTTTATTCATTAAGAACTTCCTCGCGTTGCGTTCTTTTCGTATTTGTGTTGGTACTTTTCTCAGCTCATCTCATTGTCAAAAGAACGGTGTCCCACAGGGTTCCGTTCTTAGTGTCCCTTAATTTTTAGTGGCCATTAATGGTCTTGCGGTGGCTTGGGGTCATCGGTATCCACATCCATGTATGCTGATGACTTCTGCATGTATTTTAGTTCCACCAGCATCAGTGTTGCTGAAAATTGATTGCAACTGGCTATTTGAAAGGTGCAGTCATGGGCGTTTGCCCGCGGTTTTCAGTTCTCTGCATTGCTTTGCAGGTAATGCATTTCTGTCGATGTCGGGCAGTACATCTGGAACCCAAACTCTATTTACCTGGAGACCTGCTACACTCAAAGAGACGCACAGATTTTTAGTCATGTTGTTTGACGACCATCTCACCTGGGTACCACACCAACTTAAACAAAAGTGCTGGTGACACCTCAACATCCTGTGCTGTCTCAGCCACACTGTTTGAGGAGCCTCACACCCAACAAAGCTGCAACTTTATAAGGCCCTCATTCAGTTGTGCCTAGATTATGGCTGCAGAGTTTAAGATTTGGCTGCACCTTCAGCACTGCAAGCATTGGATCTAATTTTACAGTGTGGTGTCCGTTTGGCGATGGGGGCTTTTCACACAATCCCTGTGTCAAGCCGCCTCGTCGAAGCTGGGGTCCTCCAACTACGGCTCCGCAGGCAACACCTGCTAGCTTCCTATGTTGCCCATGTTCAGGCCTCGCCCTTCCACCCGAACCGCCGGCTCATTTTTCCAGACGCTGCACTCCTTAGCTCTCTACGATGGCGTAGATCGGGTTACCCGATCTCAGTCTGTGTTCGTTCCCTTCTTTCATCCTTCACATCCTATCCACTCCCTACCACTTTCCAGTATTCCTTTCAAACCCCTACTTGGTCCATTCCTTGTTTGCAGCTCTATCTGGATTTGTCCCGTGCGTTGAAGGACTCAGTTTCCCCAATACATCTTCGTCGCCAGTTCCTACAACTCCTCAATTCGTTCCATGCCGCAGAAGCCATTTACAAAGATGGTTCCATAGCAGATGGCCATGCTGGGTATGCATATCTTCATGACGACCATGTGGAACAGCATTTTCTGCCACTTGGGAGTAGCATTTTCTCCGCCAAGCTGGTTGCCATTCTCAGGGCTCGGCAACACCTCAAAGCCTGCCCCAGGGGGTCATTTGTCATATGTACTGACTCCCTGCATGGTTTACAAGTGATCAAACAGTGTTTCTCTTGCCACCCTTTAGTGTGGTCGATCCAGAACACTGTTTACTCTCTTCTGTGGTCTTTGTGTGGACCCCGGGCCACGTCGGCATATAAGGGAATGATCATGTTAATCGATTGGCCAAGCAGGCCACTATGGCACCACCTCTCGATATTGGCATCACGGAACCAGATGTTAAATTGGTGTTGCACCAAAAGGTGCAGGAGGCTTGGAGCACCGAGTAGGCTACGGCGAGTGTACTGAATAAGTTTTAGGCAGTGAAACTGTACACAGCTCTGTGGAAATCTTCACTGCGGCTGATACGCCGAGAGTTGGTTGTCCTCTTTTCGTGTTTCAGTGACTTTTCCATTGTCAGCCTGTCCCTTTTGTGAGTTTTTATTTTTGGAACTTTGTTCTATTTTTTACGCTCTTGACAGTGGACTCTTAGCTAGAAACAGGGGACTGATGACTTAGCCGTTTAGTCCCCTAAAAACAAACAGCAGCAGCTTTCTGTGACCTACATACATCCCTCAGCACTTTAGCCTCTGTGGTAATTTTTTGGACACTGTGTGCTTTGAGGTTCTGCAATGATCTCCCTCAGAGGTAGAGCAATAGAAAGACTTACCTTGTCTTCATGTGCATATTTACTGAAAATGGGACAGAGCAGCACTTCTGCACTGCACAGAGTCGTTCTCTCCTATCAATCTCTCACTTTGTCACTTTGTTTTCCTGCTGTTGCCCACACTACTCAGTGGGAAATGACTGATGATCACTTTCCGATTTGGATTCATCAGCCAGGTGGAGTGAAGGCCAAAAAAAGAAAAAAGAAAAACCACAGAGGGTGCTAGGTAGAGGAGACTGGACACTTGTACAGTTGACTTCTGAGTTTGAATATTGTCAGTATCCAGGGATGGTGGTGAATCATATTACATAGACAATCCAACACTCTGCTGAAACATCCATTCCACAGTCTTTAAGATGACTGAAAAAGCAGCCTGCCACTATGGAACTAGGATTAGCCGGTTGGCTATGTGTAGATTCAAGTACCAACCAGAGAACCTCACAATTTTTTGGTGGCAAGGGCAAGGTGTCACCAGCTTGTTTTTGTGAGCAGTTAGAGATCATGGCAACAGTTTCTAACCATCATTCACTGTTTAAAGAGTCGTGTTGTATGGGAGACTATTAGGAGGGTTTATGGGAATGAAAGGAGGTTCCCAGTGGCTGCTTTAATGGTTAATGGCACTCTCCAAACCAACCAGTGAAACATTGTCCAACTGAAATGACCTGTATTGCTATTGCTACTGCCACCATCGGTCAGGATGGAACTTTGTTGTGCCATTGAGGGGCTGTTCAGAGGGATAATTTGGACTTCTGATCCACCGCTGTTGAGGAGTGTTACCACCTATTTTTCATGTGGGAGCTGTATTCTGCATTATCTGCAGCTCCTGATACATACCCTGATCACAATAAGATCATTATAATATTCTACGGCACCACACAAGACAAAACAAAGAAATCCCCCAACGCGTTTTAATGTCATCTGGGCTTTTGGCCACTTTCTTGGCTCATGGCAAAAGATAGTTTAGGTCTACTTTTAAAACTGGGAAAGATCACACATACCAAAGTAATTATTGCAGTGTTGTCTCACTAGTTTCAAGGGAAAATACTGTCACATTAGGCAACAACTACTAATAGTGGGATAGCCTTATCTACATCTACATGGGATACTCAGCAAATCACATTTAAGTGCCTGGCAGAGGGTTCATCAAACCACAATTATACTATTTATCTCCCATTCCATTCTCGAATAGCGCGTGGGAAGAATGAACACCTGAATCTCTCTGTTCGAGCTCTGATTTCTCGTATTTTATTCTGATGATCATTTCTACCTATGTAAGAGGGAGTCAACAATATATTTTTGCATTCGGAGGAGAATGTTGGGGATTGGAGTTTCGCAAGTAGCCCATGCCGCAGCGATAAGCGCCGTTGTTGTAATGATTCCCATCCCAGATCCTGTATCATTTCCGTAATGCTGTCTCCCCTGTATCGTGACAATACGAAACGAGCTGCCCTTCTTTGGACTCTTTCAATGTTCTCCGTCAAACCCATCTGATAAGGATCCCACACTGGGCTGCAATACTCCAAAAATGGACGGACAAGCGTAGTGTATGCAGTTTCTTTTGTAGTTCTGTTGCGTCTTTTAAAGAGTTCTGCCAATAAAACGCAGTTTCTGGTTCGCCTTTCCCACAATATTATCTATGTGTTCTTTCCAATTTAAGTCTGAAGTAATAGTAATTCCTAGGTATTTTGTGGAGTTTACGGCCTTCACATTTGATTGATTTATCTTGTAAACAAAGTTTAATGTATTTATTTTCGTACTCATGTGGATGACTTCACACTTCTCATTATTTAGAGTCAATTGCCAATTTTTACACCATACTGATATTTTATTCAGATCGTTTTGCAGTTGGTTTTGATCTTCGGATTATTTTACTAGATGGTAAATGATGGCGTCATCTGCAAACAACCTAAGAGAGCTGCTTAGATTTTCCCCGAAATCGTTTATGTAAATAAGGAACAGCAGAGGACCAATAACACTACCCTGTGGAACGCCCGATATCACCTTTGTTTTAGTATATGCCTTACTATCGATTACTACGAACTGTGTCCTCTCTGACAAGAAATCCCCTATCCAATCGCAAATTTGGGGCGATATACCATAACCACGCAATTTGATCAAAAGCCGTTTGTGAGGTATGGTGTCAAAAGCTTTCTGGAAATCAAGAAATACGGAATCGATTTGCAAACCTTTGTTGATAGCACCCATCACTTCGTGTGAATAAAGAGCTAGTTATGTTTCGCATGAACGATATTTTCTAAATCTGTGTTGATCTTGGGTCAATAGATCGTTCTGTTCGAGATAATTCATAATATTTCAATACATGATATGTTCCAAAACCCTGTTGCAAATTGGCATCAGTGAAATAGGCCTGTAGTTTAGTGGGTTACTCCTACTGCCTTTTTTTGAATATAGGTGTGACCTGGGCAACTTTCCAATCTTTTGGTACAGATCCTTCTATGAGAGAGCGGTTGTATATGATTGTTAAGTAAGGAGCTATCGCTTCAGCATAATCAGATAGAAATCTAATAGGTATACAATCCAGACCAGAAGACTTTTTTTTGTTAAGTGATTTTAGTTGCTGCACTACTCCGGTGATATCTACTTCTACGTTACTCATTACGGCATCTGTTCGTAATTTGAAATCTGGAATATTGGTTTCGGCTTCTTTGGTGAATGAGTTTCTAAAAGCTATGTTTAGTAACTCTGCTTTAGTAGTGCTGTCATCGGCAGGATTGCCATTACTATCACGTAGTGAAGGTATTGTTTGTGATTTGCCCCGAGTATATTTAACATATGACCAAATTCTCTTTGGGTTTTCAGTCAAATTTTGAGAAAGAGTTTCATTGTGATAAATATTGTAGGCATCTTGCATTGAAATCCTCGCTAAATTTTGAGCTTCTGAGTACAATTGTCAATCTTGGGGATTTTGTGTTCGTTTAAATTTAGTATGCCTTTTCCTTTGTTTTGCAACAGTGCCCTGACCTGTTTTGTGTACCAAGGGGGATCGCCGCCTCCTTTTTTATTAATTTATTTGGTATAAAAGTGTCAATTGCTGTCGATACCACTTCTTTGAATTTAAGCCACATCTGGTCTACACCTACGGTTAGTGTTAGAAACGAGTGGAAGCTGTCTTTCAAGAAGCATTGTATTTTATTTCTATCTGCTTTCCTGAACAGGTATACTTTGCGTTTATTTTTGGTAACTTTGGGACTTTCGATATTCAATTTCCTTACGGCAGCTCCGTGTTCACTAATACCTGTATAGCTTGCATAACATACCATTGCTCAGCATTCAAAGTAAAACTTTTTTGAAATACGCAACGAGCCATGAGGTCCTATGAACATGCAAAAGTGTGTCTTTTAGATTTGAATTATATGTAAATCATGCAAATAAATGACATTTAAAATCACAATGTAACATCATTTATTTCTCCAATCTTTATCTGTAACACATAATATGTAGTGCTATTTCAATCAATTCCAAAAGTTTAATAGTTAACAATCTATATAAACCCATCCAGCTAAGCTGTTGCAAATCAGCGATGTTGTGAGTCGAGTTAGGTTGTGAGTTGAGTTTGTGTCATCTATTTGCTGTCTAGAAGCTTTGTAAGTGTGTAACAAGTGCTTTGAATAATACTGTAAATGGAGTAGATCTGAAAGGGTATGTATTAATTTACATTAAGAAACCCAACATTTGCACACACATGTGTGCACCTTGTGCGTGCACACACACATACACACACATTCAAAGTGATATGTGTAGTACAGCTGATCTCATATAAAAGTAAAACTAACACTTATTAGCTTTTGAAACTATTAGTTCCATTATTGGGGAGGGTCACTGCCCTCAGGTCTTGATTTTAATCAGTCTGACAGTTAGTTTATGGACCTTTTAAAAAAGATAAAACAAGTGTTAATATTACTGATAATATTGTGCTTCTGCAAATTCAAAATGTTCAAATGTTTGTAAATTTGTGGGACTTCTTTGGTTATTAGTCCCTAGACTTACAAACTACTTAAACTAAGTTAAACTTACCTAAGGACAATACACACACATCCCCATGCCTCTGGGAGAAATTGAACCTCCAACAGCGAGCAACTGCGTGTTCCAATCGGTTACTCCACCGTGGTTGTGCTTCTGCCTCTACTGTATGTGAACTTCAAAAATAATAAAATGGCATCATAATGTGTAAACTCCATCAAAAAAGTAAGTGAGTGAGAGAGAGAGAGAGAGAGAGAGAGAGAGAGAGAGAGATTTATATCATAAAATCATTGTGTGAGTCTTTATTTTAAGGCTGTTGAAGAGAATAAGTAAGTGGATAGCAAAATAAACTAATAGAAACCTTTTCTGTAAACTATACAAGAGTTTGCAAAGTTAATCTCCCAGTGTTTGTTAACAGAATAGTTCACCAGTTTGTATTATCAGTTTTGAGTCTTGACAAAGAGGTGTGGTTCTCCAATTAAACAGGTATGCAATAGCAGTGCAAATAAGTATGTTGAAATTACAGTAGAGACAGTAAAACAAATAAATAGATAACGAAATAATCTGAGGTGGTAGACATAGTTGACTGGAATCCTGCACATTAGAAACAGTTTCAACAAAAAAAAAAAATATGTTTTGACCAACATCAACCATCTCCATATCACAAGTCAGCTGCAACAGTTCACTCCTTCCATTGAGAAAATCACATTGTCATTGTGTCAGAAAATGAACAATTTTGGAAACTAGTACTTGAATAATAATTGACAACTATAGTTCAACCGGGAAAGTTGTTCTTTTTCTAAAGTATAATTATGACTGACTAAAATGAAATAGAGATGGGCTGGGCACAAAGTCACTTGAAATGATGTTTGACAGCCCAAGGAACTACTTTTCTGAATTCTAAAAGACTTGAATAGATTAAGAAGACAAGTTTTTGGATGGTAAGCAGATTACCTAAGGGTGTGTACGAGAACAGCTTGGCTGTAGGTAGGTGAAGAGTGTAGTGTTATTCCAGCTTACTCCAATATTATTGAAGAGTATAGTGCATGGAGATGTCTACAAGGATCCAATATGTAGCAGATGCCATATGACTGCTGATATGTACACTTTCAGCTCAGCATAAGTTTTTCTTTTGTTTTCTAATATACAATGTACAGTGCTTAATGTTTTAAATATTCAGGAAAATTGGACACACAGGAAGGTAAGTTATTCAGAGCAACTCAATGTTAATTGCTGTGCCATATTCTGCTATTAATTGTGGTAAATATTCTGGAGGTAATTTTTTGTCATTCTTTATTGAACTATATTTGAATCATTACTGTGCAATTACAGCACTCTCTCTAAATTTTTAGGTTGATATGACTGTTGAGGCCCAGAATTTGGAAAGATTTGCAAAGAATTTTGCTGCCATACCATCAGTGAAATTTCCTGTACCTATATGGAATCTTACTCAGCATGACATCCTGGTTGAGACATTTGAAGATGGGGAGCCATTACTAAATTATGTTACAACTGATAACACAAAGAGCACTAAAACTCTGCTTGCTGATATTGGAATGAACACAATATTGAAAATGGTAATAAATTCATTACCTTTAATTCTTTCTTATTAAATATTTTTCATAGAAAAGTATTTTATCTTATGAAAATTTGCCATGAGGCAGCAATATTAGTTATTCATATTCACTACTTGCACTTTGTGCACCGTACTGTTGCATTTCTCTTCTTTGTATAAAGCTATTCACATACTAAATAATTTGGCATTATGTTGCTTCAAATATTTTTGAAGGTGCTTCTGCTTACTGTTACCTACATATGTAATCTCTGAACACATTCATTACCCAAATTTAATGTGTATTTTCATATGTCCTTTACAGTTATCCTGCTCACCTCCAAATCTCCCAACACCTTCATCCTACCCCTTCTGCTTCAGCGACTTTAATCTTTTCAGATTCCACCAGTTATAGTCTTTCACAGACTTAGTATTACAAAACACCTCTTCATATTATACGCATCCCTGAAACACCACTGCTCCCTTTGCAAGATGATACTAATGTGCAGTTCCCACAACATACATTCCCTCTCTTAAATTGAATCCCTTGCATTCCATTACCTGGAGCAGCATCAAGTTATCCAGCCTGCTGGCATCCTACTGCTGCCTTGGTGCACCACTATCCAATCCCTGTCTGACCCGGTGTTCCTCCTCATAATTCTTCATAGCACCCAGATCTTGCCCTGCCGGACTTTACAAGTTGCCTTATCCTCCAAACTCACCACCAACACTTCACAGTATCCAAAGTCAAAACAACCCTAGAACACAGTTGTTAACCTTTTCAAAAACCTCAAGTCCAATCCTCAAGGTCTCACTTCAGCCCTAAACTCAAATTTAAACATGTTGAATGTATTGAAGTACTTCCCTCCTCCTACCAGTCCCTGCAATGGAAACTACTTTGCTGCCAATCCCTCCAGCCAAAGCCAACTTAATCCCAACATTGAACCCTGCCTGTACCAGTTCATACCACCAGTTCAGTTTTAAAGAAATAACAATCAAACAGAAATTAACAATCCTAGGAAAAATATCAAATCAAATTAATGCACTACTGAAAAATACAAATGTAAGATTCGCTTACTAAACACACCACAATCTTAAATCTCAAATTGAATCAGGTAACAAAAAATCCCAAGCTTATTTGAACAAAGACGTTTATAAAATTCAGTGCCAGAACTGTGATAAATTTTACATATGGCAGACTGGTAGAAACTTTAACATTAGATGCCGAGAACATACTAGGCGCTGTGACAGTAATCCATCAACTTCTTTCCACCTTTTAAAAACTGAACAACACACAGCAGACAATTTAGAACTAGCCATCAAAATTCTCCACCAAAAGGACCACTTATGAACATTTTGGAAGAAATGGAAATATTTTTATATACACACAACAATCCACTACAAATACTCTATGAACAAATCGACCTGAAACATAAAAATTATATAGAAAACTTTATTGCAATTATCCAGCAAGAAATTGGATAAACAAACATATGTTTATATAACAGGCAATGATCATACAAATTTTCCGTTATCTCTGGCAAAAATCATCATAATCAACATAATAAACAAAACAGCCTGTAACCATACATTATTGCTGTCAATTATCAAAAAAGCTATCATGTGATTAACAACGTAATAAATACAAACTAAAAATCTGAAAATTACATCGGAATATTACAGCCAGCAACAAAATAACTATTGTCACCCCATTGGGGTTGATTTAATAGGGAAACCATAGACTGTCTGGCAATAAGGTATGGGTGTTAAGAAAATTTATGTACGTAAAATAACTATATATAAAATAGAAAACGGATGACTTACCCAAAGGACAGGCTCATCAACAGACACAAATAAAATCACACACAAACACACATTAAAGCTTTCGCAACCGTTGGTTGCTTCTTCAGGAAAAGAGGAATAAAGGAGAGGAGAAAGGGAAGGATATGGGTTTTAAGGAAGTGGAAAAGGAGTCATTCCAATCCCAGGAGTGGAAGCATTTACCTTAGGGGAAAAAAGGAAGGTAAACAAATAGACACATACACTCACACATATCCAAATGCAAACACACCTAGACAGACATTTGTAAAATGCAAAGAAGTTGGACACAGATACCACTTGAGGCAGAGGCTCCGTCCACAGAACCGAGGCAAAGATGCTAAAGATGGTGCGCGGGAATTTGAATTTAGCGGAGGTTGAGACCAGGTGGGCAACGGGAGGAGAGAATAAGCTGAAGGGCAAGTTCCCATCTCCGGAGTTCTGAAAGGTTGGTGTCAGTGGGAAGTATCCAGATAACCCGGACGGTGTAACACTGCGCCAAGATGTGCTGGCTGTGCACCAAAGCATGTTTAGCCACAGGGTGATCTTCATTACCAACAAACACTATATAGAAAACGGATGACTTACCCAAAGGACAGGCTCATCGACAGACACAAATAAAATTTTTCTTTATTTCTGTCTGTTCTTCCGACATTTACGATCTTTTTTCTACATGTTTTCACTTCTATTCATTGGTCAGATTATTTTTACCCTCCAACCATATTCTGCCACTACAGAACGAATCCTTTTCTTTCATCCTCACACAGTTTGCAAAACTTTTCCAGATTTTCTTCACCCCATAACCTGTTTGGACGCCCATACAACCGCCACACCCCTGTGCATCACTTTGTTGACTAACTGTGATTGATCACAGTTTCATCATCGTTTCTCTTCTACTACTCTCTCGAACAGCTTTTTCTATTTTTTCCTATCTGAACAATTCCTTTTGCTATCTGATCACCTTTATATCTCTCCCATATATAATTTTATTTATTCATTTATATATATTTATTTTTTATTTCATTACCGTTCAGTACAGATTTCTCTTTTTTCCATACTATACATGTCACCCCTACATAAACCCCATCAAATTTTATCTACATTCCCTCCGCAAGCATGCCTTTGCCCTAGGCAGATTGAGGTCACACATTCTATTCATTCAGGCTTGTTTAACATTTGGCGTCACCCCCAAGGGCCTCACACTAAAAGCTCCCATCTCTGGCTGTAACCAATCCTATCATCCTGCCTTACACCAATTCCAAAAAGAACAACCCACAGCCCTCACCGCCTGATCCTTAACCTATACCTCAACTCCACCAATGAACACACCTGTCAACTCCTATCCGTGATCAAAATCCTCAACCTTTCGACTCCCACATCCACACCTAGAGTTCAGAACATCCTTTTACAGGCCAACCGCAAATTGGAACAGCATGCCACCCTCCACCTCAAAAAACTATCCAAACTCCTGGTCACCCACCTCCAGAAAGGCAATACACTCTCCTTCAAGAAACTCTCCAATAAACCACAAGCTCCTCTTATTGCACCCTTGTTTTTGCGTTTTTGTTTTTATTTTTATTTATTCATTTATATATATTTTATATAGCAGTTCCATTCCAAATTCCCTTCTTATCTTACTGTTCACATTTACTTACAACAATACGTTCACTTCGTAACCTAACCTTTGAGTACTTTTAATGATATTTACCACTTCCATTACTCCTTCTTCCGACTGAAATACGCCGCTCATTAAATTTTCTCGCTATATAACGTAAACATTATTTCACAACTGTAGTTTCTCATATGGTTTATAACCATTTTCGGCATTTCCTAGTCACCTCACGTTTGTTTCCATTCCCCGTTTTTCCACATTTCAGTTCGTTTTTCCTACTTTTCCGATCGTATTTCAGCTACTTTACCTTGGTTTTGACTCTGCTATTCCATCGTCAGACTATTCTTAGCCTCAATATCGTAATCTGCTACCACTTCACCAAACCTATTTAGATGTTTTCCTTGGTTTCTCACGCGATTTTCTCGTACTTTTTTCCGATTTTCACCATCCTTAAACCTCGTTTGCACGCCATACCACTACCTAACCATTTAATACTACGTGGTTGACCACTCAAGGTGACCACAGTTTCAACAACGAATTTTAACGACTTTTTCTTTTTTCTATTTCCTTTCTTTTTGCTTACCTGAATTACTTTTCACATTCATTTTTTAAAAATTTATATATATATAATTTTATTCGTTCATTGCAACCTGTTACATAGCCCATATTTCTCACTTTTCCTTCATCCATATATTATGCCTTCCTTACAACATCCCTACAACAACCCCATCCAGTTTTATTTACATTCCCTCCGTAAACATGCTTTTTCCCTAGTCAGGTTACGCTCCCACATTCTTTTTATGCAGGCTTGTCTGACATTTGGAATCACTCCCAAGGGCCTCACACTGAAAGTTCCCATCTCTGGCTGTAATCCATCCTTTCATCCCGCCCTATACCAATTCCAAACTGAACAATCCATATCCCTCACCCGCCTAATCCTTAACCTACACATCAACTCCGCCAATGAACACACCTGTCAACTCCTATCCCTAATCAAAATCCTCAACCTTTCCTCTCCTACATCTACACCTGCAGTTCAGAATATCCTCCTTCAGGCCAACCACAAATTAGAACAGCATGCCACCCAGCACCTCAAAAAACTATCCAATCTCCTGGTCACCCACCTCCGGAAAGGCAATACTCTCTCCCTCAACAACCTCTCCAGTAAACCTCAACCTCCTCTGATTGCACACAAACCCAGTCTCTCCCATCTACTCAATCTCCCTCTCCCAACTCCTCTCCCTCCCAAACCTCAAAATTCCAATCCACACAATCCGGAACCACAACATCCCAATTCAGTGGTCAACCTCTACTCTAAACCTCTCTCCCAATCTGAAACCTCTGTCCTATCCAAAGGGCTGACCTTTAGCCCTACTCCCAAATTCAACCAAACAGCCCTTGTGAAAGATTTACTATCCTATACTCGCAGTCTTTGCTGGAGATATCACTTTGCCACGAAGAAAAATAATCCTCTTCCTAATGATCCAGCTCCCCAAGACATCATTCAAATCGAACCCTGCCTAGAACAGTTCCATCCTCCGTCACAGCGAGACCCACCTGCTCTTCCTCAAAATCACCCTCTTCAAACCTTCCAGGAATTCCTTACCTCCAACCTTGCCTCCCAGTCCTTCCTGAGAAACCTTAATCCTACTCCCAACATTACCGCAGCTGAATCCCGAGCTATCCGTGATCTGAAGGCTGACCATTCCATCGTCATTCTCCCTGCCGACAAGGGCTCCACAACAGTGGTACTTGATCGGCGGGAGTATGTGGCAGAGGGAATGCGTCAGCTTTCAGATAATACCACATATAAAGTTTTTCAAGGCGATCCCATTCCTGATGTCCAGGCAGAGCTTCAAGGAATCCTCAAAACCTTAGGCCCCCTACAAAACCTTTCACCTGACTTCATTAACCTCATGACTCCACCGACACCCCACACCCCCACCTTCTACCTACTTCCGAAGATTCACAAACCCAATCACCCCGGCTGCCCCATTGTGGCCGGTTACCAAGCCCCAACAGAACAAATCTCTGCCTACATAGACCAACACCTTCAACCCATCATGTGCAGTCTCCCATCCTTCATTAAAGACACCAACCACTTCCTTGATCACCTGAAATCCTTACCCAGCCTGTTACCTCCTGAAACCATCCTTGTAACCATCGATGCCACTTCCTTATACACTAATATCCCACATGCCCAGGGCCTCGCTGCGATGGAATATTTCCTTTCACGCCGACCACCCACTTCCTTACCTAAAACCTCTTTCCTTAATACCCTAGCCAGCTTCATCCTAACCCACAACTTCTTCACTTTTGAGGGCCGGACATACCAACAACTAAAGGGAACAGCCATGGGGACCAGGATGGCCCCCTTGTACGCGAACTTATTTATGGGACACTTAGAGGAAGCCTTCCTGGACACCCAAGCCTGTCAACCCAAAGTTTGGTATAGATTCATTGACGACATCTTCATGATCTGGACTCACAGTGAAGAAGAACTCCAGAATTTCCTCTCCAACCTCAACTCCTTTGGTCCCATCAAATTCACCTGGTCCTATTCCAAATCCCATGCAACTTTCCTCAATGTCGACCTCCATCTATCCAACGGCCAACTACACACATCCGTCCACATCAAACCTACCAATAAACAACAGTACCTGCATTATGACAGCTGCCATCCTTTCCACATCAAACGTTCCCTTCCCTACAGCTTAGGTCTTCGTGGCAAACGAGTCTGCTCCAGTCCTGAATCCCTGAACCAATACACCAATAACCTGATAACAGCCTTCACATCCCGCAGCTATCCTCCTGGCCTGGTACAGAAGCAAATTGCCAGAGCCACTTCCTCATCCCCCCAATTTAAGAACCTTCAACAAAACCCCAGAAGTGCCCCTCTTGTCACCGGATACTTTCCGGGACTGGAGCGGACTCTGAATGTGGCTCTCCAGCAAGGATACGACTTCCTAAAATCCTGCCCCGAAATGAGATCCATCCTTCATGACATCCTTCCTACTCCACCGAGAGTTCTTTCCGCCGCCCACCTAACCTCCGTAACCTCCTAGTCCACCCCTATGAAATCCCCAAACCACCTTCCCTACCTTCTGGCTCATACCCTTGTAACCGCCCCCGTTGTAAAACCTGCCCTATGCACCCTTCCACCACCACTTACTCCAGTCCCGTAACCCGGAAGGTGTACACGATCAAAGGCAGAGCCACTTGCGATAGTACCCACGTGATCTACCAACTGACATGCCTGCACTGTGAAGCGTTCTATGTGGGAATGACCAGCAACAAACTGTCCATTCGCATGAATGGACACAGGCAGACAGTGTTTGTTGGTAACGAGGATCACCCTGTGGCTAAACATGCCTTGGTGCATGGCCAGCACATCTTGGCACAGTGCTACACCATCCGGGTTATCTGGATACTTCCCACTGACACCAATCCTTCAGAACTCCGGAGATGGGAACTAGCCCTTCAGCATATTCTCTCTTCCTGTTGCCCACCTGGTCTCAACCTCCGCTAAATCCGAATTCCCACCCACCATCTTAACATCTTTACCTTGGTTCTCTGGACAGAGTCTCTGCCTCATGTGGCATCTCTAACTTCTAACTTCTTTGCTTTCTACAGTTCTACAGTATATCTGCCTAAGTGTACTTGTGTCTGTGTAAATGTGTGGGTGTGTGTGCATTTATTTACCCTCCATTTTTTCCCCCAAGGTAAGTCTTTCCTGTCCCGGGATTGGAATGGCTCCTTACCCCCTTCCTTAAAACCCTCATCATTTCCTTTTCCCTCTCCTCCCTTCTGCCTGATGAAGCAGCTAGGCTGCAAAAGCTAGCATTTTTGTGTGTGTGTGTGTGTGTGTGTGTGTGTCTGTGTCTGTGTGTTTATTTGTTGCTATTACTGCCTGTGCCCCTTCGCCTGGTAAGTGTACTTCATTTATTTTTTAGAAGTAGACTTTCCTGGTAGGAAAAATATGTATAAAATAAAGATTGTTTGACTTGCCGAAAGTACAGGCTCGCCAATAGAAAAATAAAAACACTTTTGTGTGATATATATTGATGAAACGAAAATTATAGAAGGAAACTTTCCTGGTGGGATACACAAATATAAAAAAATAGAAAACAGATGACTTACCCAAAGGACAGGCTCATCGACAGACACAAATAAAATCATACACAAACACACATCCACTCCTGGGATTGGAATGACTCCTTTTCCACTTCCTTAAAACCCATATCCTTCCCTTTCTCCTCTCATTTCCCTATAAGGAATACCTACAGTATTATATATTACTTACAGATACCTGATGATGGAATTATTTCTGAAATAGGCCTATAGTATAAATAAAGAAGAAAATAAATAGCAGCATTTGGGATTTATTTTACATACAATCAATTTGCTGCACCTATGTATGAGCCTCTGTTACAATACGCTTGGCGAAAGCCAGGTATGACATTGACATACTAACATCATCATTTGAAAATGTTATTAGTGGGTCCTTTGATATTGGACTGCATGAATGCGAAAGTGATTTAGAATGTGATAATGTGGCTTTAGCGAGGTGTGCACGTTGTTCTCTCCCACTTCGTTTTAACAGCTTCATCAAAATTCCGCACTTTGAGGACTAATATAAGCACTTTTAGGTGTGTGGTACTGCTGTATATGTGTGTTTTGCACTATTATAAGTACTTTAAGCAGAGTGTTTTTGGTGCTGTTGATTGAATATGTAATGATTCACTGATGCCATTAAATTACTATAATTTCATTTCTACCGTACTCAGATCTTGTTACTTTGTTTCTCTCTGAAAATGTACAATGCAAGGTTTTGCATGGAAATGATGCACACCGTTATCCTGTTTATGATTGCCCATTATGCCAAGCATGGTTTCATGCAGTTCTGAGCTTCAGATATTATTCAAAGGAAATAGTGTAGCTGGCTAGTACTTACTTTATCTTGGTACCACTGATAGTTGCACAAAGAAAGAAAGAAGGGAAAAAAGGAGGGGGGGGGGGGGGCGCTTGGAGATGAAAATAAAGGACATTAACTTTCAAAAATAATATATTTGTTCATAAGGTAGGAGATGAGAGAAGAAAGAGGGCGCAGAGGGGAATGGTTAATCACAACCTAGGCAATCACCCATCCTCACCTTATGACTAGGTTGTGAGTAACCTTTTCCCTCTGCACCCTTTTTCTTCCCTCGTCTCCTACCTGATGAACAAACGTATTTCTGAAAACTCGTGTCCTCCTCTATTTTTGTTTCAGTCTGTGTCTTTTTTGTGTGTCTGTCGACAGAACCAAGGTATAGTAAGTACTGACCAGCCACTCTATCTCTTTTGAATAATATGTGTTTTGTTACTTAATGAACATATGTTATTTCATTGTTTTTGTCAATAACTTCATTTAAATGTTGATTACAGTCTGTATTAAAGAATCATTGCAATTTCATAGTCAGTTGGGCTTTGAAGCTAACACCACTACTGGAAACCGCAGCGAAAGAGTCTTGTGTGAGTGTTAAAATAATATTTAGCAGCATTTGTCCTTTATTTTGAGTGCACATATTTAAGAAATCTGGCTGAGTTGTGTATGATAAATCTTTTATACCATGCATGATATTAATAAGTTTGAAAACACCTCATGCAAATTTGTGAATTTTTTTTAGGGACCTACCTATATGTCGGGTTCTATTCATCACAGAGATAAGGGTTGAACTGCTTTGGATAGCCATTGTTGTAGCGATCATTTTTATACATATCAGAAGTATTAGCATGCTGTTGATTCCTACAATATAGTGTCAAAATTTAAATATTACACACTTCCTGTAGCCCAGCCAAATTGAGCTGTTTTTTTTTTTTTGGCACAGTATGTGTGTTCTAGGGCAGACTTTAAATGGCTTATAAAAGCATAATTTGTTCATGGGTTGTTCTGGCAAAAACCATGAAAACCATGAAAAACTATAATTTGTGTGTACAAAAACTACAAATATTCCTTAAAACCATCTTGATTTCAAATTTATTTATTAGTTAATGACATGTTTCGCCCTTTAGCAGGGCATCTTCAGATTATCTGCGTGACAGAATTTACACAAAATTACAAGGCGGAATTACAAACGGTTATAATGGTACATGGGCTTATTTTGTGTTAAGAAGACAGTATAAATGGTAAACAAAGCTTACAATGCGCTCTCCATGATGTGACACTGTAAATTGTTATTGCGGTGTTTCTATTTTTCTATTTTCACCGCAATAACAATTTACGGTGTCACACCACGGAGAGCGCATTGTAAGCTTTGTTTACCATTTATACTGTCTTCTTAACACAAAATAAGCCCATGTACCATTATAACCGTTTGTAATTTTGTGTAAATTCTGTCACGCAGATAATCTGAAGATGCCCTGCTAAAGGGCGAAACACGTCATTAACTAATAAATAAATTTGCAATCAAGACGGTTTTAAGGAATATTTATTCTAACTGATTGCTGTTGTACACCATGGATTGGAAATCATTTTATAAAAAACTACAAATTGTAGTTATTCATTGCAAATTACTAAAATTTTTACCATTATTATTATTATTATTATTATTATTAATTTAAATAATTATGATAAATTTATCTATTACTGAAATCCAAAGCCGCCAAGTTGTTGTACCTTGGACAAGATGACAAACATAGGTTTTTAGCAATTTTTGCATGATGGAGTGCAAATATCTAAATAACTAACCATACCAAATAACTCTTTTTAACAATATGTTCTTTAACTTTTACGTAAAACTGAAATTTTCTAATTTTTAAAAATATGCATCCTGATGTCACAAAAAATGAAGTAAAATACACCTGAAATACCATGATATTTGGATATCAAATTGCACTGTAGACAATGTTACAGTTTGGTATCTCTGCCTGATAAAGGCTTAAGTTTATTTTTGTTATTTGTTGCTGTTAGTACTTAGCATCAAATTATGTGAAGTATTGTAACATATTTCAAAAAATATGCAGACGTGAAAGCACAAGGCGTAGAGTTTGTGTATGGTAGATTTTAAATTATACATAGCCACATAGGAAATCTTGAGGAGATATCAAAATTTTATTTAAAATTGAGAGCACAGTAATATCTCATTGTGTTCTTGAGATATTTGCTTCATTTTGTAATGTACCTGCTTCGTAGTTTGGTGATCCACTTGTCTCTCGACATTTTGCTTTCTTGGTAATCCTTGGCTAAGTATTTGGGGACAACACTTGTCTAACACAAATAATGTAGCTGACACAATGGATTTTAGTTAACTGACATCTTAATGAAAAAAATAAACCCACAAATCTCCTTTTTATGGCCAGCGTACAAGTCTCATTATTATGTCCATCCAAATACTACAACAGGTATGTACATGGCACTCCACAATAATTACTTTAACACAGTTCATGTGTGGAATAGCCCTAATCAACAAACTAACTCCTGCTATACCTAATAGTGTGGCACAAACATTAAGTATGCGTTCACTTCAATCTAACAAACACTTTTTAGAATATAACTCATACAGTAAAACCTTGTTTTTACATTCCCAGTTTTTATGTTTTACTACCATTTACACCATTTTTGTTGGTCCTGTCAAATTTCCTATGTTCACAATGTTAATTAGCCCTCGTTTTTGCATTAACATATATACACATTTCCTGTGCTTTACACTTTTTGAAAGCACGTTCTTGGAGAAAAAATGACGTAATCTACATAAATTGATGCTAACATGGCTTTCCCCTTAAAGTATAGCGCTTAAAAATTATTCGTAGTCTAGCCTCTTGACACTTTGCATTTAGTCAAACACATATTACGCGTTGGAATGCAGATTTGTGGTGGTGTAGTTCCTCTTTCCGCTATCTTCTTTGCCAGAGCAGCTGGTGTGTACTCAAACAATCAGAACCAGTTGCTTTGTTGATGTGAGAATAAAGAGTTGCATTGTTTTTGTGATACATATTTCTGATTAATAAAGAACATTATCTGTCAAAGTTGGGTTCCATAATACCCACAACCTCAAAGAAGTGATAATAGTGTGAGATGCCGATCCTATGCAAACATCACAAAAATACTTATGCATATGTTTGCACTCAAGAACACGAATAAATTCTCTAATATTGTCATGTGAAACATCGAAAAATACAAAAAGAATGGAATTTTAGGAGTTTTACTACGTAAATAATTAATGCCAGTAAAAGGCAGTAATTTGAAGATGTGTTACATAGCCTGGCAGTGGCATCCAAACGATATCTGTCGAAGCTGTTCAGGTAATTTTGAAGATGTTTTACATAGCCCAGCAGCGACGTCCTCGATTATAATGAATGAAATTACGTCGAAAATTTCTACTTCCTATAAAATTACCAGTTCTGCCTGACGCATAAAATAGTGGCGTCCTCGATTATAATGAATGAAATTATGTGAAAAATTTCTACTTACCATAAAATTACCAGTTCTGCCCTGCACTTAAAATAGTAAAAATTTGGATAACCTTTATTGTATAATAAACTTCCTGGAAAGTATTTAGACGCCTATTATGTACATATAGCACAAATAAACTACAAAAATGCAAGGCTGATCCAGTAAGCATATTTTACCATGTAAAACATTATTTCCTGCTTTTTACGTTTTCCTGAATTTTACACCATTTTACTGAAGTCCCTTGAAAAGCGTAAAAACAAGGTTCTACTGCATATAGTTCACACGATATTGTTATATACAGAGTCTAAACTAATACGAAATGTCTGTCCAACCATGGGCTAAAACAGACTAATTCGCATGGCGCGAAAGCACCACCATTTATACGTTTGTAACAGTGACTTGGAAAATTACATATTGTTAAATATACATGTCATGCTAATTACAATTAAAAAGTTAACTATTTCAATAATCTAGATACAGGAAAGGTTAGTGTGTATTCTACTGTTCAAACTGAGATGAACTTTTGCCTACTAAATATGATTGATAGAGAAATATGATATAATACATTTGGTAGTTATTCTGAAATTAATTAATATCAAATGTACCTAACATGGATTGGAAATCATAGTCATAATTACTATGCTCATTGATTTTACCTAACTTCATCAAAAACATCAATGTCAATATTACCTATACTGTAGCCGGCCGCGGTGGCCGAGGGGACTGAGGCGTTCCAGTCACGGTCTGCACGGCCACTACGGTCGGGGGTTCGAATCCCCCCTCGGGCATGGATATTTGTGCCGTCCTTAGTCTTAGTTAGTTCATAAGTAGTTTGTAAGTTTAGGGACTAATGACCCTGTAGTTAAGTCCCATAGATTATACAAACATTTGAACATTACCTATACTGTAACAGTCCAATTATAGCATGACATAATTAACATCTGTTAATTGAACTAATCAATGCACAGAAATATGAGTGTACACAACTTCAGATAAACACACCAGTGAAACAGGATGAAGAAAATTTGGTAATAAATATTTTCATATGAGTTACAGTTATAGCTATTATTACATAGCACTGGTATCAGAAGATGGGAACAGATGGGAACAAATCCCAACATGCTTCATTACAGGTGAACCTGCATGGTTTGCTCACTTCTGTTCATGTGGACATGGCACATGTCGTTCCATTTTATGAAAAATATACTTTGAAGAAATTTGATTTAGAACATTGTACAAGCTTATTTTTTCTCTTGTTAAATTACAATTTATTTTTCTCATTTTTGATACCATATATATATATATATATATATATATATATATATATATATATATATATATATATATTTTTTTTTTTTTTTTTTTTGAAACATATTGAGAATCAAATTGTTACAGATCTGCAGCCATCCAGATTTAGATTGTCTCTAATTTTCCTTAATTGTATCAGTCAAATTCTGGGATGGTTCCTTTCAAATGGCCCATTTATTTTCTTCCCCATTCTTATCAGAACAATCCAAGCTTTTGCTCCATCTCTAATGATTACATTTTTAACAGGACATAAATTCCTCCCTTCCTTTCCTTCTTTACAGATCTATAGAATTTGTCTTTTATAATAATTAACACATTCTTCTGTAGCAAGGAAAAGAAAGGAAGCAGGTGAAAAATATTCCTGTTGGAGAAGTAAAAAAGGCAAATATGTTCATGTTCAAAACACTCTGACAGAAAAGTGGGGAACCAGTTACCCCAGTCCTCATTCCCACATCCTGATGTTGCAAAAATGTAGTAACCAATAAACATTTTCATCTTTTTATGGCTTGGGGAGGTGAGGGGATGTATACTGTAGTACCCCAGCTACCCATAACATTTGAGATCAATGAATTCTGTGCTTGTGCGTGTCATAATAAGACAAAGATGGCTCATTGAGTACATATGGTAGCGAAATACGCAATCTCCCTGTAGTATATTGATGAAAACTTGTATGTTCAGGTGGTCTTGTTGTCTTTGAATATGATTTCCACAAAGACAGAGGTCCAGATCTTAAGCACACTAATGAAATTCAGTAATAGCCAAGAATTATGACTTTGAGGTCCAGATCTTAAGCAGACTAATGAAATTCAGTAATAGCCAAGAGTTATGACTTTATTCACTTTCAAAAATAATCTCATAAAACAAAACACACCTTAAATCATTCTGCCATCTTGGCTCTTACAATCTAAGTACATAGTCTCTGGGACCTCAAGTTCTTTGGACACTATGTTTGCACCTCGTCCAGATGTCAGCTGACTAAGAGGCTAAGTGTAATCTGGTTTTGTAGAAACAGTAAATCGTAAACTTTATCTTTAGTTAAATTTTGACATGATATTGACAGATATGACCTTTAGAACCATTTAAAGAGAATGACAATGAAAGTTATATTTATAAACAAACAAAGAAGTGGAAATGACAGCTTAAAAGGCATTTTTAAATAACTTATGATTCTGTGGTGCTTTCTGAAAAATAACAAATACTCTAAAATATTATCAATTTGTTTCAAATGAATGATGAAATCAGTATTAATCTATTTCAAGTGACTTAGTGAATTAATAGGCTATAAAATCATAAAACATGCAAGATGACCAGTTTACATGGATATATTATCTTTTACAAGCTATTAATGGAAGATTTCCAATTCTACACTGTGGTAAAATACTGTAAGTAATGTACTAAAATATATATATATATATATATATATATATATATATATATATATATATATATATATATATATATATATATATGTGTGTGTGTGTGTGTGTGTGAATATGTTATCTTAATACTCTGTGAAAATCCCCAAAACAATTAAGGTTATGTAATTTTATTACTGTCAAAATGTGTTTCACAAGCTAAAATTAATTATTTGGTGTTTCAAGTTACTGTATCGAATGATTCAATTGAGTTTAATGGTATTGGGTTTACAACTTTCCTAATTTTTGATGAATTTCTGTCCACTCCAAATCTCTCCTCCTGTCATCATCATATTTCCTAAAAAATCAATAATTTTTCCTTTACATCTTTTGATAATATAAGAAAGAATTAAAACTATACTATCAAAATTATTAGAATTACTAAAAACAATCTCCAACTTATGTGGATAATTGTATTTAAACATCAGATTAAAATATAAATATCTTGATCAAATACATAAAAATTTAAGCAGAGTCATCCTGTGTGACAAGTGTCTATCTAATCCCAACGCAGTGTTTATAATATGTTAATTAGCATATATTATTATTTAATTTTAATATGAACAAGAAAGCACTTTTGTATCATTTAAAGAAGCACTTGAATAAAACAATTAAAAACCTTCTTGCACAAGCTTTAATTTGCAGGTAGAATATAAGAAGTCTATGAATTTGAGTAATCTAAAGAAAACTGTTACAATTAATGTCTCAAAAAATATGTTTTACATCAAATTTTAATTCTTTCTTTCTCTTCTAGGTATTTCATGATAACTTTGCTCATGGGGATCTACATCCTGGGAACATGTTGGTACAGAGAGTAGCCCCAATGGAGGAAAATAACTCAGTTCTTCCATTATTGAAAAGAACTCCTTCCACTTCTTTAAGACTTGTGATTTTAGACTGTGGAATTGTAGCTTCATTAGATGAGTGTGGTAAGAAAGCTCTGAGAGATGTCTTCACAGCTGTAGTGAATGGTGATGTAAGTATGCTTGTGACAAGCCCGCTTAAATTGATGTATCACAGTCTCAGCATTTCCTTGTCAGATTTTGAAGGAGGAAGGAAGTAAGATTAGTGTTTAACAATCCATCGACAACATGGTCATCAGAGGCAGTCAGTTTTTGAGATTTTAGTGATATGAATTCTGAATTAAGATTTTATTTTTTCCCTCATACACTGTAAATGGTTCATTTAAGAAAATTCAGTATTATTACTGCCACTGTGTGGTTTCTATAACATGACAAATTGAAACTGTGTTACATTTAAGTAGCTGATCTTGAAATTTTGCCAATATCAATAGTACACTTCAGTTACAATTAAAGTTGTAGCCAAATGTATTAATAATAATGCATTAACACAGATTGGCATTTGTTTGGAGCTTATTGAAAAAAAAAAAAAAAAAATTAGGGCGCATCTAAATTGGAAGCAATCGCATAAAACATGTTTGAGACATTAAGATATACCTTAGGAGAAGATGAAGATCAAATTGTTTCATATTGTTGAAGACATTTTTAAAGATATAGTTAATGAGAATTGATTGCCTCTAGTATTATTCCACTTTTTGTGCTGTATTTTAATGTGCATATTCTTGTTTACGTGTTGCATATTCTAATTATACATTTTTATTTCAAAGGGAAGAAAGGTAGCAGAACTCTTCCTTGACCACTCAAGCCATGGGTGCACTGACATTGAAGGTTTTAAGCAGTCAATGGATAACATAGTAAAGGAGGCACTAAGTAAAACTGTTACTTTGGCAAAGGTAATTGACTTTTGATGAAACTAGTTTTAATGTTACAAATCTTGATACATCCAGTTTCAGAGTTTGTCGCTCATCATACTCTAGATGTGGGCATCAGATACAAATTTTATAAAAATGTAAATGAATGGACAATTTGATTCTAGAGTTCTTCTATAGAGTAGGTCATGTTCAGTTTGTCATAGGGCATGTATGATGATTTTGTGATCTCTACAGATGTGCACGAGTCACTAGGGATTTTTCGTTATGATTGCTGTTATGTATTTATGCCTAAATTATAAAAAATTGTGATTCTACAACTCATGTTTGTGCAATTTAGATGATGTATACAGTCTTGAGTTTTGGTTGGTGTTCTGATTTTCGGAATGTTGTGAACATGCTGCTCAGCAGGTATTTAGAGGAAACTGAGGAGTTACTAGTAATCAATCGTGCAAAAGTATAAACCTGTTTAAATTTACAGGCTCTCAATCACTGCATTAAATCTAAAATTATGTTAGTAGCAATGTGTTAATAGAAATAGGTTTGTAAAACATAGAGTCTTTCCTGTTTTATGTCCACAATTGTTAAGACATAGAGTGATAAATTAGTTTATAAATGGATTTAAATGCTGTTCACAAACTTGCTAAAGTGACTTAGATAAGTCACAACAGTTTTGCAATGAAAACAATGATGTTTGGTGATGTGTGTTTTCTAAAAAATATCATTGTTGAAGCTTTCTGTCATCAGTGCAATCATTACTATATTTCCAGAATTGACAGTGAATCTTGTAATTATAATAACTTTGATGTAATGTATGCACAGAAATAAGAAACATACAGTATGCAAAATGATAATGGCGTGGTCACATTGTTGCACTTTTGTTCCATTTTATTGTTGACTATGTGAGCAAGTTACACACTTATTTTTAAGTGAATGAGTTCTTTACTACTTTGGCTTATTAATTTTAGCTGATACTTACACTCTTTTTCTTACAGATTCAGGTGTCTTCACTCATGACAGCACTCTTCACTACAATGATTAACCACAAAGTGAAATTGGATGGGAGTTTCTCGTCTGTTATCCTTGCCATAATGGTTTTAGAGGGACTTGGAAGATCACTAGATCCAACTACTGATATTGTTGAAAAAGCTAAACCTTTCTTAATTAATGCACTTTGATCCCATCTTGACATCTTTGTTTATTTTTAAGTGTGTGATTCAAAGAATATTTATTTTGATTCTATGATGCAAAGCTGACAGTGCAATAGTAATTTCCAAGACATATGCACCTAATGCTGAAATGGTGGAGTGTGAAATAATATTTTTATTGTATATAAAAAGTTATTTATACAAACAGTATTAAAAATATTATTTTATATAAACTAAATATATTTCTTTATGACAACATAGTAGCATAGTACTAGAACTTGAAAAAGCAATAGTACATTTTATTACTAAGGTAATTGTAGCCAGAAGAAGCCCATTATGTTTTGAAGGAATCTTTGATTAATCTGTCCTTTGACTCCATGGACTGTAGAGAGTATTACTATTAAATGTTCCCTGTTATTGCATTTAATCAAATATCTGAAATTGTCTTTGGCTACCTTTATCTTTAACTCATGTGTTTTCAAGTCTGCCTGTGGCAAGTGCATCACTGCTGCTGGGCAGTCACATGGTAATGCTTACAGGGAAAGGTGGAGAGCAGTGTCAGTGTACTCACGGTGTGGCACGCAAACTAAGCAGATAGTTGTGTATGGATTTTCCATAATATGCCCTCTGTAAGACACTGGCAGTCTACTGTCCATAAGCTGGTACATTTAAATTCTCA
Organism: Locusta migratoria; assembly: GCA_026315105.1. NCBI lineage: Eukaryota > Metazoa > Arthropoda > Insecta > Orthoptera > Acrididae > Locusta > Locusta migratoria. The sequence continues at coordinate 331,304,863 of CM048746.1, read as the reverse complement.
TTGCACTTCTCTACCAGTGGCCACTAGCTGGGCTTCACTAAGAACCCTGTAAATGGGCTGACAGAGGATGAGGCTAGTGATCAAATCACTCCAGCCATTGGCACAAGCACTAACTATTGATGTGCACAAACAAGCCTACATTAATTGTCTACTAACAAAGGAAACCAATAAAGGAGATGTAGTCATCTTTGTGGCCAAAGTTGAATCCCCAGGTTTGACTAAAACCAGCATTATATCCTCCAGGCAAAGACTAATGGTCATATCTGAGATCACCGTTGCTGTGCTGTCCACCACTTGCGCCATCATCAGCAGTATTTGATGTTGCATTCCTGAGGACTGACCCTACTTCATACAGTTCTGTAAAAGATTACAGTATTTACTTCCATAACTGTATTCTTCATGGACTTTTAGTCAGAACCAAGGTATGGCATACATGGCATCCTGATATAGACCTTATTTTTATGTCCTGTGTTTCCAAGCATACTATAAGGCACTTGTAATTTCTGTGTCAAATATACTTAAGAATTTGTTTTCAAGTATTTTTACTGTCACAAAAGGCGCCTAAAATTTCTATGACAAGACGCTTAAAAAAAGTTGTTTGGTTAAGGATTTATTTTCAAGTGTTAAATAATCATACAGAGAACATGTAGTTTCTGTCTTCAAAGGCACTTCAATAAGATATATATACTTGACAGTCTCACTTTTGAGGAATATTTTATATGACAAAAATATATTTAATATTACAAAGTCGTCTTTTTTTTAAAAAAATTTGGTATGCGAAATATTTTTCTGTGATTTTCTGTAACTTCTAAGAGGTACATCGAGCCACAACAGGAACACACACACACACACACACACACACACACAAAACACTCATAAGTATACACATTGCTTTCAGCCACTAGCCTTCGTTAGGAAAAAGATACATACTATCATTAATTCAATCATACAGGCACACTTCACAGACACACAACTGGCATCACCATCTGCTACGTTCTGAGCATTTCATTTGTTTCTTGTCAAATTATTTTGTACAATTAAAATTGACTTGTGTATGTGAACATTTAAGAGGCAGCACTTCCTGTTTTAAATTTTTGAAGACAGTTGCAAACTTACCATGTTGCTAGTTACAGAATGGGCAAGAGAGACAGAAAAAAAAAAGAAAAGAAAGAAAGAAAGATGCTGACATAATGGAAGTTTGCTGATCAAAATTTGCTCATAATCCTTCATCAATGTTATAACAACTGGTTCTAACCCTTTCTTCATTTATAGTTGCCTCATGGTTAATCCAAACACCTTGTTCATCCTCTTCAAAATCAAAATTTTCACAAGCAGTTTCTGTTACCTCTTCATTTTCATCTAAATCTTTTATATCAACAGTTCTCATATCCAACCATGTATCCTTTTTTTCTGTTTTTGTGTAGGAATCCAAGCATAGCATCCTGCTCCAAATACCACCAAATTATCAAAATGACCTCCTTCCTTCACAAATATCTCGTTTGAACTTTTGCCCTTAATTTTTTGAGATCTGTTTGATTACTGTGTATGTCATAGCCAGAATTGCCTCACCCCGCAATGCTTTTGCTAGATTTTTAGCAGAGCACAGCAAAGAATGTACCACCTCACAAAGGATTCTATTTTCCCACTCAGCAACTCTATGCTTCTGAGTAACATGTGGTGCAGTAAATGAATGTTTCAGTCCAACTGAATACCAAACTTATGTACACCTTTATTGTGGAACTTCTTGACACCAGCTGTACATAGTTTCTTTCAAGCTGAAATCGGATTGAGATTTTATCATTTTAGTACAGATGAGATCGCTTGGTAGAATTTTGCGCAGAGCACAATTTAATTATCACCAACACTCGGTTTAATCATCATGAAAGAAACGTGGAAGAGACCAGGAGACACTGGAAGGTACCCGATTGACTTTATAATTGAGAGGAATAGATTTAGAAATCCAGGGGCAGATGAGGACTCTGACCATAACTTATTGGTTATGAACTGCAGATTAAAATTTACAAGACTGCAGAAAGGTAGAAAGGTTGGGAGAGGGAACGTGGACAAATTGAAGGAACCAGAGGTGGTTGAGAGTTTCAGAGAGAACATTAGGCAAGGATTGGCTGAAATGGGGGAAAGTAATACAGTAAAAGAAGAATGGGTAGCTCTGAGAGATAGGGTAGTGAGGGCAGCAGAGGACCATATAAGCAGAAGGACAAGGCCTAATAGAAATCCCTGGATAACACATGATATACTGAACTTAATTTATGAGAGAAGAAAATATAAAAATTCAGCAAGTGAAACAGAAAAAAGGGAGTACAAACGTCTGAAAAATGAGATTGACAGGAAGTGCAGACTGGTTAAGCAGGAGTGGCTAGAGGACAAAGGCAGAGCCATAGAAGAATGCTTAACTAGGGGATAGATAGATATCACCTTCAGGAAAATAAGAGATCTTTGGAGACAAGAAAAGCAGCTGTAAGAACTCAGACAGAAAACCAGTACTACGCAAAGAGCGGAAAGCTGAACTGTGGAAGGAATATATAGAGGGCCATACAAAGGAAATAAACTTGAAGGCAGTATTCTAGAAATGGAAGACAAAGTGGAGGAAGATGAGGTAGGAGATATGATACTGCGAGAGGAATTTGACAGAGGGCTGAAGGACTTGAGTCGAAACAAGGCCCCTGGAGTAGATGATATTCCATCTGAACTGCTGATTTCATTAGGAGAGCCAGTCATGAAAAAAATGTTCAACCTTGTATGCAAAATGTATGAGACAGGGGAAATACCCTCCGACTTCAAGAAGAATATCGTAATTCCAAAGAAAGCAAGTGCAGACAAGTGTGAAAATTGCAGAACTATCAGTTTAATAAGTCAAGGTTGCAAAATACTAACACGAATTATTTACAGGTGAATGGAAAAACTTGTGGAATCCGACCTTGGGGAATATCAGTTTGCATTTAGGAGAAATGTAGGAACACGGGAGGCAATACTCACATTATGACTTAACTTAGAAGATAGGCTAAGGAAAGGGAAACCTACGTTTTTAGCATTTGTCGATTTGGAGAAAGCTTTTGACAATGTTGACTGGCATACACTCTTCCAAATTCTGAAGGTAGCAGGGGTAAATTATAGGGAGAGAATAGTTATATTCAACCTATACAAAAACCAGACCCGTTATTAGAGTCAAAGTGCAAGAAAGGGATGCAGATGTTGGGAAGGGAGTAAGACAGGGTTGTAGCCTTTCCCCAATGTTGTTCAATCTGTACACTGAGCAAGCAGTGAAGGAATTGAAGGAAAATTTTGGAGAGGGCATTAAAGTGCAGGGAGAAGAAATAAAAACATTGCAGTTTGCTGATAACATAGTAATTCTGTCAGAGACTGTAAAAGATCTGGAAGAGCAATTGAATGGAATGGACAGTGTCTTGAAAGGAAGATATAAGATGAACATTAACAAGAGTAAAACGAAGGTAATGCAATGCAAATCCAGAAAATCAGGTGATGATGAAGGAATTAGATTAGGTAATGAGACAATAAAACTAGTAGATGAATTTTGTTATTTGGGTAGCAAGATAACTTCTGATGGACGAAGTAAAGAAGATGTAAAATGCAGAATGGCTTTGGGAAGAAAAGCGTTTCTAAAGAAGAGAAACTTGTTAACATCCAATATTAATTTAAATATTAGGAAGTCCTTTCTGAAAGCATTTGTCTGGAGTGTAGCATTGTATGGGAGTGAAACGAGGACGATAAGGAGTTCAGATAAAAAGATGATAGAAACTTTTGAAATGTCGTGCTACAGACGAATGATGAGAATTAAATGGGTAGATCACGTAACTAATGAGGAGGTGCTTAACCGAATCAGGGAGAAAAGGAGTATCTGGCATATCCTGACTAAGAGAAGGGATAGATTGGTAGGACACATTCTGAGACATCGAGGAATTGTCAACTTAGCATTAGAAGGAAGCGTGTGGGGTAAAAATTGTAGAGGGAGATCGAGGGACGAAAAGGATTCAAAAGGATGTAGGTTGCCAAACGTATTCTCAGATGAAGAGACTTGCACATGACAGGGTAGTGTGGAGAGCTGCATCAAACCAGTCTTCGGACTGAAGACCACAACAACAACAACAGTACACAGTAGTAATTTATATTTAATTTCATCTTTGTGCCACAAAAGGTATGTAACTCTGAAACTGGAAAAAATATCTTTAAAAACAGTCAAGAATCTATGACACAGCAAATCATTTTCTTCCATTGGTCAGTGTCTGCACACTCTTGCTCAACAGCAGTTGGTGCTGTTTACCATACACTCAACTCTCACAAAAGCTGTTATCAACTCTTGTCTCAGTTCCATGATCTTGCAAAAACCGATCCACATACTGATAATTTTGATGTTTCATTTTTATTTTATTTTATATTTTTTTATTCATGTTTTTTTTTCCCCATGCTGCCTCTGTAAGGTATCATCAGCTTCAGTGACAATGCACGACTTTTTTTTTAATGAACAGCATTCACAGCCAAACAATAAAGCTAATTTTCATTACTGGATGTAGCAACAGCAAGTGGAATATTGTGTTTGAAAAATACCCATGACTTGGCATCATTTTCATTTATTTGTTTATTCCTTTCTATGCAGCTTTCTTGACAGAAAATAAATTACAAGATCCATCTGGCAATACCCAATATACACCACTTTTGGCACTAGCCATCTTTCTTCAACTTTCAAATGGCTCATTTGTTGTACAGCAATCACATTGATTTGTTATATGATGTGTTGCCCGACTGTCATTGTACCATTCATCACAATCCACTTTGCTTACATCTACTGAAAAGTTGTTATGTTTCACCATTAAAACACTTTTTGAAGTATCTATGCAGGTACAACTTTTTGAACATTCAACTGATTTTACACTTGTTGCTAATATAGCACAGTCTTGTTTTTGTCTACACTGGTACACTTATTTGATCAGTTGCTCTTTTTCTTACATTTAAAACAAACCAAATGTGTTTTGATACATGATCTACTCTGCCACGCGAAAAACATTTTCTGTCTTTATTTCTATTGTAGTTAGATGCTTTTGAATTATCTGCTTCAGATGAGATTTTGATAGTGCCTTGGTGCCTATTTACTAATCTTGCCGTGTTACCTCTCCTGCATACTTGTAATTCCATTTAATCCACTAAAAATATATTTTCACCAATAATGAAATTTTAGTGAGGCCTTCTTTGCTCTGCCACACGAAAAACATTTTCTGTCTTTATTTCTATTGTAGTTAAATGCTTTTGAATTATCTGCTTCAGATGAGATTTTGATAGTGCCTTGGTGACTATTTACTAATCTTGCCGTGTTACCTCTCCTGCATACTTGTAATTCCATTTAATCCACTAAAAATATATTTTCACCAATAATGAAATTTTAGTAAGGCCTTCTTTGCTGTTTGTGGGACCTGCTACTCAGTTCCCATGTTCTGTCTTGCTCATGGACAGGATAGACTTCTTCCTGATTGCCTGGGGAGAGAAGTGGCTACCTTTTTAACATACTTTCTACTACTAAATTAAAACAGCCGTTCTCATTTAACTCCTATATTTTAGAGCCATTTGCTCCAGTACATGATATCACCAGAAGTTATTAAAAAAAAAGTTAATGCTCAAAGTATTGCATAGAATGTGACCTTTCTGAGTCTACATATGGAATGAATAATTTCACTAGTAACAATTCACCAAAAAGAGTCTTTCTTTTGTTTTCATTAATCTAATAATACAGAGTCCATGGTATAATTAATATATTCACTGTTCTTTGACATCGGGAGCTGGCCGCTATTTGGACCTTCACCATCGCATCTTCTCGAACAGGTAGCGCAACGCCAACTATCCACTTGCGCGTCCAACCAGTCACCTGGACGTACCAAAATAACTTGCAGCAAAAAGGTTCTCTTCCTTTCAACCTAACATTGTTGTAACAATATCTTCTCATTGGTAGCACTTGCGCATTAGCTTTTGTAGTGTAATGAAAGTTATCGTTACAACATCAGTTACAATCTACTTTATTTCAAAATGAATAAAACACATCCTTTTCTTATTAATACATAGATAAAAATCTTTATATCCCTATAGTTTTTAACAAGTAATACCCATTTATTATTTATTTACTTTCAAACAACACATCCGCTAGGTAGTGGGGTATAGGATCTGTTATTCTCAGTAACCTTTAATTGGTTAGTATAAACTATTTGGTTTGTATTTTCTTACTCCGAGACATCGTTACCTCATGGCTACATTACAGGCAAGCTTAATAAAATTTATTTTTCATTCAACTATTCAATTATATACCTTATAATTGTGATGAAATTACCAGGAAAGGATGATGGAAAACTGTTTAAGGTATTTGCCCTACCCATGGACAATTTACATCAGCACCACTGGTAAGCCCATGCTTCCAGTTAGGAACACTTATTTATGAAACAATTATGGAATGTTGGGTTGTAGTGAATCAGAAAAGTTGAAATAAATAAATAAAATAATAATAATTAGATGCCATCCATTACCCTCCCACAGTACTTTGACCATAATTCTCCGCTTGTCTCTGGGACAGTACAAAAGGTCGTTTGGCTTAACCTTGCTCAATGCACGGCAAATTAGGTCCTCTTTGGGCACCTAACATAATTGTCCAGCCTTTCCCTAGGTCTGGCTACTGCCAATATACTGTCCTTAATCCATAAATAAATAAAAATTAAAAGCAAGGTGCGGAATGCTCATCAACTAAACAGAAACCCTCCAAATTCATTTTCCCCAAAACCATCAACAACCTCTGCAGGTTCCAACTTCTCACGTACCTTAAAATTTTCCTTTCTTGTTTCCTCATGTCAAATACATTCAGATTTTAATCAACTTTACTGGATTAACTGTGCTTACCTTATCATTTCCCCATTTACGAGTAACTCAGATATTTTGCTTTTCTTATACCTCTTCATAACACTTTGCAACCTAATGTGAGCACTAACACTGTGCTTCAATTTTGTTAAGGTTTATCTAAAGGGATTTTATATTCCTTTTTGCCCTCTCCCCCCCCCCTTCTGAAAGGAGTGTAAGTGTAAGCATACTATCTTCACACTGAAAGGTAAAGTAAAAAAATGAAGTACACTTGTTTGTCAAGGATAGCATTTTCTTAAGTTAAATCACTTATTTAAACCTCACACATGTTTGTATATTGTGTAGTGTTGGTTTATATGTGGTATTCTGTAATTTTGTAGTGATGAACATGAATGTGTGTATTAGTGAACTTGTGTAAGTGTAGCAAACCTCAAACACAGAAAAGAAAGGAGGGTCTTAATGATAAAGACATGTGTTGTAGATAGGGGACTGAAAGACAGGTGCTCTTAAAGAGTAGTATGGAAGGAAAAGAGAGAGTTGGAAATTGGAGCTGAAGAAGAATTGAAGATAGCCTAGAAAGATAGGAAATTAGTATTAATATTAGGTCTTCTACAGAATTGTCCCTTTCTTTTGCTCTCTTATTTATTTTATTGTTGCATTTATAGGCACTAATTTCTAGATTTCTTTTCACTAATTGAGTTGTCTGGTTTTCGTTTAACTTGTCAGTCAGTGGTCAGGTAAATTCTTTTAATAATGGTTCTCCTATGAATTTTCTACCTAATATTTCCATAGTTGAAAACCCAGTTGACAAATGTGGTAACTCGTTAATTATAGTCTGAAACTCAGGTATCCGTTTGGCCCAGTCTGTATGTTTCCCTGGAAAGTATGTTTTGCCTAGTGTAGAAATCTCTTTCATTATTCTTTCGCATGGATTTGATTGTGGGTGGTACTTTGAAATGCTTAATGTTTTCTCATGCAAGAAAAGTTTTTAATTCATTACTACTAAACTGAGGTCCATTATCCATTAATAAACGTAAAGGTTTCCCTACCTCATTGCAATATTCCTTAACAGATTCAATAATGGTTTCAGAATTTGCATGCTTGATGGGGTAAAATTTAGTATATTTAGACCAGCATTCGACTGGTACAAATATAACACCCCCCTCTAATTTGCGGAATAGGCTTGTATAAATTCCATGCAGTTAGATCATATAGACCTTTTGGTATTGTTGGATATAGTTTTAATATTCCTGGTTCATTCTGGTCTTTTACCTTCTGACAAATATTGCAAGTTGTAAGTAATTTAACTACCTTTCTACTAAGATTCTTAAAATAGTAAAAATTTGTCATATAACTAATGCATTTTCGGATCCCAAAGTGACCATACCCCTTATGTATGAACCATATCAAGTCACTTTGTGCCAATGTCAATATACACAAGCGCCAATTATTACTGTTCTCACTCTTCCTCCATCTGTAATTTTATATAATTTGGTCTACTCTTGTGCACACAAAGTAAAAGGTTGTTTAAAACTCTACAGTGTCTTTACCGTCAATCCTGATTTTTCTCACTAATCTACGCATTCCATTGTTTGTATAGCTTATTTTTAAGAAATATTGTTGAAACGAGATAGAATGGCTGGCCAGTATTTACCTTTGTGCTGTACCCCCGATAGTTACACAAATGAAGAAACAGAAAAAAAGGGGACGAGAAAGGACAAGCTTTCAGAACACAGTTCCTTCCTCAGGTGGGAGAGAAGGAAGGAACTGTGTTCCAAAAACTTGTCCTTTCTCGTCCCCTTTTTTTTTCTGTTTCTTCATTTGTGTAACTATCGGCGGTACAGCACAAAGGTAAGTACTGGCCAGCCAATCTATGTCTTTTGAAATAATTTATCATCTCTGAGGATAAGTAATAGCACACGCTTGGGCAACATTGATGATTGTAAAGAAAAGCTACCATTACAAAAGAGAGGGCTTACAGCGGTGGTAGAAAAAGCCAAAAAGAGCTAACGAATAACAATCTGTCTCAGGAATAGGAGCTTACAAACTAAAAAGAGTGACCTACTTCACGACAGAGCTGCGAACTAAAATGAGATCTACTGGTCGCGAACTAAAATATGCGCTACCGCTCGTGAACTATTATGCCAAACATATCTCACTCCTTAGTTCATTGGATCCTTTTCGGAAGACCGATGGGCAATAGGCAGAGGGCGCGCAGCAGACTTAAAAAGCACATGCTTGTCTTCTTCCGATGAGAGCCATTTCGAGGTGAGCACCTGTCAGCTAGAGCAACGTAGTTTAGTGCTACAATATTTCTATTTTGTAGTATTCTGCACTCTGCAGTATCTGACTAATAAATTCTATAATGCCAAGATGTAAAGATAACTCAAAATTTCTTCCGGCTTGTGCTCGACGACTGATCCAGCAGAGTAAAAAGGTCTGTTGGGAGTGATATGTTGCCACTATCAGTTCTCGCACCTCCACCTCGCGGGTGTGGTCACACATCCGGTGACACTTTGGATACCGCTCAACTGTAGGAAACCCATGTCTCCTCATTCAGGGAACCGTTTGTACAGACGCCAACGCTATTGCCAAACATATGGCAGTGTGTTTTGCTCGTATTTCTGCGACAGAAGCATAGAGTGTAGGCTTCTGCACCCCTAAAGAGTCCTGTGAAGTTGGCACCCCTTTTTTGGAAAATGTACATTTTTTTCAGAGTTCTAGACAGATATGCAATAGTTCTGGAGTTCTCTGTACAAAATTTAAATAGTTCTGCAAAATTTCGCCGACAAAATACGAAAAATTAACGCAAAATTTAGTTTTTTCAAAATAATTTTTTACCTAATTGTACAAACATAGTTCTGATCACAGTTCTAAATAGCTCTCAAAGAGTTCTACAGGAAATTCTAATGACATTTTTCTGTGCAGATTATACTTCATGAGATAATTGCAATAATTGGGAATCCATTTACACGCTACTGTGAAGTTGGCACCCCTTTTCTCAAAAGTGTGCATTTTTTTCAGAGTTCTAGGCAGACATGCAATAGTTCTGGAGTTCTCTGTACAAAATTTAAATAGTTCTGCACTAATTCGCGAAAAAATTACAAAAAATTATAACAAATTTTAGATTTTTCGAAATAATTATTTGCCTATAAGCGTAAACATAATTCTGATCACAGTTCTAAATAGCTCTCAAAGAGTTCTGCAGAAAATCCTAATGATATTTTTTTGCCCAGATAATAGTTCATGAGCTAATTGCGTAAATGAGGGATATAAACTACACATGATTGCGCCAGAGTCGTGTGAAGTTGGCACCCCTTTTTTTCAAATATGTAAATTTTTTTCAGAGTTCTAGACAGATATGCAATAGTTCTGGAGTTCTCTTTACAAAATTTAAATAGTTCTGCAGATTTTCGCCGGAAAAATAGTAAAAATTACCACAAACCTGAGCTTTTTTAGTTCTGATCACAGTTCTAATAGCTCTCAAAGAGTTCTACAGGAAATCCTAATAACATTTTTCTGTGCAGATTATACTTTATCAGATAAATGCAGATGTGGAATTCATTTTCACGTTACTGTAAATTGGCACCATTTTTTTCGAGAAATACACGTTGTTTTTAGGGGTTCTGTGTACTTATACTATAGTTCTAGAGTTCATGTGAATATTTCTATGTAATTGCCCGAAAAAAAATTATGTTCACCATTTTGAATATCTGATTAGCTGTCTTATTTGTGCCCCTTATTCGAGAAATATACATTTTTCTTAGGTCTTGACAGATATTCTATCCGCTGCACATTCAATTTGTTGTTTATACATCTGAGTGATTACTGCTTATCGTAAACAAAAACTATTGCACATTTCCCTAGAACTCGGGAAAAGTCTAATTAAAAAAAAAAAAAAAAAAAAAAAAAAAAAAAAAAAAAAAAAAAAAAAAACTGGTGCAAATTCCACAGTAGCATGTAAATGGATACTCCATTATTGTAATTATCTCATAAAGTATAATCTGCACAGAAAAATGCTATTAGGATTTCCTGTAGAACTCTTTGACAGCTATTTAGAACTGTGATCAGAACTATGTTTGCGCTAATAGGCAAATAATTATTAAAAAAAACTAAAAAACTCAAGTTTGTGGTAATTTTTACTATTTTTTCGGCGAAATTTTACAGAACTATTTAAATTTTGTACAGAGAACTCCAGAACTATTGCATATCTGTCTAGAACTCTGAAAAAAATGTACATTTTTCCAAAAAAGGGGTGCCAACTTCACAGGACTCCCCTAAAGAGCAAGTTGAGCGGAAGCCATTGTCATTCCACTGGGAGACTTACAACGCACCATTTAGTGAGTGGGAGTTCGAGAGTGCCCTTGCTACATGCCCCCAACACCTCTCCAGGACCAGACCGTATTCATAGCCAATTTCTTCAACACTTGTCTGCGGATTTCAGCACCACCTGCTCACCCTCTTCAACTGTGTCTGGGTTGAAGGTGTTTTCCCATCTCAATGGCGGGACAGCATCATCATCCCAGTGTCGAAACCTGGAGCTGATCAGCAGGTGGCTAATAGCTACCGCCCTATTAGTCTGACCAACGTCATGTAGAAGCTCCTTGAACAATGGTCAGCTGGCAGCTCATAAGGATCCTTGGGGACAGGGCCTCTTGGCCTCGCAGCAGGGGGCCTTCCATCAGGCTTGATCCACTCTTGACAACTTAGTGTCCGTAGAGTCAGCCATCCATACAGCCTTTGCTCGGCGTGAGCACCTCGTTGCAGTCTTCTTCGACTTTTGGAAGGTGTATGACACCCCCTTTCATCGTCATATTATGGCAACATTGCACGAATGGGGCTTATGGCATGCTCTTCCCATCTTCATTCAGAACGTCCTCTCCCTCTGTACTTTCCATGTCAGGATCGGTACCTGTTTGAGCTCCTCTCACATTCAGGAGAATGGTGTCCCGCAGGGCTCCGTCCTAAGTGTCCCCCTTCTTTTTGGTGGCAATTAATGGTCTAACAGCAGCATCAGCAGCAGCAGTAGGTGCATCTGTCTCTTGGTCCCTATTTGGTGATGACTTCTGCCTATATTATAGCTCCACAAGCATCAGTGTCACTGAACGATGGCTACAAGGTCAATCCGAAAGGTGCAATCTTGGGCATTTGTCCATGGTTTTCAATTCACTGCATCCAAGACCAGCGTTATGAACTTTTGTCACCATTGGATGGCTCATCTGTATCCAGAGTTCTATCTTGCTGATGAACTACTTCAGATAGAGGAGATGCGCTGCTTTCTGGGCATGCTTTTCGATGCCAGCCTTACTTGGACGCCGCACCTTTGTCAGCTCAAACAATAGTGCTGGCGACACCTCAACATCCTCTGCTGCCTCAGCCACACTGATTGGGGGGCAGCACGAACGACTCTCTTGCAGCTGTGCAAGGCGTTAGTCCAGTCCCACCTCGACTACGGAAGCATAATATACAACTCGGCAGCACCTACAGCTCTGTTCATACTTGACCCGATACTCCATTGTGGTGTTAGGCTGTCAATGGGAGCCTTTCGCACTAGCCCAGTGACGAGCCTTCTTGTCAAAGCAGGAATTCCTCTTCTCCAATTCCGTCACCAAAACTTGCTAGCGTCATACACCGCCCACATACACACCACACCAAATCATCCCAATTGCAGGCTCCTCTTTCTGTCTTTTGTTCCTCCTCCTCCACAACAGCGACCCAGGTTTGGTCTTCCGATTGTGGCCTGAGTTCCCTCCCTCCTCTCTTTCCTGAGTCCCTTCCCCTCCCTCCTTCCTTCCACTGTCCACCCCAATCGCGTCCTTGGTCTCACCCCCACCTGCAGCTCACTTAGGATTTTGCATGTCATTCCAAGGCTTCAGTTCTACCAGCTTCAGTTCGTCGCCAGTTTGCGACAATTGTGGACTCATTCTATGGTGCCAAAACAATCTACACCGATGGTTCTATGGTGGACGGCCGATCTAGATTTGCTTACATCCACGGAGACCACATTGAACGTCATTCCCTACCTCATAGTACCAGTATTTTTGCTGCAGAGCTGGTCGCCATTTATCATGCTCTAGAGCACCTCCGCTCAATCCCCGGGGAGTCCTTTGTCATCTGCAGTGACTCCCTGAGTGGCGTGCGAGCACCTGACCAGTGTTTTAGCAAACAACCTTTGGTGCAGAGTATTCAAGACTCTGTTGCCTCTCTCAATAGGTCTAGTCATTCAGTGGTTTTTGTTTGGACCCCAGGGCACATCGGCATTCCTGGCAATGAACACACAGATTGGTTGGCCAAACAGGCCACCACCTCATGCTCTCTTGAAATTGGTGTCATGGAAACGGACCTTAGGTGGACGCTACACCGGAAGGTGCGAGACACCTGGATTTAGGAATGGTCTCCATTGAGTGCGCAAAACAAGCTTCTCATGATCAAATCATCCACAGCTACATTGAAAACTTCAATGAGGCCCAATCGCCGAGATTCTGTTGTGCTATGCCGTCTCTGTATTGAGCACACTTGGTTGTCTCACAGCTATTTACTTCGCCGTGAGCCACCGTCCATGTGTCTCTGTGGTGTTGCTTTGACAGCAGTTCATTTCCTGATGGACTGTCACATTTTAGCCCCCTTGTGGCAGTCTTTTTAATCTTCTACCTACCCTATCCTTAGTATTAGGGGATGTTGCCTCCATGGCTGAGCCTGTGCTACGTTTTACCTGTGTAACCGGTTTTTACCATTCCATTTAATGGAGGGGTGCTTTATCCTGACTTTAAACCGTTTTTTAGTGTTTTATGTCTTCTGACTAACAAATATTAGTGTGTGCCACGTGACAGGCTCGTCCATTATTAACCCAGTGACCAGCCAGCCAAAGATTTCCGTTGTCAAACTTTAGTATGGTTGAACACTGTTTATCTGTTTTATTTTTTCCATTTGTGCTGTTGGTGAAAGTTCATCGTTGATCTGTGTGTTCAGGTCCATGAATCCATTGTTTCCATTCCACTGTACATTTTTTGTTAGGAACAGGGGACTGATGACCAAATAGTTTAGTCATCTCTAAACAAAAACAACAACAGGAAAGCATTATAGGTCCTCTACTCTTCCTTGTGTTTATAAACGATTTAGGAGACAATCTGAATAGCTCCCTTAGACTGTCGTTTATCAGTTATTGAAGTCAACAGAGGATCAAAAACAACTGCAAAGCGATTCAGACAATATTTCTACATGGTGCGAAAATTGCAAATAACACTAAATAATGAAAAGTGTGAAGTAATACACATGACCACTAAAAGAAATCCACTGAACTTCAATTACATGATAAATCAGTCAAACCTTAAGGTCGTAAATTCTACAAAATACTTAGGAGTTACAATTACACAAGTTAGACTTGAGAGAACACACAGAAAATATTGTGGGAAAGGTGAACCAAAGATTATGTTTCATTGGCAGAACAGTTCGAAGGTGCAACATCTCCACCAAACAGACTGCCTACATCACACGTGTTTGTCCTCTCCTGGAGTACTATTGCCCAGTGTGGGACCCTCACCAGTTGGGACTGACAGAGGACATTGAGAAGGTTCAGAGAAGGGCAGCTCGTTTTGTTTTATCACATTACAGGCGGGAAAGCGTCACGGAAAATTTGCACGATTTGAGGTGGCAATCATTAAAAGAAAACTTGATTGTGTTGGGGGACTGGAACTCGGTAGTAGGAAAGGGAAGAGAAGGAAATGTAGTAGGTGAATATCGACTGGAAAAAAGGAATGAAAGAAGAGGAGATCGCTTGGTGGAATTTTGTGCAGAGCACAATTTAATGGTCACCAACACTTGGTTCAAACATCATGAAAGAAGGCTGTATACATGGAAGAGACCAGGAGACACTGGAAGGTAGAGCTGTGTGCAGGTAGGAAGACGGCTGAGCGAGGTGTTCTGCGCCACAGAGTAACATATACAGTCTATACAGAAAAGCAGCCCACCTAAACCACTGTCCTACACTCCTCTCGTAGTTCCGTAAGATGCTAGCAGGTGTCAGGCGGTTCGCTGGCTTAGGGTGCCTCTCGTACGTCAGAGGGTAGCGTGGAGGGGAGGCTGAGGGGACAGCTCGTGCCGCCTGCCATGAGGCCACGGCTGTGTCCGGTGTGCCGGCGTTTGAGGGGAGGTGGTGGTGGGGGCAGCCGCTACCTGTCGCCTGCTCTGGCCAGTTTAAAGAGCTGCTTCTGACTGCAGCGCCATCATGGGACATTTTACGGAACTGCTGGAAACCCTCCCTTCCCGCACCCCGGAACGTAGTACTGGACCCTTACGGAGGTTTCACGTCTGTATATATTTGTCTGTGTCTGTGCAGAGAGAGAGGGAGAACACTTGGCGGCGCCGCCAGATCGCCGCTCCCCGTCCTCTGCCCGCTGACAGCTTACGGGGCCGCTGCGGCCGCGCGCCCCGGCAGTTTTGTCATTCGCTCGAGTTCATCATTTCAAATGGACACATTCCACAACGGCGAACAAAATTCTACTTTAACTTCACACCTCAGCTAGACATTCTGATCTCTTAATTTTGATATCGTCTATAGAACATGAAAATTAATGCACTTTTCATGCTAATCGTTTTATTTGGACATAAGTGTCAATGCAAACGGTTCAAGAAAAGCTAATTTTTGCTTGCCATAGCAACTGAAAATTTACACAGTGTGTCAATAAATCTTTTATTTATACTGCCATGGATGTTTTGCTGCATAGATTGTGTATAGAAACCAAATATAATATCATTTCCATGTAAATGAACGCTTTAATACCTGTACTGTACTGTACTGTACTGAGTGCAGTTGTCTGTGCCACTTTGGTATGATCACAGATGGCAACAAAACGGACACACAATTTAAATGATTTTGTTTTCGAAAGTGAATGTGTTCAAGTGAACATAACAGTAGTGAGAATAAATTTCAGTGACAACATCAATGTATAAAAATAAATGACATTCTATCGCAGTATAGCTGGACTAGCATAGCAAGGATGTCAAGTAAATATCAGGAACTAAAAACATAATTCACATTTATCAACGTACAACAAAATTGAAATAATGCAATCTGTCGATCATTACATTATACGTCAATCTCATGAACTATTCGTGTAATGGTTTTATACTTCGTGTTAGCCAAGCCCATACGTAAAAATCTATGAGATCACTAAACAAAGTTATCCCGCAGCGTCTGTCTGTCCCAGTCTACATCTACATCTACATGGGATACTCTGCAAATCACATTTAAGTGCTTGGCAGAGGGTTCATCGAACCACAATTATACTATTTGTCTCCCATTCCATTCTCGAATAGCGCGTGGAAAGAAAGAACACCTGAATCTCTGTTCGAGCTCTGATTTCGCGTATTTTATTCTGATGATCATTTCTACCTATGTAAGTGGGAGTCAAAAATATATTTTTGCATTTGGAGGAGAATGTTGGCTAGTAGCCCATGCCGCAGCGATAAGCGCCGTTGTTGTAATGATTCCCATCCCAGGTCCTGGATCATTTCCGTAAAGCTGTCTCCCCTGTATCGTGACAATACGAAACGAGCTGCCCTTCTTTGGACTCTTTCGATGTCCTCCGTCAAACCCACCAGATAATGATCCGACACTGGGCTGCAATACTCCAAAAATGGACGGACAAGCATAGTGTATGCAGTTTCTTTTGTAGTTCTGTTGCATGTTTTAAGGGTTTTGCCAATAAAACGCAGTCTCTGGTTCGACTTTCCCACGATATTATCTACGTGTTCTTTCCAATTTAAATCTGAAGTAATAGTAATTCCTAGGTATTTTGTGGAGTTTACGGCCTTCACATTTGATTGATTTATCTTGTAAACAAAGTTTAACGGATTTCTTTTCGTACTCATGTGGACAACTTCACAGTTCTCATTATTTAGAGTCAATTGCCAATTTTTACACCATACTGATATCTTATTCAGATCGTTCTGAAGTTGGTTTTGATCTTCAGATGATTTTACTAGACGATAAATGACAGCGTCATCTGCAAACAACCTAAGAGAGCTACTTAGATTTCCTCCTAAATCGTTTATGTAAATAAGGAACAGCAGAGGACCAATAACACTACCCTGTGGAACGCCCGATATCACCTCTGTTTTAGTCGATGCCTTACCATCGATTACTACCAACTGTGTCCTCTTTGACAAGAAATCCGCTATCCAGACGCAAATGTGGGGCGATATACCATAACCATACAATCTGATTAAAAGCCGTTTGTGAAGTATGGTGTCAAAAGCTTTCTGGAAATCAAGAAATACGGAATCGATTTGCGAACCCTTGTCGATAGCACCCATCACTTCGTGTGAATAAAGAGCTAGTTGAGTTTCGCATGAACGATATTTTCTAAATCCGTGTTGACCTTGGGTCAATAGATCGTTCTGTTCGAGATAATTCATAATATTTCAATACATGACATGTTCCAAAACCCTGCTGTAAATTGACGTCAATGAAATAGGCCTGTAGTTTAGTGGGTTACTCCTACTGCCTTTCTTGAATATAGTTGTGACCTGGGCAACTTTCCAATCTTTTGGTACAGATCCTTCTTTGAGAGAGCGGTTGTATATGGCTGTTAAGTAAGGAGCTATCGCTTCAGCATAATCAGATAGAAATCTAATGGGTATACAATCCGGACCAGAAGACTTGTTCCTATTAAGTGATTTTAGTTGCTACACTACTCCGATGTTATCTACTTCTACGTTACTCATTACGGCATCTGTTCGTAATTCGAAATCTGGAATATTGGTTTCGTCTTCTTTGGTGAATGAGTTTCTAAAAGCTATGTTTAGTAACTCTGCTTTAGTAGCGCTGTCATCGGCAGGATCGCCATTACTATCACAATGGACGGTAGGATTCATATGGAAGATCTGTGGCAGGGAGTGAGTGTGACAAACAAAGCTCCCCGAAATAGAGCAATAAATACTCTTAGGAAAAGCTGTATACGTTCTGTGACACTAATTTTCTGGTATCTGTGAAAATGCGTTTATTATGTCACAATATGACGTTTGCTCGGTTCCGTCATTTAATAACGATCAGCTATCTGCCGAACGTGACGTCCTTTTATTTTTAACCCGTGCTCAAAGGGAACCAGAATATCTCAAGATGGATAACTCCAATAACGTACCGACCGTATTTTTTAGATATCCAATTATCAAACATATTTAGCAATTGTGAAGCCTTGCTGTGAAATGAACGAGCGCGCGCGCGCGCGCGCGCGCACACACACACACACACACACACACACACACACACACACATACAGTATTGGCTGGCGATTACTGTTTACCGCTACACAACTAAAACCTAAAATTTCATAATCATTAATATCTACCAACAATATGCAAGGCAACAGGTACACAAAGGTGATGGAGCTTTTAGTACTTACCACGCTTAGGTCAATAAATCGACGCCCTCATCTTCGCTGCCCGTGTCTAATGAATCTGACTCATCGAGGTTAACTATGAACGGTTCCATAATAGTCCCTATAAATTTCTTGATCATAGTCGTCAGCCTGTAATTTTTCTGCGTGCCTTACACAATCAGCCCACACAGAAACTGTGATGCTCTTGATCACTGCGTGTGTAAGACTTTGAACATCAGCAATTCTGAAAGTGTTGTTCATTTCAGCGACATATGCTTTCACTTGCGCCCATATCATTTCTATCGGATTGTAATGGCAATGGTACGGCGGCAATCGGACCACCTGGTGCCCATGTTCTTTCGCTATCTCATCTATTTTATGCGTGTGGTACGCTGGCTTATTAGCGTTGACAAGCAACAGCAATTCTGCTCTTGTTTGCGAAGGATTGTGACTAATATTATTGCTCCATAACCAAGCTATAATGTCAGATTTCCTGGTGTGGGTTGTAGGTACTTTGTTGAGTTGTACTGAATGAACACTGGCATTGTCCATCACAATTACTGAATTTGGGCGTAGGTATGGCAATAGCTGAGTGGTAAACCAATGCTTAAATACAATGTATGTCATTTTGCAGTGATAGTCCTCTGGTCTTTTCGACTTTGAAGCCTTAAATATTAATTCACTCTGAGGAACAAATCCAGTGTCCGCTGACCCTGCATGTACAACAATAAGGCGACTGCCTTTACCTATTGTCACTTTAAGACCACCGAGTCCATTGCTCATTTTCTAACACATTGATCTTGCGTGGTTCTGGTTCATGTAAGTTTGATCGATGTAATAAATACAAGAGGTCCAACTATCTCTAATCTCCTGCATTTTTCTTAAAAATACTATTCTGGCAGCCACAATGTCACTTCTCTCCATAAGGAATTTTCTACCATCGTTCATCTTACGGTATTGAAACCCCATGCCTCTTAATATTCTCAACATTGTCCATCGACTGCCCTTAAAGTCCAACTTTTCTTTCATCTGCGAAACTAACTTATCTGCAGTCGGATATTCGCCCCTCGAATACATTTCAAATATTGTCCGACGAAAAACATTCTTCGAAAAATCGACCATATCGCCTACTTCTTTTCTACGATTGCGTCGCTTCCCTGGCGATTTAAAGGATGCTGACCCACTCTCTTTGATGGACGAGTTGGCTTCGCTGGCGATGCGCTGGACAGTCCTCAGCCCTGCGCCACGCCGCACGCCTCGGCCGCCCTTGCCTGGCAGCTGGCAACGTTCGGGTGAGCACCACGTGGCGGCGAGTCGTCTGCTTCCGCCTCCTTTCTGAAGTAGTTGAATACACGAAACACAATAGATCTCGCTTGCTTGTGTAACACTTGGCGCTCTTCTGATCCGTCAGCCATAACGAACACTTTGCAAACTAAATAACATTTGATACACGTCCACTGGAAAAAAAAAAAAAAAAAAAACAAGACTACCTTTGAAAGCACTCACGGCTCAGCGCGAGACAGCGAAATGACGCTATTGGCTGGGACGTCACGAGGTATATACCGGCTCTTGCTACTGCGCATCGTCCCACCACCCGCCTTCCTAGCTGCACACAGCTCTACCAGATTGATTTTATAATGGTAAGGAATAGATTTAGAAGCCAGGTTCTAAACTGTAAGACATATCCAGGGGCAGAAATAGACTCTGACCATAGCTTGTTGGTTATGAACTGCAGGTTAAAACTTAAGAGATTCAGTGGCGGCTCGTACAAAATTTGACCAATGTGCTACAATATTAAAAAAATAAACAGGAAACAAAATATACTAAAATAAAAAGTCAACCTTTGTATGATTGCCTTTAATTAAATATCAATTAATGCTGTATTGACAGTAAGACCTTCAGGGGAATCTATAACAGCGCTGCAAGCTGCATGTATTCACTGCAGATAGTAAATATAACATTTAAAAATATTAATTTTATTTACAGAAATTAAAAGTTTAGACTCGGAGGTATTTGAATACGAGCCTCACACGGGTAGGTTTGAGAGAGAATGTGCAAGACGCCTGAGCCAGCGCGCTACTTGACTCTGTAAAGCCGCAATATTCGTCATATACAATTCTTCCGCAGCCGTTACTCGCAGCGCGAAGAGAAATATTGGTCTGGCGCTGCAGTCGGTCTCAGCACACACGAGTCGCCAGGCCTGACGTCACGGCTGCGTGTGCGCACTAGCAAACAGACGACTGCGCCGCCTCTCTGTGCATGTACCAGCGCAGCTGAATCCCACTTCAGCACACGGACCTGGTTTCCAGCTATCGCGGCGAGAGCGCTCCAAAATGCGTTTTCATCCTCATTACTAGCATTCTAATATGCATTGGAAAAGTATTGGCATAATTTTATTGTGATATCTCGCTCGTATTCCAAGAGAAAGGATGTAATTTTATAGCGATTTCTCGCTTGCATTCGAAGAGAAATGGCATAATTTTAAAAATATATTTACAGTGTGCTGCAGCACATTAGCACATTATCACCAGCTGGCACTGAAGAGATTGCAGAGAGGTAGGAAAGTTAGGAGATGGAACCTGGACAAATTGAAGGAACCAGAGGTGGTTGACAGTTTGAGGGAGCATTGGGCAAGGATTGGTTGAAACGGGGGAAAGTAATACAGTAGAACAAGAATGGGTAGCTCTGAGAGACAGGGTAGTGAAGGCTGCAGAAGATCATATAGGCAGAAGGACAAGGCCTAATAGAAATCGCTGGATAATACAGGATATACTGAACTTAATTGATGAGAGGAGAAAATATAAAAATTCAGCAAGTGAAACAGGAAAAAGGGAGTAAAAATGTCTGAAAAATGAGATTGACAGGAAGTGCAGACTGGCTAAGCAGGAGTGGCTAGAGGACAAAGGCAGAGCCATAGAAGAATGCTTAACTAGGGGAAAGATAGATATCACCTTCAGGAAAATAAGAGATCTTTGGAGACAAGGAAAGCAGCTGTATGAATATCAAGAACTCAGACGGAAAACCAGTACTAAGCAAAGAGGGGAAAGCTGAACTGTGGAAGGAATATATAGAGGGCCTATACAAAGGAAATAAACTTGAAGGCAGTATTCTAGAAATGGAAGACGAAGTGGAGGAAGATGAGGTAGGAGATATGATACTGCGAGAGGAATTTGACAGAGCGCTGAAGGACTTGAGTCGAAACAAGGCCCCTGGAGTAGATGATATTCCATCTGAACTGCTGATATCGTTAGGAGAGCCAGTCGTGAAAAAAATTGTATCACCTGGAATGCAAGATGTATGAGACAGGGGAAATACCCTTCGACTTTAAGAAGAATATCGTAATTCCAATTCTAAAGAAAGCAAGTGCAGACAAGTGTGAAAATTGCAGAACTATCAGTTTAATAAGTCAAGGTTGCAAAATTCTAACACGAATTATTTACAGACGAATGGAAAAACTTGTGGAATCTGACCTCAGGGAAGATCAGTTTGGATTTAGGAAAAACGCAGGAACACGGGAGGCAATACTCACATCACGACTTATCTTAGAAGATAGGCTAAGGAAGGGCAAACCTACGTTTTTGGCATTTGTAGATTTGGAGAAAGCTTTTGACAATGTCGACTGGAATACACTCTTCCAATCTCTGAAGGTAGCAGGGGTAAAATATAGGGAGCGAAGAGTTATATTCAACCTATACTAAAACCAGACAGCAGTTATTAGAGTCAAAGGGCAAGAAAGGGACGCAGAGGTTGGGAAGGAAATAAGACAGGGTTGTAGCCTTTCCCCAATGTTGTTCAATCTGTACATTGAGCAAGCAGTGAAGGAATGGAAGGAGAAATTTGGAAAGGGCATTAAAGTTCAGGGAGAAGAAATAAAAAGTTTGTGGTCTGTCAATGACATAGTAATTTTGTCAGAGACTGCAAAGGATCTGGAAGAGCAATTGAGTGGAATGGACAGTGTCTTGAAAGGAAGATATAAGATGAACCTTAACAAGAATAAAACGAAGGTAATGAAATGTAATGTCAGAATATTTGGCGATGCTGAAGGAATTAGATTAGGTAATGAGACAATAAAACTAGTAGATGAATTTTGTTATCTGAGTAGCAAGATAATTTCTGGGGTCCGGAGTAAAGAAGATATAAAATGAAAAATGGCTATGGGGAGAAAAGCGAAACTTGTTAACATCCAATATTAATTTAAATGTTAGGAAGTTCTTTCTGAAAGCATTTGTCAGGAGTGTAGCACTGAGTGGCATTGAAACGTGGACGATAAGTAGTTGAGACCAGAAGATTATAGAAGCTTTTGAAATGTGATGCTACGGACGAGTGACAAAGATTAGATGGGTAGATCACGTGACTAATGAGGAGTTGCTTAACCGAATTGGGGAGAAAAGGTGTTTCTGGCATATCCTGACTAAGAGAAGGGATAGATTGGTAGGACACATTCTGAGACATCAAGGAATTGTCAACTTAGCATTAAAAGGAAGTGCGTGGGGCAAAAATCGTAGAGGGAGACCGAGGGAGGAATATAGTAAGCAGATTCAAAGGATGTAAGTTGCCGAACATATTCTCATATGAAGAGACTTGCACTGGACAGGGTAGCGTGGAGAGCTGCATCAAACCAGTCTGTGGACCGAAGACCACAACAACACAACAGTCATTAAAAGAATGACATAATTCATTGCAACGAGATCTGTTTGCGAAATTTCAATCACCGACTTTTACTTCTGAATATGAAAATATTTTCCTGGCCACCACCTATGTAGGGAGACATGACCATCCCAATACAATAAGAGAAACCAGATTGAAAACAGAACGATTTAGGTGTTCCTTCTTCCCACGCGCTTTTAGAGAATGTAACAATAGAGAAAGGTTATGAAAGTGTTTAATGAACCCTCTGCCAGGCATTTAAATGTGATTTGCAGAGTATCGATGCAGATGTGTGTTTCCCCACTCGGCGGCCTCGCATAGAGTGTAACTTATTGCAAAGTCTATCTTTCTTTGATCATTTCATCTATGAGGAAGATTTCTGGGGAATACTCTTAAAAAATGAGAAGGATGAACTTCACCATTTGGTTTAAAATTCGGAAACTGCTTCTGCATGCTATCCCCAGTTCCCATAGCAATATCCTCCAGGAGACATTCATTTATCAAGGCTTTCCTACTTAAAGATAATTTCTGCTCTTTACTGTGTTTTTGCAAGGGATTCTTTTAATTGATCTAACTGCTGCTGGGTTTCATCGCAGCTGCTACTTGTCCTGATAGAAGAATGCAAGTGCCTGTAATCTATCATTAACTCGTTTTTCTACTAAACTGGCTATTTCATCTGCATCTCCAGTAAGCTCAACAAAGTCCCTGCTTCTTTGTAGCAATTCTACGCGACACTCTGTTTCTGTCATTTGTTGACCTATTTTATCTATATTATTAGTAGTTAGATCACAGATATATGCAAAGTCTTTCACCATTGCATTATATGTACCCACACTATATTCACGGATGTGTTGTTTGTAGTGTTCCTTAACTTCTACCATCACTCGGGACATAGCATGAACGTTTTTATTTGCGCTCCCTACAACTTCAATAGATCGCTTTTGTATCATGTCTGTTAAGCTAATCTGCAACTCATCCTTCACACTTTGAGCTACTTCTGTTTCTAAGCGTTCACATTTGATAGTTAGTAGTTCTTGGATTTCTTCTTTAAAATTACCTAAGTCCTTTTTATTTGCAAATTCAGTTTTCATATCCTGCGTCAACATATTTATTGCTTCTAATATAGTCTCTAAAAACAGAAGGTCTGTTTCCTGATTTAGTTCCTGTGCAAGAGTCATTCATCTGATCACTACTGGCATGTACTAATTGAGTAAAACCACAGACAATTTTTTGACACCACACTAACTATATAACTTTTCACTTGCCACGTGATGCTTGTTGCTTGGTGTAATTAGTGACATGGCGAACTACTTACTGCCATAGTGTAGCATCGAATGATGTGAAGCTGGGTGACGTCAGTTCTACAGCTGCAAAGCTCCACTCTGTTTACTACTATGTCGGCTGCTAAGGTCTTCTTGGCGCGATTTTTCATATATACACATACTCTTCCTTCATTTTGCTTTAAAATTAATCTTTCCAATTGGTTTCAAAACTGCTTGTAGCTTGTAATCTGCACTTGTTTAGTCATAACTACAGGCTTGTTGATATGGTTCCATGTGCAACCTGGCATCTCTCGTTGTCATCTTTTTTTACCAATAATGAAATTTTAGTAAGGTCTTCTTTGCAGTTTATTGGACCTGATACTCAGTTCCAATGTTCTTTGTTGCTCCTGGACAGGTTAGCTTCTTCCAGATTGCCTAGGGAGAGAATTGGCTACCTTTTCAGCATACTTTCTTCTACTAAATGAAAACAGCCGTTCTCATTTAACTCTTATATGTTAGAGCTATTTGCTCCAAACTCCAGTACATGATATCACCACAAGTTATTAAAAAGTTTATACTCGTAGTATTACATGAAATGTGACCTTTCAGAGTCTACACATATAATGTGACCTTTCTGAGTCTACACATGTTGTTATGGTCTTCAGTCCGGAGACTGGTTTGATGCAGCTCTCCACCCTACTCTATTCTGAGCAAGCCTTTTCATCTCCTCATAAGAACGGCAACCCACATCCACTTGAATCTGCTTACTATACGCGTCTCTTGGTCTCCCTCTGCGATTTTCCCCCCACACACTTCCCTCCAATGCTAAATTTACGATTCCCCAATGTCTAAGAATGTGTCCTACCAAGCGATCCCTTCTTTTAGCCAGGGTATGCCAAAAATTCCTTTTCTCACCAATTCTGTTCAGTACTTCTTCATTGGTTATGCGATCTACCCACCTAATCTTCAGCATTCTTCTGTAACACCACATTTCAAAAGCCTCTATTCTCTTCCTGTCCGCACTGCTTATCGTCCATGTTTCACTCCCGTACAAGGCAACACTCCACACAAATGCCTTCAGAAAAGACTTCCTTACACTTAAATTAATATTCGATGTTAGCAAATTTCTCTTTTTCAAAAATGCTTTTCTTCCCTTTGCCATTCTGCATTTTATATCCTCTGTACTGCGACCATCACATGTTATTTTACTACCCAAGTAACAAAACTCATCTACCACCTTCATTGTTTCATTACCTAATCTAATTCCTTCAGCATCGCCCGATTTTCTAAGACCGCATTCCATTATTTTTGTTTTGCTCTTATTAATGTTCATTTTATATGCTCTCTTCAACACACTGTCCATTCCATTCAACTGCTCTTCCAGGTCCTTTGCTGTCTCTGACAGAATTACAATGTCATCAGCAAAACACAAAGTTTTTATTTCTTCCCCCTGTACTTTAATCCCTATTCCAAATTTTTCCTTGCTTTCCTTCACCGCCTGCCCGATGTACAAATTGAATAACATCGGAGAAAGGCTACAACCCTGTCTTACTCCCTTCCCAACTGATGCTTCCCTTTTATGCCCTTCGAGTCTAATAACTGCGGTCTGGCTTTTGTACAAGTTATAAATAACTCTCCTTTCCCTATATTTTACCCCTGCTGACTTCAGAATTTGAAAGAGTGTATTCCAGTCAACATTGTCAAACGCTTTCTCCAAATCTACAAAAGCTAAAAATGTAGGTTTGCCTTTCCTTAATCTATCTTCTAGGATAATACGTAAAGTGAATGTTGTCTCCTGGGTTCCTATGTTCCTCCTGAATCCAAACTGATCTTCCCCAAGGTGAGCTTCTACCAGCTTTTCCATTCTCCTGTAGATAATTCGTGTTAAAATTTTGCAACCATGACTTATCAAACTGATGGTTCTGTAATTTTCACACCTGTCTGCGCCTGATTTCTTTGGAATGGGGATTATTACATTTTTCTTAAAGTCTGAGGGTATTTCGCCTGTCTCATAAATCCTACACACCAGGTCAAATAGTCTTGTCATGGCTGGCTCGCCCAGAGACTTTAGTAGTTCTGAGGGTAAGTCATCTACTCCTGGGGGCCTTGTTCCGACCTAGGTCTTTCAAGGCTCTGTCAAATTCATCTCTCAGTATAGCATCTCCTATTTGATCTTGATCTACGTCCTCTTCCCTTCCTACCACATTGTCTGTAAGTTCATTTCCTTTGTAGAGCTGCTCTATGTACTCTTTCCACCTTTCAGCTTTCCCTTCTTTGCTGAGAACCGGCTTCCCATCTGAGTTCTTGATATTCGTAGAGTTGCTTTTCTTGTCCCCAAATGTCTCTTTTATTTTCCTGTAAGCGGTATCTACTTTTCCCCTTCTTATACATTCTTCTACAGATTTGCATTTGGCTTCTAACCACTCCTGCTTAGCCATTTTGCACTTCCTGTCAATCTCATTTTTTAATCGTCTGTACTCAATTTTGCCTGTTTCATTTACTGCATTTTTATATTTTCTCCTTTCATCAATTAAATCTAGTATTTCCTGTGATATCCAAGGATTTTTTGTAGGTCTTGCCTTTCTACCTATTGTGTCCTCTGCTGCCTTCACTATTTCATCTCTCAATGCTACCCATTCCTCTTCCACTGTTTTATTTCCCCCTGTTTCTGTCAATTGTTGCCTAAATCTCCCTCTGAAATTCTCCACAACTTCACTTTCCTTCAATTTATTTAAGTCCCATCTCCTTATTTTCCTACCTTTCTGCAATTTTTTCAGTTACAGCCTACAGTTCATGACTAACAAGTTATGGTCAGAGTCTATATCTGCCCCTGGGTACGTCTTGCAGTTTATAACCTGGTTCCGGAACCTATGTCTTACCATTATAAAATCTATCTGATACCTTCCGGTGTCTCCTGGTCTCTTCCATGTATACAACCTTCTTTTGTGATTCTTAAACAAGGTGTTTGTTACGATTAAATCATGTTCCGTGCAAAATTCTACCAGGCGACTTCCTCTTTCATTTCTCCTGCCCAGTCCATATTCACCTACTATTTTTCCTTCTCTTCCTTTTCCTACTACCGAATTCCAGTCTCCCATCACAATTAAGTTTTCCTCTCCCTTAACTGTCTGAATAATTTCCTTTAGCTCCTCATATATTTCTTCGATCTCCTCATCATCGGCAGAGCTAGTTGGCATATAAACCTGTACTACTGTGGTCGGTGTTGGCTTCGTATCTATCTTGACAATGATAATGCGATCACTGTGCTGCTCATAGTAGTTTACCCGCATTCCTATCTTCTTATTCATTATCAGTCCTACTCCTGTGATACCCCCAACTGATTTTGTATTTATAATCCTGTACTCACCTGACCAGAAATCCTGTTCATCCTGCCACCGAACTTCACTAATCCCCACTATATCTAACTTCAACCTATCCATTTCCCTTTTTAAATTTTATAATTTTCCTACCCGATTAAGGGATCTAACATTCCACGCTCCGATCCGTAGAATGCCAGTATTGTCTTTCTTGATGACAACATCCTCCTGAGTAGTCCCCGCCCGGAGATCCGAATGGGGGACTATTTTACCTCCGGAATATTTTACCCGAGAGGATGCCATCATCATATGTTCATACAGTAGAGCTGCATGTCATTGGGAAAAGTAACGGCTGTAGTTTCCCCTTGCTTTCAGCCGTTCGCAGTAGCTGTGTGGCAAGGCCACATTAGCTAATGTTACAAGGCCAGCTCAGTGAATCATCCAGACTGTTGCCCCTGTAACTACTGAAAAGGCTGCTGCCCCTCTTCAGGAACCACACGTTTGTCTGCCCTCTCCACAGATACCCCTCCGCTGTGGTTGCACCTACGGCACGGCTATCTGCATCGTTGAGGCACGCAAGCCACCCCACCTCGGCAATGTCTGTGGTTCATGGGGGTGGAGTCTACACATAGAATGAATAATTTCACTAGTAACAGTTAACTAGAAAGAGTATTTCTTTTGTTTTCATTAATCTAAGAATACAAGGTCCATGATATAATTAATATATTCACTGTTCTTTGATGTCGGGAGCTGGCCACCATTTGGACCTCTACCGTTGGACCTCCTCGAACAGATCGCACAACGCCAACTATCCACTTGCGTGTCCAACCAGTCACCTGGACACACCAAAATAACTCACGGCAGAAAGTTTCGCTCCTCTTCAACCTAACATTGTTGTAACAGTATCTTCTCGTCAGTAGCACTTACACATTAGCTTTCATAGTGTAATTCTGTTACACTACAAGCTTCATATTCGACGTCACTGCTGTAGCAACACTTTCATCATCATATCCTGATATTCTTAGTTCATAAATGCACAAAACTCATACAGGTATCATCCACTTCAGACCATACAAAAGTATCTGACTTCTTTTATATTGTCTCATACATTTCACTTCAACATTCCTAGTCACCCCTGAATTTTGAGGAAATGTGTCCACTCTAATAACAAAACACTTTTTAGTGATGTTGAACTTTTTTGGAGCACACTTTCCAGTTACTTCAATGGAACAGATAATCTCCTTCAGCTATACTATCATAGGAAACATGTGCGGACAACACATTATATTGTATGCTGCCCTTACTTATTATGGTTAGTCAGAAACGATTGCTCTCACTCATCACCAGGCATGTTGTTCTTGAATCCTGGGATGGGTTTCCCTTGCCTTTCAAGATAGTATTGCACTGAGAGTCTGGTGTAAAAAGCAGCAAGTGGAAATGTCCATTCACTCACTGTAAGCACATTTTCAATAAAGTATCTTCTTCTGTTAAAGACAGAGTAGTTTTTCCACCAGTTTTATTAGTATGGTTCCCATAAAGTGCACAAGAACACTTAGACCTTCCTACAGAATATTTCTCAGCTACTTCATGAATACTAAGGCGGCACATCTTTACATCTTCAAGAGCCTTATTCAGATTTTCTAAGTGGCTTCTTGTATATTTGCATGTACCAGCTCTTTTAAAAGATATGGCATTTCCTGCAACATTAAAATTAAAAATGTTTAGTAGGAATAAGGTTATGTTGAAAATGTTATTTTCGTTTTTTTTCTTTTTTGTATTGCAAGTGGTGTACTTAACGGCAATTTGCCTGTATAATTAATTTAAAAAAGTTAATTTTGGCAGTAGATATGCGTCTGACTAAAATAAATAAAATAAAAGCAATGGCATCTGATTGGTAAGTAAAGGAATGGAACTCTGCTAATTTAAATTCAGTCAAGGAATTACACACAATGGTGCTATTAATATAATTAACTTCCACTTTCCAGTAAACTAACTAAGCTAATGAATGGGTCTTTAAATGAGACTTTGATGTAAATAGAATATAACAAACGTAAGTTTATTAATTTTTAACAACATTAATATATATGGTCAGAAATTTTTTATAAATTGTAAAGAAGGTTGGACTTACCAGGCAAAAAGGCACCCATTCGTTGACACACACATGAATAAATAAAAACACACATGTGCATGTGCACGCACATGTAGACATACACCCACACACATATACATGGACACAAACCAAGGAAGACATATGCAAAATACAAAGAAGTCGGACAGAGATGCCAGTCAAGGCAGAGGCTCTGTCCAGAAACTGATGCCAAAGATGTTGTAGAATAGTGGGCAGGAATTTGAAATTAACAGAGGTTGAGACCTGGTAGGCAATGGGAAGAGATAGTATGCTGAAGGGCAAGTTCTCATCTTCCTAGTTCTGACAGGTTGGTGTCGGTGGGAAATATCCAGATAACCCGGATTGTGTAAAGGCCAATTCACACTGTCCGTCACGTCACGGAACCGTCACGTCAGGTTGTATTCACACTATCCGTCCGTCTCCATCATGTCAATTCGTCCATCTCAATACGCGATGTTGTAAGTGAGGTTATGAGTGGCGATCTGTTATCTAGAAAGTCATAGTTTAATACAAGAAAGAGGGAACAACAACGCTAAAATGTTATTAACGGCCAAAGAAAACTTTACAGTCTATGTTTTTGGCCAACCTACTGGAAACTGAAACAACATTTCAAAACATCGACATCTATTTTCAAGCGAAAAAATAAACATATGAAGACATCAAACCATACTTGTAAGAGCATAAATAGCGCCTGTATACTTTAACCATTACGATTTGCTCGCTGACATTGTTAATACCGTCGTAAACAACTGAATGTTTGTCTTTCATTAGAACTGACATTTTCATTTAAAGTGTTATTCAATGAAAAATGCGTAATCAAATTACAATCTTATTCAAATAAACAGTTTGCTTCAGTCGTTTCTGTCACAATGTTACGTAACATAAACCATTTTTTGGTTTCAGATATCCGACCTCGATTTTAGGGGGACACTCAATTGACAAAAATATTTAAGTCGTCATGAAACATTTGAGATTTACCCCTAAAACGAGGTACAACAACAACACAAAGATGAATAATACACATTTGCATATAAACAGTGCAATCGTCGACTGCAACATGTAATTCGGGTGATGAAAATAGGTTAACTTCCGATGTTAGCAGACGACCGTTCCGTCAAAACATTCTTCTCGAGAAAGCTTGACGGACGTTGACGTGACGTGACAGTCCGGTGACGGACAGTGTGAACGCCGCCATTAGAAATACATTGCGGAATGTTCTGACGGACGGTGACGTGACGTGACGTGACGGACAGTGTGAATTGGCCTTAACACTGTGCCAAGATGAGCTGGCCGTGCACCAAGGTGTGCTTAGCCACTGGGTGATCCTCATTACCAACAAACACTGTCTGCCTGTGTCCATCTGGAACGATGTTAGTAGAGCCCTTTATATACTCTACCTCAATATTAAAGTTCTGTAAAAATAAAGTCCATCTCATAAGACGACTATGGAAGATTACTTTCGAATAAAAAAGACAGAGCCTGGTGGTCTGTGTAAACAATGAACTTAGCTCCCGAAATTAAATTCTGAAATTTACTAATCGCCCATACAATTGCCAATAGCTCCTTTTCGGTACCTAGTCGAATAATGTCAATCATAATTAGTTAAACATCGACTTGCAAATGCGATCGTGCTATGCTCTCCTTCTTCTTGGTTCCAAAAACCCTGGAACAGTTCTGCAGATATACCGTAAGAAAAATTCCATTTATCCCTACGTAATGACCTAAAAAATTTAACTTCGTTTGGGCCAAAAAAAGATTTACTAATCTTTAAGGTAATCCCTTTATCTAAGCAACGAGATAACAACTTTTCCGATAACTCGATATGTTCTGGCCAACTTTGTGATATTAACAGAATATCGCGCACATAAATGTCTAGCTGCTGCACTAAATCTCTGCCTAGTGCCTAGTCTAAAGCACGTATAAAAAAAGTTACCGAAATATTTAGACCAAATGGTAAAACTTTGTACTGATATGCTCTTCCCTCGAATAAAAAAAGCAGTGTATTTTCTCGAACCCTCATGAATTTTGACCTGGTGGTATCTTGCAGTCAAATCTACCGAGCTGAAATATTTGGCCTTTTCAAATTTAGTTAAAATGTCGTTAATGTTCAAAGGTCGATCTCTTTCTGTTTCTATGTGCTTATTAAGAGTACGTGCATCCAGAACTATACGAATTTCCCTGGATGCTTTCTTAACAATAATTAAGGGATTGTTGAATACACTGTCACTCCTCTCAATTATACATTCGTCTACCAGATGATAAATTTCATTTTGGACAACTTGTCTTAGGCTAATAGGTATAGTATATGGCCTTCAGAAAAATGGTGTTTTAAAGGAACAGATATAATCTCCTAACTTTCCTGGTTTATTGGAAAAAAACATTTTGGAATTTCACTAGTAATTGTAAAAGTTCTTCCTTCTGTTGATCCGATAAGAGATCAGATTCAAAGGATTTTGACTTCATGTTGTTAATGTTCGTCGGCAAAGATATCTCTTTAGTCAATATCGTTTGAGCGGTCGATACTAGTCGTATCGAATCATGTTCAGTCGAACCAAGGAGGTTAGGAGTCGAACCAATATTTTGTTCGATAAAGTGAAGATATGTTATCTTTGGAGTTTCCATGTTTGTTGCAAAGTCCAGTTTATACTTTATAGTTCAACCACAGTCTAACATATAGCTTCAACCTTGTATTAACTAAGGAAAAAAGAAAGTTAGAATACCTTCTTGGTATTTACAAATCCAATCTAACCCAAACAAAATGCATTTGACTTTGGTATGACGACTAAAGTAGTTAAATAAATGCTATTATCAAACTTTAGGTTGACTCTTGAAGCCTGTAGGCTACAATATTAACTCCGCTTACAGGTAGTGTAAGGTTGAAGAAATCTCATCGAAAAGTTCTTGTGATATGACTAGGGATTTCACTGTCACTATCTATTAGTATTTTAACAGGTATGTTATATATGTCTCTAATTATTGGTTTCATACGTATAGTCCGTCTTTCCTTGTCGTTCAGTAACGAATGTTTACTAGTTTCTGTGTGCATTAAATTCATTTGAAAATCAACATGTGGGTCCTGTAAATCTACATAACATCTTGGGAATGGACACGTTTTCCAAGACGATATATGTTTCCTAACTTCTAAGTACTGGCTATTGGTTCAGAATCAGTCGGTGTCGAACACTGAAGCGATGTAGTTCAGTAATAGGGTGTCTTTTTCGCACGGTTTCTGTCACTGAAGTATTTCTTGTTTTTTGAGAGGTAAAGGTTTTATACGTATAGGCGTAATTTCTCCATACTTAATTACGACGTACCTTACCGTAAAATGCGTGTTTTGCAAGTGTCTTTCAAGCGCCGTTACATTTTATCGGCCCACTTTCGTAATATGGAAGTATAAATACAAAATACGGCACATTTGCTTCCGATCGCCTGAATTGAAGCCAACGCAACGCGATGTTTGTTGCAGACCATGTGATTATGTCGTCAGCCAATGGTAACTAAACCTTACCGTCGCGGCAACATGCAAATAAGAATTTTTGACGTTGGAAATTAAATATGCGGTAATGCGTTTTATAGACGAAAGCACGCGATGGTTCAAGATGTGAAAATTAACGTGTTAACATGAAGTTTGAATTATTTTATTTTCGAAATCACTTCATGTTTTTAGAATGGCGTGTATGTTGGCAACCGCAAATAGATCGTTTCTGGACCGGAGATTCGGGGGCTACGTGCCCTCACATATTAAAAAGTACAAAGAAAACTTCTTGTTTAACCTATACCTAACCTAACTTTCACTTAAGATGATCACTGTTTCGTACGGATCGCAAAATAAATAAAACACATACCTGCTCTATGGTTGACTGCTGTGGTGTTGCCAACATTTGCAGAGCGAGGGCAACAGACACTGCAGTTTAGCCATCATTTCTGATAATTGGTATTTTGAGATGAAAGTGTGTTTCATAACATGTAATTCACATTTTAAATTATCATAGTTCTCTTGACATTTTTCTGTATATTGTTGTAAAAGGTTGTGAAAAGTGCCAAGTTTATTTTCTTGTTCTGTTTTATTTTTCATATCAAGCAAACTATTATGAACTTCAGTTTTCTGGGTATTAATAGTAACTGAAAGTTCATGTAGTTGCTTAGTGAAATGTGTTTTGACTTCTACATTCTGTTGAGCGAAGTCTGCTCAGAGTTCTGTATTTTGCTTTTCTATATTAGTATTAATTTGTTGGATCATGGATCAAACTAAACTTTGGAAATTAGATTATGCCATTTTAAGTAATGCACTTCGATACCTAGTTTGTGGCATATGATTTACAAAGTAGGCACCTATATAACACTTGAGTAACACTCTGTTCAATATTCCCATCCCTAAGTGTGCGAAATAGGGGATGGACGGTTTTTTTTAAATACACTGCTATTTAGGCAATTTTGAAGCAAGAAATACAAAACTTCAGATTTAGATTTTTGATTGGAATTTTAAAAACACAATATTTTTGGAATTCAACCATTAAGCAGGTGAAATGAGGGAAAATCTTTTAAGGGTGCTACTAAGACTATTTTGACACTAGAAATATCAACATTTGGATTTTGAACCGTGGTTAGAATTTTTAAAAAAGTGTCAAGATGTTTTTAATTCTGCCATCAGTAGTGCAATAGGGGGTGGTAAGTTGTATCAAAATACTTGATTAGGAAAGCATTTTTAAAGCTAAATCTATGGAAATTTATATTTAGAAGTAGAAACAACTGATGTAGACCATCCAGTTTATGTGTGCGAGGCAGTGAGAATTAAGCTAGTGACTAATATAAAGAAAAATAATTAAGTATGGTATTTTTTTATAATCTGGTCAAAGATTGTATGCCTCTTCTGAAAACGCAGTACGGTAACCAAGCATGGATCGGAATATCCAGTAACTTTATTTCCTTTCAGCCATCAGTTTGAGATATGTCACAAAATTTTTAGACTATGTGTTAAATTCCCCACGGCGTGAGATGTAAGTTTGTGTTCTGCAGAGCATTTGTAAATAAGGTATTAAGAGTTCTACATATTTGAGTGTTGTACAAGTACGGTACTACAGTTATCATTCTGACAACTGTTTGATGTGCTCAGTATGTTGTAGTAATAAAGGCCTGACAACAATGGTACATGCTGCGAATGTTGTCGTCAATTGCATGTTGATGCAATAGCGCCCATTGTTTCTTGATTGGAATTGCAGAATGGTTGTTGGATGCTGACATGAAGAAACCCATGTCCTTCATGCATCCCAAGTGTGGTCTATGTCATTCAAATCATGAGCAGATCACACAATGCATCCATTATCTTTCGTTTCCAAGAAAATTTCAGCCACCTGTGCTCTGCGAGGTTGAGCATTAGAAGTGGGGCAACGGGGGCACCAACTCACTGAGAATCGCCTGTGGACGTTAGTGTCATCAGGGTCATAAAATGATATCAAATTAATTATGCAATTTCTTTAAATTTGAATTTGATTAAATTTTCTAATTATCCAAATTCAATTAAAAAAATTCAATTTCATTCTCAGTTATGGCCTACTCTGTACTATAATTGCATGCAAACACCTACATGTGTGCTATCCCGCTCGACAGGTTTTGACTTGCCCAGCCCACCACCCCCATCAGCTTGGGGGGACTGCTCTTCTGGCTGCCACCCCCAGCAGATAACGAACTTGTCCCTCCCATCACCCCCTCCCCCAGGGGGCTCACAGCTCTTTTGTGGGTACGTGTGTGGCGCGCACGGGGCCCCGAGCCGAAGCGACCTTTCTTCCGTCCCAGGCCGCTTCCGTCTTTCCCCCTCGGTTTGTGCCTTCGCCCGGAGACGGGCGTTTTTCATCAGTCAAAGGTTTCTTTTTCGTTTCCTCTGTCTTCTCTTCTTGGTCCTCTTCCTTTCCTGTTCTTCAGCCTTCCCCTCTTTATCCTTTCTCCTTGTTCTCGACTCACCCTTTAATCTCCGTCTCGGCGTTTGAGATTCTCCCTCCTCCTTCATCCCTTTCTCTCCTTCCTCCTTTCTTTCCTCCCTGTGCGTGTCTGAAGGTCGACCCACGCTCTGCGTAGCCGGTGACGGGGTAAGGCGTAACTCCCCGCCCCGGGTAGACATGTAGGGCACGTACGTACCCCCCGGTAAAGAGCCTAGCCCAGGGAGGGGTGATTACCCGAGCTGATACCTTCCGAACATGCCGATTGGTCCCTCCATCCGTTCTCGGGAGGTGTGACCTGAGGTGCGAACAGTCACCTAAGGCGGGTGCGCCCTCAGTGAGGGCCCCCACAAGGAAGGAGCGCGCCATCGGAGACGCCGGTAATCATGGGGGACACCTCCGCTATGAAACCTTCCACATCATCTATAACCCTGACCCATAAGCGGAAACATGATTCTCAGCCACAGAAAGCATTGCCTAACATTCCTAAGTTCCTGGTGGTATCACGTACCGACGATAAGGATTTTTCTGCAGTAAATCCGTTCATTATTCAGAAGGGTGTCTATGCGATCGCAGGTCCCTTGAAGACCTGCTCCAGGCAGCGCAACGGGACCTTGTTACTCGAAATAGAAAATGCATTCCAGGCACGGAAGTTACTTCGAGCTACCCTTGTACATACTTTCCCTGTGAAAGTGGAGGCTCACCGCACCCTCAACTCTTCGCGGGGGGTAGTGTTCTCTAGATCGCTGGATGGGTTATCGGACGAGGAGATATTGAACTATATGTCCGATCAGGGAGTCACGGCTGTTCATCGCGTGATGAAAAAGATTAACAATGACCTCGTGCCAACCCGTACTGTCTTCTTATTTTTTGACAAGGTTGACCTACCATCGAAAGTGAAAGCGGGCTACGAGGTCATTTCCGTCCGCCTGTACATACCAAATCCTACACGCTGCTTCCATTGCCAAAGGTACAATCATACCAGTAAATCTTGTCCAAATGCAGCCAAATGCGCCACCTGTGGCGGGGACGCTCATGAGAGTGAATGTCTACCTCCATCCCCTCGCTGCATATTTGCATGGGTGCTTCTTCACGGGACTGCCCCGTTTATAAAGAAGAGCGGGTCATCCAAGAGATTCGTGTGAAGTAAAAGGTCTCGACCTATGCTGCTCGGAAGTTATTAGCTAGTAGGAAGCCCACAGAACTCCCATCAGGTACTTTCAGCCAGGTCCTCGCCTCCCCTCAACCAACTAAGGAGGTAGGCATTCAGACTTGCGATTTAACGTTCTGTGACACTGTCGTCAGGTCGGCTAGCCCAAAAATTGCTCGTTCCACCTCTCCGATCCCTTCTGCCCGTTCCACGGTGAATTCGTCGAGCAGTTCACAAACATCCCGGGCACCCAAATCTGGTGCCCGGAGTTAAAAAAAAGAACCCATCCGTGAAGATTTTCTCAAGACTCCGACTTCTCAATCGTCAACTGCTTCTTCAACCCGTCATGCTTCTAAGAAGGCTTCCAAAAAAGAACAGCCCCCCCCTTCCCCGCCGCGGTGTGACTCTTCGGTCACGCCATCCAACAGTTGCCGGCCTCGGCCGTCTTCTGTTTCACTGGGACGCTCCGTCTGCCCCCCCAGGGGGCCCACAGCTCTTTTGTGGGTACGTGTGTGGCGCGCACGGGGCCCCGAGCCGAAGCGACCTTTCTTCCGTCCCAGGCCGCTTCCCTCTTTCCCCCCCGGTTTGTGCCTTCGCCCGGAGACGGACGTTTTTCATCAGTCAAAGGTTTCTTTTTCGCTTCCTGTCTTCTCTTCTTGGTCCTCTTCCTTTCTTGTTCTTCAGCCTTCTCCTATTTTTCCTTTCTCCTTGTTCTTGACTCACCCTTTAATCTCCGCCTCGGCGTTTGAGATTCTCCCTCCTTCATCCCTTTCTCTCCTTCCTCCTTTCTTTCCTCCCTGTGCGTGTCTGAAGGTCGACCCACGCTCTGCGTAGCCGGTGACGGGGTAAGGCGTAACTCCCCGCCCCGGGTAGACATGTAGGGCACGTACGTACCCCCCGGTAAAGGCCGGGCCCAGGGAGGGGTGATTACCCGAGCTGATACCTTCCGAACATGCCAATTGGTCCCTCCGTCCGTTCTCGGGAGGTGTGACCTGAGGTGCGAACAGTCACCTAAGGCGGGTGCGCCCTCAGTGAGGGCCCCCACAAGGAAGGAGCGCGCCATCGGAGACGCCGGTAATCATGGGGGACACCTCCGCTATGAAACCTTCCACATCATCTATAACCTTGACCCATAAGCGGAAACATGATTCTCAGCCACAGAAAGCATTGCCAAACATTCCTAGGTTCCTGGTGGTATCACGTACCGACGATAAGGATTTTTCTGCAGTAAATCCGTTCATTATTCAGAAGGGTGTCGATGCGATCGCTGGTCCCTTGAAGACCTGCTCTAGGCAGCGCAACGGGACCTTGTTGCTCGAAATAGAAAATGCATTCCAGGCACAGAAGTTACTTCGAGCTACCCTTGTACATACTTTCCCTGTGAAAGTGGAGGCTCACCGCACCCTCAACTCTTCGCGGGGGGTAGTGTTTTCTAGATCACTGGATGGGTTATCGGACGAGGAGATATTGACCTATATGTCCGATCAGGGAGTCACGGATGTTCATCGCGTGATGAAAAAGATTAACAATGAACTCGTGCCAACCCGTACTGTCTTCTTGACTTTTGACAAGGTTGACCTGCCATCGAAAGTGAAAGCGGGCTACGAGGTCATTTCCGTCCGCCCGTACATACCGAATCCTACACGCTGCTTCCATTGCCAAAGGTACAATCATACCAGTAAATCTTGTCCAAATGCAGCCAAGTGCGCCACCTGTGGCAGGGACGCTCATGAGGGTGAATGTCTACCTCCATCCCCTCGCTGCATTAATTGCATGGGTGACCATGCTGCTTCTTCACGGGACTGCCCCGTTTATAAAGAAGAGCGGGTCATCCAAGAGATTCGCGTGAAGGAGAAGGTCTCGACCTATGCCGCTCGGAAGTTATTAGCTAGTAGGAAGCCCGCAGTACTCCCATCAGGTACTTTCAGCCAGGTCCTCGCCTCCCCTCGACCAACTAAGGAGGTGGGCATTCAGACTTGCGATTTAACGTTCAGTGACACTGTCGTCAGATCGGCTAGCCCGAAAATTGCTCGTTCCACCTCTCCGATGCCTTCTACCCGTTCTACACTGAATTCGTCGACCAGTTCACACACATCCCGGGCACCCAAATCTGCTGCCCGGAGTTCAAAAAGGGAACCCGTCCGCGAAGATTTTCTCAAGACTCCGACTTCTCAATCGTCAACCGCTTCTTCAACCCGTCATGCTTCTAAGAAGGCTTCCAAAAAAGAACAGCCCCCACCTTCCCCGCCGCGGCGTGACTCGTCGGTCACGCCATCCAACAGTTGCCGGACTCGGCCGTCTTCTGTTTCACCGGGACGCTCCGTCTGCCGGGCACCCGGCCCTCTACCGGCGGTGGAAGCTGCCCCTCCTGATCAACTCCGGGAGGTGGCAGACGCGTCGATCGAACCAATGGAACATGACCCTTTGCCACTAGATGGCGATAGCAGTGCTCCCTCGAAATCCGGTCCTCAGGGGCCGTCGAGGTGGCCCCGCTTGCTAGTTGGTTTTTATCCTTATTTCTTATTTCATTTTTATCATGGCACTCCTTCAATGGAACATTCGCGGCATTCGTTCCAATCGGGAGGAGTTAAAACTACTCCTTCGGTTGCACTGCCCGCTTATCGTCTGTCTTCAAGAAACTAAGTTGCGTCCACGTGATCGTGCAGACTTTCCACACTACACCTCTGTGCGGTTCGTCCTGCCACCCGTGGAAGGTGTCCCAGCCCATGGAGGGGTTCTGATGCTCCTTCGAGACGATGTCTATTTCCATCCCATTTCCTTGCACACTCACCTACAGGCAGTTGCCGTCCGCATCACCTTATCCACATTTACCTTCTCCCTCTGTAACATCTATTCGCCATCGTCATCTGCCCTTACTAGGGCGGATGTGCTACACCTTGTTGACCAGCTCCCTTCACCTTTCGTATTGGTAGGCGACTTTAATGCCCACCACCCCCTATGGGGCTCTCCGGCACCTTGTCCGAGAGGCTCCCTTTTGGTGGACCTCCTCCAACACCTCGATCTTGTCTGCCTCAACACCGGTGCACCGACCTTCCTTTCCGACACAACACACACTTACTCCCATATAGACCTCGCAATATGCACTCCTCAGCTTGCCGGTCGGTTTGAGTGGTATGCACTTTCTGACACGTACTCAAGTGACCATTTCCCTTGTATCATCCACTTCCTGCATCATTCCCCATCTCCTCGTCCCACCGGTTGGAACATTTCTAAAGCCGACTGGGGGCTTTATTCTACCATGGCTGTTTTTCACGATCGGGATTTTCCCACCTGTGACAGTCAGGTCGACTACCTCACAGAGGTTATTCTCACCGCTGCTGAACGTTCCATACCTCGTTCTTCCTCTTCTCCACGTCGTGTCCAGGTCCCTTGGTGGACTGCAGCCTGCCGCGACGCGCTTCGAGCCCGGCGCCGTGCTTTGCGCAACTTCCGCCGCCACCCAACTTTGGAGAATTGCATCAATTACAAACGTATGAGAGTGCAGTGCCGTCGTATCATAAACGACAGCAAGAAAGCTTGCTGGACTGCTTTTACTAGTTCTTTTAACCGTTTCACTCCCTCCACGGTTGTCTGGGGTGGCCTCCGCCGTTTGTCCGGCATCAAGGTCCACTCCCCGATTCCTGGCCTGACCATGGAGAACGCAGTCCTCGTGGACCCCGCTGATGTTTCAAACGCATTGGGTCGTTTCTTTGCGGAGGTTTCGAGCTCTGCCCATTACCACCCTGCCTTTCTCCCTCGCAAACAGGTAGAGGAGGCACGGCCGCCTTCTTTCCGCTCTTTTAACCGTGAAAATTATAACGTCGCCTTCACCATGCAGGAGCTAGACCATGCTCTCGCCCTGTCCCGGTCTTCTGCTCCCGGGCCCGATTCCATTCATATTGAGATGCTGAAGAACCTCTCTCCTGCGGGCAAGTGCTTTCTTCTTAGTACCTACAATCGCATATGGACTGAAGGTCATGTTCCCACAAGTTGGCGTGAAGCCATTGTTGTCCCCATCCCCAAACCAGGGAAGGACAAACACCTTCCTTCCAGTTATCGCCCCATTTCCCTGACGAGCTGCGTCTGTAAGGTGATGGAACGCATGGTTAACGCTCGGTTGGTCTGGCTCCTCGAATCTCGCCGCC
Organism: Locusta migratoria; assembly: GCA_026315105.1. Classification (NCBI taxonomy): domain Eukaryota; kingdom Metazoa; phylum Arthropoda; class Insecta; order Orthoptera; family Acrididae; genus Locusta; species Locusta migratoria. Next base: position 331,264,039 of record CM048746.1, on the reverse strand, counting down.
TCCTGACTAATATCCAATGCGGTTTTCGTCGACACCGCTCTGCTGCTGATCACCTCGTTACGCTGTCGACCTTCATTATGAACAACTTTCTAAAGAAGCGTCAAACAGTAGCAGTGTTCTTCGACTTGGAGAAGGCATACGATACCTGTTGGAGAGCGGGCATTCTCCGCACATTGCACACATGGGGCCTTCGGGGCCGCCTTCCTCTTTTCATTCAAGCGTTTTTGGCGGATCGCAAGTTCCGGGTACGGGTGGGCTCTGTTTTGTCAGATACCTTTTGCCAGGAGAATGGGGTACCAAAGGGCTCCGTCTTGAGTGTGGCGCTCTTTGCCATTGCAATCATTCCGATCGTAGATTGCCTTTCAGCCGACGTCTCCGGATCTCTTTTTGTTGACGATTTCGCAATTTATTGTAGCGCCCAGCGGACTTGTCTCTTGGAGCGTTCTCTCCAACGCTGTCTTGACCGTCTATATTCATGGAGCATCGCAAACGGCTTCCGATTCTCCACTGAGAAAACTGTGTGTATCAATTTCTGGAGATACAAGGAATTTCTTCCACCTTCTCTACGTCTCGGCCCTGTTGCTCTCCCTTTCGTGGAGACTGCGAAATTCTTGGGACTCATGTTGGATCGGAAACTTTGCTGGTCCACACACGTGTCCTACCTGGCTGCCCGTTGTGCCCGATCCCTTAACGTTCTTCGTGTCCTCAGTGGCACGTCATGGGGAGCGGATCGTACCGTCCTGCTTCACCTTTACCAGGCCATTGTTCAGTCGAAGCTCGACTACGGAAGCCTTGTATACTCTTCAGCACGGCCGTCGATTCTCTGCCGTCTCAACTCTATCCACCATCGGGGTTTACGTCTTGCGACCGGTGCATTTTATACCAGCCCTGTTGAGAGTCTGTATGCCGAGGCTGCTGTATTACCCTTGATCACTCGACGTGACATACTCTTGTGTCGGTACGCATGCCGCCTACGGTCGATGCCCAACCATCCATCTTACAGATTATTTTTTGACGACTCAGTCGATCGCCAATATCAGTTGTCTGCGATTGCCTTGCTTCCACCGGGTGTTGGATTTCGCCGCCTGCTACAGCGTCTCGATTTTACCCTTCCTTCCACCCTTCGGTTGAGCGAAAGCCCATTGCCACCGTGGCATCAGGCCCAGGTTCACACACACCTTGAACTTAGTTCGCTCCCCAAGGAGAGCACTTCGGATTTGGTATACCGCTCGAGGCTTGTCGAACTCCGTTCGCGGTTCGATAATGCCGTATTTATTTACACTGATGGTTCCAAGAGCACTGCCGGTGTCGGATCTGCCTTCGTCGTCGGGGACAACCGTTTCCAATACAAGCTCCCTGACCGGTGCTCGAACTTCACGGCTGAGCTTTTCGCCCTCCACCAGGCCGTTTTGTATACCTGCCGCCACCGCCAACCTTTCTATGCCATATGTTCGGACTCCCTTAGTGCCCTGCAGAGTCTTAAGGACCGTCTCTCGAACCATCCTCTCGTATATCAGATCCAACACTCCCTCCGGTTGTTAGCAGATGACAGCTGTCATGTTTCCTTCCTGTGGGTCCCTGGCCATGTGGGTGTGCCCGGGAATGAGGCCGCCGACATAGCAGCCAAGGCAGCGGCTCTTTTGCCTCGCATGGCTACCTTTTGCGTCCCATCGGACGATGTTCAACGGGCTCTTCGCCGGAGTATCGTGTCGCAATGGCACAGTGTGTGGCTTTCACTATACAACAATAAATTGCGAAATGTCAAACCGATCCCGACCGCTTGGAGGACCTCCTCACGCCCCTCTCGGCGGGAGGAGGTCATTCTGGCCCGGTTGCGGATCGGTCACTGCCGTTTCAGCCACCGTCATTTGCTAACCGCCGATCCTGCACCGCTGTGCTCCTGCGGTGAACTGCTGACAGTGCGACATGTTTTACTGACTTGTGTTAATTTTAATCATCTCCGTGTAGCCCTTCATTTTCCGTCTACTCTGGAGGAAATTTTAGCTGATGACACACGAGCAGCTGCTCGAGTTTTGCGTTTTATCAACTTGGCCAACCTATCCAATGATATTTAACCCTTTTAATTGTCTTTTATCTTTCGTTTTTAGCCTCTTGTTGATGTTCTGACAGTCTCCATTTTTTTGAGATCATAGCGAATCTATGTTCTTGGCTGGGCGCTAATGACCATAGAAGTTGTGCGCCCTTAAAAAAAAGCTCCGTCTGCCGGGCACCTGGCCGTCTACCGGCGGTGGAAGCTGCCCCTCCTGATCAACTCCGGGAGGGGCAGACGCGTCGATTGAACCAATGGAACATGACCCTTTGCCACTAGATGGCGATAGCAGTGCTCCCTCGAAATCCGGTCTTCAGTGGCCGTCGAGGTGACCCCGCTTGCTAGTTGGTTTTTATCCTTACTTCTTATCTCATTTATTATCATGGCGCTCCTTCAATGGAATATTCGCGGCTTTCGTTCCAATCGGGAGGAGTTAAAACTACTCCTTTGGTTGCACTGCCCGCTTCTAGTCTGTCTCCAAGAAGCTAAGTTGCGTCCATCGTGCAGACTTTCCACACTACACCTCTGTGCGGTTCGACCTGCCACCCGTGGAAGATATCCCAGCCCATGGAGGGGTTCTGATGCTCCTTCGAGACGACGTCTATTTCCATCCCATTTCCTTGCATACTCACCTACAGGCAATTGCCATCCGCATCACTCTATCCACATTTACCTTTTCTCTCTGTAATATCTATTCGCCATCGTCATCTGCCCTTAGTAGGGCAGATGTGCTCCACCTTGTTGACCAGCTCCCTTCACCTTTCGTGTTGGTAGGCGACTTTAATGCCCACCACCCCCTACGGGGCTCTCCGGCACCTTGTCCGAGAGGCTCCCTTTTGGTGGACCTTCTCCAACACCTCGATCTTGTCTGCCTCAACACCGGTGCACTGACCTTCCTTTCAGACACAACACACACTTATTCCCATATAGACCTCGCCATATGCACTCCTCAGCTTGCCGGTCGGTTTGAGTGGTATGCACTTTGACACGTACTCAAGTGACCATTTCCCTTGTATCATCCACTTCCTGCATCATTCCCCATCTCCTCGTCCCACCAGTTGGAACATTTCTAAAGCCGACTGGGGGCTTTATTCTTCTGTGGCTGTTTTTTACGATCAGAATTTTCCCAACTGTGACAGTCAGGTTGACTACCTCACAGAGGTTATTCTCACCGCTGCTGAACGTTCCATACCTCGTACATCCTCTTCTCCACGTCGTGTCCAGGTCCCTTGGTGGACTGCAGCCTGCCGCGACGCGCTTAGAGCCCGGCGCCGTGCTTTACGCACCTTCCGCCGCCACCCAACTTTGGAGAATTGCATCAATTATAAACGTATGAGAGCGTAATGTCGTCGTATCATAAGCGACAGCAAGAAAGCTTACTGGACTGCTTTTACTAGTTCTTTTAACCATTTTACTCCCTCCACGGTTGTTTGGGGTGGCCTACGCCGTTTATCCGGCATCAAGGTCCACTCCCCGATTCCTGGCCTGGCTGTGGAGAACGCAGTCCTCGTGGACCTCGCTGGTGGTCCAAGGCATTGGGCCGTTTCTTTGCGGAGGTTTCGAGCTCTGCCCATTATCACCCTGCCTTCCTCCCTCGCAAACGGGTAGAGGAGGCACGACCGCCTTCTTTCCACTCTTTTAATCGTGAAAATTATAACGTCGCCTTCACCATGCAGGAGCTAGACCGTGCTCTCGCCCTGTCCCGATCTTTTGCTCCCGGGCCCGATTCCATTCATATTGAGATGCTGAAGAACCTTTCTCCTTCGGGCAAGTGCTTTCTTCTTAGTACCTACAATCGCACATGGACTGAAGGTCATGTTCCCACAAGTTGGCGTCAAGCCATTGTTGTCCCCATCCCCAAACCAGGGAAGGACAAACACCTTCCTTCCAGTTATCGCCCCATTTCTCTGACGAGCTGCGTTTGTAAGGTGATGGAACGCATGGTTAACGCTCAGTTGGTCTGGCTCCTCGAATCTCACCGCCTCCTGACTAATATCCAATGTGGTTTTCATCGACACCGCTCTGCTGCTGATCACCTCGTTAAGTTGTCGACCTTCGTTATGAATAACTTTCTAAAGAAGCGTCAAACAGTAGCAGTGTTCTTCGATTTGGAGAAGGCATACGATACCTGTTGGAGAGCGGGCATTCTCCGCACATTGCACACGTGGGGCCTTCGGGGCCGCCTCCCTCTTTTCATTCAAGCGTTTTTGGCGGATCGCAAGTTCCGGGTACGGGTGGGCTCTGTTTTGTCAGATACCTTTTGCCAGGAGAATGGGGTACCACAGGGCTCCGTCTTGAGTGTGGCTCTCTTTGCCATTGCAATCATTCCGATCGTAGATTGCCTTTCAGCCGACTTCTCCGGATCTCTTTTTGTTGACGATTTCGCAATTTATTGCAGCGCCCAGCGGACGTGTCTCTTGGAGCGTTCTCTTCAACGCTGTCTTGACCGTCTATATTCCTGGAGCATCGCAAACGGCTTCCGATTATCTACTGAGAAAACGGTGTGTATAAACTTCTGGAGATTTCTTCCACCTTCTCTACATCTCAGCCCTATTGTTCCCCCTTTCGTGGAGGCTACGAAATTCTTGGGACTCATGTTGGATCGTAAACTTTGCTGGTCCACACACGTGTCCTACCTGGCTGCCCGTTGTGCCCGATCCCTTAATGTTCTTCGTGTCCTCAGTGGCACGTCATGGGGAGCGGATCGTACCGTCCTGCTTCACCTTTACCAGGCCATTGTTCAGTCGAAGATTGACTACGGAAGCCTTGTGTACTCTTCTGCACGGCCATTGATTCTCCGCCGTCTCAAGTCTATCCACCATCGGGGATTACGTTTTGCGACCGGTGCATTTTATACCAGCCCTGTTGAAAGTCTGTATGCCGAGGATGCTGTATTACCCTTGACCACTCGACGTGACATACTCTTGTGTCGGTATGCATGCCGCCTGCGGTCGATGCCCAACCATCCATCTTACCGATTATTTTTTGACGACTCACTCGATCGCCAATATCAGTGGTCTGCGATTGCCTTGCTTCCGCCTGGAGTTCGGTTTCACCGCCTGCTACAGCAGCTCGATTTTACCCTTCGTTCCACCCTTCGGTTGAGTGAAAGCCCATTGCCACCATGGCATCAGGCCCAGGTTCACACTCACCTTGAACTTAATTCGCTCCCCAAGGAGAGCACTCAGGATTTGGTATACCGCTCAAGGCTCGTCGAACTCCGTTCACGGTTCGATAATGCCATATTTATTTACACTGATGGTTCCAAGAGCACTGCCGGTGTCGGATCTGCCTTCGTCGTCGGGGCTAACCGTTTCCAATACAAGCTCCCTGACCGGTGCTCGAACTTCACGGCTGAGCTTTTTGCCCTCCACCAGGCCGTTTTGTATACCTGCCGCCACCGCGAACCTTTCTATGCCATATGTTCGGACTCCCTTAGTGCCCTGCAGAGTCTTAAGGACCCTTTCTCGAACCATCCTCTCGTGTATCGGATCCAACGCTCCCTCCAGTTGCTAGCAGATGACAGCTTTCACGTTTCTTTCCTGTGGGTCCCTGGCCATGTGGGTGTGCCCGGGAATGAGGCCGCCGACATAGCAGCCAAGGCCGCTGCTCTTTTGCCTCGCATGGCTACCTTTTGCATCCCACCGGACGATGTTCAACGGGCTCTTCGCCGGAGTATCGTGTCGTCATGGCACAGTGCGTGGCTTTCACTGTACAACAATAAATTGCGAAATGTCAAACCGATCCCGACCGCTTGGAGGACCTCCTCACGCCCCTCTCGGCGGGAGGAGGTCATCCTGTCCCGGTTGCGGATCGGTCACTGCCGTTTCAGCTGCTGTCATTTGCTAACCGCCGACCCTGTACCGCTGTGCTCCTGTGGTGAATTGCTGACGGTGCGACACGTTTTATTGTCTTGTGTAATTTTTAATCATCTCCGTGTAGCCCTTCACTTTCCGTCTACACTGGAGGAAATTTTAGCTGATGACACACGAGCAGCTGCTCGAGTTTTGCGTTTTATCAACTTGGCCAACTTATCGAAGGATATTTGACCCTTTTCATTGTCCTTTATCTTTCGTTTTTAGCCTCTTCTTGATTTTCTGACAGTCACCGAATTTTTTTTTTTTTTTTTTTTTTTTTTTTTTTTTTTTTTTTTTGAGATCTAGTGAATCTAAGTTCTTGTCTGGGCGCTAATGACCGTACAAGTTGGTTTGGGGGGTCTGCTCCTCCGGCAGGTCGAGGCACATCCTCAAGGCTCCTGTCTGCATGTTGCCACACCTGGCAGGTCGAATCCTGTCCCTGGATAACCGTGTACTTGTATACATATGTGAAAAAACTACCGTAGTGCACTTTCGGGGCTCACCGTGGTGTGTGCATAGTTTACCAGAGGCGGCTGGGGATTAAAATGCTGCACCCTGCACCTCGTGTGTGTATACGCGAAAGAATTGTTGTGGTGCGCTAATGGAGCCCACACCAAGAAGTATTTAAGCGCGCCCGGAGTACAGTGTGCCCCATTTATTTTATTTGCATATCAAATTACACTTAGTATTACATTAATGGGAATGTGTTGCAGCCCCCAGTGCTTCAGAAACACATACATCTGCATTAATGAATATTTTCATAAGAATACGAAACACTGCACATGCGGAGTATTTTTCAAGCGCTAAACGGTGCAGCTGACCAACGGTGCCAGAGGCTAGAGGTGACTTTGTTACTGAGTGCTGGGCAGTCACTATGACAGCCGATGCGCCTCACTGAGAGCCTTTGCGGATAGAAGTGCTCACGGCTCGTGCTCTGCCTAATTGATATGACTGCGTGCAGCTGCGCTGTGCCAATAGTGGAACATATTTGTTCAAAAGCTTTCTTGGAAAAATGCAGTCCAAAGTGCTTTTAGGAAACCCCCAATTATCAACCACTTCCAGAAAAGATGTGCGTTATCCCCCAGAATCTTTTCTCTCAAAATACAATGCACCACTCTGTGGTTTTCTCAGATCCATGGATTTGAGGAACACCTCTGCAGCTTTCTTGGAAAACATCAGAAATGTTTATCAGTCCAAAGGGCTTTTAGGAAACTCTCAGTTATCAAACACTTCCAGAAAATATGTGATAGTTATCATAGCCTGGAATCTTTTCTCGCAAAATACAATGCACCACTCAAATTTTTTTTTTTTTTTTAGATCTTCGAAACACATGCGATGTTTTCTTGGAAAGCAACAGAAATGTTTACCAGTGCAAAGTGCTTTTAGGAAACTCAATTATCGACCAGTTCCAGAAAATGGGGTTTTCCCCCCCAGCAAATCTCTCTCTCTCTCTCTCTCTCTCTCTCTCTCTCTCTCTCTCTCTCTCTCTCTCTCTCTCTCTCTCTCCCCAACATGTTGAAACTTACGTGCATCAACCACCACCAGTATGATAGGTGGGGGGAGCCCTATATAAGGACGAGCAGCTATGCCATGGGCCTCATTTGTCTCCTGTGTCTCGTTCTGTGTAGATCGTCAGCAGCATCATGAAGAGGTTTGCCAGCACCAGCGACATCGCCCGCAGCAACAGCAGCAGCAATAGGAAGAAGTCTCGCAGAGAAGAAATTCCAGGTAAGCTTAATTAGTTTTCATATTTTGTGCATACTTATTATTGTCATTCCTTTTTCTGTACTAGTTTGAAATTCATTCAGGACACTACAGAGTTTTTAGTCATCAACATAAATACTCGCATCACATCATAATTCTTTTATAGTAAGTTGTTTCTGTAAGAGAATCATTTAAATCTTTCTGTTTTCATTATTTTACTTCGTCCTACGTAGATATGTGATATTTTGAAGAGGGTGAAACATAATAACCCAGCAAACCTTTCTTTTAAATGATTTACAGCCGAAATGTGATGCGCTTCTGCCCTACTTGATGGTGGTGAAGTGCTTTGTCTTTAGTCCACATTACCTACAATATTTTTTATGTGTTCTTCATCCCCATTTAAACTGTCCATATGTCTAAATCCAGGGTATTTGATTCTTTTTCCCTACCTGTAGATTTGACTGGTTTTTTGAAGTTTAACGGATTTCTTTTTCACTTTTCCTTATTTAGGATCAATTGCCAATTCTTTACAGTTATTGTAGTTGCTTTTGATATTCCTATAACCATGAAATTCCATTGCATTACAATTTTTTCTTTTTCTATTTATGTTAAATATATTTTGAAATTTTTACATAAGATCAACTGTCCGGGGGAGAAAAAGGAAAAAAAGAAAAAATATATGTATATATTTTCGTTGTTGTAGCGTTCATCCCTCAAATGCTGCAACAGCTGGACGATGATTTAGCTGCAGCAGGAAGGCAGCAGCAAATTTGTGAAATCTGCAATGATAGCGGCATACCAAGTTGGGTGCATATGCAGGCAATGGACGAAGTAGAAGAACATCAACAGCCTTCGTGTAAGTACTACTCTTCAAATAAGTTATCCATTATATGAGTATAAGTAATGCAGTGTTCTACAATTCATGTCTACTTTTTTATTACAGCTGATACTATTGATAACCTGGATCTAATTGATGTGCTGGTGCAGCAGCATATGGAAGGAAAAAGGATAGAGGATGAGGATAGCCTATATCAATGGCTCAACGCCGAAAACATTCTCGATCAGTAAGCTGTGCTGGGGGTGATGAGGATTCGCATCAGTGGGCTGAGATTGGTAAGGTTACTTTCCATATTCAGTTATAAAACTTTTTATTAAGTTAATGTTGTTCAGCAGTATAAGCAGACGTGTGTATTATAACATCGTTCTTTCTTTTTCCAACAGAGAGAGAACTTGAATCCCTAGCTGCACCGCTGCCACGTCGCGTCTCGCCAATCCACGAGCTGGTTCGTATGCCAAGGAGTCTGTCGTAGGTGAGCGAGCACATAAGATGCGTGCTGCCAGCAGTTGCTCCATTAGTGGGAGCTGTGAGATGTGCTGCCGAGGCGGCGACCTCCTCACAACTGTGGCAGACGGTTTCGGCTTGCCTGTCCCCACCACCTATTCCACTAGCTGCAGACAACTGAGAAATCGCATCACCAGCAGCAGCAAGTAGCCGGCTGGTGTCTGTCATTGCAGCCTTCTCAGGGCACCAACCGACCCACAGCTCTCACAAGGTTGATTCGCTATGTTTCATGCAGTTGTCGCTTTCCAAACTTGTTGAGACTCTACCATCCATATCACACGATCTGCATATTCTGATGAAAAGTTTCAACCACAGAACAACAGTAAATGAGAATCGCATCTCCCATGTTAAAAAATGGAAACACGGAACGACAGCAGTGCCCCAAGTGATATGGAAATGAACTAAGAACGTAAACATTGCGGTTACGTCCCCTGCACTAATACGTAGTTATTTAATTTTACTAATACCAATTTTCTGAACTTGCTAACTACTTACTGGAAATGTTTTAGCTCCGTCTTTGCAAATACAATAAAATGCTTGTATTTTCTTTTTAGCAGATGCGTTCAAGCTGCAGACAGTATATTATTGCGTCTTCCTTTATACACTCGGAGATCAATTAAAACAATTTTATTGTGTTATAAGCATACTTAAAGTCAGTATTGTTTCTTAATGTGACTTAATTGTTCTACCTGTTAGCTATCTTTAATGTTTAACATTTGTCACAAAGTGTCAAAATTTTCGAATGAATTGTCGTCTTAGGCCTACTATATCTTGACATCAGTACCAATTATACAAACAGCTAGTTATACCCCCAGGGGGCCCACATCTCTTTTGTGGGTACGTGTGTGGTGCGCACGGGGCCCCGAGCCGAAGCAGCCTTTCTTCCGCCCCAGGCTGCTTCACTTTCCCTCCCAGTTCATGCCTTCACCCAGAGACGGGCGTCCTTTGCGAGTTACGGTGGTTTCTTGTCTTCGTTTCTCTTATTACTTGGTTTCTTCCTTTCCTAACCTTTGCTTCTGTCTTTCTCTCCTTGCTGTACTTTCCTAGCCTTCCTCTACTCCTCATTAGTCTTCACTTCAGCGTTTGAGACACTTCTTTCTCTTCACTTCCTCTATTGTTCTTCTTTCCTTCTTGTGCGTGTCTGAAGGCTGACCCACCCATTATCATGCGTAGCAGCCAATGGGGTAACGCGTAATTCCCCGCCACGGGTAGACAAGTAGGGCACGTACGTACCCCCAGTACCCCCTGGTAAAGGCCAGGCCCAGGGAGGGGTCATTACCCGAGCTGGTACCTTCCGAACATGCCGATTGGTCCCTCCGTCAGTTCTCGGGATGTGTGAACAATCACCTAAGGCGGGTAAGCCCTCAGAGAGGGCCCCCATTAGGAAGGAGCACGCCATTGGAGACGCCGATAATCACGGGGGCACTTCCGCAATGACTTCCTTCTCTTCTTCTCTGACTTTGACCCAGAAACGAAAGATAGATTCGCCTCAGCAAAAGAAAACTTTGCCCAATCTCCCGAAATTCCTAGTTGTCTCTCGAACCGACGGTAAAGATTTCACTTCTGTAAATCCTTTCGTCATTCAGAAAGGTGTTGATGCGATTGCTGGCCCTGTTCAGACATGCTCGCATCAGCGCAATGGTACATTGTTGCTGGAAGCGGACAGTGCCTTCCATGCCCAAAAACTCATACGGACCACATTGTTACACACGTTTCCTGTCAAGGTAGAAGTGCATTGCACGCTCAACTCGTCATGGGGGGTAGTTTTCACGAGATCCCTTGACGGGTTGTCTGACGAAGACATACAAACCTATATGTCCAATCAGGGTGCAACAGCCCTGCATAGGGTGTTGAAAAAGGTAGATAACCAGCTGACACCGACTCGTACTGTGTTTTTGACGTTCGTCAGAGTTGAACTCCCGTCGAAGGTCAAGGCAGGGTACAAAGTTATCCGTCTGCCCTTATATACAGAACCCAATGCACTGTTTCCAATGCCACAGATACAACCATACCCGTCAATCTTGCCCTAATGTAGCAAAATGTCACTTGTGGTAGGGACGCCCATAAGGGGGATTGCCCCCCTCCATCCCCTCACTGCTTAATTGCAATGGTGACCATGCGGCTTCCTCTCGGGACAGCCCTGTATATAAGGATGAAAAGGTCATCCAGCAAATTCGGGTTACGGAAAAGGTATCAACATCTGCCGCTCGAAAGTTGTTGGCAAGTTGAAAGCCCACTGTCCTCCCAGCGGGCACATACAGTAAGGTCCTCACCTCCACTCGACCTACTAAGGATGCAGGTACACAGACCTACGATTTCACTTTCGCTGACACAGTTGTGCGATCGGCCAACCCGAAGATTGCCCGTTCCACGTCCCCGCTTCCTCCTGCTGCTTCTAAAGTTCAGTCTTCGTCAACCTCTAATAAACTGTGGGCACCTAAACAAGATGCCCGGGCTTTGGAAAAGGAACCCGTCCGTGAAGATTTTCTGCGTTCTCAGGCTTCTCAACCGTCAACTGCCTCTTCTCACCGTCACTCTTACAGAAGAGCCAACAAAAAAAAAGGAGTTCCTCTCCTTCCCTGCCGAGGCGTGACCCATCCGTCACAACGCCCAACAGTAGTCGGCCCCGATCATCTTCTGTCTCGCCGGGACGGACTACTGGTAGTTGGGCAACCGGCATCTTACCGGCGGCGGAAGCTGCCGCTCCTGATAAAGTCGGGAAGGTGACAGATGTATCGTTTGAACCTATGGAACATGACTCTCTGCCTCTAGATGGCGACAGTAGTGCTCCCTCAAAGTCAGGTCCTCAGTGGCCGTCGAGGTGACCCCACCTGCTTGTTCCTTTTTATCTTCCTTTCTTCTCTTATTTTTTTATCATGCTGCTCCTTCAATGGAATATTCACGGCTTTCGTTCCAATCGGGAGGATTTAAAACTACTCCTTCCATTGCACTGCCCGCTTCTAGTTTGTCTCCAAGAAACTAAGTTACGTCCAAGTGACCGTGCAGACTTCCCCCACTACACATCTGTGCATTTCGACCTGCCACCTGTGGAAGGTACCCCAGCCCATGGAGGGGTTCTGATGATCATTTGGGATGACGTCTATCACCATCCCATTTCATTGCATACTCACCTACAGGCAGTTGCCGTCCGCATCACTCTATCCACCTTTTCCTTTTCCCTTTGTAATATCTATTCGCCATCGTCATCCTCCCTTACTAGGGCAGTTGTGCTACACCTCGTCGACCAGCTCCCTCCACCTTTCGTGTTGGTAGGCGACTTTAATGCCCACCACCCCCTATGGGGGCTCTCTGGCACCTTGTCCCAGAAGGGTTTTGATGGACCTTCTCCAACACCTCAATCTTGTCTGCCTCCACACTGGTGCACCGACCTTCCTTTCTGACACAACACACACTTATTCCCATATAGACCTCGCGATATGCACTCCTCAGCTTGCCGATCGGTTTGAGTCGTATGCACTTTCTGACACGTACTCGAGCGACCATTTCCCTTGTGTCATCCACTTCCTGCATCATTCCCCATCTCCTTGCCCCACCTAAAGCCGACTGGGGGCTTTATTCTCCCATGGCAGTTTTTCACAATCAGGACTTTTCCAGCTGTGACAGTCAGGTCGAATACCTCACAGAGGTTATTCTCACAGCTGCCGAACATTCCATACCTCGTACATCCTTTTCTCCACGTTGCGTCCCAGTCCCGTGGTGGACTGCAGCCTGCAGTGATGCTCTTAGAGCCCGGCACCGTGCTTTACGCACCTTCCGCTGCCACCCAACGTTGGAGAATAGTATCAACTATAAACTACTGCGAGCGCAATGTCGTCGAGTTATAAACGACAGCAGAATGGCTTGCTGGATTGCTTTACCAGTTCTTTTAACCAATTTACTCCCTCCTCGACTATCTGGTGTGGCCTACGCCATTTATCCAGCATAAAGGACCACTCCCCGATTTCTGGCCTGACCGTCGAGAACGCAGTCCTTGTGGACCCTGCTGATGTTTCCAACGCATTGGACCGTTTCTTTGCAGAGGCTTCGAGCTCTGCCCGTTACGACCCTGCCTTCCTCCCTCACAAACAGGTAGAGGAGGCACGGCTGCCTTCTTTCCACTCTTTTAATCGTGAAAATTATAATGTCTCCTTCACCATGCAGTAGCTAGACCGTGCTCTCGCCCTGTCCCGATCTTCTGCACCCAGGCCCGATTCCATCCATATTGAGATGCTGAAAAACCTTTCTCCTGCGGGCAAGTGTTTCCTACTCAGCACCTATAATCGCATATGGAATGAAGGTCAGGTTCCCACAAGTTGGCGTGAAGCCATTGTTGTCCCCATACCAAAACTAGGGAAGGACAAACATCTTCCATCAAGTTATCGCCCTATTTCTCCTACTAGCTCCGTCTGTAAGGTGATAGAATGCATGGTTAATGCTCGGTTGGTCTGGCTCCTCGAATCTCGATGCCTCCTGACTAATATCCAATGTGGTTTTCGTAGACACCGCTCTGCTGCTGATCACCTCGTCACCTTATCGACCTTTATTATGAATAACTTTTTAAGGAAGCATCAAACGGTAGCAGTGTTCTTCGACTTAGAGAAGGCTTATGATACCTGTTGGAGGGCGGGCATTCTTCGTACATTGCACACATGGGGCCTTCGTGGCTGCCTCCTCTCTTTATTCAAGCATTTTTGGCAGATCGCAAGTTCCGGGTATGGGTGGGCTCTGTTTTGTCAGATACCTTTCGCCAGGAGAATGGGGTGCCACAGGGCTCCGTCTTGAGCGTGGCTCTTTTTGCCATTGCAATCAATCTGATCGTAGACTGCCTTTCAGCCGACGTTTCCGGATCCCTTTTTGTAGATGATTTTGCAATTTATAGCAGCGCCCAGCAGACGTGTCTCTTGGAGCGTTGTCTTCAACGCTGTCTTGACCGCCTATAGTCCTGGAGCATTGCGAACGGCTTCCACTTCTCCACTGAGAAAACTGTATGTATAAACTTCTGGAGATACAAGGAATTTCTTCCACCATCTCTACGTCTCCCTTTTGTGGAGACAACGAAATTCTTGGGACTCATGCTGGATTGTAAATTTTGCTGGTCCCCACACGTGTCTTACCTGGCTGCCCGTTGTGCCCGATCCCTAAATGTTCTCCGTATCCTCAGTGTCACATCATGGCGAGCGGACCGTACCGTCCTGCTTCACCTTTACCAGGCTATTGTTCAGTCGAAGCTCGATTACGGAAGCCTTGTATACTCTTCTGCACGGCCGTTGATTCTCCGCCGTCTCAAGTCTATCCACCATCGGGGATTACGTCTTGCGACCGGTGCATTTTATACCAGCCCTGTTGAAAGTCTGTATGCTGAGGATGCTGTATTACCCTTGACCACTCGACGTGACATACTCTTGTGTCGGTATGCATGCTGCCTGCGGTCGATGCCCAACCATCCATCTTACCGATTATTTTTTGACGACTCACTCGATCGCCAATATCAGTTGTCTGCGATAGCCTGGCTTCCACCTGGAGTTCGGTTTCACCGCCTGCTTCAGCGGCTCGATTTCACCCTTCCTTCAACCTTGAGTGAGAGCCCAGTGCCACCAAGGCATCAGGCCCGGGTTCACACTCACCTTGAACTTAGTTCGCTGCCCAAGGAGAGCACCCTAGATTTGGTATACGGCTCGAGGCTTGTCAAACTCCGTTCGCGGTTCGATAATGCCATATTTATGTACACTGATGGTTCCAAGAGCACTGCCGGTGTCTGATCTGCCTTCGTCGGCGGGGACAACCGTTTCCAATACAAGCTCCCTGACCAGTGCTCGAATTTCACGGCTGAGCTTTTTGCCCTACACCAGGCTGTTTTATATACCTGCCCCCGCCGCCATCCTTTTTATGCCATTTGTTCCGACTCCCTTAGTGCCCTACAGAGTTTTAAGGACCCTCTCTCGACCCATCCTCTCGTGTATCGGATCCAATGCTCCCTCCAGTTGGTAGCAGATGACAGCTGTCACGTTTCTTTTCTGTGGGCCCCTGGCCATGTGGGTGTGCCCAGCATGAGACCGCCGACATAGCAGCCAACAGCTCTTTTGCCTCGCATGGCTACTTTTTGCGTCCCATAGGACAATGTTCAACAGGCTCTTCTCCGGAGTATTGTGTCGTCCTGGCACAGTGCGTGGTTCTCACTCCACGACAATAAATTGAGAACTGTAAATCTGATCCTGACTGCGTGGAGGACCTCCTCACGCCCCTCTCGGCGAGAGGAGGTCATCCTGGCCCGGTTGCGGATCTGTCACTGCCGTTTCAGCCAGCGTCATTTGCTGACCGCCGACCCTGCACCGCTGTGCTCCTGCGGTGAATTGCTGACGGTGCGACATGTATTACTGTCTTCTCCCAATTTTAATCATCTTCATGTAGCTCTTCACTTTTCATCTACTCTGGAGGAACTTTTATCTGATGACACACGAGCAGCTGCTCGAGTTTTGCGTTTTATCAACATGGCCAATCTATCAAAAGATATTTAACCCTTTTAATTGTTTTTATCTTTCGTTTTTAGCCTTCTTTTGATACTATATCTGGTAGTTACCAATTTTTACGAGATCTAGTGAATCTCTGGTCTTATCTGGTTGCTAATGACCTTAGCAGTTATGCGCCCTAAAATCACAACAAAAAAAAAAAAAACAGCTAGTTATATGTGACAATCTTCTGGTGCACCATTTTCCCAATTTACCTTCACAGTAGTAACTATGAAACAGCTTTGGACATGCTTATAGCAGTATTATGGCCGAGCGCACCAACCTCGATTAAAAGTTAAATGCGGTTAAGTCGGCATATAGCCGTGGTTAACCCGAAATTCTGGTGCACCGACTCCGGTCAAAGTTAAATGAGAGAGTTGAGCATGGTTAAGTTTGACCGCCGCTCATGCCCGGTTTCCTCCAGATAATCAGGGTTAGAAGCGTACAGTATGGAGATGGCGGCGCGTTTCGATGTTTTGGATGGAATTGACGAACAAATAATACACTGCGATTATTGAAGTCGGGACCAAAACTGGAAACTAGCGATTGTGGAAAGCGGAAACCCGTTTGCAGATTATGGTGACAAGATATTTGAACAAAGATTTCGTTTGTCAAAAGAAACAGTGTAGTAGTTGACAAGCCAAATTAATGACAGCTTTTCTACTGATCTGAATAACCCTATTTCACCGATGAAAAGCGTATGATTACATTAATGGCATGCAGTATACAACTGCTGCATTTACTATTGTTATTTGGGATAATAGTAATTTACATCATTCAACAGCGGCAATATTAGTTGAGTTATTGGATATCAAAGCTTTGATGTCTCCTCGTTTTTTAAGTTTTCCTACAAGAGAAATGTGCTCTGCTATGTGTGGTTTTAAACAACTGGACGGATTTAGTGTTATTAGTACTGTGGATTGTACTCATAAGAATTCACTCCCATAAATGTCATAATGCGTAATTTTTCTGCAATAGAAAATAATATTTTTCGTTTAATTGTCGAACAGCTGGTGACGAAAATTTATTAAGAGATCACTGGATGTAGTTTCACAGTCATGAATTGTCCTGGTTGTGGTATACAGATCAAGATTTTTTATTATGCGCATTATGTTTTAGTAGATTTATTCGTCTGGTACTGTCAGAATTTCCAGCCTTACAGGCCTACTCTTTTCATTGTTCAACAGCTGTTTCCTGTATCTTGAAAATGCCCACATTTGATGTCTGCCCATCGTTAATTCAGTGTTAATACTTGGATTGGCTAAACGTGTTGATTTGTACTAGACAAAAAATAAATAATTTATGTAATTACAGAAATTGTTAGTGCTTATTAATCACTTCTCTGTTTGCAATATGATTGCTGCTATAATTTTTGTAATTGCATAACTTTTGATTTTATGGCAACATCGTGCAAAGATTTAATTAAATCATTGACCCTTGCCAGTACTAGAACTTTTCACAATACATTATTGTGTGTGGTGCTGGAATATTGAAAGGTCTTGAAAATGCTCATAATGTGAGATTACTTCAGCAGACACAGGAGTTTTACAAGCAGCATATAAGACTTAAGCCATCAATGCAAGAGCTGTAATTGAGCAAGGGGTGTGCTAGTTGTAGTGATGGGAAACTATATTGCTAACAGGCTGCCGTAACAACTGAAAAAACCTTCCCCCAGTCGCTGTTTTTGATGTATTTTATTCCACATACTTACTGGTCACTTTTGCAGAAAAATTTTCCCATTTTAGCAAAGGAACACTGAAGAAGAAAGAAAAACACCCTAACTACTACTATGTTATGATAAAAGCTATGGGTTGACATTTTCACATGTTAAATATTGACAGAAAAACAACAGAAAATATGAAGCCCACTTTTAACTATAAAAACCCTCAGTAATATACATTGTTGTAAATTGGAGTTATGTTTATAATAAACATTTGCAGATGTAAAGTATTGCTAGAAAAGTCACAAACTATTATACTCACTTCTGCTGCAAAGTGGTCCACCCTAGTTCACATAGTGCCACTTTAATGTATATATTGTGATAAATGGTATGAATTGCCATTATAAACACTTGGAGGTGTAGAGTATTACTAAAAAGCCTCAAACTTATTTTCATAGAAAGTGCAAAGTTACAGGTTGGGTAATTTTGAAGATGTTACCATGGGCTGTTCTTGTGAACATTTTACATGCTGAGTACTGACAGAAAATCAACACAATATTAAACCCACTTTTAAGAGAAAGAGTGCTACTGAGAAATCCGTCAGAAAAATACGCTATGTTGTAGTATATTAAAGGTTGTTATAAACATTTCCAGGTGCCTGGTATTGCTAGAAAAGCCAGACAGTATTAGGCTCACTTTTACTTAAGAGTGGACCATCCAAAGGCAATACAACTGGAATGTAACTCACTTCAAATATATTGTGATAAATAGAGTTGCCATTACTTGCAGGTGCAGAATAGTACTAGAAATCCTCAGTTACTTTTACATGACAATGCTTCTGATATAATCCTCATTACAAGTATGATGTGATAAAGTTATGGGTTGCCATTGTCAACATTTGCAAGTGTTGAGTATTGCAAGAAAAGCTACACATGCTCACCTTTGCAGAGATTATTATGGTTTTGGAGCAATTTTCTGCATAAAACTCTGCTATACTTGTATGAAAATATTTACATTAAAAACACACACACAAGTTCAATACATTGTACATCATGTAGTTCACTTTTAGGCCTACTGCATATATCAGTTTCAGTTGAAAGTTAAAAGTAAAAAGCTTGACTTTTAACACATTTTGTTCCATTAACAGTGAACACTACTTCATTCTTAAGAAATGTTGGTAGAAATGGACAACATTTATTATTGTTACAAGTATGGAACTGTTGCTCAAGTATGGTATGTAAGCAGCAACGTTGATAACCTAAGTATTATTTAATAAATAATCGTCATATGAAATACAGACCACTGCTGAATAAGTTGTCAGTATGTATGATACAGATAGTAATCAGAATTACATAACTAATAGTATGAACACACACAAAAAATAAATAAATAAAGAAAATAAAACAATAGTAATTTTAAGACAGCTTTATTGCACCATACTACTACAGTGTACAGGGAAACACTTAAACTGATCTACATAAACATGCATAGCACACACTATTCATATTCTTCTTTCTAGTAATCAATTTTTGCCTCACCATAAGTATTTTTAAATCTTTCACTTGCAAATCTTGCAGATAGTCACTTTATTCATGACCAATTGGGCCTCCAGTATTTCTATCCTGATTTTACATACACTGTCACAGTACCAGAACCAAATGGGTTTGGTTTTGTAAGCATCCTACTGAGATGTCAGCTGCTTCTCGTGGTACAATAAATATTCTTTGAAATATGTGCATCCCTCACAAAATTCTGTGGAGACTGTATGACATATGATAGTGAAGTGCTGGAATGTGCTTCAGTCATTTGCACAAAAGAAACTGTAGAGGAGAACTTCATACATTGCACTAAATTGGGCATAACTGAAGACTGGGATACCACCATTTGTCATCTGCACTATCAACAATCATATTGAATGGGGCATCCAGATTTTAACTGTTTGCTAATGGCTTCAATGTGCAGTCAACTATTTCCATTAGCTTACTATTTTCCATGATCTCCATTTTTGTAATTGCTTTCCCTCCACCTGTTTTGTAAACTTAAACCTTTGAAAGTAGTTGGCTGAAGAAAAGCTTCATCTTCTTGTTTTCATAGCAATATTTCAGATTCTCTGATCTCATGGACAAGCCTGATATTAAATAAATATTGTATTTTAGTTCAGTCCCATAAATTAATCTTATAGGCCAATTATTTACATTCGTACTGTGCCAAGAGATTGTAGGCCTATACATTACAATTAGTATAAGTTTAATTTCATTCGATGAAAGATAGTGGTACAGATCTCAGAAATCGATCTAGAGCTATTGTTGAACAATTATTAACAACTTCTGGCAGGTAAAGTCATACATTTTTAGTTAACAACAGTATGCAGTACGGTAGCACTTCAAAAAATTTGTTAAATTTTATTTACAGCAGTGGTAATGTAGTGTTTTAATGTTGGCAACGAAGTATGCATTCAACAATTATTGCCATCACCAGCACACTGTACCGCCACGGTAAGTAAAATTTTACCAACAAAAATTAAAATTTTGTAGCACGCCATCTATCACTTTGCAATTGAAAAAGGCTGATTGCAATGAGACAATCTCAAGGCATCGTACACCATATTACACACTTAAATAAATCCAAAAACTTTCATTAATGTACGAATCAACTTATCAGAAATAGAAGTAAACTGTGCCTCCACATATGATCATACTGCATGCTTTTCTTTTATGGTGTAGCCGTCAGTTCGTTTATTATCTAGAACACATGAAATTGTACAATTCTAGAAGTGTCAATGCGGTATATTCGGTGCACGTCTTTTACTATTCTCCATTATTGTAAACAAGTGGATCAGTTGGGAATTACGCATGAACTATAAACACACTTCTGCTTGTTGACAGCACCGAGATCGTACACAAAGTTGTCATTCACCACAGGTTGTACAAGAAATTTCGTACCTTTTAACATCTTTGCCTCGCAATGATGCCTTCCATTGCAATTCACGGAAATAACCGTGGTCAAATGCACAGTTGGCTGACGACGGTTAGATGATGCGCGATTAACATTGGTGCACCACAAAGACGTTTTACATGCGATTAACTTTTAACCATGATCTGCTAAACGTGATTATCTTGCTATTTGACCGAGGTTGGTGCACTCGGGCATTACTGTTGAACAAAGGTGCCCCCCCCCCCCCCCCCCTCTCGTCACAAAGTTTGGATTCCTAGTTTATTACCTAATAAATATGGTTTTGTCATTTAATATTGAAATTAAATATCTTTTATTTCATGTTTTGTAAATTGTGTATAAAGCAGGCCCCAGGCTGGCCAAAAGTACTAATTTTTCACCCCCCCCCCCCCCACCTCGGGGGCCACTGCTGCTGTTGAAATAATTGTTATACTAATGGTTAGAGTTACTATACTGCCACCAAAAATATGGTATCCTCTTTTCAATAGCTTATTAAACAGTAGGTGAAGCATGTAGGCTTGTCATCTAAAATTTGAAATTTATATTTCAGAAACCTATCCTATATTAAAAAGAAAAAGAACTATTAACCAATGACTTCCTTCAAAATGTTCCTACATCTTTTAATGTGTGTAACTGATTCAAGACAAAAACACATAAATCATCAAATTAACTGAAAGTATAATAGGAAACGGGGACAAATATAGTAAGAAGAAAACAGAAAGTAATTACTGTTTTTTTTTATTTTGTAACATGAAAAGCAGAAATAATTAATACATTTTATTTAAAGAAATGAAAACTAAAATTAATTTATACTTTTGTATTTCTTCAACACAAAAAATTGACGGTTCAAACAGCCTTAAACTTTTTATTCAGTTTCATTGAATTTCTGTTATTAGGCCTACAGATGGTGTTATTGTAATCTCTCACATACTTGTAAATCAAAATTGGTACACATTTCCTCAATATATACTGTGCAGAAAAGTGTGTTTCACAAAATGTTATTCTCTCAGGAAATATAAACAGTGAAAAGAATTTATCTTCCAATTTTTCCTGGTGACCATATTTATCTAAAAATGCATACAACTGACTGTGAACATTTGGTAAAAAGTTTGTCACTTGCATATATTAATTGTGTGTTGGAGGTATCAAATTCTTAGACACACACACACACACACACACACACACACACACACACACACACACATATATATATATATATATATATATATATATATATATATATATATATATATATACGTAAAAAATAGATGAAGTACACTTACCAGGCGAAAGGGCACAGGCAGTAATAGCAACAAATAAACACACAGACACACACACACACACAAAAATGCTAGCTTTCGCAGCCTAGCTGCTTCATCAGGCAGAAGGGAAGGAGAGGGAAAAGGAAATGATGAGGGTTTTAATGAAGGGGGTAAGGAGCCATTCCAATCCCGGGACAGGAAAGACTTACCTTGGGGGAAAAAATGGAAGGTAAATAAATGCACATACACCCACACATTTACACAGACACAAGTACACTTAGGCAGACATACTGTAGAACTGTAGGCTTTCTACAGTTCTACAGTATGTCTGCCTAAGTGTACTTGTGTCTGTGTATGTGCATTTATTTACCTTCCATTTTTTCCCCCAAGGTAAGTCTTTCCTGTCCCGGGATTGGAATGGCTCCTTACCCCCTTCATTAAAACCCTCATCATTTCCTTTTCCCTCTCCTTCCCTTCTGCCTGATGAAGCAGCTAGGCTGCGAAAGCTAGCATTTTTGTGTGTGTGTGTGTGTGTGTGTCTGTGTGTTTATTTGTTGCTATTACTGCCTGTGCCCTTTCGCCTGGTAAGTGTACTTCATCTATTTTTTACGTATATTTTTCCTTTTAGGAATTTTTCCTCTATTATATATATATATATATATATATATATATATATATATATATATATATATATATATATCACTGCCTACATAGACCAACACCTTCAACCCATCATGTGCAGTCTCCCATCCTTCATCAAAGACACCAACCACTTCCTTGATCGCCTGAAATCCTTACCCAGCCTGTTACCTCCTGAAACCATCCTTGTAACCATCGATGCCACTTCCTTATACACTAATATCCCACATGCCCAGGGCCTCGCTGCGATGGAATATTTCCTTTCACGCCGACCACCACTTCCTTACCTAAAACCTCTTTCCTTAATACCCTAGCCAGCTTCATCCTAACCCACAACTTCTTCACTTTTGAGGGCCGGACATACCAACAACTAAAGGGAACAGCCATGGGGACCAGGATGGCCCCCTCGTACGCGAACTTATTTATGGGACGCTTAGAGGAAGCCTTCCTGGACACCCAAGCCTGTCAACCCGAAGTTTGGTATAGATTCATTGACGACATCTTCATGATCTGGACTCACAGTGAAGAAGAACTCCAGAATTTCCTCTCCAACATCAACTCCTTTGGTCCCATCAAATTCACCTGGTCCTACTCCAAATCCCATGCCACTTTCCTCGATGTCGACCTCCATCTATCCAACGGCCAACTACACACATCCGTCCACATCAAACCTACCAATAAACAACAGTACCTGCATTATGACAGCTGCCATCCTTTCCACATCAAACGTTCCGTTCCCTACAGCTTAGGTCTTCGTGGCAAACGAGTCTGCTCCAGTCCTGAATCCCTGAACCAATACACCAATAACCTGATAAAAGCCTTCACATCCCGCAGCTATCCTCCTGGTCTGGTACAGAAGCAAATTGCCAGAGCCACTTCCTCATCTCCCCAATTTAAGAACCTTCCACAAAACCCCAGAAGTGCCCCTCTTGTCACCGGATACTTTCCGGGACTGGAGCGGACTCTGAATGTAGCTCTCCAGCAAGGATACGACTTCCTAAAATCCTGCCCCGAAATGAGATCCATCCTTCATGACATCCTTCCTACTCCACCGAGAGTGTCTTTCCGCCGCCCACCTAACCTCCGTAACCTCCTAGTCCACCCCTATGAAATCCCCAAACCACCTTCCCTTCCTTCTGGCTCCTACCCTTGTAACCGCCCCCGTTGTAAAACCTGCCCTATGCACCCTTCCACCACCACTTACTCCAGTCCCGTAACCCGGAAGGTGTACACGATCAAAGGCAGAGCCACTTGCGATAGTATCCACGTGATCTACCAACTGACATGCCTGCACTGTGAAGCGTTCTATGTGGGAATGACCAGCAACAAACTGTCCATTCGCATGAATGGACACAGGCAGACAGTGTTTGTTTGTAACGAGGATCACCCTGTGGCTAAACATGCCTTGGTGCATGGCCAGCACATCTTGGCACAGTGCTACACCGTCCGGGTTATCTGGATACTTCCCACTGACACCAATCCTTCAGAACTCCGGAGATGGGAACTAGCCCTTCAGCATATTCTCTCTTCCCGTTGCCCACCTGGTCTCAACCTCCGCTAAATTCGAATTCCCACCCACCATCTTAACATCTTTGCCTCGGTTCTCTGGACAGAGCCTCTGCCTCAAGTGGCATCTCTGTCTAACTTCTAACTTCTTTGCTTTCTACAGTTCTACAGTATGTCTGCCTAAGTGTACTTGTGTCTGTGTAAATGTGTGGGTGTATGTGCATTTACTTACCTTCCATTTTTTCCCCCAAGGTAAGTCTTTCCTGTCCCGGGATTGGAATGGCTCCTTACCCCCTTCCTTAAAACCCTCATCATTTCCTTTTCCCTCTCCTTCCCTTCTGCCTGATGAAGCAGCTAGGCTGCGAAAGCTAGCATTTTTGTGTGTGTGTGTGTGTCTGAGTGTTTATTTGTTGCTATTACTGCCTGTGCCCCTTCGCCTGGTAAGTGTACTTCATCTATTTTTTACGTATATTTTTCTTGTTGGGAATTTTTCCTCTATAATATATATATGAGAACCTCTGTAGGTGTTGCTGAAAACAGAGTTGTTTTACAGTCACCACAGTTGGTTTCAGAAGTTACACCCAAGTTTTTCAGAATGTAACCAGCTGTATATGCCAATGCCTGTCTGACATCGGCCTCCTCAACACCACTGTCACCACCACCACATGCACTATCTGCAAGAACACTGTATATAGCATTTTTGTTAACTGTGCAGTGGTCAGCTGTGGAGTCAATAAAGCTATCATTATGAGCTCCCAGAAATTGCATTAAATTGCTCAATGGTGTGTATCTATCATCTTCACAGTTACCTAGTGACTTTACAGGTAGGGACATGTTATTAATTATAACTGTTTTCAGTGCTGCTTTGAACTGAAAACAGGTATGTTCGTGTTTGCAACACCATGCTGCCTCACACAACAACAAAAAATCTCCAGTGGGTCTTGATTGAAAGCCCTCATGCTTAAAAATTGAACCCAATTTTCTTTACTCTATTCCAAATGAACATAAGTGATCTTACTGTAGTTTGCCAACCACTAATGAAACTGAACATTTTTGTTTTATCTCTAACTGTTCCTAGCTCCAACATCTTCCAATCATTCATTTCTTTTAATACACTGTACCACATTTCAACATGTGGTGACTTTGCAGACAGGGCACACTTATAAGATTTTCCATCTTGTGGATAGTAATGGGAGCTGTTTAATGAATCAAACAAGCAGTCTATCTTTTCAACAAATTCTGCAGTGTATATTGCTTCTGCAGGTGGCCTCTTTTTTAAACCCAAATTGTATTTTATTTCCTAGAAGAGCATTTTTAGTATTCTTTAACAGGTGGGGGACATCATAAACCACTGCAACAGGTTCACCACTGACTAAAAACTGAAACTGACTGGTTTCAGAAGAAATGTCACTGCAAAGTTCTTTCAACTGCGTTTTGGTTGCCTGCACCCTGGTCACAAACTGTACAAACTATCTTCAGCCCTATTTCTTGCAATTGCCCTATAACATAGGTAATGAGAACTTTTAAATTTGTACTTGAAACTGAGTTCTGAGTGAAGTAATATGCAACAACCTGCTTCCAAGTTTTATGTATGCCTCTGACCATAAATACTAATGCATGATTTGTGTATAAATTTGACCTTCCTAAGTGTCCTAAATCCTGAAACCCTAAAATTTCTTGCTTGCTTGCATCATAATACAATCCTCTTTCCAAAGACATTTCATCAAACAACAAAGCACAATATTTGTCACTGTTAGATAGTGAATCAACTTCTGGTTTTAATATGTTCAACACAGCAGGATTCAGTCCTGGCTCAAAAAGTACAGCAGATAACAGAGATTTCAGATGCCTCACAGATGGAAGGGAAAAATGAACTGACAAATATTTGTATAGCTGAGTGCTTCGCTTATATAAGGACAGAGCAACTACCTTATCCACAACTGTCCATCGCCTTGCATTTGCTGGTCGATGAGCGTTTCTTAATTGGCTGTTTATGAAATCTCTCACTACTGAATTTAAATTGTTTTCTATGAAACAGAAAATATTGTTGTCATATAAATCTTTGAGTGTTTTTAGTACACTTTTCTCATGGTGTAGTTTTGCTTTAAGTTTTGATAGCCTAACTACAGTATTCCTATGAATCTTGTACATTTTGGATGTTGTTGGACTTAGTCTGCTTTCGAAAGCCCCGTACCCAAAACACCACTTTACTCATTAAAAGATGTTTCAGATAAGAATGAGTACTCACCATCTGTAGATTCACTTTGAGAGGGAACGAAAAATGTACGTGTATCACTCAAAGTACTACTGTGTGCACCACAACTAGTGCTGCATAATTCAATAGTAGCATTAGTTTTGCTTCTAGTATTAGCAGACTGTATGTAATTAACTTCTGACATGGCACAGCTAGTGCTTCGTAAATCACTAACACCAGGTACCTGATCCACTACTGGTATTAGTAGCTATGCAAGGAGCAGTTGTCAGATTTGGAAATACACCCCTGTGTAGCCTATGCCTAGTTGCATTCATAAAATCTTTTTTGCAAAAATGGTCCTCACAAACAAGAAAACTAGCACAGTCCACATCAGGTGACAGCTCACAAACACTTTTCCACTTCGGAAGTAACTCTTGAGGTTGGTTGGGAAACCTGTAGAAATGCTTGTTGTTAACTTTCTTGGATGAACAAACGTAGTATCCAGATGAACAACCAGGGAACTTGCAGGAGTATTTCAACGTCAATTTATTGAGTTGAATATCCTAAGAAAAACACAAATCGTGATTATATTCACTAGAATAGCTGTTAAAGAAACATAAAATAAGTAACAGAAATCACACAGCTTAATTTGATACTACAATAAAAGACATTTAATTCATCTTTAATTCAAATATTGTCAGTTAAATATCATACCTTCGTAATAATTGTGGACGTTTTTAGCAGGAGTTCTCTTTTGTTCCAAGGTAAAGACTTGGAAATATAGTACAGCATGTTATTGTGACGAAGATATTGAAGATTGCTATTCAGAAATCAGAACACCACAATAGAACAAGCTGCCTGTGTAGCCGCCCAGCTCTCATTGGACAGTTGTCAACCAATTACATTGCTTCCAGATCACTCTAGCGCCCCTAGTGATATGGAAATGAACTACACGGTATGTTTCCAGGTTTTTATATATAGCTTTCACCCCCGTGGTTTCAACTAATAACATGAAAAGGGTTTTTCCCATAAGACCTGAACTATATGGAGAGATATCCGCATTTACGAGTTCACTCACAGGTGATGCCATAACAGCATACTGTAAGTGTCGGGTGGAAATTGAACATCCTCAATTTGGGTGAATATGCGAGGATATGCATGGACACAGATATATGCTTACTTGCAGAAGTTATTGAAGAGCTCAGGAGTGTATGCTTGACCTCGCCTTTTATTATACGGCACCTGGGTTGTCTTGGTATGCAATGCTCAAGAAGACAAATTGTAACATCAAACTTTTAAATGATCCAGAAATGATTCTCTTCTCTGACCATGGGATACGTGGGGGACTTTGCCAGTGTATTCATTGGCATGCTAAGGCAAATAATCCACATATGCGTGCGGGCTACAACACATCCCTCGATTCTTCCTATATTCGATATTTGGATGTGAATAACTTGTACGGGTATGCAGTGATGCAACCTCTGCTGTTTAGGGGTTTCCAGTGGGTGTCTGAAAAAGAATTAGAGGGATTAGGTGGAAAATTAATGGGTCTCTCTGCAGAATCTGATGTTGGGTATGTAGTAGAGGCAGATATTACATTTCCGGTTAGTTTGCATGAGGAGACAAGCGACTTGCCATTATGCCCAGAGCAACTAGTTCCACCGGGAGCCAAGGGTTTTGTGCCATGTGTGGCACAGGGAATCAATTTTGATTTCCAGAGATTGCATTCGTCTCGCTCTGGAAATCAAAATTTGACTTTAAGTGGATGTGCTATATCCTGATGTCTGGACTATGTCTTCTTCATGGTATGTTATTTCTGACCGTTTGCGGTGGCATGGCTCACGGCATATACTTCCATGTTGATCATGGCCAGTTATTGTGTTAAGTTTTGTATATAAGACTCTATGGCTCCATCACGCTCACTTCTTGGAGAATGAAATATATTTTATATGTTGTACTGCATGGTCTTAATCACAGTGTGTTTCAGGTTTCGTATAAAGGCCTATTGTCAGAAATTGTGTGTAAAATGTGTTTATGTTCGAGTTGTTGTTACTCAGACGAGCGTTGCTGAGTTCATAAGTTGCTCTAAAGAAATTGTGGCCTATGTTGTGGAGCTCACTAGTTGTTCCAAGGAAATTAACTGATACCTAGCTCCACACAAATTGTGAGAAGTGGACAGAGCCTGCAGTTGAAATCTTATACTGAGGACCTTTCATTCAAAGTGTTTTTAAGTTAAGTAAATTTTCCAGTTTTTGTGTAACTGGGCTGCGGCCTGTGTAATGATCTTATATCGAATTGATTCAGTGTAATATCTAATTGTATTTATCATTACCATTACCTTTTGTTCCTGACAGGCTTCTTTGGGGACATTAACTTCCTCTGCATTGCCATAGTGGCCTCCTTTAAGTGTTTTTTTTTTTTTTTTTTACTATGGTGTGTATTGAAGTTGATACAAAGAGATTGTAAAGTTGATTTCTTGTTTAAAAATTATTTGCCCTAGGAATATTTTACTTAAACTCATTGCCTGTAATAAGTGTTATTTTAAAAGATGGGCATTCTTAAATTTTTAGTAACTGGAATAATTTTGTTATCACTTCAAAGGTGTCAGTAAGGAACTTAATTATCTAAATGCACTGCCTATATTTTATATGTCAGTTTAAAATTTTCTTTGACAACTGATGCTTGTTTTTAATAAAGGTAGAATAAAATTTTGGTTTAGTACTGCGTTTCTTTGTTTTTTTGCTCAGCACCTTACCATTTATTTTAAGAATCCTATCACATATCAGGTTCCATCCCCAAGTTGATGACAACTGTTGCAGACAAGCAGAGGTACATTATTCATTACCGCAATCTGAAGCAGTGCATCACGCAAGCTATATCCTTCAACCAATCCACATGGTTGAAGCAGTACATTGAACTAAATACAGCAATGAGGGTGGTCGGGACTAGTGATTTTGAGAAAGATTTTTATAAGTTAATGAACAATTCCATTTTCAGGAAGACCATGCAGAATGTAAGACATGAACGTGATATTAACCCTTAACTACCCTGGCTAATGTAGATAACTCTCATATCCTGTCGGGGTCATTTTTTTCCCAAATTCTTGGGGTAAATGATCGTCAGCAGAATTGGCACCAAATATTTCTGATTCAGTATCATGGTCGGTTTCTTCCAAACCATCATTATGATTGGAACAGTCACTATTTCGAAAACTTTCATTCAAAATATTCGCTGTTTCTTCAGCCGTGTTATATTGCTCTATAAAACATTTGCACGATTGACATGGAAAATAAGTGCCATAAAGGACGTATATCACTCAAAATATAAAGTATGGTACTGCAACAAAGTAAAACATTTACACTCTTACCCAGGGGCCACTTGGAAACTGAACAGCATGGAGATGGGCAAACGAACCGTACACTTATCACTGAATGGGGCGAAATGAAATAACATGAACGGGTAGCTCCCCACCATGTCACCTAGCGAATAAATTTTAAAATGAAAACTCTTGGGGTCAAATATGACCCCGCCAGGGCAGTTAAGGGTTAAACTTAGAATGAGCTACGATGGGCGTTACAGTGTACAAAAATTAATTGCGTCACCAAACTTTAAGAGGCTCACCATATTTCATGAGAACTTTGTTGCTGTGGAGATGATTAAGACTTCAGTAAATTTAACAAAACCTATCCATCTGGGGATGTGCATACTTGATCTGCCCAAACTCCACATGTACAGGTTCCACTATGAGGTTGCTAAGCCTCATTTTGTGGAACCAAAGTTACTGTATATGGATACACATAGTTTCAGCTACTGGGTGAAAAACTGCAATCCATATGCAGTAATGAAATGTATCAGTGAAGAATTTGATACTTCCGGTTATAGGGCCAATAATCCTTACGGAATTGTTCATCAGAACAAGAAGTTATCGGACTTAAGAAGGATGAATGGAATGCTTTGCCGATTGTGGAGTTTGTAGGTCTCTGGGCGAAGATGTATGCATTTCACACAATAGATGGGGACACACTGAGGCGGGAAAAGGGTGTTACACAATCGGCGTCACCTGTACTGACAATCGAAGATTTCTTGCAGTGTCTGTATAGAGGTGTTCGCAGCGCTCCGCCACAGCCTATTCTAACGTCCATCACCCCTTTTCGGAATGACTCAAACTGAGCCCTAATAGTTTCCTGAATTACGGAAAGTTTTATTAGTTCACAGTCTATAACAAAGTCATTCCACTGTAGGTGAAGTTGAACTTATATGCTGGCTGAGGTCCATTGCGTTGTGAGCTGTCTTCGGCATTCACTAAAACATTTGATTTTGCAGGATCTTTTCGTAAATTAAAACCATGTCAGGTGATATGGAAACGATTTTATTTCCACTTGAACAACGTTCAAATCCATCACATTGTTTCACAATCAAAAGATGCAGCGGCAAGCCAACAGAGCTGCTTACAGGTTTCTGGCTGCTAGAAGACTCTATAGCAGACTCCCAAACAATGGTTTCTCTCAAACATCTTTCTACATAACCACGTAATAAGATTGATGACAAAGTTTTGTAATTCACAATTAAACAGTATTCTTTTACATTAAATATGCCAAAATACAGAAATTAAAACATTACATTTAAGCTTTGACTATTTATGTCAATGTATGTACTTGTTTCATGAAATTTGTATTTAAATGTGGTACACAAATTAAAAGTCATCTTTTTGACTAGTGTTTACTGTGCTCAAATTATTTACATTATGTGTGTTTTCGAAGTGCACACATATTTGTTTTGCCAATATTGTGTAGGCGTACTATTATTGTGACATGGAATTTTAATGTGTTTCATTTTTCGGTCAAATTATTTATTAATACGGATTTGTATATGGTTGTCAGTTTTGTTAATTTTGAAGATAGTTTCTTAGTACCAAAAGGATTATTAATTTTAGTGCATGAAAAATTATCAGTATTTAATTTAGGATCTAGTGATATATAAAACATGGTCTGCCCTAATTTATTTAAACAAAAGGTATATATGAAATCATGTTGTGCAATAGTTTATAACATGTAGCATTATTGTTTTTATACAAATTAGTATCATATATGTTCAGCAGTTTCCGAAACTAAGTGTAATGCATTTTTAGTGTTTGCAGCTATTATTTACGAAAGTATTAAAAACTGAAAATTACGTAAAGGTCAGCCAAAGTTATATTTAAATCAACGTACTATTTCTTAAAGGTATTTTTTTAATAGTGTTAATAGAATTTCAAACAGAAGGCGAAAATGTGATATTTTACATGTCCGGTAATGAAGTTTTATTTTAGGTGTCAGATATTTTGTGTTTCTATGTTGGCAACTGATTTTTTAGGAGTATGCAACATAGCAGAAACGTTACACTATGCATAGAGTTCAGCAGGTTAGTATTCGTTCGGTAGGACATGAGGTGTACACCCTGCTGCAGTCTAAAAGTCAGTTTACCTGCTCATGACAACAAAAGGGTCATAAGTGATTATGGTATTGAAACCCTACTCACACTATTCGCTTAGGGAAAAAGAAAACTGACTGAAAAAAATGTGAGTGAGATAGAGGGATTTTGTGTGTGTTCTTGTATAGAATAGTATGGACCTTTTGTCATATCGTATGTAGTTTGTTAGTATGAATATGTTGTTTGGAACAGGTTGCGTGTGTGTGTGTGTGTGTGTGTGTGTGTGTGTGTGTGTGTGTGTGTGTGTGTGTAAAAATAAGTATGCTTGTGTATATATAATTTTTTTCATAAATGACATGCCAAGCATGTGAGCAAAAAAAGTGTACATAGTAGACTAAAAAAGAAGAAGAAGAAAAACTGAAGGCAATGTGAATAGATTACGTTTTACTGTAAGCACATTGTAGAAATATTGCTTCAAATAAGAAACACTTTACATAAGCACTATGTGCTACAGCTTCAGTCCATTTTGGATTTATTAGTTTAGTTTATTTTTATATGTTTCACTTACTAATAGCCATCCAGTCAGCTTAGTTTTTAAGTGTGTGAGTTCCACCCAATTTTGTTCTAGTCATTATAAAGACATCACCAATTCATTGTATAACTTGTTATGAAGTTGATGTCTAGAAACATCCATTCATTTGAAGCAAAATTTTGTACTCCAGTTTAATGAATTACATGGAACAGATTGCTGTAACATATCAAATATTCCAGCTTACTGTACTATTGTCGTCTGGAGCAGCCGCTTCAGCTTTTTCTTTGTGTGTGTGTGTGTGTGTGTGTGTGTGTGTGTGTGTGTGTGTGTGTGTGTATCATCGATGTGTGCTGTCGGGGTGGAATTTCACATTAGATGTAGTACCTTAGATTTAGAAATATGTAAATTTAAGAGAAAGAACTGAATCGCTAAGTGATGTACCTCTGCCTTAAAAATTTAAGTGTGCAAACCTGAGTAGTGTAAATGCCCGGAAATCTGCACAAAATGTTAATGTAATGCCTTGGCACAAGTGCATGTAATTTGAAGAAGAAAATCTGCACAAACTTGTAAATGTTAAGAGCTTGTAATGCTCTAACATATGTGCGAGTAGTGTTAAGAAATCTACACAAAACTGTGACTGTTTAAAAAGAAAAACATGGACTGTTTAAGAAAAAGAAGATTGCTGTTTTTATTCAATAAACGTGTAATAAAATTGTTAATGGCTTTATTATTTGATTTCCCCCAGTCCCCTTATGAAGTACACTTACCAGGCGAAGGGGCACAGGCAGTAATAGCAACAAATAAACACACAGACACACACACACACAAAAATGCTAGCTTTCGCAGCCTAGCTGCTTCATCAGGCAGAAGGGAGGAGAGGGAAAAGGAAATGATGAGGGTTTTAAGGAAGGGGGTAAGGGGCCATTCCAATCCCGGGACAGGAAAGACTTACCTTGGGGGAAAAAATGGAGGGTAAATAAATGCACATACACCCACACATTTACACAGACACAAGTACACT
This sequence comes from Locusta migratoria, assembly GCA_026315105.1. NCBI lineage: Eukaryota > Metazoa > Arthropoda > Insecta > Orthoptera > Acrididae > Locusta > Locusta migratoria. The sequence continues at coordinate 331,231,405 of CM048746.1, read as the reverse complement.
TAGGCAGACATACTGTAGAACTGTACAGTATGTCTGCCTAAGTGTACTTGTGTCTGTGTAAATGTGTGGGTGTGTGTGCATTTATTTACCCTCCATTTTTCTCCCCAAGGTAAGTCTTTCCTGTCCCGGGATTGGAATGGCCCCTTACCCCCTTCCTTAAAACCCTCATCATTTCCTTTTCCCTCTCCTCCCTCCTGCCTGATGAAGCAGCTAGGCTGCGAAAGCTAGCATTTGTGTGTGTGTGTGTGTGTGTGTGTTTATTTGTTGCTATTACTGCCTGTGCCCCTTCGCCTGGTAAGTGTACTTCATCTACTTTCTACTTTTTACGTATATTTTTCCTGTTAGGAATTTTTCCTCTATAATATATATATATACGTAAAAAATAGATGAAGTACACTTACCAGGCGAAAGGGCACAGGCAGTAATAGCAACAAATAAACACACAGACACACACACACACACACACACACACACACACACACACACACACACACACACACACAAATGCTAGCTTTCGCAGCCTAGCTGCTTCATCAGGCAGAAGGGAAGGAGAGGGAAAAGGAAATGATGAGGGTTTTAAGGAAGGGGGTAAGGAGCCATTCCAATCCCGGGACAGGAAAGACTTACCTTGGGGGAAAAAATGGAAGGTAAATAAATGCACATACACCCACACATTTACACAGACACAAGTACACTTAGGCAGACATACTGTAGAACTGTAGAAAGCAAAGAAGTTAGAAGTCAGACAGAGATGCCACTTGAGGCAGAGGCTCTGTCCAGAGAACCAAGGCAAAGATGTTAAGATGGTGGGTGGGAATTCGAATTTAGCGGAGGTTAAGACCAGGTGGGCAACGGGAAGAGAGAATATGCTGAAGGGCTAGTTCCCATCTCCGGAGTTCTGAAGGATTGGTGTCAGTGGGAAGTATCCAGATAACCCGGACGGTGTAGCACTGTGCCAAGATGTGCTGGCCATGCACCAAGGCATGTTTAGCCACAGGGTGATCCTCGTTACAAACAAACACTGTCTGCCTGTGTCCATTCATGCGAATGGACAGTTTGTTGCTGGTCATTCCCACATAGAACGCTTCACAGTGCAGGCATGTCAGTTGGTAGATCACGTGGGTACTATCGCAAGTGGCTCTGCCTTTGATCGTGTACACCTTCCGGGTTACGGGACTGGAGTAAGTGGTGGTGGAAGGGTGCATAGGGCAGGTTTTACACCGGGGGCGGTTACAAGGGTAGGAGCCAGAAGGTAGGGAAGGTGGTTTGGGGTTTCATAGGGGTGGACTAGGAGGTTACGGAGGTTAGGTGGGCGGCGGAAAGACACTCTCGGTGGAGTAGGAAGGATGTCATGAAGGATGGATCTCATTTCGGGGCAGGATTTTAGGAAGTCGTATCCTTGCTGGAGAGCTACATTCAGAGTCCGCTCCAGTCCCGGAAAGTATCCGGTGACAAGAGGGGCACTTCTGGGGTTTTGTGGAAGGTTCTTAAATTGGGGAGATGAGGAAGTGGCTCTGGCAATTTGCTTCTGTACCAGACCAGGAGGATAGCTGCGGGATGTGAAGGCTTTTATCAGGTTATTGGTGTATTGGTTCAGGGATTCAGGACTGGAGCAGACTCGTTTGCCACGAAGACCTAAGCTGTAGGGAAGGGAACGTTTGATGTGGAAAGGATGGCAGCTGTCATAATGCAGGTACTGTTGTTTATTGGTAGGTTTGATGTGGACGGATGTGTGTAGTTGGCCGTTGGATAGATGGAGGTCGACATCGAGGAAAGTGGCATGGGATTTGGAATAGGACCAGGTGAATTTGATGGGACCAAAGGAGTTGAGGTTGGAGAGGAAATTCTGGAGTTCTTCTTCACTGTGAGTCCAGATCATGAAGATGTCGTCAATGAATCTATACCAAACTTTGGGTTGACAGGCTTGGGTGTCCAGGAAGGCTTCCTCTAAGCGTCCCATAAATAAGTTTGCGTACGAGGGGGCCATCCTGGTCCCCATGGCTGTTCCCTTTAGTTGTTGGTATGTCCGGCCCTCAAAAGTGAAGAAGTTGTGGGTTAGGATGAAGCTGGCTAGGGTATTAAGGAAAGAGGTTTTAGGTAAGGAAGTGGGTGGTCGGTGTGAAAGGAAATATTCTATCGCAGCGAGGCCCTGGGCATGTGGGATATTAGTGTATAAGGAAGTGGCATCGATGGTTACAAGGATGGTTTCAGGAGGTAACAGGCTGGGTAAGGATTTCAGGCGATCAAGGAAGTGGTTGGTGTCTTTGATGAAGGATGGGAGACTGCACATGATGGGTTGAAGGTGTTGGTCTATGTAGGCAGAGATCGTTCTGTTGGGGCTTGGTAACCGGCCACAATGGGGCGGCCGGGATGATTGGGTTTGTGAATCTTGGGAAGTAGGTAGAAGGTGGGGGTGCGGGGTGTCGGTGGAGTCATGAGGTTAATGGAGTCAGGTGAAAGGTTTTGTAGGGGGCCTAAGGTTTTGAGGATTCCTTGAAGCTCTGCCTGGACATCAGGAATGGGATCGCCTTGAAAAACTTTATATGTGGTATTATCTGAAAGCTGACGCACTCCCTCTGCCACATACTCCCGCCGATCAAGTACCACGGTCGTGGAGCCCTTGTCGGCAGGGAGAATGACGATGGAATGGTCAGCCTTCAGATCACGGATAGCTCGCCGAAGTGCGGCAGTCGGAGGTGATGGTTGTATGACTGTGTTGTGTGCCTGTGTGATTGCGAGAGTGCTCTATTTTCTGAAGAAGGCCATGGCCGATAGCTGAATGTGTTGTATGTGTGTGTCTTTTGTATGTGCCTGTCGCAGCTCGTCTCCACGTCTTTGCGGTGAGTTGTAAACTGTCCTCACTATATTATTAATTCCAACCTGGACTTTCCATTTTGTACACAAAAAAATCATAATCATCATCATCATCATCATCTCTCTCTCTCTCTCTCTCTCTCTCTCTCTCTCTCTCTCTCTCGTTTTGAAATGTGGAATATATATATATATATATATATATATATATATATATATATATATATATATATATATATATAAAATATAAAAAATAGACGAAGATTACTCACCAGGCGAAGGAGCACAGGTGTGACAGCATCACAAATAAATAAATGAATATATATATATATATATATATATATATATATATATATATATATATATATATATATATATAATATTATAGAAGGAGACCTTCCAGGTGGGAAAATGGTATAAAATAAAGATTTTTGACTTACCTAAAGTACAGGCTCGTCGATAGGAACACCAAACACACACAAAAACACACAACCATTCGAGCTTTCGCCACCAGTGGTGGCTTCTTAGGGAAAAAGAGGGAGGAAGGAGAGGAGAAAGGGAAGGATACGGGTTTTAAGGAAGTGGAAAAGGAGCCATTCCAATCCCAGGAGTGGAAGGACTTACCTTGGGGACAAAAAGGAAGGTAAACAAATACACACACACTCACACATATCCACATCCAAACACACTTAGGCAGACATTTGTAGAAACCAAAGAAGTTGGACAGAGATGCCACTTCAGGCAGAGGCTCTGTCCACAGAACCGAGGCAAAGATGTTAAAGATGGCGGACGGAAATTAGAATTTAGCGGAGGTTGAGACCAGGCGGGCAACGGGAAGAGAGAATGTGTTGAAGGGCAAGTTCCCATCTCCGGAGTTTTGAAAGATTGGTGTTGGTGGGAAGTATCCAGATAACCCGGACGGTGTAACACTGTGCCAAGATGTGCTGGCCGTGCACCAAGGCATGTTTAGCCACAGGGTGATCCTCATTACCAACAAACACTGTCTGCCTGTGACCGTTCATGCGAATGGACAGTTTGTTGCTGGTCATTCCCACATAGAACGCTTCACAGTGCAGGCATGTCAGTTGGTAAATCACGTGGGTGCTATCGCAAGTGGCTCTGCCCTTGATCGTGTACACCCTCCGGGTTACGGGACTGGAGTAAGTGGTGGTGGAAGGGTGCATAGGGCAGGTTTTACAACAGGGGCGGTTACAAGGGTAGGAGCCAGAGGGTAGGGAAGGTGGTTTGGGGATTTCATATGGATGGACTCCTGGGATTGGAATGGCTCCTTTTCCACTTCCTTAAAACCCGTATCCTTCCCTTTCTCCTCTCCTTCCTCCCTCTTTTTCCCGAAGAAGCCACCACTGGTGGCGAAAGCTCGAATGGTTGTGTGTTTTTGTGTGTGTTTGGTGTTCCTATCGACGAGCCTGTACTTTAGGTAAGTCAAAAATCTTTATTTTATATATATATATATATATATATATATATATATATATATATGAGAGAGAGAGAGAGAGAGAGAGAGAGATGATGATGATGATGATGATCTTTTTGTGTACAATAGGCAGAAACATCTGCATTGCACGCACTTATCTACAAGGAGAGAGGCATTTACACCATCAGCGGTGGATGTGTCAAAACAATATTATACGATATGCAGATACATCTGCATTGCGTGCTCTCTTCTATAAGGAGAGGTGCATTTATACAACGAAGTATAGTTCAATAATTTTTAAATAAATATGAGTGGGGTAAATAAGAACACAAAGGCTTGTTTGGTAAAATTTAATTTTTCTTTTTTTTTTTTTTTTTTTTTTTTTTCAACCAACATACATGCATATTTACGTTATCTTTAGCCCACACAACACTATTTTTCATGTTCTTGAGTTTATGGAGATCAGGACAGCCGATGGACCCCAGGTTGAGAACAGCAGCATACTTGAAGATTTGCAGCATCCGGGTAATCTTCTGTTCAACTTTGACATAGACTTTTGTGGTACTCAAGTAGAATGCTCATCCGAGCAATTCTCCGGAGAATTGTTTGCAAAACTTTATAGGGGATGCCAGGATTGTTCCAGTGTAATCTATGGTAGTTACGTGTCACTTCACGTTCCTCCTAGTTTTAACACACTTCACATTCTTGAATAGTCTAGGTGATGCAATCCTGGCTGTTTTTATCACTGTATCTCCTTCTGCAACTGCTAGGAATGCCATCTCTTTAAATATGAATCGCTTGCACTCATAGTTATATAAACCTTGGATGTCAGCAATGATGTTGTTCAGACTTTGAGAGCTCATGATGAAATGATCCTTTATACAGAACACTGCACAATACGGCATAAGCAGCAGTCTGTTGTGGAAAATTTGTCGAAGATTCAAATTCAATCCTCACATCTATAGGTCCAGATTTAATTACTTCATTCTCTTTGGAGCAGTCTATTACGATAATTGGTGCTAGCTCCTTGAATTTCCTTGGATTAAGTAGACACCAATCTGATTCCATAGTGTCTTCATAATATGAAGTGCGGAATCTCGCATACATATCGTAGGCCAGACTAAATATTTTTGTCCCATTGCAAATGCAGGTTGTTGTATGGGTAGAATTCAGGTAGACCCTTGCATTAGTTAAGTTGCAGTTGTCAAATACAGATGAATCTTCTGTTAAATTTCCTTGTCAGTTGGTCTGAAAAGCAAGTATGATGAATCGAGGTGTCTCCATTTTCCATTTGAACAGAGGTTTTAATAGCCCAGGTCTGTCTACTAGCTGTTGATAGCAGAGGATACTCGGAACACCTCTCATGAACGGAAATTTAACGATAGTAAAGCACCTGTGTTCATTACTTTTAAAAGCTTCAAACGTTCCTCATCTGATACACTGATCTGTGGCATCTTCCATATTATAGTGTGGATGATGATTTCATTCTTCCCTTGAACTTCAGCTCCTTGACTGTATGAGTTGTTGTCCATCGCACTTTGTATCAGAATAAGCTCCTGTTTAGCATTCATGATTATTCGATGCATGTCCTCAAAGTATCCCATAAGCATTTTTAGAGGCATACATTCTGTAAACCTTTTGTATTTGTAACATTTTTATATATGCATACCCTATATTTCTACCCAATAGTTCAATCCCAAATCTTAATACATCTCTGTCCCAAAAAGCTATAGAACGCTTCACAGTGCAGACATGTCAGTTGGTAGATCACATGGGTACTATCGCAAGTGGCTCTGCCTTTGATCGTGTACACTTTCCGGGTTACGGGACTGGAGTAAGTGGTGGTGGAAGGGTGCATAGGGCAGGTTCCCTATGCATCCTTCCACCACCACTTACTCCAGTCCCGTAACCCGGAAAGTGTACATGATCAAAGGCAGAGCCACTTGCGATAGTACCCATGTGATCTACCAACTGACATGCCTGCACTGTGAAGCGTTCTATGTGGGAATGACCAGCAACAAACTGTCCATTCGCATGAATGGACACAGGCAGACAGTGTTTGTTGGTAACGAGGATCACCCTGTGGCTAAACAAGCCTTGGTGCACAGCCAGCACATCTTGACACAGTGCTACACCGTCCGGGTTATCTGGATGCTTCCCACCGACACCAATCCTTCAGAACTCTGGAGATGGGAACTAGCCCTTCAGCATATTCTCTCTTCCTGTTGCCCACCTGGTCTGAACCTCTGCTAAATTTGAATTCCCACCCGCCATCTTTAACATCTTAACATCTTTGCCTCGGTTCTCTGGTCAGAGCCTCTGCCTCAAGTGGTATCTCTGTCTAACTTCATAACTTCTTTGCTTTCTACAGTATGTCTGCCTAGGTGTACTTGTGTCTGTGTAAATGTGTGGGTATGTGTGTATTTGTTTACCCTCCTTTTTTTCCCCCAAGGTAAGTCTTTCCTGTCCCGGGATTGGAATTACTCCTTACCCACTCCTTTAAACCCTCATCATTTCCTTTTCCCTCTCCCTCCCTTCTGCCTGATGAAGCAGCTAGGCTGCGAAAGCCAGCATTTGTGTGTATGTGAGTGTGTTCTGTTCACTAGAATCATTATAATGCACTGACAACAAATATTGCTCTCACAGATGCAATTAATGCTAATAACTTGAGTAATTACTAAAAAATATATATAACGGTACTTTTCAAATCCAGGTAAATGTTGATCACAAACAAACGAAATAACTACACCAAAATACATTCAATAAAATAACACACCATTTGATAACACACGCAAACCCGACTAAACTGTCTCACAAAATGTTAAAACATAATATTTCTGTTGATAAACAAAATGCCGCCATTTTTCCAAGTCAAACTAAAACACATGTTTACAACACGTTTCAAAATGCATTTACGGACACACAAGATAACACACACCGGTTTAAAATGAGAAAACAAAACACTTAAACTATAAACTTTATTTACATAATTATTTTTTCTATGTTCAACAGTCTTAAAAATTGTTTATTTTAGTGACACTAATTTGTATTGAGAGATGAAAGAGAAGTGGAAGACAAAGTTTGCTATTACTAACACTGCTGCTTGGATGTGGAAGGAGACACTTTTGGAACTAGTTGTAGATATCAATTGTTTGTGAAAAGCAAACTTGCTATATAAAATATAACTTTGATTAGCTTAACCTGAAGTACGTTATTTCAGGAATTCCCTGCAAGATTTTACAGGTTTCAGCTCTCGCCGACAAAACTACTCAATGTCAAGAAAAGAAGAAGAATAAGCGGATCAACAACAAAGAAGAAACCTTCAAAACCAAGATGAGTGCATTTATAGTTTTACGTTTATTTATTTTTCTGGGGCCTTCTTCCACAAGCCACCAACATAAACTTTTCAACTTGCCCAAAACTACATATATATGTAGAGGACAAGTGGGAAGAATACTGGTAAAAAATGAAGAGGTAACGTCACATATTCCCCAAGAGTTCTATCTGCAGGCTCATTGACAAACCAGCATGCGTTTTATAGAGCATTCGTATCCAAGAGGGCTGCGGAGATGTAGGTTTTAAGGGTCGATGTTATGCTGACGTTGTGTGATCATCATACTCTACTGCTTAAGTTATACCGAGTGACGACATATTTGCAGGGCTTCAGACCAATTGATTTAAGAAACTCGTAGTTCACACGTGTTATCGCTCGGAGGTTCTGTGACGAGGTGATGCTCTGTGTTGTGCATGCAGAGGCTTTATACCTTATGCTCACTCTTTCTTAGATGAAGTTTCATGATGATTTCCTCCCCTCGAAAATCGACAAGTCAGTTATTCTGCTCAACAATACATAGTTTCAGGTAGTCCAATGCCTGTACTGTCACAGGGAGGTATACTGCATTGGTTGGAGTCTCGATAATCTTATATCTGGAACCTACAGAGGGAAAGAATCTGTAAATTGTATGGACCAATCAGTCGTTTAAGTAGCAGTTGGTTGTAATGTTACACTCAACTCGAACAGTGCTGACTGGTAGTATATTCACAGTCTGCTCAGAACTGCAGAATTTATTGGAGTCCTTCTTCAAGACTTGTCCCTTGGTGAACTCTAGTAGATGCCCTAATGAGGGTTTTTTGACTGAAGGCGATTGATACATTCAATGTCCTTATTTCAGCTTTAAGAGTGCTGGTGTTTGCACATAGTTCGATCCCTTTTCCAGATCGCTTTAAAACTTCATTTAGTTCATCTATATCATATGCACCAGGTTCTATTACCACAGTTTATTTTACACCATTAACTTCCAAATGCAGTTTATCGTTAGCTTGTGGGATATTTGGAATAGAGTTATATGTTTCTAAGCCAGTCAGGGCTATGCTCCAATTTTCACTGCTTAAATCAATAGGAGGGAAGTAATTTGCACTTTCTAGTGGTACAAGCTACTTTTCCCCACTTCTTCAATACCTTGGGACACCCAAATATGTATCAATTTATTTAGAAAATTAATTAGGCATGATAGGAACAATAGCTGCCGCCAGAATCTGTTTGTTTCAGATTCTGGAGGTGGTGGCAGCAGCAAGTGGTCTCAGATATTATGTCTACCCAGCCAAAGAAATTTAGTCTTCCATGGAAGAATTTGTCTGTCATGATGGTTGCTATGCTAGTTGCTGATTTTGGTTGGATATTCCATGTCTGTTATCTGTCATGATATGTGCATCAATTAACTATGTACTTATGGAGGTAATAACTTCTTGAATAGTAATAAATATGAAGTTTAAAGTATAAATGATTTATTTAATCTATAAAGTGCGTAGGTAAATGACAGATTATCTGGAAATCAATTGATGGATAATATTATTGGGATGCACAACTATTGCTGGACCTCATTATCTCACGATTTTGATACACTGAAATAGAAAGAAAAACTTAGAAGTTAAGAAGTAATCATTCATAAAGAAGAGCTGTCAGCTTGGTTTTCATTGACTGGTGAATTGCCAAGCATATAGAAAATAGAACTATTACACTGCCTATGTTGGAAGTCATTCAACTCAGGGTCAGGCAGCAGCCAGTAATAGTTCAACTTAATACTGATGGAGGATCCTTTAAAGTCAGAGTGTACAACATGGCAGTTAAAACCTAACTGATGATATGTGTTGAATGTTCATCCTTATATAGCCTTCCTCGTATTCATTAGAAGGAAAATGAGACACAAGTGTCCGCACTGGTAAGTATCATAATACTGGTATCGGTGGAAATTGTAGAAAACACGACTTTGGCTGTTTGTAAAGTATTTCTGTAGTTCTTCTGGAGGCTGCAGGTTACCAAATGAGTTGAAATACAAGCACACTACTTTTATTTTTCTTGCCAACATAGGCTACCCAATGAGTTCCAGGTCCACCAGCAACATCCAGATTAAATATACTAAATTCACTTGATCTCCACATAGTCTTTGGTAATGTATCACGCATAAACACAGCCTTTGGATCTTGAACTTCTCTTTAGTAAACTTGAGCAGATCAGTAGGCCTATCGGTAAGAGGTCTGTCAGGTAGGATGGCTAATGGGCTTTTATTATTATTATTGTTTATAAAGAGAGTAAGTCCTTTCTTGTATGGTTTAAGGTTCAGTCCTTTTCTTATAGCAGCCGCCTCCATCATACGGTTACGTCTTCTCGCCTCCTCTAGCTGCTGGTGGGCATTTTTAGCATTATTCACTGATCTGGCAATAGCTGATGCCCCACCGGCCAGAGAACTAATAGCTGAAAGTCCCGCCAGAGCTGGAATGAGAAAAGGAATGAATCCTCCTGATGCTTTCGGTAATGGCGGAAGTCTATGAGTTTAAACCCCTCGTTGAGCATTACGGTTCTTCAAAGCACTTTTAGCTGCATACAGTGCGGCCAGTATACAGCTCATACATCCATTTTTCTTCTTGCTGTTCTTTAGTGGACGACATGCTGCGTTCGTAACTTGCTGGAAACCCAGACCAAGCTTAATTTTAGCGTGCATGGTTTTATCAACTGCAAGTGCTGCTAGACGTTAACCAATACCGATGTCCTTCCTCACACGAATTGCTTTGGCTTTATCAGCCAGAATTCTATTGACTGTGTGGCGATCACTGTTAGACGCGTACGTGATGTTGAGCAGATTAATTCCCTTGTCTCCTCAAGCCAGACGTTTTTGAAGTTTTATGTCAGGCCTGCAGTAGTTATATCTAGGAATGTGTAGCTTGACTTGTAGAGAATGCCTCCTGATCCTTTGATGCATTTCCTACTGTGCATGATATGCTACTGACACACGTGTGGTCTATGCATCTCATTATATAACAAATCGTTGACTGCAATCCAACTATCTTCCGAAGCGGGGAAACTGAACATTTTATAACCTTCTCCATGAGAAACAGATCAGGCTCAGAGCTTTTTTGTAGTTCTTCAGTGTAGAAACTTCCTGCAATTTCTTCTCCCTTGTAGTCCTTTAATATATATGTTTTAGGATTCGTTCATTCAACCTTGGTAACATTAAATATCTCTGTTGACCAGTCTGGAAGGTATGATTTCTTAAAAGTACGGTAGTCTTGTACTTTGAAACGTGTACCAAGTCATCAACGTTAAACTTATGCTTATGTGGATCAAGTATTTTAAGTCTGAAGTACACTGTATTCATGAGTTCATTATCTCGAACATCAATGGGTCTCATTTTTATCATGCTATATCTGGTTCGGTTATACTTTGCAATTATATTTGGCAGAATATCAGTCCATTTATGAGATCCTCGGAAATTGAATCGCATCCACATTTGAGATTTTATAGTTCTGTTCAGACGTTCCACAATACTCGCTTTCAGGTGAGTGAATGTTGAGTAGTGGTTTGTATTATACCGATTCATTACAGTCTTGAAATTCTCATTGTAAAACTCGGTCCTGTGATCTGTTTGAGGTTGTTAGGACATTGATTTGTTCCAAAATGTAGGAGCTGTTCAAATACTCATGCGACATTCTTCCCAGTCTTTGTTTTCTGTGGTACTGGTAATGCCCATGCGAATTTGGAGTGTGTGTCAATGATCATTAAAATATAGTTGAAGCCGTTATTCATTCTAGAATACTGTTTCATGTCCACAAGATCCGCCTGCCATAAGTCATCAAAACCTCTACTCAACAAGTCTACGAGGATACCTATATTTTGTGTGCAGGTCTATGTATTTCATGAACCATGCTCTCCATTCTTCTTATTCAATGACACCTCGCTGTCTACGTTGGGAAATTATTGAAACAATCTCATTCGAGTGAGGTGTATTGCCGGCAACAGTTGATGCATTGCACAAATGTAGTCATAGACTTCATCTGGATGACTGTAATATATATACTCCGGGACTTGGCCGATGTCCACACTTTTATTTTGAATGTCAGTGCTATCCTCATTAGTATCCTTTTCGTCTAGTATAGGTTTTATAATGGTCCTGTACTTCGTGCTGCTCTGATAACTTCTGTTCTTATGTACTGCCGTCATTTGCAGTATTTCCCCATAGTGCTTCAGATCTATCAGTGTATAATTTTGTCCTGTTTTAGCAGGTTTTAGGAAAATGAGATTCAGTAAACCTGAGGTTCTTTGAAACTCTCTATCACCAATATGAAATGTATTCTCAGTTAATTTTATAGGTTGATTGCCTAGCATGTATTGTTTTTTTTTTCTGATGACGCCATATATCTTGTCTATTCTAGAATTGCTGTGACTACTGACGAAATCAGCGATTAGGTCTTCTTCTTCCACGTCTTATGAATGTAGGGCGTAAATTCGTTTTGAGGTGGCTAAAAGAGTCAGTAACAGGTTGAAAGGTTTCTCTTAATGTCTGATCTCGGTTCAACTGTCCCAACTTTAGCAGCCGCAATTTCTCTCCAACAGCGTTTCGTGCCTGGATGACTTTCTGCTTGGTCGACATCTCAGCGCATACTAAACAGAGGTCAAGGTTGTATCACAGTCTAGACTGTGGTTGTATGCTCTTTTGTATAGGATTTCTCTTAATCTTCGTCGACTTCTTTGTCCTCTCAATGACTAGTGCTTCCACATCGATTTTTTGTGCCTCGCTCTCGATATCATCGACCTTTGTAGTTAAGGCGCTTACATTTTTTCAACTACTTCAACACGTGCATTTGCCTTATTGTTAAGTACTAGGAGCTGCGTAGAGTACTGCTTGAGATCTCTATGTACTTTCTTAATTTGGCGCTCGAGAGTTTGGGATTTTGAATCCATGTATATGCATATGTTCTGTCTTTGTACACCTCGATCACTAGACATATATGCAAATTTGTCCATGTCATTGCGTAGACTGGTGCAGTGAGCTCGATGTGCCATTATATGTGCAGAAAATCTTGAAAGTTCCATATGTACCCACCATCATTCAGTTTACGTGTTTTATCTATAACAAGGAAACCAAACTGTGAATGATTCCAACAGTCTGCACAGATCTTCACAAAATCAGTGAACGACATATCAGTTTCTACATGAGCATTGTACATATGTTTAAAATTCAAATTGTCTTGTTTTAATGCTATAATGAGGTTTTCATTATCCCGCAGCCACTGTTTTGGGGTACCGGAGTACGTTTGACTTAGATAAAATACGACACCAATAAGCTTCCCAAAACAGAAATATCTGCGTATTTGGTCTCGATTTTCCACTTCCGCATCAACAAATACGAATACGGTGTTGGCCTTTACTTGTTCAGGAGGAGGGAAATCAGGGCTTTCAATGTATGTGTAGATGGCGTCTTTTACACCTCTTCGTATCTCCTGTAATGACTGGTACCGGTATTTAGTTTGTGAGAGAGTTTTTGAAAATACACACACAGGTTCAAAGTAGACTGCGTTTATATTTGTAAGAAGAGTCATAGGAATATTTGTTTTGCCACAGTTGGATGGACCTACAATTAATGCACGTACATTATCAGGAAGGAGTATGCCATTCTTCTTCTACTTCTTCTTCTTACAACTATCTTCACCCAGATCATCTCCAGATCAGTCACCAACTATGAAATTTAGCTGTTTCTCCCACCACGACATGTCAACTAAGTCATGTCAAAGTGTACAGTGAACTATATATAAGACATAAATCATTCAATATGACTGAAGAAGATGAAGTTGGTAAGTTGGTGATATAATTTGCAGAGTGCTGGAAATAGCTTTAACAGTTTCATTATATCGTTAGGTAATAAAACCTCGTACACGGTTTGATGTTTATATATACATGATTTATTCAGTAGTTAAACGTACAGTGTGCAACATCATCAATAGGTTCACTGTTTATCTTACTGTAAAATCGGTGAGAATAATGTCTTCTTGTAAGCGAGAAGTTCAGCATGTACGTCCGCAGCGTTTATTATGTGTTCATTAACTAGGACTGGAACCATACACAAATGTTGTTCTAAAGCATCCAAATGCATACAGTTCACACGAAGATAGTCTGTAATTTCTCTATACACTGTTTTAACACTCGGTAGCCAACTGTTCAGTCTTTCCAGCATACGGAAGAGAGCCAGCTGTAGTCCAAATAAATTTATAACTAATGACCGCTGTAGGTAATAGTCTCTAGATTTCACACAAGGAGTCACTTCATCATACACTGTTGTAGAGGATAGTGTTAGAGCACTGCAGTAAATGATCTGACCAGGGTGGTGTTCAGTAGTCATTTGCTATTTGATGTAATCTTCTGAACGACACAGTTCCACCCATTCCAGTTCCGTGAAGCACACTTAAACATTCTTCACAACATTCTACAATTCAACCACAACACGCCACTTGCCATCCACCGATGCTTCTATGCCAACATTTAAACGTTTTGAGCCACTTGCAGTTAAATTGTATGTGGCTGTGAAAAGCAGTATGGCTGCAATGACGTTGGGTGGATGCAATTTCTCATCTACAACGGCCTGACCAAGCAGTAGCACGGGGATGTTTTGCGATAGGGAATAAGTTGGTAGCCAGTACAGAGCACCGGTAGGGTAAAGTTGGGGGCTGATACACTTATCATTCTTCAATGTGATGCATTCGTTTGGTGTTGAGAATTTCCGGATCGATGAGCGATGACAACAGTTCACTGTCGGTCCATGCGGCGGGCCCTGGTGCATCCGAATAGACAGACCCATTCTCCTGAGTAGGGTGAGGAGGCGGTGGCACGTCCACATCAGCTACAACAGAGAGAGAGCAAATATCTGTTACATATGAATGGTCATTAAAAAAGAAAAAAAAATATTTAGCAATACAATATCAGAATAATAAGAGATGAGAGATACAAACATGCTTGTTCCTTCTTCCTAGATTGCTGGAGCTGACACTTCATATGAACTGATTGCAGTCTCACTGTCTAGATCTTATACAGGGTGTATCGGCTATCTTGTCCACCCAAAATATCTCTGGAACAATAACAGCTATTGGAAAACGACTTTCACCGGTATCAATGTACGGATGGGGCCCATGAATGTACATATTTGGAAACATTCTAAAACGAAAGCAAATGTGTTCAAAAAATCAAATGTTCAAATGTTTGTAAATCTATCGGACCAAACTGCGTGGTCATCAGTCCGTAGCTTACAAACTACTTAAACTAAGGTAAACTAACCTACAGGACATCACACACACCCATGCCCTAGGGAGGACTCGAACCTCTGACGGCGAGCAACCGCGCGCTCCGCAGCGAGGCGCCTTAGACCGCTCGGCTACTCCACCGCGGCGCAAATGTGTTTTTTTTTAAAACAAACTTATGTTTTTTTTAAATGGACACCCTATATTTTTTCTTCAGCAATCCATAGCACGAGAAATCACATAAACAATGGCGTTGATTGCATCGCAATATTCCAATTACATCCCGAGATATTGCGACGCGAAGTTGACGCTTGAAAAACCCGAAATGCGCTGCTAGCGCACGTCCTGAGGCTCTGGCGTGAACCCCATGCTGCCCGTAATCGTGATGTGATTGACATGCGTAATCGCACTTCCATACTTACCAAGAGGTCCGAAACGAATAATACGCTCTGCTGCCATCTTGCATTAAAGTCGTACATTCCAGCAGGTATTTATCCCTTAGGCTAGGGGTGATGCTGTTCTGTAACCTATCTGTGTACCGCAACGTTAGTCACAAAGTTGACTTCGCTTATCGTTAATCCGTTACCAAAGAGGTAATGCCGTTCAACGTTAAAACTTTACTTTACTGTAGATCTAGCGCAAGTGACAGTGAATCATTCACTCATAATAGTAAAATTCATGTTGATGGTTTTAGTGAAACGAGCAAGTGGACTAAAGGTTTTACCGTTGTTTAGGTAAAAATTGAAAGAGGTGATTCGGAAATCTGAGATCTGGCGTTATGCTGTTGGGTGATCGCACTCGGCGACGGCAACTCAAAATCATTTTGCAACTCTTGGCTGGGAACGCTTTGATTTTTTCCTGGAAGGCTTTTTGAAGCTTTATAAAGCGGTATGTCAAATGTCTCAATTTACTTGGAAATTGTGCAGAAAAATAAGGCTATGTTTTATCTTTAATGTCTCATTCCTCTTTGTCCCTTTCATACGCGGCAACTGACCCACAGTCGACAGGGGAAACTTATTTTCCAACTCCCTCTTGTACCGTGGGTTCGTCAGTTCTCATTTCTGGGTCCTCTAGCCTAGATGTAAGCTACCCACCATATTAGGATAGGCTGTCACCGCGCAGTATGTGTGTTCCCTGCCGTCCAACACATGCACTGTACTCTCTTGCCAGTGACACGTCTACCAACTCAAAGTCAGTACCATCAAAACCTCTCTAATTTGTTTTGCAAATAAGCCTATATGCTGATTTTTCCACTTTTCGCAGGTGGAGTGGAGTCCCTGTTATGGGGTTCAAAGTGTTTATATATCATAACACAAAACTATACTTTCCGCCAGCTTGACATTATATCGGGAGTTACCAGATGCCCATATTTCCTCCCTTACATGCATCGTTGCAAATACGTGAATTGTGAAGTTAAGCGGTGAACAAGAAATAATTCCCCTTTGAGAAGACGATCACTGGAACAGCGAGTAAGCGGAAAGAGAGAGAGAGAGAGAGAGAGAGAGAGAGAGAGAGAGAGAGAGAGAGAGAGAGAGAGAGAGAGAGAGAGAAAAGTGTTATGGCGTACTTCTTTTTTCGTATACTACAAACAAGAAAAAGAAAGAAACAAAATAATGTGAACTGTGGCCAGAATCGTCACGTGATTCGGATTCCGTATTAAACTGTAGGTCCCCTTTTCCCGGTTGGATAACTGATATAGTTTAGGAACACATAGGCAACGAAGTGAAGTCCAATCGAAAGACTTGCACTAGTTCACTTGGCCACACGAAATTATCATTATATTCGATTGCGGATGTTTCGTTCATGCTACAATTTATATCACATTACACATTTTCTCCAAATTTACGTAAAGCTTAATCACGCTTTTTAAATTTCTCCTGTATTCTAAATTTGTGATGTATTATCTACTAGCTTACACCCGCGGCTTCGCTCGCGTGTTGGTTGATTATGATAGATAAGCTATCTTTCAGTAGTATCGTATTTATTTATTCTTATATTTCCTTATTCGTATGATATTCCTTGCAGAGAAAGGGCTGAAGACATTGTAGCACGCATAGACCAAAGATATGGTCTGTGGCATCACGATTCGCTATAGAGTCGCAAACGTCATCGCTGGTCTTCAGTCCGAATTTTTTTTTTATAATTTGACGACTTTCAACCACCATATCTTCCACCCCTTATAGCTATCGGCATGGAACTGCTATGGTGTACAACGGGAGTCTTCGTACAACAATTACACACAGACCATTCGTTTGCGTTCTGTAGTTTTTGCTGCAGAGCGAAATATAAACACACACACACACGTAGAATTTTATATACACCGATAACTTTCCATCCCAATATACTCCACCCTTTTATCATTATCAACCCTCAAGCAACAATGCAACCAATAAAACCATTTTCAAAGAGTAATTATTGTTCAGCACTTCGCGTTATATTCTTCAAATTACTAAATATCTATCAGATCGCTATAAAACCGTGCCTAAAACCTTCCTCAGGTATAAATTAGTGACTGTACAAATATTTAAGTCTCTGCGTCTTATCGTTCGGACGTGATAAGCGTACACCGAACAAACATTTACATTAATATATACTTATATATATATATAAACAGCTATCCGATCGCCATAAAACCGCGCCTAAAACCTTCCCCGGATAGACATTAGTAACTGTACAAATTTTTAGCTCTTTATTTCTTGTGGTTCAGACGTGATAAACGTACACTGAACAGACATTCACATTTATAGATATAGATATATTTTAAAAATCAGTTGCCCTGCGTTAATCTCGCCATACTCAGGTATGGCTTCATGGTATATAAAAAAGGATGGCGCAAACTTACACAGTTGAAAGTGCACGATAATAGAAGCACAAAAGTCCCAGTAAACATGGATCCGCAAACGAGCCAGCCGTTTGCGAGATAATTACGAATGTAGGGTTCCAAGCCGCCACTGACATCATTGTAAACATCTTTTTAGTTAGTACTCATCAATTTGAAATTTAGTCTTTACTGTCTTCCAGCAATGCTTGAGGATGTTCCCCTTCAGCAAGGTCAGAGTATATGGTACAGTACATGCATGATGGAGCTGCGGCACATTCTGCTGCTGCTGTGAGCCGGCATCTAACACGCGGTACGGCCAAAGATGGATAGGTCGAGACGAACTTGTACCTTGGCCTACAAGATCACCTGATCTAAATCCTTTGGATTTTCGTGTCTGTGGTCACCTCAGAAGCGAAGTGAACAGGACACCCGTTAACACGGTTGAAGAACTAACTGGAGTGGAGAGTTGTACACGCTTGTCAAGAATTTCGAAACGATCCAAGGATTTTCGAAAGAATTCGAAATCGATCGCAGGGACGACCACAGGAAGATGCAAGGAAGACACTTCGAACACCTCCTTTCACGGTTAACCCATACGTGAAATGTGAACTAAAAGCGTGTAAAACCTAGTAGTAACGTCTAAATGTCAAATGAATTTGTACTAACTAGGAGGATATTTACGATAACGTCAGTGAAATGTGAACTAAGTCCGATTGTTCCGATTTTTCAGCTTTTCCTTTGGGTTTTCCTATTTTTTTTAAGCGAACAAAACTATCTCCTCTCTCTCTCTCTCTCTCTCTCTCTCTCTCTCTCTCTCTATTTTTATATATATATATATATATATATAGAGAGAGAGAGAGAGAGAGAGATTTAGATTTTTCCGATTTTTCACCTTTTCCTTTGGGTTTTCCGATATATAAAAAGCGTACAAAACTCACTCTCTCAGAGTTTTGTACGCTTTATATATATCGGAAAACCCAAAGGAAAAGGTGAAAAATCGGAAAAATCTAAATTCGTAATTAATGGGGACATCCCTCCTTTGGATCAGATTTTTATGCGCTGCCATGCTATTTATCAGTTAGTGATATGATTTTGTACACTTGAGTTGAAAAGAAAAGGAACGGCACTGTCCACATAATAATTCGTACGGTACATGGCGGAGGGTACTTTACAACAGACTTTGACACCAATCTACAGTTTCATTTCTACGTTAATGAAATTGTTCCCACTTCACCTCATTGAAAATAGTCACAGCCTACATAAGATTTCGTACGAGGGTACCTTACTCCAGGCTTTGACGCCGTTTGACCGATTAGAATGAATTTAGCAGGTGTTGTAATCTATATCCATAAATGTGAATGTCTGTTCGGTGTACGTTTATCACGTCTGAACCACAAGACATAAAGAGCTAAAAATTTGTATAGTTACTAATGTCTACCCGGAGAAGGCATTAGACACGGTTTTATGGCGATCGGATAGCTATTTATCTATATACATATTAATGTGAATGTCTGTTCGGTGTCCGCTTATCCCGTCAGAACAACAAGACACAGATATTTAAATATTTGTACAGTTACTAATTTATACCTGAGGAAGATTTTACGCACGGTTTTATAGCGATATGATGGATATTTAGTAATTTGAAGAATATAACGCGAAATGCGGAACAATAATGATTCTTTGAAAATTATATTTACTCTTTGAAAATGGTTGTATTGGTTGCATTGTTGCTTGACGGTTGATAATGATGAAAGGGTGGAGTATATTGGGATGGGAAGTTATCGGTGTGCATAAAATTCTACGTGCGTGTGTTAGTATTTCGCTCTGCAGCGAAAACTACAGAACGCAAACGAATGGTGTGTGTGTAATTGTTGTCCGAAGTCTGCCGTTGTACACCATAGCAGTTCCATGCCGACAGCTATAAGGGGGTGGAAGATATAGTGGTTGAAAGTCGTCTAATTATAAAAAAATTCGGACTGAAGGCCAGCGATGACGTTTACGACTCTATAGCAAGGAGGTTACCTCCAGCGAAACGTGATGCCACAGACCATATCTTTGGTCTATGTGTTCTATAATGTCTTCAGCTCTTTCTCTGTAAGGATAAGCATACGAATAAGGAAATATAAGAATAAATAAATAAAGCAGTAAAAAAGAAATTTCTTTTAATACATCTCTTTAAAAAATCGATTTGACGTTTCGCGCATTACATCAAGTGATCCATCTGTGATATTATTACAATCATTATTGTTGGATTTCGTGATTGGATTCTTCGAAAAGAGTGCATTTTTAGCTGTGATTTCTTATATACTCTCTGATAAATGTAACATGTTTTTAGAAAAAAGGAGATGGACAGAGAGAGCGTGGATAGGAAAAGTACTAACTCAAGGTTCGAATAAATAAATAAATATGTGGGCAACGCTGGGTTTTCAGCTAGTTTTTCATATACGTGGGTGTGAGGGGATGAACAGAGAGAGGGAACAGGAGTTTGGCAGGGGAAGTAATGAGAGAGGTACGTGGATGGATGGATGGATAGAGGGGAATAGGAGGAAGACGAGGAGGAGGGAAGGAGGACGAAGACGGGGCAGAGGTAGGTAGACAGTGAGAGGTGGGAAAGGAGATAGCGAGAAAAGAGAAGGAGGCGTAAACCAACCAACTGAAGAATGGAATAAATAAACAAGATACGCTGGGTTTTCAGATTTCTAATACAGTGAGAAGCAAACGAAGTAAGGAACAGACATAGAGAAGGGGGAAGTGATAACCAGAGAGATTAAGGAAAGGAGTGTAGGACGTGTAAGTAATTCCAATGCTTACTTAGTAATTTCTGGGTTCTCCAGTATATACAGGGTGGTCCACTGATAGTGACCGGGTCAAATATCTCACGAAATAAGAATCAAACGAAAAAACTGCAAAGCACGAAACTTTTCCAGCTTGAAGGGGGAAAACAGATGGCGCTATGGTTGACCAGCTAGATGGTGCTGCCATAGGTCAAACGGATATCAACTGCATTTTTTAAAATAGGTAACCCCATTTTATTACATATTCGTCTAGTACTTAAATAAATATGAATGTTTTATTTGGAACACTTTTGTCTCTTTGTGATAGATGCGGAACTGTCACAAAGGATCGCGCCACTCATTACGTCCCATTTTTTTTTTTTTTTTTTTTTTTTACCAAGCTGCGGATGTGGAGAATAAACTTACCGGTAGCTTGGAAAATTGCAAACAGTGTAGTACTCAAGAAAGTCGCAGATAAATACCCTTCCAATCCAAAATTTGCTTGCTGAACACATCTGTTAATCCTTACATTCCCAGTGTTGTTTATCGACAACAACGCATTAAAAGCTGATATACCGTATTGTGTCTGTCTTTAAAGTCGCATTTTTGTTGATGAACGCCATGCTTCTAGTACGACATTTTGCCGCTTGGTGCGGCGTGTAGCCACTTCAGAGGTACTAATCTATCCAACTTGTAAGTTGTGTTACGTCGCCGTCTGTACGTGGCTGTGAGTGTGGTTCATGTTATTTTATTTCACAATGAATTGTCTTGTCTTCGGTGCTGTGGCGAAGATTATGCTATCAGTATTGATCTGAAGGGATTATCTATCAACAAAAGAACGTCCATAGCAATAAAATACCTAAAATATGTCAGTGTTATTCATGAAAAAAAAAAAAAAAAAAAGAAAAGAAAAACCAGTAGTTCCATCAAAAATTTTAAAACGCACTGTATTAATAAAAAACACTGAATCGTAATTTTTACAAAGTTGAATTCGTAATGCGGTAATGAAAGGGTTAAGGTCCAAGAATGACTTGTGTGTGAAAACCTACAGTCCCACAGTGAGCTGACTGGACTTGTTGCCTTGGTTGTACCTATGTGTGTTTGTGGGGGGGGGATGTTAAAACTGTTGGGTGTAATGTGCAAAAATTTAGGAACAAGCAAACTCTAAGTAAAATATCATAATACTAACACCATGAGTTACACATTTTGTGACAACCGCAATGAATAATTAACATCTTGCTCATTATGCCAAATCCTCGGTTATCATCACAAACGTTTGGGATAAAAATATCGCAATTTATTGTTTTAAATATTTAAATATACTGATTTAAAGTTAAGGTCGAAAACAGTTTAGACCTTCCCGAGGCGAACAGATGCGATACAAAAGAACTGAATAACGTCCAAATTTAGCTGACGCAAAGCAGATCTTCACGCTGAGTCCGATATTCACATGTAAACAGATACATTTGAAGAAAACTCTCTAAGATATCTGAGTAAATATTGCATCTCCTCTCCGAGCTAAGAAATCACAGTATTCAATAAAACTATCTCGAAGGTAACTGCTGTGCGCGATACGGAGCCTTCATCAAGAGAAGCAGTGCTGCATGAAAATTACAAGATGCCGCCCCATTTAGGCCCGTAAAGCGTAACCAAGAACCTCTCTGTCTGGGGGCCCCACCCCTTGTCGTGCTGGAGACTACAATTAGCGTCTATCATCTACTTAGTAGAGGGGGTGGGGGTTGGGGGTTGAAGGGAAGGGGGAGAGTGGAAGGAGTGGCGTCGCGAACGAGCGCCGGGGGTGGCATTACACGGTAATCAATTGATGTCTCTTGTGAGGTAACGGCCGCGGTGGTGTACAATGGCGGTCGTTACAGATCGCCTTGCAAAGCCAAGGGTGTAGCTGACTCTCCCCCCTCCCCTTCTCTCTGTCTCTCTCCGTGTGTGTGTGTGTATGTGTGTCCACACCAATGCCTTCATAACGGATAACACCGAACTGCCTGCTATCAATTATTTTCATTAAGCTCATTGCTCACGGTTAGTCGGAATATTAACTGTGCCACCGCCGTCGGCAGTGTAGACGATATTCGCGAAGGCACGCACCCCTGCAATCTACCTGACGGGCTTGCTGTGCTAGATGAGACAGCGGCTAAGGCCCACATAGGCTCTACCCAGAGCACATGGGCCAGCCAACTGAACACTCGGAGACCGGAATGAGACTTTGCATGAATGTTGTTGGTACGAAAGTAGATTAAGGGGTTATTCCATCGATAATGATAATCTTTATACTTATAAGACGCATTTGTTCAAAAAAATGTTCAAATGTTTGTATAGTCTATGGGACTTAACTATGTGGTCATCAGTCCCTAAACTTACAAACTACTTATGAACTACTTACGAACTAGGACGGCATAAATATCCATGCCCGAGGGGGGATTCGAACCCCCGACCGTAGTGGCCGTGCAGACCGTGACTAGAGCGCCTTAGTCCCCTCGGCCACCGCGGCCGGCACGCATTTGTTGTCTGTCTGTCTGTCTGTTCTCTTATAACTCAAGACCCAGACAACCAAATAACGTGAAATTTGGTACACGTACAAAAAAATTCTTTAACAGGTTTCGTTCCTTTTTTTGAAAAACCAACCGGAAAATTTGAGAAAAAGAGAAAGTGCGTTTTCAATATGTCCGTGTAAATCTATATCTTCGCGCAGATCGTGATGGAATTTAGCACAACTGACCTACAAAACAAGAGGAAGGGCACTGTCTAAATAAAATTTCGTTCAGTTCACGGTGGAGGGTACTTAGGGATTTCGCCAAATTTCACAGTTTTGCTCTGATCTTGATGAAATTTTGTACACTTGACCTGGAAAACAAGATGATGGTTACTGTCTACATAAAATTTCGTTCGGTGCATGGGGGAGAGTACTTTAATTACAGACTTCTATTGCAATCTCTATACATATAAGACGCAGTTGTTGTCTGTTTGGCGGTTTTCAAAAATGTTTGTATAGCTTATGGGACCTAACTACGGGGTCATCAGTCCCTAAACTTACAAACTACTTATGAACTAGCTAACACTAAGGACGGCACAAATATCCATGCCCGAGGGGGGATTCGAACCCCCGACCGTAGTGGCCGTGAAGACCGTGACTGACGCGCCTCAGTCCCCTCGGCCACCGCGGTTGGCGGTTTTGTACGCTTCTACAGAAAACCTTATTTTAAACCCGGGCAAAGCCGGATACTTGCAGCTAGTTTTAAATAATGGGATCCGCAACAGTTATTAATTTTAAACATTTTTTATTTTATGCACTACCAGTATTTCGAGACCTATATCCCATCATCAGGTGCATCTGCAAATTACAATCAAATAAAATAGTGACGTGTATCATGTAATAAAGTAGGTATACTCCCTTTGTACTGAATAATTTTAGTAAAGGTGTAGGGTAACCATTTCATTACATGGCGGATGTAACTATTTTATTTGATTGTAATCTGCAGATGAACCTGATGATGAGATATAGGTCTCGAAACTCGGGTAGTGCATAAAATAAAAAGTTTAAAATTAACAACTGTTGCGGATCGCATTATTCAAAATGAAGATTGACGGTTGTGGATGTCCCGAAAGAAGAAAATTATGTGGTAATGATAATGTCTTCATTACTGTTTATCTCGCATGTGTAACTCAGATTTATGAACAAATAGTGATAGCTTTATGGATATTTTTATTTATTTCCTTTTGACCTACTCTATTTATCATTTGTATTTCAATTTTTTACCTGTTTTAATTAGAGAGTTATGTTTGCATCGTAATAATAATACACAAAAAATAATTAAATAATAGTTTAGAGAAGAATGTATTCGCGTTACTTCCTCCTATTGCGGTCGCATATGTTCGCGGGAGAAATGATTGCCTGTATGCCTTCTTATGGGCCCTAACGCTTCTTATTTTATCTTTGTGGTTGCTTCGCGAGACATGCGTCGGAGGAAGCAATATACTGGTTCACTCTTCATGAAACGTACGCTCTACGAATTTTGAGAGAAGCCCGTATCGCGATTCAGAATGTCTGTCTTGCAGCTTCTGTCACTGATCATCTCCGTGGCGCTTACTAAATTAGCCCGCAATGAAGCATGCTGCTTACCGTTGGGTGTTTTAACTTTACCTGGTACAGACTCCACACTGATGAGCAATACTCAGGCGCTGGCTGTTCAGCAGCCTACTTCCTTGGTTGACGGACTACGCATCCTGAGAATAGTGCTAATGAATCGCGATCCGGCATCTGCCTGACTCAGATTGCTTTTATATGGTCGCTCCATTTCATATCTCCCCTGTCTACTCTCGGATATTTTATGAGAGTAATTGCTTCCAGTGTGTGTCCTGCTATTATGTAGTTATATAATAAAGGAACTTTCTTTCTAAACGTAGCTCTTTACACTTGTTTATGTCGAAGCTCCATTGCCACAGCTTGCACCAAGCGTCGGTACACTGCAGAGCATCCTGAATTTTGCTACCCCTTTCTAGTGTTGCGACTTCTCGGTAAATTACAGCATCATAAGGAAAAAGCCTCATCAAACTTCCGATGTTATCTTCGAGGCCATTTACAGAAATGGTGAATCACCTAACACTTGCACCGCAAATATTGTGGCAACGGAAAGTGCGATTGATGTGCGGTATTCACAGAATGGGTTGGTAATCAGGGGCTCGTATTTTTAGCCATCATACAGATTGTAATATTACTTAGAAAGTGTATTTTTTTATGCAAACATACAGTTTTTTAAATGGAACAATGGTTGTTTCTATCATGCACTGGAATCTTTGACACCAGCTGTGTACAAAGAATTTTGAATAACATTTTTATCATGTTTAGTTTGGCAGCTACGTTTCACCCGTACCGCCTGTCACTGACCCAGGAGCTGCATGGGAACGATTTCCGTGCAAGAGTGATATTCTGTGAGTGGGCAATGCGTAATTTCAAAGTGTTATGTTCTCTGATGAGTCCACGTTCACAAATTATGGTGCAGTGAGTCGCCATAAGCCGGCCGCGGTGGCCGAGGGGACTAAGGCGCTCCAGTCACGGTCTGCACGGCCACTACGGTAGGAGGTTCGAGTCTCCCCTCGGGCATGGATATTTGTGCCGTCCTTAGTATTAGTTAGTTCATATGTAGTTTGTAAGTTTAGGGACTGATGACCCCGTAGTTTAGTCTCATAAGATATACAAACATTTGAACATTTGAATCGCCACAACATGCACTACTGGGACGCAGAAAATCCTCGGTGGGTACGACCTGTCAACCGTCAACGTAGGTGGTCTATGAACGTGTGGTGTGGAATCCTTGGGGATGAAATAATCGGTCCACACTTCTCCATCACATCGGCGATGTTACATCTCGTCCGCAGAGCCTTTCGACGGCGCATTGCATTATGCATTGAGGAACATGGACACACATTTGAACATCTCATGTAAATCAACTTCCCACCGCCATAACATCCATCACCCACCACACAGCCATGTATTATGCACAGCGTGTGGTATCTGCCCCTGAAACGTTGAAAGGTTGTAGCTCCCAAAAAAAAAAAAAAAAAAAAAAAAAAAAAAAAAGAGTAGTTCAAATGTCTGTATAGCTTATGGGACTCGACTACGGGGCCATCAATCCCTAAACATACAAACTACCTATGAACTACTTAATACTAAGGACGTCACAAATATCCATGCCCGAGGGGGGATTCGAACCCCCGACCGTAGTGGCCGTGCAGACCGTGACTGAAGCGCCTCAGTCCCCTCGGCCACCGCGGCCGGCAGCTGGTTTCAACGAATCCAATGCACGATAGAAAAAAAAAAACCTATTGTTACATTTAAAAAAATATATCTTTGTGCTGTAACTCTCTGGAAAATGATACAATAAACTATGTTCAAAACAAATAAAAACCGAAGTTTTATTTCAGATATTGTATTAACTCTACTAGCTCATCTAGTCGGATTTATTTTGTTTAGAGTGGATTCTGATTCGCCGTTGAATTTTGACAGTAGATCCCAATGCTTACAAATATTTATACCAAATTTTGATGAACATTCAGGACATGAATGAAACTTTCACTCTGCAGCGGAGTGTGCGCTGATTTGAAACTTCCTGGCAGATTAAAATTTTGTGCCAGCACCGGGACTCGAATCTGGGACCTTTGCCTTTCGCGTGCAAGCGCACTACCGACTGTGCTATCCCGACACGACTCACGATGCCGCCTCACAACTTTACTTCCGACAGTACCTCGCCTGTTACTTTCCAAACTTCACAGAAGCTCTCCTGCGAACCATGCAAGACTACCACCCCTGGAAGAAAGGATATGGTGGAGACATGGCTTAGACACAGCCTAAGATCGGGATAGCACAGTCGGTAGTGCGCTTGCACGCGGATGGCAAAGGTCGCAGGTTCGAGTCCCGGTTCCGGTACACAATTTTAATCTGCCAGGAAGTTTCATTCAGGACATGGTCTATATTTTTGAAATAAAAAGGGATTTCAGAAATTCCCATTATTAACTTCGAAGACTCGTACAGAAAAGTAAGTACATATATTCTTAAGGAGTCCGGAAACGTCATCCAGTGATACTATGTACACTTCTTTATCATGGTTCTAAGGATTCTTAAACTGAGTTACTTTACTTATCCGTGGCTTGGGCCTTAGTGACCGTATGCCTGCTTTATACTTCTCCTCCATCGCTCCCTCTTGTGATCCTCCTGCCACCATTCGCCTGCTCTTAGTCCCATGTCCTCACTATCCTTGTCGATGTTGTCCTTTCACATTGTCCAGAGTTGTCCTCGGCTCCTCCTTCCAGCTACAGCTCCCAGAAACACATCACCGGGTGTCCTTTTTTCACTTATTCTGGCTACACGTCCACCCAAGTCAGCCTTTCCTCGTCATCATTTGTGTAAAGCTCTGCCTGGTTGTTCCGAATTTTCCATTCTCCTGTTTGTGTGTCCATCGCAGGGTCACAGGGCCACAGATTTTTCGTAGGATTTTTCGTTCAAAAACATGTAGTTTTTGTTGATCTGTCCTCCTAAAGGTGTGGGTTTCACATCCGTACACTACCACAAGCCTGATCATACTTTGATACATCCTGATCTTAAATCTCTACAGGGATCTTTCTTCCAGAACATCTTTAAGGCTAAAGTATGGTTTATTGGCTCCAAAAATTCTTGAATTTATCCCAGTTTCGTAGTGATCACTGTAAAGGCTACCTAGGTATTTGAAAGTACTTGTTCTTTTGAAACAGAAACTGTCCACTGTGAGCGGGTTACCGTATCTTGCTGCCTTATTCAGGACCATGTACTCCATCTTATCTTTATTGACTTGAAGGTCTGACCTACTAGCGTTCTTGCAGTACGAGCCTGCCATTCTTCTGAGATGTTCTCTACATCTGCATATGCCAGTTGGGTCAGTGACATGTTGTCTAGAGTTAACCCAATGGGGTCAGTTTTCATAAACTTCCGGTCTATTTTTTCTAACGCAAGGTTGAATAATATAGGAGAGAGGGCGTCTCCCCGTCTGAGGCTATTTTTGACTTCAAATTGTTTTGGTAAACTGGAATTTGTCCTCACTTTACAGAATGTTTATTCTAGACTCATTACTACCAAGCGGATTATTTTAGATGGAACTGTAGTTATTTTAGTACTCTGATTGCCTTACCCCTGTGCTCGCGATCATAGGGAGGTTTGTCCTGGTTCTTACAAGGGCAGGTCCTCCATTGTTTATTAGCTCTACAACAATTTTTTCTTCCCCAGCTGCTTTGTTGTATTTTTTAAATTTTTTGAGTATTTATATTACTTCGTATTCAGTAGGAATAGTCACATCTGTATCTACAGTTTGTGGGAACTCAAAAGGGAGAAGTTCTTTGGGGTGTTCACAATTTAAGAGCTGGGACAAATATTCCACCCATCTGGCCCTATCTCTTTTTCATTCACTAGTATTCTTCTCTTTTGACAGCACAAACATCCATGCCCGAGGGGTAACGATCTCGCGCATCGTAGCATAGCGTCTCTATGCGCTCGGCTGCTACTCCGCGACTGCAGTTTTCCACGGCCGAGACGCAAAATATGGAGTCATTAGAGGAGGTGGGGTAGCGAAAGCTCCAGACGCCGTATCCCGCCGTATCCGTGAGCGTGATTAGGGGGAATCCACTGCACAGTTGGGTTACCATAATAATACTATTCTGTAATAATTCATTGTAGAGACTTCATATTCAAATGTCGTCATAATGTGTTTTGTCAAACGAACTGCTAGTAATTCAGCGCCATTCACAAAGATTGGCAGCCATGGCAACTCCGACTTCAACGACAACACACTAATGGTGTCAGGGTCCACGTCTTAGCGGAGAAGCAATAGACCTTGTCATGTTTATATTCTGAGGTACGTTTGAAGTTTGTTGTTCAGGGTTCAAAATGTTAAAAGACGAAAATCCTTCATGCAACTAAAATATTATGTAGAGTAGAACGTCGATTATCTGAAATAATTGGGGGAGATGGATGTTCGGAAAACCGGTTTATTCGGATAACCGACTGTACACTTCTATTTGCCAATAAGAAGTACTGTACAGTAAACGTATTTACATTTGGAGGCGCGCGATCCTTGACACTGCGCCGAGCGGCACGTCGGAACACTTGGAAGGCTCAGCTGAGCTGTTGCTGTGAGCAGCTTTGATGCTGCCTCTACTTCTGCTGCTATGCCGGCTGAATTGTAATACCAAATACCTTGTAAAAATAACTAGACTCCCTAACGGCGCTGCTGTCGCGAGTTAATATGAAACTTCGGCCGGCCACCATGGTGGTGGCAAGCGTCAGATAAATGCGAGTGTTGTTTGCAGGTAAATCATGTATTAAATAGCTGCTGCGGTATATATACACAATTGATAGTCACGTCTGTATTGTTTGCCTATTGCAGTATACATGAAGCACGATGGTGAAGAGCTGCTCAGCGTTTAAATGCATAAATCAATTTAAGAAAGATATAAAAAGAACGAATACTGTCTTCCCATTTATATTTCTCAGGAATACAAGTAGCCCTACTACTTGTGTTCAGAGGTAGTTACTTTTGATTAACAGAATGCTGGTCAAAACAATATAGGATTGAATGAAATAAACAACAGACTTTTACAATACTGGTAGCTCTTACGAAGGAGCTACTTTAGGCAGTACTTGAGGACAGGAAGTTCAAAAAGTTTCATTTTATGATTGTGTAAAATAACTATTGGGGTCACGAGATTAGTTGCCTCACTGCAGTTCGAATTTTTGTTTATGGAATTAATATTAGCAACTTGTAACGCAGAATGTAAAGGTACATATACGTATAACAAGCAACTGAAAGGGGTTTGCAGAACTGTGTATAGTTCCATATATGAATGACACATATCAAACTGGATGCAGTTTGTGAAGTTGAATTCTATGACAATAGTTGTTGACTTATGAGCAGTTCATGCTACTGTATTTGGCTTACAGCATTAAGAATGCTAATATTCTTGCTAGATACCCTAGTACTAATGTTAGATGCATTAGTTAAGAAAACGTTATGGTATACTTAGCGTTCTTAAAAGAATTTGGTAGTGGCTGGTTGGTATATTCACAAGGTAAGAAGCTATTTTAGTTATGTATCTGATGGCATATTTCATTTTCACAATCGATTTTTAACAGTAACTGTTTAAGGCAGCCCTGTTTCATTTTTTGATGCTATGAAATTTCTAAATATTGGAGACTACAACACTAAAGCAAAGATGTAAAGTGTAAAACTCTTCCGAAAGTAATGTTGGTACAAAAGTTTCACAATCGTAGAATATACTGAGAAAGTGCCAAAAAATCGTGTCTGACGATAAATTCCGTTCATATGCTGCACTTGGAACACTAAAAAACTAAATGTTACAGTTCGGTTTCGTTAGGAAGAGGAAACGCTTTTGGCCAATCTCTACACCGTATTGTAATAAATTTACACACAACCGATAATTGTTGTATATTCAAGGAGTCTGAAGTTGTTTTGTAGTTGTATATTTCAATTATACATAGTCTTCGAGACTTAAGTGGAATAAATACACATTCTAATCAAAAGAGTCTTACGCACGTTTGAAGTGAAGGTCCCGTTAAAGCGGCCACACACGTAACAGCGTGCTTGACAAACACGCTCGCGCAAGCGTGTTCGCACAAGCATGCTTGAGCGTGTGTAGGATAAATTTCATCAATCACCAGACTTGTACAAGCTTGATGCTGGATAGAATTTCGATTACGCATGCTTGTATAAGCGTGCAATCGCATGCGTGCTTGAGCGTGTGGACAATAAAGATGCTTGTCCAAGCATTTGACCATACTGTGATTTGACAGTCTGAGTGAGGCTGCATACCGTGAGCATCCTTTGTTTTTGATAAGTTTCAATTAGTGCTGTGATGGCAATGTCTGAATTAAGAAACATGAACCACGACCTCTTACAGCAATTTATTAGACTGTATGAAACGCATCCCTGCTTGTGGACTATTAAATGTAAGGACTATCATGATAAAAATAAGAAAGACGCTACTACTCTCGAAATATCTCACAAAATGCTTGTGGTGAAATAATAGTAGTACATTTGAGGTTTTCATAACTTCTTCGCTGCGGCGGAGCGGCCGAGCGCATTGAGGCGCTATGTTACAAAGCGCGAGGCCGTTCCCCGTCGGGGGTTCGAATCTCCCGTCGGACATGCATGGATGTTTGTGCCGTCTTTCGTATAAGCTAGTTCATAAGTAGTTTGTAAATTTAGGGACTGATGACCCCGTTGTTAAGTCCCATAAGGTCCACGAACATTTGAACGTAATTTCTTCCTGTCACGAGAAATCGCAATGCTGCTGTTGCCTTTCATGTGGTGTTATAGCCTCCCTCATTATTGTATCCTGCTTGTTGTTGTTGTTGTTTGGATGTTTTAGGGGGACAAAACTATGGAGGTCATCAGTCCCCCATTCCATAATTGGGTGTCACGAGAAAATGCGTGAACGTGTAAAAGAGCCCAGAGTTGAGAACAGCTAGGGGGGAGGAATATCCCCCGAGTCAGAAAAAGGACAACAAAGTCGGCAAGAGACAATGAAAAATGTGACAATCACACAAAGTCACCAAGCAACGACCAGAAATAAAATGTAAAAGCCGACGTCTGTGGCTGACCGACTGTGAGACTAAAAACAGGAAAAGTCAACTACACGGAAACAAATGGAAACCTCCAATCGGAGGTCACGAGAGGACGGACACAGACAGAATACTGAAGAAAAGCATTAAATGGAGGGGTTAAAACCACTGTCCTAAATAAAACTTAAAACAGTATCAGCTATTTTGTCATCGTCACTTAAAACATGGGATAAAAGTGCAGGAAAATTAAAATTCCTCCTTCTTTTTGATCAAAGGTGTAACGAGAGATAGTTATGACAATCAGGATGATATATCTTCAGTTCACGGAGTACGTTTGTATGTGAATACGATTTTCGTTATTTAACCACTCTTTACACCAAGTTTTACATTTTTTAATCCAACACGAGCATAAGAGCTGCCACAGCCAGCACATCGTCATCTGAGCTCGACATTTTCCGATGTAAACAAACCGTTGCTTTGTACAAGCATGCTTGAGCCATGTAGGTATATGAGCAATATGTGCATGCTTGTGCAAGTACGGTTCCGCAAGCGTGCTAGTCAAGCACGGTGTTACGTGTGTGGCCGCCTTTAGAAGCACTGCTCCGCCACCCGGTGGCCGAATGCGGCTACTGCGAGAAACTTGGTTTGAGGGGAGATGATGGACGGTAGAGTGGAAGAAAAAAAAATAAAAAATAATAATAACAATAAAAATAAAAAAGATGCTCTACTATAACTTTTTTTCGAACGTCGCTCAAGAAGGCCGAGGGGCACTGCCCCGCATAGCTCTGTGATAGCTACGCTACTGATTCCATCGTGTGGCTAGATTTTCGGGTAGCAATTCATTCCAGAAAATTCTCATACACCAAGTTTTTTGGAATAATTGTTTTGCCATTATCGACACAGGAGAGAATAGTCCAAGCGGGTCGTAAAATTTAGCTGCAGCCTGTAATACTTTCTTTTTAGTAGTAGGTCCAGCAGGTAATTTTTCGATGACATCATTTATATTAATGTAGAAGCTGTCCAATGCAGTGTCCCAAAATACTTGCGTATCTGTAATAATCTCTCGCCCTGCGGTTTTCCATGTGTCTTGTACGTGATCTGAAGTAGTGGCCCATTTCGCTAATTGAAAGTTCAGTAACTTCATGAGGGTCGTTAGTTCATAATACATAGCGATAGCTTCATTTTCGTTATCCACACCAAACGCGAAATCATCCATGACGACATTGTTAGCAAGTATCTGTGCGGCGACGGGAAACGCGGTCTCATATCTGGAAGTGTGTTCTTTCAGTGTCGCCAAAAGTAAGAATGGACTGCATGTCAGACCGAATGGAAGTCTAGTGAAACGTTGTTACCTCACTTGCCATATGTTGGTTTCCTTGTCTGTCTTGAAAAACTTTGTACGACAGAAATATTGTCAAATCCCTTTCCTCTTCATGCAAGACAATTTGAAGAAATGCTTGCGTGATATAGCTAATAGCCATAGCGTGTAATCGGAACTGTAACAGAACAGCAAGAATTTCTGGCAGTAAATTTGGGCTCGCTTCTAAAGTGCTGTTGAGAGAGGGCGCGTTGACCTCGTGAGAAGACGTATCGAAGGCGATCATCCACTTTAGCACGTTTTTCCTTCTTAACTGCCTGGTGCGGAAGATAAAATGTGGGATTACTTGGATTTTCACGTGGAACGAGTTCTACATGACCCTTTGTAATGTAATCCAACGTAAGATGATAGTAAATGTCTTAAGGATTCATTGTTATTAAGTCATTGTTATTGTGTAGTCTACGAAATCTACTTACTGCATTCAGTTGGTTCGTAGAACATAAAATAAAGTTTTGTTTCTTAGGGATACGAACAACTTTTCGATGATCATGCACAAGATAAAATGCCTGAAATTCTTGGAGGACAGAATCTTTATTGGTCTTTACTGTATAATGATGTGTAGTTATACCAATTGCCTCTAGATCCCAAAATGATCTCAACTGGTCCTCTGTGGACATCTGACCCTGAAGTACAAAGTTAACGACAGCTAAATTCGCACAGTTAGCAGATCTGCTCCCACTGAGAATCCAACCAAATATGGTGGGAAACAGAACAATGGATTTAGAAATTTGGATAGGTAGTCTATCGGTGACAACCTTCCAGTAATGATCACTACCAATTAAAAGCTCTATAGGCTGTCTTCTTGGGAATCGGTCTGTGGATAAGCTAATTGCAGTGTACGGACATTTGCCATTTTCTTAATATCTTGTGGTACTCTGGTTTGAGGCGTGAAGAAGTGGTCACTTTCATACGAGCTGATGTAAGTCGTAGAATCAGTCAACACTCTTCTAATTTCGAAACTGACAAGACAATGCTGCCGCCAGGAGCTCGTATGAGATTCGAACGTGCAGAGACAAAGTTGTCGTTGATCTACAGAAGGCAGTTTCAAATCTTCTATCAATGATTTGGCTAATGATGTTTGGCTTCCGTTGTTTAGCACACACCGAAAAAGTTTACTTTGTCCTGTTGGGCCTACTATGCGAACCTGAGCTGTTTGCAAGACTGTAGAGGTGGGTGTAGTTGCATCTATCTTAGTAACAGAAGTGACATTGTTCTGTGTTGCAGAGCTCTTACACGTCGTACCGGTACTTCCAACACATATCTACTTCTGATGTGGTTTTTTACAGTGAGTACAAAGTACTCTACCCTTCTTCCCACAATCTGAGACCTTATGTCCTCTATTAAAGCTTAAAAGCATTGCTTACTACTCTTTTCTTTGAGTGATGTCTGTTATTTTATTACATTCTTGAGCCCAACGGCCATGTTCTTCGCAAAAGACGCAAAATGGGCCGTAATTTTTATTACCCTTGGGTCGTATTTGTTTCTGATTAGTGCGGACATGAAGTGCTGCAGTCCTTAGTGTGTATGACAACGTGTTATTGTCACCGCGGATCTTGTTTGTAGCAAGCGCTGCGTCTATTTCCGTTCCTATAAATTCCATTAGTCGGAGTATGTCCCCTTCTGATAGGCCCGTTTGCTTGACATGAATAAGCCATCGTCGGCAGATATTATCAGAAAAGCTTTGAGAATTTCTGGTGTTAACACCGGGCCATAAGCATTTACATCTTCAGCGAGCGCTCGCAAGGCTTGTATTCTGCGGTTACACTCGATAAAAGTAGAATTAAGTGATTCTGAAGTCCAAAAGTGTTCTGTGTTTCAAAGATTACAAGTAATACAAATGAAACTTCCTGGCAGATTAAAATTGTGTGCTGGAACCGGGACTCGAACGTGGCACCTTTGCCTTTCGCGGGCAAGCGAACTACCGATTGTGCTATCCCGACACGACTCACGATGCTGCCTCACAACTTTACTTCCGCCAGTACCTCGCCTCCTGCTTTCCAAACTTCACAGAAGCTCTCCTGCGAAGCATACAAGACTAGCACTCCTGGAAGAAAGGATATGGTGGAGACATGGCTTAGCCACAGTCTAAGGGATGTTTCCAGAATGAAACTAGTCTTGCATGGTTCGCAGGAGAGCTTCTGTGAAGTTTGGAAAGTAGTAGGCGAGGTACGGGCGGAAGTATAGTTTTTAGGCGGCATCGTGAGTCATGTCGGGATAGCACAGTCGATAGTGCACTTGCCCGCGAAAGGCAAAGGTCCTAGGTTCGAGTCCCAGTTGCGGCACACAATTTTAATCTGCCAGGAAGTTTCATATCAGTGCACACTCCGCTGCAGAGTGAAAGTTTCATTCTGGAAACATCTTTAGAATATTTGTAATCTTCAACGGGAGTTGTGTCATTAATATCGTGAACTTGGTTCAAAATGAGTGTAATATTAGTTGTTGCACTCGTTCATTCTCTCTTCAACCGCTGTAACTGAATGTTACTATCAATATTTTCTGTATCTGATATCGTGAGCTGATTGAAATTGTGTGCGCTCGTTAAAGTAGTTCGACAAACAATCAACAGATTGCAGCACTGTGATATTTAACAGTTCTTAAGCGCCAACAGAACAGCAACAGTACCAGTAAAGCGCACTACCATGCAATTAACTGCTTCTGCAAATTGTAGTACGATATATATCGTGATAATCCAGTTGACCTCAGCTCTGTTTGCATGCGTTGGTCGGCGGATGATTTCGTCGTCTGGCGTGACACATCACTGCAGTGAAACCTTCGTGATATTGACGCATGAAGTGAGAAAAAATTCTCGGATGTCATGAGTCAATCCTGGAATCTTTCCGGGTTTCGGCACCAAAAATAATGTAGCGAATGAAATTAGTAGCGCAGCGATTTGTCAAAATACAACACTTTATTTACAATATCACGGAACATATAAAAAAGGAGTTTACAAAATAGAAAATCAGGGATAATACTGTCTGATTAAGTACATCGATTTCCAACCACGACAATGCCGAATGGCTCTTGTCAGGACCAACGAGAGTGTCAAAACCAACAAAACAAAATTTTGGTGTTGTTTTTGTACCTCAAACTATTAAAAAATTTTCAAATGTTTGTAGCTAAACATATTGGACCAAACTGCTACGGTCATTAGTCTCTAACTTACACTAAAGACGATACATTTAAAACTACTGAGAGCAAAGATCTGGCAGTAGAAAGATACAGAAGTGGTCATAACGTCACTGGGTGACATTTCCGAACATGGATTCCTTAAAGTATCATAATGTTAATTACTCACTCCCCTCTAGAAGGCCTCGAAATTTTTAACGGGAATTTCCGAATACGCTGTAAACTTTAGTTCGACGAAGTGAAATGATGAAAAATTTCTTATGAGTCTCTCACAGATATGGAATTTCTAAAAGGAAAGTTGCTGCAGTACTGGACTGAAAATGTTCATGCTTCACTGTGAATTTTATAAATCACACCCTTGTCCTTCCTGCAATAAAATATTTAAATTCCAGGCGCGCTTCAGTTATTACGTGTAATTTAAGTGGATTTCTTTTTCCCTAGAACAATACAGTTTTATATATGCATTTAAACACGTCCACTAAATGTGTGGTCGTGTTCCATTTTGAGTTATTCATTACTCTAAAGTGTTTCTCCACCATTAATATCGCTTATTTGTTTCTAAATTATTTTATTCCTTTATTAATGATCAATGCCCCATGTTTATATATGTTTCCACTCGTGTGATTGAACTTGTGTGTTCGTATCGATGTGGAAGGTTGCTTTTAATATTGACTGACTGCCGCGAAATGGCTTACAGTCGCCGCTGCACGCTTTAGGCCTCGTTTTCTTTAGTAAGAATGCATGGTTTCGTATGTCGTCTGCACTATTCTCTGCTGGGTGGCCAGAGACAAGCTTACTTGGCAAGATGGCGAGGTGTTATTAGGATAGTACCAACATAATGGAGCTCTAGTAGAGGGTATTATCTTCTTCAGGTAGCGATGGCTGGTAGACAGTGGGCTCTGAACGCATTCTACATCGCTTTTAGCGCGCCCTACATCCGGTGCGAGGAGGGGAAGGCTTTTCGCGTGGCCTGAGGCCTGAGTTACTCTTGCCGCGTCGGCTGAAGTGAATATATCGTCGAATCATTCTGAGGGGATGGCATGCTGTAGAACTTTACTTTCCTTGTGATCAGGCAGTCTTGGTTTATCAGTGATAGTTTTCTTGAGTAATTCTTTCGCTATGTGAGGCGAAGTGTTTCTTAATTTACAGAACTCGAGTAACTCAGTTTAAATTTACTATTTGCATTTTCATTCCGGTGATGCTTTTGTGTCTGGTTTTCACAAGTTAGAATACATGTGTGTGGCCTTCAGTCTTTGCGTAAACTTAGTATGTTTCAATTTCCTGGCTCTTTTTAACTAACGTTTTCGTGTGGTGTCTGTTTCGGCGGGCATGTTAAATTCTTTCTCGAAATTTCTTGGTCAATTCCGTGTTTCCTATCTTGATATGACCGATTACACAACGTGCTTTCGTAACGGTCATTACTTCCGCCTTCAGCCATGTTTTAACTGATGCTAGTTTTCATCTATATGAATTCTCGTGTGTGCTTTACTTGCTTATTCTACATTAAACTCTTTTTGTAAATTCTATGTAATCTACATCTACATCTACATAGATACTCTGCAAATCACATTTAAGTGCCTGGCAGAGGGTTCATTAACCACTTTCATAACTTTTCTCTATCGTTCCATTCTCTAATAGCGCGCGGGAAGAAAGAACACCTAAATCGTTCCGTTTTCGATCTGATTTCTCTTATTTTATTGGGATGGTCATGTCTCCCTAAGTAGGTGGGTGCTAGCAAAATATTTTCACATTCAGAACTAAAAGTCGGTGATTGAAACTTCGCAAACAGATCACGCCGCAATGAATAACGTCTTTCTTTTAATGATTTCCACCCCAATTCGTGCAACATTTCCGTGACGCTTTCCCCCCCGTAAAGTGATAAAACAAAACGAGCTGCCCTTCTCTGAACCTTCTCAATATCTTCCGTCAGTCCCACCTGGTGAGGGTCCCACAAGGGGCAACAGTACTCCAAGAGAGGACGCACAAGTGTGATGTAGGCAGTCTCTTTGGTGGAGCTGGTGCATCTTCTAAGCGTTCTGCCAATGAAACGTAACCTTTGGTTCGCCTTCCCCACAATATTTTCTATGTGTTCTCTCCAGTCAAAGTTGTTCGTAATTGTAACTCCTAGGTATTTGGTAGAATTTACGACCTTAAGGTTTGACTGATTTATTGCGTAATTGAAGTTCAGCGGATTTCTTTTAGTGGTCATGTGTATTACTTCACACTTTTCTTTATTTAGTGTAAACTGCTAATTTTCGCACCAAGTAGAAATTTTGTCTAAATCGCTTTGCAGTTGCTTTTGATCCTTTTTTTGACTTCACTGACCGATAAACGACAGCATCATCCACGAACAGTCTAAGGGAGCTATTCAGATTATCTCCTAAATCGTTTATAAACACGAGGAAGAGTAGGGGACCTATAACGCTTCCCTGTGGAACGCCAGATATCACTTCTGTTTCACTCGATGACTTACCGTCAATTACAACGAACTGTGTCCTTTCTGATAGGAAATCGTGAATCCAATTCGCACAATTGGGGAGATATTTCATAAGCACGCAATTTCATTAGAAGCCGCTTGTGGGGTACAGTATCAAAAGCCTTCCGGAAATCCAGATATATGGAATCGATTTGAGATCCCTTGTCGATGGCACTTAACACTTCATGTGAATAAGGGGCAAGCTGTGTTTCGCAAGAGCGATACTTTCTGAATCCGTGCTGACTATTGGTTAATAGGTCGTTCTCTTCGAGGTAGTACATAATATTCGAACAAAGTATATGTTCCAAAATCTTACTGCAAATCGACGTCAATGAGATAGGCCTGTAATTTTGGGGATCACTCCTATTGCCTTTCTTGAATATTGGAGTAACTTGGGCAACTTTCCAGTCTTTGGGTACGGATCTTTCGCTGAGTGATCGGTTGTAAATGATAGCTAAGTACGGAGCTATTGCATCAGCATACTCTGAGAGGAATCTAGTTGGTATACAATCTGGCCCAGAAGATTTGTTTTTGTTTAGTGACTTAAGTTATTTTACTGCTCCAGGAATATCTACTTTTAAGTTTGGCATGCAGGCAGCTGTTATTGGATTGAATTCTGGAGTGTTCACTTCGTCTTCTTTTGTGAACGAATTTTGAAAGCTGTGTTTAGTATTTCTGCCTTAGCAGTACTGTCATCGGTAGTATTACCATTGCTATCGCGTAGTGAAGGTATTGTTTGTGTTTTGCCGCTAGTGTACTTCACATATGACCAGAATTTCTTTGGATTTCCTGCAAGATTACGAGACAGGATTTCGTTGTGGAAACAACTATAAGATTCTCGCATTGAAGTCCGCGCTAGGTTGCGAGTTTCAGTAAAAGATTGCCAATCTTTCTGTGTCTTTTTAAATTTTGCATGCGTTTTTCTTTGTTTCTGCAACAGTGATCTGACCTGTTTTGTGTACCACGGGGGTCGTACACCATGTGGTACTTAAGGATAGAAGGCCGCTGCCTCCCCACACATGAGTTTGTTTGGTGCATAGTTCGATTTTAATTGTGCTTGAAGACACCTGCCATCTCATTACAAACGTCACCGACGCTTTGTTTTGCCGCTGCTACGAAGTGTTCCCACTTGAGTAACATGCTGCAAGCATTATGCGCATGTCTGTGAGTGAATGAATGTGCTTTCCTTCATCCACTGTGTATTTGCAAATTTCCTGCCACGTTATCTCCATATTCATAAAGTGCAGAAACAATTTTATTACGGGCAGTAACTTTATGTTTTAATTCACTTTTGTACAAGGTGTGTGCTTTATTGTGCTTAATTTGGTCTCCCCACATTTATTCGCTTGTTCATTTTATTGAATAGATTTAAAGTATGAAACCTCTGCTTTATAATTTCATGCTCTCCATCCCATGTTTAATTATCTATTCCTTTTTATATATATTATTTGTGTTTGTTTAAACGTTGGCTGCTCTCTTAATGAGTAACAAGTTAGATAAATTTCTGTTGCGCAAGTACTGTGGCTACTTGTAAAGTAATATAGAGCAGCAGTGAGCGTTTTAACTTGCATTTACAGATCTATACTGCCCGAGATCTTACATAGAAAATTTAATAAGCTACTTTCAGCATGTGATATTTCTACATATGCAAATAAAGTGCGCCTAAGTTGCACAGTGGTGAAGTGCCAGACTACACATCCAAAGGTTGTGTGTTCGATCCCCGCTAGGTCCTAGGATTTTTATCTGTCACTTTCCACTTCTTTCACCTCTGGCAGTATTGCTCACGTGAAAAATACCAAGTAGCACCGTCGTTCGGAACCCACGTTAAACTGTAGGTCCCCTATAACCGGCTGGGTAAGTCAGGTCGGAGGAAGGCAACGGCATACCACCTCCAAATAGGACCATGCCTAGTAAAGCACTGTGGTGTTCAAACGAATCTTCGGATTGTTGATTGCTTTACCTTTTATGTATATAAACAGTTAATTGCCTATCTCGCCATACATCCGCTTTTTTTGTAATGTGATCACATATTAAGATGTACACTAGTTAAGAGTAGTATGTGCAGAAGGAACTCTGCGTTATTTGGATGGAAAATATCCTTTGAAGAAGCCTTTGATATCAAAAGCAAGATGTGTTATGAAATTCTAAATGTTGCTGCAAGAAAAATACAAATAGATTCATAGAATTAATATTTTTGTACCTTCTGCTGTAAACTGTCGCTGTAACAAACTTGTTATCTTTTTGCTCAGTTTCGCTAGAGCGGTCTTGAATGGCAGTCAGGAATTAGTTTGGACAATATATCACGATTAATGAGCTACTACCCTTTGCGGTCGGTGTTTCGTAATGCAGTACACTGCGGCAGAGGCGGCGACGTCGCTTCGGCGTTAGGCCCATCATTCCCCGACTAATAATTACACTCCATGCAGAAGGCCCCAGCATAATTACACCACGCCCCCGTTGGCAGCGCCGGCGAGGAAGAAAATCTAGCCGCGCTTATCCCCGGGTTTAAGAATCCTCTGACAAATTGCCGGGACACTTTTGGCCCCAGGCGGCAGACGTAATTACGTCGTAGGGAGATGAAATTTTCAGTGTTTCTTGTCGTCGTCTGGTGATGAAGATTGATGCTGACGGCAGGCCCGGCGCCCGAAGGCACGTGGCGACGCCGGAGGAGGGGGCGGAGGATCGGCCAGTGACGTCAGAGACACTACGGCTGCTCCGGGTGGAAGTGCGAGTCACGATCAGTGTTTCCACATACATCTGTGTCCATACTCTGCAAATCACCGTGAAGTCCATAGCAGAGGGTACGTTTTATTATACCATCTATCAGGATATTTGCCGTTCTTACATTATGAAGAGGAGGAAGAATGTTTAATGCCTCTCAGGGTACTGTATGGATATGACCTTCGCTGAGCTCTTAAATTAACTACACTGGTCAAAACAATTAGGGAATCAGTTGAGATATCTATCTGCAGTGCAGTCATCGGCGGACTGAACTACAATGGTTCAACATCTTTATGTCGGTTCTATGGAGTGGAGACAACAACTTTACATCTACATCCATACTGCGCAAGCCACCCGACGGTGTGTGCCGGAGGATACCTTGAGTACCACTATCGGTTCTCCCTTCTGTTTCAGTCACGTATTGTTCACGGAAAGAAAGATTGTCGGTATGCCTCTGTGTTGGCCCTAATCTCTCTGATTTTATCCTCGCGATCTCTTCGCGAGATATACGTAGGAGGGAGCAATATACTGCTAGACTCCTCGGTAAAGGTATGTTCTCTAAACTTCGACAAAAGCCCGCACCGAGCGACAGTGCGTCTCTCCTGCAGAGTCTTCCACTGGCGTTTATCAATCATCTCCGTAAAGCTTTCACGATTACCAAATGATCCTGTAAGGAAGCGCGCTGCTCTCCGTTGGATCTTCTCTATTTCCTCTATCGACCCCACCGGCGAGCAGTATTACGGTCACAGAGATCGTGGTAATAACAGAAAGTTGATGGAGAGAGGGGTGTTTACTATACCAAAGTTGGGTTTAGACTGTGTAGTGAGCAGGTAGTGCAATGTAACAACAACGCGACTTACACGAAGGTAAGGCATGGAGAGCTATTTAAATGATGGAATCGGGACAGACACAGAGGGTGGTGGCTGCAGCTATTGGAGAACGTGGACGTGATTTCCGACAACAAGAATCGTTAAAAGAAGGCAGGGCCTAGGTCGTCCACATGTAACATCGGCAAGGGATGGCCGTTGTCTCCGGTTAACAGCCCGTAGAGACAGGAGGCTGAATGCAACTCAGCTGCAACGCACCCTCCAGCCGACATCAGGAATGTGGCCTCTACGCACGGAGGCTTAAGGTGTGTATGTTCCATTAAAACCACGACACCTTTTAACCCGAAGAAACTGGGCGGGGGAACATCAGGATTGGAGTCGTAAATAATAGCATTGGGTTCTGTTCACAGATGAGTCAAGATTTTGTGTTCAGACGGACAATCGTTGTTCTATCATCTGGAGAGAATGCGACACTCGGAACAATCCTGCTTATGTACAGTAAACATCACCTTATCATGGTGGTGGACGAATGTTATGGTTAGGAGTCAGTATCGGTGTAGGTACGGACCTATATCGTTCAGAATGGCGCTTTGACTGCACAGAGGTATAGAGACGAGATCCTTCCACATTTTGTTGTGTCCTACGCTGGTGCCATGGGAGATGGGTTCCTTCTGGTGAACGATTATGCTCGTCCCCACAGAGCTGCACTGGTGGACTACAAGCTTGAAACTGAGGGAATTGAACGAATGGATTGGCCAGCTTGTTTACTGGACTAAAACCCGATTGAGAATGTCTGGGATGCATACGGGAGACGCAATGCATCCAGACCAGTACCTCCCACAACGGTTTGTTTTATTCAGATATTGGTTACAGTTGTAAAGTCTGTGTAATACAGTACCTTACTGTGCTGTCTCAACTCGCATGCCGTCTACTCTGTATATATTATGTATGACCATTTGAGCTGTGTAGATTAACCATGCGAATACTTTGCGCCGTTAGTGGTCATTGACGTATATTGGGAATAAGTAAATATAAATGTTTTTTATTTGAAGATGATATATTATTGTAGATATTAAGTGTATATATTTTGTCTGATACCCTAAATGTTTTGAGCAGTGTAGATGAACCCTGCGATTACTTCGCGCCGTTAGTAGTCATTGACTTATGTTCACAAAGTAAGTTCCGTTTGTTTATGTAAAACAGTCGTGTACAGGCACAGAAAAAATATTTATCATACAAAAATCTACAACTATTAAATTACTTTTCTATATAGCTTTCGAAATTTTGTATGTACTTGTCATAGCGTGGCGCAAGTTTTTGTATGCCTTCTTCTTAGAAGGTTGCCGCCTGTGTATTCAATCATGTGGTAACATGTGTATCTTGAAGTTTTCCCGGCGTATTGATTGATCCATCATATTTCGGGCTTGCAGCCGGATCATGTTGACTTCTTCCAACAATATTTCGGCTGACAAACGTGCAGCCATCTTCAGGTGAGCACGAGACAAGATTACCGTGTGCGTCGTTCTATATATACCGAATATTGGCGCGGCGGCGCCCGTGCAGTGAGGAGATACTAGCGCGCCGCCTGTCGAAATTTGGCGCGCTCTGTGGTAGAAGCGGGCCGCGTCTGCGTAATGGTGTACTTACATTCGCG
Organism: Locusta migratoria; assembly: GCA_026315105.1. Lineage (NCBI taxonomy): Eukaryota > Metazoa > Arthropoda > Insecta > Orthoptera > Acrididae > Locusta > Locusta migratoria. Next base: position 331,187,703 of record CM048746.1, on the reverse strand, counting down.
CCATCTGTCGGAATGCGCTTTCGTGCATCTTAAGCGCGGTGGTCGAAGGAAATCACTTTTGGTGAGATGTTACACTAGATGTTGACCTATGTCTCTGCGAAGCAATTAAAGAAATAACAGGGTCCCATGCTTTATCCATTTGAAATCCGCCATCCCGATTAATTAGGTCTTCTGCCAACCGTATTTCCATGGACTCCTTAATAATCGAATCCCAAAAGGATCTTGCAACAAAAATTCTGGCAACGACAAGATCCTTTTGGGATTCGATTATTAAGGAGTCCGTGGAAATACGGTTGACAGAAGACCTAATTAATCGGGATGGCGGATTTCAAATGGATAAAGCATGGGACCCTGTTATTTCTTTAATTGCTTCGCAGAGACATAGGTCAACATCTAGTGTAACATCTCACCAAAAGTGATTTCCTTCGACCACCGCGCTTAAGATGCACGAAAGCGCATTCCGACAGATGGCGCGAATGTAAGTACACCATTACGCAGACGCGGCCCGCTTCTACCACAGAGCGCGCCAAATTTCGACAGGCGGCGCGCTAGTATCTCCTCACTGCGCAGGCGCCGCCGCGCCAATATTCGGTATATATAGAACGACGCACACGGTAATCTTGTCTCGTGCTCACCTGAAGATGGCTGCACGTTTGTCAGCCGAAATATTGTTGGAAGAAGTCAACATGATCCGGCTGCAAGCCCGAAATATGATGGATCATGTGGTAACATGTTCTTGAATCCCGTCATCATCGTTGAAGTGTTGAGCACTATGGGCAGATTTTAGGTGTAAGAAGAGATGAAAGTCGCTCGGAGCGAGGTCCGGGCTGTACGGAGGATGATCAAACACGTCCCAGCGAGATTCGCGTAACAGTTGTTTGGTCACATTCGCTGTGTGAGGTCGTGCGTTATCGTAGGAAAAAAAAAAAAAAAAAAGCTCCTTTTGACAGTAATTGTCGGCGCTTGTTGTGTATCGCGTGGTGCAATTTCTTAATGGTCTCGCAGTAACCATGTGCATTGATTGTTTGGTATCGTGGTAAGAAATCAGTCAGGAAAATGCCTTTTCTGTCCCAAAAACGGTACACATGATTTTTCGAGGTGTCAAGACCTGTGGCATGGACGGTAGGGTCGCTACAGCCATAGCGTGCGAGTTGTGGAGGTTGGAGATGGACGGGAGGCGAGCACGGGTAGACAAGTGGTTAAGGCGACCGCTGGTGCGAAGCGGGAGACCCGGGTTCGATTCGCGGTCCTGCTCACATTTTCACTTGTCGCCGTTGTTTCATTTCAATGTCCTAATGCAGCCACTGTCAGTCCTTTCCTTGCTAATACTTCATCCTTCCATTCCTCCGTCAATAATTTGCAAATGCAATATGGCTGCGAAGCAGGTGTGGTGTCTGTTCTTTCGGACATGTTCGAAAGAAGAGACACCACACCAATATATTCTATCTGAACTACTACAAACAAACACATAGTTGTAGTTAGAACCAATGCAAACAAAGCAATATATAAGTAAATAGAAATACAAAACTTATGTAAGAGCTGTTGTAGCAGTGACGTGTTTTGTAAGCTATCAAAAGTTCACAGAGTATGTGAGCAGAATGTATATATTTGCTGACGTGCATAATAGATAAGTGTTGCAAGAGTTCAGAACGATCATAATGATAAAAATGTTCAAATGTTTTTAGAGCTTATGGACTTAACTACGGGGTCATCAGTCCACAAACTTACAAACCACTTGTGAACTAGTTCATACTAAAGACGGCACAAACGTCCATGCCCGAGGAGGGATTCGAACCCCCGACAGGGAACGGCCTCACGCGTCGTAGCATAGCGCCTCAATGCGCTCGGCCGCTCCGCCGCGGCTCATAATGATATTCAAATTGTTTGTAAACCTAAGGGACCAAATTACTGTCCCTAGATTAACAAACCGCTTTATCTTGTGCTAAGAACAAGAAACACACACATGCCAGAGGGAGGAATAGAACTTCCGATAGGTAGCGGCCGAGCAATTTGGCAAGGCTTCTTAGACCGTGCGGGCATTCCAACGCGGTCTCAATGATACATTTTAATTACTGCTCGGGACAGAAGCATATAGTAGTGTGAACTATGTCTGGAAGTAAATGAGTTTTAGAGCTGGCCAGTACAATAATACAATGAGTCTTTAACAAGGCCTACTTCTGTATCGATTTAAATTTGAATTAGCTGACGAGCGTATACAATTGTGTTATGTTTCAGAACAACTGCGCTTTTACGAGGGACAGATTGGTGAGGAAGGAGGAGATAGACTAACAGAAGATCGATAAAAATAAATAACCGAGCAACGTCGGGTTTTTGTCTAATTGAGATACGAAAACTAAATTTCTTCATCAAAGTGACAAAAATTACTTAAGTGTTCTGGAAGACGACTAATGATTAATTTGTTCAAAACTCGCAAATAAGATCTGAAACTAAACTGCTCAAAACGATTAAGGGATCAGGTGAGACATCATACAGAATGCACATATGGTAACGTATTTTATTCAGATACTGGTTACTGTTGTAATCTATGTGTGATACAGTACGATATTTGGCTGTCTCGACTCTTTACTTGAGGGCTTAGAACGAGGCACCATGGGGCTACCATAATAATGAAAAAGTCATTCTAGTAGCCCTGTATTATGGTGCGTGATCACCTAGGACGGCAGTACAGTTACGTGGCATGGACAGTATGAGGTTATCAATCAGCTCATGAGTGGAATATCCAGTACCGCAACCGGTATTGGAGGTGCTCGTCTGGCTACAACGCGTCTGCCAAGTGCATCAGGTAAACAAGCTGGCCATTCGATTCGTTCAATTCCCTCAGCTTCAAGAATGTTGTCCCCAGTGCAGCTCTACGTGAACGAGCGTTATCGTCCACCAGAAGGAACCCATCTCCCATGGCACCAGCGTAGGGCACAACAAAAGGTCGAAGGATCTCGTCTCTACACCTCTGAGCAGTCAAAGCGCCATTCTGAACGACATAGAGGTCCGTACATCCGCAAATACTGAGATATAAGCAGGATTATTCCGAGTTCCACATGAGGGAACGACGATTGTACGCCTGAACACAAAACCTTGACTCATCTCAACCCGGCACCATTCGTTACGACTCCAATCGTGATGTTCCTCCGACCAGTTGCTGCGGGCTAAACGGTGTCGTGGTTTTAATGGCATGTACAGCATTTAATCTTTATCCCAAGGATGATAAGAACATTGCACAATCCATCCCACTGCTGTACAAATAAGATAGGTTGGAGGCGTTGTCAGGATGGAAGGCGGAGCGGTGAAGGCTTGTGGGCGCCCTAGAAAAAGGTGGCTGATTGTCAAATAAGAGATAGGCTTCAAGTTAATATTGGGTATATTCTTGAAATGCGGGATACATATCGGGACTCGCCCTTGGGTCGGATGCAATGAATGAGTGCCAGTCTAAGATAGCGGATTAGAAAATGGAAAAGGTAAAGGTTGCGGTTCACATTGTTGCGTCTGTTCTGCACGAGAACTCAAACTGAAGTCCTACTGCAGTAGCAGACGTGTGGGTGTCTGCTATTGGCTCCTATTGGCTCCATGGTAGCATGGAAACGTCAGTAGTTTCAGCACGGACGCCAGAAGGGTGGCGCGATTTTAGAATCAGCGTTCAATACTGGTTCTGTCCGGCTCTGTCCTGCAAGTTGGACAGCCTCGGTCACATTGTCAAGGCGTATGTCGCAGTGGAAGAACACTTGTAAAACTTAGGCGAAGTTTTGAAATAAAATTTTTGAATTATTTCCCTAGCGTATTTTAGACTGGCTGGTCATCTTGTACAGGGACACACACCAAAGGACTAGAGACCACATTCCCCAAGGCGATTTCGGACTTTTTGTGTTGATATTGCAAGTCCTGTTGCTCCCTGGAGGGTGCGTTGCAGCTGAGTTGCATTCAGCTTCCTGTGTCGAAGGGCTGTTAACCGAAGATAACGGTCATCTCCTCCTGATGTTGCCCGCGGACGATCTCGGCTGTGCCTTCTTTTAACGGTTCCTGTTGTCTGAAATCCCATCCAGGTCCTGGAAATTACACTTTGGGACACTCCAATAGCTGCAGCCATCTCTCTCTGTGTGCAGCCTTCCTAGGCTCTCCATGCCATAGCTTTGAATAAGTCACGTTGTTGCTGCATTGAACTACCTGTTCACTACACTATATGAGCCCCAATGCTTATGTAATTCGTTTGGTAAACAGAAGTCAACACCAAGAGGATCTGCAGCAACTTTCTGTTGTTACCACTATATTGGTTGCCATTATATTGTTGTCTCCACTCAGTAGAACCGACCATTTTAGTTCATTCTGCCGATGACAATACTTAAGAACCTAGTTGTCTCAACTGATCCCCTAATTGTTTTGAACTGTGTAGTAACACATTCTTTAAGTCTTCCTCAATTAGGTTAATAACTTGCTCGTGAGTTGTGGTCTCAAAAATCCATTTTGTTTTCATTTGCTGTGACTACGATGTGTGAACAGTAAGTCACGAAAAGTAAACACTGGTTACGATGAGACCCCAACGCAATTCAGTCACTCTGCGCATCCAGGAATCTAATAGCTTTGAAGCACCCCTTTTAGGAGTTTCATCAAATGGGAAGGAAGGATAAGAAATGTAAATAACATTCACATTTTCTCATCTGTACGATCGATCGAATGCCAGAATCAGCATCTGCATTGTCGTCCATGCAGGCGAAAATGTTCAAATGTATGTAAACCAGCCGCGGCGGAGCGGCCGAGAGCATTGAGGCGCTACGCTACGATGCGCGAGGCCGTTTCCCGTCGGGGGTTCGAATCCCCCCTCGGGCATGGATGTTTTTGCCGTCTCTAGTATAATCTAGTTCATAAGTAGTTCGTAAGTTTAGGGACTGATGACCCCGTAGTTAAGTCCCATAAGCTCTACAAACATTTGAAAATTTGATTGTCTGTAAATCTAAGAGACTCAACTGTTGCGGCTATCAGTCACTAGGCTTACAAACTACTTAAACTAACTTACGCTGAGAACAACATACACACCCATGCTCGACGGAGGACTCGAACCTCCGACGGCGAGCAACCGCACACATCGCAGCAAGTCGCCTTAGAGCGTTGGGCCACTCCACCGGGGGCATACAGGCTAAAACACGTATAATGTGGTCGTTTCAACACGGATGAACACATGGTACTACAGTATCGCTTGAGATGTTGATATGTAATTGCAATAAATTCATGTACTCCATATGCACTGTTGAACAAGAAATCTCGAGTGAATTGGAAAAATCTAAGAGGCAGTACATGTTTTTATTTCCGGCCGTATATATCAAACATGTACGCAAGCACAGTCAACAAACATGCAGAAAGTAATTGAGAATGTTTACGTAAATTTCGCAGTTAGTTGGTTGGTTGGAGAGTAGCGCAGAGAGACACGGAGCAGAAAGACTGTGTATCACAGTGAATTACTACAGTTGATATTTTCTTTTTAAAGACGAACCTTGTACGATTTAATTAAGTGATACAAAAAGGCTACATGACTAACTATTCTTGATTTGTTTCTTTGAAGAGTAAATTGCAAGTTTTATGAGAGAGAGAGAGAGAGAGAGAGAGAGAGAGAGGGGTAATTACTGGATTATATTTTTAAGAGTCAGTTAAAAGATATCGTTTTATGTTACGGCGTCTACTTTTTAGCTGATATGGAAGATCTTTTTGTATCTCGTGTTCTAAGTCAGATTCTTAGTGCATACCGTTGTTGCTTTTGTAAAATTTGTGTTTTTCACTATGCTTACGGGAGTTTCACGCTAAAATGGCCCTTTAAATGAAATTACTCCAAGAAACTGTGCTTTTTACACGAAATAAAAAACATCAAAGAAAAAAGAGGTACTAACAAACTTAAGATATGCCCATGGCATACAGTTATGATCCCGGCGCGTAATTTAGAAGTAGGTACTCCTGGTGTATTAAATAAAATTAAATCACTTATCAAAAGTAAGTCTTCCGCTTTCGACTGCACCAATTAGTTTCCTCTCAGAGTATGCTGATGCAAAAGTCTCTTACCTAGTTACCATATACAACCGCTCGCTCAGCAACCGTTCCGTACCCAAAGTTGCACAAGTCACTCCAATATTCAAGAAAAACAATAGGAGTGATCCGCAAAATTACAGGACTATATCATTGACGTCGGTTTGCAGCAGGATTTTAGAACATATCCTTTCCTCAGACATTATGAACTACCTCGAAGAGAACGACCTATTGACCCGTAGTCAACACAGATTCAGAAAGTCTCGTTCTTGTGAAACCCACCCAGCCCTTTACTCACATGACACTGTCCCTTACAAGCGTCTTCTAATCAAATTGCTTGCTTATGGAATATCGCCACAGTTGTGCGATTGGATTCGTGATTTTCTGTAAGAGGACACAGTACGGAACGTCATCATATAGAACAGAAGTGATATCTGGCATTCCCCGGGGAAGTGTTATAGGGCCCCTACTGTTCCTTATTTTTATAAACGATTTAGGAGATAATTTCAGTAACTCTCTTAGACTCTTCGCGGATGATGCTGTCATTCACCGGCTAGTAAAGTCACCAGAAAATCAAAAGCAGCTGCAAAATGATTAGATAAGATTTTTGCATAGTGCAAAAATTGGCAATTGACCCTTAATAATGATAAGTGTGAAGTCATCCATATGACCACTAAAAGAAATCCGTAAACTTCATACACACTATAAATCAGTCAAATCTACAGGCCGGCAATTCAACTAAATAACAAGTACGAACAACTTAAAGAAAGAACAGATAGAAAATATTAACGCGAACCAAAGGTTCCGTTTCATTAGCATAACACTTAAAAGATGCAGCAGTTCTACTAAAGAAACTGCCTACACCACACTTGTGCGCCCTATTTTGAAGTATTGCTGCGCATTATGGGATCCCCATCAAGTGGGACTGACGGACGATTTAGAGAAAGATCAGAGAAGGGCAGCGCGTTTTGTATTATAGCGATATAGGGGAGAGAGTGTCACGGAAATGAATCACGCGTTGGAGTGGTAATATTTAAAAGGAAGGCTTCATTCGTTGCGGCGAAATTTATTTGCGAAATTTCTTCCACAAACTTTCTATTCCAAATGTGAACATATTTTGTTAGCACCCACCTACATAGGGAGACAAAATCGACAAAATAAAACAAGAGAAATCAGATCGAAAACAGAAAATATAGGTGTTCCTTTTTCCCGCGAGCTACTATAGAATTAACTGTAAAGAAATATCATAAAAGCGGTTCCATGAACCCTTGCCAGCACTTCAATGTGATTTGCAGAGATCGATATACGTGCAGAAGGGAAAGAGGTATGATCCGTTGATTTGGACTTTTTTTATTAGCAATACACGCTTTCACGAGGAGAATGGGAGATGGAGGTTGTGAGAAAGGTAAGTGACGGGTATGATGCGATACTAAGGAAATTTCCACTTACCTGCGACCGTAAACGGCTACACTAAAATTAATGTATCATATCTTCTCATATAATGGTCAGACGCTCCCATGCAAAAATTGACAGCTCAGAAACTATCCTACTTTAATAATGCGCCTGACAACTCAATCCTAAAGTCTCTAGATCTTTTTATTAATGCCCAGGAAATCTGAATTCATGCAATGATGTGATACAACATGTGATGCAACTTAAACAAGAATGGGGTATAAGAATTATAGTGCTAAGTACAGGTATTTCTGGAAACTTCTTGCTCATACTCCTCCTCGGAATGGTTTTTCTTCTTTGTAGGGAAGGAAAAAGGGAAGATGAATTTTTCTGGTACATCAAATTCCTATGGACTAGACACACCAGGATTAATTTTTGTTATTGTTAGCATTGTGTAAGCACTATAATGGCACTGAAATTGTTACTTCGTATTCGTCAGTGTTCATAGGACAGTTTATAGTTTTCTGTCGTTTCTTGTATGGACAACTATCGCTGTCTAAAGAGTGTATTTTTATTTATTTATTTATTTGTTTATTTTTTTTATACTATGCAAGGCCCTGAAGTAAGGGCAGACTTTTTCCATCAGGCGGAGTAAAGTACACTGTGAAGCGGATGTGAAGTTAAATTCGGGGCGAATGTTCCCCGGGGGTGTAGGAATGTAGGGTTAGTGGAAGGCGAAGAAAGTAAAATTGGTGAAACATCAATAAACTGATAAAGTGAGGTAAGTGAAATTAGTGAGCAGTGCGCAATTTGGAGAAAACCCTTTTCGTTCGTTCCCTGCGTTAGTTAAAACTACAATTACACCCAAGACCGTTTATTACGTGCATATGTACGGTAGATTGGAACCTACGGAATCTCGGTAACGGATAGTACTGTGGAAAAAACTTTCAAGGCTTCCTGGGATTACCATCTATAGAACACATCATAAAATCTACAACGATTTGTTAAAATTTTTGCAAACCTATTTGACCAAACTGCTCTGGTCATCATTCGCTAGAATTACAAACTTCTTAAACTATCTTACAGTGAGAACAACATGCACACCCATGCCCGAGGGAGGACGCTAACCTACTTCGAAAACGGCCGCCCAGTCCATAGCATAACGCCTTAGACCACGCGGCCAATCCTCGCGGCCGCGACGATTTGCCGTGAGTAGAAAGTCTAGATTTGGCGATACATACAATAAGTACTTCTGACACTAAAAATTATGATTTGTCTAAAGTACTGTGATAACGAATACAGATTTTTGAAAAGGGGAAACGGAGTTTCTAGATAAACATGTTAAGTCATTTGTTACTTCTCATCATACGATTCTTTTAAAATCACATTTTGCAAACATAACACCTCTTAACTTTAAATAAAATTTCGATGACGTATCTACATTTCATGCTCAACTATGTATGACCTAAATCAACCATTCGAAAAGTCGGTGCCATGTGTTTTTACCTCTGCGAAGTCTTTAAAATATGTTGCAATACTTGACTAAACTGGATGCTGCAGATTCACCGTGATAAATAACGAAAATAAAAATCACCCCTTCATCGAACGAAATCAATCTGCAATTGTAAAACGTACGGAATTTTTTTTTTTTTTTTTTTTTTTTTTTTTTTTTTTTTTTTTTTTTTTGGCGAGTGGACTTTTTCTAATTGGGTGGTAGGTTTCAGGGCTGCCTGAACACAGTCTTTCAGCACAGTATGTACTTTTTCTAGCGAAACATCACGGTTTTTCGGTTGTATCTCGATAACGGAGAAGGATTTTCTAAGAACAATGCTGTTCATAGATAAATGTTTACAACATATTTTGTCCAAGAGTACCAGGAACGAATGTATAACAGGAAACATACTGTAAAAGATGAATGAACGGAGAAAGTGGAAAAATATGGAAAATGAAGAAGTCGTAAAGAGATACAGGAAACTGAAGAACGTACTAAGGAGAGAAGCCAAAAAAGCAAGAGAAATATGGAAGAAAGATAAATGTGAAGGAGTAAAGAAAATGGAAAGGGAAGGAAAATATGAAATGATATACAGATTGGTTAGTCAGATAGTTTTTAAAAGTAAAAGGAGGAAGACAAACATGGAAATAGAAAGAACGGGTAGCATATTAGCTGAAGAGCCACAAGAGGGTTTGAGTAGATGGCAACGATATACAAGAATATGTCTTTAAGATAGATCAAATAGCATATCCAAGTAAGGTCGAAGAGGAAGCAGAAGTAGAAAAGGCGCTGAAGTAGATGAAGAATCAGAAGGTATGTGGAATCGATAACCTACCAGCACAATTGTTGGAGTGTTTGGGAAATAGGGGAAGGAAGGAAATAGTCTACCTGGGCAATGAGACTTACGACATCTGTTTTGCATGGGTAATGGTCCCAATTAAGAAGAAAAGAAATGCCAAAAAATGTGAAGAGGATAGGACTATTAGTCAAAGGTCTCATGCAGTATGGCAAGTTGGATAAATGGATCGGAGAGAAACAGTTCGTATTTAGAAGGGGCCTGTTACGAATCATAGGAGAAAGATATTTTGAGAAAGGGAGAAAAACTTTTCATGTTAACTGATTCTTACGTCGCTTCTTGGTAGAACTTATTCATTATGAAGATAAATGTCTGATGATGGCCTAATAAGCCGAAAGTCGATTCACTAAATAAACAAAACGGTAGAAAAACTTTTGCTGTTGTTATTGATCTAGCGAAAGCTTTCGACTGAGTTCAGTGAAACAAATTGATCGATATGTTGAAGAAGAAGGGAGTAGAATGGAAGTAGAGACGACTGATACATAATCTATATTTACAACAGAAATTAAGAGTAAGGATTGGAAATGAAATGTTGGAAGAAACCAGAATTGGAAAGGGATTTAGACAAAGGTGTTGCCTCTCCCCTTTGTTGTTTAACTTATATTAGGAAGAGATTATTGCTAATATTTAGACGGGAAAAGATGAGTATGTATTGGTGGGAAGAGAATAGAATGCCTAAGATTTGCTGATGTGATGGTGTTAATGGCAGAAAGCGAGAAAACTTCAAATTACCAGTATATGTCAAAAGAAATAAATGATGCTTGTGTTGAATTACGAGGTCCACTGTTTCATCAAACAAAAAAGTTACCAAATTTTGCAGCAGGACAAATATATGTATCTATATATATATATATATATATATATATATATATATATATATATATATATATATATAAAATAAAAAATAAAACAGAGATGAAAACATGGTAATGAAAGAACATTTAAAAAATTCGACCGGCCTTTAAAGAGAGAGTGCGTATTGAGAGTGTTTCATGAAAGTATTCTTTACTCATGATTACAGTAGACTGAGCCCAAAGCAGAGGCGGCACAAACACTAAGGCAAAGGATTTCAGTATTCATCGTGCCTATCGTCCGATATGTAAACCTTCGACTATATAGTAAACTCGCGAACGAATGCGTTTACTTTATTGTATTCGCGAGAACCTGCTCAGTGAAACTGTGATGTCGGTCAACGCGAAATATCACCAATATCGAACATGGCGGCTACTTCTGTACATTAGACGATCGCAGACCAGTCCTTCTAAGAACTGGAAGCAACCGAGAAGCAAATGATACTGACCACATCGCTCACGCCAGTTTTGTAAACACGAGTTTCGCACCGCTGATCCTTCCGTCGGCAAAACTTGTGACGTGCTACCAACCTGACTCAGAGAACTGTTACAGTTCATTCCAGTCCGCACGGTACGGTTTCATAGCTTTTAGGGTGGCGGCCTGCCGTGGAGAGCGCGGGAACAGAAGTGTCCTTCCGTGAAGAGACTTGGGCTCTGCGGGTTTGAATTTAACGGCTCCGGCAGCCTTTGTGGCTGATCGCTATCTCACCAATTTAATATATTAATTATTACAGACCCGGAAAATTATTTCACCCCCAAGATACGAAGGTCCTCTGGTCACCTAAGCAAATGGTGCTACTAGATTATGGGGGAAGATTGGTTTTATATGATTTAATTGGCGATTAATTTTCTCAACTTTCTGAATATTAATCGGATCGAACTTTGTAATATATCAAACGAATCGTCATTTTTCATAATATTTGAATCAGTCAGAAAAGTAAGAGTTATTTATACCCACTCTTTTTGTCATAAGGACTGGCAATGTGGTTCTTGACTCCTTTGAGCTGGTCTGAGAAAAGGATCAACATAGCAAAAACAAAGAGTATGGTGATCGGCAAAAGACCATATGACCATAAACCAAGTCACAACATTTAAATATGTTGAGAGTACGGTCACTGAATAAGTGAGTTGTCAGCAGTAAGTCAAAACTTGCATTGCTATAACGAAGAAGGCTTTCAACTGAAAGAGAATATTAAATGGGAAACTGGACAAAGACCTGAGGAAACGGTTTGAGAGGGGTTTTGTTTGGAGGGTGGCACTCTATGGGGTAGAAACATGGACACTGAGACGAGATGATGAAAAAAGACTAGAATCATTTGAGATATGAATGTGGAGGAGAATGGAGAGGACAAGCAACGAAAGAGCGTTGGAAAGGGATGGTGAGAAGAGAAGACTGCTGCAGGTTATAAGAGAATTTCAATACTCCCTAGCATTAATGAAGTGCCATTTGACGCATATAGTACTGTCATAAATATGCTAAGTTGTGAAAATGTGCTGTATAAAATGTGCACAAATGCGGAAGTTTTTTCACCGATGTACGAGATATTTTTACGTCTACAAATGCAGGTAACACTTTACAATACTTCACTGCATGTTTATTGTAAGATCCTTTAATTAAACACACCTGAGACAATTTTCTCGTCGAAAACTAACAACTGTGTCTTTCTTCTACCGACAGGTGAAAAACTGGGCAGATGCAACACAAAACATGTTTCATTTCATTGCATGATGGTTGTGGCGCGGCTGGTGCAGCAACAGTGGTGAATAATTAAATAATTCGCAGCCTCTGTTGCAATATTCGTCATTATATCCAATAACACATTTCTCGCTGTTAGCGCATCATCAGACTGGAAACAGACAAATGTTTTATTACAGTCCATGTACCCGGCGGGAAGCGAATCTAATATAGCTGAGGGGAGTAAATTTTGAAAAGTCAGAACTTACTTGGGTGAAGATGGAGCCAAGGACTATTTAAAGCTGTGGTGGAATTGCTTAACAATTTGTGTTCTGCCTTGCAAAGAGGTAAAAATACAAAGTACGTAACGGCTATTTGAAGTAGAATAAGTAGGGAGTAAAGGGGTGCAGTAAGGAAGTTAATAGAATGCTTTTTATGTGATAAAACTCACCACAGCAGCCTGGGAGAATGAGCGGCTTTCCAAGCGGCAGTTTAGTATATCAGAGATGTGTGTGACGTTTATCATATAAAAAAGCATTCTATTAATTTCCATACTCCACCACTTTAGACCCTAGTTATTCTACTTCAAATAGCCGTTACGTACTTTTTTCGTTTACCTCTTTGCAGGGGCCAAATTGACAGAACACTAATTGTTCAGCTACTTCCACCATAGCTTTAAATAGTTCTGTGGCTCCATCGCCACCCAAGTAAGTTCTGACTTTTCAAAATTTACTCACCTTAACCATATTAGATTCGCTGCCTGCCAGGTACACGGACTGTAATAAAACATTTGTTTGTTTCCAGTCTGATGAGGCGCTAACAGTGCGAAACGCGTTATTGGATATAATAAAGATTATTGCTACAGAGACTGCGAATTGTTTAACAAAACATGTTAATAAAGGCTTCGTAAATGTAATTCTAGCTCCGAAACGTGTCGGACAATAAAAACATTGTGACTGAAGACGGCGTAACCCATAAGTTACATTCACGATTAGCCCATGGCTAAATATCGAGGGTCGTGCGTAGTGGGCTGCAGTGTGGGATTTGCAGTAAGTATTTTCATGGGGGGGAGTGCAGTGGGGAAGCCAGTGGGCATTGTGGTGAGGTTCTCTCCTGGAACTGTAGGATTTGCAGCAGGAATAAGTTGATAGAGGAGCAGGAGCGTTTGATCTGCGCCCTTCAGGTGCAGCTGAAAAACGCTGAAGAGGAACTAGGTAGGCTGAGGAGGGGAAGGGGGGCTGGGGAATGGGAACTGGCAGTTGGCAAGAAGGTAGCTAGGAGAAGGTATTCAGATAGCTTTACATTGCAAGTTGCAAATAGGTTTGACCAATTGTCAGAGTTGAGTGGAGATGAACCTCCTGTAGCTGTAGGTGTAGGAAGTACGCAGCAGACCTCAGCTTTTGGTAAGCCGAAATCTGTAGAGAGGTCTCTTAGGAAGAAGAAGGTTCTGCTGCTAGGTAGTTCTCATGGCAGAGGTGTTGGCCAACAGTTGCAGGAAGTACTTGGGAGTGAGTACCAGGTCACCAGCATAGTGAAGCCTAGTGCAGGGTTAGCTCAGGTCACTTGCAACATAGGGGACTTATGTAGGAATTTTTCAAAAGAGGATCAGGTAGTTATAGTGGGTGGGGCCGGGAATAGTCTTGATAGGGACGGGGAATATGATATAGGTGGTGATCTGGAAAGGATAGCAACTGAAACTGGTGGCACGAATGTGCATTTCGTGCAGCTGTTTCAGCGTCATGATAGGCCTTGTCTTAATACGGCTGTCAGCCGTGTTAACATGGGGCTTGAGAAGGCGCTGATGACGGAGGGCATGGGTCACATTGCAGTGGTGCCAGTTGAAACTATCCAAAGGTCGGATTTTACTAGGCACGGTCTGCACCTCAATAGGTATGGGAAGGGGAGGTTGGCAAAGCTCATAGGTGACAGTGTAGTAGGGGGTGGGGGTTTCACTCATGGAAAAATTCCTGTAGTAGTTGGTGCTAGGGCTGCACCTTTTTTAGACTGAAGACAGCTGATAGATATTCCTGCTTAAAGGAAGTCCCTCTAAGAATTGAACCACCTTTGACAAAGTCTAAGAATATAAGTAATAAGGGAATTACTGTTTTTCATCAAAATATACAGGGTATCAGAGATAAAGTTAATGAAGTGCTTATTGATACTGATTCTGACATTATTGGAATTTCAGAGCACTTTTTAAGTGGTGTGACAATTAAGAGACTTCCTTTGCCAGGATACAGGTTAGCTGCCTTCTACTCTAGGAGTTCCTTGCAGTGTGGGGGAGTGGCCATGTATGTAAAAAACCATTTTTCATCGGAGTCAATCGATTTTTCTAAACACTGCACAGAACAGATATTTGAATGTTGTGCAGGAGTTGTTAATGTTAATGGAACTAAACTAGTAATAGTTGTTATTTATAGATCCCCTGACTCAGATTTTAAAATGTTTCTGCCCAAGCTGGAATTGGTTCTGGGTTCACTGTATAGGAAGTATAAAAATTTAATTGTGTGTGGAGATTTCAACATTAATTGTGTAGGTGATAGCTCAAGGAAAAGTCAGCTGTTAGATCTATTTAATTCCTATAACATGATGCAAACAGTATTTTTTCCAACGAGAGTGCAAGGAAATAGCAGTTCTACCATTGACAATATTTTTGTTCATTCTTCATTATTAGAGGGGCACTCTGTCAGCAGAATAGTAAATGGCCTATCAGACCACGATGCCCAACTTTTAATTCTAAAAAGTATTTGTTCTCAAACAAATGTTAAACATAAATATCAACTACACAGAAAAGTTAATCCAGTTGCAATTGAGACCTTTTTAAGCCTAATTAAGGAACAAGAATGGCAGGATGTTTATAGTGCTGATAATGCAGATGATAAATATAATGCTTTTCTGAACACATTTATTATGCTGTTTGAAAGTTGCTTTCCGCTAGAACGCTCAAAACAGGGTACTTTCAGTAACAGACAGCCAGGGTGGATGACAAAGGGGATAAGAGTATCATGTAGAACTAAGCGGGAGTTGTATCAAAATGTTAGAAGCAGTCAGAATGAAGATGCAGTAGCTCATTACAAACAGTACTGTAAGGTTCTGAAAAACGTCATTAAGAATGCAAAAAGTATGTGGTACGCAAAAAGAATAGCAAACTCTTGGGATAAAATTAAAACTATCTGGTCAGTCGTGAAGGAAGTGTCTGGTCAGGAGCAGCAGGTAGAAGATATAACGTCAGTGCGTAGTAGGAATGTTTCTGTTACTGACAAGTTAGATATATGTGCAATATTCAATAATCACTTTCTGAATATAGTAGAGGAACTAAACAAAACTCTAGTTTCTACAGGTAATCATATAACGTTTTTAGAAAAAGCGTTTCCGAGGCTGTTACCTGAAATGATCCTTCATGATACTTCCATAGGTGAGATTGAGTCAATAATTAAATCACTAAAGACTAAGGACTCTTGTGGATATGATGGGGTATCTAGCAGAATTCTAAAGTACTGTTCTCCATATGTTAGCCCAGTACTAAGCCATATTTGTAATTTTTCCTTTCAGAATGGTCAGTTTCCTAACAGATTAAAGTACTCAGCAGTGAAACCGCTTTATAAAAAAGGAGAAAGGGATAATGTAGACAACTATAGACCTATTTCTATGCCATCGGTTTTTTCCAAAGTTATTGAAAAGGCTGAATATTCAAGATTAATTGATCATTTCAGTTCACATAATTTCCTGTCAAACGTACAGTTTGGTTTTAGAAGTGGTTTAACGACCGAAAACGCTATATTTTCGTTTCTCTGTGAGGCACTTGATGGGTTAAATAAGAGGCTACGGACATTAGGCGTCTTCTTTGATTTAACAAAAGCGTTTGATTGTGTTGATCACAAAATATTGTTGCAGAAGTTGGAACATTATGGAATACGGGGAGTAGCCCACAACTGGTTCACCTCTTACTTTAGTAATAGACAACAGAAGGTAATTCTCCGCAGTGTAGAAAATGGCTATGACGTGCAATCCCAATGGGGCACAATTAAGTATGGGGTGCCCCAGGGGTCTGTTTTGGGACCATTGCTGTTTCTTATTTATATAAATGATATGCCTTCGAGTATAACAGGTGATTGTAAAATATTTTTGTTTGCTGATGATACCAGCTTGGTAGTGAAGGATGTTGCTCCTAATATTGACACAGTATCAAATAATGCAGTTCAAGAGATAAGTTCATGGCTAATAGAAAATAAGTTGATGTTAAATCACAGTAAAACTCAGTTCTTACAATTTCTAACACATAATTTGACGAAATCTGACATTATGATTACACATAATGGGCATGTGATAAGTGAGACTGAACAGTTCAAATTTCTAGGTGTTCATATAGACAGTAAGCTGTCATGGAAAGCCCATGTTCAGGATCTTGTTCCAAAACTAAATTCTGCTATATTTACCATTAGAACAATATCTGAGATAAGTGATTTTTCAACACGAAAAGTAGTCTATTTCGCTTACTTTCACTCACTTATGACGTACGGCATTGTTTTTTGGGGTAACTCGCCTGATGCAAAAAGGATATTTCTGGCTCAAAAACGGGCGGTTCGAGCAATATCTTGTGTAAGTTCGCGAACGTCATGTCGACCCCTTTTCAGTAGTCTGGGAATTTTGACTCTGGCGTCACAATACGTTTTTTCTTTAATGTCGTTTGTTGTTAATAATATCAGCTTATTCCCACGAGTTAGTAGCTTTCACTCGGTGAATACTAGACAGATGTCGAATCTACATTTGCACCACACCACCTTAACACTTGTGCAGAAAGGGGTGCAGTATTCTGCGGCATCCATTTTCAATAAGCTGCCACAAGAACTTAAGAATCTTAGCACTAATCCACATGCTTTCAAATCTAAATTGAAGAGTTACCTCGTGGCTCACTCCTTTTATTCTGTCGAGGAACTCCTAGAAAAGTTAAACAATTAAGCTAATTCATTTTTTCTTTATTGATTCTTTTCACTTTGTCTTAAGATTGTCGTGTGCAAAGGACTACTTAAAATTTTTCTATTACCATTCTTGTGTAACAATGTATTGACTTGTTCCATGACCATGGAGTCTTACTCCTGAAGTGGGTCCTATGGAACAGGAAAAACAAATAAATAAATAAATAAAGGAAGAATAACCGGATGGAACTTTTGTTGTAACGAGTGTATTTAATAACAGATGTTTTAGAACGACTAATTTGTGGGAGAAGATTAAGAAAAAGGAGAACAAGTTGATAAACGACATAAAGGGAAGTTCGAGGGGCGTTCAAATGAAAAGGAACGAAACGACACTTTGGGTATAATTGACGACTTTATTCAAAAGTAACCAGGGTTGAAGCGCTTCCGTATGAGGATTTTTTTTTTTTTTTTTTTTTTTTTTTTTTTTTTTTTTTTTTTTTTTTTTTTTTGCTCAAGCTGCTCCCACTTGAACTTGACCAGTACACTGTGTATGAACCGGGAAACGTGTGGACGTGCGTTATCGTGGAGCAGAATAACCCCCCTCCCCTCCGATCCTCCGTGCTCTTGCTGGACTTGCGTAGGCTGCGGAGTGTCTCACAGTACACGTCACTGTTAATGGGTTTTCCGTGCTAGAGGAATTCGATGAGTATCGGACCACGGATGTCGAAAAAGTCGGTGAGCATCACCTTACTTGCTAAGAGATCACCCTGATTTTTTTAAGGGGAGGTGACAACACTGCATTTGCGTCCCTAGATGTCACACTACGTTATTCCTAAACGGCATATTCAAATTTCAACCGGTTTGGTTATTAAGACGTTCGTACCTTTTCATTTGAACACCCTTCGTAGAAAGTACGCATATCTGAAGAAGATGGCGGTAAATAGGATAGTAAATCTGCCTATGGGCAGATCACAAATGATGACTGGTGTTCCAGTGTTTATTCATAGCGATTTGTCAGACGCTGTGTCAACAGTGGCAACTGTATGCGACTCTGGCTATAATAACCCTTGAACCCATATTTCTACGGATTGTCCACGGGAAGATGTGTGTAGCACGTTCTGGTTTGAATCCAGCCGCGCTTTATTGCTGTCATCTTTGTGTCACTTTTTACGATCTTTCCCAGATGTCTTCATTCACGGTCATCGAGGATGTGGTTGAACGAGTGAAGCCCAATTGTTGCACCACTGCCGAAATCGAAAATCCCATCCATTGGGCACCGACGACCATACCCTATTCGAGAGGCACCAGCTGATAACCATGTTACATATTACACAAATCACAGGCACAGCCACGTGTTAAGCAGTGTATACCGACACGTGTATTGCACTACCAGAGATATCGGTTGTGTGTACGCAGGGTCCCTTCCCTCAGATTGATACTTTTGCCCTTCTGCCTCACACTTGATACTTGATAAAATTATTGCGTGATCACCCTGTGTAGCGTATCAGCTTCTTTTTTAATTATGTATAGTCAGGCATGCCATATCTCTGTTCGTTGCTGCGCATAAATTAATTTATTCTTCTTCCCAGAATATCGAAAAATTCATGAGATTCCTTTTGCAGTTTTTCGAATAGCCAGTAAATTACGAGGGAGGCTTTACAGCAAGACAGTTTTTTTCGTTAAATGTAGTACTGTAAAAACGTTTTTCAGACACTAAAGACATGCAAGTGTAATTATAGTTACAATTGCATGCAGACCGTTTCTCTTTGTAAATAGCTTCTGGTACCTCGTAATATTGTTAATCACGCACTAGTATTGGAGTTAGCACATGTTGCGGTCGCAGTTGCAATTGTGTTTCGAATGATATGTTTGAGACGCTGGTCACACAAATAAGCTACATCGCCTATTACACACGTAATCTAGGAGTATACAGTATTCAGCTCACGGTGGACCATACCTGACATGATATCGTCAGTTCAGGATATTTAATTAACATATTTTCTCTAGCTAATGTTGTTGTTTAGAGCGTTTTTCCAAAGATGCTGCAAATTTCACTATCTTTAATTAATTCGTCAGATAGCTTATTGTCAGCCTCGCATACTTCACACACACAAACAAAGCGCACACGTTTTATCATTTCCATTTCTATTAGATATATTTAATTATGTTTTTATAATACACACATTCATCGTCGATGGTAAATATTGTGCACATCATCATTATATAAATACGCTAACACGAAACTGAGGGTACAGATTTTTAATGTTAATAATATAAGAAGGCCAATGAAACGTACAGAATTCGAAAGGTGGTTTGTCATAAATGTTGCGAATATAAAAATTATGTGTTCACGGAGCTGTTAAGAGTGGTAAAAAGAAAAAGAAATTTTAGGATGCTACTCTAAATTTTCCATAAGTTTTACAACTATATTACAACCTGCTGTAGTTGGCGTACTGATACAGGTAAAGTTACTTCAGTTACCTATCTTAAGGTGCCGGGTTGGATTTCCACTGCCCCAATTTCTCTTCAATTCTTCGTAATGTTCAGATCTTAACTTTTAAATGTAGCTTTTTAAATATAATTAAACAATCCGTTTATGAACGCAGTATTTTAATAAGTCTCAAGGACAAACATTTGAAAAAGTTGGAATTCTATTAAGAAAACCTGTTTTCACACATGGTCATATGTCGCAGCAAGCAGAGTTAGATCCTTTGACGGTTAGAAATTTTATGTTTGTGAACATAGAGAACAAAAACATTTAGCGATTGATGAAACGATTTTTTACGAAAAAGTTGTTTTACTGAAGTTTTGTAATTCTAAATTGTGAAATGAAGCAATTAATTCCCTCATTTGTGTCTTTCATTGTCTCATGTTTCGTTTCCTCTTTGCACTTTCTTTCACCTGTTCTCATAGCATTACATAAAACCTATAAATTTTCAGTGCTGAATTAATTGCAATTACATTAATTTTTTTTCCAGTTTCACTATGCAGGGAATGGCAATTAAAGCTCAATGTAGACAAGTGTAATGTGCTGCGAATACACAGAAAGAAAGATCCTTTATCATTTAACTACACTTATAGCAGGTAAGCAACTTGAAGCAGTTTATTCCATAAATTATCTGGGAGTAGTCATTAGGAGGGATTTAAAATGGAACGACCATATAAAATCAATCGTCGGTAAAACAGATGCCAGACTTAGATTCATTGGGAGAATTCTAAGGAAATGCAGCCCGAAAACAAAGGAAGTAGGTTACAGTAGACTTGTTCGCCCACAGCTTGAATACTGCTCACCGGTGTGGGATCCGTACCAGGTGGGATTGATAGACGAAGTGGGGAAGATCCAACGGAGAGTAGCGCGCTTCGTTACAGGATCATTTGGTAATCGTGAAAGCGTTACGGAGATGATCACTAAACTCCAGTGGAAGACTCTGCAGGAGAGACGCTCTGTCGCTCGAAGTTTCGAGAACTTACCTTTACTGAGGAGTCTAGCAGTATATTGCTTCTTCCTACGTATATCTCGCGAAGAGACCGTGAGGATAAAATCAGAGAGATTAGAGCCCACACAGAGGCATACCGTCAATCCTTCTTTCCGCGAACAATACGTGACTGGAATAGGAGGGAAAATCGATAGTGGTACTCAAGGTACCCTCCGCCACACACCGTCGGGTGGCTTGCGGAGTATGGTTGTAGATGTAGATGTAGTTGATTGGAAACACAACTGGTCAGATTTCGACCACAGGCAATACTTATTAGTAAAACCGCTAGATTCAAATCCTTTTTATTTTTATTTTTGCAGTTGTTATCGAAACGTACGATAACTCCTTGTAAATAATGGCATTATTCATTCGTCCACTTGGAATCGATCATTGACATCCAGTGATTTACTAGTTTTTAATCTATGGATTTGTGAAACTCAACGTGTAACATTTCTGGCTTACAGTTAACCAATCGGATTTTTGGCGTTCATTACATCTATGACGAGCAACACCGTAACGAATGCCGCGCAAAGTTTGTAGTTTCTATAGCCGTGGAACGTGTGTGCAACAATTTCGGCCGTTCTAAATGAGAGACATGGCGGGTCGGTCTGCGCAGCGCGTCCGCGGCGCGTATGCGGCGTCCGTTCTGTTCGGCGAATAAAGCAGCCATAAAAGAGGAGCCGTGGCGGGGGTAGGGGGCAGGGACGTGTCCATTAATGTTTACGCTCCCTGGGAACACAGTAATTCTGCGTTATCTGCGCGCGGCGCATGTGTTGCTGTTGCCGCCCGTAAAATACGAGCGGGCCGTCTGCAGCAACGATAGCCCAGCGGCCGCCAGCTCGCCTGACGAGCCCGCCGCTCGCCCTTACGTAGCCAGTAGCGCGATGCTCTCTTGTTACGCGCTTTTTCCACAAAAGACGGCGTGTGTGGCGCTGCCGGCGCGAGACGGAATATTATATTCCGTGCCCGTAACGGCGCGGCCGATATCTAATTCCTGTGAAAAGCGAGGGTCAGTGTAATTCTTTTACGATACGTGATGCCGTCGAAACACATACAGTCGCGATACTGACTGCTGTGAAAGTTGTTACCAGCTGACTGCTGCAACGACACAAACGCTCCTAGCGGTGGACAAGCCGCCGAAAGAGCGATGTTTGTTTATGATTATTTTTCTAAATAATTAACGAAATAGTATAATTTTTACGTTACAAGCAGTATTAAAATAACTATAGACATACATAATGCGGAAATTAATGTGAAAACATCCGAATTTAACTGATTCGGTGGTATAAAGAACAACTTCGTCATGAAAAAATACTTACGAATATCCAGAATGAAACTTTCACTCTGCAGCGCAGTGTGCGGTGATATGAAACTTCCTGGCAGATTATTATTGTGTGCCGGGACCGGGACTAGAACCTGGAATCTTTGCCTTTCGCGGGCAAGCGCTCTACCGCGAGAACCTAACGTCCCAGTTTCGAGTTCTGGTCCCGGCACACAATTTTATCTGCCAGGAAGTTACTTATGAATATGTGTATATTTCCAGCTAACGTAAGTGAATCACAAATTTAAAATATTAAATGTTCAAATGTTTGTTAAACTTCGGTGTCATCAGTCCCTAAACTTATAAACTACTTATTAACTACCTTATACTAAAGATGACACAAGCATCCCTGCCAGAGGAGGGATTCGAACCCCTGACCGTAGCAGACTATGACTGGCGCGCCGGAGACCGCTCGGCCACTGCGGCCGGCACATAAATTTCAATCATAGTCTGTTCTTACTAGGACAGGCAGTTTTTTGACGCGTATCAATTCAGTGTGGAATCTAGTGGTTTGCAGTGTATTATTTTAGCTTCCTGTTTTTTTAAGTGGGATAATTACTTTTTAATAGAAACTGAAATAATTTAGTAAAAGCTTCAGATTACCAGATAATTGTAAAAGAACTGTCCTGTAATGTACCGTTCCGTACCTTCTCAGGGATCTTAGGAAAACTAAGAAAGACAAATGTGGAACTATTTTCAGTAATTACCTATTTATATGAACCATATACCTTCCTTAATGGAAAAAGTATGTTAAAATCCCTATAAACGATATTGTTCGCACTCATCCAATATCGTGTTTAGAAATGTAGCTTTCCGGTCGCTTGGTGCGCTGTTATCGCCGTGTATAACAAAAATCTGTGAGTGTGTCGTGACTGTGTACTATGTTGGACTGTGGTAGAACAATGCTGAAAATTGGACTGGTAGATCGCGTAACTGACGAGGAGGCACAAAGCTGACGGGGGAGAAAATACGAGGAGTCTTGAAATGATGAAGATGATTCCTCGTCTCTTTTATGGCCGTTAGATCCCAACTGGGCTCGTGTTCGGCCTGCCTGGCGCAAGTCTTTTTAGCTGACGCTACTTCGACGATTTGTGTATCAGTGATGGTGAAGACGACACAACACTCAGTCCCCGTGCGGAGAAAATCTCCGATCCGACCGGGAATCACGAAAAGGTACGAAAAGTCTTAACAACCAAAGTTGTTGAAACTGAGGACCGTTTTCAGAAAATTCAACATCTACGAAAATCAAAATTTTCAGGAAACTCATATTTTTGAATTACATGAACAGTACACAATGCCGATGTCTGTAATTCGACTTCTTTATATTGATTTTGGTTTGGTGGTAATTCGTCGTGGATGAAAAGACTCTAAACTTTACTTGGGTTGCCTGTAGGTTGGTATGCCAGGTAATCTTTCGTAATAAAATACAGTCTCTTATTTAACATGATGCACTGCGTCGTATTTATCTTTTTTCTGAACATATTTGTTAATTTAAGACTTTTGTAATGATTGAACATGAAGACTCTCTTTCTCAGGGGCTTCTAATTTGGTAAGATAATATTTGAAATAATTTTTTAAAGTCCTGGTAGTTCATTTATGGCGAAGCCTACAAAAGAAATAGTTTATGCCTAATTTTATCATGGGATTGACCTTGCAGATTAGATTGTAGGTAAGGTTCCTTTCACTACATAGCTGATAAATTATTCTTCCACATACATTTGGCGATCTATTGAATGCGATGAAGGGTTCTAATTACTGAACTAGTTTAAGACAATTTGAAATCTCACTCGTTTCTACATTCTTCAAAATAACGCAGTTTACAATGAACGCACTCAGAGAGAGAGCTGAACGCAGAGAGAGCTAAACTTACAGAGAGCTCAACGTACAGAGAGAGAGAGAGAGAGAGAGAGAGAGAGAGAGAGAGAGAGAGAGAGAGAGAGAGAGAGAGAGAGAGAGACCCAACTGCAGGTAGGTTTTTTATTTATACCAATATTCTGACAAAAGATTACCGTAATTTAAGGTGTTCTCACTATCTTATTCTATGGCCTTTATTACTCTAATTTACATAGAGGGTAATTGATTTCTTTAAATTTTAGAAAATACGTAATTTCTGCCTCGTAAAAATAGGCTTATGAAATATTTACAAATGACAGAAAATAGCGATCCTAGTGCTACGACCGCGATGTAGTGTTTCATGAGTTACAAAATACCTCTAGATACATAATATTAGGGAGCAAAAACTTGAGCGATTGGTAGGCAAAATCTTATGTCTGATTGGAAGGCAAAAGCCAATAAGCAACTAGCATCAAGGGGGATGGTGTTTCCTGCCTCGTATGTGCGCCAGCCAGCGGCTCCACTTGACCCGGGTTCTGCAGTATAAACAGCGGCCACAGTGGAACTGACGCGCGGCCTCAACGTTCGCAGCAGGAAACACCATCCCCTGGATGCTAGTCGCTGATTGGCTGTTGCCTTCCAATCACTCATAAGATTTTACCTACCAATCACTCACTGGGTAGCAAACGTAAGAGCCTGCTGATACGCTACTGCCAGCCAGTCACCATCTTAGATGGATGACGTCGGTATTAAATAACAGAAAAATTCGCAGTATATAAGGCTGTACATTCAGCAGCATCCAACAGTTAACCGCCCTGAAGAGGACCTCTGCACAGTGGTCGAAACGTCGGCAATTCATTTGCTAAGTGTTTTTAAAACTGACGCGACCTAATACTCAGAATTGTTTTATTCAAAATGACACCGGCCGTGGAAGCCTACGAAATTATATCGACCAGAATAGGTTAACTTCCGATGTTAGCAGACGCCACTATAAATATTTACTTTTGTGCATGCGCATTCTGCAACACACTCGGAAATTTATAACGCTACACACAGCACAATCTATAGACGATTGACGTCATAGATGTACTCACGATGGGGTGGCTGCTGATTTACAAGCAAGAACGAAAGGCGCAAGCACTTTGAGTAGTCTATTTTCACCACGAAGTCGATAGCGTAAAACGGGCTTTAAACCGCCAGATATTCATCGACGGATAGTGGCCGTATACGACGGAGACTGTGTCCGACAAGTCAGTGGAAAGGTGGAGTGCCCGTTTTCGTGAAGGCCGAAAAAATTCCGGTCCTATGTAAAGTCGATAAGCGGGTCCAAGGCCACTATCCAGTCACTCTTTAATCGTTCCGCGGCAGTAACAGAAGAAAGCAAACAGAAAGCTGAAGTTTTAAATGTAACCTTTAAGAAATCTTTCACGAGGGGGACCGCACAAATGTACCATCATTCCATCAACGTACTAATTCCGAAATGGAGGACATAGTAATAGGTATTTCCGGTCTAGAGAAGCAGCTGAGAGAGATATAAATACGAAAAACTCTCCTGGTCCGAATGGAATACCAGTTCGGTTTTATAAAGAGTATTCTGCGGCATTGACCCCTTACTTATCTTGCATTTATCACGAATCTTTAATTCAGTACAAAGTTCCTAGTGATTGGAAAAAAACGCAGGAGACTCCCGTTTATAAGAAAGGAAAGAAAACTGACCCCCAGAATTACAGACCAATATCGTTGACATCAGATTCCTGTAGAATTTTGGAGCATATTCTCAGTTCGAATATAGTAAATTTCCTTGAGACGGAAAAGCTTCTTTCTACGAATCAGCACGGGTTTAGGAAACATCGATCATGTGAAACTCAGCTTGCCCTTTTCTCACATGACTGTTGCGAGCCATCTTGAGGGCAATAGGCGGATTGTTTTTCTCGACTTCAAAAAGGCTTTTGTAGCGGTGCCACAGTGAAGACTGCTAACGAAGATATGAGCTTATGGAATAGGTTCACAGATTTGTGACTGACTGGAAGACTTCCTAAGTAATAAAACGCAGTACGTTGTTCTCGACAGCGAGTGTTCATCAGAGACGAGTGTATCGTCAGGCGTGCCCCAGAGGAGTGTGATAGAACCGCTATTATTTTCTATCTATATAAATGATCTGATGGACAGAGTAACTTGTAATTTGCGGCTGTTTGCTGATGATGCTGTGGTGTATGGGAGGGTGTCGTCTTTAACTGACTGTAATAGCATACAGGATGACTTAGATCAAATTTCTAGTTGGTGCGAAGGATGGCAGCTAGTTCTCAATGTAGAAAAATGTAAGGTGATGCACATGAGTAGGAAAAACAATCCCATAATGTTCGAATACAGCATTAGTAGTGAACTTCTTGATACAGTCGCATCGTTCAAATATCTAGGCGTAACAATGCAGAGCGATATGAAATGGAACGAACATGTAAGGACAGTTGTGAATAAAGCAGACAGCCGACTTCGGTTTATTGGGAGAATTTTGGGAAGTTTTACTTCATCTATAAAGGAGACCGATTATAATACGCTTGTATGACCACGTCTTGAGTATTGCTCAAGTGTTTGGGACCGCAGCAGATCAGTTTAAAGGCAGACATGGAAGAAGTTCAGAGGCGAGCTAGGTTTGTTATTGGTAGGTTCGACCAATGTGCGTTGGCAGCCCTGCGCAACGTCGGACGTTCTGTTGAAGAGCGCTCGTAAAAGATACGGAATTTAGCTAGTAATAAATTGTAATTTAACGTTTTCAACTAATTAAATACTTTCATTGGCGTGCTCTTAGAGTCAACCAATAAAAGTTTTTCTTTTATTTGCCTATTGTTTTAGTAACAGTGAAAAGTCGGTTTTGTTTACTTACTGCTTTTAGGCCTAATTTCCGAGGGTGCATATTTAGCGTGACACATCAGTTTTGCCGGCCGCGGTGGCCGAGGTGACTGAGGTGCTCCAGTCACGGTCAGCACGGCCACTACGGTCGGGGGTTCGAATCCCCCCTCGGGCATGGATATTTGTGCCGTAAGTTCGTAAGTTTAGGGACTGATGACCCCGTAGTTAAGTCCCATAAAAAAATAAAAAAAAACCATCAGTTTTAAGTGCATTTTCTAATAGTTTCCATACATATCAGTGTCTAATACATAATTATATTTGTGGTTAATATATATATTAGCGTTATCAATTAAGAAAATCTCTTAATTAATTTGCAAACAATCATGAATTCCAAGTGTGTGAGCTGCCGTAGGAAAGTTAGTTCAGGGCTTTCATGCAGCTGTTGCGACAGGTGGTTTCATTGGGGATGTAGAGGTGTGGTAGTTGGGGAATCAAACGAGACTATTCCATTCCTTTGCAGTGTTTGCTCAAGAGATAGGAAAATAGCAGAAGAGGAGGGGAAGACTAGAGCCCTTCAGGCTGATTTGGATAGAGCAAGGGAGGAACTGATGAGGTTAAGGGGGGAGGAGAGCAACCAGAGGTGGGAAGTGATAGCTGGGAACAGGGGCCAGACTAGCTCCTGTCCACATCATTCATCCACCACCATGATATGGTGATGTTCCTTGCACATAAGCAGGATTGTTGCGAGTTCCACGTTCTCTCCAGATGAGGGAACGACGATTTTTGGACTGAACACAAAATCTTGACTAATCTGTGAACAAAACCTGGCGTCATTCGTTACGACTCCCATCCTGATTTTCCTCCGCCACTTTTCTGCGGTGTGAACGATGTCATGGTTTGAATGGGACACATACCATAGACCGTGCATAGAAGTCACATTTCCAAAGGCGATTTCGGACGGTTGATATTGAGCTACCTGTTACTGCCTGGAGGGTGCGTTGCAGCTGACTGTTAACCGAAGATAACGGTCATCACTTAGTGATGTTGCTCGTGGACGACCTTAGCCGTGTCTTCTTTTAACAATTCCTTTTGTCTGAAATCGCGTGCAGGTTCTGGAAATTACACTCTGGGACGTTCCAATATGTGCTGCCACCTCTCTCTGTGTCTGTCCGTCTTCCAACCTTCCTATGACTCTCCATGTTATAGCTTCAGGTAAGTCACGTATTTGTTGCAGTGCTTTACAAGCTTCTACACTATCTGAACCCAACTGCTTGTGAAATTAGTTTGGTGGAGTAATCACAAGTCAACACAAACACCCTCTTCAGCAACTTTCTGTTATTATCACTATCTCAGTTGCCGTAATGTTGTTGTCTCTACTCAGTAGAAACGACAGAAAGACGCCGAACCAGTTTAGTTCATTCTGCTGATGACAATAATTCCGAAACTAGATATCTCAAATGCTCGCTTAATTGTTTTGACCAGTGTATGTGGCGTGGAGTGAGTTATGGTGGATGCCGTTCTCCTGGTCGTTGTCGGACATCTCAATCTGGGAACGTCACGAGATTAATTGCAAACCGTTTTATACTTCCCATCAAGCAAAAAATCCGTAGCAGTGTCGAAACTGTTCCTCGTGGTAGTTAGCCGCATTTACCATTTAGCTAAGGAGGCCGACAGTAAAAAAAGACCGATCAATTACATTCTCCCTTATTCAATCCTGTTTAACCATTGTCTGCGCCAGTGTTTTTCAGCCTTTTTGAGTTGGCGACCCGTCTTACAGGTAAAAATTTTCTCCATACCCCTCTCCCCGACCCCGCCCACACCGTACTAGATCCCAACTTTGTGTGTGAATTCAAAGACAGCGAATTTTAAATTTTCTTCTGCTGATAAAACATTCTTGTAAAAAAAAAAAATAGGGGTACACTGGAATGAAACTTTCTCACTGCAGTGGAGTGTGCGCTGATATGAAACTTACTGGAAGATTAAAATTGTGTGTCGGAGCCGAGACTCGAACCTGGGACCTTTCCCTTTCGCGGGCAAGCGCTCTACAGACACGACTCGTGGTCCGTCCTCACAACTTCACTTCCGCCAGTACCTCGCCTCCTACTTTCCAAACTTCACAGAAGTTCTCCTGCGAACCTCGCAAGACCAGCACTCCGGAAGAAAGGATATGGTGAAGATATGGCTTAGCCACAGCCTAAGGGATGTTTACAGAATGAAACATGAGGTACTGGCAGAAGTAAAGTTGTGAGGACGGACCGTGACTCGTGTCGGGATAGCTCAGTGGTAGAGCGTTTGCCCACGAAAGGCAAATGTCCTAAGTTCGACACACAATTTTAATCTGCCAGTAAGTTTTTAAGGGGTACACTATTCTAAATTAAAGCGTGAAGCTTTTAGTCTATTTTTCGTAATGGGACACATTCTCCTAATTTTACATTATATTCGACAAAAATATATGTTGCGTGACGAATGTTTCGCGTTGCAGATGAGATTCGGAAGCGAATTATGCTCGGTAAGTACCACTGTATAGGCAATTTCTAAAGTTTTTTTATTTTTTATTTATTTTTTTTTTTTTTTTAGAATCTCTCATAATAACTTATTGCCTCTTCTATTATTCGTGGTTAACATGGAGTATTTATTGTAAAACGTGTATTCTATTCAAAACAGAATGGATGATAACAAGAAATTACATAAGTGTAGTATGAAATAAATTTCACTTTACTTCGGCAATTCCGGCATTGCGGAAACCCAAGTACCCAGACTTGTACTGCTCTGGTTGTTTTACTGTGCAAGTACTTCCTTCTCTGTTCGCGATCCCCTGAAGAAGATTTAGTGCCCCCCCCCCCCCTGGGGGTCGCCAATCGCAGGTTGAAAAACACTGCTCTACACCACTGACAGTCATATGAAAACTGATTTAACGTGGTTAATATGTTAGCTAGATTTAGTCTATAAAATCTTTAACTGCATCCATAAAAATCATAAAATATTACTCCTAGTGTAGCTATTTTAGTTCTTTATTGAACAAGAAAACTACAATATCAAAAATTTGTCAGTGTTGGTCGGTGTTTTTGGTTTTGGCTGCTATTTGCTAGATGAAAATTACTATAAAATACGGCAGAGAACCACGGGTCGCACGAATACTTGATTTGGATCTCAGATACCCGCGGACCTCAGTTTAACAATCCATGGCTTAGACTGATGGATGATGATCGCTGCCTGCTCGCAAATTGCTTTTCTGATTGTTGTTCGATTTATTATTGTTGCTGTCTAGGGATGATTTGTTTCACTATGACTTGGCTGGTCCTTGTCAGTGTTCGGAGTTATCTGACAATCATTGCTACCGTCAACACGTCGTTGCCCATGGGGGACGAGTTTTTTGACCGCGATGGCATTCCTCGGATCGAATACTCATCGCACTTATTTCAGAGGCTCGTGGAATGAACAGTGTGAGTACGACCACGACTCATTTGTGGTCGACTGGTCGGGCGTGTTCATTTATCTGTAACCGGTTTACATTCGACCGTGAATAATTTCATATAATATTCTTGGAAATAGGATATTGTACTATTAATCATGATCGTAAACTGGACAGTATTTTCTGTTATATCGTCTATGAAGCTCACAGCCATCTTCAAGTCGAATCAGTGATTAGTTTCAAGGGTCCAAGCGTGCCTATTTAAAATTTGGAATGCTAAATCCAAATAGTACAAGGCTATATAACAAGCGCCTGACGCTTACAGCACAGGTTGAATTTTTCCATACGGTGGCTTTATTAAAAAAAAAAAAGAAAATAAAAGAACATCAAATGAAAGAGGCTCTGCAAGTGCAAACGCCGGATCAACCAAAGAACGGGCAAGTAATAGCAAAAGTTCTTCTCGAACGAGGGAATATATCGTCAAAAATTGCAAAGATGTAACCTCGGTAGGCGCCTTTCGATCCAGCCACCAAACTAACAGCATTGTTTCGCGGATTGCCTCCTATTCAAGGCGTCTGCAACAGCCGCAACACGAAATCTAGCAAGCATTAGCCGCTGCGGTATCTGGCGGTGCCACGTTTGCCTGATATAGCACTGCCATCGCCGACACTAACTGCCCACGTGACATAATCACGATGCACTGGTATTCTTCCGCCGGGAGCTTTATAGAACGCCGTCTGAGTCGACTTCCGACCAGTTACGGTCAGAATTTACGACGCGCTTCGCGCCAAAGCCGAATTAGATTAGATTAATACTTGTTTCACAGATACTGTAATTATGTTAGGTTAGTGAAAGACTTCAACGTATACATTTTTTAATTTTATTTTTATATTTTTTATTTAGTTTTGACAAAATTACTGATTTATATGTAAAAATTCTTCCGCTGAGTAGGATTTGTTATTTAGAAATTTTTTCCATTTGTTTTAACATGTTGGTTTTCTAACTGTGTTATTTCGTAAGTGATGAAAGAGTTTCGTTGCTGCATAATTCACCCCCTTTGTGCCAGAGGTAGATTTAATTTTGAATAGTGTAGATCATCGTTTATAGCTTTTTGTAGCTATGTAGATTGCTGTTACTTTTGAACTGTGTTAATTTATTCTTCTGAAGCTAGTGTAGGTTCCCTAGACTCCTAAATAAGTGTCTACAAGATGATTTTGGGTGGGCGCCAGAAATTATTCTAATTACACCCCTTTTCTAATGATAGCAGTGAATGAAAATTGGCATAACGAGCTTATTTACTGAGACGTCTGTCGCAAAAATTTGTAATAACCCTAACAGCATAAGTTGCTGAACTCAGACGTTTCAACAAATCAGCAATGTGTTGCTTCCAATTCAATTTCTCATCAATGCACACACCAAAAAACTGTGAATATTGCACTTTAGCTACAGACTTCTGTTCACAGACTACTAACGGTGTCATGCAATTTACCGTATGGAACTGTATATACTGTGTCTTATCAAAATTTAATTAGTACCCATTTGCAGAGATCCATTTATTAACTTTTTGAAAGATGTTATTTACAATTTCATCATTTTTTGTTTGTTTGTTGTGTGCGGTTATTATACTTGTACCAACGGCAAAAATAACTAACTTTGCATCATCTTGAAAATAAAATGGCAAATCATTAATACATATCAAGAACAGGAAAGGACCCCAGGCCGAACAGTGGGACCCCATTCTTGATAGCTCCCTGGTTTGAGGAATCAGCTGATTTTTGCAGTTTACCTGAACCACTTATTTCAATTCTCCGCACTCTTCTACCTAAGTATGAGTTAAACAATTTGTGCACTGCCCCACTAATACCACTATGATTAAGCTTATCTAGAAGAATTCTATGATTTACACAATCAAAAGTTTTGAAATATCACAAAAAATCCCTACACGTTGATGTACGGTTATTCAGAGCATTTAATATTTGATCGGTGAAGTAATATATAGCATTTCCTGTTGAATAAATGGATGAATACTACAAAAAAATGTGCAAATGTTTGTTAAGCTTAAGGGACTTAACTGCGTGGTCATCAGTCCCTAAACTTACAAACTACTTATGAATTTCCTTATACTAAAGACGACGCAAACATCCATGTCCGAGGGAGGATTCTAACCCCCGACCGTAGCGGCCGTGGAGACTGGCGCGTTGCAGACCGCTCGGCCAGTGCGGCCGGTCACTAATGATACCCTCTTAGAATGGACAGTGTAATTAACTGACTAAGCTAGCATAATAGTGTACTTTGTACCTTCAAGAAACGATTATTGTGTTGTTGATATTAAACTTTTGGCCGGCCGCGGTGACCGAGGGGACTAAGGCGCTCCAGTCACGGTCTGCACGGCCACTACGGTCGGGGGTTCGAATCCTCCCTCGGGCATGGATATTTGTGCCGTCCTAGTTCGTAAGTAGTTCATAAGTAGTTTGTAAGTTTAGGGACTGATGACCCCGTAGTTAAGTCCCATAGACTATACAAACATTTGAACATTTTTTGAACTTTTGGTGCTTATAAGTTGATCTGTTTGTTGGCTACTCACGCACTACTAGCGTGCATCAGCTACAAGGGTTACAGAAAAATTGCGGTCAAATCTAAAATTAATGAGATCCTCCGCCAATTGGTCAGGACAACATCTACGAAGGATAATTTGCTTTTGCTAAAAATCGGTAGATTATATTGATGTCCACGTTGTGACGAGTCCCTGTAGTTGCCGATCCCAAGATGCTCCAGACGAACTGTGTCCGTATTGCAGGACAAAGTTCTATTAACAGGACGCACTTTACCTCACATCTCTGTATTTCGGATGAAGAGTTATTCGCCGTCAGAGTGATGTGAACTCCACTGTAAGTGACTTGAGTGTCACGTACACTAGGTTGTGCATTTACAATACTACCATTCCTACTGTGACTTCGCAGACTTTGGAGCCTGTCATATGCTAGTTCTCGATCGGATTCTTGTTTAATTCGCCTACGCTCGGCCGCATTCATATGTAAATGCATTGATCTCGTTCTTTACAACTTCCATAATTCGACAGTTTTCATTTAGAGCAGTCGTTTTTGAGGTGAAGACGTTGGAGCCGACTTTTTAAGCAAATTTCTAATAATGACAACTTAGAAAACTGATTGCGCCAAATGACTGTTCCGATTTTGAAATTTGCAAGTGGGGGCCGTTTAGAGTGTTCTTACAGAGAACACGCCCAGTCTCTCCCGCCTCCTCCCCCCCCTCCCCTTCACCCTATCCTAACGGCTGCTCGCCCGGTCCCCCGCTCTGGCCCAATGCACTGCGCGCTAGCACGCTTCACTTTAACAATCGAGTAGTAACACTAGAAAACAATGCAACGTATCCGAGTAATTTTACTTAAGAGCCATGAAGCACATCGTTGTGAAATGTAAATTATGTCAGCTAGATTTCTTAAAAAAAAAAAATTATATATATATATATATATATATATTACTTGGCTCCAGAAGGTCGTAGAGCAACATCGTTGGTTTTAAAATCTGTGAAAAAATGTCAGTAACATAGTTCTTTAACAGTTCCCTTCATAAAATAAAAACACAAATAGTCCATTGAAGAAAATGGCCCCAAAAAGTGCAAGTTTTTATATAATTTTTTGATACTTATAATAATTATTAACAAAATAAAAAATTAATAGTATGATATTACAACTCTTCACAAAGAAAACAGATGGAAAACCGTTTCTTTAGGTTGATTTCCTGACCAACTCTACCCAATTTTCTAGGAGCCGCATAAAAAAAAAAAAAAAAAAAGATATATCTCAAACAATACTGAATATTTTTAATTTTTTCGAAAAAGGTCTTTTCTGACTTATTTCGTGCAATATTTGTGGTAAATAGTAAGTTTTTAAATATTAAGTATTTTTTTCGATATAACTCGAAACGTATCAAATCAATCGATACATACAAAAAAGCAATCGTTAGATAATCTCAAGGGCTACAACGTTCTAATTTAACATTTTCCCATCGGAGTTATCGTTTTTTATTTATTTAATAAATACAGTTTTTTGGGACTTTGTGAATTTTTTCAGCAAATTTCGCCATCTAGGCTCGAGTTTCATAAAATGGAAACTCTATTTGAAATTTAATTTCCTACACGCTCATAATTTTTGTTTTCAGATAATAATTTTTGCAACCACTTCTCCCTAATGCTTGCACTATACCCTCTGGGCGGCAGGCGACTCTATTACACGACGCCTAGTGCCGTACGCTAAGGGATGCGGACATGGGTTGCTATGTGAAATAAACTTGTTATGACCCAAAAATTCTTCCACTCCATTCCTGCGACTGGTACAACAACCGGTTACAAAGCTAATATTTGTAAACAGCCTTGGTTACAGATTTTTATTTATTAATAATGCGTTTCGCCTACAATAGGCATCATCAGATTATCTACAAGGAAAAGGAAAAAAGATTTTAATTAAGAAATGTGATAGTCCTAGCTCGAGCTAGCATGCATTAGCGGAAGGAAGACTGTATTGCTGACTTACATTTTCTAGTCCGGGAATGAGGCGTTCTAAATCGAGGGTAATGAACCCTAAGACCATCTCTAAAAGCTCAGGTAAAGACACACAAGGATTCCTACCCGATCAGGCCTTTAGTGAACGGCATCTAATAGCCCAGGGGAGCCTGCATCTAAATTTCTCCTACATATTTTGACCAAAGAATTCGTATTTGAAAACAATTATACTATTCGTAATAGGAAACAACTCGCAGATTTGTTGCGAGAACGATCCTTTCCCGATTGATCATTTTACTATCCATGGACATTAAGAACCTCTACACTAATGTTCCTGTTGAAGAAACTATCCCTATTATTCAGCAGAATTTCTTCAATCATGGCCACCTCGATACAAATGAAATTATCACTGTGTTTAGAGTCCTTACTGCCAATAACTACTTTTCTTTCAATAATGTCAGGCTTCTTAGCCGATGTGTTCGTTAATTACCTTGAGCAGAATTACTTCAGAAATGATTCAGTCATATGTCAGAAAAATTTTGTTTTACAGACGTTATGTCGATGACATATTTATTATTTTCAGTGGCAATTTTTCCGAGATGCATGAACTTCCCCACGAGTTTAATAAGCTACACCCTAAAATGTCATTCACACATGAAATCATGGATGGCTCTGGAAAACTAAACTATTTAGACCTTCAGTTGCAACTCATTAATAACGATGTGAGCTTTGATATACAGGAAACCTACAATTAGTGATTCCATCATACACGCTGCCTCTTGTAATCCATGGCACTACAAACTGAGTTTTTTCCGTTCCATGATTGATCGCGTTTTAGACCTGCCCCTTAGTGACGGCGCCATTAGCAATGAGCTGAATAACTTATAATTCATTGCCAGCAATAACGGCTGTAACACGTCTTTAGCTAGGAAGATTTGTAATGAGGAAACATCACCATATCATGATGTTGAATGAATGGTGTGGACGGAAGTCAATACTGGCAGACGTATGGATCTCTATGTCGTTCTGAATGGCGCTTTGACTGCTCAGAGATATAGAGATGAGATCCTACGACGTTTTGTTACGTCCTACGCTGGTGCCGTAGGAGATGATTGATAACCTCACACTGCCCATGACTCGCAGGTGTGCAACTGTACTGACAGTCCAAGGTGATCACGCACCGTATTAGAGGCTAACGAAAATGACTTTTTCATTATTATGTTAGCCCCATGATGCATCATTATAAGCAGACGCCATGTAAACATGAAGAGTTGCGTCATAAGAATGTACTTATCACTCACGAAGATTACAATTGTAGCCAATATCTTAATAGAATACGTTATATATATTGTGTCTGATATCTTACCTGATCTCCTAATTGTTTTGAGCAGTAGAAAACAGGAAAACAACAATTTCTACTAGCTGTCCCAGTATTTGGTCACTTTGAGTGCATAACATACCGCCTTTCTTTATATACAAAGCCAAAATATTTTAACGGTAAATGCAAAGCACCTGGCGTTCTCATGTAATAACACCTATGATTCTTTCCTCACAAACCAATCTCGTGAAAGCGTACTTGTGTTACATCTCGAACTTAATTTGTGTTCGCCCACACTCATTTTTACAACGTCCCCTCTATTATTTAAATGGCTTTTTTGTTTTTGTTTGTTTGTTTGACAGTTGGAAAATCAGGATTTAGCAACATGGCTAATTAATGTTCGTCCACGGAGAGTGTGAGAGTGTGTTTCATAGCTGGAAGCAGCCATAAGTCGTTAGGAGCCACCTCAGGTACGGGGCTAGCATGAGAAATCACGTAATTACACAGAAAATAGGGTGTCGCGTTTTCCGATGCTCTGATGCATTGCCTTGCAGCAAGGACATACATATAACCGCTTCCAGCTGTTTTTCACGCAGTGCTCTACTGGAAGGAGCTTGTTTTCCAGGAAGTCTTGGTAGACTGTGCTAATCACTGTAGAGGCGTTTGGAATATGTGCACCGTACGTTTTGCGAAGTTTTGCGATGGCGGAAAGTCCGTGTACTTGCACTAAACAAACTGATGCTTCATTTCAGGACAGGAAAACGCCATTCAAGTCACACTAGTTGCCACAAACGATGTAGAGAAAGTCTCATTCATGTTTCATCAAGTATCCACATTTCCTGGCAAAACGCCACGCGATTTTCTGTTGACATCCCAAGCACCCTCTTGAAGGAAAACACGTTTCGCATTTTCATACCTTCACGCTGGATTGTGTGCATAGATCACACAGAATTGCCAACTCTGGATACGATGAGTTCCACACACATTCGGCGATCATATCAAACAACTGCCATATCGTCAGTTCGGCTAGTGCAAGTGACGTTATATTTTCCTTGACCTGCCACACGCACATTAGACACATCCAAAACGACATCGCCACATGTCTCAACGTGAATTTCAGTCGGTGTTACACCACGGAACAGGAAAAAAAGATTGATTATACGCTGTTCTTGTAACGAAGTCGCCACCATTGTAAGTATTTAAAAAAGGTTTTCACTCTCGCCACTGCTGCAATAGTTCTTTATTCTGTGTCGCGGTGGAGTGGCCGAGCGCTCTAAGGAGCTTTGCTGCGGAGCGCGCGGTTGCTTGCTATCGGAAGTTCGAGTCCTCGCCCGGGCATGGATATGTGTGTTGTCCTTAGCATAAGACAGTTTAAGTAGTTTGTAAGCCTAGGACTAACAACCGAGCCGGCCGCGGTGGCCGAGGAGACTGAGGCGCTCCAGTCACGCTCCGCACGGCCACTACAGTCGGGGGTTCGAATACCCCCTCAGGGAATGGATATTTGTGCCGACCTTAGTCTTAGCTAGTTCATAAGTAGTTTTTAAGCTTAGGGACTGATGACCCCGTAGTTAAGTCCCATAAGTTCTACAGACATTTGAACATTTGAACTAACAACCGCAGCAGTTACGTCACTTAGATTTACAAACATTTGAAAATTTTCTTTATTCTGTCAGTGTTGCATTGCTCCGGAACGACGTCTATTAGATGGATTGCTAGTAATTGTAAATAACAGCTGTTAACCACGCGCGACTACGTCACCACGTCGTCCGTACACTAACGGAATAATAAATTTATTCAGAATGATATATATAACTGTCTGAAGAAGGAAGAAGGTTCTCGTACGAAACAGGAACGGGAATTTCAACTGAACTGTCAATATAAATTAAACTGTAACTGTCTATTCCTTAAAATTATCTCAAAATATTTCGTAGAAAATTCTCTCGGTTGTTTTATAAACCACGGATATAGTTTATGAATCAGTTGTAAAATAAGATACCGATTCACAAATTCGAACACATAGATTCCACACTATATAAAGTGATGATGAGTCCCTAAAACTGTATAAAGTGTTGAATAAATCCTGTTTTAATCTTCAAAAATATAATTCAGCACAATAAAAAATTTCGGGTGAAATGACTCTCTTCAACACACTGACACTTGAAGTAAAATTTTCAGTTTTATTTACCTTCACACAAATCAGTATAATAAAATATACACAGTCTTAGAACATTCTTGTAGATACTCAAGATAGTACCTGAAACTATGTGATATACATAACTAGCAAAACGTTTGTAATAATACTAATCATTCTTTTTTCCTCGTTTATTCGATTATGACGGTTGGCCACGGCGTCACTTAATTAAGGAGATTAGAATACAGGGAGACGCCCGTACGCTGAAAAACTGAAGCCTGCCTCCGCTATACTGCTAAGTCTGAGAAGTTTTCGTATTGTAGAGCTGATGTTTTATGTCACTTAAAACACAAATAAAACGTCCGGCAGTTTTGCCGTGATGCACAACGTGTTAAAAGAGTTCAAATTAGCGTTAAAATTAAGTTTTCAAATATATGACTATTTATACAGGAAAGTATATTATTTGAAAGAACATACTTTTGCACTGTCTGTCAGTTCTATGAATTAATAGCAAGAGGATCAACTTAACGCATAGTTTTAACAGAGAAATAACATTTCACAACTCACCAAGATGGCGGACAGTCTTCAACTGACGTATGAGCTCGGCATAGATAACGTCATATTCCTTTATTTTAACCTCATTGTCCTTAACAGGAGGTTCTCTTGCTCTGTAGTTGTCGACCTGCGACGTTTGATGGCCAGCTATATCATTTATGGTACTGACAGAGGAGATATCGTTCTCGTGGATTGCACCGTTGTAACCGCACATGAAACATAAGAAACAACACATTTTGTTTTAATAATCATTTAATAAGAATCATTAACATTAAAAATAATTAATATCAACATAAATAAACATGATTTTACCTGCAAATCTGAGCTGATGTAAGGCAGTAGCAGCTAATATTTCGTCCCACTACAGCATCTGTGTCACCCATTTACAACGAGTCTACTTTTATATTAAAACAAACGTGTCTACATTTTTCCAGTTCTCAGAAAAAATACGTAGGTGTTATAACCTGTGCGGACCTCGTACTATGCGGTAAATCCAAACAGACACGAGGTGCGGTGGCTGATGAGAGCGACCGGGAATGGAAAATGCCTTTTCTGTCACTCCTTTCAGCCACAACACGAGTGCGGGAGTTGTCTCTATATATAAACTTCAAATTTTGTGCTTCAATTGAGAATGTCTTGATCGATTTCAATAATTCTCTTTGTGTTTGGTTCGGTTTAATATAGGGGTCGTGTGTATAAAATAAAGAAAAATAAACAGGGAAAACCCAACGGAACAGCTGAAATATCGAAAAATTCTTCACTGGTAATTTCGTATGAGCATCCCCATCGCCACTTTCGAATAGATTCGTATTTTACGCACTTACATACCGGTCATCCGATTACGATGAAATTTTTCACACTTGACGTCCGAAACGAGAGGAACGACACTGTCTAAATAATAACCGTTTGGAGCATGGGCGGAGAAGGTATTTTAGAACAGAACCCGTCACCAAGCTACATTTTTATTCTGGTGTTGATGAAATTGGGCACATTTGACCTTCCAAATAAGAGAAGGTTTGAGTCCTCCCTCATGCCTGCAAATCTGTCTGTCTGTCTGTGTGTGTGTGTGTGTTTGTGTGTGTGTTTGCTGTCCTTAGAATAAGTTAGTTTGAGTAATTTATAAGCCTAGAGACTGATAATCACAGAAGTTAAGTCCCTTAGATTTACAAATATTTGAACATATAAGCGGAACGTCACTGTCTACGTAAGATTTCCTACTGTGCGTGGTGAACTGTACTACAGACTTTGGCAGCAATCTACAGTTTTATTCCAGTATCGATGAAATTTTCACGTTTCACCTCCAAAACAAGAGGAAGGTAATAGTCTGAACAAGTTTCGTACGGTGCATGGAGGAAGATACCTTACTTCCAGTCTTCGAGACTGACTGTTCAGTATGAAATTTGACAGCTATATGCATTTTTTCATATACAGAGGACGTAGAAGATGAACAAAGAGTGGAGGCAGGAAAGTATTCGGAGTTAGCGGGGGGATTAATGACAGAGGTGGGATGGGGAGAGGAGGAGGAGGAGAAGGAAGAGGAGAAGAAGGATAAAGCAGATTGAAGATAGGGAGAGAGAGAGAGAGACATTTAGAGGATCGAGGAGGAGATGAACTGAAAGAGGACTAACTGAATTTTGGAATAAATAAATACCTGCAGAACTCCGGGATTTTAGTAGATAATACAGAGAGAAACCTAAGTCGAGAAAGATGAAAGTAAAAAATAGGCATAGATGTAGAATTGGGCAGAAAGATTGAGGAAAGGAGAGAAGATGTATAGCTAATTCTCATACGTATTTGGCAAATACGAATTACTGGTTTGGATACTAGTCCTTATACGTAAAGCAGAGTGTCCTTGTGTTAATGTGTTTGTTTATGTGTAGGTATTTCATATAAATCTAAAGTTTTGTTCCAATCTTCATGAAATTTGTCACATGTAAACTTAATTCATGAGGTCGCCATAAGCGTAAGGATCACCTACAGCACACAGTTCACGAGATAAGACGTCATAAACAATGAGATGCGAGAAAAACTGCTACAACACGCCACAATGTTGCACATTTCCTCCTAAACCACTGGATCTATTTAAACCAAATTTGGTACACACATTCCTTACCGTGAGGTATCAGTTGCTGCTGGGTTAAGAATCACATACGAAACATAGTTCAGGAGGTATGACGTCATAAACAATAGGAATCGCAAATAC
Organism: Locusta migratoria; assembly: GCA_026315105.1. Taxonomy (NCBI): domain Eukaryota; kingdom Metazoa; phylum Arthropoda; class Insecta; order Orthoptera; family Acrididae; genus Locusta; species Locusta migratoria. The sequence continues at coordinate 331,146,886 of CM048746.1, read as the reverse complement.
TGCCACATAATGCGACTAGACTTTATTCATGCACTGTAAGAGAACGACAGTACTTAGCAACTTGCAGAAGACTTTATATATAATTTAAAATCTTTATTTTTTCTGGCTGACAACCACTGTTAAATGGTGAAAGGAAAATAAAGTTACTCGCTTACTACTTTTCCGTTGTTCGTTGACTAAAACTACGGCATTCGGTATGACGTTACAGTTTATATTTTCTACTCTACAAATTGTAGCCGCTGGAAATTTTATAAACAGTATACGCACACCCAGTTGAATGTATCTTCTAAATTGTATCACAGTACGACAGGTAGTTCATGAGATATGAGCACATAAACAGTAACGTTCATGGAAAACCGGCCAATCATTCACCAAGTTTTAATCTATTACTTCTTCAGTACTAATTGTATTTTCAGCAGATTTTACAGACATACCTGAAAAATTATACAATTGTACAACATATAACTCAAGAAATATGACATCGTACGAATTTTGTATGTTATTTGTATTTTGATTACTACCTTTCTTTGTTTGGATACGGCACTTACAGTGCAAGACTGCCTTACGTCTTATATATTCTCCGATAAATATAACAAGTTTTTAGAAAATAGGATATGGACGGAGAGAAGGGATAGGGCAAGTACTGACTCAAGGCAGGAATAAATAAATACCCGAGCAAGGCCGGGTTTTCAGCTAGTATATAAAACATCACCAACATATTACGAAGTAAATTTTGCTATAAAAACCAACTGGCATCTTATAGATGTGTTTACACGGAAACGAAGAAAGTCGCACAGGATAGACCAACGTGGAGTCTGAATCACACCAGTCTTTCGATGGAAAGTATAATAATACGACATCAAATTCGTGAATCTTTTACAAAAACTCGACCTCAAACTACCATATTAAAAACCTGTTATGATACATAACTATGTTTTTAAAACAGTTTTCGCTAAATATTTTGTATTGACTTTGTCGGAATTATATTCATTTGCTCTGCGCTTGGATGTAAACTGGATTGCATTGCTGTGATCAGTGAAATGGAACATGCCCTGTTAGATTACAAAAGGGAAAATGGATGTCATTATCTACTGATGTTACTGGACATGATTAATTTAAATTACCAGAACACGAACTTGTTACATCCCTAAGAAAAGAAGGAAGCGTAAAATCTTCCGTTAAATAATATAGGAGAGTCCACAGAGTCTCAAATATGCAGCCAAAGCACAGAAAAGACTAATTCGCAAAGCGGACTCTGCTACCAGACCACAACAAAGGCGATTTAACTCGATGGGAACACTGGCAAAAGCTTCGCGGACCTTTCACTTATCTAGTAACGATTTTGTTGCACTATGCAAATCAAAGCATACCAACGTTGATTGTAAATGGAACGTATTAACTCGAAATTATGTTCAGAGATGAAAGCAAGAGGAATAATCAGCGTCGGTCTGTGTGGAACGTAATCCTTCTCCCCCTTCCTCCCAAGCTATAGCTACAGGAATTCGTTTGTGGGACTAATTACGAAAATCCGTTACACTTAAACCGGATGCGTAATGGTAGCGAGACAACCGACAGTCAAATAACTACAGATACTGTAAAGAGTGAGATGGTTTGTCTTGTTATTTAAAGTAGCTCATCGACTTCAGCAAATTTAACTTATGAAAAAGAAAAAGAAGAAAGTTTAGATTTAAGTTGTCTCTGACTCCGTGATTAAAAAAAAAAAAAAAAAAAAAAAAAAATCCCTCGTGAGTATTACATTGCCATAAACTGTCGTAAATGAAACTCATCAGTTAATGAAGTCTTATTCGATCACAGAAGTCTGTACCGTAATAATTAGAATTTCCTTTTCGTTGTGAATTTCAAATCTCTTGGATTTAAAATAACTGAAAATGTATTATCAAATCAATTTATGGGATGAGACTACTACTGGAGGCTGAGTGTAAACGTTTGAGTTGGTTTACAATTGTACTTAAACATTTAGAGTAAATCGTATGACACCTAATTAAATCGTCTGTTTACGTAACAAATTGAAAAACTTGTGCCATAGAAAGCACTGTGTATTTGACCTTCTATTGAAAGGGCAGGGTTTCGTCCCGCATGTGTATGGAGCGGCATTTAACCTCTAAGTGATGGTGGATCAAAGACAAGATGATACACAGTATTAAAGAGCATTTGACCATAGTTACGTCTCCTGGGCCTGCAAAAGGAGTGAGATATTTCGGCGTCAAGTAACTGTTAATAGAAAGCGAAGATTTCCTCATTTTACTGTCATCCCTAACGAAACATCGATAAAGAAACAGAAACACTATTAGCTACATCAGCTCAGAATGGGCGAAAATAAGTTTAGGTTGTGGAAAAACAAAGGTGTCTAATAAACCGACAGCAACGGAACAAGAGATAGCTATCTTGTTTTACAGAGGGTGCTCCCACTCTGTGAGTTGGTGATAACGCGTCGTCGTATCGCAGTGCATGTGAGATGTAGTTTAATTATTTCAAAAGACAAAACTAGAATCCCTGTTTCTTTAAATGTAGCAATCACCTTCAAAATATTTATTGCGTTTATAATTCTCTAAAAAAAGTCTGTTTTAAGAAAAGAAATGAACTTTGGTTTAAAGATACTGATGATATCGAGAGGCGTTGAATTAAAATTTGTGCTGCAGCCGGGATTCGCGCCCGGGGCCTCCTGCTTACTAGTCAGACACTTTAACCACTTTCGTTTTTAGTCATTCGTTGAATGGTTGGCTCAGCTTTTTTATTACAGAGGTCGTTTAGCCCCCGGACCGGGCGCGATGAGCCACGGCGCCCAGCTACCATTGACCTACCATCGCCGTGTGAGTATAGCTTAAAGTCCTTGTACGACACACAAACTACAGACATTTTAAAATGTCTCTCTTCTAGCCTTAAATCAATAAATTATTTCAAACTAGCTTATATGTTCGTGCTTCGCAACGGTTGTTGAAGAGGGACCTGTGTATATCATGGCTGACCTAGGTCAGCAGAAACAGAATCTTTGTTGGATTGCTCTGTCAATAAACTCAGTTCTCGTATCCGAGATGTCAAGTTTAAGTAGAAGTCATTGTAGAAAACGATGAATGTTCGTAAAGTTTTTCATACAAAAAGTGAAATTAATTTAAGCCTGTATTCCGGAACGATCTAATTTAAATGTTAGATTGTGTTCATAAAGTTAAAACTGCGGTATCTAAATTATCTGTTTGGCGTAAACTTCTGAAAATACTTCTATCGTTGAGATGAGAAATACCAATACGGTAATAATAACAGCGCTGTGTACTGGTTCTATGGTGAAGTACTACGCTGTTTATCTCCCACAGTAAGTGTATGCTGAAGTATTAGTATGTTGCAGTGTTGCACTGGGAACAATGTAGTTATTCTGTATGCAGTGCTCCATATTATCGAAAACTCAACGAATACTGAAAGTCTACTAATTCAATCAACAGAGCAGTTCATGTCTGTTTAAATAAAACGTCATGGTGGTGTCAATGTGCGATAAAGTAAGTCTGGGTAATCGTTGAAGAAATGGCGTCAGCTGATCGACTGTATAGAACTTTCCATTAAATATAGTATTTCCAGAGAATTCTTTTGACTATGTTACTAGCATCGACCGCTCTTTCAGCTAATACATGTCCCCACGTACAGCAGTGAATACTTTGTAAAGCACGAAGCTAAAATCAATAATTTCTAATAGAACTATATATTCAGAAGTCGGGTTATAGCTCAAAGTACACTTGTCTCTGCAAAAGAAGACGTCTTTCTGTATCTTAATGTGGTAATTTCAAATTTTAATCACAATATTGTACCGAACAATTATGAAAGCAGAGAGGTTTCTAATTAGTTTTATCCAGTGATCTCTAACTGGTTTTATCGTCCGCGTGTGTATATTATCTCTAGTGTCAGGCAGAGAACAGAAATATCTCTGGAGTGAACATTCAGATCAGCAAAACATTTAGGTGGAAATGTCAACCGATATTGGGAAAAATCTAATAATCGCTGACTTACTCTTGGTCCTTTTTTTGTTCGGTTAAGACGGATGACTGTGTGTAAATGGCCGTTTCAGCGACGCTTCCTCAACTTTCTTGTTGCTTCTGTGACACATTTATTTACATATTATTTCATGTTATGTGGTTGCTCTGCGAAAAGGAGACGGGTCTTCTTTGCAGCCAATGCGGTACAAACGAATCGTAAGAGCAAATAAATGTGTGGGAAGAGTGGATTTGTTTCAATATCGCGTGGTAATTCCAGCTTAATGTTGAAAGAGCACAGAACGGAATGCTCACTCCATAGATATTTATACTCTATGTATAATTTAGTGGTTATATCCGTCAAAAGATGCCCTTCTTTTGTTTCCATGACATTGAAAAGCATATAGGATGCAGCTAGGAAAAAAAATTGTGTCCAACCTGGGTTACATTTAACTTGCAGTGGCAGCGGTTTAGTTTGCTAACGTTGGAAACGAACTATTCGCTTTAGGAGGATGATTAGTTTACTGACCAGAACAGCATAAATTATTTACCTCATCGTGCTCATAAAGAATTATTCCTCCTCAGTCTATGTGACTGATTTTTGAAAAAGCATTCAATGACCGTTGCTAACATCAGCACACAACGCCTCTGCCGCCGTAAGTAAAATTGTACCCTTTTTTGTAGTGTATTACACTATAGTCATGAGAATGAAAAAAGGCAGCAACGCCATAATTAGTTATTTGTAGTGTATTACACCATAGTTATGAGAATGAAAAAACGCAGCAACGCCATAATTAGTTATTTGGTGTACTATGTTATGAATGTCGCCTCACATTCTTCTTTCCTGTACTATGGCTTTTTAGAGGCATTCCTAAACAGAACGCACTCAAAATGTCATGACGGTACAGCGAAATCAGAAAGGGAACTATATAAATTCCATTTCCCTTGCAAAAATTCTTATGTAAATTAGAGCATCGATAAACGTGAAGGATGTCATTATGTTTTAAATTCAAATGTTCCCTGTCAAAAGAAGCAAAGAAATGTCGTTAAGTTGTTAATATACAAAGTGTAATCAGCAACTCGCTGTTCAATGTTAGTTTCTATTTGCAGAGATAAAATTGAGGCTCTTAATTCAAAATACTTCTGTTACTGAGGGAATATGCACAACACGATCATGTAGCACTACAAAACCAACAGCTCCTTTAGTTCTTCGTTACTGTTCTATGTCATAACCATCGAAAAGAAATAAAAAATTAAATAAAAAATTAAAAATGCAGCAGCGCCAACTATTAGTTCCACGTAACTAACAGGGCCTCTATTTGTTCTGTACTGCACTACACCGTCTTCTAGGCATTCCTAAATAGAATTGACTCAAGATGTTACAAGTACGCACTGAAATCAGAAAGGAAACTACATAAATTCGTGTTTTCTTGCAAAGAATTCTTAGTAAATGAAAACGTCGATAGGCGCGAAGGAACGTCGTTATGTTTTAAATTCAAATGATACCCGTGGAAATAAGCATTTTCTTTCTTTGCATTGCATTGCAAGGCATGCAGGATACAGCTAGTAAAAAAATATTTTTTTGTGTTGTACCTGAGTTAAATTTTACTTGCAGTGACAGCGGTTTAGTATGTTAACGTTGGCAACAAAATATTCGCTTAAGGGGGATCATTAATTTACTGACTGGAACAAAATTAATTATTCATTTCATTATCAACACAAAGAATTATTAGCCTTATTGTACGTGACTGATTAAAAAGAAAAAAAGATTCAATGGCCGTTACCAACATCAGTACACTACACCGCTACTGTAAGGAAAATCATAGCCCTTGTTTCAGTGTATTACACCTTAGTTATGAGAATAAACAACGCAGCATCGCCATCTATTAGTTATTTGGTATACTATGTCAGTAACAGCGCCTCTATCGGATCTTTGCTATACTACGCTGCATTTCAAGCATAGCATACACCATAAACTACAAATTAGAATATCTTTTCTTACCCTGATCCGATTTTGATGAAGTGAAGCTTATATTTTGTCCCAAGGTACTCTCAGTTGACCTATGAAACCCCATGAAAGTTCCTTTAGTACGCTTGGCGATTTGCTGTTCTACACCATACTTATAAGCATAGTATACACATAAAACTTGAAATTACGTTGTCTTTCTTTCCTCCGATCCGACTTTGATGAAATTAAGCCTATGTTATTCCCCAAACGATTCTTAATTTACCTGTGGAAACCCATTGAAGTTCTTATATTACTTTTGGAGATTATCCTCAACAAATAGACATACACAATGTCTTTTAATCAAATGATTAAATTATGATATCTTTATTTTCTCTGATCCGATTTTAATTATTGAAGCCTTTATGTAACCGCAAGATATTCTAAATTTACTTGTGAAAACCCCATGAAAATTCGTCAAGTAGTTTTGGAGATAAAGGTATTAAAAGAGACAGACAGACATGACGGTCGTAGATAAAAAAATTTCAAATTACGATATTCTTTTTTTCTGTGATCCATTTTTTATGAAACGGAGTCTATATGTTGTCCAAAGTTATGCTCAAGTTACCTGTGAAAACCCCATGCAAATTCGTGAAGTAGTTTTGTAGATAAGAGGTTTTTAATGGTTGAACAAACAGACACGACTGTTACTTAAACTTATTTAAAATTAGGATATCTTATTTTCCCGTGATCCGATTTTCATAAAATTATGCCTATATGTTGATACAAACTTTTCTCGTGTTTCCTGTTCAAACTGAATGAAGATTCGTCAATTAGTTTTGAAGATTGAAGTGAACAGCGACAGGCCTACATTTACAGATTTATTATTAGTGTAGATTTTACCATGTTGTGTTAGGTTCATTAATAATAGTTTTATCACTAAACTTGAACTTGAGGAAATATCAAAACTTTTTGCTTGAATTTGTAACATCATTCTTCACTTGTTGCCACATACTATGACCTCAATGACTAACAAGATCGACTGTTAGTAATTGACCGAAAACACTTCTATAAATTTTTGTCAAATAGGAATAAAATGTAATATTTTTTAGCTTAATATCAATCAGTTTCGTTCTTCAGAACACATAAATAAATATCTCTTTCAGTAATAATGTTGTATACACACTTAAATAAATTATTCTCACTTTTTATTAATATAGAGTTGCGTATAACAGTGACATTGTCTTCAACTGACATGTAATGATAGACATGTACTCGTCATGAAGAATCTAAAACATCATTTCCAGTTTGTCTCCCATGTTTCTCCATTTTTATGGTGCAAAACATCACGTCAGACCAGTACTCGATTTAACTAGCGCCATTAAATAATTCATTAAAAACTTTCTTTTCCCTAATCTCATCTGTTCTCCTTTCAGTACCTCCTGTTACTTTAATTTCTTCATACCATAATACTGAAAAAGTAATTCTTGTTGCCCTCTAATATGGTGTGTGATCACACAGGAGGACCAGTACAGTTGCACACCTGCGTGGCATGGACAGTGTGAGGTTATCAATCCGCTCTTGAGGGATAACTGGCCATACTTTCGAGAGTGCAATATCCAGATCTGCAATGCGACTGCCAAGTGCATCCCAGACATGCTCAAACGCGGGCAAGCCCGATGAACAAGCTGGCCACTCCATTCGTCCAGTTCCCTCAGACGCGAGCATGTTTTCCATCAGTGCTGCTCTGTGGGGAGGAGCATTATCGTCTACCAGAAGGAACCCATCTTCTATGGTACAGCGTAGGCCACAACGAAAGGTCGAAGGATCTCGTCTCTATATCTCTGAGCAGTCAAAGCGCGTTTCTGAACGACACAGAGGTCGTCAAGTTGTTGTTCCATTGCACAACTGCTCACTACAATATCTGAACCGAACTGCTTGTGTATTTTGTTTGGCAGAGTAAACGCAAGTCAACACCAACGTCCTCTGCAGCAACTTCCTGTTATTACCACTATCTCGGTTGGCAAATGTTGTTGTCTTCACTCCTTAGCTCCAACAGCCTGACGTCGAACTATTTCAATTCGTTCTGCCAATGACATCAGAATGAAGATATCTCAAGTGATTCCCTAATTGTTTTCACCAGTGTATAAAAACACTTTACAAATCTATTACTCTAAGTGTTGTAGCTGTTTTCAAAGTCAATGGTGGGCCGAATCTTTACAATAAATAAATATTGTGTGTATGGTAGTTCATATTATTTAGTGCAGCCCCCGTATTTATAAATGCTAAACACGCCAGTGGTGGATGATGGTGCCTGAAGTTGGATGATGCAGCGAAGTTACAAAGTTACATTTTTATATGAAATGCTCACAAGGGAGATAATTCTTCATCTCAGGCTCTTATTCGTCATGATGTAAACATCCCTAGAATTCATGATGCGTGACGGTCACAAAATTCATTCTTTTTTCAGTTCCAACTTAGGGAAGCAAATGCGGACAAGTGTGAAAATTACAGAACAATCCGTTTAATAAGTCATGGTTTCAAAATACTAAAACGAATTATTTACAGACGAATGCAAAAACTGGTGGAATCCGACCTCGGGGAAGATCAGTTTGGATTTAGGAGAAATGTAGGAACACGGGAGGCGATACTCACATTACGACTTATCTTAGAAGATAGGGTAAGGAAAGGGAAACCTACGTTTTTAGCGTTTGTCGATTTGGAGAAAGCTTTCGACAATGTCGACTGGAATACACTCTGCCAAATTCTGAAGGTATCAGGGTTAAATATAGGGAGCGGAGAGTTATATTCAACCTATACAAAAACCAGAAAGCGGTTATTAGAGTCGAAGGGCATGAAAGGGACGCAGAGATCGGGAAGGGAGTGAGACAGGGTTGTAGCCTTTCCACAATGTTGTTCAATCTGTACATTGAGCAGGCAGCGAAGGAATGGAAGGAGAAATTTGGAGAGGGCATTAAATTGCAGGGAGAAGAAATAAAAACATTGCGGTTTGCCGATGACATAGTAATTCTGTCAGAAACCGAAAAAGATCTGGAAGAGTAATTGAATGGAATGGACAATGTCTTGAAAGGAAGATGTAAGATGAACATTAACAAGAGTAAAACGAAAGTAATGGAATGCAATGTCAGAAAATCAGGCGATGCTGAAGGAATTAGATTAGGTAATGAGACAATAAAAGTAGTAGATGAATTTTGTTATTTGGGTAGCAAGATAATTCTGATGGCCGAAGTAAAGAAGATATAAAATGCAGAATGGCTATGGGGATGAAAGCGTTTCTAAAGAAGCGCAACTTGTTAACATCCGATATTAATTTAAATGTTAGGAAGTTCTTTCTGAAAGCATTTATCAGGAGTGTAGCATTGTATGGCATTGAAACGTGGACGATAAGGAGTTGAGACCAAAAGATTATAGAAGCTTTTGAAATGTGATGCTACGGACGAATGACAAAGATTAGATGGGTAGATCACGTGACTAATGAGGAGGTGCTTAACCGAATTGGGGGGGGGGGAGGAGTTTCTGGCATATCCTGACTAAGAGAAGGGATAGATTGGTTGGGCACATTCTGAGACATCAAGGAATTGTCAACTTAGCATTAGAAGGAAGAGTGTGGAGTAAAAATCGTAGAGGGAGACCGAGGGACGAATATAGTAAGCAGATTCAAAAGGATGTAGGGTACCGAACGTATTCTCAGATGAAGAGACTTGCACGGACGGGGTAGCGTGGAGAGCTGCATCGAACGTCTACGGACTGAAAACCACAACAACAACAACTTACGGTCCTGTGTAAAGTTAGAGATGTGTCTGTGACAAAGTGCATGAGCCGCGCGGAGTGGCCGCGTGGTCTAAGGCGTCATGCTATGGACTGCGAAAATCAAGGGCATGTGTGTGTGTGTGTGTGTGTGTGTGTGTGTGTGTGTGTGTTGTCCTTAGTGTAAAGTAGTGTAAGAGTAAAGGCTGATGACCATATCAGTTTTGTCCCATAGGTTTGCAAACGTTTAACATTTTGTTTGAACAAAGTGGATTGTATAATTTATCGAGATCGTAGGAAAACCATTATCGGTACTGAACTGATTAGCAGTAGAAATTAAAATAATTCATCATTTAAAAGACTGGAAATAAGAGAGATGTTGTACCTTACAAATTATAAGTGCACTAATTCCTACCTCGAAAATTTGCCCTCCTCTTTTATATTGGTGCAAACTTATCAGACACATGCTGACTGAACTGTGATATCTCCATCACAAGATCTCCTTTAATGTAGGCATCGAAGAAGCCGACAATCGCCTTCCCTTATTCCTAGTCCCTTTCGTAAATGTCACATTTTTAGCATTGAACCTATATTCCATATGTTAGTGGCAACAGTATAAAATATAAATATGCTGATGAAGCAAAATTTCCTTCCATTTTCTACCCTAAAAACAAATTTCTGAATTTACATAAATTCTCTGCAAATCGCATTGAACTGCATGACAGAGGGTTCGTCGAACAGTTTTATGATATTTCTATTCCGTTCCATTTCATTTCTCTTATTTTATTACGACGATCATGTCTCCCTATGTAGAGGGAGTAACTTGGTGAAAGTAATTTCGCAAATAAATGTCGCCTCTAAGAATAACGCCTTTCTTTTTAAAGATTTCCACTCCAACTCATGTATTATTTCTGTGACGCTCTCTCCCCTTTATCGCGATAGTACAAAACGATCTGCCCTTCTTTGAACATTTTCTACATCGCCCGTCGCCCCTCATGCTTGGGATCGCACAATGCGCAGTAATACTCGAAAACAGGATGCACAAGTGTAGTGTAGGCAGTTTCTTTAACTGTTGCATCTTCTAAGTGTTCTCCTAATGAAACGTAGCCTTGGGTCACTTTCCCTAAAACATCTTTCATGTCTTCTTTCCAATATAACTTGTTCGTAATTGTAATTTCAAGATATTTAATTGAATTTACGGTCTGTAGATTTGAATGATTTATCGTGTAAATGAAGTATAACGAATCTCTTTTAGTAAGTCTTCGGGCTTTCCTGGCGATCTAATGACATCTCTGCTCGAAATGACGGCAACTGGGAAGGGGTAATCGCGTGATTCTGCGCGCTCTCGCGCCCTCTCGCTGTTACCCGTCAGTCTTCGGAAAAGGAGCGGACGAACTAAGAGGCGAGGGATCTGCGAACTTGTTCGCGTAGTTCGCCTGTGGGAGCGCTCTTCCGAACTAGTTCGTTCGCGAACTACACAAGAATACCCGGATGGCACGTTGTGTGCATAAGCTCTTGGCGGCGAGCGGCGCTATTCAACGACGCCTAGCGCCGTACGCTAAGGGTTGCGGACATGGGTTGCTATGTGAAATATGCTTGCTATGAACTACTCGAATGTAGAAAATTTTGTGTCCCAGCCTCGTCGCCGCTTTTGTGTCCCAGCCTCGTCGCCACTCTTGTATCTCGTTTCCGTCGTAGGTGTCGGTGGCCGAGTAGAAAAGTACCGACACAGGAATAAAGGAAGCACGCTTGTGCAGGTACGAAGGTGAGCACCCAGTGGGACAGCAGATACTAGAAACACTAGAGTAAATTAGAAAGATATATATATATATATATATATATATATATATATATATATATATATTGCACAGAATTTATACAATACTTAACTTTTACATAGCTCAGTACTGCAGAATGCTGATACATAGTTGAGCTAGAGGCCTGCCTAGTGCCTATCCGATAGCCAAGTCTTCACTGGTGCCTATCTGATCCCGAAGTGTTAACTGGTTCCTATCTCAGTCCCAAGTGAACGATGTCGTTCAGTGGTGGCCACGAGCGGAGTTGTAGCACAGGGCGCTCGTGGCTGACGTCGTAAGAACGCCGCGCCGTGCGTGCATGGCGGCGCGCGACGAAAGTAGGTGGCGCGCACTTTGGACTTGTGCGACACCACAGAAAATACACCCTGTATAAGAAATAATGTATAGTTTAAAAAACTCGGAGTTGTGCAACACTGCAACAATTTCACGCAACGCCTCTGAAACACACAAGATTTGTGAGTAAGCGGAAAGTCTCAGCAATTAGCCCGGACGCCATTAGAATCGTCCCGAACAGTGACTGACTGGATCCTGATATTTCTGGACTGACTTGACATCGGCGGGGAGGGGCGAACACTGAGTAAGTCCCCGCAGGGTGATTGTCAGCCGACCGCAGCCCCCACTGGGATCGAACGAGGGATGGAGGGTTGAGGGGTGAGGGGTGAGGGACACGGCGAGGCCGCGCGCCCCCGCCTCCTAACGACCTGTTTTATTCATCACGCGGGGCCGCCAGAATTCCGCGATTGACGGTCGGTCACACATTTAAATTTCATTGCCACTTGACTAGTAATGGAGTTGGACGACTTGAAAGTTCTCCGGCGTTGTGTCTGCCGCATATAGATTAATTAGCACTTTGGGGGGAAGGCATCAAAGAAAAGGCCCTAAGAGATCGTTCTCGCAGAATTCCTGGCGGAAGGGCCAGTCATTGCTTTTAAACTGAAATGCTAATTCCCTTCCCTCCTCTCCGCGGCCCCTTCAAATTAAACACAACACCAGCTTGAACACGGGCGGCGCGCGCGCTCGGCCAACTTCCTACTTAAAAGTTCCGCGGACAGCTTCGGCAAATACGACCGCCAGTGTTTCTGGGAAGGAAACACGAGATGTCATTTCGTTACCGCGACATTGATCCTTCCTTAAAAACTGAATTAAGCGTTCGGAAGAAACACGACTAGCATCAGAATGACAGGTAGCAAAGCTTTGGTTTTCGGTTCTCTGGTCTATGTCTATTACTTACATTAATCCGAATAATAAGAGTGCTTCAAAATGGTTAAAATTTTGCAGCACGTGATGTGCAGCATTACTCAACCAAAATGGAAACAGACTTAAAGATGTTAAAATCAAGCCACAACCTATTCCACAAACTAACAATAGAAGAAAACTATCACATACAAAAAGGAATAGCAGAAGGAAACTCAGTCATGAATGAGTACACCACACCATGCAAAAATACATTAAATGAGTTGTACAGTAAGGGTGACACAGACAGATAGAACACACACACACACACACACACACACACACACACACACACATACATACATACATACGTAACACACAAGCACAGAGGCAAACACTATTCAAACTCACCGCCATTCAACTGGAGAACAACTGAAAGTCAACCAAAACATACGCATATCAACAAAGTATACACAGGCGAATTTCTAAAGTGGGAAGTGATTGTGATAGAAAAAATCCGCAGAATATGTTTATTACATGCGTAGGGGACTGATAACCATTTAGTTTAGTCTCCTGTAAACCCCAAACAACAACAACAACAATATTACATGCGTACTACCTAAAAACAATAATAATAATAATAAAAAACCGCGGAAGAGGAACTGCACACCAAAAGAAACTATAAGTAATACACAGTAAGCAGACGATCAAAATACCCCCACATACAAAATTTTATGTATCACACTACAAGTAGCGTTTTTTAAAATCCTCACAAGGTTCAAAAAGATGAATTTGATTGCAGATGACTACGCTACCACTACATAAAAATTTAGAAAGGGTTCCACATGACCACAGAATGTAAAAGAAGGTAAAAACCAAAATAAGACTGACAGCTTTTTAGGCCTAAATTTACGCATAGCACAATAGTAAAATCAATGTATTTGTTTTCACAGCATTAAATAAATGGAAAACCCACTAATGATGGAACAGAGGTGCTGAAACTAGTTTGGGTGTGTAATAAATCAGGGTTTTGCATATCAGGCGGACCTCATACCCAGAAAAGTAAAGTGACTGACAACACTGTTGTTATTGTGATCTTCAGTCGAAAAACTGGTATGATGGTGCTCTCCTGTGCCAGTCTCTCCAACTCTGAACAATAAACGCAATCTACATCCCTTTTAACTTGCTACCTGTATTCGTATCGGTCTCCCTCTGTCATTTTAATCTCCAACAAACTTCCCTCCAAAACTAAACTGACTTTTCCTTGCTGTCTCAAACTGCGTCATACCAATGGATTCCTTCTTTCAGTCCCCAATTTCAGTAGCTCCTCATTAATTACATGATCTACCCGTCTAAACTTCAGTATTCGTCTCTAGTACCACATTTCAAAACCTTCTTTCATCTTCTTATTTGCATTCCTAACGGTTCGCGTTACACTATCATATAAAGCTATAATCCAAATGATTTAGAAAGAACTTCCTTATATTTAATGCTGGATGTTAACAAATTTCTCTTTTACAGAAATGCTTTTTTTCCGTAGTCATTCTGCATTTTAGATCTTCCTTACTTCGTCTATCGGAAGTTATTTGGCTACTAAAATAATAGAACTTATTTATTACTTTTATTATATGATTACCTAATCTAATTCGTTCAGCATCGCCTGGTTTGATTAGGCTACATTCAATTACTCTTCTTTTTCTCTAGTTAATGTTTATCTTATACCCTCCTTTCAAGAGACAATCTAGTCCGTTAAATTGCTATTCCAGGTCCTTGCTGTCTCTTACAGACCGTAAAGGTATTATTTCTTCTCCCTGAACTTTAATTCCTTCTCCAAATTTCTTCCTGATTTCCTTCACAACTCTCTCAAGTAAAGATTGAATAACTACGTCCTTTTCATACCCTTCAGCTCTTGTAATTGTTGTTTAATTGCTGCACAACTTGTATATAACTTTTAGTTCCCTATATTTTTCCCCTGCTACCTCCAGAATTCTAAAGAGTGTATTTCAATAACATAATTAGATCCACACACCATAAAAAGAATTTTATGGGCTTGAGGTATTGTGAAGTTGGGAGTACATCAATAAATTATTATAAAGAACAACTGAATACATACTTTTTCTGCTTTCGTTCATTAAGTAAATGAAACAAATGGATGAAGTTGAAGAGCATTTGCTTATAGTGACGAGTATCTCTGTTAATACAAAAGAGTCTTTCACCGTACTGACACAATCGGAGTTGGTCGTGCAGTGAACTTCGTATTGGAGGTCGCATGCAAAATGCTGTTCTAAGAAAGACTCCTAAAGTGTCCACCACGTTCTCCCCAAAGAGTAGGAGTTACTACGTTCAGAATCTTACTTTTTAATCAACTCACTTATAATCATAAAGAATGTGGTCATGAAACGCAGCACTATATTTTCATTTTAGTTTTATCTACAAAATAATTTATCACAATGACGTACGGACATGCATTTTCTTAAGTTGTTATGGTATTTTTGATATGCGGGGAAGTTTTTTTTCAACTGAAGTCTGTACAGTTCTATTGTTGAAAATAATAAAATATGTGAGAATTAATTTTTTTTTGAATAATGTTCAAATGTAGTAACTGGACTGAAAATACTCGATGTTAGTCAATTTATATATATTAATGTTAATATTCATTACGAAATGTTTTGATCACAGACAATTTGAGCGGATACGATGATCCTCTTCTTTTTTTATACATATCAGCGGCCAGTAGTTCGGATTTATTTACGCGTAGATATTGTATGGAGTGTTGTCTTGAATCAAAAATGATGAAGTTTGCGACATTTTTTTAGTAAACACATCAATATATTATACTTTTAAAATGAATACATAACAAGACGTCTACACCAAATGAAAGCAGGCACAAGACTAGACAAGTGATACCTCAGCTAATTGACCATCTTATGTTTTTCACATTTGCTTATAATTCAAAGTTTATGTTTTTATTCCAATTATTATTATAACATAAACTACTTCTCTGACACATAAAAAAATTTAATTTCCCTGGAAGTATATAATACAGATTGAGAAAATGCCAAATATTTAGAAATTCTTTCGTTAAAATTATCAAATAAGAAAATAAAAATTATTCCTTTCCTTCCCTGGTATATCACCCCTCAACCGAATGGTAACATCACAAGTTACGTAAAGAGTGAACAGATTAAGCGAATATCAAAAACAGATCAGATTTTCGTCCATTTGTTGTGTGACAATATTCCATCCAGTTACACTTCGTTCCCGAAGTCCAATTTCGCAGGTAGCGGCATGTCTATTAAAATATGTCTTCAATTGTTTATTTACAAAGTATTACTACATTTAACAAATGGATTTAATACTTGTTTGTTTCTATCTGTTTATGACGAAGGGTAGCGACTGGGCTCTGCGCAACCAGTGTCATTCAAATTTTCAAATATTTGTAATTCTGTGGAACCAAACTACTGTGTCATCATTCCATGGACTTACAAACTATTTAAACTAACACAAGGACAAAATACACACACACACACACACACACACACACACACACACACACACACACACACACTTACACACATACACATACCCATGCCCGACTGAGGACTCGAACCTCCGACGCGAGAGAGCGCGCGATCGGTTATGTGGCGTTCCAGACTACACGGCTATTCACGCGTGGCATCTTTGCCGGCTCCATCAGAGATAAACCAATTAGCTCATTAGCTGGTCGCTGTTGTACTTGAAGCGAAGGCCATCGTAGAGAATAAGATTTATCTACGCAATGTTGGGCCGCGATTCCTTTTCGATCGTATAAAAAACATAATAAAGGAATTATGTTATACAATGTAGAAATGTATTCCTTCGAATCAAATATGTATGACTTTTGATTAGCACCGTCATACTGTTCAGATTGTTTGCAGACAAATGAGTTCTTTAAAAATACAAAGAAAATAAAAGCGATTTAATGTTCTTATTTCAATTAATTAGGATTTTAAGATTTTATTCATCTAAGGAGTAATATTAATGAATGTGGAGATTTTCACTAGATTGAGATCTTTGAACATTTTCACTGGCGGAGATTTTTTTTTGTGTTTTCACAAGATTTTTTACAATCGATCGCCGTTTTGAAGATATTAGTGTTTCATCAATGGAATTCTGCAACAAATGAATGTTTCAGTGAGTGATTACAATTTCTTTGAACACAGTGCAGCAAAATAATTTATTATTTACTTCTTTCTTTCTCTCTCTACGAAACTGCTCAAATTAATGTAAAAATTGGATCTTTGTGTTGACTTTAGTATAAGTTAGTTCATAAGTAGTCTGTAAACTTAGGGACTGCTGACCCCATAAGCTTAACAAACATTTGAACATCTGACAAAGTCGATGTCACTGAAACTGGGTAATATTTATTACAGATTCCAATTATTCTCCAGCTGAAAGCCGTTGTCACGATTTCTAAGACTGTCGGCAAGGCGTTATTTCCAGCGATTCTTTCATCACTGAATTCCTAAAGCAACTGGAAAAAAAAAACTGTTCTACTATATTCCATTGCGTTTCCCAATTACTGATTTAGCCGTTGCAGAAGGCGGGTGTGTTTTTCATATTCCATACATAGCTTCCGAACACTTCCTACCGTGTGGGCTATTTTATAAACACTCGCTTTTCTCATTTGTAAATCAAATTTAAGGGATCTAACTAAGGCTAAGCTCTTCATTGGTGGATGGAAGAAAACCTCGATTTTATTTTTACTAAGCAAACTACTTATTATAGTCAACATATTTCCGGCATGAGGAAGGAATGTAATTGATTTGTAATCGTCATCATCAGTGTCCTCGGTCCATTGCTTCTTATTGTTATCCTTTTGCGTGGCCTTATTTATTTGGCGTGGAGTTTTTCATCGATTATAAGCACCCGATGTATTAGAGTGCTAAGTACACCGAGGACGCACCTAGGCGTATGTGTGCGTGGGTTTATAATGTCTCATTTTAATTACGATGAACAAGTAAATATAAAGAGGGCAAAATTCCATCTTTATGAATCTCCCATTGTTGCAAAAAGTTTCCCGAGTTGTTTCCTTTAAAGTAGACGTATTTAGCCGGGCAAACTGCGCATGTGCAACAAGCCTACACTCCTGGCCATTAAAATTGCTACACCACGAAGATGACGTGCTGAACACGCGAAATTTAACCGACAGGAAGAAGATGCTGTGATATGTAAATTATTAGCTTTTCAGAGCATTCACACAAGGTTGGCGCCGGTGGCGATACCTACAACGTGCTGACATGAGGAAAGTTTCCAACCGATTTCTCATACACAAACAGCAGTTGATCGGCGTTGCCTGGTGAAACGTTGTTGTGATGCCTCGTGTAAGGAGGAAAAATGAGCACCACTCGTTTCCAACTGTGATAAAGGTCAGATTGTAGCCTATCGCGATTGCGGTTTATCGTATCGCGACATTGTTGCTCGCGTTGGTCGCGATCCAATGACTGTTAGCAGAATATGGAATCGGTGGGTTCAGGAGGGCAATACGGAACGCGATGCTGGATCCCAACGGCCTCGTATCGCTAGCAGACGACTTGACAGGTATCTTATCCGCATGGCTGTAACGGATCGTGCTGCCAAGTCTCGATCCCTGAGTGAACAGATGGGGACGTTTGCAAGACAACAACCATCTGCACGAACAGTTCGACGACTTTGTAGCACCATGGAATATCAGTTCGGAGACCATGGCTGCGGTCATCCTTGACGCTGCATCAGATACAGGAACGCCTGCGATGGTGTACGCAACGACGAACCTGGGTGCACGAATGGCAAAACGTCATTTTTTCGGATGATTCCAGGTTCTGTTTATAGCATCATGATGGCCGCACCCGTGTTTGGCGACATCGCGGTGAACGTACATTGGAAGCGTGTATTCGTCATCGCCATACTGGCGTTTCACCCGGCATGATATAATGATATGGGGAGGCATTGGTTACACGTCTCGGTCACCTCTTGTTCGCATCGACGACACTTTGAACAGTGGCCTTACATTTCAGATGTGTTACGACCCGTGGCTCTACCCTTCATTCGATCCCTGCGGAACCCGAAATTTCAGCAGGATAATGAACTATCGCATATTGCAGGTCCTGTACGTGCCTTTCTGGATACCTAAAATGTTCGACTGCTGCCCTATTCTGCACATCATCGCACAACGTCGTCATCTTGACACAATATTTCAACAGTCCAACTGGGTGCTATCTTCAGGTGAGTAAGCCGAATGCACTGACTCGCCGGAATCTGAGATTATGACAGAAACGGCGCCCTCTTCAAGCACCGCTGTCGGTCCACCACGCGAAACAAAGTAGACGCTCTCTAGGCGCAATGGAACTTGTAGTACGCCGGCGGAGAAAATCGGCAGAACGATGGGTCGAAACAAGAACTATTTAAAAGAAACTGCAGGTAGAAATGAAGACCCGTTGTTGTTTAATATCAAATAAAACTGGGTTACAGATATTACTTAAAGGGAAACCCTTGTCTCTGTTAATAATATTATCGGACACACGAATTTCCATCGACTCTGTAAGAACACATTCCCAGCATAGGAAGGCAGGAGCAATCATTTTTGTCTCATTATATAACATCTTGTGTCCGTCAATTAGACAACGTTCTGCAACAGCCGACTTTTCAGGTTGAAGTAAACGAGTATGACGGTGATGTTCCACACATCGATGCTGAACTGTGCGGATCGTTTGGCCAATGTTAGTCTTACCACAATTTTGTACACACCGGGCTTCCTTAGTCCAAAATCATGCTAGACTGACCCAAAGAGGGTCCTAATCTTTCCTCGTGGCATAAAAACAATAATAAACAACTTTAAAATTCCTGAAATTCTTGAGGATATATTCCCGGCGAAAAGAAATAAAAGCAATAGATTTGAAGTTGTTTTCTAATGGTTCACCTGGTGGTCCAAACTAATGGACGCGACAGATTCGTCGAGCAGTGTATCCGTTCTGTTTCAAGAATGCTCCAGTTACTCATCCAAGTGTTCTGCAACAGATATGGCATACGGTCTTTTTAACCGGTGTACCCAAGAACCTCATACGTTGGTATGGCGGATGACAGCTAGTTGCATGATATCAGTATTCGTGGGTTTGCGGTATACACTGTTTTTGTTACTAGAAATTGTCACTAAGCACCTCGTTTTCAAGAAATTATGTGCCAGGTAGGTTCCAAAGAACAAAACGAAATGCTTTGGAGCTGTACTGGCATTTCATCAGCACTATCATGATGACGGCGCGATGAATGTGGATTTTTCTGTTTATCCCGGAAATGCATTGGCGTCACAGTGGATCTCCGCTCACGACGAAACAGATTTTGTCGGCGCAGAAAATGATGTACATGGTGATCTAGAACAGGAAGGACGTTCTGTTCACGGATTCCGGCCCAGGGTAAAAACATTGGACGCTGCGCGCTACTGTGAAGCAATGCGAAAACTGCGTCTTGCCATTCAGGAGACATCAAATGCTTACTGCAGGTGTTGTGCTGCTTCATGTCAATGCTCGTTCCACGTGCAGTTACACTTTTGCCGAAGTTCGGTTGAGAGATGTTTAATCAAACAGAATACAAACTGAATTCTGGAAAACGTAACGTGATAGACGATTCAGGCTCGAAGCCAGCCATTCTACGAATTGCAGAGTCATTTAATCTTCTTCTTCCTGCACTTCACACATAAAATGAGAAACAGAAATGCTTGTGAATGTAGACGAGAAGCATTTTACAGTTACGTTCATCTTTTTGCTATTAGTGTGTCAAAAGTTTTAGACGCAACGTCAACACCGACTTTGGAGCGTTCACGCGGTTCCTCGGTGGTGCCAGCTAATGCTAATGCCGTTGCTGTAGGGTCCGCTCCGGCATAATGAACTCTTTGTTATGCTTTTGGCTCCCGAATCGGAGAGCCGCTTACTTTGTAATCCAGCCCCGAGCTCAGATGCCGGACACGCGTAGCTGACATAAGACCCCAAAAGCCAGCGCTCCGTCTGACGAGGAGGGGCTGCGGGCGCACTCATCATAGCCACTCATACTTAAAAGATCCTCATCACGGCTACTTCGCCAAGAATTTATATACAGAACGCTGATGTAAAAGTAAATCTCGTCGTTAAGCGCTGTTTTTGCTATTTATCCTTCAAGTCCCTTTGTGATTCTCTCTATTTCATATTTCTGTGCTACTCATCGGTTTGCATCCTGCTCCATTTCTCGCTATAAGACTGTAAAGGAAGTTGATTTTAAGTTTTTCAAATGCCATAACATTTTCCTACTTTTATGCGGTTTCTTGGACCCTTATCTGAATTACATAAATCATAAATGACACTGCAGTTTGCGAAAAGTGCAGCGCCGAGAATTATCCGAATAGCACCACACTTGGTGGAAATGCCGACGGGTATGCAAGCAATGAGTAATACGTTTTGCAGCGAGATGGGGGACACTTAGGCCGAGCAGAGCCCTCTCGTGCCAATCCGACAGAACTGAAACACAAGGTAGAAGCAATATGCCCTTATGCCTCGTCGACGTCAAAGGGAGCCACTTCGGAGTGAGCGAATTCGAATGGGGCAGAATGATCGGACTCCGGAAAACGGGTCTGTCATATGACATTTCGGCTGTCAGAGGGCATGCTTCTACCGCAGTGATGCGTGTGTGGAAGCAGTGGATAGAGGAAGGTCGTACGCAGCGACGAGCGGGAACTGGATCACGGAACAGGACCACAGCACGGGATGACCGTCATCTTGTTCGCATGGCTGTAACGGACCATACAGCGTCATCCACAGTGTTGGCTTGTCGCTGGGGCACTGCAGCAGGTATGAACTTGTCTTAATCAAAGTTTGTCGCTGTCTACTGCGAGTTGAACTGGTTGCACGCATGCCATTACGTCAGCTTCCACTGTCCAGAAACCACGAGCTCCTCCGACGGCAATGGGCACGTCAACACCGTCACTGGAGTGCTGAGTGGCAAAATGTAATGTTTTCGGACGAGTCCCGCTTCAGTGAGTGATGGCCGCATACTGTGGTGAGCGCAACCTGGATGACTACATTGTTGGGCGCCATAGCGAAAAAACATAGGAGTGATGCTTTGGGTCGCCATTAGTTACAACATCTAATCTTGCCTCCTACGTATTGAGGGCATTTTGAACAACAACCGGTACCTAACGCTGGTTGTGGAGCCTTAGGTATTCCCCCTGCTTCAGGCATCTCTACATCTACATCTACATGGGATACTCTGCAAATCACATTTAAGTGCCTGACATAGAACCACCTTTTATACTATTCCTCTCCTATTCCATTGTCGAATAGCGCACGGAAAGAAAAAAACACCTGAATCTCTCAGTTCGAGCTCTAATTTCTCGTATTTTATTCTGATGATCATTTCTACCTATGTAGGTGGGAGTTAACAATATATTTTCGCATTCGGAGGAGAATGTTGGTGATTGGAGTAGACCACGCCGCAGCGATAAGCGCCATTGTTGTAATGATTCCCATTCCAGGTCCTGTATCATCTCCTCAGACTACATTTCAACAGGACATGTCTGAGATATGGTTGGTCGACACCTGATGCATCACGATCCTCCAGTAGCTAGTGGATACAAACTGCCTGGAGGGAAATCCCTCAGGAACCTATTCAGAAACTTACTGATTCACTGCCACGGCGTATAGCATCTCTAATTGCAGCGCATGGTGGACACACGTCATACTGAATAGAAGAGCTCAAAGGACATGTACTTGTCACGTACATAATCTCTGGTATTAAATTCACTGAATTCAAGCGTTTGTTTCTTGGTATTGCAGTCTCCACAAACGGTACAGCCATATGTGTATATGTTATATCGCTCACTGTCTAAATTTGTACGAAGTGAAATTTCCTTTGCTTTTTTTCCTGCAATCTATATTCTCCTATTAACTTGCGACCTATTCCTTTGCCCAATATCGAATTTCAGTTCGGCACGACATTTTCATCTTCTTTAAGCAACCAAATATTTCTTCAGGCTGAATAGTTTGCAATGGTGCAACGAAGAAAGTATACTGGTATTTCTTAAAGCTCTAAGAATTTGTAATACGACAAACGACAAAATGATATTTTTTCATTTTTGCTTCCACAAGATATTGCTACATAACAGTTTTTACACTTTTCTCTGTAATTTGGTAGAAAATTTTTTACGTTAATTCTGTTGGTGTTTATAGCCGTTCATAAATTGGTCTACAAATTCTTACATCGGCCTTACTAATGACGTAATAAACTCGATACCACACCCAGGAGCTTTGGGGTCTTTCAGTGTGTTAAATACGACATGAAACTGAGACTGTTGCAGAACGTTTCATCTCTCCCCTACTTTTTTCTTATTCAGGTTTTCTTCTCCATAAAGTTATTGGACTGCATTCCAGGTAAATGTCGTGATGGTTTCTTTTAAAGGGCATGCTCGATTTTCTTCCACATCCTTACTCAAACAATTCATACCTCAGCTCTGTCCCTAAAGAGAATGCTACCGATTGGAAGTTAAAGCCTAACCTTCCTTCCTTCGTTCCTCTCCGAAGACTCGGCCCAGTGCCACATAAAAAGCACATAGTTCCGTTCTAAGAAGAACTGAAGAAGCAGGAAGAAGAAGAAAGGGAGAAAAACGAATCTCTGTCAATAATTCTGCAGCTATGGACGGCAAAAATACATGTGTACGTCAGAAAATTTGTTACGTTGACTTCTACGTCTCAATGAAAACTATATCTCTATATGTGCAGGGTGATTAAAGTTTCAAAACGTTGTAAACATAAGATCACTGGTCGGAATGACGTCAGACTGAAACAGAATATTATCGAGGAAGGGGAAAACGTATGACAGAAACAAAAAATTGATAGTGCGAAAACTGATAATTAGATGGCGCTGTAAGCATCATAATTTCATAGTGGACGGCTAAGAATAACAAATGAATCATACAACAATGCGTAAGGTGTAAATCAGTCGCTAAACAAACTGTACCATTCAATGTGCATGGGTGTATAGGTGTGACATTGCTAGTTACGTAAGCCCATCCACTACGACTAGGTCATATCACACAGGATGAGCCAAAAAATGCATAACAATCATCTATCATATCGTCTTTTAATTGCCCCGAGGCAAAAACAGCAGGAAACATCAATCAAAATCAAATCGGATTTTTAATTTTCGTCGGATTGGAGCAAAATATGTTCAATATACTGTCCACTGGTTTCTGCAACAAGTTGAAATCGAGAAACAGCATGTTCTAAACTAATTGAAATGTTTCCAGGGTCACGTTCAGAATGTTTTGCGCAATGCGTGCCTTCAATGCAACTAAGTTCACAATTGGAACACAACATCCTTCAGATAGCCCCATAGGTGACCGGGACGGCCAGGCTGTAGGGAAATGGTGGCTGATAATCCTACATTTCTGGAATGGCGCTTCAACTTCTGCTTTACTGGATTCGCAATGTGCGGATGTGCGCCATCTTGCATCAAAATGTTCCCATTTACACATCCCACGCTGTTGCGAGTTGGCATGACGTGGTTGTGCAAAAGACTCTCATAGTGTTTACCTGTGACGGTACAGGTAAGAGGACTGGAAGCATTAGGCTCTTCGAAAACGCATGGTCTTATGATAAATGATGACGTAAACTCACACCTCACAGTGACGTTTTCAGCATGAGGCGGTACAGGTTGATTTGCCCACATTTGAAAATTCTGTGTATTGACACATCATGTCAGATAGAAATGGGCTTCTTCTGTCCACAAAATCTACCACGGCCATTCATTGTCCACTTCCATGCGAGCGAGAAATTCTAAAGTAAAAGTGTCTCTCGCTGGCAGGATAAGAGGAAGCAACTTGTGTCAACGTTAATTTTGAATTGTTAGCAAAGACGGATGATCTGTAGGATTATATGCACCGTGCTCACAGGTTTGTCTAATGTTCGGGCATTTCTCTGTGCTCTACAAGCTTGTACATCACCACTCGACTCCGCCTGCACTGCTGTTTCCACTTTCTCCGTTGACGTTGAATCAGTTGGTTTCCTCTCTGTACCAGGTCGCACATCAAAGGAACCAGGCTTTTCGAATTTCCGAATGATTTTCTCCAGACGCACGGTAATTATCGGACCAACCCCTTTATCTCAAATCCTTCAGTATCCGGAACTTCTGCAGATCGACTTGTGTCCAGTAATCATTTTTGTAAAACAGCTTTACGAGCAGAGCGTGATTCTGCAATGAGACAGTCATTACGAACGTCGCGAAATGAGGAAAAGCCGTATACCCTGCGTGTTTATACCAATTTCAGTGGGTCGTGCGCATACACGTACAGCGCTATCTGTTGATAAAGTTTCAAAATTTTTATTTTTCTTCTGCCATACTTTTCCCCCCTTCTCCGGTAATATTCCGTTGCAATTTGATGTCATTCTGACCAGTGGTGTTATTTTTACAGCATCTGGGTTTATTATAATCACTCTACATGTATCCTCCTGGTGTATTTGAGATAGCATGTATTACCTGCGTCAATTTGTAAGTGATGAATGTTAAAGTTTTTGTAACACGCCCCTAACGTCCATCAAAGCTTCTTCCGCGACAGATTGGATTTCGTGATGAAGAGCGACGGACCAAGCCCTGTCTGTTGTGTTGTGCTTGTCTTCAGTAAGGAGATTGGTTTGATCTATATATATATATATATATATATATATATATATATATATATATATATATATATATATATTTACATGCATACTCCGCAATGCACCCAAGGGTGCGTGGCTGAGGGTACTCAGTATCAGTACTAGTTACTTGCTTTCTTGTTTCACTCCCATATAGAACGAGAGAAAAATGAATGCTTATATGCATCCGTACGAGCCTTAGTCTCTCTGATCTTATGCTTGTGGTCTTTACGCGAAGTGTAGGTTGACGGCAGTAGAATCGTTCTGCTGTCCACCTCTAATTATGGCCCTCTGAATGTCTGCAACAGTGTTTCTCTTAAAACAACGTCTCCTTCCCTTCAGCGACTCCCATTTGAGTTCCCGAAGCATTTCAGTAACACTCGCGCATTGATAGAATCTATCACTGACAAACCTAACAGTCCGCCTCTGAACTGCTTCTATATCTTTATTTAAACTGAGCAATACTCAAGACGGGGTTGCAAAAGCGTTTTATATGCGGTCTCCTTTACAGACGAAGCACATCTTTCCAAAATTATCCCAATAAAGCGAAGTCGGCCATTCTCCTTATTGCCCTTATATCCTCGTTTCATTTCATATCGATGTGCAGCGTTACGCCTAGGTATTTAATTAATGCGACTGTCAAACAGCACTTTGCTAATCATGTATTCGAACATTACGGGATTGTTTTTCCTGCTTATTTGCATCACATTACATTTTTCTACATTTAGCGCCAGTTGCCATTGCTCACATCACCTAGAAATTTGGTCCAAATCATTCTGTATGCTATCAAAGTCAAAGACGACACCCTTCCGTATGCTACAGCATCATCAGTAAACAGCCACAGATTGAAATTCACTCTGTGCGTCAGATTACTTATATAGACAAAAAATAATAGCGGTCCATCCACACTTTCTTGGGCACCCCTGACGATACCCTTGTCTCTGATGAACACTCGCCATCGAGGACAACATACTGGGTACTATTACTTAAGTAGTCTTCGAGCCATTCACCTATCCCATATGTTCCTACCTTCACTAGCAGTCTGTAGAGCGGTACCGTGTCAAACGAGAATAACAGTCTGCCTGTTGCCCTTCATCCATAGCGTGGAAGGTGTCATGAGAGAAAAGGGCAAGCTGAGTTTCGCACGATCGATGCTTCCTAAAGCGGTGCTGATGCATGGACAGAAGCCTTTCCGTCTCAAGGAAATTTACTATATTACAACTGAGAATACCTTCAAGCATTCTACAGCAAAATGATATTAGTGATATAGGTCTGTAATTTAGTGGATCCATTCTTTTGATTTTCTTATACATGGAACTTACTTGTCGCTTAATGCAGTAGCTTGGAACTTTGCGCTGGACCAAAGTATCGCGATAAATTCAAGCTAAGTAAGGGGCCAACGCCGGCGAGTACTCTTTGTAAAACCGGATTAATATCCCATCTGGACCTGGCAACTTTTTGCTTTCAACTCTCTGAGCTGTTTCTCTACACTACATATGTATATTACTATTTGATGCAGCTCTCCCTGCTAATCTTCTATCATGTGCAATTCTTTTTATCTCTACTTCCATATTGCTACACATCAGTTTGATTTTGCTCTTGGTCTAACTCCTCACACCTACCTCAAGTACTAACCGACGATTCCTGGTTGTCTCGGAATGTCTCGATATGAACCGAGTCCTTTCTTGAGTAAAGTTATGCCATAAATTTTCTGTAGCACCACTTTTCCAATATCATTCTCCTCTCTATACTCTGCTCACAAACGTTTATGGATTTTCCCCACCGCTTCTTTTTCTGCACTCAAGAATTCAATAACAGCACGCTACTTGTTACGTGAGTCGTATCATATGCCATGTTTGAAACTGCACTATGGCTCTGCCATCTGCTGGAACGTTTCGAAACTTCACCGACGCACAGAACAAACAACAAATGTGAAGCACCGACAAGGACGTTTGTCTATGTATATTAATGGTGTTTTTTTTTTTTTTTTTTTTTTTTTTTTTTTTTTTTTTTTTTTAATGTGGGGACTACTTATTGAAGGAGTCTTCTACAATAATGAAAGCTCAGGTAGTTACACCCAACGACCTATATAAACAACATAGACTGGCTAAGGCGCTGCCATACTTGAAGCA
Organism: Locusta migratoria; assembly: GCA_026315105.1. Taxonomy (NCBI): domain Eukaryota; kingdom Metazoa; phylum Arthropoda; class Insecta; order Orthoptera; family Acrididae; genus Locusta; species Locusta migratoria. The sequence continues at coordinate 331,119,403 of CM048746.1, read as the reverse complement.
AATTGAAAGCTCGGCCACCATGTTTTACAATGGCACGTAGGTGTAACCAGTCGTCTTCTATAGCACTAAATCATATCATTTTCACTTTCTGCAATGACTTAACAAACCATTCTCTACCTGAATATTGTTATTTTTATAGTCAAACTAATATGGATATTGGATAAATGATAGACAACAAGTGTGTGGCAGACAAATCGGAAAGTTTAATTACAAATGTCACATTCAATGGATCGGCTAAACATCGTCTCATTCATACAAAAACCATGCCTTTTCACTGTCCTTTGAACAAAATTTCGTGTACATTTGCCTATTCTGCTTACCTCTTTCCTCCGCAGATTTTGATTTACGTAAATAATGTATTCTGCAACTGAAGTAATGTTTTAATAATAGCTTTATTAGGCTGGAGTAACGACATTCCTCCCAAAATTACGAGGATGCCATGAAGTGCTCGTAGTTGGTAAATAAAGTAGGTCTGTTTCCCAACATTCTAAATACATCTATATACATTCGTAAAAGAAAATTTTTCTTCCCTAATAACGGCGTTTTTGTAGTTTGAAGATGTTCAGGGAACGAAAATATCGTCGGAATCGCATTAGCAGAAGCCGGTTTTTATGATTTGTTACGTACATAACTTATCCTCAAAATGCGATGAACAAATATAACTGTATGCAGTAGGTTTCCACTTATCTCGCCTTTACTGGCTAACCATCATTTTGTAAGTTCTTCATTTTTCAAAGGAAAACTGAAAAATACAATTACAGCTTACTACTTTACTTACAGTAAAACACACACACAACCCATAGGACTAATGTATGCAGAAATGTGGTAAGTACAAAAGACGTGTACACGAAATTTTAGAAACGAAAGCATACAAATACTTACTGAAAATACGATATTCCAACAGTCTTATTACTGCGATTTGTACGGTTATATGCTGCGCATGCACTCGGCATGATTTCAGCTAAATAATTAGCCTTTCAAGCTTACTACGATACATAAAGTGTGAAACCAAAACAAATAAATAGCGTCGTCCAACTTTCGTATTCGGCGCACTATACGTTGAAAAAGATGGTTGCCACAGTTCCTGGTTGCTGCCACAACGAGCGCTGTTAACCCAGAGATAGCCTCTCTATGTAATTTATATAGCTCGTTGGTTACACCTTCAACCAAGGAGGTTAGAATACAGGGAGACGCTCTTATGCTGAAAAAGTGAAGCCTACGTCCGCCATATTAATAAGTCTTGGAGAAGTGTTTGTGTTGTAGAGCTGATGTTTTAAGTCACTTACAACAGGAATAATACGTCCGACAACTTTACCACGATGTACAACTTGTTAAAAGGGTGAGACCTAGCGTTAAAAATTATTTTTTTCAAGTATGTTATGATGAATATGTATTAGTTTTTATTTATGAAATTTTATTGTTTGAAAGTACATACTTTGTACTGACTGAAAATTCAAGACATTAACAGTAAGAGGCGTCGACTTAACGCATAGTTTTAACAGAAAAATAGAATTCCACAACTTACCAAGATGGCGGACAGGCTTCAACTGACGTATGTGCTCGACATAAATAACGTCATCTCCTTTTACTTTAACCTCCATGCCTTCAACACAGGCCTGTGCAGGGATGCCAACCGCATTTGTATCCAACCATTGACGCGAAATCACAAAAGTTTCGGAATTTCTTGAAGAAATTCGTGGTTTTAAAATGTGTGATAACGGAAGCAGAGCTTCTTTGGAGACTGTAATGTTACTTGTGACAAAACGGTATCATGTTAACGGTGCTGTGACGTCTCACGCTAGACAAGAGCTCACTATTCGCAGACGTAATTGAATTTCTGTTCTCTTTCTGCCCGTCAGGCCTAAGGCCCGTTCCTTAGTGCTTCTTCTGCTGAGCTCTCCGGCGTTCCCCTTGAATGCAACAGGAGAGGAAAATTGCGAGCTGGAGGAAAAGGCGGAGACACAGGCCGTGTAATTACAAGGAGTCTGCGGGATGAGTTTAGACGCGCTCCTCGTGAAGCGACTTTAATTGTTTCTCTGCATGTTTCTGACAGGTAAGCGGATTGAGAATACGGCTTTAGCTGCAGTGCAAAGGAATTCTCAGGACTCAAGGCGAGGCTTCGCTGTGCATTTGTGGTCCTTACTCCTTTGTTTCACTTGCTTCTTGTCTTCGTTCACATTTTTTTGTTTTAGGAAAGGGAGGCTAATGGAAAATTATGGGCGTACTGATGATAAAGCTGGGCGTTCAAATCAAGATTTTCGCTTTATAGAGCAGACACAAGATGAACTGGGAGAAATAGGCGTTGATTTGTAATGTGATCAGAAAAACTTCGCGAGTGAATGCTATGTCTCTACACGGATATCTGAGCCAGATTTCATCACCTGTTGATCTTTTATAGTTCACTCCACTTCTGTCTTGCCACAGACACATGATGCGGCTATTAAAGGGGTTTCCAAGTAGTCATAGAAAATATTTTGACCAACTACACCTTCTGATTATTGGGCGTATCTAGCATGACGACTATAAAGTGCTGTGTGTTCAAAAATACCTTAACAACAACTATACTATGACAACGATCATGTTTGTTGACACTGTCGACGACTGCAGATGCGATCTATTATTTAATATAACAGGATGAATTTTCAAGGTCAAGATAGCATATGTATTTTATTTGATCCTACTTTCACCTCTTTAACGAAGCATCTTCAGATCGTAGCCGGCCGCGGTGGCCGAGGGGACTGAGGCGCGCCAGTCACGGTCTGCACCGCCACTACGGTCGGGGGTTCGAATCCCCCCTCGGGCATGGATATTTGTGCCGTCCTTAGTGTTAGCTAGTTCATAAGTAGTTTAAGGACTGATGACCCCGTAGTTAAGTCCCATAAACTACACAAACATTTGAACATTCAGATCGTAAATGTGTTTGGAATGTATATCATGATTTTAATAAGGCAAATTGGACACTTTTATATCCAAGAATGATAAATGAATATATGGCTGTGAAGCAGGCCGCGTCATCCTACATACGAGGTAAAATACCTTCACGAAGCAAACTTGTCTTACTGCAACACATTTTAAAATCCAATATATAAAAATGAATGTTTATGTGTTCGTATTTTATGCGCGGCCGTACTGTTCAAACAATTGTGATGAAACTTTGTCAACATATTGCTTACACTTTTGCGATGGTCACAGGCACCATTAAATGAATGTACGACAAATAAATGAGGAGAAATGACGTAATAAACAATGAAATGCGCGGAAAAGTGTTGCATCATGCGACGTCTGCTTCTTAACCACTGTACCGATTTCAACCAATTTGGTACACATATTCCTTCTATGAGGTAACAATTGACGTAGGGGTAAGAATAATCGAGGAGATATGACGTCATAAACAATTATATGGTTGAAAACCTGTGGCATCATGCGACATGCAAATAAGGACACTTTATTCATCCTAAAATTTTCATGAGTTTTGGACACTTGGCCTTCAAAACAAGAGGAAAGTTACTGTCAAATAAAAGTTTGGATGGTGCATGACGGAGGATACGTTACATATGGACTTCGTTAGATTCTACAGTTGTATTCCGATCCTGATAAAATTTTAAAATATGACTGATCAGTTTATCAGTGCAGTATTAATATATTCAGATTACCTACAGTAATATCAATTACTTAACGTGACTAAACAGTTAATTTTTAGATTTCGGCGAAGTTTCGAATGAAATAAAATTTCTGAAAATACTAGCAGCTCACTCTGGAAGTTACGTTACATTTTTCAGGGTGATAATCATCAAAGAAACATTTAAAACATAAATATTGTTCACTCCATGTGAATTTTATGTAAGCAATATATATATGCCTCAGCGGAAAGCATACTTCATTCAGATTTTTAAATGACGTTTTTGTGGCTGTCAGCTTTGATGCATACCAAGCGTACCAAATCACTGGGGTTAAAACCACCAGCAGAAGGAATTTGTTCTTACCAACGTGTGCTTTTAAAGCGAATTTGAAAACAAAAATAATTACATAAATCTAATATATAAAAAGCAATGTTTTATTTATTTTTTTATTTTTTTTATGCTCGGCCTTACCGCATATACGATTGCGATAAAACTTTCTCAACTCATTGCTTGCACCCACGTGAAGGTTATAGCCATATTAAAATTAACTTCGTATGGTGCGTGACAAAGGATGCCTTACAATTAATTAATTCGTTTCTTACGCCTTCACGCCTTCACTCCTGGTCATTAAAATTACTACACCACGAAGATGACGTGCTACAGACGCGAAATTTAACCGACAAAAAGAAGATGCTGTGATATGCAAATGATTAGCTTTTCAGAGCATTCACACAAGGTTGGCGTCAGTGGCGACACCTACAACGTGCTGACATGAGGAAAGTTTCCAACCGATTTCTCATACACAAACATCAGTTGACCGGCGTTGCCTGGTGAAACGTTGTTGTGATGCCTCGTGTAAGGAGGACAAATGCGTACATTCACGTTTTCGACTTTGATAAAGGTCGGATTGTAGCCTATCGAGGTTGCGGTTTATCGAATCGCGACATTGCTGCTCGTATTGGTCTCGATCCAATGACTGTTAGCAGAATATGGAATCGGTGGGTTAAGGAGGGCAATACGGAACGCCGCGCTGGATTCCAACGGCCTCGTATCACTAGCAGACGAGATGACAGGCATCTTATCATCATGGCTGTAACGGATCGTGCAGCCACGTCTCGATCTTTAAGTCCACAGATGGGGACATTTGCAAGACAACAACCATCTGCACGAACAGTTCGACGACGTTTGGAGCACCATGGACTATGAGCTTGGAGACCATGGTTGCTGTTACCCTTGACACTGCATCACAGACAGGAGCGCCGGCGATGGTGTACGTAACGACGAACGTGGGTTAACGAGTGGCAAAACGTAATTTTTTTCGGATGAATCCAGGTTCCGTTTATAGCATCATGGTGGTCGCATCCGTGTTTGGCGACATCGCGGTGAACGCACATTGGAAGCGTGTATTCGTCATCGCCATACTAGCATATCACCTGGCGTGATGGTATGGGGTGCCATTGGTTACTCGTCTCGGTCACCTCTTGTTCGCATCGACGGCACATTGGTCGTTACATTTCAGATGTGTTACGACCTGTGGCTTTACCCTCCATTAGATCCCTGTGAAATCCAACATTTCAGCAGGATAATTCACGACCGCAAGTTGCAGGTGCTGTACGGGCCTTTCTGGATACGTAAAATGTTTGAATGCTTACCTTGCCAGCACATTCTGCAGATCTCTCACCAACTGAAAGCGTCTGGTCAATGGTGGCCGAGCAACTGGCTCGTCAGAATGCGCCAGTCACTACTCTTGATGAACTGTGGTATCGTGTTGAAGCTGCATGGGCATCTGTACCTGTACACGCCATCCAAGCTCTGTTTGACTCAATGCCAAGGCGTATCAAGGCTATTATTACGGTCAGTGGTGGTTGTTCTGGGTTCTGATTTCTCAGGATCTATGCATCCAAATATCGTGAAAATCTAATCACATGTCAGTTCTAGTGTAATATATTTGTCCAATACCCGTTTATCTTCTGCATTTCTTCTTGGTGTAGCAATTTTAATGCCCAATAGTGTATGTATGTTTTTAAATATACGAGGGAGAGGAGTAGGTGGAGGAGGAGACGTGTAGAAAGGGAAGAAGACGAAGAGAGGAAGTAGAGGAGGAGACGGACAGATAGAGGGAAAGAGAATGAGAGAGGCGAGACACGAGATGAACAGAGGGAGGGGGAGGAGGAAATGGACACAGAAAGGGACAGGAGGAGACGATGGAGGAGCAGTTGAACAGAGAGAAGGGAAAGGAGGAGATGGACTAATGGAAGATTGGAAACCTCATATATATTTGTTCGTATTTTATGCGCTGCCAAAACGACTATAAAATGAATATTTATTTTTATCATTCTTAACTAAACAAGGTAATAGTTTCAAATTTCAGGTTATTAGCACAATAATTCTTTTGCGGCAGCAACGCGCTGGGTACCAGCTAGTATTCTACATTTCTAGACTTTCGAAACGCTTTTGACACTGTGGCTCAAGGGATTTCTAATCAAATTACCTACTTATGGAATAAGTTGTACGATTGGATTCGTGGTTTCCTGTCAGGAACGACACAGTACATAGTAATTAACGGAAACTCATCGAGTAAAAAAGAAATGATACCTGGTGTCCCAGAGGGAAGTTTGTAGCGCCCATACTGTTCCTTGTCTTTATAAATTATTTAGGAGACATTCTGAGCAACTCTCTTACATTTGTCTCCGATATTGCCACTGTTAATAGTCACCAGAAGATAAAAGCAACTGCAGAACGCATTAGATAATATAGATATCTGCATGGGGCTGAAATTGGAAATTGACTCTAAAAACAAAAAGTGTGAAGTCATTCATACGAACACTAAAAGAAATCCGCTGAACTTCATTTACACGAAAAATCAGTCAAATCTATAGGTCGTAAATACCTAGGAATTACAATTACGAGAAACTTTGACTGGAAAGAACACACAGGACATATCGTGGGGAAGGTGAACCAAAGGCTGCGTTTCACTGGCAAAACACTTAGAAGATGCAACAGTACTTAAGAAACTGCCTACACCACACTTTCCCGTCCTATTTGGAGTAACTCTGCGCTTTGTGGGATCCCCACCAAGTAGTACTGAATTATATAGAGAACATAGAGAAATAGAGAGAAATTCAGAGCCGGCCGCGGTGGCCGAGGCTTTATGGAATCGTTTTCATGATATTTCTCTACTGTTCCTTTCTCCAATACAGCGCAGGAAAAAGGAACACCTGAATCTTTCCATTATCCATCCGATTTCTCTTAACTTTATTATAATAATGTCACGCCGACCGCGGTGGCCGAGGGGACTGAGGCGCTTCAGTCACGGTCTGCACGGCCACTACGGTCGGGGGTTCGAATCCCCCCTCGGGCATGGATATTTGTGCCGTCCTAGTTCGTAAGTAGTTCATAAGTAGTTTGTAAGTTTAGGGACTGATGACCCCGTAGTTAAGTCCCATAAGCTTAACAAACATTTGAACATTTTTTAGAAATTCAGAGACGGGCAACTTGTTTTGTATTATCGCGATACAGGGGAGTCAGTGTCACGGAAATGATGCACTAGTTGGGATGGAAAACGTTATCCCTGTAAAAGAAAGGCCTTATTCGTTGCGATGAGATCTATTTGCGAAATTCATTTCACCAACTTACTCCTCTGAATGCGAACATATCTTGTTAGCATCCAAGTTCATAGAGTGACATTATTCAAATGTTCAAATGTTTGTATAGCTTATGGGACTTAACTACGGGGTCATCAGTCCTTAAACTTGCAAACTACTTATGAACTAGCTAAGACTAAGGACGGCACAAATATCCATGCCCGAGAGGGGATTCGAACCCCCAACCGTAGTGGCCGTGCAGACTGTGACTGGAGCGTCTCAGTCCCCTCGGCCACCGCGGCCGGCGTGACATTATTATAATAAAGTTAAGAGAAATCGGATGGATAATGGAAAGATTCAGGTGTTCCTTTTTCCTGCGCTGTATTGGAGAAAGGAACAGTAGAGAAATATCATGAAAACGATTCCATAAAGCCTCTGTCAGGCACATAAATGTGATTTGAAGAGTAAATATGTAGATTCATAAAATGTCAGTATTGGTAATTTTAAAATAACAGAATGAAAGCAGGTGTGGCCAATATAGTGCCATAGGGTGCTGACATTTTATAAATACTTTTAAATGTATTGAAGTAAGGCTTTGTACTTTTTAAACGTATTTTATGTATTCTTTTATCACTCATTGATATGAAAAACAATATTTCGGTGCTATAGCTGTATTATGTTAATTAATATGATCTAGTAATATGATGACAGTCATGTATTTTGAACACATTTACGATCTGAAGATGGCTTGTGAAAGAGCTGAAACCAGTCATCAAGTAAATTTGCGATCTTGACCAAGATTTATCCTGTTTTACTTTATTGTAAGGTTGAAGGGAGGTAGGACGTAAGATTAGGGTGTAACAAGCAATTCATCACTTGGTCTTTGGAGAGTGTGCTCAAATTCGGCTTGGGGAAAGAAATCGGTCGTATCCTTCTCAAGGGAACCATTCGGCCTTTCACCTTAGGGGACTCAGAGTAACTACGGAAAACTGACGTTTGTGGGGATGGCAAGGCATTTAAACCACCATCCTTTAACCTCTGTCATTAGTGGTAAAGGGAACTCCGCACGTTATTTTAGATAATTTGCAGTGTAATTAATTATTTACGTATCTTGAAAGTTTAACGAAGGTATTATAATGAGCTGTAGAAATCCAAATAGTGCAATAAATCATAGACACAATGAAACGACAGGCCGCGGTGGAATATCCGAGCGCTCTGAGGCCCCTTGCTGCGGAGCGCGCGTTTGCCTTCCGTCGGAGGTTCGAAACCTCCCACGGGCAAGAGTGTGTGTGTGTGTGTGTGTGTGTGTGTGTGTGTGTGTGTGTGCGTTGTCCTTAGCATATGTTAGTTTACCTTAGCAGGAGGTCTCGTATTCTAATTCCGGCCGTGGAACAAATTTTAAATCAAAGCCTCTCCTTCAGATTAATTTCCCCACAGATTTACAAACATGTTTGATTTTTAAAACGACAGTTACACCACTCCTTAAGTAATATAATACTGTAATATTTTGTATGTATAATGGAGGATTTCGCCTCTCAATAACATGTGAAAAACTAAAATGTTTAAAAGGAAATGGAACGCTTAAAGGCATTGAATATAACGGAACTTAATGAAGTATCACTGTAAATGGCCTTCGTATCTTCAAAGAAAAACATATTCTATCAAATAATATAATTAGTAAACATACTAATACGGAGGAAAGTTTTTTTATTATATTCACTTCATTATAACAAGAATACGAAAACTCAAAATCGAGTAGGCAATGTTAATAAAGCTCACTGGGATATCTAACACACAGGCTTGATTCCATGGTGGAATTTGTGCTCCACGACTGTATTTGACTTGTGGGAATTTTTGGCAATCAGTCGTAAAAATATTTATTTACTAGCTTCTATGCCCGTGCTTCGCAACGGTTGTTAAAGAAGGTCCTGTGTATATCATGGTTCTTTGGGTTCCGGACCTAGGTCAGCAAAAAAACAATCCCCTTTGGATCTCTCTGTCAATAAACTCATTTCTCCTAGCCAAGATGTCAAATTTAAGTAGAAGTCATTGTCAAAAACGAATGTTCATAAAGTTTTTCATACTAAGAGTGAAATTAATTTAAGTCCGTGCTTCGGAACAATGTAAATTCAATGTTAGGTTGTGTTCACAAAGTTACACATTGCAACAGCAGCGCCGAAAGCGGCTGGTAAATTACATTTCTGATAGTGATATTGGATAAGTGCGAATATTGTATTTGTAACAGATTTCACAAATATCTTCTTGAATAGGAATTTGGAATGAATTGTAAGACTATGTGAATCATGAGACTCTATACAAAAGAGTTTCGCGTGAAAGTGCTGGTCATAATGAGACGTGACAACAACGGATGTATCTGATTCGGTAAACTTTTACTTTCTATCCTGGCGGCCTCGTGTTTTTATGTTGGCAACATCAATAACAAAATATAAAATCGTTGAAAAGACGACCGAACCATATACGGTGTAGATAAATACTGCTGTTCCTGCTGTATGCTTGATTTCACGACAAAATATTGGCGTGTCACGCGATTGGCTTATGACGATGTCACATGATTCTCTTTATTCGACATCTGTTGCCAACATTATCACAGGAGGCCGCCGGGATGTATGTGTTTCCACCAAGCTTCCACGACAGTGATCAATGTTCCACGAGTATTTTTTATCTTTGAGTCTATCTGGATTTTTATCTTTGTTTTCTGTCTCTGTTCATAGTCGGTAATGTGTGGTTGACGGAAATATGTGATCTATTTAAAAAAATGCGTATTTGATATTCCTCGTCGTTATTAAAGTCTGAAAGGACCGCATTGTCTGACGATTGAAAGAATAAACAGATTCTGACTCGTACCATAAAGTTCGTAAGTCACAGAGTATATAGCTTTCCTTAAAGAGTATTTGTTGCATATTTTGCGAATTTTTGCTCGTCACGCTCACCCATTGCCACGCACCACGACCAAACTCCCCTACTAACATCATTAGACCAAGGGCTATCTACCACCACAACCACGAGTGGGTGGCAGATGTGGTCATGGAGAAAAGTCTGTCAGCACGTACACACACAAGCCTTTTATATATAGATATAGATTTGCAGATCTAGATTTCGACTACCGTGTGGTCATTATCAGTGCTTAAAAAACAACTAAAATACTTACGACATCTTGACCTCCATGTTGGAGGTTGCGTTCGTTGTTTTTTAAGCACCGATAGTGACCACGCAGTGGTCTAAATCTGCATCTGCAAATAAATAAATGTTTTTACGACTGATTTCTGAAAAATTGCCACAAATATTTGACACTGTTTGTCACTTACAAGACAGTCAATATTTGCATTAAAACTGGTTTACTTTAGCTTCAAATCACTCTCTACATTCAGTCTATTCCTGTTTTTTTCTAAAAGAGTTCAGTTGAAAAGGCTAGTACACATAAATAGGTTGTCGAAAAGGCCTTGAGGTGTTTCAGAGAAATTTTGGCAATTGCTGGATAGTTTTGCCGAAACCTTGTCCACGATGGGTGGGACCAATGGCGTTTTTTAAAAACCGTTTTTAAGGCCTGGCCACCTGATACTTTATTTAACAGGTCTTGTTCACCTGATGAAATTTTCAATTTTTTTCAAATAATTCACTTAAAAGGGATTTTTAATCCACTGGATTTCACATTTTGGCGTATCACTATAACTTATTCAATTTTTGACAAACCCTGAGGTTGCAAAGGGAGGGCAGGATGCGGAAGGTTGACTGATGAGTGGAATAAGCTAACCGCATGTCCAAGGTTTCTTTCGTCGTACTGTGTAAGTGGGAATTTGGATGTTTTCCATCACAACCTTCATCCATAACAAAAATCTTTAGTTCGTCACGGAGTTCAAACGATCTCGACAATACTTAACTTCTCCCCATTTCAATACACAAAACACTAAACAAACTCGAATTTATTTACATTGGTTTAATAAAATTGACGATTTTACTGTATCGTTGAAAGTTTTTGAGATATTCATCCAAACCTTCCACTGCAAGTACCCCTCTATATATGTGTCCGCTGAACTAAGGGAGCAACTGATATAACTGACGACTTACTAGTGATACAGGTATCGACATTTAATTCACTTGTTTATTCGGTGACCTTGGCAACTGACGAGTGAAACCCTCGAACGTATCGGTAATTTTTATCTCGTCTTCTACTCTCGACGTGCGTTCGCGGCCCAGTGCAAGGCTGCCCGCGGCCTGTAGGTTGGGAGCCGCTGCTCTAAAGAATTTTATTGATTGATTTAAAGATCTTCGTACACTAGTGCAACGAACCTAACGCAACATAATGGTATTCTTTGTTAAATATCAATTATTAAATCACGTACACTAAAACTTTCCTCTGAAATTATTTATTAATCAACATCGCGGCAATGGACAAATATGGAAAATACCATAGGGTAATGGTAACTGATCGACAACATGCAGAATGAAAAGGGGTAGCTAGCAAGGAAATGGAAGTGGTAAGTATGTTATTGGGAAATAGTAATTTAATCGCAGTGCTGCGTGGAACGGAAAAGGTAAGGAATACCAGTGTGTTTTCTCTGCATTACGTGATTGATAATTTTGGAATATTTTTTTACATTTTATTATGAATTTTAATTAGCAGGAAAATTTAATTATTGGCGAAAGTTAACAAACATAGCTGCAAAATGGATTTCCATAAAATTCAGATGTTTCATTCACTGAGTGTCCATCTTGTCGCTTTATCAAATTAGCGGATGGCGCGTAAACAGAAAACTCCGCTTTGTCTTTTGCATTATAGCTTCATCTTCTTTGTCTCCGTGATTATAGCAGATTTTCTATTTGTGAGCTATGACAAAGATACGAGATTCACAAGAATCTAGGATGGAAATAGTAGCTGTTCACGCAGTGAAACCAACAGTAAATTAACAGTGAGTGTATCTGTGGCGTAAAATATTGAACCGGTGGTCTCAATAAATGATTAGATGGCGTTTTTAGCTGCTCGTGATGAAAAATTAGCCCCGATGATAGTTGAAAAATATAGAAAATTTTGAGGTTTCAGGAATAGTTTTCCTGGAGAGCACTTTTACCGATAAAATTAAAGAAGGTAATGCAAGAAATGAAACGGATATTTAATGACGTAGTTCACAACACTGACCATCAAGTATCTCCGTCTGAAACAGTCAAAATGGAAATTCACGAAAGTTTACCTGTAGGAAAGTACATTGTGAGCCTAGAGATTGATGATCACTGCAGCTTGGTCCCATAGCTTTACCAACATTTGAATTGATAGAGCGGAAGGACAGTGACATAACAGGCAAAGCAGATAAAGAAATTCGTGCCACCATGCAGGCTGTTGGTTTCGAGATTTCGCCAGAAGGAAGGAGGGAAGCTGAGGCTTTAACGGCCCGCGATAACAAGGTGCGCTGGAACGACGTCTGTTAGATGGATTGCTAGTAATTTTGAATGACAGCTATTGACCACGCTTGACTTCGCCATTCGCCGTCCGTACACAAACGAAATATTAAATTTTATAAAATAGAAGTAGAATTACTTACCCAAAGCACAGGCTCATAGACACCCAAACACAAATAAAAATAAAAACATCCACAAACATTCAAGCTTTCCCAACCGATGGCTGCTTCATCAGGAAAAGAGGAAGGAAAGAGAGGTAAAAGGGAAGGATGCGGGTTTTAAGGGAGTGGAAGAGGAGTCATCCAATCCTGGGAGTGGAAGGGCTTACCTTAGGGGAAAGACATACATACACACACAAACACACCAAGGCAGACATTTGTAGGAAGCAAAGAAGTTGGACAGAGATAACAGTTGAGGCAGAGGCTCTGTCCAGAAAACCGAGGCAAAGATGTTAAAGAATGGTGGGCGGGAATTGGAATTGAGACCAGGTAGGCAACGGGAAGAGATAATATGCTGAAGGGCAAGTTCCCATCTCCGGCTACAGCCCCGCTTAACAACCTCGTCGCCGCGACATCGCTCCAGTCTGCACGAAAGCTTCTCACAGATTCATTTATTAAATGCAAAAAATAATTTAGAAACTGGTCATTTTATTTCGTTAGTGACGCAGGCGTTTCCGTGTGAAGTGACTCCGACTTGCACCATCATTATTAGGGTGTTGCTTCCCTCAGGCGGCCACTTACTTTCAATTATTTCAGTTCAGTTTTAAAGTATTTACTTGGCTAATATCAGGCCGCAACTCTGAACGCTGAGTTACAATTTGACTCCGACTCAGAGCATTCGCCGAAGAGGAAACAACATTTCAGGCCCTCTGGTAACGTGCACGTCGCCGTTTTATTTTTATAAAACCTCGTGTCTGGACTATGTATTTATCATTCTATCTGCCTATTTGCCAGGTAGCTTGTGCGCTGAAGGTGCCTACCGCAAGCTGTTGCAATGGAATTTGGCTCCCACACGTTTGTATGTGGAATGACTTGTCTACGCAGGCTTTTTCCAGTTTGAGTACACATCTGGGTTTCCGCCACGTGCGAAATAAGCACGTCCGACAACACAAATAAAATTTAAGAGTCCTAAGATTGACCCGCGCAACGAATAACATTACAAACGCATCTGAACTAATTAATCGGATCCAGTACATGTACTCAAATGAAACGGATACGTTACTCTGATATTTATGCTCCAAAGCACCACTGCAGGCCACAGCAAGGACTTCAAGAATGGGATTACTAGTGCTGAATAGGGCCATATGAACATTTAGGAATTGCAGCGACACGCGTGTGGGATAAAATCATTGTTTATTAACAAATCCTTTAAAATGAATGCTTCATTATGTGAATTTAGATGCAAATTTTAGTATAAATGAGAGTACTTAGTTTCCATCATGTCATACTAAATTCGAATGGGCCTCCTAGCAAGTAAAAAAAAAAAAAAAGAAGTTAATCTTGTCACTCGCAAGGAGTATTCTCAGTTTCCCTGCTATGATTTATCACAGTCACACAAGGCATGCCAAGGAAGAATTGCTACGCGAGTCAACTAATTTGAATCCGCGCGGCAGTTGCGAGCCAGGGGCATCAAAGTGGTGTCAACGGACACAAAATATTACTGGAGAATGGGATTTGCATTAGCGACATACTGATTACTACGAGAACATATCAGGGGATCACAAAATATTACAACGCCCGTCAAAGTGATGAACATACGCTATCAGCGTGGCCCCAAACAAAAATCAAATTACTGAAATTTAATTTAAAATAATTACCACCACGCTGAATCTACTCTTACTTCTTCGAAATTTGGGTATGATTACTTGAATACATCACGTCTTGCAACATTATTTCTAACCGTGGGCCTATCATCATTGGACACAATCATTACAAAGCAAACCCAACAAAATTTACGAAAATCTGCCAGTTAAAACTAAATTGTACGTAATTACTATATCACTATTGCATGAGCAAGGTAAGCAATCGCAACAGACCCTCTGTTACCAGAGAAAGAAAAACCGTCATAATTCCAAGATTAATCCTCCGCATTGATATATTAAACAATTGGAAAACACAGAAGGAAAAAGTTATGACTAATAAAAGACTTCCATTGCACCAACTGGACTCATAAACTACAATTTACCCTTTTCGCAAAGTCCTAGTTACAAAGAATATCAGTATAAATTTGAATAAAACCCCTCAAAATGAATCTGTACCAGAAAAAACTACAAAAAGCCGTTCAACGAAATAGTACTCCCTTGCTAATTCAATAAATAAGCGACTTAGCAGCAACTTTGACCCACGACAAAGCACACACCATCTCGGTTTTGATTCTATCATCTAAAATTCCAAAAAAATGTTAAAATTGATACCTATTGATTACGTCCCCTAGCAACCGATGGTGAAAGCGTCATGATGAGCAACATTGCTGAAGATTTTCACCAAATCGTTACCAAAATCTCCTCATGTCCGCACTCCACCAGGCCAGGAACCGATCTCTTTCTCTCGCTTGGGCCACCAGGGCCAACCGTCCCCTCTTCAAATTCGCGGGGGCGGAGCGCTCTCATTGGCTGCTCACCGAGTGTCAGTACTCCTCCGCCTTCGCAAACCCCTGGCTTCACCAGATCGACCCTCTACTTCAAAGCTCAAACAAAACCTTTGCTGCTAGGCAGTCCTTGCGTCCATTAACTACATAGCCAAACCAAAGATTACAATATTGCCCATGTTACCAAGACCCAAAGAAATATTACTGCATTCCACTCGCACTCCATAACACAGAAGGATGGGGGAAATAGGAGAGTGACATATAACACGAAAAATACAAAATAAAGTGTACACCTTCGCCATCCCTGTTTCTACAATTGCTTTCACAGTCTGCAACACCTACCATAAAGTGTTGCTGACCATTCTCAAGTGAATCAATTCAAATTTCAGTCGTTGACATAATGAGACAGCAGAGCAATGAAACGTAATGACAGTCTCGTTTCAAGTAGGTTATTTTTTATCTCAGTCTCATCATCATCATAAGCAACACAACGCAACAAGTCAATACACGCGAGAAAAGTTGACATCGCGGTGAATGAAATAGCACGTATTGTGACGGGGTGCTTGAAACCAACACCAGTACACAAGATGTACTTAATTATGAGGATTAACAGCCCAACATACGACGCGACATTGTTGACGAAGTTAAAAAAAAAAAAAAAAGCAAGAAAGGACACGCGTCACCCTTTATATGGACACCAGCCTCCTGACCGACGGATTCGTTCGAGGAAGAGCTTCCTGTCACGTACCCGAGCCCTGGAAGGGTCGGCCGCAGAGTACCGTATTGCAAGGTGGGAAATCGATCTGAGAAGCCCCCATAAAGCAGCAATAGAAGAACTGACAGCTGGGGGAGACCTGCCATACACAGTCTGGAGAACCCTGAACCGTATGAGGGTAGAAGTGTCAAAGTGCAAGACAAACTTGCAGCGATGGGGCTTCCTAAAAGAGAATGAGAACTCTATCTGTGTGGTTATGTACAGGATCCTCAACACCTGATTCTGTCCATATTTAGAACAGCCCTGTATAATTGAAGACTTATAGAAGGCTAACGACAAATCCATATCGGCCGCTAATTTTTCCGGACACGGAAAGTAAGTAAGTAACATGCTCTCGACAGTCGCCCGCACTAAAACTGAAACATTTCTACTGATTTACGTTGCGTACCCAAAGAGTGGAAAGTTGCACAGGTCACTCCAATATTCAAGAAAAGTAATAGGAATGACCAGCAAATTACAGGCCAATCTCATTGACGTCGGTTTGCAGCAGGATGTTAGAACATACTTTCCTCAAATATTATGAACTACCTCGAAGGGAACGTCCTATAGTCAACCCGCATTCAGATAGTATTGTTCTTGTGAAACACATGATGTGATGATGGGTGCTATCGATATGGGATGTCAAATAGATTCCGTATTTCTAGATTGTAAAAGGCTTTCGACGCTGTACCTCAAAAGCATCTTCTAATCAAATTGCGTGAGTATGAAATATTGCCATAGTTGTGCGACAGGATTCGTGATTTCCTGCCAGAAAGTGCGTTGTAACTGACGGTTAGTCATCGAGTAGAACAGCAGTGATATCTAGCGTTCCCCAGGGAAGTGTTATAGGGCCCCATTGTTCCTTATTTTTATAAATGATTTAGGAGACAATCTGAGTAGCACTCATAGATTTCGCTGATGATGCTGTCATTTATCGAATAGTAAAGTCACCAGAAGATCAAAAGTAACTGCAAAATGATTTAGATACGATATCTACATGGTGCAAAAAATGACAATTGACCCTTAATAATGATAAGTTTGAGGTCACCCATATGACCACTAAAAGAAATCTGTTACACGATAAATCAGTCAAACCTAAAGGCCGTAAATTCAACTAAATACCTAGGAATAATAATTACGAGCAACTTAAATTGGAAAGAAAATATTGTAGGTAAGGCGAACCAAAGACTACGTTTCATTGACATGACACTTAGAGGATGCAACAAGCGTCCTATTTTGGAGTATAGTTACGCATTGTGGGATCCATACCAGGTGGCACTGACGGACGATTTAGAGAAAATTCAAAGAAGGGCAGCTCGTTTAGCATTATCGCAATATACGTAAGAGAGTGTCATGGAAATGGTGCACGAGTGGGGTTGGACATCATTAATAACAAGGCGTTATTTGCTGCGGCGAGATCTATTTGCTAAATTTCTTTCACCAACTTTCTCTTCAGAATGCGAACATATTTTGTTAGCACCCACCTAAATAGAGAGACATGACCATCATAATAAAATAAGAGAAACAGAAAGATTTAGGACCGGCCGCGGTGGCCGAGGGGACTGCGGCGCTCCACTCACAGTCTGCACGGCCAATGCGGTCGGGGGTTCGAATCCCCCCTCGGGCATGGATATTTGTGCCGTCCTTAGTCTTAGCTAGTTCTTAAGTAGTTTGTAAGTTTTGGGGACTGATGACCCCGTAGCTAAGTCCCATATGCTATACAAACATTTGAACATTTGAAAGATTTAGGTGTTCCTTTTTCCCGCGAGCTATTAAAGAGTGGAGCTATAGAGAAATATCATAAACGTAGTTCGATGAACGCTCTGCCATGCACATCAATGTGATTTGCAGGGTGTCCATGTAGATGTAGATTGAAAGTAGCTTGTTAATTTTTCTATAAAGATCTCGGGCAGTTGAGATCTGCAAATCCGAGTTAAAACGCTCACTGCTGCTTTATATTACTTTACGGTGTGGCCACAGTACTTGCACAACAGAAATTTATCTAAGTGCTCACTCCTTAAGGGAGCATCCAACGTTTTAACAAAACACAAATAATATATATAAAAAGGAATAGATAATTAAACGTGGGATGAGCAGCATGAAATTATAAATCAGAGGTTTGATACTTTGAATCATTATCTATTCAATAAAATAAACAAGCCCATAAATGTGGGGAGACCAAATTAAGCACAATAAAGCACACACCTTGTACAAAAGTGAATAAATCATAAAGTTAATGCTCATAATAAAATTGTTTCTGCCCTTTACGATATGAAGGTAACGTGGGAGGAAATTTGCAAATATACATGGATAAAGAAAAGCACATCCATTCACTCACAGACACGTACATAATGTTAGCGACACGTCACTCATGCGGCAACACTTGATATCAGCAGCGAAACTAAGCATCGGCGGTGTTTTGACGAGATGGCGGGTGTCTTCAAGCACAATTAAAATCACACTATGCACCAAACGAATTCATGTTTGGGGACACAGCGGTATACTATCCTTAAGTACCACGTGGTGTGCGACCATGGTGAATTACATAGAATTTACAAAAATAAATTACTTAGAATAATCAAGTGAAGCACATGCGAGAATTAATTTAGAAGAAAGCTAGTATCAGTAAGCGCATGGCTGAAGGCCGAAATAATGAATGTAACGAAAGCACGTTGTGCAATCGGTCAAACCAAGAGAGGAAAGACGGAATCAACCAAGAAATTTTGAGAAAGAATTTAGCTTGCTCGCAGACACCACACGAAAACGTTAGTTAAAAAGAACAGCAAGAAAATTCAAACATACACAATATCATCACCGGAATGAATATGCAATTACAAAATGTACACTGAATTACTCGAGTTCAGTAAATTAAGAAACACTTTGCATCGCATAGTGAAAGAATCACTCAAGAAAAATGCCACTGATGAACCAAGACTGCCTGATCACAAAGAAAGCAAAGTTCTAACATCATGCCATCCCCTTATCATGACTCGACGATATACTCACTTCTGTGGTCGCAGCAAGAGTGAATCCTCTGGCCACTCCAAAAGCCTTCCTCTCCACGTACCAGGTGTACGGCGCGCTAAAAGCGATCCAGAGTGCGTTCAGAGCCTACTGTCTACCAACCCCTCGCTATCTGTAGAGGTTAATAAATACCCTTTACTAGAACTCCAGAGAGGTCTCTTTTACTAGAGCTCCAGAGAGGTCTCTTTTGTCACCTATTTCGTCCATGATTATGTTGGTACTACACTAAGAACAGGCCACCTTGCCAAGTGAGCGTGTCTCTGGCCACCCAGCAGACGGCAGTGCAGACGACATATGAAGCCATGCGTTCTTAACTGAAGTAAACGAGGCCTAAAGCACGAGGCGGCGACTGTAAGACATTGCGCCGCAGTCAGTCAGTATTAAAAGCAACTTTCCACATTCACATGAACACACAAGTTCAATCTCACGGGTGGAAACATATATGCACACATAGGACAGAGATCATTATAAAGGAATAAAAAGTGACATACAAATAGGCAACATTAACGGTGGAGAAACACTTAAGAGTAATGAATAGCTCAAAATGGAACACGACCACACATTCCGTGCATGTGTTTCAAGATTTAGACATGATGTGTCCGTTTTTCAGGAATGTCATTGTTTATATTGTCGAATCTCGTGACGTATGTGCCGTAGGTGGTTCTTACCCATACAGCAATTGTTGCCTGATAATAAGGAAGTTGTGTACCAAGTTTGGCTGAAATCGGTCCAGTAGTTTAGCAGGAGATGTGGAACATACGTACACACACAGAACTAATTATATCCAGACAACAAAAAATACAGCTTATATTAAAATGCGAGATTCATGAAGTTCGATTGTCACTCAAATGCGACAGTTGAGTGACGTGCTGCCTCCTACCATGGCAAGACGAAAGGCGAGAGAAACTATTAAGTGAAACGTACTGAAATAAAAAATAACTAAATAAATAAATAAATAAAATAAAAAATAAAAAAAATAAAAAAAAAATAAAATAAAAAAAAGCGGTAAACTAATGGTTATTTCAAATTATAGCAACGCAATGCAAATGAAAAGTACCTTACGTCTACTCTTTCTAGTGTTTATGGGAAACATGGGTCCCCGCTATCTCTTCAATGTTTGGAGATATATTTGAAAGACAAACTCTCATTTCCTCGTCAATACATTGTTAAGTTAATTGTAAATTTTAATTCACATAAATATGACGTCGAAATCTAAAGTAAAATGTTCAAAGACTTTTTAGATATTGTCTCTTATTCTTCTTTTGTAGAAACCAATATCTTCAAGAGATGTATGTTTTCCTAAAATATTACAGTGCGCAACCATATGTGTTCTAGAGCGCGCCAGTGCACCCTGGCGAACACTTTGAGGGCCACTGATCTATGGTTTATTGCCACTTAAATGCGAGGTCGGCATGGTTATTATTCTTTTGCTACGGCTAGTTTATGGGGCGGCCAGATGTTCCACCTTCCGCCATCCCATAACCTCCCGAAAACATCTGCTTTTTTTCCCCTCCGTCTACGTATAGTGTTCCACGTGTTAAAGTGTCTGGATGTTTTAGAATTTAATTATGATGGACATCTTTGTCTGTCTATGCGGCTATAAATAAGATGCTACATGATACACTCACCACCCAGAATTGCAGTAATATTACTGTTACTTCTTCACTAAAAAAAAAAAAAAAAAAAACAAAAAAAAAAAAAAAAAACACTCTACCTCCTGCCCCTAACTCTTGTCTTCCATCTCACTCTATATCCCACTACTTACTACCTTCAAACACTATTCAGTCATCTTTGCCCTACCACTTCCCTCCCAAAAAGCACTCATCACACAGATTTATTATTTCGTCACTACTCCATATCACTTACATAAAAAAAAAAAAAAACAATACACTGTAACTTAGGTATTAAAAAAAGTAAACTGAAGTGGCTATGTTGGCAACACTACAGAATCACACTGTGCATACTTACGTTCAAAACAAGTACACCTGACGTGTGGACAGTGCAACAGTGAAGAGGAGATTAGGGGGAAAATAATAACCAGAAAGAATAATCTACAGCACAAAACGAAACACTTCGGGACTGCATAAGGCGAAAAACCAAGACTAAGAATTTCCGTAATTAACCAAACAGTATTTTACTTGTTTTGTTAACGAATTATTTTCGATCCACGTATCAAAACATCACATTTATATAAGCATTTATATAAACATCACATTTATATAAGCAGCTACGGACGTCATGGCCATACAAATGAAGTAGTTTTATAATGTTTCCGGATTTGTGTACCAGCCTAGTATTTACCTAGTGAGGTGTGAAAACACGAACAAAAACCACAGTCAGATTGGCCGAAACACGGACTCTCACCGAGAATACGACGCAGATTCGGCCGGGATCGGCACGCCTCCCCCTAGCGGAAGCAGGCTTTTTAATACGTTCGGTTTTCCGGCAGGGTGACTAAAACAAAAGGTATCTGGAAATGAAAATGTCCTTCAACGAAAAGTTGACACCTGTAATTTTCAAGTCTCCAACTCTTGAACTAACAGAATAAACAATAATTGCTGCTAATTTTAATGCAAGAATAGCGGCGTGCTCTTGTTTGTAGCAGCACTGTCTAACTTACACAGTCGCCACACTCACTGCTGTGAAAGTTGTTACTAACTGACAGTTGCAACGAGACTAGCGCTCCTAGCGATGGGCAAGCCACCGTAAGAGTAACGTTTGTTTGGAATAACTTTTCTGCGTAATTAACCAAATAGTTTCTGTAATTTTTGCATTCTAAGCATTAGTAAAATATCCAGAGACGTAAAAAATCATGCAATAAAGTAAAAACAACCGAATTTCACTGATTCAGTGATATAAACAATATCTTATTTATGATGAAATACGAACACCGGTATATTTGCCGCTTATTTCGTTGAAAGTAAGTAGAATATAAACACAGCAGAAACATAAATTCCTGTTATGGTCTGTTCTTAGATAATAAGCTGTTTCTTTGGGGTGTAAAAGTTCGATATGGAGTTTAATGATTCGTACATTTTTACACTTTGCTCGTCTTTCGTTTAAACGCATATACTTCTGAGTGTAATTTCTTTTGCTTACACAACGAATGTCTTGAAGTTTCATGTCGCTTGTGGTTGAGATGTAGCAAAAATTGCGAATTAATTTCTGCTGTGTTGGGGAACGGTGTTTTCTTGCTTTCTATGTTTGTCACTTTAGAAAGGCGAAAAGGTGGGGTTTAACAGCCTTATGATAATTGCAAAATGATATATTGACCATAGCTGTTTAATTTTTATCTCAATGCTACCGGTTTCGGTTAGTTTAGCATTTAGATGCGTTAGTCTGAAGTAGATAAAAGTTATCAAATTCAGTAGTCAACCATATACAACATAAATGGAATAGTATGGCAAGTTACATGTGAGCGACTTACAGAGTTTAGCTAATAGCTTAACATGTCATAATACAAATTTGTAAAATAAATATTTGTCATCATTACTGAACTCCTTATCGATATTTTCACTGTGGCTGACTGTTACAAACTG
This sequence comes from Locusta migratoria, assembly GCA_026315105.1. Lineage (NCBI taxonomy): Eukaryota > Metazoa > Arthropoda > Insecta > Orthoptera > Acrididae > Locusta > Locusta migratoria. The sequence continues at coordinate 331,096,884 of CM048746.1, read as the reverse complement.
AAGAATACATTGATGAGTGTGTAATAAACAATTTTAAAACCAAAGATAACAAACATGCTAACATTGGATCTCATCGTGCAAAGATTATAGTAAGTACATTTACGCTATGTCTCTGACCATCTTTGGTCTTTAGCTATTAGCTAAACTCTGTAAGTATCTCACATGCAACTTGCCATACTACCACAGTCTAACATATACAGTCGCGACACTCACTGCTGTGAGAGTTGTTACCAACTGACAGTTCAACGACACTAGCGCTCCTAGCGGTGGGGAAGCCGCCGAAAGAGTGATGTTTGTTTATAATTATTTGTGTACGTAATTAACGAAATAGTTAATATAATTTTTGTGTTACAAGCATTAGTAATATATCAAGAGACATACTTAATACGGAAATCAATGTAAAAACAGTCGAACTCAACTGATTCAATGGTATAACGAAGAACATCGTCATGAACCAATACTTACGAATATGTGTATATTTGCAGCTTATTCCGCTGAAAGTAAGTAGAATATAAACATAATAGAAACATAAATTTCTATTTTGGTCTGTTCTTACTATGACAAAGAGGTTTTTTACACGTATCATAGTGGTATAGGGTCTAATGATTCGCACATTTTTAGGCTTCACTCGTCTTTATTATAATCGCATATTCTTTTGAGTGTGATTACTTTAGCTTAAGAAGACAATGTCTTGTAGATTCTTGCCGTTTGTGGTTAAGCTGTAGAAACAATTGTGGAATTGGGTTCTTCTTTGTTGAACACAGTTTGATTGCTTTTTCAGTTTTCTTGTCACGTTTCTGATCTTTTCCTTCAGCTACAGTTGTGGTGGCTGATTTGGTACGTTAAATACTGTAGTTATTGCATTCTACATTCGTTTCCTACGTTCCACCCTCACCGATTTCACTGGGATCGGAATGGAGAAACGTTAACGTTCTTGAGAAGAAAAAACACGTCTTTCTGCCAAAGGGCGAGTATTCGGTGTTTCCTAGCATTTTTTTCTATTTTAATAGTAAATTAAATTATGCAGTATAACCCTGTGGGTTACAAGATAACATTAAATAAACTGTGCCGCAATGTACCGTTTCCAACCTTGTCACGGATCTTAGAAAACCTAAGAAACACATAGGTGGAGCTATTTTTAAGTTATTACCTACTTTATGATATTACATACGTTTCCTAATGTATAAAATGTGTTAAAATCAATATAAACAATACTATTCGCACTCATCCACTATCGTATTCATAAAAGTAGCTTGCCCTCCGCTTGGAGCGCTGCTGTCGCAGTGTATAACAGAAATCTGCGGGAGTGTCGTGACTGTATATGTTAGACTGTGATACTACTCCATTAATGTTGTATATGGTCGACTAATGCATTTGATAACTTTCATCTACTTCAGGACAACGCTTGAAAATGGTAAACTAACTGAAACCGGTTGCACTGAGATAAAAAATAAACAGATATAGTCAATATGTCATTTTGCAATTTAATTGTCACGTTTGTGAGGATTTCCGTTCAGCTACAACTGTGGTGGCTGATCTGGTACATTAAATAATGAAGGTATTGCATTCCATATAAGATTCTTACTTTCAACGCTTACTGATTTGACTGGAATTGTTGTGAGGAAAGCTTGACGTTTCTGAGTAGAAAATCGTCGTCTTTCTGCAAATGGTTGCGTCTTCTGTAGTTTATTAGCCATTTCTTGTTCTTAATAGAAAAGGAAAATCTTCATTAAGCCATAGATTTCAAGAGAGTCTTCAATAAACTGTTCTGCAATGTGTCATTTCATACCTTCCAAGGGTGCTTAGGAAACATAATAAAGACAAATGTGGAGTTATTTTGTAGTTATTACTGATTTTAAGGTCACTTGGTACCTCCTCTGTTGTAAAAGGTATGTTAAAATTGATTTAAACAACACTATTCACACTCATCAGATACCGTATTCAGAAGTGTAGCTTGCCAGCCGCTTGGAGCGCTGCTGTCCTGGCGTTTAACAATAATGAGTCGGAGTGTCGTGACTGAACATATTAGTCTGTGGTAGTAGCGAATGTAATCGATCGTGCGTAGATGGCGAGTACATGCGTGTAAACAGGCAAACCGCACCAGAGGACTTATTGCGGCGCGGTTAACAAGTAATTAACGCAGCGGGGCTTCGATTTCTTCGGATCGACGATGTTGGTTAATTTATCAGTCAATTAATTCTAACTTAATTGCGAAAGCGCATGGTCCCCGAGGTATCGGCGAACAAAATCTGCGGAATTTACGCGGCCCCGCGCCGGCCAACGCGCTGTTCATTTGTCTCTGTCGCCGTCCGACTTCATAAATCTCTGAGGGGGAATCCCCGGGGAGACGGAGAGCGAGGGGTGAGGGAGCGGCGGAGTGTGGAAGGGGGGGGGGGGGAGGGAGGGGCGAGGCACGGGGAGGGGGAAGCGCGCGCCCAGCGGACACGCGCGCCTTGTTTCGCGGACGCCCCAGGGCCTGATTAGCTTCGTTTCCTGTTCGTGATTTATGCGAAGAGCCATTGAGCTCGCGGAAATTTCCTGTTATCGAACGCGGCTCTAATTCGACGTCTGCGTACTTCCCAAGTAGTTGCTCCAATTGCTGCCAGAGGTGGCTGTTGCTGCCGAACCGAGAAGTGACGGGGAGGGAGCGGAGGAACTTCCCAGCAGTACCTCAGAGCTCGCCGCGCTCGAGAGCAATCTCTGTGCTCGGTTCTAATATCAGTGCTGTTAATATCTCGAGTATTTGGTACAATTTAGTCCGCTTCCTTTGGCAAACTCCAGAGTTACACCTAGTACTAAACTTGAAAGTTGCGTAAATGATGGAGAGGATAAATATCTAAGACGTATGGTTAAAAAGCAGATACTAAAAGCTACTAAAGTGCAGTGGCGGCTCGTACATAATTTGACCAGTGTACTACAATATTACAGAAATAAACAGGAAACAAAATATACTAAAATAAAAAGTCAACCTTTGTATGATTGCCTTTAATTAAATTTCAATTAATACTGTATTGACAGTACGACCTTCAGGGGAATCTATAACAGCGCTGCCAACTGCATGTATTCACTGCAGGTAGTAAATACAACGTTTAAAAATATTAATTTTAGACTCAGAGGTATTTGAATACGAGCCTCAAACACGTAGGTTTGAGAGACAACGCGCAAGACGCCTGAGCCAGCGCGCTATTTGACTCTGATGCCGTAATATTCGTCATATACTATTCTTCCGCAGCCGTTACACGCAGCGCGAAGAGAAATTGAGAAATATTGATCTGGTGCTGCGGTCGGTCTCAGCACACATGAGTCGCCAGGCCTGACGTCACGTCTGCGCATGCGCACTCGCGAACAGACGACTGTGCCGCCTCTCTGCGCATGTACCAGCGCGGCTGAATCCCACTTCAGCACACGGAGCTGGTTTCCAGCTATCGCGGCGAGAGCGTTTCAAACTGCGTTTTCATCCTTATTACTAGCATTCTAATACGCATTGGAAAGGAATTGGCATAATTTTATTGTGATATCTGGCTCGTATTCCAAGAGAAAGGATGTAATTTTATAGCTATTTCTCGCTTGCATTCGAAGAGAAATAGCATAATTATAGTAATATATTTACAGTGTGCTGCAGCACATTAGCACATTATCACCAGCCGCCACTGCTAAAGTGTTACCATTAGATATCTTCATCTGTACTTTGAATTGTGATGCTGACACCATCTATACCTATGAATGTGAATGTCTGTTCGGTGTACGTTTATCACGTCGGAACCACAAGACATATAGAGCTAAACATTTGTACAGTTACTAACGTCTACCCGGGGAAGGCTTTAGGCACGGTTTTATGGCGATCGGATAGCTATTTATCTATATATATTAATGTGAATTTCTGTTCGGTGTACACTCATCACGTCCGAACGACTAGACGCAGAGACTTAAATATTTGTACAGTTACTGATTTATACCTGAGGAAAGTTTTAGGCACGGTTTTATAGCGATCTGATAGATATTTAGTAATCTGAAGAATATAACGCGAAATGCAGAACAATAATTACTCTTTGAAAATTATATTTACTCTTTGAAAAAAGGTTTTATTAGTTGATTGTTGCTTGAGGATTGATAATGATAAAGGAGTGGAGTATATTGGGATGAAAGTTATCGGTGTATAAAAAAATTCTACGTTTGTGTGTGTTAATATTTCGCTCTGCTGCGAAACCTGCTGAACGCAAACGAACGATCTGTGTGTAATTGTTGTCCGAAGTCTCCCGTTGTACACCATAGCAGTTCTATGGCGATAGCTATAAGGGGTGGATGATATGGCGGTTGAAAATCTTCAAATTATTAAAAAAAAAAATCGGACTGGAGGCCAGCGATGACGTTTGAGACTCTATAGCAAGGAGGTTACATACAGCGAAACGTGATGCCACAGACCATATCTTTGGTCTATGCGTGCTACAATGTCTTCCTCTTTTTTTTCTGTAAGGATAAGCATACGAATAAGGAAATATAAGAATAAATAAATAAAGCAGAAAAAAAGATTTTCTTTTAATACATCTATTAAAAAAAATCAATTTAACGTTCGCGCGTTATCTATCATAATCAACCAACACTCGAGCGGAGCCGCGGGTTTAAGTTCGTGTTAAATATGCTTCTAAGTATTACCGTATTGTCGTCTTTGCACAAGCATAGCTATGAACAACAACTTCTCCTTGACGTTGAAATCTACAAATCATATCGTCTTTGCATTAGTCACCCCGTTTATATGGGCTCCCAAAACCGGAATCGTAAACCGATTTTCCAGTTCCGCTTTCGGTTGGTCATGTAAACACTACACAATCGATTTTCAACATCTGCATCCATACTCCGCAAGGAACCCGACGGTGTGTGGCGGAGGGTACCTTGAGTATCACTATCGGTTCTCCCTCCTATTCCAATCACGTATTGTTCGCGGAAAGAAAGATTGTCAGTATGTCTCAGTTAGTATGGGCGGAATGGGTTTTTCTGTATAAATACTGGAGTGAGCATGAAACTGTGATTTTAAATTAAAAACAAAAATACCGATTGTGCCGACTAAGTCAGGAACTGAAACAGCTGTTTTCAGCCACATTTGGACTAAGAAATCCGCTTGCGGCTTTAACATGCAAACAAGATACGATAAATGGTTTACTAAAATCAGTTTTCGTCTTCTGCAAGATGTGTTGCATGTAAACGTAGTGAATGTAACGCCGGAAGATTACATTAATAGCCTATTCGGCAACTGCGTTACTGAATAGGCAGCCGCGGAGAAGTGGCCTTGCTGCGGAGCGCGCGGTTGCACACCGTTGGAGGTTCGAGTCCTCTCTCGGGCTTGTGTGTTTTGTTCTTAAGATACGCTAGATTTAGTAGTTTGTAAGCCTAGGGACTGATAACAGCAGCAGTCAAGTCCCTTAAAAATTAAATTAAAAAAAAAAAAAAAAAAAAGTGATAGGCCTCAGACAAGACTTACCATTGGTAACATTTTGGCCACAACCTTTTGAAGGCTACGACAGACTCCATTGAAAATACTTTACTCTCTGATATTTTTGAAGTCTTCTTGCAGCAATAACAAGTTCTACAAACTGCATGTTGCTATAAATTCTACCGAGAGATCGATTTTTGTTCTTAGTTATAGTACCCAAAGACCCTGTCACAGGACAGGTTCGTATGGCCCCGGACCATGAAATAGTGATTAATCGTGTTAAAAGTTTTGTTTCTGCGACTACCTTGACGTTCCTAACCATAATATTATTCCAGATCTGGTTTCGACAGCCAACTGGATGCATATTAAGGTATTTTGGGTTTGATAACAGCTCATTTTGTATGTAATCTCTATATGTAAAAATGTTGTGTTGGTTTGCTTGTGTTTGAAAATCTCAATAATTTCTTCACCCATTAAGCTCCAAAATTGACACAAAGTTGTAATGTAACACAGAAAGGTTTTTAGATACCTATTTATTTAATATAATATACATAACCTATATATATGACACTTTCGCGATTTTTAGCAACAACTTTTCCACATTGTAAAATTTATATAAATTCTTATATGATGTGTATTTAAAAGATAGGTAAGTAAAAACAGTAGTAATCCAGTAGAAAGATGTATCAATATTTCAAAGCATTCGGTCAAGAACTTTCGGAGATATAAGATTTTCTAAATAAGACCAAACATATATCCAAGTTAGATTTCTAAGACGAGAATCAAGAAGGGTAGACAATGATGAAGAGGGGGAGGGGAGAATACACGTACTTTTTCATTTTAACCAAGAGTCCAAATACCAACTTTTGTAGTTCAATCTTCAAAACTGGCTTTTCAACCCCTATTTCTTCTCCTTAATGGCCGATTTTCAGAAAAAGCTGAGAGACGCTTTCTTTTAATTCTAACTAAGTATCTATATACCAATTTATGTGGGTCTAGCATAAAAATTGACTGTATTATAGCGTATTTAAAAAAAATTTCATCCCCTATTCACCCCCTTAGGGACGGAATATCGAAAAATCGCTTCTTAAAGGACGCCAACAGTGTAAGATGAACAACCTCTGCAAATTTCAATTTTTATCTTCAGTGGCTTTGTCTGGGCGATGATGAGTCATTCATTTAATCAGTCTGTCACTCAGAACAATGACTCTTATCTCTATATATAAAAATTTTGTGTTGGTTTGTGTGTGATTGAAAATCTCAATTGAGCTCCAAATTTGTCAAAAAGTTGGGATGTAACACAGGAAGGTTTTTAGATACCTATCTATATATACAGAAATGTTGTGTTGGTTTGTATGTGTTTGAAAATCTCAAAAAGTTCTTCACCGATTAAGCTCCGAATTTGTCACAACGTTGTACTTTAACACAGGAAGGTTTTTAGATAGGCCTACCTATTTCTTAAACAAGTTAGACATAACACACACACACACACACACACACACACACACACACACACACATATATATATATATATATATATATATATGACACTTTTGCGATTTTCGGCAACAACTTTTCCACATTGTAAAATTTATATAAATTCGTATATTAAAAAAAAAATAGGTATGGAAGTACATGCGAGTAATCCAGTAGTACTTTGTATCAATATTTCAAAGCATTCGGTCAGGAACTTTCGGAGATATAAGATTTTAACATAAGACTAATCATGGTTCTAAGTCAGATTTCTAAGACGAGATCCGGGAGTGGTAGGCAATGATGAGTGGCGGAGGGGAGATATACACGTACTTTTTTAATTGTAACCATGAGTCCAAATATCAACATTTGTAGTTCAGGCTTCAAAATGCCTTAATAGGAGCATTTTTCAAAAATCTTTTAATCGCCTATTTCACCCCCTTAATAGCCGATTTTTAAAATAAGCTGTAAGACGCCTTTTTTCTTTTCTTATCTCTCTCTCTCTCTCTCTCTCTCTCTCTCTCTCTCTCTCTCTCTCTCTCTCTTTTTTTTTTTTTTTTTTTTTTCGTGGAAACGCATTTTAGGTACGTTCCTGTTTAATGATTAATTTTCAGTAAGATCGATCATGATATTAGCAGTGGGAATCAAAATACCATAGAAACGAATTATGAACAAAACGTTGCTGATGGGCATCGTTATTTAAATTAATTTTATGTAACAGTAACTTTGGGTTAGTTTGCAGCAGATAACATATAATTTGAACAATTTTCTAAATTTTAATGTCTTCATTTTATATAGGTACGACGAGCGAAAGACGATACGGTCGTAGTGGTGGTTGGAGGAGGAGATGGAAGATAAATGGAAGGAAAGGAAGTGATGACTAGAGGCCGGGGATTTAGATAGAGGGAGGATGAAGAGGTAGATAGTGGGGTAGTAGGAGATAGACAAAATGGATGGCAAATAGATGGAAAGAATGTAGAAAACAATAGATTTTTACTAAGATGAATTATACGTTACATGGTCCAGAGTCGGTAAACTGATATGTATGTTTGTGGAGAAAACGAACGATTAAAACTGTAATCTATCGTATCGGTTTAAAATAATGAATATCTGCGAAACTATATTTTTATAACTTACGTTTCACATAGCCAAAGTAGTCTAACGAACGATATTGATATGACTGAAGCATTCTCTCAGTGATTCTATGTTCACACGAATTACAGTACTTCCTATTCTGTTTATTTCATATGAGAGTGAGCCACAGCGAAGCGTGGACGGGTTTAGCTAGTACATAAAAAATACAGTCTCCATCGGAACTTTCCTTTTCGGCACCTTCGTATAATCATACAGTGTTGTATGCAATGTTTTCGAAAGAGGATGCAAAAATTTAACAGGATATATATGATCCTCCATTAAAAAATTTAAGGTACAGAACCTGGAGTCGGAGAAGCCACCAATGGAAATAATGAATACAATCACATAACTGACACATTAGTTACAGTTAGCTGTAAATACCATCATTGACACAATGAAGGTATCATTTGCTTTGTGTCTTACAAAATGTGCTAAAACTCAAGGCCTCAGCGCAAGCATGACATGGGCGAATGAGATTCTGACAGACCCGGACAAGTTTTCCTGGTGTATTTCAAACCACATCATAAATAGCTGAAATTTGGCACGTAATTTCAACTCCGTACCCTCTGGGATTTGATACACAAGTTACTTTATACGAGGGGCGTTTGAGAAGACCGTGCAACAATAAAAACTACTAACGTGTTTGGGGAAAACCATTTTTATTTTTCGACATAGTCTCCTTTCAGGCTTACACACTTCGTCCAATGCTGTTCTAATTTGTTGATCCATTCCGAATAATAGGAATTGTCCAAGTCTGCATAATAGCTATTAGTTTTTGCTATCACCTCCTCATTAGAATGAAATCTTCGCCCCGCCAGCTGTTTCATCAAACTGGGGAACAAATAGTAGTCAGAGGGAGTCGAGTCTGGATAACAGGGGTGATGTGAAACGATTTAGAGTCCTATTTCCAATAATTCTGCGACACAACTGTTGAGGTGTGTGCTTGTGCATTGTCGTGATGGAAAAAAAATTTTTTGTGGGCCAATCGCCTGCGTTTTTCCTGCAGTTCGGTTTTCTAACGGCCCAGTAACGATGAATAATATGCACTTGTAATAGTTTTAACCTGTTCCAGATAGTCCTTGAGGATTATCACTTGCGAATTCCAAAAGACCGTCGCCATAACCCTTCTGACCGAAGGACTGGTCTTTGCCTTTTTTGGTGCAGATTCTCCCTTGGTAACCCATTGCTTAGATTATTCTTTCGTCTCAGGAGTATAGTAACAGTAACATATCCATGCTTCATCCTCAGACACGAAATGATGCTTAAAGTCCTGCGAATTCTTCCTAAACAGCTGCAAACCTTCCGTGCAACACTTCACACGTTTCAGTTCATTGTCAAGCGTGAGTAATCGAGGTACCCATCTTGTGGATAGCTTTCTCATGTCCAAATGATTATGCAAAATATTATGTACCCGTTCATTCGAGATGTCCACACCACCAGTAATCTCACTCACCTTAACTCTTCTGTCATCCTTCACCAAATCCTTGATTTTATCAATGATTTCTGGAGTCATAACCTCCACAGGGTGCCCAGAATAATCAGCATCACTTGTGCCCATATGACCACTCCGAAAATTTTGAAACCACTTACAAACTGTTCTAATCGAAGGTGCAGAGTCACCATAATATTTATCAAGCTTCTCTTTTGTCTCCTAAGGCGTTTTGACACGAAATTCTTTTTCGTCCATTCTTTGGCAATTGCTCGACTTCCTTGATTTACGCGAATGCCAAACACAAAGAAATAGACCAAATATGCTTTCTTTCCAAAGATGCTACTAACATGACATCGATACGCGCCGGTGGTGCTATCTCTCGGACTTTGCACGGAATTTTCAAACGTCCCTCGTATGTGCCCAATAATCAAGGCGATTCAGATCAGGTGACATTGAATAGGACATCCTCTTCTAATCCAGTGACCAGGAAATACAGCACTGAGATTATTGTTGACATCTTCACTTGTTTCGTTACAGAAAATAAAGGACGTACGTGTAAGTAAACAGCAGCAAAACAATAAAGTGGTACACAAGTTTATTCCGTATCTACTTAAGCCGACTTCTCTGGCCACCTTAAATTCTTCAATGTAGCATCCTCTACGTCCTGTTAAATTTTTGTACGGTCTTACGGAAACGCCCTTTATATTTCTATTTGAGTTAGTGGATACTGTACACACTAAGTTTCCGGAGGCAAAACGCTTCCTGAAGTGGTGTGGTAGGAAGGAACAGATTCTGCATGAAATCGTTACGAATTACACTTGTATCGTGAACGAGCAGAAGTAAGTGAAAACCGTTTTCTGAATATTTTCAAATTCATCAATACTAATAATAAATCTGTAAATGTAGGCCTGTCGCTGTTCACTTCAATCTTCAAAACTACTGGACGAATCTTCATGCGGTTTTCACAGGAAACATTAGAATAGTTTGGGTCAACATATAGGCATAATTTTATCAAGACAGTCGGATCACAGCAAAAAAGAATATCCCAATCTGAAATTTTTTGTTTACGACCGTCATGTCTGTGTGTCTTTGAACACGTTTATTTCCAAAACTACTAGCCGAATTTACATGGGGTTTTCACACTAAATTTAGCATATCATATAGTTACATAAAGGCTTCAATAATTAAAATCGGACCAGAGAAAATAAAGGTATCATAATTTAATCATTTGTTTAAAAGCCATCATGTATGTCTATTTGTGGAGGATAATCTCCAAAAGTACGGGGCACGGGTTTTTTAAAGCTAGTTCCGTTTTGTTGTAGACAAGGAGGTTAAAATGGCGTTGTCTATGCCGAACATATACATCAGTTGAAGCCTCTCCACCATCTTGGTGAGTTGTGGAATGTTATTTCTCCGTTACAACTATGCGCCAAGTCGACCGTCTTACCGCTAATGCATTGAATAGTAAATCAGTGCAAACTATGTACTTTGAAACAATATAATTGCTTGAATAAATACTAGTAAATATTCGTTATAAGATATTTGAGAAAATGATATTTAACGCTACTTTTCACTCCTTTAAAACGTTGTACCATTATCTTTAGTTCATGCCTTTATTAGTCTATGTACATAAACATAGTGGGAGATGTGGTATGGTGGTCAGAGTATTAGGCTGTAGAGTGAATGGGTTCATTGCTGCCAGGTTCGCCTCATGCGTTCTACGAACATTTTCTGAAATTACAATTACAACAATAAACATAAACTCATCAGTCGTCATTGTTTTCAAATTAAATAGGCTGTGTAAGTTACAATACCCATACTATATAATATTTTACATTTATATCAAAATCATTATCCACATTCTCTGCACCTGAAGAATGAAATGTGGTATTAGTACACATACTCCAGAATAAGTGCATGTAAAAACAAAACAAAATATATATGGTATAAAAAAAACGAGGCAACTGATTACACAATGTACACTATAGTCTAATTACTAAAATGAAAGCTCTTACAGAATTCTAGTACTTCATTTACATTTGCTAGTGAATATTCTGTAAACTACCATGGCAATTTCATATCTAAGAATATCTGTAGTAAATACAATCTATAAGCTTAATCACTTTACTAGGTTTGCAAGCTTTATCGTTATGACACCTTGATTCAATAACTTATCCCATTCTTTACTTAAGTAATGCAGAACGAATGTAAGAAGAGTTAATAGTATAATATTTCCCATGGAGACAAGATTGGATTAATTGCAGCACACACAGATGAATTTACGCAGTTGTTCTTCCCATTGTCCTTCAGAAATTGTAACAAAAAGAAACCATAATAAGTGGTACCCTGAAGTACCCTCTGCCACACACTTCACTCTAGTTCGCAAAATATTGTTGCAGATTAGAAACTGAAAATATGTTTTTCACAGATGCCTGAAACTTACTAACAGTAAGTGTGCATGACTTTAGCCTTGACATAATATTAGTTATGTAATTATATCATAATCAGTGTTGACTACACATGTGTAGGTGCAAAATAATTGTCACTCTGGATCTGTAGACAACCTACACATAGTCCCAAAATCTCGTAAATATACTCTTAATAACTCGTTTCCTCAGTAGAACAAGACGGCTCACAAAATACGGTTCACGAGTGAGCCAATTCCGATCCCAAACGGCTCAAAAGAGCCACATATTGGCTCAGCCGTTCATTAGTGATCCGGCTCACGAAAGAGTCAAGGATACTCCCAAAGAGCCGCAGCTCACTTTTACTAAGCTGTGTCTTATTCGCTCATCGCAAAGAGCCACTCAAAAGAGCCGTATCCTGAGGTGTTACCCACCTTTACTATCAGCCTTGTAGCTAACTTGTACGGTTCAGTTCTGTGCTATCAAAATGTTTAAGACTATCATCTCATCTGCCACGTGTGGGTTTTGCTCAGTGATATGGTTTTTGTCACCAAGAAACCTGTCTGCTGCAGAAGTCGACAGATTTGCAAAGTGTACTGTGATACTGTTATGAGTAAAGACAAATTGCGTAAGTGAGTACGAGAATTCAAAGATGCCTGTGACAATGTTTCTGATGATTACCAATCTGGTCGCCCATCTTCGATTACAGACGATTTGGAAATTTCAGCTGTAGCGAGGATTCATGAGAACAGGATATTCTTGTACTACACGAACTAGCATGGGTTTTCACAGACAAATTTAGAATAATTTGGAGAATAACATAGGCTTCATTTCAGCAAAATCGGATCAGAGGAAGGAAAGATATCGTAATTTGAAGTTTTATGTGTATACTATGCTTATAAGTATGGTGTAGTACAGTAAACCTCCAAGAGTACTATACGTACTTCCATGGGAATTTATATGTCAATTGAGAATACCTCTGGGCAACATATAAGCTTCATTTCATCGAAATCGGATCGTGGGAAGAAAACATATCGTTATTTGTAGTTTTTGGTGTATGCTATGCTTTAATTACAGCGTAGTACGGCAAAGATTTCTTAGAGGCACTGTTACTTAAATAGTATACCAAATAACCAATAAATGGCGATGCTGCGTTTTTTATTCACATTACGAAGGTGTAATACACTGAAACAAGGGCTACGATTTTCCTTACGGCAGCGGTGTAGTGTGTTGATGTTGGCAACAGCCGTTGAATCCGTTTTGAAAAATATCATGTACAATGAGGGGAATAATTGTTTGTGTTGAAAATAAAATAAATAATTAATGTTGTTCCAATCAGTACATTACTAGCTGTACCCCGCATGCCTTGCAATGCCATGCAAAGAAAAAAGTGCGTCTTGTCGCGGGGATCATTTGAATTTAAAACATAACGACGTTCCTTCGCGTCTATCGATGTTTTCCATTTACTATGAATTCTTTGCAAGGAAACATAAATTTATGTATTTTCCTTTCTGATTTCGGTGCGTACTTATTACATCTTGAGTCCATCCTGTTTAGGAATACCTAGTGAATACATTTCTCGGGATAGGAATTAATGCGATCAATAACAAATCTTATTTCTGCCCCACCGGTTTGTTTACTAGGTGTCTTTTTTCTCTTCTAGACTGCTTCTTCTCCTGGCCCTTGGGCTTCTCATCACGTAAAAAGCTTTATAGCATACCACTGATCGTCTATGACATACTGAAAGTCGTTGCAACTCTGTTTGCGTTTAACACCTTCTGGTACCTTTACTTCTCACCTTCTAAGAATATTACCTACAGAAATCAAAGGTAAGAATCCTGTGGATCATTTGATGAAATGTCATAGAAACATGGAAATATTTAATTTCTTTCTTCTTGAAGATTCTTCAAAATCAGTCACACAATAAATCATCAGTTATTGCTTTAATGATAGATGCCTTTCATTCTCAGACCATTTCTTACTTCCAGTTTTCACCAATATTTTTCTTTGAAACTGGTTGCCAGTGTAGTTTTTGTACTCTAAACATTTAATTCATAACCTTTTATATGATTTCTCGTTCGAAATCGACCTTTTTTTACCATTTTCACTCTTTAAACTGACACCACCAACGTCTGCATTTATACCTTCCATTATGGTGCTTAATGTTGCAAAATCGCACTAATACAGATATTAATATCAGACACACTAGTCAATGTTCTCTTCATAAATAGCACGAATCCAGCATAAGTATTGTTTCCCCCCTCTCTCACATTTTGGCATCTTATTTCTTTCATTAAGAATGTAGGAGAAATGTTCTTCCTGTATTCATTTGGTAGAGGCAGCGTTAGAATATTATAATCAGCTTTAATGTAGTCTGAAAGCGAATCTGCAATCAGAGATTCAATTTATTTCCTATTTAAGCTGTGTTTATGGGGATATAACTGGAAGTAATTTTATGTTTTGAAATGAACACGCAAACAAGCAATATTTAGTCTGCTATAAATTGACATGGGAGGACTGTCTTAGTGTTTGTATAGATGGAGGCACTTCTATTGCATGATGGTTTTAGGTGGCAATCTACAGCCGTGATGTACTTTGAAGAAAAAAAATCATTCTTATGCCAAGGCTGCAGAATATCTTTTTTATATTCTTACTGGTTTCGGCAGTTGCTGCCATCAACAGGTAATCAACAAGCTAAATAGAAGAGAAATACATGACAATTACATTTACACAACGTGGAGTCATATATAATTTTTTTTTTGTGGAAAATATTGTTGGTACTTACATATTTTACATCAAAGTCAATACATCAGTACTGAGTACCATCATCATAAACTAAAGGCTATGCCTTGTCGGTTTACTGAGTACAGCAACGTCTGATTTACAATAAAATATCGTGATTGTTTCTAAAAGCCCTTCCATTTTATAACATGTAGTAGGTATTTCTTTAATCAATCTTTAACTACTACAAACGAGCAAAAACTTTAGTTACAGACTCTAACAATAGGTACAGATGACGTTATTGGGACAGATTGAAGTTTATAAAAGAATTTAGAGTATTTTGATGTACGAAATTTAATCACTTAGTGACTGTGTCATGAGTGACCTATTTTCACTGTTTACAATACTATAACCAAAGATTGTAGAGTCAGTGGTATGTTAAATTAGAATTAAAATCTGAAGTTCTTTGATAAACTTTCATCTGTTCCAATAATGTCATCTGTACATATTGTTAGAGTCTGTAAAGAAAGTTTTCCTTATTTGTACTAGTTGAAGATTAATTAAAGGAATACCTACCATATGTTGTAAAATGGAAGGGCTTTTAAAAACAATCACAATATTTTATTGTAAATTAGACGTTGCTGTACTCAGTAAAATTTTTATCTTATCGAATTTGATGTAAAATATGTAAGTACCAACAATATTTAAAAAGATATTGTTAGTCTATGAAATGCCAAAATTCTGCTTCACTGTATAGATGTTAAAAACTGTTTATTATTATCGTAATAGGCCTATGCTTTATCTAAGCATCGCTGGAGGATATGTCAAACTGACAGATTAGCTGTAAAGAATTAAGACCTGATTAACGTAATATATATACCATCTAAAGAACATGTATGCTGCAATCATTGCAGTCATTATAATCAATTATACCTCCACGATGCTATATGGAAATAGCCTGATGATGGCCACAGTGCCGAAATAGGCCTATTGCGATAATAATAAACAGTTTTTAACATCTATAAAGTGAAGCAGCATTTTGGCATTTCATAGATTAACAATATGTCCTTAAAAGACATACACAATGCTGCAGGCCCAAATGAAATGAAAATATTTAAAAAAATGTATATGTGACCCCATGTTGTGCAATTGTAACTGTCATGTATTTCTCTTTCAGTTAGCTTCATGATTTCCTGTTAATGGAAGTCACTGCCGAAACCGGTAGAATGTAACAAATAAAAATATTTTGCAGCCTTGGCAAAAGAATGATTTTTTCAAACTTCAATTACAGGCCGAGCTAAACGATAGTTAGGCAAAGTAAGCCAAGCTATCATATCATTGCCGCATTCATCGTGAAACCGTTATTGCTAAGTCATTGTCATCATCTCTCAAAAATATATAGATGAAACAGTAGAAGCCGTCAACTTCATCAAATCGTGGTCCCTAAATGTATGGCGTTTTCACATTTTGTGTCAAAAAGTGGGAAAACAGCACACTGCAATTCTACTACGTACAGAAGTACGATAGGTATCTCAAGGTCGGCCGCGGTGGTCGAGGGGACTGAGGCGCTCCAGTCACGGTCTGCACGGCCGCTACGGTCGGGGGTTCGAATCCCCCCTCGGGCATGGATATTTGTGCCGTCCTTAGTCTTAGCTAGTTCATAAGTAGTTTGTAAGCTTAGGGACTGATGACCCCGTAGTTAAGTCCCATAAGTTCTACAAACATTTGAACATTTTGAGGTATCTCAAGGTGGTGTTAACGTGAATCTTTGAACTTAGATGAGGTAGGTATATTTCTTGCTATTGAGGAGTATGTGGAGGTGAATTTATAGCGATAAAAATACGATAATATCTAATGACATTAGTACAATTTCACAAGTGAAATAAATAATTCGAGGAATCAAACATGGTAATCACACATGCGACAATGGCCATGCGATTCTAGGTGGACTGTCAGCGACTACGTGGCCACACCCACTACAGGTTAGAGTCCTCCATCGGGTATGGATGTGTGTGTTATCCTTAGGTTAGTTTGTTTATAAGCCTAGGTAATGATAGCCTTAGTAGATTTACAAACATTTCAACTTTTTTGAGACATGCTGGTGATAAACATACCTGAACTTTATGACCCGACTCAGCGCAGAACATTTTAGGTATGACTACCTGTCCACGACAGATATGTTGTTGTAATCTTAATTTCTTTTAAGATTTTACATCTCATATTGCCTGAAGAAGGTGTCATTTGCGACATTGAACCCTACGTAACATATTCAAATGTAACTTGCGACTGAGGGCTGTACTGTTTTTTTTTTTTTTTAAATCTAATAGATATAGTCCAGTCGCTTATCAACAGCCATGCATAAAGTGCTAAAATTTGGAGCGATTGGAGCCCACAGGGTTGCTTACCAACACGTTTTTCCCGCGAACTATACGGGTCTGGAACAGGAGAGCCGGCCGCGGTGGCCGAGGTGGCTGAGGCGCTCCAGTCACGGTCAGCACGGCCACTACGGTCGGGGGTTCGAATCCCCCCTCGGGCATGGATATTTGTGCCGTCCTAGTTCGTAAGTAGTTCATAAGTAGTTTGTAAGTTTAGGGACTGATGACCCCGTAGTTAAGTCCCATAGACTATACAAACATTTGAACATTTTTTTGGAACAGGAGAAGTGTGAACTGGTAGTGGTACAAATGGTAGCCTTCGCTGGATATTGCGAGATGGTTGGCACAGTATAGACGTTAATGTACATGTGGAATTCTATGAGAAATATTAGTAAGTTACCTGGAACAGGAAAATCCCTTACTGCTTTTCAAGGAAGAACGCCACTTGGCTATTGGCGGACAATTAACTTAAAACTCGTCGATGTTTGGTAAAAATACTGGCACGCGAACCTCTTGTTCTGGAAGACAAGATCCGTTTAACATTTACCGAATCAGAAGTGGCTTTCAGACCTTGAAATTAGCGCCCGCATATCTTGTTAGCGCGGTGGGCTGCCGAAGGAAAGACGAATATGGCAGTGAAGTTGAAGTAGTAGGGACAACTCAATTACCGTGAGTTGTTCCCATCTCGTGCTGAATTATCATCAGCTCGTTAGCATCTCTCACAGAAGTTGATTAAGAATTTGCGTATGCGGGACCTGATATCGCCGAAATGAGTTTGCGAGAACAGCATCAAGCGTACGGTGTTGTTTCTTATAGACTAGAAAGTGAATTGCAGGAATGCGGGCACGGGAGAGGACTAACTGTGGTAACCCGTTTATGATGTCATGGAAGAAAATAAACTGGTTCTTCTGCAAAGTGGAATTGGTGAAGAACTTATCGATGTATGTAAGCTGTAATGTAATGTACTACCTTCGCCAATGAACAGGCTTATTTCATTTACAACGTGTACCGGAGGTATGTGCTATGTTAAAACTGAGGAAAAGCTCTATGGCCCTACGGAATCTCAGTCAGATTCTATAGTGAATTTCCTGCTCATATGACCCTTTTTTGTACTATAATCCATTGTAAATCCACCGGACAAGAGTACGTTCTCAGTACTACCAGTAATGCCAAAGTCAAACTCGTCTGCAGAAAGGACAGGGGTGATTTAGAAAAATAGGGTATTATGTTCTTGATATCCATTTCTTCTAGCTTAGCGATTTTTTTAAAATATTCCAGATACACCTTACACATAGTGGTGTACATTTCTAAAAGTTCAGGCGTACTATTATAGTAAGCCTGAATTACGAAAAGTGTACACCAACATGGGTATGGTGTCATTGGATTGTAAAACATCGCTGCGGCGGAGTAGCCGAGTGCATTGAGGCGCTATGCTCCGATGCGCGAGGCCGTTCCCCATCGGGGGTTCGAATCCTCCCTCGGGCATGGATGATTGTGTTGTCTTTAGTATAAATTAGTTTATAAGTAGTTTGTAAGTTTAGGGACTGAAGACTCCACAGTTACGTTCCATTAGCTTAACAACAACATTTGTATAATACATCAATCTGGAATTAATACAATGAGAATAGCTACACTGCTAAAAAAATTGGGGCATCAGGTGAGATATAATACACATTACGCATACGGTAACGTACTTTATTCAGATATTGGTTACAATTATAATTTTGTGTGATACATTACGATAGTTTGCTGTCTCAACTCTTTACTTCAGGTTTACATGACGTTTACTTACAACGAGGCATCATGGGGCTACCATAACAGTCAAAAAGTCATTATATATTTTTCAAAAAGACAAGCCAAAATCGCACACTAACAATCTATTAAATGACGACCAGATGATGGTGACACAGTGCACCGAAACCGGTCGTCATTTAATAAATTGTTAGTGTGCGATCTTGGCTTGTCATTTTGAAAACTATCAAACGATTAGATCGCTTGCAGATCCAACTATGTCAGGTAATCTTAATAAAAGACCATTCTCGTTATCCTGTAATACGGAGTGTGATCACCTTGGAACGCCAGGACAATTGTGCACCTGCCTGCCATAAACTGTATGAGGGATGTTTGGCCATTCTTCCATTAGTGCAATATCCAGCTCCGCAACTGTTGTGGGAGGTGCTGGTCTGGCTGCACTGCGACTGCCAAGGTAATTGTTTGGTTATTAACATTAACCTCCGACATGCTCAATCGGGTTTAAGTCTGGTGAACAAACTAGCTACTGTATTTGTTCAATTCCCGCAGCTTCAAACATGTTGTCCAACAGTGCAGTTCTGCAGCGACAAGCTTTATCGTCCAACAGAAAGAAGCCATCTCGAATGGAACCAGCGTAGGGCACAAGAAGTTGTCGAAGGATTTCGTCTCTATACCTCTGAGCAGTCAAAGCATCATTATGAACGACGCCCAGTGGGACGGAATCCCCAAAATCCCGAAAAATGCATTTTCGATTATCGGAATTTTGATGTTTGGGGTGGATAGGGGATGAATCAGTGTACCTCATTCCAGAAGGAGAGGTCACCAACTTCGGTACCTGTCGAGTTACGTCGGTTCAAAACTTACCTGCGATGAGAGCACACACGGCTCTGTAAAAGCAAGGCAAATTTATTCTCGATTTGTGATTATTTTAGTAGTGAAGTGAAGAATTTCAGTTCTACTAGATGGGAATGGTTGTTACAGGATACGTACAAAATGTTCGTACACTGAATCGGTTTATATTTCATGGTTATCCTATTTATATTGTATTTTTACGATGCCTGTGGAAAACGACCATGCTTTGCCGAACTTTCATTTTCAACTAATGCAAAAGTAGCATTTACCGCGGAATGTCAACTTCCAGACTATAGACTGATTAGTCAACTACAGAAGTGACAAGAATCAGCTGCCAAAATCTGCCATTTCTCTTGTATAATGAATATTTACAAGTGCCCGTGCAGCCGACATTTCGTAGCACAGCATGGTCGATGCACCGCGCGGCGAGGTAGGCTACGGAACTATATGTTTCCCGTGCCACACGCTTACGGTATCTGGCCATTTTTGTACACTTAATGTGTTACTAATGCTATTGCAATATTTTTCACACAGGGTCGGATGGTCAATGCGTGAAAGTCACTCGGCAAGAAATATTCTGCATTGTTCAACAACGGTTTAATGGTGGTCTACCTGCATTAATACCCAATCTGGAGGAACATCTTGCCGAGAAAAATGGCCGACCGTTACAGATACCGGAGCATATGGAAGTCTCTGTTTCCTCATTCCTTAGTAAATTGAAAACAAGGTGGCAAAAGGCTAAAAGACTGGGCATATTTTTGAAACAAAACAACGAATGGCTTAGTGCACCCATTTCATTTCCGGCACTTACTGTTAGTGGTAGTTCTCAGGCTGACGATGATCTGCCATCGAGTAGTAAATTATTTGTGTTCTGTCACCGACTATGAAGGCTGTTTCATTATGTTATTGAATTACAATGTGTGTAGTATCGAAGAATTTTTTCCGATATATTTTCGACAAATATTCTGTCATTTTGTTATAATAAACAAATCACGTTGCCAGTGTATTAATTATTAGTGTCTAAATACTATATTTACGCTATTATTAGTAAATTAATATCGATTTTCATGGGTCAAGTTGCTATATTAGCTCCGCCACTTTGTTTAGACAATTTTTACCATCAAATTCGCCATCAGCGACCTCAAAAATCCCCGTGTGATGAGTGTTGTGTGAATTAAACGTCTATTTGGGGATTCCGCCCCACTATGCCACATAGAGGGCATTACGTCCGCCAATACTGACTGCTGCCCAAACCATACGTCCACCAGCATGATATGGTGGTGTTTCCTGCACATTAGAAGAATAGTTCAGAGTTACACGTTCTCTCCTGATGAGGGATCGGCGTTTGTTTGGCTGAACACAAAATCTTGACTCATCTGTGAACAGAACCCGGCGCAATTCGTTACGACTCCAATCCTGATTTTCCTGCGCCCAATTTCTGCGGGCTAAAAGGTGTCGTGTTTTTAATTGGACACACAATACAGGCCTATGTCCGTAGAGGCGATTTCAGACTGTTAGTGTAGATATTGCGCATTCTGTTGCTACCTGGAGGGTGCGTTGCGGCTGAGTTAATTCAGCCACCTGCCTCAGCGGGTTGTTAGTTCATTCTGCTGATAACAGCACTTCAGAAACATATATCAACTGATCCCCTAATTTTCTTGACCATTGTAGTTACTAGCCGAAATCTGGATTTGCGGTAGTAAAAGATTGTATTTCAAGGACGCATATTACTGTTGACTACCTTATTTAAATTTACTACAGTTGTGGCGCACATTTACTTTCGGTATGGAAGGTAATCTTCTAATATATAAAGCAGAGTGTCCGTATATTTGTGTGTTTGTGTGCACGTGTTGCATACAAATCTACAGTTTTGTTCCAAACTTTATGAAATTTGGTTCACATAAGCTTCAATCCATGAGGACGGCCGTCGTAAGTGTAAGAATCACGTATGATACATAGTTCATTAGATATGACGTCATAAACATTGAGATGCGCGAAAAACTGCTGCATTTAGCGTAAATGCTGCTCATTTTCTCCTAAACTACTGGACCGATTTCAACCAAATTTGTTACACAGAATCCTTACGCTGAGGTAACAATTGCTGTAGGATTAAGAATCACCTACGACACACGGCTCAGGAGATATGACGTCATAAACAATAGAAATCGCAAAAAACTGCCACAATGCGGCGAGACTTTATAAATACGCTAGATGAGAATGAGAGTAATTAGCGACTTGCAACAAGCTTTAAGCATAATTTCAAACCTTAATTAAACCCTCTCTCGCTGACAACCATAGCAAAATGATGAAAAGGAAAAAGTTTCTCGCTTACTACTTTTCCGCTGTTTATGGAGTTATACAGCATTCGGTATGAAGTTACAATTTATAATTTTTACACTAAAAATTGTAGCAGCAGGAAATTTTACAGACAGTATATACACATATAGTTGAGTGTATCTTCTAAATTGTATCTCATTCCGACACGTAGTTCATGAGATATGAGCACATAAATAGTAACGTTCCGCTGTTCATGGACTAAAACAACGGCTTTCGGTATGACGTTACAATTTATAATTTCCACACTACAAATTGAGGCCGCAGGAAATTTTAGAGCCAGTATACACGCATATAGTTGAATGTAGGTACCTTCTAAATTTTATCACAGTACGACACGTAGTTCATGAGATATGAGTACATAAACAGTAACGTTCATAAGAAATCGTCCCTTCCCGCAACAAGTTTTAATCTATTACTTCTTTACTGCTACCTGTATCCCTTACAGGACGTACAGCCCTTATACAAATGAATATATACCTGAAAAATGGCAGGAATAAATAAGTAAATACCCGGGCAACGCCGGGTTTTCATCTAGTTTTATTAACATTAACCTCAGGCTTTTCGTAGCTGATATAGTCATCCATAATTTAATTACTGTGTGATATAAGTGCTTAAAATATTGATTCATATTTTCATTTCGAGGTAGTCCAAAGACAGACAACTTGCTTTAAAAGTTAATAAACGGTATCCTTTAATATCAGTGAGTAGCAGCTAGAATCTGTCTGCTCTTACAAGCACCTGCGATATGAAATGTAAAGATTACGAAAGCTTGTTAGTCATAAGTAAAGAGGGGGGCAGGCTAAGGTTTACAAAAGAGATTGTTTACAAATCACAAGTGCGCCTCTAAAAGAAAATTAATTCCGTTTCTGGAATTAACTCTCCAGAGTTAAGACCTCTTCAGTGTTGATGGAAATACGATGTAATTAACTTCCAACAAATATTTTTACACGTTGTTTATCAACGCTGATAAAACACTCGGTGCCGGCCGCGGTGGCCGAGGGGACTGAGGCGCTTCAGTCACGGCCTGCACGGCCACTACGGTCGGGGGTTCGAATCCCCCCTCGGGCATGGATATTTGTGACGTCCTTAGTTGTAGGTAGTTTATAAGTAGTTTGTAAGTTTAAGGACTGATGACCCAGCAGTTAAGTCCCTTAAGCTTAACAAACATTCGAACATTCGAAAACACTCGGTACCTTCGTGTAGCTCGGACATTTCCGCATCCGTAGCTACACACGTGCACAAAACAACGGACAGAAGCCTTTGTGCGATTTTCAAGCCACCAAGAACGGACGCAGTGTTTGCACGTGCACCATAGAGGCGAGGAAGACAACCGAATCGATCATTCGCCGGGACCTCGTTTGCGAAGTGGGACTCGCCTCTCAGAGACATACCGCCCCTGGACTAGCGCAAACTTCCGGGACAGATTTAATAAATCTGAGAGCTTTCCTTCTTGCAGAGCCGGAAAAGCAAATACGCCCATCAATAACTTTGTTTACGCTCTTTTAACTACCCTCGTCCATAAAGGTTCTTGCTGGGAGTTAGCGAGCCATCGCCGAAATGACTTGAGAAATGTAAAGATTCTACGTGGTGATTTTGGGTAGGTAGTGATAAATACCGCTCCATCATAAACACGTTTACCACAACCTCTTCTTGAAAAACAGTTTAATTATCGTTTGGAGAGTTTTAGTTGCTTCAGTACACAGTAAGGTTATGTATAATTTTTTCCACAAATTATTTTCATGTGATATTGCCAGGAGAGATCACTAGGATAGTCTGACAGCCTGATCGTTGTTTCTCGATTAGAACCACCCAGGGAGCACGTGTTGGGTAATTTTAGGTTAAAACCTAAGGACGTTGAGCAACGTTACCGACATACAGAAATCACACAAGGAACATCTCAAAGACACTCAACCGAAGTCCACAAGTCCTCCTGATTCGGTATATGTTAGGCCATTTAGTGTGCAGCCTTAAGAAACGTACAAATTGGTAAAGCACCGCGATTTGTTGGGATTCATCCTGAGTTTCTAATTAATTGTGAATCAAATACAAAATTTTGGTTATCTAGGTTTCTAACCTACATTCTGAGAACAGGTAATCTACCTCGCTTACTTAAAATGAGTAAGATAATTGCAATCCAAAACCAGGAAAGCCTAATGATGCTCCAGAGAGCTATAGGCCAATGGAATTGCGTAGTGTATGCTACTTGAAAGGCTACTCTTGAACAGAGTTGCTACAAAAGTGTTTGAAACGATCCCTATTGAGCAAGCAGGATTCAGGCCACAAAGAAGCTATGTTGGCTTCATTGAAGCGGGATTCCAGTAAAGACAAAAGACTTCAACACCATTTATTGACTTAAAGGCTGATTACGACACAGCAAATTCCTTCAAGTGATCCCTTGTAGGTGTTTGACCCATCTTATAAATAAAATGATGAGTGAGAAAACATTTCGTGTAGTCATGCGGAATGAAATCAGTAAACCCAAAAAACTAAATAATGGACTCCCACGAGACTCAGTTCTTGCCCCACTCTTGTTCGTTTTATATATGTCAGGTATACCCTTTACAAGAACTAGGAAATTTGGGTATGGAGATGATTGGGCTCTTGCCACCAAAGACCTATTCTTCGAGAAGACAGAAGAAACTTTGACAGAAGGTCTCTCTGTTTTAGGAGAATACTTTCGAAAATGAAGACTCTAGGCAAGTAGTAGTAAAACAGAAGTTTCTTGTTTTCACCTGTAGAACCGAATTGCTTTAAGGGACCTCAAAGTATACTTCCATAACACTTTTCTCCGCCATACCAGACACCTCAGCAGTGGCGGACTAAGGCTGTTGGAGGTCCGGGGCGGCGGCGAAACAAAATGAGGCCCTTCCCCCTCCCGTCCACTTGGAAATATATTGCCATAGAACAGTAACTTTTGAGATTTGGAGGCCACACAGGACGAGAGGCACGGGCCAGTCTAAAAAGAACTACTTTCGAGATTTGGAGGCTCCAGCAGAAAGAGATGCCAAACGCGCTTTCACTGCACTCCAGGTATCTAGGTGTTACACTCTACAGAACACTGTCATTCCAAGAACATCTGAGATATCTGAGGAAGAGTGTTGCCAAGATTCAGACACATAACAACGTAAGTCGAAAACTGGGAAGTTCTTCTTGGGGTGCAAGTGCAACTGCTCTACGCTGCTCAGCTCTAAGTTTAGTTTACTGCGGAGTTATGCCCCCGTCTGGATGAACAGTCCTCATGTGAAGAGATGTTGAGTCAAATAACACAATGAGAATGGTCACGGGCACGATTAGATCAACTCCGACTCAATGTTTACCCGTACTAAGCCATATTCGTCCACCGCACCTTCGTAAATGCATTGCTCTGATGAATGAATACAATAAGATCCAGAATAATGAAAGATTTCCCATTCATGAGGATATTCCGCACCTACATACAGAATTATGTCAAGAGGTCCACCCATCTGTAAGGTGAATAACCTTTTAGCCAACGATTCACAATTCAACTTGACTGAGAAATGGTTTAATGAATGGAGACAATTTGCTCCAGCATAATCCTTAGATATGCCATGCATTACCTGGTTTTGAAAAACCTCGGAAAGTATGGTCCAAGTTAAACCGGATCCGGACTAACCATGGTGTGTGTGTGTGTGCGTGTGTGTAGATCTGCTGTATAAATGCAGGAAAAAGTAATCACATAAGAATGGCCACTGAGAGGTTCCAATGTAGAAACAACTGAATTCTTCCTGGCGACGCCACAGGCGATTACCTATGTAAATGATGTAGATATAAATCTGTAAATTAGTGTACTGATCATGTGTATGCTATACGATAAATAAATAAATCCGTATATTATATATAATTGCTACTGTTCTCGTTTATTATACTGATTTTTGTTTTGTTTTGTAGATAAATCGTAGAGAAACTGAACGTCTTTGATTGATTTGCTTGCGCAACCCAACGTTTGTTTGGCTTCAACACCAACGGTGTTGGAGAGTTCGCGTAGTACACTGGAATGGCCAATTAACAACCCGACCGGTACGTGTAAGAGCTTCTGACACCGCTTTGTAATATTCATGTTTGTTTCTGAGAAGGTCACAGCTTTAAATTTATATAACCAAGCAGTAATAGCAACTTAATTTTCACACTTTTGATTCAAGAACTACGTAAATTGACATTGATTCGGAAAAAACCGTAGAAAAATATCACACCGTTTCCAACACAGGACTCGGTAGAAATAAACATGGAGTCACAATGCGAAAAATTTGCAGCAACGTTGGAGCGAAATGAGAAGCAGCTACTAATTCTAATAAGGCAGTTAAAATGCCGGAAAAAATTCTATTCTCTCTTAAAGCTTTCCAATTCACTCAACATTTATTGTTGAAACAGTGAATGTGGAGTACATGAAATGATTACATTTACTGATCAACAGTCAATACGGATTCAGAAAGTATCATTCTTGTGAAACACACTAGCTCTTTACTCACATGACGTGATTAGTGCTGTCGAAAAGGGATTTGAAATAGATTATTTCTAGATTTCCGGAAGGCTTTTGACACTGTACCTTACAGTCGTCTTCTAATCAAATTGCGTGCATGTGGAGTATCGTCATAGTTGTGAAATTGGATTCGCGATTTCCATTCAGAAACGACGTAGTGCGTTGTAACGGACGGTAAGTCATCGAGTAGAACAGAACTGATATCTGGCGTTCCACAGGGAAGTATTACAGGGCCCCTATTGTTCCTTATTTTGATAAACGATTTAGGAGAATATCTGAGCAGCACTCTTAGACTCTTCGCGGATGATGCTGTCATTTATCGGATACCAGAAAAGCAAAAGTAACTGCGAAATGATATAGACAAGATATCTGCGTGGTGCAAAAATTGGCAGTTGACTTAATAATGATAAATGTGACGTCATCCATATGACCGCTAAAATAAATCCCTTAAACTTCATTTACACGATAAGTCAGTCAAATCTGCAGACTGTAAATTCAACTAAATACTTAGGAGTAACAATTACGAACAATTTACATTGAAAAGAACACATAGAAAATAGTATAGGGAAGGCGAACCAAAGACCACGTTTGACTGGGAGAACACTTAGAAGATGCAACAGTTTTACTAAAGAAACTCACTACACTACTCTTGTGGGTCCTATTTTGGAGTATTGCTGCGAATTGTGGCATCCACATCAGGTGGGACTGACGGACGATTTAGAGAAAATCCAGGGGAAGGCAGCTCGTATTGTATTATCGCGATACAGGAGAGAGAGTGTCACGGAAATGATGGAAGAGTTGGGGTGGAAATTATTAAAGAAAGGCGTTATTTTTTGCTGTGAGATCTATTTGCGACATTTCTTTAACTTTCTCTTCCGAATGTGTATATTGTTAGCACCCACCTACATAGGAAGACGTGATCATCATAATGAAATAAGAGAAATCAGATGGATTCCACGCGCTATTAGAGAATGGAACTATAGAGAAATATCATAAACGTGGTTCGATGAACACTCTGCAAGGCACTTCATTGTTACTTGCAGAGTATCCAAGTAGATGTAGAATTGTTACTGAGGTATCAGGTATCGATCCGAGCTTAAACACCCACAGTATTCCGAGGCGTAGCTTCCACGGCCGGTAATGCAGGACCTGATTCTGGAATTTATTAGATCGCAAAGATGGCGAAGACTGCCTGGGCATACATTATTCCACGCCTCCTCGACCTGTTCCCGTACTTCTGCAAGAGTTGATCCTGTCCCCCTGTCATATCCCACATGTGCTCGATTGGAGACAAGTCCGGAAATTATGCTGACAAGAGAAGTTGCTATATGTCTTGCAGAGCACGTTATTTTCACGGGCAGTGTGGGGACAAGCATAATGCTACTGGAACAACACATCACCTTCCTGTTGTAAGAATAGCAAAAGAACGGATCTTACAACATTCTGCTCGTAACGAGCGCTGATCAGAGTTCCCTGCACAATCAACAATGTCGATCGAGATTGTAGCTTAGCGAAGTGGAGCCTCTGTGCCTTCAACCAAAGTACTCTTCGAGAATACGCTCGTCAGGAGTAGTGTACCGCACTGTAGACTGCAAATAAAG
Source organism: Locusta migratoria (assembly GCA_026315105.1). Taxonomy (NCBI): domain Eukaryota; kingdom Metazoa; phylum Arthropoda; class Insecta; order Orthoptera; family Acrididae; genus Locusta; species Locusta migratoria. The sequence continues at coordinate 331,068,876 of CM048746.1, read as the reverse complement.
GTACGAGGCTATGGAATAGGTGCGCAAATGTGTGAGTGGCTCTAAGATTACTTAAGTAATAGAACTCAGTACGTTGTCCTCGATGGCGAGTATTCATGAGAGACTAGGGTATCGTCAGGGGCGCCCCAGGGAAGTGTGATAGAACCGATATTACGAATAGAAAATATCTATATAAATGATCTGACGGACAAAGTGAGTTGCATTCTGTATGTGTTTGCTGATAATGCTGTGGTGTGCAAGAGGGTGTCGTCATTGAATGACTGTAGAACGATGCAGGATGACTTGAACCAAATTTCTAGGTAGTGTGAGTAATGGAAACTAGAGCTAATTGTAGAAAAATGTAAGGTAATGCAGATAAGTAGGTGATTCAGTTCCGTAATGTTCAAATATAGCATTAGTAGTTTGCTGCTTGACAGAGTCGCGTCAATTAAATACGCAGGCGTAACGCCGCACATCGACATGAAATGGAACAAGGATGTAAGGACAGTCTTGGGGAAGACAGATGCTCGATTTCGCTTTATTGGGAGAATTTTGGGAAGGTGTGATTCGTCTGTAAATGAGACCACGTATAAAAAGTTTGTACGACCCCGTCTTGAGTATTGCTCAAGTATTTGGGATCCCACCAGATCGGTTTAAAAGGCGGACGTAGAGGCAGTTCAGATGTGGCCGGCGAGGTTCGATCAATGCGCGAGTGTTATTCGGCGACTCATCTGGAAGTCGATGGATGGAGGCATCGTCCTTCCGGGGTGCACTGTTGAAGAAATTTAGAGGGCCGGAATTTCAGGCGGACTGCAGAAAGATTCTATCCTAGCCAACCTACATTTCACGTAAGGACCACAGGGATAGGATTAGAGAGATTAGGGCTTGTAGGATGCATTCAAGTATTAGTTTTTCCCTCGTTCTATACGGGAGTAGAACAGGAAATCAAGTAACTAGTAGTGGTACTGAGTACCCTCCGCCACGCACCTTTGGGTGTATTGCGGAGTATGGCCATTAAAATTGCTAGACCAAGAGGAAATGCAGATGATAAACGAGTATTAATTGGACAAATATATTATACTAGAACTGACATGTGATTACATTTTCATGCAATTTGGGTGCATAGATCCTAAGAAATCAGTACCAAGAACAATCACCTCTGGCCGTACTAACGGCCTTGATACGCCTGGGCATTCGCCAAACAGAGCTTGGCACGCGTGTACAGTTACAGTTGCCAATGCAGCTTCAACACGATACCACAGTTCATCAAATGACTGGTGTATTGTGACGAGCCACTTGATCGGCCACCATTGACCAGACGTTTCCAATTGGTGAGAGATCTGGAGAATGTACAGCGATCGAACATTTTCCGTATCCACAAAGGCCCGCACAGGACGTGCAACATGCGGTCGTGCCCTGCTGAAATGTGGGGTTTCGCAGGGATCGAGTGAAGGGTAGAGCCACGGGTCGTAACACATTTTAAATGTATTAAACAGCAGGAGATGCACTGCATTAAAATTTGTGCTGTGGCCGGGATTCGATCCCGAGGCCTCCTACTTACTAGGTAGGCACTTTAGACCAGTCAGCTAACACAGCGTTGTAGACACGGACACGGACTGTCTTAAAGCACGTCTGCCTCCACACCACATACTTTAATTCTCCTCATGTTCCCTGTAAAATGCGTATCAAATTGCCAGGGCTCTTCTATATTGGAATAGCACCCTAGCAAAGAACGCGAATGGGAACAATCCCGCCTTGTTCCTCAGGCTGAAGTAACTGGAATATCAAATTATTTTTTGTGTCCCAATAATGGGAGAAAAGCCTTACATGATCAATATTTCGTTGAAGTGCCATATTAGGGTATGAACGTCTTATATACAAAATTATTATATGCATTCTTGAGATCTGATTTGTCTATATTGTATGAGTTTTTCTCTCATTAACATTTTACGATTCCAAAAGGATGAAAACACACCGCATGAACTTACATTTTAAAAAATTGTAGAGGAACTGCGTAAGGAGGAAGAGTGTGAATGTGAAGTTAATGACTTAAAACTAGTGTTTATTGCATTCAAACTAGATAAAATATCAGATGAAGGAGATATTGACGAAAATGGGTTAAGGGGAGCCGTACCGCTCTATCTCTACAGTGTAAGTTGGCTATACAAATGCTCCTCTCAGGAACTGTTAATATAAATGTAGTGTTTTATCACATGTTCTCGCTATCACTTTAAAATAACATCTGGAAAAACAGTGATGATTTTATCCATATACAGTTAATTTTTTGGTGTAAATTTTCACAATTTTAATTTCTTGAATTTTAACTACAGTAAAACTTCCCTTAACGGACACTTCCCAATAGCGGACTTCTCTCAATAGCGGACATTTTAAAATGTCATGACAACATTAGTCCTTATGGTAAAATTACTCCGAATAGCGGACATTCTATATAACGGAAACGGACACCGTAATATGTCCCCCAACAACAATCAAACCTTCCAAATAACGGACAGCGTGCAAGAATCAGTGCTGTCTTGCGTGTCAAAACTCTGAGTGTCGTCAATTCTAACGTGTGTTGATTGAAGACTTAGCGTGTTTCTTGTTCGTATTTCAAGCCTCAAGCAGCGCAATGAAATCTCGAAAAAGAATGAGAAAAGGTTCACATCCTCAGTTAGAAGAGGTTTTATTTTTGTGGCGTGAACAAATAAGAGCCAAAGGCGTGCTATTTAAGATGCTGTACTTCTTCCAAAAGTGATGACTTTTTATGAGCTCATTGAAGGAAAGGGGTAAGAATTCCTCGGAAATTATGGTTGGCTGAATCGGATCAAGAAGCGGCGTGGCATTCGCACGTTTAAGGATCGTACTTAGCGGTACTGACGCAATTCGGTGTGTTTCACGCGTGAAAACAGGAGACTTTGGTTTTATCCGAGATTTTCGTTATCCGAAGCGGCCGCTATACCGATCATTTCGGATAAACGGTTTGTTTACTATCTTTTATTTTATCCTTTTCTTAACTGCGGAGACTTCTTAAAAGCGGACAGTTTTATTTTCCCCATTGGTGTCCGTTATACAGAAGTTTTACTGTATTACAATAAATACTACTGAAGTAGAGATACAACATCATTGCACTATCTATGTTATGAGGTAAATAATTCATTGATATAGATTCAAAATTATCTGAGATAAAGATGCATTTATACTGATAAATGTCATTTTGAGAAAATTGCATTTAAAGAAAAAAATTAAGCTAACTGATAGATAAAAAGTATGTCAGGATACTTCTGGATGGTAGTCTCTTTGACCATAGATATTGACAGACCGGACAAACAGCAGAGCGGCTATACACATGGCATGGTTCAAACATAGGACCACGTGACTGTTGTCAAACATTAGCAGGATATAATAAACAACTCCATAGTTTTCAAGAAACGCCATCATTTTAAGCTAATAATACTTTCACTTGAAATTTAATATTACATGCCTTCAGACAAAGCTCAGTATAGTCCTTGGCAAAGCTGTACCACAATTGTACACTACCACGTGACTGTTGGCAAAGCAATGGTTTAGCTGCAGAGATGTTGGCGCCATGAAAACGATGACATACCCAGTCTAACAGTATCTATGGCCGGAGGGTAGTTCTCATCTCCTCTTCCATCTTCCTCACTCAGTGCTGCCCTCCTTCTCTTGGATCTGGCTCCTTTTGACATATCATTTGTTGCAATCTCTGCCTTTATGATTCGCAGTTGGTCCAAGTGGTGTTGTAACCTATATGAATTCCAAGATATTTCAAAACCTGTAGTGTTACAGAATATTCATCAATAAAACTAAAAACAGCATCAAAAACACCAACTCATGAAGAAAACTATCACAGGAAACACAGAAACTAAAACAAGATTATTGGATAACTGTCGTTGTCAAACACAAACAAATGTACAGTTCAAAGAGTTTACTGCGATGTAGCGCTAGTGTAGGCAACTTACGAAACGGACAGTTCTGTACAAAATAACAGAAACCACAGCCTTCTAGACTATAAAGTTCCAGAGAAAAATGCCAATACGCGAAATGATGGAAAACAAAATTCTCAGAAATCTCAGTGCATGATTATGTTCAAATATTTATTTAAAATATTAAATAATCTAAAATTTCCATAAAACCAACACGAAATTAAGCGTAAACATCCATATTTTCATGAAAGTAAAAATGTGAAATTTTGTCATTTTGGGTGGTACGATTCTTAACGCTACAAACAGGTGGCGTTCTGACTACTATCTCACTACGTTATCTCCTGGCAGACGACATCTACTATCTCCCAGGTGGCATCTACCGTAATCGGATCAAAATCGAGGACGTCCATCCAGGCGCATAATTTTTTCGGGCAGTGTGTATTTAAAAAAGCGCAGTACGCTATAACATAAACAGACCGTACTCATTACCATATTACCTATCGCTTAAGTCACAGAAGTTAGAACACACAGAAATGATAGCCGTACAGAAAGAACCATAAATAATGGTGTCAGTAATGAACATATAATGAGAGGCAAAAGAAACACAACATCAAGAAGGATCAGATATATCACAGTCAGATTTATTCGGCTGATAACACGGTCTACAAAAATCGCATGATTGGCTTTAAATTATGCTGTACGCCTCGGAATTGAATCTAAGAGGCTTTTTGGTGGTTTTGGGCTGTCTTTGCTTCTTCCACATATACTGCTCAAAACAGTTATGGGATCAGGTGAGATATCATACATATTTTATTCAGATATTGGTTACAATGGTAATTTGTGTGTGCTACAGTACAGGGATATTTGGCCATTCTTCCATGATTGCAATATCCAGCACTGCAGCCGTTGTGCTGGTCGGGCTGCAATGCGTCTGCCAATTGCATTCAAGCAATGCTCAATTGCTTTTAAGTGCGATGAACAAGCTGGGTACTCCATTCGTTAAATTCGATCAGTTTCAAGCGTGTTGACCACCAGTGCAGCTCTGTGTGGACGGGCGTTATCGTCCACCAGAAGGAACCCATCTCCAATTGCACCAGCGTAGGGCACAACAAAAGGTCGAAGGATCGCGTCTCTCTAGACCCTACCTCTACGCAGTCAAACCGCCATTCTGATCGACAGAGGTCCACACGTCCGCCAACTCCTGCCCACACCATTCGTCTACCTCCCTCATATGGTGATGTTTCCTGCACATAAGTAGGATTTTTCTGGGATCCATGTTCTCTCCAGATGAGAGAACAATGATTGTCTGGTTGAACACAAAATCTTGACTCATCTGTGAACAGAACCCGACGCTATTCGTTATGACTCTAATTCTAACGTTACTCCGCCCAGTTTCTGTGGGCTAAACGGTGTCGTGGTTTTAATGGAATACACGACATAAGCCTCCGCGCATAGATGCCACATTCCAGGAGGCGATTTCGGACTGTTTGTGTTGATAATGAGCGTCCTATTGCCGCCTGGAGGGTGTGTTGCAGCTGAGGTGCATTCAGTCTCCTGTCTCGACCGGCTGTTAACCGGAGACAACGGTCATCTCTTGCTGATGTTACCCGTGGACGACCTTGGCTTCGCTTTCCTTTAGAGTTTCCTGTTGTTTGCAATCACGTTCAGGTCCTGTAAATTAAACTTTGGAACACTGCAATATCTCCAGCCACCTGCCTATGTGCCGTTTTCATGATACTTATGACTCTCAATGGGATAGAATCAGGTAAGTCACGTTGTTGCATTGCATTACCAGCTCAATACACTATTTGAACGTTACTGCTTGTGTAATTCCTTTGGTAGGATAACGCCCTCTCTGTAACAACTTTGTTATTACAACTATCTCGGTTGTACGAGGGTCACTCCAAAAGAAATGCACACTATTTTTTTTTTTTTTTTTTTTTTTTTTTTTTTTTTTTTTTTTTATAAAAATACAGTTTCCATTCTGCATGTTTGAAAGTTTACAGTGTGTGGATACATTCTTCCCGCTTGTTTTCGAACTTAGTTTACTTTGTTCCCGTGAGTGGCGCCGTCACAGCATGTCTTCAAGATGTCTGCTACACTTGACGTTCGTCAGAAGCAAGGTGCTGCCATTGAATTCCTGTGCTGTGCTGTGAAAATGAGACAGTGGGAAACATCCACAAGAGGTTGAGAAAGGTGTATGGAGATGCTGCTGTCGATCGCAGTACAGTTAGTCGGTGGGCAAGCAGGATACGTGATGAAAGCGGGCATGGCAATATTGAGGATCGTCCTCGCAGCGGCAGGCCTCGTACTGCGCACACTCCATACAATGTGCAGAGAGTAAACGAATTGGAGATTGCTGACAGACGCATCACAGTGAACGAATTGTCACGCTACGTTGGGATAGGGGAAGGAACTGTTTGCAGAATACTGAAAGTGAGTGATTAAGAAAGGTTTGTGCCAGGAGGGTTCCCACGGACCTGTATACAGGCGCTGGTTCCAAGATGGCGTAAGGCAGTTGATAGGGATGGGGACTATGTGGAGAAATGAAAATATTTTTCCTAAAGGATGTATTACACAGTGTAAAACTTTCAAACATGTAGAATAAAAACTGTATTGAAATAGTATGTATTTCTTTTGGAGTGACCCTCGTAGTAATGTTGTTGTCTCCGTAGAAAGACGTAGAACCATTGTAGTTCATTCTGCCGACGGCAACATTGCAGAACCCACATAGTTGAATGATCCCCTAATCGTTTTGACCAGTGTACAGCATACTGTACTGCACTCATACGATAGTTTCACCAGGAAATTTGTGGGAAGTTTGAAAATTGGCGTACTTGTCGATTTTGATGTGCTCTTTTCGAATTTTCACTTCGTCACCAAGCGCCGCCATTTTACAATATGGCTTCCAAACCCTATGTTTTGACGATATCTCCTTTCAGACTCATTTTGCGATGAAAATAGTTACTTGATATATTTTACTAGTAGAGAATTTCCCACAATTTATGTCCTAACCCTTTTTTGTGACATGAATAGTTTCAGCGAACGAGCACCACTAAGTCTACTCTAACATGCGTCCTGACGAAAAAACTCATTTCTCAAATTCGCATGTTTTTATTTTTTTTATTTTTGCATTAACCCCGGTTGGCACAATCCAGAAGTGATCCGATGATCACTAAATTTATTGCATTCTCCTTCACCTCGCTATCCCCGATGAGTCATTTTGAACAAATCATGTTGTAAATAATTTCTCATCTTAAAACGTTGATGAACGATGCGATTACGACTCCACTATCGTGATAATATCTATGTACTCACCAAGTAATATTCTGTCTGACCATATTTTAACACACAACCAAAAAAATTTGATATATCAGACTTTAACTTTCACAAACATACTCTTTTTTTTAAATTTATTTTTTAACTTTTACCTCTTTAAACTATTATTTCAATATCTGTTCGATATTTTATTTTCTATTTTGGCGTGCTAATTTGTCCTCTTTTTCAAGTTATTATCTTTGGCAGTGCTGGTTTATGTAAAATCGAGTGACAGTGTCAAATCGCCGTTATTATTGAAAATATGTTTCAAACGGTGTGAGTTATGGAAAAAACATATGAGAGTAAAGTTGTAGAAAATTGTCTCCTCTATAAATACGTTTATTAATTTTTCGTCTCCAAAGAACGATTAAAGAGTTACTTGAAATTAAATTTCGTACTGTCAAAAGGCCATCACAAACGGCGTATTTTTGGTGTAACTAACCTATTTTTTGTCCGAAACATTTCAGCCAAGAATTACGCCTATAAAATTTGATGCTTATCACTCGAACGGCACGACCTAAACAGTGGCAAGACGTTACAGATTGACAGAGTAAAATAGTCGTTATTTTTTTTTTTTTTTTTTTTTTTTTTTTTTTTTTTTTTTTTTTTTTTTTTTGCAAATATCTCTCAAACGGTGCGAGATATGGAAAAAAAATAAGACAAAATGTTGAAGAGAATTTTCTCCTCTTCAATTTCTTTTATCAGTTTTCTGATCAGATTAACGGTTAAGCCGTATTTTTTCACTTGCATTTCGAGGTTTCAAAAGACGATCACAACCACAAAGGCCTATATTTAATGATACTACCTAATCTAACCCTTTCAGGCACCAGAAGCATAATTATGTGGGTCTGGTTTTACTCGCTTTATTTTTCTGTGATTCACCCTAGGACGTTCAGGCCTGAATCCAACAATCCTGGATGGACTGTGGTAACGTGCGAAACGTGTTTTAGTTCCATATTTCTATATTGGATGGCATCAGCAGTCGGCAATTACACTTACAATGGCGGCAAGAAAGCGCACGTTCGAAGGGTTGTCTATATTGTTGCTATACAAATTTGGTATCGTTCATTTTAATAACTTAGACCTACTGTAGATTATTATTGGAGGCAAGGGCAGATTCAGGGGGGGGGGCACAGGGGCACATGCCCCCCCCCCTCAGACGGCCCGACGAAAAATGAGAGAGAGAGAGAGAGAGAGAGAGAGAGAGAGAGAGAGAGAGAGAGAGAGAGAGAGGGGGGAAGGGAAAGAGTCTCAGCATTAGAATAATTAACTTCTACTTACGGGCAGCATGTAATTGTGAATTTAAAAATGCAAAATCCCTGTAATTAACAAACATAACGTAATTTCAATTTTTGTGTTATGCCTCCATTTACTTGAATCTTGCTCTTTTTTCTCAGTAACTTACAATAAAAATTAATAAAAGTTGGCTATTGTTTCGTGAATGCTTTGGAGATAAATGAGCTATCGTGTATGTTTTACGCATACGTAAATAAAGGGTTTAACCATTTTAAAAACTGTGAATTTCTAGGGCTGCGTTCATGCTAGCGTGTTCTGGTGTTTTCGGTAAACGGTTCATCTCTCTGGATTCTTTTCCTTGACACTAAAAGAGAGTACTATCACCCATTATAAATAGTTTTATTTGAAACTACACGTTTCGATTTTCCAGTTATTTGAGCAAATTAGGAATTTCAACGGCATTTTCCCTCACATCAGACACAAAGAATTTTCATGGTAGTCGAAATTCTTCTTAACACACAGGCAAGTGTAATTTTCAGAATGAAATTTTCACGCTGCAGAAGAGTGTGCGCTGATATGTAACTACCTGGCAGATTAAAATTGTGTGCTGTACCCGGGTTTCGAACCTGCGACCTTTGACTTTCGCGGGCAAACGCTCTACCGTCTGAACATCCCGACATGATTCACAGTCCGTCGTCACAACTTTACTTCTGCCTGTTCCTCACCTCCTACTTTTCAAACTTCACAGAAGTTCTGCAAACCTCGGAGAATGCAGGACTAGCACTCCTGGGAGAAAGTAAATAACGGAGACATGGCTTAGGCACAGCCTAAGGGATGTTTTAAGAACTAGAAATGCTAGTCCTGAAAGATTCACAGGAGAACGTCTGTGAAGTGTGGAAAGTAGGAGGCGAGATACTGGCTGAAGTTGTGTGGACACGGACCATGAAGCGTGCCGGGATAGCTCATATGGTAGAGCGCTTGCCCGAAAGGCAAAGGCCCCAGGTTATAATACCGTTTCTGGCACACAGTTTTAGTCTGGCTGGAAGCTTCAAGTGTAATTTTGTTGATTGCGAAAGCTTTCTTGAAAACTTACCTCATTTTTCGTAGCAACTTTACACAGAAGAAATCGATTCAGTACAACTCAAACACAGGAAATCTAATTTTAAGTTTTTGAGAGAATATCAAACTTAGCGCGACATATTTACTGGCTGTTTATTCGTTGTTCAGTGCATTGTTTGATAATGAAACAGCTATGCCGGATACAGTATTGTTTGTCCACGGTAAATGGCTGTTGGCAGCGGCAGAAGGCGTGTAGCATGGCTCCGGGAGGTGAGGAGCAGTGAGCGGAAGGCAGCGTCGCAGTATTGGAAACGTTAGCCGTAACTGTGTGTGGAGTAATATTTTGCGTCTGGGGACAGCGTAACGTTGGCAGCTATCCGAAATAAATGGATGTCCTGCAAGTAGTGCAGATGTTTTCTGTTGCTGGCATCACAAGGTAAAATCGTCTTCACTTGTCAAATTAAAAACTTCCATCTAATTACCAATGCACTTCTAGTTTCGGCGCAGTTTGGAGTCATTCTCAAGTTCCTAAGATTACAAAAAAATATTGCAATGATACAACCACATTAAACAGTGAAAAGTGCAATAATTTACCACAAAATAAAAATGAGTTTCGGAACATTTCATTTACCGAAGAGACCGTCAAACCATGTGCGCCGCACATGGGCGTGTGATCTGCGGCGCAATGTCGCGGAGTACGCGGCCACTCCCTCTAGAGGTTTGAATCCTCCCTCAGGCATAGGTGTGTGTGTCTTGTCCTTAGAATGAGTTAGGTTAAATAGTTTGTGAGGCTAGGGACCGAGATAGCAGTTTGGTCCCTTCGGATTACAAACATTTGAATATATATATATATATATATATATATATATGTGTGTGTGTGTGTGTGTGTGTGTGTGTGTGTGTGTTTTAAAATTAGTCTCACAAACCCCGAAGGACATGTGCATCTTCATGTTTTCGCGGCGCAATGACTGCTCAAAGAAGTTTCGGGCGTGCAGCCGCATAAAGTTTACTTCTTCTAATATTTCGGCTGAGAAACGTTCAGCCATCTTCAGAGACGAGTCGAAGACTGACGCTCCAGCACACGCTTCGCCCTTATATACGCGCGGGCCGCGCTACTGCGCATGCGGCCACAGATACAAGGCGCCAAAGACGTTACTCGGCGGCAAGGAAGTACACGTACACGACACGTACAGTCCAGGAAAGATGCACGGAACACCAGCGATATACCCGTCTTTTACAACCAAATAAATCGGCAGTGGCAGAGCACTGTATTGATACTGGACACTCAAAAACGAAAACGTCAAAATTTTAGCTTCCACTTCATCTTTCTGGGACTCAGTAGTGAAAGAAGCAATAGAAATTCGCCTGGGGACCAATTTAATTAACAGAGACAGTGGCTTCAGTATAGATAATTTTGTGTCCCATCCTCGTCGCCACTTTTGTGTCCCGACTTCGTCGCCGCTTTTGTGTCCCAGCCTCGTCGTAGGTGTCGGTGGCCGAGTGGAATGAGACCGACACGCTGGTGCAGGTACGGAGGGGAGCAGCCAGAAACTATAAACACTCGAGTAAATTAGAAAGAGATATATATATTGCACAGAATGTAACAATACTTAACTTTTACATAGTACTGCAGAATGTTGATACATAGTTGTTAGAGGCCTGCCTAGTGCCTGTACAATAGCAAAGTCTTCACTCGTGCCTATCGGATTACGAAGGTCCTAACTCGTTGCTATCTCAGTCCGAAGTGGCCGATGTCCTTTAGTGGTGGCCACGAGCGGCGTTGTCGCAGAGGGCGCTCGTGGCTGTCGTCGTGAGAACGCCGCGCCGTGCGTGCATGGCGGCGCGCGGCGAAAGTAAGTGGCGCGCACTTTGTACTTGTGCGACACCACACCCCTCCCCCCCAAACCGCCGCGCCGTCGTGGCGTAGGGCTGAGGGCCACGGCGACGGCACTGGGAGGAGGGCCTGGGCGGGGGCGTTACTGGTGGGACGGGCGTCGTAGCTGAGGCCGGGATCGAGACGCCGTCCGAGCCCCGGCATCCGCCTTGCGATCCTCCAGGGAACCCGCCGAAACCTGGGGAAGGGCGCCCGCCCCCGCCCAGAGGGAGCAGGTCATCTTCTTCTGAGGTGCGTGGCCCAAGCTGGGGGGGGGGGCCCGCACGGTCCCGGAGTCCCTCTCGGTGACGCTGTCATCTGCGGCGGCGACAGCGGCGGCGACGACTGTGTCGGATGTACGTCGACGTCCATAGGGTTCTCGTAGTCCGGGGACGAACGATGTGGTTGTGCTCCCTGGCGGTGAACTGGGTCTGGAATCAAGAAACCGGAGACAGGATCGCGCGGCCTGTGCAGGCGCAATTGGTTTGCGTGGCGCCGCAGCTCCGACCCTGTGGAAGAACGTACAACAAACATATTGCGCCCAAGCACGCGTTGAATGGTGCCCGGCAACCATGTCTTCTTGTTTCCAGCAAACACCCTGTACAGCACCGGCGTAGAAACCTGAAAACGCGTAGCGCCATACGAACCGACTCGGTGCGTGGGAGGCTGCAGCAGGTGAAGGAGAGTGCGGTGACGGCGGCCGTGTAGCAGCTCGGCAGGAGACGGCCCGTCACGTGGCATGCACCGATACGTAGACAGGAAAATTTGAAGAGCTTGCTGCCTGGAGTGCTGACCTTTCATCTTTTCCATGTGAGACTTGAATGTTCGAACGAAACGTTCTGCTTCACCATTGGACTGAGGGTGAAAAGGTGCGGTGGTTATATGCTGAATGCCATTCACACGACAAAACTGTTGAAATTCCGCACTAACAAACTGAGGTCCATTGTCACTGACGATAGTTTCAGGCAAACCTTCGATGCAAAACACTGATGTTAAGGCACTGATTGTACTAGAAGCCGTCGTTGAGTTCATGGCAATCACGAAAGGAAACTTGCTGAAAGCGTCTACAACAATTAACCAGCGCGTATTCCAGAAAGGTCCGGCAAAGTCAATATGTAAACGTTGCCATGGTCCCTTGGGGCGCGGCCAGTCTGAGAAACGTTGCGGTGGAGCCGCCTGATGCTCCGCACAAACCGTACACTGTGACGTCATGCTCTCTATCTGAGCGTCCATACCAACCCAGGTACAATGACGTCTGGCCAATTGCTTTGTCCTAACAATACCCCAATGTCCTTGATGCAGGAGGCGTAAGACTTCTCGTTGCAGGGAACGAGGAACAATCACTCTTGCTTGGTCGTTGTCGGTATGCAACAACAGTACACCCTGACTTAAAGATAATGCATGACGTTGTGCAAAATAACGTCGAACCAGAGGCCGATCAATGTCTTTGGCTCTGGCAGGCCACCCTGAGCGAACAAAACGTGCTACCACACTTAGGTCTGCATCCGCAGCTGTTTCCTGTGCAACCGACGAGAGTTCAAAGGAAAGTCTGCGACAGCGGAAGCATCACTGGAGTCTATCTGACAACATGCCATTTCTGAAGAATCAAATGATACATCCTGGCCAACCGGAAGTCGGGAAAGTGTGTCCGCGTTGGCATGTTTAGTGGTAGGTCGGTACAAAATCTCATACTGATAATTTGACAATATCAAGGACCATCTCTGAAGCTTTTGTGCCGTTCGTGGCGGAATTGGCTTTGTGGGTGAGAACAACGACGTGAGAGGCTTGTGGTCTGTCAACAAATAGAATTTTCTGCCATACAGATAATGATGAAACTTTGTGACGCCGTAAATGATTGCTAAGGCCTCCTTTTCCATCTGACTGTAATTCTGTTGCGTTGGCGTCAGTAGCTTGGATGCAAAGGCAATAGGACGATCGTGAGATCCAATACGATGCGACAGAACAACACCCAGACCGTACGACGAGGCGTCAACTGCTAACACGACAGGCTTCTGTGGGTCAAAGGGAATCAAACATGCATCACTGAGTAGTGCAGACTTGAGTTTGTCAAAGGCAACCTGACAATCTTTAGACCATACAAAAGGAACATTCTTCCTACGTAAGTGATGCAGTGGAGCTGCAATCTGAGAGGCATTGGGAATAAATCTGAAATAATAGTTCAGCTTCCCCATTACTGCTTGCAATTCGTGCACATTCTTAGGAGGAGGCAAGTCTTTGATTGCTCGAAGATGTGACTGTAAGGGATGAATTCCTTGGGCATTAATCACATGGCCTAGGTACTCTATTTCAGTTTGAAAAAACGAACACTTTGCTTTATTGCAACGTAGACCTGCTGCAGTCAAAACTTTGAAAAGGCACTCCAGGTTTGCTAAATGTTCTTCAACTGTACGTCCGGATACCACAATATCATCTAAATAGTTCGAGCAACACGGTACAGAAACTGTCAGCTGTTCCAAAAAACGCTGAAAAATAGCGGGAGCGGAAGAACTGCCAAAGGGTAGGCGTTGAAATTGAAAAAGGCCCATGTGAGTATTAATGACGAAAAACTTTTTTGACTCGTCATCAAGTGGAATCTGTAAGTATGCCTCTGCTAAATCAATCTTGGAAAAGAAGCGAGACTGTCCTAATTTGTCCATAAGTTCCTCAGGTCTGGGCAGAGGGTAAGTGTCGACAATTGTTTGACTGTTCACTGTTGATTTAAAGTCTGCACAGAGACGAAGTTTTCCTGACGGCTTGGGTATAATTACTATAGGCGAGGCCCACTGACTCGCAGAAACAGGAGAAATCACCCCACTATCTTGCCAACGTTTAAGTTCTTCGGCAACTGTATCACGCAAGGCGATAGGCACTGGTCTAGCTTTCCGAAATTTTGGAACTGCAGATTCTTTTAAAGTTACATGTGCCACGAAGTCTTTTACACAACCTAGTTCCGGCGAAAACAAGTCACTATATTTGTCACACAATGCATTGATTTTATCCTGAGGCACTATTGACGAAATTTGAAGCACATCTCTTTGAATCGATAAGCCAAACAAGTCGAATGCATCTAGTCCAAAAATGTTCTGCGTAGATTTGGCCTGAAGAACAACAAAAGCAACTGTTTTTGTTACACCTTGAAAAGAGGCGGGCAGGCTACACGTTCCTAGCACGGGAATATTTTGACCTGTATAAGCTGTTAACACTTGCTGTGACGGCAACAATTTTGGCGAACCCAGAAGTTCATAAGTATCTTTATTTATTAATGTAACAGCGGAACCAGTATCAAGTTGAAATTGCACAGTCTTATTTTCTATGGAGAGATTGACAAAAAGTTTGTGCTTCTGGCGCACGACAGGTGTGCGAATGTGGGCAACGTCTAATACATATTGTTTTCTGCGCTTGCGCGGGTTGCGTGCGGTAGGAAGCGGCGCATACTCGGCACACAGCGGATTAACCACACTGTCACTAGATGACACTACCGCCGGATCGGCGTCCGCACAATGCGAGGCTACTGCACTAAAATTACTTTGAGTAGCTACACCAATTCTACTGTCACTAGCTACACAGTACTGGGCACTATTACAAGGAGCAGTTGCAGAAGACACTATTTTCACTACAGGAATGCACTGTTCATTGTCATTTTGCTTGTCCCGAACCCTTTTCCGTTGCACTGTTTTACGCGCTCGTCGGCGCTTGCTACGTGGTGCACTATATAGTTTTGCCATAGGAGCAGAACTACTTTCTTGAAATTGAGATCCAAGGAAACCACTGTTCAATTCCACAGCCCGCATAACATTTACAGAATGAACTGTTCTCGCACTCTGCGAAGCACTGTTTCTAACGGTCCCGTTATTTGAGTTTTTAATTTGCATACACACAGACTGTACATGTCCTGATTTGCCACATTGATAACAGGTTGCGTTGCGACTAGGGCAATGCGCACGCTTGTGGCGAGACACACATTGGGGGCAAGATTTACGTACGTTTTTCTGAAATGAGCGTTGGCGCCCGTTATTCAAATTATTGTGTCTAACACTACGGGGCGACCTTTGCGTCGCACTTTTACTCTGGCTACTCTTCACTGTCTGTTCAGCACGGCCGGTAGAAAAATAAGAATCACTAGTGCTATACTGAGAACTACGGCTAGGAAAGCGTCCGTTACGGCGCACTGAATTTACACTGTGGCTTTGCATTTCTACATCTGCTAAGTCAAAAGTATCATGCGCTTCTATAAGCTGCAGTACACTGTCTAATGAAGGGTCAGACTGTTTCAGAATTGCTGCTCTAATTCTGGGGTCCTGAATATTCTGCGTAATCGCATCCCTCAACATCACGTCACTATACGAAAGTCCACAAGAGCAAGTAAATTTACATTGGCGGGTTAAGCCCTTCAATTCCGTAATCCACTCTTGGTGTGATTGCTGCGGTAATTTTTTAAGTCTGAAAAATCGGTATCGTGCAGCGGCTACAAGAACTTTTCTCTCATAATGAGCATTCAGTGCATCTACAATTTGTTCAAAGTCTACCTCACGAGGAGATGCGTGCGGGAATAGTTTTTGCAGTAACACGAAAGTTTTGGGGCCCACCACAGACAATAAAAGATGCTTAACAGTCTGACCTGTAAGTTGATGAGCCGCGACGAGTTCTTGAAACTGCGCCAGATAATCACTCCATTCTTCCTCACGTTCGTTGTATTGGCGAAACGTAGGAAGCCTTGCGGCGGCGGGTGTGGGCTGCTGAAGCGGCGGCTGTTGTTGTTGGTTAGCTGCCTGCGCCGTGAGCTGGGCCACAGCCTGTAGGAGCTGGGTTATTTGCGCCGTCTGTAACTGAATAATTTCCATTAAGTTTGGGTTCGGGGTAGTGGCCATGCTGACCGATTAGGCGCCGCGTATACAAGTAACTTATAACAAAACACAAATGCAATATGAAAGAGGACGCTCTGCAACAAAAAAGTCCACAAAATACGTAACAGAATATGTTCCCCCAAAAATCTTATAATAAGGGTGGGTGGGCGGGAGCAATTTTTGCGTGCTCCGACTGCTGCTGTCTGGCTGCTGCAAGCGGGCTGATCCAAGGTTCTATCACTCCTCGTCGCCACTTTTGTGTCCCATCCTCGTCGCCACTTTTGTGTCCCATCCTCGTCGCCACTTTTGTGTCCCGACTTCGTCGCCGCTTTTGTGTCCCAGCCTCGTCGTAGGTGTCGGTGGCCGAGTGGAATGAGACCGACACGCTGGTGCAGGTACGGAGGGGAGCAGCCAGAAACTATAAACACTCGAGTAAATTAGAAAGAGATATATATATTGCACAGAATGTAACAATACTTAACTTTTACATAGTACTGCAGAATGTTGATACATAGTTGTTAGAGGCCTGCCTAGTGCCTGTACAATAGCAAAGTCTTCACTCGTGCCTATCGGATTACGAAGGTCCTAACTCGTTGCTATCTCAGTCCGAAGTGGCCGATGTCCTTCAGTGGTGGCCACGAGCGGCGTTGTCGCAGAGGGCGCTCGTGGCTGTCGTCGTGAGAACGCCGCGCCGTGCGTGCATGGCGGCGCGCGGCGAAAGTAAGTGGCGCGCACTTTGTACTTGTGCGACACCACAGATAAATCATGGAATCCGGCACTTTCTATAATAAATTTACAAAGACGCCGCCACAGCACAGATCATAATATATCGATTTCTCCACAGTAATCGACCATGCAGCCACAGACATAATTTACACATACGTGTACTTCCTTGCCGCCAAGTAACGTCTTTGGCGCCTTGTATCTGTGGCCGCATGCGCAGTAGCGCGGCCCGCGCGTATATAAGGACGAAGCGTGTGCTGGAGCGTCAGTCTTCGACTCGTCTCTGAAGATGGCTGAACGTTTCTCAGCCGAAATATTAGAAGAAGTAAACTTTATGCGGCTGCACGCCCGAAACTTCTTTGACCCGAAGGACATGTTCACCCTCCTCAGCCATTTGCCCCCCCCCCCCTTTTCAGAGAAAGAAATTCCGCCACTGATTGGAGGTATAATAATGGAACATTAGCACATGCACAATTGTGCGTTTTGGGACTTATGTCAGTTTTTTATGATGAAGACTTGTTGACAAGGTGTTGATATACTTATTTGTTTTGACATGTGAAGCTATCATATCTGACACCTAGTTGATTTTATGTGATCCTGTGATGTTATTATTTCTTCAATACCCAGTCTGGTAATTATCACGAACCGAAATATAATAATTACTGGTGCTATTTTATCACCTCTGGGTGATTCTGCAATCGCTGCTTTACTCGTCAGATGTAGAGGTTTTAAGCGGTGATGACAATACCGTCGATTTCACTTGGCTCCCAGCGGCAAAGAAGTATGCTGAAATCTTCTGGGAAACTTCGTCTGGATCGTCCTCTCCAGGTTAAGTTTTGGAAAAACATGTGCTTCAAAATGCAAGGAAAATGATGGACATGGTGTATGTGAATTCATGGCTTCAGTACAGGCATGACAGTAAAGTTAATGAAGTGCGACGAAAAGACATACACGATCTTTTTGAATTCAGGATGGCTGTGGGGAATACCTGGTCTCACCACCAAATGGAATGCCATTCATTGACGAAGAGCATGATGAAGATGAAAAAGACGTAAATACAGCTCGAAAGAAAAGGTTCACTTTGTTGATAAGTTAAAATCTGCAAGATGTTGCAGAAGCGGTTGCAACTGGCGTACAAGAACAAGATGTGAAAAATGTGTTGTGCACTTATGTTTGTCAAAAGGTGCAAACTGTTTTCGCTTGTATCATGTGAAGAAATGAGTATGGAGATACGTTACTGTAAGGTTGTGCAGATCATAAAAAATTGTACTGAAGACATAAAACACTCTATTGTTTGGGTACAAAATTTCTGGAAGCTTTTGGTATTAAATTTATGTTCTTTTTTGTAATGAATTACTGTGTGTATTTTGTATCAGAAACGTCCCTCTCTTTACTAATGTCACATGACTATAGGTCATGGGGGACTTTTCTGATGGGTCTGAAAGGTTATAGGTCATGTCAAGTGGGCCAAAATGGAAACATAATGGCCGGCCGCGGTGGCCGAGGGGACTAAGGCGCTCCAGTCACGGTCGGGGGTTCGAATCCCCCACGGGCATGGATATTTGTGCCGTCCTAGTTCGTAAGTAGTTCATAAGTAGTTTGTAAGTTTAGGGACTGATGACCCCGTAGTTAAGTCCCATAGACTATACAAACATTTGAATTTTGATACATAATGTAGGAAATGTTATTTTGAGTTACATTTACCAAGGTGCACAGAGAGAATGACTAGAGTGGGAGATGGATGAGGATATGGTGGTCGACATAGAGAGGAGGAAGGAGGGATAGACAGGAGGGAAGAGGAGTTGGACGAACAGAAGATTTGAATAAATTAATACTGGGTAACGCCAGGTTTCAAATTCAAATGTTTGTAAATCTATCGGACTTAACTACTCTGGTCATCAGTCGCTAAGCTTACAAACTACTTAACCCAATTTATGTCCGAGGGAGGACTCGAATCTCCGGCAGCTAGCAGCGGCGCTCTCCGCAGCTAGGCGCCTTGGTACACTCGGCCACTCCACCACGGTGACGCTGTGTTTTCAGCAAGTAATTCTAAATATATTCTCCGATTCGTGGTTATAGTAACCTCTTGTAGACTGCCAAATCGAGGTGTCCACGAAGAACGCGAGATAAAAATTACATAGCACACACAAGTTTGCCCATATTGAGGTCCTTCACCTGCAAGCATCAATCAACTCGCAAGTGACGTAATCGCGGACCGATTCGAAATGTGAGCGCCGGGTAGTGCAATTCTGGCTGACGGATTGTAGCGAGCAAGTGACCAGGGGTGGCAACATACGGAGAATAAATCTCTGCAGCGGCGGCGGAATATTAATGCGGCGGCGCGGTCTGCCGTCGGCGGCGCTGTTTGTCACACGAGCCGGGTGGCCAGCCTGCGAGCGGGCGGCGCGGGCTTTAATTCCGGCGCGTCACTGTGTAATAAAATATGTAATGGGCTTTCTGGGCGCCACCGGCTCCCGCTTTTCTTTGTTCGTCAAACCCGAGGAGTGTTATTGGCTGAAATTTTTATTCGCATATTTACACTAACTGTAGCTCTCATATTTGGGTATTTAAATGCAAAAATGGAAAAGGGAGCGTGTTTCGTATCGCTGAAATGCGCTTTTAAGCGCGGAGCGAGAGCAATATTTCTGTAGGCATGATGTGGTGAAGGTTAATACGTAATGTTTTACGGCAGGAAAAAGGAAAGATTTATGTGGATTATGGTAGCATTCTAACGCGTTTAACGTTACTTGCCGTCGGTATGTTTCTCTTATAGTACAGGCGATTTTTCTCACCGTAAGTTACGTGTAACGCTTGAGCTGTAAGTTTTTACCCTAAAATGGTTGGCTCTGCAAGGTGAAAAAATCTGCTGTGACACACAGGCTACACATCAGAAAGCAGAGCACGTTTCAATTCATGACAGATAAGAGGTTCTTACCTGTAACTCAAAATGAACCGAACTACCATTCCTGTAAGACAATTTTTTTTTTACTTTATTGTCATTTTAATGCCTACATGACAGACAGGCTGGCAACTGCTTGTTACGCTGCTCTTCAGCCGAGTGAGTTAAAACAATGACATGAAGCGATTAAACAGTTGACAATGGAGTAAATAATCGGAGAAGTAAAATTTGACAAGTACGAAAATTTGGAGAGATACAACAGTCGCAGATGATAAATATATGCAGTGAGTTAAAATGGTGTCACAGAGGCTTAAAGAACAGTAAACTGGACACAATGAGACGAACATAGACACTGATTAAAGTAACTTAAGCAACACTTGTTTTGCTTTCGGTGGATGCACTATTAAGACACTTGAACGATGCACTGAACACTGAGTACTGGGGAAAGCACTGGTTAAAATTGGCGGTACGGTGCACCCAGCAGGGAAAAAGAGGGTGGGTGGGAAGTGCGGGAGGAGGGGGGAGGGGAAAGGAAGGTGGTGGGGAGGGGAAGGAGAGTAAGGACTCTTGGGGATCGGAGAGGATGAGAATAGCCAAGCGGTGGAAGAGGATGGGGAGAAGGGGCATTGCATCCATTGGGATGGGAGGGGATTAGGGTGGTAAGAAGGATAGATCTCGGGACGGAAGGCATCATCCGAGAGGTGGAGGTGCCGGAAATTAAGCTGGGAGAGGATGTAGAGAGTGTGAAGGTGAAGGAGGGTTACAGTGGTGAAGGCGTGGCAGAGGACCCGGGACTGGTAAGGACAGGGGAGACCAGAGGGTTGCGGAAATCTAAAGAATACGAATACGTTCCCAGAGCTGCAGGAAGTGAGGGAAATGGATGAAACCGTAAAAGATCCGCATGGGTCAAATGGAGTCAGATGTGGTAAGTGAGACGAAGGGCGTTGTGTTTAAGAATTGGAAAGGTTTTACGATAGGGGGGGGGGGGGGGCGGAAACCCAGACTGGAAGGAAGCTGTAGAGGGTGGGATGCATGATGGAACGGTAGGTGTAGAGGATAGTGGAAGGGCTGAGTCACCACATGCGGCCGGAGAGGAGTTTTAACAGGTTAAAGCAGGACATGACTTTTTGTCAGACTGTGCGGAGGTGGAGGTGAGGGGGGGGGGGGGGCAGGAGAGGGATCGATCGAGGGTGAGGCCGAGGTATTATAGGGTGGGGGTGTGACAGATAGGGCGATCATGGACGGTTAGGTAGAAATCATGGAGGCGGAAGCACCTTAAGACAAACAATAATAAAAATAAATAATCTTCCAGATGATCTCAAAGGGTATGGGATTAGGATATGTAGCAGTATTTCAGTAAAACAGTTTCCAACTGAATGAAAAAGACTTTATTATCTTTTAAACTGAAAGCAAATTGAAAGTTAAATGATTATACTAACTTTTACAGGGTGTCCAGAAAAGGGCTCCCTGATTTCAAAATTAAATATCTCGAAAACAAAGATCGATAGAGGAATGCAGTAAACGGTATGTTTATTGTGAAAGCTGCAAGAATTTTATACAGGATTTTGAAATAATAATTACAAAAGCTGCTAACAGATGGCGCTGTACGCTGTACAGATCATATCAGCATACATAAGTGAAATAATCGTATGAAAACACTCTTTGCAAACAATCACATCACAATGTTTTCAAAATGATCACCATTGGCACTACAGAGGTGGCGCAAACGAAGAATGAAATTCGCCATCACATTTCGTAGAGTCTCAACCGAACTGGATTCACATGCCACAGAGATCGCCGATTCAAGCTCGTCCAGCGTGGCGAGATTCTTCGGGTAGACCATATCTTTCACTTAGCCGCACAAAAAAAAAAAAAAAAAAAAAAAAAAAAAAAAAAAAAAAAAAAGGGGGGGGGGGGGTGGGCAATCCATGCCTGCACCAGTAAATTTGGGATATTCCAAAGCAATGACTCGATTCCCGAAGTATTCCTCAAGAAAGCGAAATACTTGTTCGGTGCGATGTGGTCGGGCTCCATTTTGCATAAACCTTTCAGTACCTGGTCGACCCTCTAACGCTTGCTGTGTGGCAACAAATAGTTCCAAAATTGCAACGTAACGTGCACCAGGGACCGTTTCTCGAATGAGAAAAAGGCCAATAATGTCTCTGCTGCATACTGCAGCCCACACAGTAACTTTAGGAGAATACAGGGGTTTCGTTTCACACCAGTATGGCTTTTCGAAACCCAAAATCGCCAGTTCTGCTTATTCACGTATCCATTCAGGTGGAAGTGTGCTTCATCTGTAAATCAGATTCAGCCAACATCAAATCCTTCACTATCAATCATTGTGAGCATCTGATTAGCAAAGGCAACCCTTTGTGGCACAGCTCGTACGGGTATGGCCTGGTGCGTTTGAATTTTGAATGGAAACACGTGTAGGCTCTTTCTCAGTATTTTCTGCGTGCTGGAACGCTTCAAACCAGTCTCAGATGCAATTCTACGGACGGATGACATTGGATTTCGCTGAATAATTCCAGAAACTGTGCCGATATTTTCAGGCGTAACTGTGGTTGGCTTGCGGCTAACATGCCCCAATAGATCATCAGTTACGCTGTCTTTTCGTTGAAATTTTGCGAAGTGCGTACGAATGGTTTTCGCATCGGGTCCTTTTGGTACATTAAATCGTGCTTGAAAACTTCGCCTTGTTGCCGTAGGACTCTCTTCTAATCTATAGTACTCTAGCACCAGAAAAACGCGTTGTTCAATGGAGTACATGGTTTTAATCTCTTCCTTCGGTACGCTAACCTCCTTTCACGTTTTAGTAGTGGAACTGATCGCTCTGGGCTTCGGATGACTATTTATACTAGGCATTACGTATGGCGATTACAGCGCCATCTGTTAGCAGCTTTTGTAACTACTACTTCAAACTGCTGTATAAACTTCTTACAGCTTTCACAATAAACATACCGTTTACTGCATTCCTCTATCGATCTTTGTTTTCGAGATATTTAATTTTGAAATCAGGTCGTCCTTTTCTGGACACCATTTACGTTGAAAAAGTAAAAGGTTAGGCCTTAGTTACGTTAATGGTGACGTTGTGACACTCCAAACCTCAATTCAAACAATAATTAAGCAAATGAAATAATTTATCACAAGGAGAATATCTGTCATTAATGAACTGGAGGGTGGCTGATATTCCGCGCTTAAACTTCACATTTGAATAGTAAAGGCTGTGCCGATGTACAGAAACGAGTCTGAAATAAGCTTTGCGTGAGTGTACTGATAACGTTCGCTGTGCCGGCTGCTGGCTGCGTTTGCGACTCTGAGAAAACTATCTCGCTAATCTGAGACTGAAATATATCAGTCGGAACTTTCTACAGATCTTGATGAAGTCAAGACTCGCTATCTTTTCCTAGTCAATTATCGTGTTGGTAAGTCTTCATTCTGTACCTGTCTCTCTAGTGACGTGTAAGTTATTCCCTGCTATCTTAAATTACCTACCGCACCGGTGGAGTGACCGAGCGCTCTAAGGCGCCTTGCTGCGTAGCGCGCGAAGCTCGCCTCAGAGGTTCGAGTCCTCCCTCTGGAATGTTGTGTATGTTGTCCTTATGTTAGTTTAACTTAGTTTAAGTAACTTATAAGCCTAGTACTAATAACCAAAGAGGTTAAGTTCCATAGATTTACAAACATTTGAACATTTTTTTAAAACTTTCCTACCATTTAAGCCCTCCTTCTAGTCAATCTTTTCCACATATTCTCTGCGTGCCTCATTCTGCGGACAAAGCTGCTATTTAATATCTGGGTCTTTAGGGTAAAGGTTCTATAAAAAACTTACACAAAATTTTAATGCAATTAGTGTATTGACGACGGTCTTCATTTTAACGACATAATTGCTGAAATCAAACTTATGCTTCATCTATTTAACAGCATACATCCAAATAACCATATCCAAACGTATTAAAAAAAGTGTGCGTGTGTCTCTGTTCCACACATCTTCTCCTGAACTATTGGAACGATGTTAACCAAACTTAGTACATATATCCCTTACAATCAGACAACAATCGCCGTCGGAAAAGAACTACCAGGGATCCATAGTTAGCTAGATATGACTTTATAAACATAGAAACTCGCGAAAAACTGGCACACTATATGACAACATTGCATATCTACTAATAAACTAAAGGAACTGTTTATTCAAATTTGCTGCAGTTATTCTTTACGTCCGGGAAACAATCGCTGTTTGGGAAAATATCACCTATGACACATAGTGCAGGAGATATCCTAAGCTTTGAGTCATAACAAACTGCCGAATGAGGAAAGAGCACATAGTGACAAGCAGAAAGCAAACAGCTGTTCATACCATGAACTATAGTATTAGGTTTTAAAAATGGTAATAACAGTCACGTTTGCAAAACGTTGTACAATTTATTTAATAGGGTGGCCGGTTTCGATCTCTTCTGAGACGACCATCAGACCGATTCGTCTGTAAAATAAAATAAGAGACAATATGTTGAAGAGGGAAGCAGGTACACCAAATAAAAGCTACGATACGAGGTATGTTAACAAAGTAAGTTCCGTTTGGTTATGTAAAACAAACGTGTACAGATACAGAAAAAATATTTATTGTACAAAACTGTACACTTGACAGCAAAAAAGTGGATCACCCCTGAATTCCTAAGTGGAGAGCGCACCTGACGCTATGCAACCACCATTGCACAGCTGCATCGCAGGTCGTCAAATCATTGCACAGTACAGTTATTACCTACCCACAATAGGTACTGAGTAAGTCTCCTATTTCTCCTTATAGCATTCAGGCAAGGTACAAACCAATAAATTCGTACAACAAATATTAGAATAAACGTCATTAAAGATGAGACAGTAACACTTGTAAATTAAATTTAGTTGCAATAAGTGAAAAGTCAGATACGTTATCACACTTGTTTAGTGACATGATATGTTTTTGTTCAAAATGTTGAAATGTTTGTTAAGCTTATGGGACTTAACTACGGGGTCATCAGTCCCTAAACTTACAAACTACTTATGAACTACTTACGAACTGCCTGAGGGGGGATTCGAACCCCCGACTGTAGTGGCCGTGCAGACCGTGACTGGAGCGCCTCAGTCCCCTCGGCCACAGCGGCCGGCTATGTTTTTGTTCACGATCTGAATCTCAACGCACTGTTAAGCAAAAAACAGTTGTATGCCTGATCGAGATGCGATTACAGGTCACGCACTTTTTCGTGGACCCTCTCTGATCGGCGGAAGTCGGCTGAGCTCGTGTTTCAACGGAATGTTTATGCTCTCTACCAACCTTACCTCGTAACAACATTGTACACCATAGATCTCGTCAATGTATTGTTGATTTGTGCTTCGTATTGATTATTGTCTTCCACTTTGTTATTTGCTAAAATAAGTCCACAAACCCCGACGACTTCTTTAATAAAAAAGAAGGCTGTTCTTGAAAGTGGTGTGAAGAATGTTAATTCTGATTTTTATTCTGTTACGACAATAAAAAGAGGCAGAGAGCGTTGTTACACCCCCTTAATAAGTCCCTTATTAACATTTCGTAGATATGCGTTCCACTTTTCTATTACTCAAACATTAAAGTGATACTTAATTTCGTGTTCCATCTGTAACGCCTTAACCCCTTACATGTTGTTTCTTTTAAAACCTGTAATCTATACACCGTAAGCTGCCGGCACTGGGGGAAAGAGGCGGGGCTTGTTCTAACAGCCAATCCGCTATGAGCTGAATTCAAGCTTCAGCTCCCAACATTCTCCGCTCAGGGGCCACGTTTAAGTGCGCGTGATCTCTAGGCATAAATAGACGTAAAACACTGACGTTTTCATTAGTTTCTTATACCGATGTCTGAACCCAGAAGTAAATGATAATCTTAGCACTGCACCAGGAGCTGCATGAAGCTCCCATTGTTGCTGAGAGGTAACCGCTGGAGATACGTAATATAGTGCAATTCACAAATGTCATACATCATAAAGTTGTGGAATAGAATACAGTGTATTGATGATTTGTTAACTAAGCGCAGTCACATGTCACATATCAAATATGTTCACAAATAGTGTTATACTGGTACATGAAACGACGATACAATTAATTTTTCCCCGGCAGGGACTCGAACCCAGCACCATTTGCTATTGTATAATAGGAAGGAATACTGCTGATATATTTATTATTTCTTTCGGGCACTCCAATCCTGCACATACCGTCACTCTTGACCTGACACCATGAGTCGTCAACTATCACATTGTCGTTCACTAGTAGTTAGGATCACACCGTTCGTAGAGACGTGGAAGGGGTTTGGTATTTTGCGAAAACTTTGTTTAATTTAGTAGCGCATGGACATGTGTAGTTTTGATTTGAAACCAGGCAGATTCCTGCGTTCTTTATTGGAGTTACTGGAGGTGCAGATGGTATTTTTGTGGCCGTTAAAAACTGTTACCCCCATCGGGAATCGCACCCATACTTTAGCTATTACAAGTTAACCTCATTCCGGCCTCCAACGAATTAAAGATGCGTTGGCATAATGTTTTGTCATAATGGAATACTCATTAGACAGTACGAACAGTCAAAGAGCTCAGAGGTCTGGCTAGGTAAGACATTCTTGGCCGCACGGAATGGCCACGTAGTGCGAGGCGCCTTATCGCGGATTTTGCATGATATTATACTACGTTTTAGTATACTACATTACGATTTGGTATTGCATTCTGTAATAAGCTTATTTATCTATGAGCTCATTATTATAAAGATTGTTGGGTAGCTGTTGCCACGATAAATTGAATATTAGCCATTTTTATAGTTATGAGGAACGTGGATTATGCGTTAAAAAAATTTGAAATTCGGAAAGTAACATTTGTTCACCACGTTCAGGAACACAAACAGACTTCGATTAAGGAGGTTTCTGTGATTTACTAGTATGGTCAGTGACAAGGTATCCGATAACTGGCAAGTGTGTCGAGCAATTATTGTTCACTAGTCATACTGAGGTTATAAAACAGCAATGTGGATTCTGATACAATGTCACATCGAAAATGCGATTACATGCGACGCATAATATCCAACTGGGAAGGATGGGGGAGAACTTCAGTCTCTGCCATTTCAAAGCTTGGATACTGGTATTTGTCGGAATAGATGTCCATTTTAATGGCGACAATAGTGCTTGCACGGTAAGGTTCAGTTGTCCATTATATCCACGTGCTTTTCGAGAGTCAACGATAGAGAAATAATGAAAGTGATTAAAAAAAAAAAATCTGCCAAGCACAAAATTGTGAAAAGAAGCACGGAGATGCAGATAAATATTTCAAGGGAGGGGTAGCTGGAGGGAGGGCGGGATCTAGGAATGAACAGGAGTGCAGAACTGGAAAATAAAAGAGTGAAATGCTTGCAAAGTACTCCTTACTTATATATCACAGTTTGTTTTAGGGCCGAGAGAAAAGGAACGAATGTTTTACAGAACGAAGGATGGATTATCGGAGATATAAAAGAACAGTGCTTCATAGAGAGGACCCATGGACAGTAAAGAAAGCAGACGTTAAAAGAGACAGTATTGTTTTAACGGAAACCGCAATTTTTACAGCTTTTTGGGGAAATAGATCAAAAGGGCACTGAGGTTATAATGTAAGGGAGGTGACCGAGAGAAAGAGAGAAAGGAGGAAAAATTAACAACGAATAAATACAAGACAAATCGTTTGCATATTTTGTTAAGGACGGAGGGTGTATTAATGGATGGAGGGGAGGAGAGAGACGTATTTGAAATAACAAAAATTACTTTAACAGCGTCCATCTAAACTGATTACTCTGTATGCATGTAGTCTAGGTATAAATGAATAAAAATAGGATATTGAGTGAAATGAGAAGCATTGAATTAATATTTGTGCCACGGGCGGGAATCGAACCCAGACCTCCATATTTTCTTTAATTCAATGCTTTTCCTTTCACTTAATTTCTTTGACATACTGACGCGGAAATCTGTCTCTAGGTATATAAATTTATAATAAAATAGGATAATAAAGGAACTGTATATTTAAAAAAAATCAATTTAAAGGCAGCTCAATGGAAAAAGAAACTCATATTTTATTTCTTCTATTGTCTCACTTAGGAGATTTAAAAAAAAAAAAAAAAAAAAAAAAAAAAAAAAAAAAAAAAAAAAAAAAACATTTTAAAGTACTAATAATTTATTCAGAATCCCTCATTATTTGTTTCTTTCATAATACATCTCAGCGTAGAATCTATAACGCCGTCAGACCAGCTTCCTTCAGTAAGAGCGACGACTCTTATCTCGAGTTGATTGCTCGCAGCCGGCCGCGGTGGCCGAGAGGTCTGAGGCGCTTCAGTCACGGTCTGCACGGCCACTACGGTCGGGGGTTCGAATCCCCCCTCAGGCATGTTTGTAAGTTTAGGGACTGATGACCCCGTAGTTAAGTCCCATAAGATTTTTGAACATTTGATTGCTCGCAGTGAGACGGCCTGATTTGTATTTCAGCTGTCTGCTTTTACTATGATGCCAGGAAGTAAACATTCTGTATCTACGTCAGAGCCCCACTCTGCGCTGTGCTGGGGGCTGTTGGGCATCACTGCGACCGCCAGCTTGCTGGCTTCCACCAAGCCTCGCTTTGGCACGAGCTGTGGTTGACCGGCCAGCCCATAGCTCTCGAGCCACGGCTAATACAGGCACAGACCGCAAAACCAGGCTCAAACTTTTCTGCCAACTTACCCATGTGTGTAGTATTAACTACTACAGCTATAGCTAGTTTGCTATAAAATGAGCAGCCCCTTTATCTTTTGACATTTCATTCAAATATTTAACGAAGTTAAAGAATAGAATCATGATAAACGCAGCTACCACATAATGTTTCACCTAGATAGCAATCATACGACACATAAAACTATCTTTTCAGCGCTCTGCATTAGATTTAGACACAAGAAAATATGTATTCAACCTAGAAAACTACGTATGTTTTAAAATTAAACAATTCTGGTGGAAACAAAGTATATCATTCACGTTTTGTGCACTTATAAAGTGTTCTCATTGTTCACATGTTCAAATGTTTGTAGAACTATTCTCATTGTCTTTGAAACAGTAAGTGCTACGAAACAGAAATACCTTCTGATGAGGCCCTTCATTTACACGATTGTTTTGTTATTCATAGTGAAGTGTTTCGTAATGGGTTCATAGGATCGCTTTAGTTTCTCGACTGTTACGCTTATACGAAGATCGAGAAAAACAAGTGCCAAAAAGGATATATGCGAGTTCTAATTACCATTATATTATTCTTAAAATTCAAATCAAATGTTCGAATGTGTGTGGTATGCTAAGTTCAACAGTCCCTAAACTTACACACTACTTAAACTAACTTATTCTAAGGACAACACACACATACCCATGCCAGAGGGAGGACTCGAACCGCCTACTCGAGCAGCAGCCCGATCCATGACATGGCACCTTAGCCCGTGCGGGTACTCTGCGCAGCCTTCTTACAATTGTAACATCCTTTGTACGGTAATGAGTACAAAAGATCTTTGCATTTGTAGGAGAAGGTTGGTGATTGAAATCTCATAGAAGAAGCGTGCTAGACTGAAAACTCTTTTGTTTTAATATTTTGCTTCCCCACCTCATCAAATGTTCAAATGTCTGTAAACCTATCGGACCAAACTGTGTGGTCATCAGACCGTAGCTTACAAATTACTTAAACCTAGGTAAACTAATCTACGGACAAACACACACACCCATGCCCCAGGGAGGACTCGAACCTCCACAGCGAGCAACCGCGCGCTCCGCAACGAGACGCTTTAGACCGCTCGACTACTCCACCGCGGCCCCACCTCACCTCATCCCCCTGCCGTCTCCGCCCCCTCCCCAACCTAAGTAGTAAAAATAAATAAATAAATAAATAAATAAATAATAAATAAATAAATAAAACGGTAAGCATCCAAGACCTTCTTTCCGCTAATTCACACAGCACAATCTGATATCTTTTTCCAACTTTCTCAGTGTCCTCCCTCTATACCGTCAGGTAATAATCGCACATTGCTCAGAAATACTGCGGAAGAGGTGGAGCAATTGTAGGATTTGTAGCCTCCTAGGGAGACGTTTTAATCTTCTAATGATTGTGTCAATAACAAGCGCATGTTTTATCTTCACCAAAACATGTGTATTTCGTAGTTAACGTTGTTTTCAATTGTACCCACCAGAAATATTGTTAAGTGTATAATCCTTAAATTTGTTTTGTTTATCGATTTCTCAAGGACTGACGAAAATTTTCTGGTAATCATGTGGTGAACTATACGCATATTTATGTTTAGGGTCAGTTGTCGAATTTGCATCGTGAAGGTATAACTTCAATATCATTTTGAAATTGGCTCTGCTTTTCTGAGGTGCTTACTAGTCAGCAGCATAATCTGACACAAATATTTCTCAATTCGATGTAGCAGTTTGTAGCTCTGTCAGAGAGTGGGTAAAATGTTACTCTCGCTCCAATTTGTAACTGAGAGCTACTGCCTCTTAATCTTTAAAGAGCGTCAACATTTTCAGCTGCAGCGTGAATCGCCTCCTCATTGCCCTTGTGAAGGCCGATGCAGATAATTCAGAAAGTAGGGATCGAGAATAGTTGTAGATGCTACGTGAAATTCATCACCCTTGTCTGTAATCATATATGTGATAAGTAAATGACACACCGAAGTTCAATTTTCAGACATTTTAACTGGAATACCATCTATAAGTGAATCTTGAAAGGTTCTTCTATATACATATATGTGTCGTGACTGTTCTTTCGAAAGAAGAGACACCACATAAATATACATAATTAAGGAGAAGACGAGAACAGCTCCAGCCTTAAGCGCAAATGCACACTATGCCTGAACTCTCGAGGTAATCGGCAAAGTGCCACGAGCAGTGAGTGCAAATTGGAAACGGCAACTACGTGAGCAGTGTGAGGAAGTTTGAGTCTTGTGGGTAACGAGGGGGGAGAGGAGTGGTAGCCCGCGCACCTGCGCTGATCATTGTTTTCCTGCTCGTGCAGTGGTTACCGTAACTGCTCAGATAGCAGTAAGAATGGGCCAGAATTCCGGCTGGGCACAACTGTTCAACTTCCCCAATGCGTGCACTCAGTGGCCACAAGCAGCTTGTGTCGGATTATTTCTTTTAATCTAGATTCTTCTTTGTCATTCCAGGAAGCAGTACAACTATCACCAGACATGATCCACCGTGTTGTCATTTCACTACCATAGTCGTACCAGGAAGATCATTTGTCTACAGGCAGTGTCTTTCTCTGGTGGTCCAACACCTTAGGAGAACAACTTGTGCACACATTATGCATGGCTTAATTACTTCTCCTACGACGTGAGATCGAGCATTGATGTATTTATAGTGAGGGAGACGAATGGAATGCTGCACAGATATATAAAGAAAATAAAAGTAATCCACTGAGTTACAGATCCATTGTATTGATATCGACATGTAGCAGGACGTTTGAACAAATACTTTTTCCAGCGTTATGAAATATCTAGAAAAATTAACATCAAACCGGCAAAGGTTTCTAAATCTTTAGTCTTGTGAGACTTTGGCGATACTATATTTTCATGATCTACTGAGTACTCTCAAACTAATTTCATATTTATAGAGTGCCAAAACGATTTTTGGTATTTTCAACGCTGCAGTGGAGTGGCCAAGGTCATTGAGGTGCTATGCTCCGATGCGCGAGGCCGCTCCTCGTCGGGGGTTCTAATCCCCCCTCGGGTATGGATGTTTGTGTCGTCTTTAGTATAAGGTAGTTCATAAGTAGTTTGTAAGTTTAGGGACTGATGACCCCGCAGTTAAGTACCTTAAGCTTTTTTAAAAAAAAAAAAAAAAAAAAAAAAAAAAAAAACACTATCTTCATCCATAATCAACTTTGAACCATATCGCTTTCCTATGTTGTGCGACTGGACTCGTGATGTCCTATCTGCAAGGTAATAGTTTGCAGTAACAGACGAGGAGTCATCTAGTGAAAAGGACGTGGCGAGTGTAATTCTTCCAGAAAAGTGAAGTAGACTTCTCCTGATTCGAATATATATTCGAAATATTTAATGAGCAATCAGAATATTGCTCTTAGATTTGAGGCAGTTAATGCTGCCCACTACTGAACTCAGAAAAGCAAAGTCAATTCCGAAATGAATTTGAATTTGTATCTTCACGGCGCAAATGGGGAAAATTGACCTTAAACATCAATATGCATTTGGCTCTGAACATAAGTACTCAGAGTTTCGTCTGCATTCTAGATATCGATAAGAAAAACAAATTTGAAGGTTATACATATAACGAAATTCCTGGGGGTGCAATTAAAAACAATGTTAACTGTGAATAACATATTTTTTGGCGAAGGTGGAACAAACGGTCTATTATTGACGCTACCATTAGGAGATTTTCACGTCTCCTAAGGAGACTGCCAACCCTACAATTGTTCCCCCTCTTATGCAGTACTGCTGAGTAGTGTGCGATTATTACCTGATGGAATAGAGGGAGGACGTCGAGAAAGTTGAAAGAATATATCGGATTATAACTCGCACATACGCTATTTGGCACTTGTATTTATTGAAACTTCCTGGGAGATTAAAATTGTGTGCCGGAACCGGGACTCGAACCTGGGACCTTTGCCTTTCGCGGGCAACCGCACTACCGACTGTGGTATCCCGACACGACTCACGATGCCGTTCGTGGTACTACTACGTTTATCATGATTCTCTTCTTTCACTTCGTTAAATATTTGAATGAAGTGTCAAGCTGGCCACGTTGGCCGAGGGGACTGAGGCGCTTCAGTCACGGTCTGCACGGTCACTACGGTCGGGGGTTCGAATCCCCCCTCGGGCATGGATATTTGTGCCGTCCTAGTTCGTAAGTAGTTCATAAGTAGTTTGTAAGTTTAGGGACTGATGACCCCGTAGTTAAGTCCCATAAGCTTTACGAACATTTGAACATTTTTTTGAGGTGTCAAAAGATAACGTGGCTGCTCATTTTATAGCAAAATAGCTCTAGGTGTGGTACTTAATAATACACGTTAGGGTAGGTTTGCAGAAACGTTTCATACTTCAAGGGTTGAGTCTTGCTGTATTAGCCGTGGCTTGCGAGCTACGGGCAGGCCGGTCAACCACAGCTGGTGCCGAGGCGAGGCTTGGCGGAAACCAGCCAGCCGGCGGTCGCGGTGGCAGGCAACAGCCCCCAGCACAGCACAAAGCGGGGCTCTGACGTAATACAGAATGTTTACTTCCTGGCTTCATAGTGAGAGCGGAAAGCAGAAATACAAATCAGGCCGTCTCACTGTGAGCAATCAACACGAGATAGAGTCGTCGCATTTACTGAAGAGAAGCTGGTCCGATAGCGTTATATTGTTGTTGTTTGTTAAGCTTATGGGACTTAACTACGGGGTCATCAGTCCCTAAACTTACAAACTACTTATGAACTACTTACGAACTAGGACGGCACAAATATCCATGCCCGAGGGGGGATTCGAACCCCCGACCGTAGTGGCCGTGCTGACCGTGACTGGAGCGCTTCAGTCACCTCGGCCACCGCGGCCGGCGATAGCGTTATAGATTATATGCTGAGATGCATAACGGAAGAAACAAATAATGAGGGATTCTGAATAAATTATTAGTCCTTCAAATGTTTTTTTTTAATCTCATCTCTATTTTCACATTTCGTAAGTGAGAGACTGTGGAAGATCTCTTGGCAACAGAAATAAAATATGTTTCTTTTTCCTTTGAACTACCTTTAAATTTAAGTTTTTTTTAATATACAGTTCCTTTATTATCCTATTTTTATTATAAATTTATATACCTAGTGACAGACATTTAGATAAGGGAAAAGTATTGAATTAAGTCTGGGTTCGATTCCCGCCCATGGCACAATTTTTATTTCAACAGTTTTCCGTATCAATATTTCAAAGACATTGAGTGACGGATGAAGCATTGAATTAAAGTAAGTATGGAGTTCTGGATTCGATTCCTCCCTGTGGTACAAATTTTAATTCAGTGCTTCTCCTTTCACTCAATATCCTATTGGCCCACCTTAGGTTACGGTAGTAACATTAAAAGTGGGCCTTTGCGATCGTCTTTTGACAGCTCGAAATTTAAATGAAAGTAACGTCTTAACTATTCATCTGATACGAAAATTGAATAACCCAATTTGTAGAGGAGAAAATTCTCTACAACTTTGCTCTCATATGTTTTTTTTTATCTCGTAGCGTTTATTTGCACAAATAACGGCGATTTTGGGATGTATGTCTGTCTGTCCGTCCGTCTGTCTGTCTGGCGTAACGTGTTCCCTGTTTTTAAGACGAACCGTTCAACCGATCAGCACCAAATTTTACAGACATGATTGTAGGCCACCAGAGACCAGAACCTCCCTTTTTCAAAATTTTCGGACAAAAAATACGGCAGTAAAACCAAAAACTGCCGTTTGTAATATAATTGTAATTGCAAACGAACCGTTCATCTGACACGAAAATTGAATAACCTAATTGGTATAGGAGAAAATTCTCTACAACTTAGCTCCCTTATGTTTTTTTTTTCATATCTCGTATCGGTTGAGACATATTTGCCAAAATAACGGATATTTGACATCCTCCATTGAATTAACGAAAACCAGTCGTTCGGAGTTGTCCCGTGACATTCCTCGCGTATTTGATGATTTTCTTG
Source organism: Locusta migratoria (assembly GCA_026315105.1). Lineage (NCBI taxonomy): Eukaryota > Metazoa > Arthropoda > Insecta > Orthoptera > Acrididae > Locusta > Locusta migratoria. The sequence goes on along the minus strand of CM048746.1, from coordinate 331,034,319 downwards.
TTGTAACTTACACGTTGTCATTTCAAAGCAACAACACACTGAGGAATTAACAAAACACATAGTTCTTCGTACGATAAATGATAATCTAATGTCTACAAATGCCATATTATTATCAGTTAACAACGGCCATCAATAGTATGAGATTAAAGAACACTTGTGCTGCTTTTTAGCCGTAGCGTAGTGGGCAAGGTGCTGGACTGTAAGACGAAAGGTCGATGGTTCGAAACCCGCCACTACTGAATTTTTTTTTCCTAAAAGGGTTTCAGACACTCGTATATATTGATTTATTATTATTTAGATTATTATTTTGGACCAAAATGTTTGAAAAAACTTATAAAACTACAAATCTAAAGTGGGCCGTAAAACACGTCAGTGCGATTTTCTTATGCCATTTATACCCAGCCTCATTGCAAACAATCTGTTTAGATGGACGCTGTCAAAGTAATTTTTGTTATTTCAGATACGTCTCTCTCCTCCCCTCCATCCATTAATACACCCTCTGTCCTTCACAAAATACGCAAACGGTCTTGTATATATTAATAGTTAATTTCTCATCTGTTCTCTCTCTATCTCACTCGCTGTCGCCGCTCTTGCATCATAACCTCAGTTACCCTTCTGGTAGGTTTCCTCACAATACAGTGATAAAATCTATTGGTTTCCGTTGACAGCATGCACTCTCTTTTAATTTATGCTTTCGTTACTGTATATCAGTCCTCTCTATGAGACCGTGTCCTTTCATACCCCCTTACCTACAATAAATTCTTCGTTCTGTGAAATACAGAGCTCTGGTGTTTCGATTGACCTCCTCTGCCTTCATCCCAACAGACTATATCGTTACACATGGTATATATTTCCCGTTTCAGAAACCGTTTTATAATGCGTAAACGACGCTCCTTGCTACTTTTAAGATGCGTAATATTTCATTTATTATGGTAAAAGCTATGTTACATTCTTGAGCGCCGCGCAGAGTAGCTGCGCGGTTTAAGGCATCATGTCTTGAATTGGGCTTCTGCTCGCGTCGGTGGTTCGAGTCCTTCCTCGGTCTTGGGTGTCTGTGTTGTCCTTATGTTAAGATGATTTAAGTAGTGTGCAGACTGATGACGTTAGCAGTTAAGTCCAATAAGATTTCACACACATTTTTCATACAAACTTGAGCGAAACGAGACTATAATTAAATAAACACACAGCAACATGTCATACAAAATCACCACAGAGCATGCTAAAACGTAGTATATTATCATATGCAATGCTACATAATTCTACATACTGTATATAACTTTTTTGTTATAGTCCTAATGGACAAATCACCTGACGTCATTAGTCCCTACCTAGCCTTACATGCTACTTTAATTAATTTACGCTAAGGAATACACGCATAGACACACACACACACACACACACACACACACACACACACAACTACACATGCCCGAGGAAGGAGTCGAACCTCTGGCTGGAGCGACCGCAACTCCGCGACAAGACGCCTCAGACCGCTAGGCCAAGAAATTACTGTTACGTAGACAGATACCGCCGAACTATTTTACTTCTCGTACCATGTGTCTGCACTCCATTTTGACGAATAACATTATACTACCACATCTGAAAATCGGTAGTTGATCGGGCTGATGCCATCTTGTAATGGCTAAGATATGGTTTGATTCCTGCTGGGGAAACAGTTTTTAACAATCGCAAACATCCCCCTCTCCACCTCCAATAGCGGCAAGTAAGGAATTTGGGACTGTGGCGTCTTTCAAATCACATTACACATGTCAATTCGCTTACTGACTCGAACAAAGTTGGATTAGTTTTCGTTGTTTCTTCAAAATGCCAAACCCCTCCAGGTCTCTACGAACGGCGCGATCCTAATTACTAGTAAACGAGATTGGGAGAGTTGTTACCTAGTCGTCTGAGGTCAACGCTGACGATAGGCGCGGGGTTGGAGTCCCAGGCAGCACAACGTTATTTATTTCGCTACTTCAAAATTTTTGTAAATGATTGTAAATCTATCGGACTCAACTGCTTGGTTATTAGTCCGCAGCTTACAAACTACTTAAACTAAGGTAAACTAACCTAAGGACAACAAAAACACCCATGCCCGTAGAGGGGACTCGAATCTCCGACGGCGAACAGCCGCACCGCACCGCAGCACGGGGCTCCAGTGGGCAAGGCTAATCCGCCGCGGCTTGCGCTGCTTCTAGCCGAATATATGCACATTCCGCTAATGGTGAGAACAGTAACTCATCTATTTGCGTATATATAATAAATAGCGAAAAGAGCCGGGGTTGTGTCCCTGCCGGGAAAGAAGTCAATTGTATCGTCATTTCAAGTTCAAATATAGCGCTATCTGTGAATTTATTTAATATCTGACGTGTGATCGTGCTTCGTTAACGATTCATATAGGTACTGCGTTCTATTCCACAATTTTATGACGTTTGACACCTGTGAGTTGCACTGTATTATATACCTTTAGTGGTTACCTCTCAGAAACAATTTGAACTTCCTGCCATTCCTGGTGCAATGCTAAAGTTAACCGGGTTCGGACATTGGCCTTGTAAACCGATACAAATAAAAACGTCAATGTCTTACGTCTCTTCATGCCTAATCTAGTCTCGTTCAGAAACGCAAGCTTTTTTTGGTCAACAGTGCGTTCAAATTCAGAGCACGAACAAAAACTCATTGTGTCAAAAAATGTTCAAATGTTTGTAGAGTCTATGGGACTTAACTACGGGGTCATCAGTCCCTAAACTTACAAACTACTTATGAACTAGCTAATCCTAAGGACGGCACAAATATCCATGCCCGAGGGGGGATTCGATCCCCCGACCGTAGTGGCCGTGAAGACCGTGACTGGAGCGCCTCAGTCCCCTCGGCCGGCTCATTGTGTCATTGAATGAGTTTGATAAGGTACCCGATTTGTCACTTATTGTGATTAAAATGATTTTACGTTGCTCTCTCGACTCTAATAACTTGTATTCTAATGTTTTTTGTATGACGGTATTGAATTACATGTGGACCGACTGCCATAAGGAGCAATGTTCTCTACTGCTTCTTTGGTACCCTTTGTGAATAGTCGAACGACTGTACTCTACAGGGGTTTTGAATGTGGAGTACCCGCAACACAGCTATGTTAGTTGGGTTGCATTCAGCAGTGATCCACTTTTTTTGCTGTTAAGTGTACAACATTTAAACTACTTTTCTACATAGCTTCCGAAATTTTTTAGGCATTTCTCATAGCGTGGCACAAGTTTTTGTATGCCTTCTTCGTAGAAGGTTGCCGCCTGTGTATTCAACCATGTGGTAACATGTTCTTTCAGCTCTTCATCGTCGCTGAAGTGTTGACCACCATGGACAGGATTTAGGTGTAAGAAGAAAGCCGCTAGGAGCGAGGTTGAGCGGAGGATGATCAAACACGTCGCAGTGAAATTCCCGTAAGAGTTGTTTGGTCATATTCGCCTTGTGAGGTCGGGCGGTAACGTGAAGGGAAAAAGAAAACTCCTTTCTTCTCTTCTTACACCTAAAATCTGTCCTTGGTGGTCAACACTTCAACGATGATGAACTGAAAGAACATTTTTGCCACATGGTTGAATACACAGGTGGCAACCTTCTATTAAGAAGGCACACAAAGAGTTATGTCACGGTATGACAAGTGCCTACAAAATTTCGGAAATTATGTAGCAAAGTAGTTGTACAGTTGCACATTTTTATACAATAAATATTTTTTCTGTATCTGTTTGGTTTATATAACCAAACGGAACTTACTTTGTGGACATACCTCGTATGCTTGACTACAACATTAAGTGAAACAGTATACCTCACCGTTGATGCCAAGGAGATGAGAGTGCGGCGACTGCTGAGCAGTGAGAGAATGCTGAGTCATAAAGGATAAGGCACGCCCATGGCCTGCATCATAATCACATCGCGAACCATGAGGTGCACAGTAAAAGATAAGAAAACAATATAAATAATCCATAACGGATGTAAAAAGGAATTTCGTTAACTATTAAACTTAGTTGCCATGTCATTAATACAGATTAATTGAGTGTAGTAAAAAGAAATTGTCTTTCTAAGAAATACCTGCCATCTATTGGCAGTTAATAACTATAAAATTCAAGTCTAAGACAGAGTGTAAGTCAAAGATAAAATACAGCGACGCCGATGGTTGCCGTGGATACGGCGGCGTGGAGACATCGATCACTGCCTTCGCGGAATCAAGGCCGCAGCATAGCCAAGATGACGTCATGCGTTGAGGCGAGATTGAGGCGCCTGATTGGTAGGTAGGCATATAAAATGGATTTTGAAATTATTCCAATTACTCTACCAATCAGGTGCCACAATTCCACCCCAATGCATGACGTTAACGCGGCTATGCTACGGCATTGATTTCACGAAGGCAGTGCATCGATAAGTCGACCCAATGGTGAAGCAGACGTCCCGAGACAGATGTAGCGTCCAGGGGACGCGGTCGGTCACCATGGAAACAGGCCGCGATTGCAGCGATGACCTCTGCCACTGCCATTCGAGAATACTCGATGTTGCGCAGTTTAAGCATAATGTGCTATTCCTGCCGAGCCTTTCATTTGGGTTGAGGTAACCTCTATGTGTGAATTGCCCTGTTGTTTCGTGATGATGATGCCTCCTGGATTTACTTGCAAGGAGGTCAATTCTGCAGCAGTTCAGACCATCGCGTTGTCGGCCTAAAGTTGTGGGCCCAGGTTCCTGACGAGCCGATTGCGGGAGTTATTCGAATTTTCGTAAAACTGACGAGAAATCTACCTAAAACGCCAATCATCATCGGGAAATCTACCGGATTCTCTCTCTCGAAGAGGTTTGATCCCGGTGTCTTCGTGTAGGAAGAGCAACGGGTATCTTCCGTGGAGTTGCAGCGCGAGTTTGATCGCGCGGTTCCGCACCCGTTGCAGCATCGACACGTGAGAGTCTGCGGCGTTTCCCCACACTACGGCCAATTACTCCAACACTGGGCGGACCAATGCGAGGTAAAGAGTGATGCCATGTTGTGGGGACAGGGACAACCGAGGATGAGCAGAGGGTACAGGGCGCCAAGGCGTCCGGAGCCTTGGCGTGGCGGTGGAGGGCCGCTTCACCGACGGCCGGTGATACGTGCAGCTGTCGCCCCTGGAGCAGGTGGCGCCCTAGCGGCGTCCTCTGCAGTTTCTGGCTCCTATTGCTGTGGTTGTCGACGTTGAGTAGTCACCGATTTGTTTGTCAGCACTTCAGCGAAGTAGACTCCTGGCTGAACTTGTCTGCCCAATCTTCTTTTGAAAATGGTGCAGACTCTATAACTGGCTACGTGGAGTTCACTGCAGTGGAAGCATTTTGGTTGCTCCTCTCTTTTCTTGGCGCAGTCCCTACGGGACTGGCATGCTGCAGAAACTGGACACATGGTTATAACACTGATATCGCCTACCTTTGGCACGGAGGGGTTCAACGTTTACATCGATATTCGCGATCACAAGAAACAGAGGCGTGTCTCTGTGTGTCCTGGGCGATTTCATAAGGCTGACAGTCCGAATGCAGAAGCCCAGGTCTTCTGTTTCTTCAGGTAGTCGGGTGACATCTTGATGGGAAGGTGTAGGAAGACGACCTTCAGGAGTTTCAGCGATTGTGTGTCATGAGTGAAGCAGTGGTATTTTGAACTGTCACGACAAATCAATCATAAAATAACAAATAACAAAAATTTAAGAAAAAATATAGCAAAAGGGCAGATATGCGTTACAGCAAGTCGTCGAAAAGATAATAAAATGTTTCTCCCTAAAATCCAATTCCTCATTTAATAGAGTCAATGTTGTTGTTGTTGTTGTTTTCTTTGTGATGAAAAATTATTTCAATTTCTTCAAGGGCATTTAATAAGAAACCTTTCGGTGCCTTGTGTAAGACCTTTAAGATTCGTTTCATGGGACCTTCAGAATGTTTGTTTTGTAGTAGGTGTTGGTCAAACACAGATTTACTAGCCGATACACTCATTGTGTGCTCTTTAAAACGAATGAGGAATTTACAACTTGTTTAGCCAATACACTGTTCATTACAGCCATTGCATTGAGCATTACATACCAGAGTTAAGAAATTTGTCTTCATTATGACCAACACTATGATTAAGTGTATTCTGAAGTAGATTATCTGTAGTGAAAGCCAATGATATATCACTATTTTTGAATAACCTATTAATTTTGTCAGATACCTTACCTATGTAAGTCATTTTGATAAATATCGTATCAGCTACAATTGAAGATTGTTAAGACTTCTGTTTTAGTTTATTAAACAAAACATCAATGTCCCTTGGATTGTAATCGTTAGTTTTAGCTATTTGTTTTCATAGACCAGTTCCTTTTAAAATTTCATCATCCGCTAAAGGGAGTTTCAATAATCTATAGATCATAGAACAAAAAACGCTCTTTCATATTTCCATGGGTGACAAGAAGTGGCATTGATTATAATATCTGTTGCCACTGGTTTCCTATATATAGCGAAGTAATGTTTACCATTATTATTAGAGATGGTGAGATCAAGAAAATAGATTCTATTTTCAGTTTCATGTTCTACAGTGAAGCATAATTTTGGATGCATGTTGTCTAAAGTCATAGATAGAGTATCAATTTCTTCTTCTGAACCTCTGTAAAGCATATTTCTTGAAATTGATAATTTTGTTGGCGATTTCAGGATTCTCTATAAAAAAAAAGTTGACTTCAATGTAGTTCATAAATACATCTGCTAAAGTTCCTTCTAAGGAATTTCCCGTTGCCAATCCATCATTCTGATGATAAATTTTGTTAAAGACAAATTGATATTTATAAATTTTGTTGTTAAAAGAAAAATAAAAGCAAGAGAACACTCTAGCAGTTCTACTATTTCTCCTACCCTCAATGTTTTGTGTTCCAAAGATTATTATTGATTATATCAATAGTTTCTTTGATTGGGATGTTGGTATATAAATTAGTAATATCCAACAAGGCAAATCTAGCATCTTCTGGTATGCCAATATTATAGATTGCTTGGGCAAGGTCAAAGATGTTCTTAATATAAAAATTGTCTTCATAAATATACACAGACTTTAAAATCTCATTGAGTTTCCTATTGAGCTTATAAGAAGGACAGCTTCTTTTATCAACAATGGGACGTACAGGGACATTCTGTTTATATAACTTAGTGATCTAAGCTTTGGTAACTGTGGGTTCATTATTTTAAGGGAGTTATTTTCTTCAGGGAGGAGTAGAAAAGTATTATTATCGATTAATCTTTTAATTGTGTATTGAAATTTAACAGTTGGATCTTTGCTGATTTAATTGATATCATTTTAATTGAAAACTGGATAGTTTTGGAAATGTATTCATGCTCTCCTGTGACCACGAGGGTATTCCATTTATCAGCCTTAGTTATAATTGCTTTACCTATTGGCAATTTGTTATTTATACTTTTTATAATCTGGTGTTCCTTATTTAACTTCTGCCTACTTTCTTCTTTCGTGATGAGTTCTTTGGTTTGCAAGGCTATTTTACATACTTCTGTCTGATTAAGTTTAGCAGATTGGGTTACAACATTGATATCAGCAATTACACGTTTAATATTAGTTTGGTTTAAAGCAGTCATTAAATTATATTTTAGTCCTTTATTTAAACGATTAGTTTCATCTCCATCAAACTGTATGTCAGTGAGATTTACAACTCTAGCTTAAATCTTGTGTATATCTTCTGTGTTGTGATTGATGACTTTACTTTGTCTGTCTATCAAAAAACTGATCTTCTTCTGGTGGCTATCAGCAATCGTATCTCGTAAAACATTAACCTTTTCATCTATAAAAATAAAAATCATGGAAACAAATTACGGGAGAAGTTTGACTACTTAAAAGCAAATTCAGATTATACATGTCATTATTTAAAATATTTTTTGACTTGTCTGCCTCTTTGATTTCAGATTTGATCCAAAATAGGCTGCTCTTTTGCTAAACACGATACGAAACAGGAGAACTGATCCGTACATTAATTTTTGCATAATTTGGAACTACTTGTTGCGGTAAACATTACTTATTGAAATTAATTTTCGTGTTGAGCTTCATAATTGTAGCAGTGATCCTTGTAAACTTTTAAAAATTTCAAATAATCTGACTCGATAACAAGTCAGTAAGTTTGGAAAACATAGTTTTCTTTTGGAAATCAACGAACTGGTATATGTTTTAATAATGAGAATAACAATCATGTTCGCAAAATGTTATGCAATTTATTTAATAGGATGACCGGTTTCGATCTTTTCTGAGTATATCACCAGACCGATTCGTCTGTAAAATAAAATATAGGATAAAATGCTTCAGACGGAAAGAGGTACACCAAATAAAATCCTCGATTATTTACATAAGCATAAGCACACTATTGGTAATAATGAAGACAAATTTCTTAACTTGGTGTCTTTAAGACTCAATTCAAGGACTGTAATAACCAGTACATCGGCCAATCAGGTCGCAATTTCCTCATTCGCGTTAAAGAGCTGGCAACGGGTGTATCAACTGGTATATCCGTGATTGGCCAACACCTACTATAACACAAACATTACGAAGGTCCCATGGAAACGAATTTTAAAGTCTTACACAAGGCACCGAAAGGGTTCTTATTAAATGCCCTTAAAGAAATTGAAATATTTTTTCATCACAAAAAACAACCATTGCCGCTATTAAATGAGCAACTGTATTTTAGGGAGAAAAACTTTTGTGATCTTTTCGACGACCTGCGGAAACGCATATTTGCTCTTTCGCTATCTTTTCTCTAACATTTTTGTTATTTGTTATTTTATGATTGACTTGTCGCTCGTGAAACATTTTTACGATATTTTTGACTACCTGATGTAACACATATCTGCTCTTTTGCTACCTTTTCTCTTACATCGTTGTTATTTGTTGTTTTATGACTGACTTGTCGTTCGTGATACTTCAAAACACCAGAATATGTTACACGGCACCTATATTTAACGCCTTGACAAATCGGTCTGATGATGGGCTCAGAAGAGATAGAAACAGTCACGCTATTAAATAAATTGCATAACTTTTGCGAACGTGACTGTTATTCTCATTTTTAAAACATATACCATTTCGCTGATTTCCAAAACAAACAATGTTTTCCAAACTTATTGTAGTATTAGACATGAAGTTGGAATTTGTGAGGTATTTTATAGACAGTATTCACATATTTCAATGATTGTGCCTTAGAAATTATATCCTGGTACGATACTTAGTTCGTGAAATAAAAGGTCATAAATTATAAAGTTCATGAAAATCCGTTTCATCACACATGAAGTTTAGATTTATTACTTTACAACAAATACTATTTGCGACATATTTTTCAGCAGTCACGCCACTGAACTTACTTTCGAAATTATAACATAGTACGAAACACAGTTCAGAAGATGTGACGCCGTAGACTATGATATGCATGAAGAACTTCCCCATAATTCATAACGTTCTAAATTATTACGTCTTTACTATTCACAACACATATCGTACTCAGCTTCCTAATATTCAACTAACATTTTTCTATTTAATATTTAATGACAAGTAACGACAATGACACCCATAGACCAGGAATATAGTACCAGAAAACAACCTGCCGAGAAAGTGAAATCCATAATAGTTCGTGCCATTCGGAGATACATATGAAAGCCTCAGTTCACTCCATGGTCAACTGTAAAAAAAATAATCATAGATTAAAACGATGTTAAAAAGGAATTATGTGAACTGCAGAATTGAATAACTAATAACGGCTACACTTATGTGCACTTGTAAATTATGTAAGAAACACGTTAAAACTAGTAAAGAAATCACATTGACAAGAGAACTGATACCAACATAAATAAAAATAAAAGTTGGAAATGAGGTATATGGTTATTCGTTAACCGATGTCGAAGTCTATTGTAACATACCATCCGCCATGCATCGTACGAAAATTCATATAGACAGTAATGTTTCTATTGTTATGAATCTCAAGTGTTCAAAATTTCATTAAGATCTAACTCTCGATGGTAGCGAAGTGTGGCACCGTACGATGCCCATGATTATAAATTAACCTGGTCCCAATACAATAAAAAATTGTATCTCCACGGCCACAAAACTACAACACAGTAGTCCTAACGAAAGCTCTCTACACAGAAACCACGAGTACCAAGGAAACGGAGAAAATCAAGGGTATTGAAAAACAAGAAAGGAAAATTCTGAGATAAATCCACGGTTTGGTTTTTAATGAAAATGTTTGGCAAAGAACAATACAGACTGAAGAACAATACAGACACTGTGAAACAATCACGACACACAACAGTAATTGTAGAGCAACATTTTTCATGCATGTCGCAAGAATGAATGACACCAGAGTAACTAAAATAATATTCAACATAATTTCTACATTGAAATTGGTACAAAGAAACCACAAAAGACTTGAAAACATTAAGCATCTCTATAGAAGACATACAAGACTGAAAAACCTGTAGAGAAAAAATCAAAAACAAAAATTTGATTTTTAATCACAACACAATAACAACAAGCGAAAATAGATAGACGAACAAAAGGAAGCACAAAGTGGAAGAAGATAAAAAAAAAGAAAAAAGAAAAAGAAAAAACAGGAACAAAAGTTAGATTTTGTGTTTTAGAGCTCTCCTTAACCCTCAGTCGGTGTCGTGAACATTTTATGCAATAAACTGTGTCTTGGGGGATTTACATACCCCAGACTCTTGCTGCATTTTCTAGATAGGTATTTGAAAATACATACAAAGTAGTGACTGCATGATATAACCATTGCCATTTAGTATTTGTTCTCATCAAAACAAAATCAAAGATAACAATGGCCTGTCTAAAAATCAATATATCTTCGCTGCAGTAGCTTCAAATTGCAACATATTTGATAATTCCTGAAAAAAGTGTAAAACATGTCATTGGTAATTAAATGAAGTTCAGTTATGTGCATTAGTGTCAAAAATATAAAATAAAACAGAGATTAATCCAATAAGATTCAATATAACGTAATCTTACAAACCGTAAACATGAGCAAATTTTCATTCATCCACGCACCGGAAACAGATTGAGTGCCTCCTGGATCCATAAGTTTGTCCTTTTCAGTTAATACAAGCCATTTCAGTCTTCTTATCCGATGATTGTGGACACAGGAAACACCTCTTCCATTTCTCTGCACCAACATTTCACAGTGAAGAAAGTAGTGGCTTTTACTGAGAATAGGTGCAATAGAACCTATTGAGTTCTCTGGGTAGTTTTGCACCGAGTAACCTTTCATTTAGATAACATGCATTGCAAGATCATTTATGTAATAGAATTTTGAGCATCCATTATCGTCGTAGGTCGTGTTACGTGGGCGATAAAAGCGCGCGACAGCTTCAAACGATACATCTCAACCGCATGTGTGGTTACGGCTCTGACCTTCGTGAGAGACATCTGCAGCGCTGCACGTCAGACGCGACAACGAGCGACATATGAATCTCAAACCTGCCTGAATCTTGTCACTGTCGAGTTGGTTGAGAAACGTCTGCTTGTGAATGTTATAAAGGATATCGCAAGAATTCTGCGAGCTAATAATCCCTGAAGTTAATGAAACTGCAACTGTTTCTGAAATGTAAAATTGCAGTTGTACTTGTACACATAATTTAAGAATTTTGATTGGGGTAAGAAGTGTCGAAAAATAACAATCTCGTAAATTTTCTTTTGGACTTCGACTGAAGTTAAATTTTTTAGTTGTTTCTCATATGACAGTCTTTGGTTTTTATTCTGAGTGGTAATTTGATTTACACAATGATGAATGTGTTTTGAACAATTATATTTGTATGCTTCTTAAGCATTTGCAGTAACAACCAACTTACTCCAGAGACAGACAGACAGACATACAGGGAGAGAGAGAGAGAGAGAGAGAGAGAGAGAGAGAGAGAGAGAGAGAGAGAGAGGTAACGGATGTTAACGGATGTCACACGAGATGTGTGTAAAATTACGTTTCTGAATAAAATATTTTGATAAGTTTCACTAGGAATGTTTGGTAGGCTGTCAGTGGGATACGTGTGTCTGCAATAAAGATGAAGATATTGGTGTTAGCATGGTAAAAAATTACAACTTGGTAGCACACATCACTACTCTTGTGCAACGCCCACTGCTAGCGATTCCGTCCAGAATTAAATGATTTACTGTCGTCTTACAATATGATTCATTTCATACTCATTTTCAGTTGCTGGTGGTTTGAAGCAAAAAAAAAAGAAAAACCCAAAAGTATCTGTATTCCTCGTATTTGGCTGGTGATCTTTACTATTTTCGTATTTGAAGTTATGAATGAAATAGTCGACAAACATTCTTCACTTTGTAAATTTAATGCACAGTACTCATTGTTACATCTTATTTCCCAAAGTAAATTGCCTTACTCTGGAGCTATCGTTATTCTATGATTTACGGGTGCCAAATTTTAGAAACAGCTGATCGGTTCTAGCCGCCATCTTGTAGCGAGAAGTTGTCGCTCGCGTAGGACATCCGGCCATATCGCCGAATGTCGCTGCTTGTAGCTGCAATGTGCGTAGCTGTATGTCGCGCGCTGTCGCTCACTTTTGTCGCTCATGTAGGACACTGCCTAAACTTTCGTTGGCAGTTCAAAAAAATGTTCAAATGTTTGTTAAGCTTATGGGACTTAACTGCGGGGTCATCAGTCCCTAAACTTACAAACTACTTATGAACTACTTACGAACTAGGACGGCACAAATATCCATGCCCGAGGGGGGATTCGAACCCCCGACCGTAGTGGCCGTGCTGACCGTGACTGGAGCGCCTCAGTCACCTCGGCCACCGCGGCCGGCTTCGTTGGCAGTTTAAGCATCTCTATCTCCCACCTCATGTAACCAATGACTGACAATAGCCATAAAATGTAGATCAGACACACGTAACATGTCCTAGTTACCCACGCTAAGCGATACTTGTGGAGGCAATGAAAAATATAAAGTGTTTAAACTGTGTAGTGGGGTCGCGTCATATCCCAAGCAAGTTATTCTGCTTACCACGTCGAAATAATAGCACCTCGCATCTATGACTGCTCAATACAATTGCTCATAACAGTTTGAACAAAATCTACCGAGAAGTGGAAGTGCGCAGTACGCAAAATTACGGCGTTATGCGCGTTGAAATGATGTAGGGGGTATCGTCATACAGCGATTAATGGTTAAGGGAAATGTATGCAAAGAATAATAACTTGAGGGCCCTGTGTGAATACTTTGCACCGTTATTGGAATGACAAAAAAGTTGTGAAAACAGGAAGTTCAAAATGTTCAAATATCTGTAAATCTATCGGACCAAACTGCGTGGTCATCAGTCCGTAGCTTACAAACTACTTAAACATAGGTAAACTAACCTACGGACAAACACACACACCCATGCCCCAGGGAGGACTCGAACCTCCACGGCGGGCAACCCCGCGATCCGCAGCAAGGTGCTTTAGACCAATCGGCTACTCCACCGCGGCAGAACAGGAAGTAAAGTTGAATTGTCACTCATAGCTTTCTTCAGAATCAACCAATGGAAGTGTTAAAAAGCGCAAATGAAAGATACGATGAGTGTTGTTAGGTCAAAATCAAAAATCAAGGCAATCGGACGGATAGAATGGTCTGATCGACTGACTTCAGTTTACAGCAAGGACATCCCCATAAGCAATATATAGAAGGAAACCGCGTTAGAGTATAGAAAAAGGAAGGCGAGAGTTATATAAATTCTGATATTCTATGACAAATCTGTGGATGAATACCTTCCGTTTGAAACAAAAATGAAGGAAATCGGGCCGCGCGGGAGTATCCGAGCGATCTGGAGCGCCACGTTGTGGATCGCGCGGCCTCCCGTGTCTGAGGTTCGAATCCTCCCTCGGGCATGGATGTGTGTGTTGTCCTTAGATTAGTTTAACTTAGTTTGTCAGTCTAGGGACTGATGATCAACTTACAATTAGTTTGGTCCCATAAGAATTACAAACATTAGAACATTTTTGAAGGAAATCGGCCGGGTAGTTTGGTCTGGCCGACTGACTTTAGTTTTCTTAGATTCTTTTAATATATACTAGCTGAAAACCCGGCGTTGTCCGGTCATTTATTTATTTATTCCTGCCTTCAGTTAGTACTTCTCCTATCCCTTCTCCCTCCGTCCATCTCCTTTTTTCTAAAAACATGCTATATTTATCGGAGAATAAATAAGAAATAAGGCTGTCTCGCATAATGTACAAAATCATATGTGCAGAATCCAAACAAAGGAAGACACTAATCAAAATACAAATGGCATATAAAATGTTTACGATCTCATATTTATTGGCTTATATGCTGTACAATCTTATAATTTTTCAGGTACGTATTCAGTTGTATAAAATCTCCTGGGAATTTGGAGCACTCTTTACGTCGTCATATCTCATGAACTACGTGTCGTACTGTGATACAATTTAGAGGGTAGATTCAACTATATGTGCGTGTACTGTCTATATTATTTCCTGTGGCTACAATTTGTAGTGTAGAAATTATAAATTGTAACGTCATACCGAGAACCCTAGTTTTACTCCATAAACTGCGGAAAAGTAGTAAGCGAGAAACTTTTTTCCTTTCATCATTTTACTATGGTTGCCAGCGAGAAAAAGCTTAATAAAGGTTTGAAATTATGTTTAAATTTTGTTGCAAGTCGCTAAGTACTGTCATTCTCATACAGTGTATTTCGAAAGTCTCGCCACATTATATGGCATTTTTTGCGAAGTATATTGGTTAAGACGTAATATCTTTGGAACCATGTGCCGTATGTGAATCTTAACCATGCAGCAATTGTTACCTCACGGTAAGGAATGTGTACCAAATTAGGTTGAAATCGGTCCGATGGTTTAGGAGAAAATGAGCAGCATTGTCGCAAAATGCAACAGTTTTTCGCGCATCTAATTGTTTATGGCGTCATATCTCGTGAACTATATATCGTATGCGATTCTTACACTTACGGCGTCCGTCCTCATGGATTGAAGCTTACGTGTACAAAATTTCACGAAGACTGAAACAAAACTGCAGATTTGTATGCAACACGTACAAATATACGGTTACTCTGCTTTGTATATTAGAAGACAATAATAGTAATAATAATAATAATGTGTTGACTGAGAGCACGAAAATATCTATACAGCAAAGGTTTTACGGCACTCTCTGCCAGTGGGAACTGAAATAAAGCAATGTGAAAAGTTGGAAAATTTTGCTCTGCCATAATAGGTTCAGATGCATTTATTTATCTATCCTCCTTGTGTTCCGTGAATGACATTCACTAGTGAAAGTTCAAAATTTCGCGTGGTTGAATTCCTGTTCCTGCCTGCTACCGTAGAACAAAAGAGCAGCGCTGCTTTGCATTCCTATTACTATAAGTGAAAAACCATGGATCAGCGCGCAGGGCGGGTGTGCAGAACGGCCTCTGCTCTCGGGACAGACGAACGAGCAGCAATTACGGTGCAACCGCTGCTGCCGACGCCTCCAGCGTCCTCCGTGCGGCGTTCTGCCGCGTTTTGCGCGGCATTTTTCTCATCCCTTACTCCTTTTTTTCCCCTCTCCCTTTTTTTTCCATCCCACACGAGGGAGGCTACAAGCCCGCACGCAGTACAACCAGTTTATTGTTTATGAGCAGTGTGTGTCCGCATTATGAAAATCCGAGCCGCGACCGGCGCGTTGCCATTGTTTATGAGTCGGCAAGTCGTAAAAACTACGTCAGTTATTGCCCTTATCTCTCGCTGTGGGTACGATAAAATATCGGGGCTTCTGGGAGCCCGCCGCTGCCCGCGGCAAACATAGTGGTCCACCCAACTCTCCCTTACTGGCCGTACTCGCGTGTTTGTGTGCGTGCGTGTAGTGGCAGTTGTGGGAGAGAAAGGATAGCGAGGGTAGTTAGGAAGAGGAAAAAACGACAGAATGACAGAGAAATAGGAGAGGAGAACGTTCACGTCTGCTGATAACCAAACAAATGGATTAAAAAATTCACTGTCTAAAAAAAAGGGAAAGTTTGCTGAAAAACGCACGTATGTGGAGATACGGCATCGGCTATAGTCTAGTGGTAAATCGGTCTCTTGCTGGCTTCAAGTCTCGTCTCTTTTTTTTTTCCAGATTTTGTGTATCGGTTTTTACGTTTCCGGAATTATCTGGAGCGCTTATCAGGCGTTTTCACCGCTGACGTAGCGCTGAGCGGATAATACGCGGCGAAAAAAAGGATCGCTTTGACTGACGCGCAACGTTCTTCATAAACATTCACCAACCTGCTTCTGTGGCACCAGAGTTCTTTGTGAAAAATACACAAATACGACAACAATGCAGCTAACGAACACTTTGTTTCAGAAATAGTCAAACGTTAGAATTATTTTTATGTGTTTAAAATATTGTCTTTTGCACAGTTTTTAATAGTCACAAAAATCCTATCTGCACCACCAGTAACGCCAAGTAAAGAACGCAGGACTCTGCCTCGTTTCAAATTAACATCGCACATGTCCATCCGCTATTAAGTTAAACACGTCTCCACGTCTCTACGAACGGTGCGATCCTAGCTACTATTGAAAGACAATTTGATAGTTGACGCCTCATCGTGTCAGGTCAAGACTGACGATATGTGAGAGTTTGGAGTCCCCGGAAGATACAATAAACATATCAGCACTATTCCTTCCTATTATACAACAGTAAATGGTGCCGGATTCGTGTCCCTGCCGGGAAAAAATCAATTATATCGTCGTTTCAAGTTCCGGTACAACGCTATTTGTGATCATATTTAATATCTGACATCTGACTGTGCTTAGTTAACAATTGATCAATGTACTGCATTCTATTCCACAACTTTATGATGTGTGACATATGTGAGTTGCACTATATTACATATCTATAGCGGTTACCTCCCCGCAGCAATATGAGCTTCATGAAATTCCTGGTGATCAAAAAGTCAGTATAAATTTGAAAACTTAATAAATCACGGAATAATGTAGATAGAGACGTAAAAATTGACACACATGCTTGGAATGACATGGGGTTTTATTAGAGAGAGAAAAAAGTTAAAAAAAATTCCGACAGATGGTGCTTTATCTGATCAGAAAAGCAATAATTAGCATAACAAATTAAGACAATGCTAAGATGATGTTCTTTACAGGAAATGGTCAATATGTTCACCATCATTCCTCTACAATAGCTGTAGTCGAGGAATAATGTTGTGAACAGCACTGTAAAGCATAACCGGAGTTATGGTGAGGCATTGGCGTCGGATATTGTCTTTCAGCATCCCTAGAGATGTCGGTCGATCACGATACACTTGCGACTTCAGGTAACCCCAAAGCCAATATTCGCACGGACTGAGGTCTGGGGACGTGGGAGGCCAAGCATGACGAAAGTGGCGGCTGAACACACGATCATCATCAAACGACGCGCGCAAGAGATCTTTCACGCGTCTAGCAATACTTTTTTTTCTAATAAAACCCCAAGTCATTCTAAGCATGTGTTTTAATTTTTACCTCTCTATCTACATTATTCCGTGATTTATTAAGTTTTCAAATTTATACTGATTCTTTGATCACCCGGTATACACAGGGTGAGTCAGGAGGAGGTACACCTGACCGCAAAAAAAGTGGATCACCCCTGAATTCCAGAGTGGAGGCCGAACATGACGCTATGCAACCAACACAGCTGCGTCGCAGGTCGTCGAATCATTCCACAGTACAGTCATTACCTACCCACAATAGATACTACGTAAGACACTAACGACTATTTCTCCTTATGGCTTTCAGTCAAGGTCCAAACCACTACTGTTGTACTACAAATATTAAAATACACGTTATTAGAGATGAGACAGTAACACTTTTAAACAAAATTTCATTCAACAAGTGAAAAGTCAGATATGTTATTACACTTATTTAAGGGAATGATATGTTGTTGTTCGTGATTTCAATTTGAACGCACAGTTAATCAAACTAAAGTTGTGTACCTGATAGAGACGCGATTAGACATAAATAGACGTAAAACACTGACTTTTCATTATTACAGGTTTCCAAGATCAATGTCCGAACCCGGAAATAAATGACAATCTTAGCACTGCACCAGTAATTGCATGAAGCTCATATTGCTGCTGAGAGGTAACCGCTGAAGAAATGTAATATAGTGCAACTCACATAAAAAGTTATGGAATAGAATGCAGTACATTGATCAATTGTTAACTGAGCACAGACAGATGTCAGATATTAAATATGTTCACAAATAGCGTTGTACTGGAACTTGAAACGACGATATAATTGATTGTTTCCCCGGCAGGGACTCGAATCCGGCACCATTTGCTATTGTATAATAGGAAGGAATAGTGCTGATATGTTTATTGTATCTTCCGGGGACTCCAACCCCGCACATACCGTCACTCTTGACCTGACACGATGACAACTATCACATTGTCGTTCAATAGTGGTTTAAATCGCACCGTTCATAGAGACGTGGAGGGGTTTGGTATTTTGAGCAAAACCTTTGTTTAACTTAGTAGCGCATGGACATGTGTAATGTTAATCTGAAACGATGCAGAGTCCTGCGTTCTTTACTTGGCGGTACTGGAGGTGCAGATGGTATTTTTGTGACTATTAAAAACTGTTACTCCCAGCGGGAATCGGACCCATACCTTAGCCATTACAATTTAACTTTACCCCGGCCTAGCACTGAATTACATATGTGTTAGCGTAATGTTTTGTCATAGTGGAGTACTCATTAGACGGTACGACCAGTCAAAGAGCTCAAAGGTGTCTGGCTAGGAAGGTCGCACAGGATGGCCACGTGGTCTGAGGTGCCTTATCGTGGATTTTGCATGATATTATACTACGTTTCAGCATGCTACATTACGATTTCGTATGGCATTGTACTATAAGCTTATTTAACTATGGGCTCATTTTTTTCAGTATTGTTGGATAGCTGTTGCCACGATAACTTGAATATTACGCATTTTTAAGTTATGAGGAGCGTCGATTATGCATTAAAAAGGATTCTGAAATGGGGAAAGTAACTTCGTTTTGAGATCTATTATTCACCACGTTCAAGAAGACAAACAGACTTCGATGAAGGAAGTTTCTGTGATTTACTAGCATTGTCAGTGACAAGGTATTCGATAACTGGCAAGTGTGTCGAAGAATTATTCTCCGCTGTGTGGTTGCCTTCAATAGTCATATTGAGATTAAAAACAGCAACGAGGATTCTGGTACAATGTCGCATCGAAAATGAAATTACATGTGAAGCATAATATCCAACTGGGAAGGATGGGATACGTCAGTCTCTGCCATTTCAAAGGTTGGATACTGGGATTTGTCCGAATAGTCGGCCTTTTTAATGGTGACTCAGTGCTTGCACGGTAAGGTTCAGTTGCCCATTATATCCACGCGCTTTTAGAGAGCCGAACAACAGAGTAATAACGACAGTGAATAAATAATAATAAAAAAGTTGCAAAGCACAAAATTGTGAATTGCAGCACATAGATGCAGATAAATATGTCAAGGGAGGGGTAGTAGGAGGGATGACGGGATCTAGGAATGAATAGGAGTCCAGAACTGGAAAATAAACAATGAAATGCTTGCAAAGTACTCCTTACTTCGACATTCGTCACAGTTTGTTTTAGGGTCGAGAGGAAAGGAACGAATGTTTTACTGAACGAAGGATGGATTTTCGGAGATATAAAAGAAAACTGCTTCATAGAGAGGACCGATGGACAGTAAAGAAAGCAGACATTAAAACAGAAAGTATTGTAACGAAAACACAATTTTTTTACAACGTTTTGGTGGAATAGACCAGAAGGGCGACTGAGGTTATATAATATAGGGGGGGGGGGTGACAGAGAAATAGAGAGAAAGAGAGAGAGAGAGAGAGAGAGAGAGAGAGAGAGAGAGAGAGAGAGAGAGAGAGAGAGAGAAAGAGAAAGAGAGATACTGGAGGAGAAATTAACAACGAATAAATGCAAGACCAAATCGTTTGCATTTGCATACTTTGTGAAGGTGAGAGAGCGTATTCATGTATGGAGGGGAAGAAAGAGACCCATTTGAAATAACAAAACATGTTTTGACAGCGCTTATGTAAACCGATTATTCTGTATATATTGAAACAGGGTATAAATGATAATAAACAAAATGTACATACAAAAAAGAACATTCCAATTGAAAAGGCAACTAACTCATATTTTATTTCTGTTGCCGTCTTCCACTGGCCCTCACTGAGGAAAAAAGAAAAAGAAGACAGAACAAAACGGTTGAGGGGCTCCAGAATCTCTCATTATTTTTACTTTTATCATGCGTTTTGGTATAGACTCTATACGTTGTCGGACGTAACAGCCTGAAGAAGCAACATCCTCCCATGCTTCCAGAACACAGTCCACAAAGAGCGTCCGGTGTAGTTGGCTGGTTTTGTAGCCAGGTCTCTGTTAACGTCCTGGCGACCTCAGCCCACATATTTTCCATGGGGCTCATGTCAGCCGCCCGCGGCTCCAGTCTATGTCATTGAGTCAATCGTGGAGAGCCGCTGCTGGACGAATGTAGATTTGTGGAGAATGGTCCTCTTGCAGTATGAAGTCCTCTTCTCCATACAGCATTTGCAATGATGGAAGCATCGCGTTTTGCAGTATGTGGGCGTACTGCACACTGTCGAGGATGCCTTTTATTATATGAAGGATTCCTGCTCCTCGTGCAGATATCCAGCCACAGTAGGAAGTAGATTGCGCTCACTTATTCTCGTCGTTGTTACATATTCTTGTCGATGGCGAGTCCCTTGAGGCCTGTAAACGACCGTTGGAACGACGTTACTGGTGGAAAACACTTTTTCGCCAGTGAAAATAACGTTTTCCCGCCGGCCGCGGTGGCCGAGGGGACTGGGGCGCTCTAGTCACGGTCTGCACGGCCACTACGGTCGGGGGTTCGAATCCCCCCTCGGGTAGGATATTTGTGCCGTCCTTAGTGTTAGCTAGTTCATAAGTAGTTTGTAAGTTTAGGGACTGATGACCCCGTAGTTAAGTCCCGTAAGCTATACAAACATTTAACGTTTTCCCACGACGCCCTGAGATGGAGCTCTGCAAATGCCAGCCGGTATGTAATATTTTCTTCGCTGAGTTCTTGTTTCACAGCGGACCGTCGTGCGTTTCGGCGAATCGTGTCACTGGAGACGGGGAATTTGGTTACCTGCCGCAACTGCTTCGCGTTCTAGAACGGATATTGTCTGCTTGTAGACCCTAGCTCACGATCCTCCTGCTGCGAGCTTACTCTCTTCCTGCTTGAGCCAGGAGCTCTTGGTGGTGCCTCTGTCAAGGTAGTTCCTCCACCATCTCGCTGCAGTGGTGTATGTCACGCCAGACCTTCTGCCAGCCTCTCTGATGGAGCAACTTCAGTAAAAGCGACAAGTCTGTCTCGAGTTGAGCTGTTCCAGTGAGCCACTGCCACAGACTGCCTGACTCATACTTCCGCTCTGATTTACCAGGAGAGGAAGTAAACACGTTTATGTCAACATGGTCAGAGGCAGAGACGCGCGCGCGGCCTGCTGGCCCCTCATGGCACCGCCATCGACCTTTTTTTCTCGCTGGCCAGCGCGTCATCTATCCAGCTCGGCTGCCCCGTAGTTCACGAGCCAAGGCGATTACAGCTCCAGGCTAAAAGAGCCAAGTTCACACCTTAAAGAATCAAAAGTCACATGTAACCTACCCAAATCTGTAGTTTAAACTAACACAACTAGAGCTCTATCTCTATGACCTGAGCAGTCACTTAATCCTTGACGTTTCATTCAGATATTTAATGAAGTTAATGAATATAATGGTGATTAACGTAGCTGCCACATAATATTTCACCTAGCTAACAATGATAAGATGCAAGAAACTATTCTCTCCTGTAAGCACTCTGCGATCTAGAGTTAAGAAACTGTGTACTGAACCTAGATATCTAAGCGAGTTGTAAGACTAAACAGTGTTCGTGGCAGCATCACAAACTGTATATACGTAGTATATCATTGTGCACTTATAAAGTGTCTCTGAAACAATAATTGCTGCACGATGGAAATTAACTTATGCTGATTCCCTTCATTTACACGATTGTTATGTTATTCACAGTTGTTTTGTAAAGGGTTTATAGATTCGCTTCAATTTCTCGACTGTTCCACGTTTATACGTTTGGTCATAGTTTTTCAGTCGTCTGGAGTCCAATCGAAAAGAGAGCGGCAGTGCAGCTATATCGTAGGAGTAACAAAAGCCCTCGAGTCCGTCGTCAGCTGACATAGACCTCTAACACCATAATACGTCCAATTGTCCATATGTATACGTTAGCATTGCTTGTCCGTTAGCACTGATAACTGCACATAAACGCTGATGCTTTCGGTCATTAAATGCAGGCCGTCGCAAATTTCTGAAAAAATGGTCAAAAATCGAAAAATTTGACATAGCTACCATAGGATCTTGTAGTAACGGCTCTGATTTATGTAACTCTGAAAGTGAAGTAGGATACCTGAGACTATATGTCAGCTCAGAGTGACTATTCTGGGCCTAGCCTAACGTCGAATTGCCACTCCGTGTCATATTTCATTTCTGTTTCACGGAGGGTACTAGGGAAGGTATACAGAATATTGACATATACACTAATAAAATAAAAAAATAAGGGGATCAGCAGACATATCTAGATTCTGAAGTATCGTCATCGGAGGAATGAAGTAAAATGGTTAGACGTTTTTTTGTCGGTTATATGGAGTGGAGACAACATTACGACAACCGAGATGAAATAACGGAAGGTTGCTGCGGAGGGAGTTAATGTTGATTTGTGTTTACTCTACAAAACGAATGGCACAATCAGTTGGGTTTAGTGGAGTGAGCAGTACAAGTAACAACAACTTGACTTAGCTAAAGCTATTGCAAAGAGAGCCGTAGGAAGGTTGGAAGCGGGACAGTCACAGAGGGAAGTTGCTGCAGCTATTGGAGTATACCAAGTGTAATTTCGGGGACCTGGACTCGATTTCAGACAAAAGGAACCGTTACAATATCGTCCTTGGGTAGAATCAGAAACTGATGACCGTTATCTCCGTTTAACAGCCCGTCGACTCAGGACGCTTATTACAACTAATCTGCAACGCACCTTCCAGGCAGCTATAGGAAGCGCAATATCAACACAAACAGTCCGAAATACGGTTATTTATAACAGGCAATTGAAAATTTCAAAGCGGACGCATTAATAGCTCGATCTCTTGCAGGAACCCAGTAAAGGGTGCGAGCAAGTGGAATCAAATAGGCAGGGGACACTGCTATCTGCTACAAAGTGAGAATTTGGGTTGGAAGGGAAGCGGGCCTGGATAGCGTAATTGGTTAAGGCGGCAGCTGGCCCAAAGTGGGAAATCATGGTTCGAATCCCGGTTGAGCACAAATTTTCATCTTTGCCATAGTATTTATTTCAAAACGGTCGAAATGTTGAAATATTTAAAGCCCGAAATAGTCTTCGTGAAAGTGGCCTCTACGTACGGAGGCCTATGGTGTCCCCCCATTAAAACCTCGACACCATTTAGCCTGCAGAAATTGGGCGGAGGAACATCAGGATTGGAGTCATAACGTATGGCGTCGGATTCTGTTCACAGATGAATCAAGATTTTGTGTTCATTGGGAAAATCGTCGTTCTCTGATTTAGAAAGAACGGGGAACTCGTAACAGTTCTGATTTTGTGCAGAAAACATCATCACATCATGGTGGTGGACGAGTTGTGTGGGCATAAGTCCATATTGGCGCATGTACAGAGCTCTATGTCGTCCAGAATGGCGCTTTGACTTCTCAGAGGTACAGAGGCGAAATCCTTCCACCTTTTGTTGTGCCCTATGCTGGTACCATAGGAGATTGGTTCCTTCTGGTGGACGAAAACACGCGTTCACACCGAGTTGCACTGGTGGATTACATGTCTGAAGCTAAGGGAATTGAAGGAATGGAGTGGACAGCTTGTTCACAGGACACATCCGCTTAAGCATGCCTGGGATGCACTTGGCAGATGCACTACAGCCAGTACAACCCACAACGGTTGCAGAGCTAGATATTGCACTCATGGAAGACTGGCTAAATATCACTCAAGAGCTGATTGATAACCTCATACTGTCCATGTCCAAGGTGATCACACGCCATATTAGAGGGCAACGATAATAACACTTCCACAGTTATGGTAGCCATGTAAGCCTTAAGAATTGAGACAGCAGAATATCTTACTGTATCACACACCAATTAAATTGTAACCAACCTATATATACTAATAATAAATCTGTAAATGTAGGCCTGTCGCTGTTCCCTTCAATCTTCAAAACTACTGGACGAATTTTCATGCTGTTTTCACAGGAAACATTAGCATTAGTGAAGATCGAGTCAGGAACTAGGCATTATTTCATCAAGATAGAACCACTTATCACCAAAACTACTTCAGGAATTCGCATATGGTTTTCACATGTAACTTCAGCTTACCTTGGGGCAAAATATAGTATTCGTTTCATAAAAATCGGATCAAGGAAATAAAGAATATCACAATTTAACGTTTTTTATCCAGAACTTTCATGTCTGTCTTGCTCTTTCATCTTATTAATCTCCAAAACTAATAGACAAATTTTCAGGGGTTTTTCACAGGTACCGTGCGGTTACGTAAACGCTTCATTTCACAAAATCGGATCAGAGAAAGTAAGAAAGCAATCGTATCTGTCTATTTGTAGAGGGTAATCTCCAAAAGTACTACACGAACATTTGTGGGGCTTCACACGTAATTTAGAATAGCTTGGAGCATAACGTAGCCTTCTTTTCATCAAAATCGAATCAGGGGAGGAAAAGATGTTGTACTTTTAAGTTTTATGTGAACACTATGCTTATAAGCACGGAGTAGTACAGCAAATATCTAAAAGTAATAAATAAACATTCATGGGGTATCATAGATAAATTGAGATTAGCCTACAACAGGCCTCATTTCTTCAAAATCAGATCAGGAAAACAATCGATATCGCAGTTTGAAGTTTTAGGTGTATTTCATGCTTGGAAAGAACGGCGTAATGCAGCAAAGAACTATAGAAGCGCTGTTAATTTCCTAGTGCACCAGAAAATTAATAGATAGCGCTGCCGGTGTTCGTGTGAAGTTTGGTAGCGATCGGATTACTACCCAAGCAGGTTAGAATCTCTGGAGATGCCCTAACACTGAATAAGTGAAGCCATCAAACTGGGCAATCCGGCATTTGTTTGTGCCCAAAAAATTTTTCGTAATGTGTGTATATAATAGTTCTAGTCGTTGAAATGTACGTCATATCTCAGTAAAATACTCCAATATGATTGTCAATTTAGTGACATTACGTAAAGGGGGCAATATTCACACAGGGTTTAAGTGAAAAGCTTTGTTTAGGCCACAAAAGCATGACTCATCCGGCTTCAACCAACCCTGTACTCAGCACAGATAACGCCATATCCATTTTTTTAACCTGCTTGTTACTACCCTTTGAAAATGCTATTTACTCTTTTACTTTTCAAATTTACCATATTTCTGTAAATCGTTTTCTTGGTTGCGATGTTCTACAATATATGATTCAACGCAATGAATATAAAACTGATACAATCTTCGCCGTGTTTAAACCATATTTACATACTGGTATCACAGTCTAACGTACACGTACAACTGCTATGGAAGTTTGAGTCTCACGCCTGGAGCGAAAATAGCGGCTCTACCGGCAATAGAGCCAACAGTAAGAATAATTATTATTTTCAGTGATATTTCTACTTAATTAAGGAAATACATATTACATATTATATTTCAGCTTTTCAAGTCTCAGTACATTGTCAAGAGATGTGAATGGTCATAAAGTAAATATTTAAAATGGCAAATACCACTGATGTATAATGAAAGCTGCATCATATTCATAACGATATGTCTATTTCTAACGCGTTTCACAAACGTGTGACAAAAAAACTACTGTGAAAATTTCATGTGGATTTACAGGAAACTTCAGCTAAGATTTCATCAAAATCAGATCACGGAAATAAGCTATACTGTTTTCAGTAACTTTATCTGTTCAGCTATTAGAAATCCTAAACAACTTAACGGCTTTGCTTGGAGCAACTTCGTTTCATAAAAGTAGGATCACAGAAAATTTTTAGACGTATGCTATGCTTGAAATAAGGATGACGTAGTATAGCAAACAAGCGATAGAGGGCCGAAGTGCATCAAAGAACTAATAGGCGCCGTTGCTTGCGTAATAGAGTTGTGAGTGTAACGAAAAGATGAGTATCCGTATGTATCAGTTACTAAAGGAAATATTACTCGTTACGAACGTGTCGTTACTCGTGACTCACGTTACCAGTGCCACACTGATATGCGACCGCTACACTGTCTTTAAAACCATGAAAAGTTTTTAACTGTTACTGTTAATAATACTTAAACATTTGTGCCTGGTTTTTGAGGCTATTATTACTGCGGAAAGAATCAGTATAGTCTATTTCCCTTGTGATTAAAATACAATTGTCATACACACTGATCAAAATTAGCGAGAGTTCTTTGGAAGGACAATCCAGTGTGTATTTGGTTTCTTGATTAATTGCAATTAACTGCTGCGAAATGTTACTGTAAAACGAATAGAAAATTTGTTTGGAAACCGTTCCCACATGTGCCTATTACATCGAATATAGACATAATATTAAATATAGAAAGCAAGTAAGCAATTGCTCCTGACGTAAAGACTTGTGAAAATTCGTTTGAGTAATTACAACTGAGAGGACAATACAAAAACACAAGAATGTGCAAGTACGCTACAGTTCTATGGTCAGAGACAGAGTTTTACATCCAGGTTATATACAGATAACTGTCTGCCATCATAGAGTAGAAATATCTACAATGTCGATTTCATCTTCTTGCTTTACGAAGTAATCACTGCATGAAATGTGGACGTATATTAGCTGAAAGATTGGTCGATTCTGATAACACAGTCAAGATAATTTATTGGAAGTACTATATTTAATGGAAAATTGTATGCAGACGAACAGCCGACGCCACTCCTTCAACGACTATTGACACCTCCATGACGTATTATTTAAATAGTGATGAATTACTCTGTTGCTTGAATTACCAAACTTCCACCTTCGACGAGTTTTCGATAATTATGAGCACTACATACAGAATAACTACATTGTCACCAGTGCAACTCTGCGTTAAGACAGATAAACTGTTTTGGGACTACACCAAACAACCAATACACAGCGCTGTTATTATTATTATTAATACTATTTCTCTTCTCAACGACAGAAGTGTTTTCAGAAGTTAACGCCAGACAAAAAATTGCACACCGCAATCTTAACGTTACCAATACAACACAACATCGAATTTACATCGTTACATTGTACGGACTTAAATTAATTTCACTTTTCGTGTCAAAAACTTTATGAAGATCCAACGTTTCGGACAATGACTTTTACTTACATTTGACATCTTGGCTAGGACAACGGAGTTTATTGACAGAACATCCAACAAGGATTCTATTTTTTCTGACTGAGGTGCGGAACCCTTAAAAGCCAAGATATACGCACGGGCAGGTCTTCAATAACCATTGTGAAGAACGGTCATAAAAGATAGTATATAGTGTTTCATATCTCACCTGAGTTTCTAATTGTTTTGAACAGTGCACATGTTTTTATTAAATTGTACTTATTTGTGTAGTTATTCAAAGTTAAACATGTGTATACATCTTGCTTATTCTTCCATATTTGTTAACCGAAAACTAGCAAAAACGTTTTGTATTCAGTATTATTTAAAAATTTCCGACATGTGGCACATAGCTTATGACATTTAGTAATAGAAAGTGAAAGACAATTCCGACCCACTATGCCCCTGTACTTTTGAGGTTAAAAGTAAAGCATGCTGAGGATCTCTGTTGATAGGAAAGGGTCGACTGCTTGCCTTATTTTATAACTTTAACACATGTACCAGGTGAATTATTTACATATAGCATAAAATCTTTATCATTTCTGTAAACAACAACATTGTCATGAACATTATCTTACAAATATGTAAGCGTGTTGGTAATGTAGACACTTACAATATCTACTTCTTTAGAAGTGAATAAATACATCAAAGACCAAATTTCGTTTCTACTTTCTTTTCAGGCCGTTTCAGAAAGAAATGAGTTAATAATTTGATATGGTTTTTACAATGATTGGACAGGTCTGTAACACTGAAACTTATACTACATTCTAGAGGACGGTGATTTAATTTTTAAGGATACATAGTAGTTTTTTTGACTTCGGCCTATAGGCTTTGGTGTGTTGCAGAAGGAACATCAGCGATTTGAAAGTAAATGGTACACAACGCCTTTGGCGAAGAGATAAGCTGATGATGAATAAATAAAGATGCTTGATAATCAAATCATCGAACGTTCGGACAGTGAATATTCATACCCATTTCATGCCGTTCCTGAGTGTTGGACCCATTTTTTGAACTAAAGTAAGTGCTTTTAAATCCTTGTGTAGATCATTTTTGTTCCTAGCATTGTAGGATTTGTTGGGAAAAGGGATATATTTTTTATGACAAATTTCATTAAGGAATAAATGTACTGAGAGGCAGTAGTTAATATACTCAGTACTTTGAAGAGGCTTCTGCAGGATTTCCGTGAATTTATACCACAAATAATACGAATTACACGCTTTTGGACTCTTGAAAACTTTTGCTTGACTTGAAAAGTTACCCCAAAATATTATACCATATGACATTATGGAATGAAAGTAATATTTAAATTTAATTTAATTTTATTATTATTTCTTTTAAGTCCTATGTCTGATACCACTCGTATTGCAAATACAGATTTGTTAAGTCGTTTCTGCAGTTCTGTGGTGTGTGCAGCCGGCCGCGGTGGCCGAGGTGACTGAGGCGCTCCAGTCACGGTCAGCACGGCCACTACGGTCGGGGGTTCGAATCCCCCCTCGGGCATGGATATTTGTGCCGTCCTAGTTCGTAAGTAGTTCATAAGTAGTTTGTAAGTTTAGGGACCGATGACCCCGTAGTTAAGTCCCATAAGCTTTACAAACATTTGAACATTTTGTGGCGTGCGCCTCCCAACTGAATTTATTATCAAGCTGTAATCCCAGGAATTTTATACTGCCAACCTCTTCTATCTGCTCTTACTGGACGGGAATCTCAGGTCAAGTCTAGTGAACGATACCACCAGTCGTAGAGCTCCTAAATATCCGAGCTGAATCGTCCGCCATGCTTTCCCCAACATGGTTGGAATCACGCTGCACTAACAGCGTAGAGGCGCATGCCCTGCCATCTTTCACAAACGATTTCGAAAAAAGAGACTTGGGTTCGAAATAAGAGACTGCGCTACATTAGGAAAAGTTTGCAGTAAAAAAATATAGGCTGCTATGATATTCCCTTTGGTCCTTGTTGCACCATATGTTGCTGCGGATGAAACATTCCTAATGGAATGAATTTTATTTTCGACTCAGGAGGAGATCTTTACCTTTCACTCATACCGCTAAACTTTATTTTATTTAGCGCACTAATTTCCGATGGCGATAAGGCCAGAATGAATCATTGCGTATCTCATACACGGTTAGAGGTATCAAAATGATATTTTGACAAATGATAACATGCACAGAGGGGAGTATTTTGCCACATGGCTACAGCGCAAAACTTCATTAATTGTCGCTTTATTCAAGGAAATACATAGGTGTAGAATGAAAAAGAGTAAAGTTAGTGATTTATTATTAGATTTGCAGATATTTCTTCGTCACTCACAAATGTTTATTTCTTTGCTTCTTGACTGTGTTTCAGAGCTACTACACACTTTCCAAAACCTAATAGGAGTTACATTTCCTTCCGTTTAAAGCCTAGCAGTAACAGAATTTTATGTGAGAATACTTGAAAATGACAGATAGCAAGGATCTCTTCACTAGCTAAAAACTGACTTGTTCTCATGTCCTCACATAATAAAGCACTCTGTATTGAGATATTTAGAATATCCTTTTCATATAACTGAAAAATTGAAATTGCATAGTACATAGAGACACAGCACTTTTGTAGTGTGCAACTATTAAATTTAATGGGTTAAAAGAAGTCAATACCAGTATCTTCAAGTATGGATGTTATGCAGTTATGTGTTCGCAACTCGTGAATTAAAAAAACCCGCGAGTTTTGAATATAGGTTTTCCTACAGATGTAAAATATGAAATATAATGATAATAATTATATACAAATAATAAAATATATATTTTTATCATTAGTTAATTGAGCTTAGATTGTTTTATGGCTATGTAAAGTGTATTTTGTTTTAATTAGTGGAAATCAAGTGTTTGTGGAATAGTTATTATTTGGTGGACAACGGCAGATGTAGGAAAGAATAATGCGAAAAAGTTGTTCGAAATCGTTAGTGACAAAATAGGTACAATTAAATTTTTCCATTGTTTCGGTCGAATCGGGAAATGTGCAAGTCAAAATATCGGTGAAGCCTAATCACGTACTACCGATGAATGTATGAAGGAGGTCCCTCAGGCATGGCGGTAAAATTTTACCAACCGTACTGGCAGCCTCTCGTGATTATGTTGGCAACATTAACAACGCGGTATAATTTTTTTCCAGGATGTTAATATTCTTAGAAATCCACTTGGAATTACTTGATTATTTTTTCGTACAGACCACGAAGTAAAGAAATAAGCTGTTCCTGCTCTATGGTTGACAGGTTCTCATTAAAAGTAATTGCCCTTGTAAAACGAAGATTTCGTGTCAAAACATTTGTGTTGTCACGCGATTGGCTTTTGATAACGTCACATAATTGCCAACATTATCACGTGAGGCAGACAGGACTGTAAGTAAAGTTTAACCGATCTGGGCATCATTATGATGACCATAAAACATGGATCTGTTAGCATACCGGGATTTTTTTAAACTACGCATTGATCGGGCATCGCTGTGAATAGTATAAAACAAGCATCTGTTTGAAACCCATTACTTTTTTTTGAAACAACATGTATAACTGAAAGAAAAATGAGAAGATTTGATATCGGTAAGTAAACCTGACCTGTGTAAGTCAAGTGTAGATACCGATATCCACGAACTGTATTTGAAACAAAAATTCTAACAGCTGGTATCGGAAACTAGTCTTCACCTACATAAGTCTAGAAAGTGATACTCAATAAATATATGTGAACTAAAAACACGAATGATTGGTATCGGTAAGTAGACTTAACCTATATCGGTCAAGTCTAGATAGCGATAACCAATATATATTTGTGAACTAAAAATATGAAGGCTTGGTATCGGTAACTAGAGTTCAACTATATAGGTCAAGTCTAGTTTCCGATACCAGCTCTTCGAATTTTTTTGAAATATACACCAATAACCACTAACGAATATGGCAACCAAAAATATGAAGGGCTGGTAACGGTAACTAGACTTGACCTATATAGGTCAAGTCTATATAGCGATACCCAATAAATTACATGTCAGCCAAAAATTACGATGATGTGTCATCGGTAACTAGATTTGACGTATATAGGTCAAGTCTAGATAGCTATACCTAATAATACTGGTGAACCACAAAATATGAAGGGTTGGTATCGGTAATTAGGCTTGACCTACGTAGGTTAAGTCTAGATAGCCATACCAACTAACTGTATCTGAAATATGTTTCTGTCATTATTTTGTTTAAATTTAGTATGCCCCATCGAAAATCCCCAATTTCCCGCTGCAGTCCCGTAAAGGTCTAGCAATGTTAATATTAATTTAACGAGTTGTAATTATTGGACTCTAAATGTCAACAATTTAATATGTTTCAGTTTAGTATGTCCCCGTCCAAAACCAATTTTCTCGCGGTAGTCACTTTATGATACTTAAATACTTTTTATACCGCTGAGATAGTTATTCTCTTGCCACATTTCCATAATTTCGCTGCAAATTTACTCATTATTAAATATTTCTTGTTGTTCTTTTAAGTACATATTGTTAAGTAATTTCAATTCGTTTTAATTTGAATCATATACACATTCGTATATTTCAAAGAAAAAAGTTACTAATACATTCAATTGTTTATTATAATGCGTTCGTTCTATAAAACGTATAATGACCGTAACGTCTCTGGATAACGTAGGGCACCTCGATATAGACAGGCATGGGCATCAATTTCTGCTATAGCTGTAGCTCCCGCCGCCATTTTTGTTCCAAGCCGTGATAGAGTGAGAATGTGAAAGGTGGAGTTTTTCTGCTGTTATTGCTTTCAAATATCGCTTGCTTCATTTATGATACACATATCAAAAAGAAAATATATATTTGGATTAAAAATTAATCTCGTCGTAATAAATTATTGTACAGTAATATGGTTTGACAAATCGTTAAATATGTTTTCTGGTATTTGCCCACCTGGGTGTGTATTGTGAGCAACGTTTTCGCATTCGACAGCTCTGTTTTATGGGATACCACATGCACTACCAAAGCTGCACTGACATGCAAGAAATCTCTGTTTTCGAATGTCTGAAATTTGCTCTAAAATACACTCCCATGTCGCTACTTTTTTACGGCGTATTTTTCAGAATTCATATAAAACACTTTTTCACCATGATAAACTAGGGGGCAGTAAAAGATTTATATATACGAGATATTTTAATTTCTCATTTAACAATTTACTTTATCACATATGCGAGTGTATACATATTTCTTAAGAACAAAGAACTCTTAATTTTGAAGTGAGATACACTCAATTTACATATTTCTATACATCGCATCCACTTTTTGAAGCATAACACTTTGTAGATTGACTAGATCATAGCATCTAATTAAAAAAAAACGCTCAACAAGATTTCTTTTTAGTTGACAGCGCTCTGGAATGTCAGCCGTTTTGGATCCATGTAAAACTTCATTTTCATAATTTTTGCCAACCAGAGGGATTACATTCCAATATTTGTTTTGTATCTGCCTGAAAAATAATTTCTGCAATACTTAAAAATGTATAAACTTCAGCCGTGGCATATGTCAATCTACCACAGTTTAGGTATTCAGCGAGGAATGCTACACTTCCAATTTCAGCTGTATTATTTTCTCTGTTTATTTCACTTTGGATATGTAAGTGGGATATTTTACACTTTTAATCGCTGAATTTACACAACTGCCAGCAATGAAATGCAAATTATTGCTCTCTGAACTAGTTAGCGCTCTTGTTGTGTTAGAACTAGTGCTTTGGGATCAATTTCTTGACAGACAGTTCCAGTAGTAGCATAAGATTCTTCAATGGGGAATTTTTTAATTTCTTTAATAAACTGTAGTAAATGAGTGTCTTTTTCGGGATGATAATTTCCATATTTGTTGTCCGCTAAGAACTGTAAACGCATATCAGTTTCAATCCTCTTTGACAATGAAGTGCACCACATCATGGTTTATTCTTCCTCCCAGCAGATAAGCATATCCTTGCAGAAAATATTCATGAACCACGTTAATCATTGAACACGTGGAGAGAATAAGGCCAGTTTGTACTGGTTTCCAACCATTGCCAATCTTCAAAGTCTATATAAATTTAATGAAATCTAAGAGAAACCTTTTCTAGCAAAGTTCTTGATTGTTATAGAATACTTTGTGGATCGAGCTGACATTAAAGCGAACCATGTTGAAACAAACCTAATGAACCATGCTGTTGTCAGGGCTTCCTTTGGTATTAATCCTATTGGAACAGCACACTCCAAGCCAGCAGCTGTAGTAATGTAAGAAAATCGTGTTGCTAGTGCAACTTTCATTTTTTGGAAGTGGCTTGGAAATATATGCCATCAGATAAATTATGTAAGAATTTCAGACGAGGACCTTCTTCGTTTTCATTGAGCCACAGGTTTTGACATATTCAAATTTGATGACATGGTGGATCTTCATTCTTAACAACATCTGCCGAAAGCTGCATATCGTTTGTGAACACTGCTCCCCGAAGGTTTTTCAAAAGATGAGGACTATCTGCAAAAACATGAATAACTGAACCATCATCACTGGTGAATGATGTTTTTCTCGTACTTCGCGAGACTTCTACACCAAGAGAATTGCAAAGTGACTTATTTGATGACTCCATGTCACTAACAATAGCACGAACCTTGAGACCTACTTGCATCTAAAATATAAGATAAATTTATTTTCGTAACTTATAACTTTTTTCCATGGGGTGTTCAACCCTCTGATCAGTGCCACTAATAAATGATTCCATTAGCTTCTTTGTTTCCAAAGGTCACTTTTCCAACAAAGCACTTCTCTGACTTATCAAAATCCAAAGTAATCAAAATATCCACTGGTGTACTGCCGGTCTATAGTGTCCAACGGGCACAATATTTCGGCGATCATACATGTCGCCATCATCAGGTGAACTGACGGACTGAGCTCCTGGAAACGCGCCGGCACGGAGATCCGCACGCTACGGCTGCTCGAAGGGAACTGGGTTCTAGCCCGGTAGCGGGCCATTTAAATACCCTCGGCCCGTGGAGCGACCCCTCCGCGGTCCGCGCCCCGCGCCGCGGCCGCGCAGTGGAACCGATTGCGCCGGCGTCTGAGATGACGTCGATGTGAGGGCTCTGTCCGCCGTGGTCGTCACTTCGTTACGTTTGCTAGATTTACTCTTAATTAACCCAATCGCTGGTTCCCAAGCTTTGCTAAGATTATAGCCACAGTCACGGTTTATGAGGTCGTCACTTGTGCGAATTTCAATGGCCTCTCTGACGACGCAGTCCCAGTATCTCGACGTCTGTACCAGAATCCTAGTGCCTTCATAGTCCATCGCATGATTCTCCGACAAACAATGTTCAGCGACCGCCGACTTGCTCGGGTACATCAATCGTATGTGTCTCTGGTGTTCAACGCAACGATCCTCGACGGTACGCATCGTCTGTCCAATATATGACTTTCCACACTCACACGGAATCTGGTACACGCCGGCCTTCCTCAAACCGAGATCATCTTTGGCGCTCCCCACCAGTGCACGAATTTTATTCGGCGGACAAAAAACAGTTCCAACCTGGTGTTTTTTCAAAATGCGGGCGATCTTCCCCGAGAGTGCGCCGGTATATGGAACGAACGCAGTGCCTACATCATCCCTTGTGTTTTCCTCCGTTTCCAAAGGTTGTGAAGTAGTGGTTGGGCGGAGAGCCCGCTGAATCTGCCACTCTGAGTACCCATTTCTTCGAAATACAGTTCTCAAGTGTTCCAATTCCTGGGGTAGACTCTCTGCGTCGGAGATAGTGCGCGCCCTATGTACTAGAGTTTTAAGTACCCCATTCCACTGTGAAGGGTGGTGACAGCTGTCTGCGTGTAAATACAGATCAGTGTGCGTTGTCTTCCGATATACACTATGACCCAGAGTGCCATCAGCTCTTCTCTTGACCAAGACTTCAAGGAACGGCAATTTACCCTCAGTTTCAGTCTCCATAGTGAATTTGATGTTGGGGTGTATGGAGTTCAGATGTGTAAGGAAGTCAAGGAGTTTATCCATACCATGTGGCCATAAGGACTACACTGAAAAGATGCAGGGCCTGCTAAATGACGATTCCTACCGGAAGATCAGCGTTGACCCCACAAAGAAGGTGGAAAACAAGACAAGGGCGCTTCTCAAGAACGCGGATTTACCGGAGGGTGTCGCCAAGAAACTGCTACCTCAAGGTCCGGTACCGCCAAGACTTTATGGACTCCCTAAGGTTCACAAAGAGGGGGTGCCGTTACGTCTCATTGTCAGTAACATCAGAGCACCTACATATTTGTTGGCCAAATACTTGATGGGAATATTAAGACCTTATGTGGGTAAATGCCCTCATCACATCCGTAATTCCGTGGATTTTGTTAAACGTCTTAACAGCTTCAGGCTGGATGAGTCAGATATCATGGTGAGTTTTGACGTCGTTTCGTTGTTTACGAGGGTGCCCCTTCGAGAGTCACTAGATTTGATTGGCCAGAAGTCTGACGAGAAGACCACCGAATTTTTAGGCATGTCTTGACCTCTGCGTATTTTCTTTTCAATGGCGAATACTATGAACAAACGAAGGGAGTCGCCATGGGTAGCCCACTCTCCCCTGTGCTCGCAAATTTGTACATGGAGAATTTCGAGGAGGAAGCCCTGGCATCATCTGAATGAAACCTACTTACTTTTTCCGTTACGTGGACGACACTTTCGTCATCTGGCCACATGGTATGGATAAACTCCTTGACTTCCTTACACATCTGAACTCCATACACCCCAACATCAAATTCACTATGGAGACTGAAACTGAGGGTAAATTGCCGTTCCTTGAAGTCTTGGTCAAGAGAAGAGCTGATGGCACTCTGGGTCATAGTGTATATCGGAAGACAACGCACACTGATCTGTATTTACACGCAGACAGCTGTCACCACCCTTCACAGAGGAATGGGGTACTTAAAACTCTAGTACATAGGGCGCGCACTATCTCCGACTCAGAGAGTCTACCCCAGGAATTGGAACACTTGAGAACTGTATTTCGAAAAAATGGGTACTCAGAGTGGCAGATTCAGCGGGCTCTCCGCCCAATCACTACTTCACAACCTGTGGAAACGGAGGAAAACACAAGGGAGGATGTAGGCACTGCGTTCGTTCCATATACCGGCGCACTCTCGGGGAAGATCGCCCGAATTTTGAAAAAACACCAGGTTGGAACTGTTTTTTGTCCGCCGAATAAAATTCGTGCACTGGTGGGGAGCGCCAAAGATGATCTCGGTTTGAGGAAGGCCGGCGTGTACCAGATTCCGTGTGAGTGTGGAAAGTCATATATTGGACAGACGATGCGTACCGTCGAGGATCGTTGCGTTGAACATCAGAGACACACACGATTGATGTATCCGAGCAAGTCGGCGGTCGCTGAACATTGTTTGTCGGAGAATCATGCGATGGACTATGAAGGCACTAGGATTCTGGTACAGACGTCGAGATTCTGGGACTGCGTCGTCAGAGAGGCCATTGAAATTCGCACAAGTGACGACCTCATAAACCGTGACTGTGGCTATAATCTTAGCAAAGCCTGGGAACCAGCGATTGGGTTAATTAAGAGTAAATCTAGCAAACGTAACGAAGTGACGACCACGGCGGACAGAGCCCTCACATCGACGTCATCTCAGACGCCGGCGCAATCGGTTCCACTGCGCGGCCGCGGCGCGGGGCGCGGACCGCGGAGGGGTCGCTCCACGGGCCGAGGGTATTTAAATGGCCCGCTACCGGGCTAGAACCCAGTTCCCTTCGAGCAGCCGTAGCGTGCGGATCTCCGTGCCGGCGCGTTTCCAGGAGCTCAGTCCGTCAATTCACCTGATGATGGCGACATGTATGATCGCCGAAATATTGTGCGCGTTGGACACTATAGACCGGCAGTACATCCGTGGATATTTTGATTATCAAATAGGCCGGGAGAAACTGAAGGATCACAAAATCCAAAGTATTATCGATAAATATGTCATCAAACGTCAGAACACAGTCTCTTTCTTTTTCGGCAATGATTGCAACCTTCTCTGTAAGAAAGGGTAAGATGGATTTTATGACACCAAAGTCAAAATTTAATGCCCGCAATCACCTACTAAAAGTACTAACTGAAGGCAAAGGGTATTTAGTATCCCTTAAAAAATTATATCCAGTAATTACAAGAGCATACTTCACCTTCCTGAGATCACCGAGTTCTCTGCTCTAGTTTCTTTTACATTACTCGCTGTTCCTCACAGAGAAAAGATGAATCCGAAGGTACATTCAAAGAGCTGCAGGGCTGCAGCTTCCTGCAGCAGCAAAGCAGGCATTATCGCGCATGCGCGGTACTGATGACGTCAGTCAGACTGCAGGAAGAAAGTCTCCCTGCAGCTCATGCAGCCCGGAAACTGCAGCCGGGAGCTTTCTTAAACAGCCGGTAGGCTGCAGCATGCTGCAGGATTGCTCTTTGAACACGAATTTCTGTACTGCGTATGCGCGGTAGCAGCCCTGCAGCTCTTTGAACGAATGCGTTGAGAACATGTGCAGAATGCAATGCTCACTCCAGAGATATTTCAACCTTATGGGTAAACTCCAAGGGTAAACTCGAGCAGTCGACCACATGTAAAAGTAAACAAAATTTTCTGATGCGTGCTGAACAAAAAACACTCGCACGGCGCTCTAGACGCTGCAGTACTGCAACTTATATCTCAACAAAGAGGGAATGCCTGTTTTTCACTTTAATACAATTGAAATTTTTGCACACTGTATATTGTATCGTTAAGTAGTATTTCAACACACAAAAGTACATATACTAATTTACTCACTGCAGCGTCTGACTACAGTCGTCACTGTAGCTACCTACTAAGTCCATTAATAATCACAAACTCATTAAGTCATTAATTGTGTCCATTGCAATTAATACACCGAAAACATCACTGTCTTTATAGACTCTGATTTGGCTTGATGTTTTCCACATGTTGTAAACTGATATTTGCCGTCACTAATTGTTTCTATATCCACTGTATTTGGATGAACAATTTTCTTGATCCTAAATAGACCTTTGTAGTAGTGATTGAGCTTCGTGATTTCGTTATAAAAACTTGAAGATTTTGTATGCATCCGTATCAAAATTAGATCTCTGACTGAATAGGTCAGTGGCTTTACGATTCTATCATGGGCTTTCTTTCGTTCCTGTGATTTTCTGGACATTTCTACCAAAGCTAATTTGATTCATTCACTTTGTGTCATCTCATCTGACTGCGGAAAATTTAAATATTATTCAAAAATGTTCTTTTGTTTCTTCCCAAGAAGAACTGTGCATGGTGAAAATCCAGTTGAATCATAACTTAAACTACTGATGATAATTTCAAATCTGACACGTAATCACTCCATTTCTTACGCATTTTACCACAATGTGCACGGAACAAACGACCTACTGTAATTCACGGATAACGCGTTCGGAAAGATTCGATGCTGGTCTGTAAGATGAAATAGCAGCGTTGCGAATGCCTCCATGTATAAATTTTTCCCAAGCATTTTAGCGTTTCGGAGGGGATAAAATTTTACATATTTTGAAAACATTTCCAACCAACCAAAACTTGTGTAAAATTGCCTTTTGAACGAGGGAGTGTCCCGCATAAATCTAAATCAGAGATTTAACCAGCTTCTTCAGGTAAGATACTGTGCATCACTCCTTTGTGTTGTACAGTTGAAACCTTTGTTTTCTGCCATAAATCGCCTGCTTGAATTTAATTCGTGGCTTTGAATATTCTGATTTGTCTAGATTAGCAGTTAGACATGCTCGTTTGAAGGCATCCACAACACACAGTACCATGTCCTTCAGAATTTTCTCTGCTAAAACTTCGTTCAAAGCACGCAGAAAACCTGCAGATGAATTGGATAAACCAAAAGGCGTACTCTGTAAGTGAAGACCTCCCACTGTGCAAGAAAGAGGTATATTTCCTACTAGCTTCGTGTAGTAATAGCTGCCAGTAGCTACTCGTTTGGTGAAGACTGTTCAAATATTTGTCTCCTTTAAATTTTTCAAGAATGCATTCTAAGCTGCTGGTTGGTCGCGTTGTGGTAAGATAACGCAGTTTATCGCTGCTCTAGCATCCAAAGCAATACGCACCATGCCATCAGCAAAATATAGGCTGAGGGTTAAAAGTCACGCACAAAGTTCGGGTGCCCAGCTCTGCTCGGTAGCTGCGTTTACTGTGTCGATGTGAGGGTCGATTTATCCAGAGGTTTCTCTAACGGCGGCCACCGTATGTGAAAAGAGAGCACCTAGGGTGGCGGATTTGTCGCTCCTGGTGTCCCAGTGTAAGCAGTGTGTGTGTGTGTGTGTGTGTGTGGGGGGGGGTGGGAACGGATGCGCGGCACTTCCGTTGTGCTCGCCTCTGTGCTTTTATCTCGGGTTCACTGCCGTTCAGTAACGTGCAGGTAGCGCCGTTTTTCCACTACCACGAACTATGGTGAGTACAAAAAATTCGTTGTGTGAGAGCATATATATATATGTGTGTGTGTTTGTGAGTACTACTGTCTCTTATTCACGTACTTAAACACTCGCACATCCACAGACACGATCAAATGCATACATTCTCCCTCATTCTGTCTGCCTCTCTCTCACTCCCTCTCTCTCCCCTTGTATATCTCTCTCTCGCTCTCTGCGTCTACGGATCTGTCGCACTCTCTCTTTGTCAATGACCCCGCACTCTCTCTTTCACACACACCCAGACTAGTGCGAGTGTGAATGGCCGCGCCTCCCAGCGTCCACACGCAGCGAGAAAATACAAATCAAATGGTGTTTTTTTGGGCGGGTGACTAAATTAAACCGGTGTGTGCTGTAAAAACACGGCCGTTCGCGCTCCTCTTTCTCTCTCTGTTCCGCAGAGCTGCCACGCCGCCCCTTTCACTTTGCAGTGGAAACGGAGAAAGCTGAGGAGAAAGCGGACAAAGCCAGTGATACAGGGAAACAGGGCAGCGGAATGAAAGAGTGGAAATGGCTAGAAATGGGAGCGACTGCAGGTGACAAACGCAGAAGTGGGGGGAAAGTAGAAGCGTGGATGGCTTTGTTGCTCACAGAACAGACACGAGGGCAAATCCATTCTTCAATGGCCATAAACGTGCACATCAGTCTATATATATATAAAAGTATTTACATATAAATATTTAAACCATCATTCTGTGAATGGATGCCACAGTAGTATCTTCAGAAGAAGTTCAACAACATCCATGAACATATTAAAAAAAATAAATAAATGAAAAACTGTATAACCAGGAGCATTTAGAACAAAAGGTCTCTGTCTAAAAATCTGAAAATACAGCACTACAACACAGTAGTAAAGCAAGAATGTCTTTATGCAAGTGAATGTTTAGTACTGAATTGCAAATTACATAAACTTGAAGTCCTAGAAAGAAAAATCATTCGAAAAATACTTGGTCCACTAAGAAATACAGAAGTATGGAAACTAAGAAGTAGTGCAGAAGTTTATCGCAACATAGAAAATATAACCGAAACACTACGGAAGAGGCTACTCCTATTTTTTGGACATTTATACCGAATGAACAGCAAGAGGTTAACCAAACAGATTTTTAAATATCTCTGGGACAAGAAGTCAACAATAGCATGGATTCAAGAAGTTAGAAAAGATTTGAAAAGAAACAATATAAGTGAAAAAGATGCAACAGAAAGAGAAACTTCTAAGAAGATAGTGTTAAAAATGGAAGGATTCCAAGGCAGGAGGGAGAATAAGACAGGAGTAAAGTGGTCTGAGGAGAGAAAAAGGATGCATAGTGAAAAGATGAAAGAATACTGGAGGAAAAGGAAGGAAGAACAAAGGAAGAAACATTGAAATTGGTGCGTGCTCCTTAGATGGCCGAAACTAAGAAAGACAGAAGAAAAACTGTCGCTACTTTTTAACGCATCTTATTTGGTACACAGGAAAGTTAATATATTATTTTTTTCAGAATAAGAAAGAACACCTAGTGGTTCGTTGTGTTGGAGCTTGCGGTGTTAGACACATTAATTGCAATCGTAGCCTGTAGCAGAGGTCTCCAAATTATTAGACCGAGAGAGCCAAATATCAAGTTTAGATTCTCAATTTGGGCCGGATAACATAGTTTGGGATTACCGAAAATAGCAATACGAGGCGTATATCGTGACCTTAATGTCATCAAGATGGCGGGCACCACATTTTCATGCGAATACGATGCTGCCGTTAATTTTTTCGAGGACTTTCAGCTCTAGTATATGAATATATGATGAGGGTATCCTCTCGGGTAAAATATTTCGGAGGTAAAATAGTCCCGCATTCGGATATACTGACGAGAATTACTCAAGTGGATGTCATCATCAGGGGAGACAAGACTGTCATTCTACGGATCGGAGCGTGGAATATCATAGTGGTTAGAAAATTTAAAAAGGGAAATGGCCAGTTTGAATTTAAGTATAGTAGGGATTAGTGAAGTTCGGTGTAAAGATCAACAGGGTTCCTGATCAGGCGAGTGCAGTATTATAAATACAAAATCAGTTGGGGGTATTACAGGAGTAGGTCTAATAATGAATTAAGAAAAAAAGAATGGAA
The DNA here is from genome assembly GCA_026315105.1 of Locusta migratoria. NCBI lineage: Eukaryota > Metazoa > Arthropoda > Insecta > Orthoptera > Acrididae > Locusta > Locusta migratoria. The sequence goes on along the minus strand of CM048746.1, from coordinate 330,992,308 downwards.
AGTAGCTTGTTATGTTCCTTAGCAACATCTCGGGCAGTTGACACCTGCAAATGTAAGTTAAGCCCTCACAGCTGCTCAAAATTACTTTATGCGTGGCCCAGTACTTGGGCAACGGAAATTTATCTAACTGCTCACTCCTTATGGGAGCAGCCAACGTTTTAACAAACACAACATTAATGTTAATAAATACATGAATAGATAATTAAACATGGGACGGAGAGCTTCAAATCATAAAGCAGAGGTTTAATACTTTAGAATCATAATCTATTCAGAAAAATTGACAAGCAAATTAAATGGGGGGAGACCAAATTAAACACACACCTTGTACGAAAGTGAATTAAAAAATGAAATTGTTTCTGCCCTTTCCCTACCTGATTGAGGGATATAACATTCCACGCTCCGATCTGTAAAATGCCAGTGTTGTCTTTCCTAATGATCACATCCTCTTGAGTAGTTCCCACCCGGAGATTCGAATGGGAGACTATGTTACCACCGGAATATTTTACCCGAGAGGATGCCATCATCATATATTCATACAGTGGAGCTGCCTGTCCTCGGGAAAAGTAACGGCTTTAGTTTCCCCTTGCTTTCAACAATTCGCAGTAACTGTGTGACAAAGCCACATTAGCCGATGTTACCATGATGTAGCCATCTCAGTCAAACATCCAGACTGTTGCCCCTTGAAAGACCACCGTTAGTTGTAAAATTAACTCTTGCTGAAAGACGTCAGTTAAAAGCTTTACTTTAAACATATAACTCTGGCCGTAAAACCAGCTAAAGGATTTGCGTGAACTACTGACTACTTCCTGCAACAGAATCTTGTTCCCTGGCTCAGAATTTAGAACTGACTCAAACTTTACTTTAGCAACAGGAAGACAAAGAGACGGTGGCCAACATACGTCGTAGATCACGAAAATTACACACAATCATTAATAAACAAGCCACCCCGAACTAAACTATTTGATGAAGGTGGCTGTAGAACATTTATGGCGCAACGGAATTAAAAATATGATAATATGCATCTGAATTTGTACTCAGCACTGGTGAAAAACAACATTAAATAAAAGGGAGGTTATTCATTAACTAATATTCATAATTAGAACAAAATTTCTCTGACAATAAATTATTTATTCAGTTCAAACATGAGCAAAGGGGAACCAATTTTGTTAAACAATAAAAAACGCATCCCACTGAATTACTAACTTAAAGTAATCTGCACTGAACATCGTCGGGAGAGGGATTTACAATCAACAAGTATTCAGCCACTCACAGGCGTGAAGCAAAGCGAAACTCACCCAACTCAGCTTGCTGATACGAAGCAGAAGCAGGCGCAGCTATCGTAGCCGCCTCGAACCAGGATGTACTACATAACACAAGAAAAATAAACTTCGTAGGTGGATCTGGTCTGTCATTCTTTACTTGAGATGGTGCACAATAATAGTGAGATTAAATTTCATTCAGTCAAACCGTGAGCATGCAAAATTATTGAAACACACGGCACGTGTCTGCTACATTAAACTTTGCACCCCATTGAAGGCGAAGTGCTTAAAGATCGCATTCATTTCAACAAAAATCAGCGGAATCACAGATTACGAAGCAAGAATACTCAATATCATGGCACTGGTGTGTGAGCATTGGCGAGTACTCAAGTGACTAGTTATAAACCCTTGAAGTCGGAGTTCGGAGGCACGTGGTTCCGAAAACCAGTAAAAATACAAAAATTCAATTTCTGAAAAATAAAGTAAAATAGCTACGGCATGCAACCCTTAGAAATGCGTAGGATATCATAAGGAAGCTAAAGAAATACAGTTAGGCGCGATTGGGAAGGTTTTACACGGATAGATGAAGTCCAGTCTTCAAAAATTAGAAAAGTGGAATAAATTCAAAGTCAGAGTAAATCAACTACGAAATACGGCATGCAGCCCCTAGAAATACGTAGTATTTCATAAGCAAGCTAATAAAGGGGGTCGCACAAGGCTAGAAGAGAATGCAAAGTACAAGTTTGGAAGCGAAACAGCAATTTTAAAATAGCCGGAGAGGAGATTGCGATGTAATAAGGAAAATCAGAAAGATACATACAAAATTTCTTGTGTGAAGAGCCTAGAAACAGACACAGGGGTAGCTGAAGGTTTTTTTTTTTCTAAAGACACGTGACGTGGAGTACATATCACTTGTGGAAGGAGAAAATGGATAAGAATATTTCACATGCACTACACAGAATAAAAATATTCCCGCATATTAGTCGCGTTCCACAAAGCTAGAAAGAAATTAAACAGAGTTCATACACCGCCAGCTAGTATCACACAGGTTCCGATTCCCAGCTGTTATCAAACAGAATTAGTTGCATATTCACCACGTTTACCTATGCAAAATCACCGAAATGAAATTGAATACATTTCGGTACATGATCGGAGAAACTTATCCCAAAAAATGAACCTAAGATCTGAGGAATAACAAACCAGACAACAAATCTCTACCATCTCAAGGGAGGAAAAGAAGATCTGAACGTCTTACCAGGTCGAAAGGCAGCCACAGAATTTCCAGTTGGACCCCGAGACCCCCGCCACCAGCAGAAATTCACCGGAAATCGGTATAAACGCTGGGGTGCAGTCGGTATAAAACCGAGGTGGTAGGGAGAGCTGAAATGCGTCCTGTCAAGGTTCGGTAGTGGGCATTGCCAACCCAATTTGTAACCAAAGGGAGGAGGAACCTCTTTGATAGCATCAACAGCAGAGGTTGGTAATGAGAACCTATCGACACGAGGCCAGAGATGCAAAGCGCGCAGCTAGCAGCCGACGACGAAAAATCTCATACATACACTCAGACTCCCTTGCTAAAAGATTCTCATACATGCACATACAGAATAAGGGAAGTACACATTCTCACAGGGACAGTGGCGTCATGGAGAAACCGTTCATCTTGCCACATTCATAGACACAATGATAAATTATTAGTATAATAAAATCTTAGCAATATTACAGAAAATAACATTTAAAAACATAGACACAATGATAAATTATTAGAATAATAAAATCCCAGCGATATAACAGAAACTAACATTTAGAAACATGAAATGAAATGCTATTCATCATGCCTCCGAATGAGAGGGGTTATCATTTAGGAAAAAAGCCCGTCTAGTGAACTTAGATAATTTACAAAGTTAAAATCCTAGGGAAGACGACAGGCAGCCGTCTTTCACCCTGTAACTACTGAAAAGGCTGCTGTGCCTCTTCAGAAACCACACACTTGTCTGGCCTCTCCACAAATACCCTTACGCTGTGGTTGCACCTACGGTACGGCTATTTGTGTCATTGAGTCATGCAAGCAATCCATCTCGGCAATGGTATATAGGTAGCGAAAGCTGGCTAAAGCTTCATCTGTAATTTTTACAAAGGGACAAATTAGAACAGGTAGGCCTAGATAGTTTCAAGTACCTAGGGCGTATTTTCCCACAGAATGGTAACATAGTGAAAGAACTTGAATGAAGGTGCAGCAAAGCTAATGCAGTGAGTGCTCAGCTAAGATCTACTCTCTTCTGCAAGAAGAAAGTCTGTAACAAGACTAAGATAGCAGTGCACAGCTCTATCTTTCGACCAACTTTGTTGTATTGGAGGGAACGCAGGGTGGATACAGGTTACCTTATTCATAAGGTTGCGGTTGCAGATATGAAAATAGTAAGAAGGATTGCAGATACTAATAGATGGGAACAATGGCATGAGAGTGTCCATAATGAGGAATCGAAGAAAAACTGGCAATGATCACCACAGATGAAGCAGACTGAACAGGCTGAGATGGTGGGGTCATGTTACACGCAAGGGAGAAGTAAGGGATCGGCAGCAGAGGGTAAGAGGAGTCGAGGTGGACCAAGGACAAAGTACTTAGATCCGTTGAAGCATGATTTTGAAGTAAATGCTTAATATCACAAACAGACGAGATATCAATGTTAACATTGAGTAGGGGATCATGGAGGAATTTTATTACGGGGACTGTGCTCCAGACTGGACGCTGAAAGGCACAATCAGGCTCTAAGTAATGATGATGTTGATGATGACAAATGGTCCTCAGAATGATAGATTGAATAATACGGTGGTGTCGTATTATTGTTGCCGCAAGTGATTTGTCTTGAAGCAAAATTGATGTAGTTAGTTCTTGTTAGTTGTTGTGGGTAAAGGTTAACTGGTATAACTGGTAACTGGAATAAATTAATAATTGGCTCTTTTTACGGAACCCCTGACTGAGACGATTCGATTGTAGAAACGTTCAAAGAAAGCATGAATAAAATTGTATCCTTTGGGTACGTATTTTTTTAACGTACCCAAAGGATACAATTTTAACTAGTAGTGTCAACTTAGCCTCGATATGATGGCAGTAGTACTCAAAACTGGTTAAATCACTCTTGAAAAAGCAGAGAAAAAAGCGTACCAAGACTGTCAATCTTTTACAGAAACTCGAAATTTAGCATGCACTTGAGTGCGAGAAGCTTATAATAGCTTCCACAACGAAACTATGTCACGTAAATTGGTAGAAAATCCAAATAAATTGTGCTGATATGTAAAGTATATTAGTGGCAAAACACAATAAATACTAAGATTACCTGACATGCCAAGATCGCACATTAATAATTTATTCAGTGACGACCGGTTTCGGTGAACTGTGTCACCATCATATGGTCAAATACATATTACAAGCTGGTCATCTGTCAAAAATATAAAGTATATTTATCCTACCTTAATCCCAAATGTTTGTTACTTTTTATGTTTTTACCTTATTTCTTGCATGTCTTATATTTTTGCAGATGACCAGCTTGTAATATGTATTTGACCAGATGATGGTGACACAGTTCACCGAAACCGGTCGTCAGGGAATAAATTAGTAATGTGCGATTTGGCATTTCATTTTGAAAACTATAAAACAATAAATACTTTCACTATGCAACAGTAACTGATGACAGTGATGCTAAAGCAGAACTGATAAACACAGCTTTCCGAAACTGCTTCGCCAAAGACGTCGAAACAAATACACCAGAATTCGTATCAGGAACTGCTGCCAGCATGTGTAGTTTAGAAATAGATACCACTGAAGAATTAAAGCACCTTAAATCACTTAACAAAAGTAAGTCTCCTGGTCCCGATCGCATACCGATTAGATTCCTTTCAGACTATGCTGATGCAATAGCCCCTTACTTAGCTATCATATATAACCGCCCACTCAGTGAAAGATCCATACCCAAAGACCGGAAAGTTGCCCAGGTCACTCCAATATTCAAGACAGACAGTAGGAGCGATCCGCAACAATACAGGCCTGTGTCATTGACTTCGGTTTGCTGTAGGATTTTAGAACATATACTTTACTGAGACGTTATGAACTACCTCGAAGAGAACGACCATTGACCAGTAGACAATACGGATTCAGAAACTATCGTTGTTGTGAAACACAGCGATTTGTTTACTATCGACAAGGGATCTGAAATGTTTTTCATATTGGTATATTTCCAGAAGGCTTCCGACACTGCATATCCCAAGTGGCTTCTAATCAAATTGCGTGCTTATGGAACATCGGCACAGTTGTGCGATTGGATTCTCGATTTTCTGTCAGAAAGGACACATTACTTAGTAACTGACGGATTAATAATGAAGTAAAACAGAAGTCAAACTTGGCGTTCCACTAGGATTTGTTATAGGACCACTACTGTTACTTATCTTTATAAACGATTTAGGAGGCAATGTGAGTAGCTCTCTCAGACTGTAGACGGATGTTGCTGTCATTTATCGATTAGTAAAATCGCCAGAAGGTCAAAAGAAAATGCAAAATGATTTAGATGAGATATCTGCATCGTGCAAATATTACCAACTGACTCTAAATATGAGCACTAAAAGAAATCCGTTAAACTTAATTTACACGATAAATCAGTCAAACCTACAGATCATAAATTTAATTAAATACCTTGGTATTACAATTACGAACAACTTAAATTGCAAAGAAGACAGAAAATAATATAGGGAAGGTGAACCTTAGGCTAAGTTTCATGGGCAGAACACTTAGAAGATGCAATAGTTCTACTAAAGAAACTGCGTACACAAAATTGTGTGTACTGTTTTGGAGATTGCTACCAATTGTGGGTTCCCAACAAAGTGGGGGTGACGAATAATATTGTCGCGTTGAAATGGAAGCAGGCTTGACTTCGAAGGCAACTAAAAACAGCACTTACACTGAAAGCACGTTTATTACGAACATACACACACACTGACTGCCCCTCAGGGGGAATTCTCTGCTATTTATACACAGACAGAATGTAACAGAATTTAGAAGAATAGTACCACCCCCATGAACCACAGACATTGCCGACTTGGGGTGGCTTGCGTGCCTCAACGATGCAGATAGCCGTACCGTAGGTGCAACCACAGCGGAAGGATATCTGTGGAGAGACCAGACAAACGTGTGGTTCCTGAAGAGGGCAGCAGCCTTTTCAGTAGTTACAGGGGCAACAGTCTGGATGATTGACTGAGCTGGCCTTGTAACATCAGCTAATGTGGCTTTGTCACACAGTTACTGCGAACGGCTGAAAGCAAGGGGAAACTACAGCCATTACTTTTCCCGAGGACATGCAGCTTTATTGCATGAAAGTATGATGATGGCATCCTCTCGGGTAAAATATACCGGAGGTAAAATAGTCCCCCATTCGGATCTCCGGGCGGGGACTACTCAGGAGGATGTTGTCATCAGGAAAGACAATACTGGCATTCTACGGATCGGAGCGTGGAATGGTCGCTCACTTAATCGGGTAGAAAAATTAGAAAATTTTAAAAGGGAAATGGATAGGCTGAAGTTAGATATAGTGGGGATTAGTGAAGTTCGGGGGCAGGATGAACAGGATTTCTGGTCAGGTGAGTACAGGATTATAAATACAAAATCAGTTGGGGGTATCACAGGAGTAGGACTGGTAATGAATAAGAAAGTAGGAATGCGGGTAAACTACTACGAGCAGCAGAGGGATCGCATTATCATTGTCAAGATAGATACGAAGCCAACACCAATAACAGCAGTACAGGTTTATATGCCAACTAGCTCTGCCGATGATGAGGACATCGAAGAAATATATGAGGAGCTAAAGGAAATTATTCAGACAGTTAAGGGAGAGGAACACTTAATTGCGATGGAAGACTGGAATTCGGTAGTATGAAAAGGAAGAGAAGGAAAAATAGTCGGTGAATATGGACTGGACAGAAGGAATTAAAGAGGAAGTCGCCTGGTAGAATTTTGCACGGAACATGATTTAATCGTAACAAACACGTGGTTTAAAAATCACAAAAGAAGGTTGTATACACGGAAGAGACCAGGAGACACCGGAAGGTATTAGACAGATTTTATAATGGTAAAACATAGATTCCGGAACCAGGTTATAAACTGTAAGACATACCCAGGGGCGGACTGTGACGATATCCCCTGCGCTACGCCGGTAGTCGGTTTACGTGGTGTCTCGCGGTAATATAAAGTTCAGAGAAGGGCAGCTCGTTTTGTATTATCGCGATAGGGGGGAGAGAGTTTCACGGGATTTATGCATGAGATGAGGTGGAAATCATTAAAGGAAAGTCGTTATTGGTTGCGGCGGTATTTATTTGCGAAATTTCATTCCCAACATATTTTGTTAGCTCCCAACTACATAGGGAGACAAGATCATCGTAATAAAAACAGAGAAATCAGACCTAAAATAGAAAGATGGACGTGTTCCTTTTTCCCGCTTGTTATTAGAGACTGGAACGGTAGAGAACTATCATATAAGCGGTTTGATGAACCCTCTGTCAAGCACTTCATTGTGATTTTCAGAGTATTTATGCAGATGTAGATGTAGAATACAAAACTTTTAATTGCTCCTTTGCTCGTTCATTGCCCAGTTCACAGTTCAGAAACAACCCACTAAACAAGAACCTCGTCCAGCAGGGGTACATGAAATACATACGATGCTGAACTGAAACACGATGGGGGAAGGTTCTCAACACCGGCCGCTACGCAAGTGCAGCGTTGGGATTCGACTCTGTTGCCCGGTCGACCGTTATGACTTAATTCATCGAACTTTTTGTCAGAGGTTGGAGATACAGATTAATAACGGTCATATTACACTTCCTTGTGCCACGCCTGACGATTCCTTAGCTTTTGATGTATTAGTGTTTCCCAACCTTTTGGATAGGCGGTCCCCTTGATTTGATTTGATTTTTCCAGGGAAGCCAAAACAGTCTTGGTCCAGCCCGCTACTGCCCGCACCGAAACTAAGTTTATTGTGCGGTAGCGCTCCCTATATATCCAGTAAAGCCAACCAATGCCCTTGAACAGTGCAAGGAGTCCCTTTACCAGTTCTTTATTAGACACAATTTCGTCGGGTCTGGTTGTCCCAAATGTTCTGTGCCTTTTACTCTCCAATGCAATGCATTCGAAGATTAGATGTGATGCAGCTTCATCACCGTCATCACAGATCCTACATTTAGGGTCCTCTTCTGTTATTCCCATTGTATGTAGGGGAATGGATGTAAATGGATGTGAAAACATACTTGATCTCTTAGCAACAAATAATCCTGAGGTCATAACGAGCATCAAAACGGATACAGGTATTAGTGAACACAGAGCTGTCGTAGCGAAATTGAATATCGAAAGTCCCAAAGTTACCAAAAATAAACGTAAAGTATATTTGTTCAGGAAAGCAGATAGAAACAAAATACATTGCTTCTTGAAAGACAGCTTCCACTCGTTTCTAACACTAAACTTAGGTGTAGACCAGATGTGGCTCAAATTCAAAGAAGTGGTATCGACAGCAATTGAAAGTTTTATACCTAATAAATTAATAAAAGAAGGAGGCGATCCCCCTTGGTACACAAAACAGGTTAGGACACTGTTGCAAAAGCAAAGGAAAAGACATACTAAATTTAAACGAACACGAAATCCCCAGGATTTGCGATCGTACTCAGAAGCTCGAAATTTAGCGAGGATTTCAATGCGAGATGCCTACAATATTTATCACAACGAAACTCTTTCTCGTAATTTGACTGAAAACCCAAAGAGATTTTGGTCATATGTTAAATATACTCGGGGCAAATCACAAACAATACCTTCACTACGTGATAGTAATGGCGATCCTGCCGATGACTGCGCTACTAAAGCAGAGTTACTAAAGTTAGCTTTTAGAAACTAATTCACCAAAGAAGACGAAACCAATATTCCAGATTTCGAATTACGAACAGATGCCGTAATGAGTAACATAGAAGTAGATATCATCGGAGTAGTGCAGCAACTAAAATCACTTAACAAGAACAAGTCTTCTGGTCCGGATTGTATACCCATTAGATTTCTATCTGATTATGCTGAAGCGATAGCTCCTTACTTAACAGTCATATACAACCGCTCTCTCAAAGAAATATCTATACCAAAAGATTGGAAAGTTGCACAGGTCACACCTATATTCAAGAAAGGCAGTAGGAGTAACCCACTAAACTACAGGCCTATTTCATTGACGTCAATTTGCAGCAGGGTTTTGGAACATATCCTGTATTCAAATATTATGAATTATCTCGAACAGAACGATCTTTTGACCCAAGGTCAACACGGATTTAGAAAATATCGTTCATGCGAAACACAACTAGCTCTTTATTCACACGAAGTGATGGGTGCTATCGACAAAGGTTCGCAAATCGATTCCGTATTTCTTGATTTCCAGAAAGCTTTTGACACCGTACCTCACAAACGGCTTTTAATCAAATTGCGTGGTTACGGTATATCGACCCATATTTGCGACTGGATAAGGGATTTCCTCTCAGAGAGGACACAGTTCGTAGTAATCGATGGTAAGGCATCGACTAAAACAGAGGTGATATCGGACGTTCCACAGGGTAGTGTTATTGGTCCTCTGCTATTCCTTATTTACATAAACGATCTAGGGGAAAATCTAAGTAGCTCTCTTAGGTTGTTTGCAAATGACGCCGTCATTTACCGTCTAGTAAAATCATCTGAAGATCAAAATCAACTGCAGAACGATCTGAATAAGATATCAGTATGGTGTAAAAATTGGCAATTGACCCTAAATAATGAGAAGTGTGAAGTCGTCCACATGAGTACGAAAAGAAATCCGTTAAACTTTGTTTACAACATAAATCAATCAAATGTGAAGGCCGTAAACTCCACAAAATACCTAGGAATTACTATTACTTCAGACCTAAACTGGAAAGAACACGTAGATAATATCGTGGGAAAGGCGAACCAGAGACTGCGTTTTATTGGCAGAACCCTTAAAAGATGCAACAGAACTACTAAAGAAACTGCATACACTGCGCTTGTCCGTCCATTTTTGGAGTATTGCAGCCCAGTGTGGGATCCTTATCAGGTGGGTTTGACGGAAGACATCGAAAGAGTCCAAAGAAGGGCAGCTCGTTTCGTATTGTCACGATACAGGGGAGACAGCGTTACGGAAATGATACAGGATCTGGGATGGGAATCATTACAACAACGGCGCTTATCGCTGCGGCGTGGGCTACTTGCGAAACTCCAATCGCCAACATTCTCCTCCGAATACGAAAAGATATTGTTGACTCCCACTTACGTAGGTAGAAATGATCATCAGAATAAAATAAGAGAAATCAGAGCTCGAACAGAGAGATTCAGGTGTTCTTTCTTCCCGCGCGCTATTCGAGAATGGAATGGGAGATAAATAGTATAATTGTGGTTCGATGAACCCTCTGCCAGGCACTTAAATGTGATTTGCAGAGTATTCCATGTAGATGTAGATGTAGGTGTTTTTTGAAATTCCTATGGCCTGTCAGAAATCCAATCTCTCTCCTGTTTAGGCCCAGGATTGCAGAGAAGTAGAGGCGGTCCCCTTACAACAAAAACCATTTTGGCGACCCTACAACCCCCGTCCCCCGAACCACAACACAACACTGTGTGTATTTTCAAAGGCAACAAATTTAATTGCCATTTGTTGATTGAACTTCGTTGTAAAAATTACAGACCATTAAAATTGCTACACTAAGAAGAAATGCAGATGATAAACGGGTACTCACTGGACAAATATATTATACTAGAACTGACATGTGATTACATTTTCACGCAGTTTGGGTGCATAGATCCTGAGAAATCAGTACCCAGAGCAACCACCTCTGGCCGTAATAATGGCCTTGATACGCATGGACATTGAGTCAAACAGACCTTGGGTGGCGTGTATAGGTACAGATGCCCATGCAGCTTCGACACTATCGTGAGTAGTGACTGGCGTATTGTGACGAGCCAGTTGCTCGGCCACCATTGACCAGACGTTTTCAATTGGTGAGAGATCTAGAGAATGTGCTGGCCAAGGCAGCTATCGAACATTTTCCGTATCCAGAAAGGACCGTACAGGACCTGCAACATTCGGTCGTGGATTATCCTGCTGGAATGTAGGGTTTCGCAGGGATGGAATGAAGGGTAGAACCACGGGCAGTAACACATCTGAAATGCAACGGCCACTCTTCAAAGTGCCGTCGATGCGAACAAGAGGTGACCGAAACGTGTAATCAATGGCACCGCATGCCATTTCGAGGGGTGATATGCCAGTATGGCGATGACGAATACACGCTTCCAATGTGCGTTCACCCCGATGTCGCCAAACACGGATGCGACCATCATGATGCTTTAAACAGAATCTGGCTTCATCCGAAAAAAATGACGTTTTGCCATTCGTGCACCCAGATTCGTCGCTGCGTACACCATCGCAGGAGCTCCTGTATTTGATGCAGCGTCAAGGGTAACAGCAGCTATGGTCTCCGAGCTGATACTCCATGCTGCTGCAAACGTCGTCTAACTGTTCGTGCAGATGGTTGTTGTCTTGCAAACGTCCCCATCTGCTGACTCAGGGATCGAGACGTGGCTTCACGATCCGTTACAGCCATGCGGATAAGATGCCTGCCATCTCGACTGCTAGTGATACGAGGCAGTTGGGATCCAGCGCGGCGTTCCGTATTGCCCTCCTGAACCCACCGATTCCATATTCTGCTAACAGTTATTGGATCGCGGCCAACGCGAGCAGCAATGTCGCGATACGATAAACCGCAATCGTGATAGGCTACAATCCGACCTTTATCAAAGTCGGAAACGTGATGGTATGCAATTCTTCTCCTTACACGAGACATCACAGCAACTTTCACCAGGCAACGCCGGTGAACTGCTGTTTGTGTATGAGAAATCGGTTGGAAGCTTTCCTCATGTCAGCACGTTGCAGGTTTCGCCACCGGCGCCAACCTTGTGTGAATGCTCTGAAAAGCTAATCATTTTCATATCACAGCATCTTCTTCCTGTCGGTAAAATTTTGCGTCTGTAGCACGTCATTTTTGTGGTGTATCAATTTTAATGGCCAGGAGTGTAGATTGTAGGTTGAATGTTTAGTGCATCTTTCGGAATATAACACAGCCTATTATTACGCGAATTCCGACAAAAATATATGTTGCATAACGAAGTTTCGCATTACAGGTATAGCTCAGAAGAGGATTATAATTATTGAGATAATCGTTGAGGAAGGTCCCACTGTATATTCAATTTGAAAACAATCGAATTTCTCAAAATCACTTACTGTATTGCTAAATTTAGCTATCGCCTAGTACCTTACAATACTTTTCGAGCCATTCGTTTATTCATTGTTAACCCGGTGTATTTATTACAGAACAATGTTTGCCCTATTCGAATGAGAACTGATGATCAACGAGAAATCGCGTAATTTTAATATAAAATACATTTCCCATTTCTTAGGCCTGTGGTTTTACATTTCGGAACCGTAGTGTTCAGACATGCTCCTGGGTAATTGTTGTATGGTGCAAGAAGTGCCTTCTGTGGCGGCGACCTTATGAGCAAGATTGAAAAACACTGTGCTTGAGGATACCGATAGGAAATTTCAAGTCTTATTTCATTCTGTACAACCTGTCCTCGATCATTGTTGAGGGAATCCCGATATTTTTGTAATATTTTCCCTTCGAAAATCGACCAGCGCTCACTACCCACTGCCACGTTATTGGCGAGCCCGAGGTGGTCCGTGGCTTATGTTTTGCATCCGCTGAAGTAGAGACTTGCCTGTAGTTACTGATGTCTCCTGTCACATAGGTACTGGGATGTTGGTACCACACTGCGACGAATGTCTAAGTCGAAGCGATCAACGTGTAAAGAAGTAGCTGGTAGGTGTAGCTCAATGTTGCAAATAAGACATTTTTTTATGTCCACTCTAGTATCCATTTCGCGACTAAACGAATCTCGGGATCAGAACAGCTCTCGTGGCAGTCGTGGAAAGATGCGGTATACGAAGAACTTACAACTCACTTTCGTCAGCTACACAAATGTTCAAATGTTTTTACAGCTTACGGGACTTGACTACGGGGTCATCAGTCCCTAAACTTACAAACTACTGATGAACTATTACGAACTAGGACGGCACAAATATCCATGCCCGAGGGGGGATTCGAACCCCCGACCGTAGTGGCCGTGCAGACCGTGACTGAAGCGTCTCAGTCCCCTCGGCCACCGCGGCCGGCGTCAGCTACACCCCTCTCCCCCTCCCCCAGCTACCACTCTATCCAGCAGATCTTGTGGACCAGACGACGGAATTGAGTGCGGATGGGCCCGGGGCCTGGAAGACTGCGGTTTCCGCAGACAGCTGGCTCCCCAGCCTGCTGCAGGAAGACGCCCGCCGCCCGCCTGGCCTTAACGCAGTTAGGCGTCGTCAATGCGGCTCTGATTACCGCGCGGATAACGCGGTTAATGCTGGACCGGCGGCCGCCCAGCCGATACGGCGGACGAGTTCCTTTCTGGCGCCAGATATGGAAGTGGCGCCAGTAGCATTCGCGATGCGCAGGGCTGGCAGGTCTTTCTCGCTCCTAGAAAGCCGAGTCATATGTAGTCTACACTACCAAAAATAAAAATTAATAAACCCTCTTCTTCTTTAGCCTGTCTGAATCTACTGCTGGATGTAGGCCTGAGCTGTGTAAATTTCACTGGTAACCGGGCACGAGCAGATGGGAGGCATGTGGGAACAATTTTTTTGGTTCAAGACTTGTTTAAGAACTTTTTCTTTCTATACAAATTACTAAAGAGAATTAGAAAGACATTAATAATTTCAATTAGTTGTACAGATATGTGTTCAATTTCGCCACCGGTAAGATAAAGATAGTGTTAAAAGTTTATATCCTCAAAACGTTCAGCATTTCATAAATCAAACAGAACAATTACGGATCAAATTCCATCCTCTTCCATTCAAATGAAACTCGCGTATGCAAAGTACAGTTACAATGAGGACAAGTTTAAAGATCCCGGCTTCCTCAAACGAGGGATTCACAGAGTATGATACAGAGCTTGAATTTACTCATTGAATTCAGTTAACGACATTACACAATAATTCAGAAACCTAAAGTTCCCCCCCCCCCTTTTTTTTTACAACTCTTAATAAATAGCAATACTTCAAATGACCAAATAGGGAATTATACAAATACCAATTTTTTTTTTGGTTCGAGGTAAAATTTGCAGCGCACCAAACAAATTACAAGCAGGGAAAATCTTGAATATAATTTACGGCTAACACGCTTTAATGGAGAGTATTATATAGCTTCTAAATAATCCAGAACGATTTAATTCTTTAACACATTTACGTACTTGTGTGCGTGAGTAACGTCGCTGCTTAAGTACAATTTAGAAGTGACTCTTAAGAACCACGCTGCGGTTTTTCAATGTACAACATACCATCACAAGTACAAAACACAAGAAATGACTGATATTTACAGTAGGATGCTCTTCAACGAGCCCGATTGTTCGCAGTCCCAGTTCCGTGTACCCCGCTCAAACGTGGCCCATACAACCAATGCTCTTAGGTGGTGATATCGTAACGTATGCAAACAAACCAACAGACAGGTATTAAACAGGCAGTCACGAAACGGAGGTTCATCACAAGAAGAAGAAGTTGGCTAACAACACACAGATGTAGCTTACAAGAACTTTAAACTACCTCGAAGTTACAGTTAAATGAAGAAACAAAAGAATATGTTGCACATCTTAAATTTGTATGACCGTAAACCACCAGTAATACTAAGAATAAACAAACATGGCGCATTACAACTTTTCAATCAAATTTTTAGTCACATACCATGCTTAACGTGCACCATTTCTATCAACGCCATTCTTAGTGTTCCAGCACTGCAGCTGACTGATTTCGCTGCTCAAATACCAAGCAATGTAGTTAAGCAAAAATGAGGTTTTTAACGACAACCTGCTTAACAATAATAACAAATTAAAACACTCTACAGGCTGATAAGGCAGTGACAAGAACTATGGGGAGCGTATACTACGTTTCTCCTATAACATCAACAAGTTGGCTCAGGAAAACACACTTTCACGGCTACAATCGCCAGTCCCCAGGAAACGGTAAGTGCATGAGTATATCCGCAAGTGACAGTCTCGACCCCACGGCAAGATACCGAAAATCAAGCGTCCTGCCCATCTTTCGACGTACAACCTCCGACTTAGTCTGCCCAGCGCCGGCTGTAAGTCAAAAGAATATGTTGCACATCTTAAATTTGTATGACCGTAAACCACCAGTCATACTAAGAATAAACAAACCTGGCGCATTACAACTCTTCAATCAAATTTTTAGTCACATACCATGCTTAACGCGCACCATTTCTATCAACGCCATTCTTAGTGTACCAGCACTGCTGCTGACTGATTTCGCTGCTCAAATACCAAGCAGAGTAGTTAAGCAAAAATCAATCTTTCACCTCTGCTGCCAGAACCCAAGTAGTCGTCGTTACTCCAATGCTCACCACGCGAACGCCAAACAAACCGACACCGACACCGCAGATAATACAAAACAACGGATATATTTGCGTGGTTAAATCAAAGTTTCTGATCCGTGACACGGTTCGAGTTGTCTTGCATTTGTTTTAAATGTCATCGATCTTGTGCAACCTGGTATCATCGTGTTCTCGCCACTAACGTCATCAAGCCATCTTTTTTGAGGTCTTCCAATTCTTTTTTTGTGGTCCCATGGTCTCCAGCGCACAATTGTGTGTGTCCATGTACTGTGATCCTGTCGAGCTATATGTCCTACCCATTGCCACTGAGTCTTGCAATTCTTTCTAGGACGTCTGCTATCCTTGTTATCTTCCTAATGTTCTCGGATCGGATCTTGTCCCAGAGACTGATTCCAGGCATCCGCCGCTCCATAACTCGTCGTGTGCTCTTTAATTTGAGTGCACTTGCCTTTGTCTGAGTCATAGTTTCCAGACTGTAGATTGTAATTGGTAATAATAGACCTTAGCCTTCAGATGATTTTGGTCTTCTTTGTTTGTCAGGATAAATTTTAATTTCTAAAATGCTGCCCAGCTGACTGCTATTCGGCAAGGAATTTCTGCTGTTTGATTGTGTTCCCCTATTTTCATTTTATGATCAAGGTAGAGCCTACATGTATTTGCCAACGGCTTCAATAGTATGGTTTCAGACTACAAGTTGGTGGTAGTCTGGGCTTAGTATCATTGTTTTACGGTGTTCATTTTCAAGCCAATCTTTGAAGAGGCGCTTTTTTATTCTTCGATCATACTCTTTAGTTTTTCCAGATTTTCAATTATGAGTACAAAATCGCAGATAGTTTAGGTATGAGCCATTGAGTTCTATTCCTTTGTTGTCCCAATCTAGTTGCTTGACGACATCATCCAATTGGAGGATCCTCCTTTTAGTACAAGTATTAGGGAGAAGTAGCCGTATTTGAGATACAGACGCTGGAGCTGACTTTTAGACAAGCTGGTAAAAATGAAAACTAATTGAAGCCAAAAGACTGTACCGATTTTGACATTTGAATAGGTCATCGACATATAATTTAATGCACTTTTATTTTGGATAGGGATAACATCTTCAGTAGGATGTTTATTTTCCGAGTAACAGGCAAACGTCTGAAGAAAGTACCAAAACTTCGCAGTCTTTTGGCCATAAAAATTGTCCCGAGTGTCTTGAAGGACGAAAACTTGATTTGTATACACTGTCAAAATATAAACAAGATAAAAAAAATTTCTTCTTCTTTTGCAATCAAAAGGCCTTTTTTGTGACGACATAACTGAACTATGCAGTCCGCTCTAGATTGATTTTATATAAATGAAATAAAGAAAAATACTGACGCTGTTTCCTTGTTCCCAAAAATATAACAAAGATTTCCGAAGTGCGGAGAGAAGACGTGCTAATCTCTACCGCCCCCTATCCTGTTCCCGTTTCCCAAAGGCCGCTCGTCCGCTCCCTCGCTCGTCCGCTCTAGCCCAAGGCACTGCGCACTTGCAATGCTTCACTTTACCAATCAATTAGTAACACTAGAAAACAATGGAACTTATCCACGTATTTTTACTTACTAGTATAAGTATTCAGTATTAAGCCCAACGGAGCACATCACTGTAAAATGTTAATTGTGTCATTCTCTGTAACTTATAATTAACAAAATCTAAGAGAATTACTTTATAGTGTGATATTACAACTTGAAAGTAGCCTGTTATAAAAATAAGCAAGACCTCGGCCAATTGGGATCTGCAAATGTAAGTTAAAATTGCTCACTGCTGCTCTAAATTACTTTACGAATGGCTACAGTACATGCACAATTGAAAATTATGTAACTGCTCACTCCTTAAAGGAGCAGCTAACGTTTTAACAAACACAAAATAAATGTTAAAAAATAAATGAATAGATAATTAAACATCAAATGGAAAGCATGAAATCATAAAGCAGCTTTTGATACTTTAAAATCAAAATCTATTCAGAAAAATGAAAAAGCAACTAAATGAGGGTAATCCAAATTATGCACACACCTTGTACAGAAGTGAATTAAACCATATAATTACTGCCTGTGATAAAATTGTTTCTACACGTTATGAATATGGAAGTAATGTGGGAGGAAATTTTCAAATACCCAATGGGTAGCTGAAAGCACATTCATTCATTCACAGACATGTGCATGTAGCTAGGCGGTACATTACTCTGCTGGACACATGAAAGCAGCGGCAAAACGAAGCATTGGCACCGTCTTGACGAGATGGCAGGTGTCTTGATCAGAAATTTTTAAATATACTGTGAACCAAACGAACCCATGTGTGGGGAGGCAGCGGCTCACTATTCTTAAGTACCACGTGGTGTGCAACCACGCCGAATTTCATAGCATTTACAAACAGAAATTAATTTAGAATAAGCGAGTAAAGCACATGCAAGAATTTGTATAGAAGGAAGCTAGTATTAATGAAACCATACCTGAAGGTCGAAGTAACAACTGTTATGAAAGCACATGGTGGAATCAGTCATACAAGACAGGAAAGATGGAATCAAACAATGAAATCTAAGAAATATTTAGCATACTTGAAGATATAGTAACTATGCGAAAAGTCAGTTAAAAACAGCAAGGAAATTCAAACACACTAAGTTTACACAAAGGCTGAAGGCCACACATGTGTATTCTACCTTTAGCAAAACCGGACACACAACCATCACTGGAGAGAAAATGCAAATAATAAATTTACACTGAATTTACTTGAGTTCTGTAAATTAAGAAACACTTCGCCTCTCATAGCAAAAGAATTACACAAGAGGACTATCACTGAAAAACCAAGACTGCCTGATCACAAAGAAAGTAAAGTCCTAACAGCATGCCTTCTCCTCAGCATGATTTGGCGGAGTACTTATTTCCACAGTCGTCGGAGCCAGGATGAAGAGAGAAGACTGAAGCTCTAAGGCCTTGGGAAAACCTCCCCTCGCCATATACCGGATGTAGAGCGCGCTAAAAGTGACGCAAAATGCATTCAGAGACTAGTTTACCAATCCTTGCTACCTGGCCAAGACAATTCCCTCTGCAACCGCTCCCTGAGAGGTCCCCTGTCACCTCTTTCATCCAAGATTAGGCAGGTACGATACTAACAACACGGACACCTCGCCACCTTGCCAAACAAGCTTATATCTGGCCATCCAGCAGACGCCAGCGTAGACGACGAACGAAGCCATGCATTCTTAACTACAGCAAAACGAGGCCTAAAGCGGGAGGCAGCGACTGTAAGCCATTGGCGCGGCAGTCAATCAATATTAAGAGTACACATTCACATTCACATGAACACACAATTTCAATCACATGAATGGAAACATTTATAAATATGGGGCAAAGATATATAAACATGGGGCATTGATCACTAATAAAAATAATAAAATAATTAACACACAGATAGATAACATTAATGGTGCACAAACACTTTAGGTTAATGAATAAATCAAAATGGAACACGACCACATATTCAGTGGACGTATTTTAATATGATATGGAATTTTTATTGCAATTCGTCTACAGTATCTCCTCGTAAAATATTTACGACTGCTGTTAAGATAGCCCCTTATATATTTCTTTTGAGAAGGAAACACATACGCGTGTGAATGGGATCCATCCTAATCCGTCTACAAGCGATCATATGCGTGAACATTGTCCAAGTGGACGCTCCTATAGGCACGCAATCGGCGTAACCGGTGCATCATGGGTAATCTTGTAAGGTCCCACTTCCCGTGTAGAACGGGATTAAGGAATACCGTGTGAAGAGAAGGCCAGTGCGCTGCTGTGCCATGTCACACAGAGTAGGTCACGATCGCGTAGCTCACTGGCTGGCTGATGTGAGGCAGTGGGCTGTGCTTCAGCGGCAAACCAGTGAGCTACGCGATCGCGACGTACAGTGTTGGTTTAAGCCCCCTGTTGGTTGACTGTGTCCAGCTTCAAGCCCTCTTCCCCTGTTGAGTGACGGGCGGCACCCCGCCACAGTCTAGCTTGTAACTTAGCACGAGCTTATGTATTTATTACTTAATTATTTTCTTCCATGTTGATGATAGGAGACTCCATAATAATTAAATCGAAAAAGAAACGTGTGACGATGTAAGTTTATTTATTATGAAATTGCATTTATTTTAATAAATGAAAGAAAATAAACGTTTTACAACAATGAATTAATTTTTGTCATGTTACTGTCATATACTGTACCTATATAAAATTTTGTTATTCAGTCTCAAATTGAACCGTAGTTGACTGAAATACGTTATAAGGTTCTTGAATTACACAGCACACAAAGTGTTGCGTTCGGTAAATAGCGGTAACTTCACCGAATTTTGATTTGAGAACAGTAATCATTTAAGGAATAAATTCATGACTTTTTACTATACCAAATTTACTGCTGAGTTTGCATTTGTTTTTATTTCGCCACTACAGACTGTTTCGGCGCATTATTGCCATTTTCAAGTGTCTTGCAGAATAATTCTTATTCTGAAAAGTATGACAAAGGTTTTGTACTTACGTCTAGATGGAATGTGGTCTGGCCCCAAAGAGAGAGAGAGAGAGAGAGAGAGAGAGAGAGAGAGAGAGAGAGAGAGAGAGAGAGAGAGAAATTAATGACAGTTGTTTTATTTTACACTAACTGGCGCATATAGAAATAATTAATTATTTAAAAAATGCGAGGTAAATTTTCTCATTTTCCGTCCGATTTTAAATGGAGTAGCTCATATCGGTAAAAAATTTTGCACCGCAGCTATGGTAAATTTATATTCTGGTGGTTTTACCTGATTATTACTAAAACCGATACGAAACGAATAACAAACAATGCCGATATCGGCATTAGCCTGTCGATTGATTGATAACCAGTGCTATTAGGACGCTGTGTAAAATTATAGAGCCACAGATAGTGATGTGGTCATGCATTTATTGACGTGTTTCGATAAAAATCAGAATCGTGGAAGGGGGTTTACATAATAAAATTATATGTCGTCAAGGCCCTGCTGAACATTACTCAGCAGGACGCCATATAATTTTATTATGTAAACCCCTTCCACGATTCTGAAGATGATTTTTATCGAAACGCGTCAATAAACGCATGACCACATCACTATCTGTGGCTCTATAATTTTACACAGCGCCCTAATAGCACTGGTTATCAATTAATACTGATATGGGCGCATACCTCATTCACGGCTTCATGTCACGTCTGGAAATTAGCCTGTCGGTTCCTCCCCGCTGCAAAGCGAGGGCGTCGAGTCGAGAGCAGGCTGTGCTGTGTATCGTGCCGGCGACTTTGAGGCTGCTGCGCGGCCCTCAGCTGCGATGGGTCGTCCATAAATCCCGGCAACCAGCCAGCCAGCCAGCCAGCTACTCGGGCCTGTTGCTTAACTACCGCCTCCGCAGAACGCTATTTCCCCCAGGCTTTTATCTTTCAATTTATCGCTACACATCCATCCACCTATACGTAGCGCCGGGGCCCACTATCTCTCTAAACTGCCAAATAAAGGTACACAACGCTCGGGAGGAAGCCGCCCCCATCTTTTCCAGCCACGACTGACGGGTAATCTAAGAACCGCAAGATCTAGGGCAGCAAAATTGATCCTTACAGAATGAAATTATAAATTCAACGAGATCGAAATATTGGATTCATTCGAGAAATATCGTATTGATTTCAGTCCCCATTATTAACTACTGATATTGCAGCGTGAGATTCGAAACACTATTTCTCTCGGTTTGAGAATTACTGCGACCAGCCGTGTTCCGCACGGGTGCAATTTAGAAATGAATAGGTGAGACGTGCATTTGTTAGAGGCATTCATTTATTGGCGTTGAAACACTTGCTGATGAACGATACAAATTGTCCTTCGCCGCGGTGGAGTAGCCGAGCGGTCTAAAGCGTCTCGCTGCGGAGCGCGCGGTTGCTCACCGTGGAGGTTCGAGTCCTCCCTGGGGCATGGGTGTGTGTGTTTGTCCTTAGGTTAGTTTACCTAGGTTTAAGTAGTTTGAAAGCTACGGACTGATGACCACTCAGTTTGGTCCGATAGATTTACAAACAAACATGTCCTTCCATCCCCGTATTTTTAGTTTCAATCTTTTATTAATCCATCTCCTCTTTCGTTCTCTATCGGCTCTCTCCTACTTCTATATCCACATCTAAGTACATACTCCGCAATCTACCTGTTGCGACTCGTAATAAATTAATTTAACAGCAACATTTCTTGGGTAACAAACACGTATATTTCCATCACAGAATACAGAAACAAAAACTAAACAAAAACAGAATAAACACATATAGAAAAATGAATGAGCAATAGCAAAGATATTAAGTGAATGTAATCTCTGTTCGACTCGCGCACGTCGATATCTCGACGTATACCACTGTACAAACTTGACGCCACCACTACATACCCAAAGATGCGTGGCGGAGGCCACTCTTAATAAGTCACGGAATAATGTAGATTAAAAATTGACACATGCTTGGAATGACGTAGGGTTTTATTAGAAAAAAAAAGTTCAAAAAATTTCCGACAAATGGCGCTGGACAGCAAAATGTCAGTGACTGCTACCGTGACGGGTGAGAGATACGCCGATATGTTACAGAATCGCATCATCCCCAGTCTGGCTAATAAACACCTGCTAGAACGTACGATTTTTACGCGGGATGGCGCTCCACCACATATTGCTAGAAGCGTGAATGATCTCTTGCGCGCGTCGTTTGGCGATGATCGTGTGCTCAGCTGTCACTTTCGTCATGCTTGGCCTTTCAGGTCCCCAGACCTCAGTCCGTGCGATTACTGGCTTTGGGGTTTACTGAAGTCGCGAGTATTAGTGATCGACCGACGTCTCTAGGGTTGCTGAAAGACAATACCCGACGCCAATGCCTCACCATAAATCCGGACATGCTTTACAGTGCTGTCCACAACATTATTCCTCGCAGTGGCGTAACTATGGGGGGGGGGGGGATGATGGGGATAACCCCCCCCCCAGAACCCGAAAAAAAAAGAAAAAACAAAAAAAAAAAAGAAAAAAAAAAAAAGAAATCGTATAACAGCAATCTGGTAAAGGTAAAGATTGAAAACATGGGGTGTTTCACCATAATCTTTCATTGGATGGGAGTGAATTAGTTTCTTCAACGGAAGTGGTAGATGGTAGTCTGTCTGGAAACCAAAATTTTGCTCGTCAAGCAGATCTATCTCCTCTCCCCCTCTCAAAGCCAAGTCCTAGTTACGCCACTGATTCCTCGATTACAGCTATTGTTGAGGAATGATGGTGAATATGTTGAACATTTCCTGTAAAGAACTTCGTCTTTGCTTTGTCTTAATTTGTTATACTGATTATTGCTTTTCTGATCAGATGCAGCGCCATCTGTCCGATATTTTTTGAACTTTTTTTTTGTTCTAATAAAACCCTATGTCATCCCACGCATGTGTGTCAATTTTTACCTCTCTATCTACATTATTCCGTGATTTATTAAGTTTTCAAATATATACAGACTCTTTGATCACCCGGTACAATGAGGGAAAAACGAATGCTTGTATGCATCCGTACGATCCCTAATCTCTCCTTTGTGGTCTTTACGCGAAATGTAGTTTGGCGACGGGAAAATCGTTCTGCAGTCCGCCTAAATTTCCGACCCTCTAAATTTCTACAACGGTGTTTCTCGAAAAGAACGTCGCCTTTCCTCTAGCGACTGCCGTTCAAGTTCCCGAAGTATTTCAGTAACACTTGCGCATTGATCGAATCTACCAGTTACAATACTAGCCGTCGCCCTCTGAACAGCCTCTATGTCCTCCTTTAAACCGATCTGGTGGGGATCCCAAACACGTGAGCAATACTCAAAACGGTGCCGTACAAGCGTTTGACATTCGGTTTCCTTTACAGAGAATGTATACCTTCCCAAAATTGTCCCAATAAACCGATGTCGACCATTAGCCTTCTCCCACAACTGTCTTTCATATCGTTGTGCAGCTTACAACAGGAAAACCACTACAGAGGGTTGTGCTTAAACCTGTCTTATATCATTTCCTTTCCTCCTCCATGTTGTCATGGATGACGCACAACAATTTGCGTTTGTACCGCAATGACAGTGTACGCGAGGGTTGTAGTAACTCCCCACTGCACTGTGTGAAGAGTAGAAACACTATAAGTTCACCAACCTGACATCTTCTGTAGATGTCCACACACAGATGACAGCACGCAGGTATGAGTACTTGAATGAGGCTGAAACTGCTAAACTATTAGCAGGAACTGATCTATTTACGAAATAATCCTTTCTTGTGGGATGCCAACTGATTTATTTAAAGATAGCAGAAAACCAGTAAACTGCATAATAATATCCACTTGACACACATTTTCTTAAGTGAAAGTAAATATAAAGTCATTTAGCCTTGATCTAAGATGATTAAATAATGTTTTATGACCAACTACGTATGCATGTCACTCCACAGAGTGCGAGTACTGAAGTGAAGTGTGGTGTTCGCTGCAAGGCTGTCTTCTTTTCGCAATTTGGCGCGCAAACATGGCTGCCGTGCATAGTTCGTCTTAAATTAATTATTTTGTCTATTGAATTAGCAATTGTTAATATGTTTTACCTACTCAGGGCATATTTTAGCTTTGAGGGGTTTTGAAACTTGTGTTTGACATTGAATAAATAATTTGTTTATTAAACATTAATAAAAATATGATTGCGTTTTGGCGCGTGACCGCCAGTGCTACAGCCAATCGGCGTCCAGTGCTTGCCGCTCGGGGACTTCCCTAGAATTCGGGGAAATTTGCCAGTGCTCTTTACCATGAGAACCCGACCTATTGTACCACCTGTCATGGTTATCACCAGATTTTACCATCTGTCGCCTACTGGTCCTAACCGGCTGCACTGAAGCAATACTTCGATCTTAATATGATGGCATTAAGCCAGAAATATAACAAGCTATATGTCTAGATATTTATCGGCGCGACTCAGTCGAGCAGCACACTACTAATGTGGTATTCTAACATTGCGCGATTGTTTCTCCTACTCATCTGCATCTACATTTAGCGCTAGTTGCCATTTCTCACACCATCTAAAAATTTGGTTCAAGTCATCGTCATCCTAGTACATTAATTCAATGACGACAGCCTCCTGTACACAACAGTATTATCAGCACTTCCCTGGAGCATCCCTGATAATACCCTAGTATCTGATAAACACAAAGTACATGATTCTATTGCTTGAGACTTCGAGCCACTCACATTTTTGGATACACATTCCATAAGCTCGTGCCTGCGTTAGCAGTCTGTGGTGTGGAACCGGGTCAAACGACTTCCTAAAATAGAGAAATACGCATTGTGCCTGTTGCCGTTCATCCATAGCTGGCAAAATGTTACAAGAGAAAAGAGTAAGCTGGGTTTAAAACGATCGATGCTTCCTAAAGCCGTGCATGAACAGGATCTATTTCGTGCTTAGGAAATCTACTATATTAGAACTGAGAATATGTTCAAGAATTCTGCATCAAGATGATGTTAATGATATAGGTCTATAATTTCGTGGGTACATTCTTTTGCCTTTCTTATACGTGGGATTACCTGTTCCATTTTCCAGTCGCTAAGAACTATGCCTTACTTGTATAAACGATGGTATGTGTAATTCCGCCGCGATGGAGTTGCCGAGCGCATTGAGGCGCTATGCCTTGATGCGCGAGGACGTTTCCCGTCGGTGGTTCGAATTCCCCCTCGGGCATGGATATTTGTGTTGTCTTCAGTGTATGGTAGTTTATAAGTGGTTTGTAAGTTTAGGGAATGACGACCCCGCAGTTAAGTTCCATAACTTTAACAAACGTTTGAACATTATTCGTGTAATTGAGTTAATATTATTTGCTACATTATGTATTTATTCCAATCTTCCTCGAGAACCAGTGTCTCTCTGTTGAGTTATTCACCTACCCCCCCCCCCCGCCCCCCTCGGTCCCGATTGTTTCCTCCCACCCTTCTTACCATCACCTCCCCCCTCTCTGTCAATTTACCCCTTTTCTCAGTGTGTTACCTTTTCCACATTTTCTCGTCAATTACAAGGGTTTAACTTGAATGGATGAATAAGCTGTTCTCCGAGACTATTTGTTGTGCACGACTTCCCATCAAAATCGGTATATTTTCTTCAGAAACATTCACCGTATTGAAAATTACATTGTTTCCATTAAGTAAAATTTGGTACTGCCTAAATTTAATTAATTAGGCTGTTAGAAAGGACAGGTTGCAACTGTCCTTAGCTGTTGAACGCGAGGCAGGTGAGTTTTGTGCTCTAGAAAATATAAGTGGTTTATACTAATAAAACTTAGTTTAAACCTGTAAAAAAACAGGTGTATTTGTTCTTTTTTCAAGATTTTTTCATAAAGGTTTTACTTTTCGTTGCATATTATTACAGAAAACACGATAAGATCTTAAAGTAGAGTTACAGTCGTAATTTGTTTATATTTTGCAAACTAAACTTTAAAATTCTAATTTTTTTTCCTAGTTGGTTTATGAAGAGTTCTGTTACCTAATGAAAAGTCCTTTCTCTTCAATGAATAGTATCCTGGTTTGCTTTGTTAAAGACTGAACACTTAAGACAACAACAGTACTAGAGCTGCTATTAAAACAAATGACTGAAGAGGCCACTAGTGACTCTACTGTAAATGTAGTGCCCTATTGTCAGGATGGCAAGCTTTAACTACACGGTAACATATTATTGTCAGGATAGCACTTTTAAAAGGATTCTTACAAACGTGTGGGTTATGTAGGATCTTTTCCTTGGTTCGGGTTTGAGGCGTAAATGAAACGACATATACACAAAATACGTTTATCTTCTACATCTATAAATGTGAATGTCTGTTCGGTGTACGTTTATCACGTCTGAACCACAAGACATAAAGAGCTAAAACTTTGTACAGTTACTAATGTCTACCCGGGGAAGGCTTCAGGCACGGTTTTATGGCGATCGGATAGCTATTTATCTCTCTCTCTCTCTCTCTCTCTCTCTCTCTCTCTCTCTCTCTCTCTCTCTCTATATATATATATATATATATATATATATATATATATATATATATATATATATGTGAGTGTCTGTTCGGTGTACACTTATCACATCCAAACGACAAGACGCAGAGACTTAAATATTTGTACAGTTACTAATTTATATCTGAGGAAGGTCTTAGGCACGGTTTGATAGTGATCTGATATATATTTATTAATTTGTTGAATATAACTCGAAATGCGGAACAATAATGATTCTTTGAAAATTATATTTACTCTTTGAAAATGGTTTTATTGGTTGCATTGTTGCTTGAGGGTTGATAATGATAAAAGGGTGGAGTGTATTGGGATGGAAAGTTAAAATTCTATGTGTGTATGTGTGTGTGTTAATATTTCGCTCTGCAACGAAAACCACAGAACGCAAACGAATGGTGTGTCTGTAGTTGTTATCCGAAACCTCCCGTTGTACACCATAGCAGTTCCATGCCGACAGCTATAAAGGGGTGGAAGATATGATGGTTGAAAGTCGTCAAATTATAAAAAAAATTCGGACTGAAGGCCAGCGATGACGTTTGCGTCTCTATAGCAAGTAGGTTACGTACAGCGAAACATGATGCCACAGACCATATCTTTGGTCTATGCGTGCTACAATGTCTTCAGTACATTATCTGTAAGTATAAGCATACGAATAAGGAAATATAAGAATAAATAAATAAAGCTGTAAAAAAGAAATTTCTTTTAATACATCTCTTTTAAAAAAATCTATTTGACGTTTCGCACATTACATCAAGTGATCCATCTGTGATATTATTACAATCATTATTGTTGAATTTCGTGATTGGATTCTTCGAAACGAGTGCATTTTTACCTGTGACTTCTTATATATTCTCTGATAAATGTAACATGTTTTTCGAAAAAAGGACAGAGAGAGAGAGTGGATAGAAAAAGTACTAACTCAAGGTTCGAATAAATAAATAAATACCCGGGCAACGCCGGGTTTTCAGTTAGTTAAACATAAAAATCATTATTCTTACGGTGTCGTAAATGCCTTGGCTAGTGTCGGCGGCGGCGGCGGCGAGGCGTTGGGCTGCATTCTGCCTTCCGCTACGTGGGCCGTGTATCTCCAATTACGCTGGCGGCATGTCTGTGTCGTCAACTGAACACCGCTGGCCGACTGAAGAAGTGCTCTTCCAAACGTGTGTTAAAAGGCCGTAAATCTGGAGGAATTAACTTTTGGTGGTTCTGTGTGATTTTTCCTTCTTCGTCGTCCGAAAGTATTGTGCCGTGCTTCGTCCAGAGGTAGCAGCACGGCGTGGAGGCGGCGCAAACTTATCCTGGGGTCGAACCGACGGTCTCCAGGCTGCACGACCTCGTCGACGAAACCTTTGAGGAAGATCACATGTGACTTTCTACACCAGACCGCATCCTCTCATTATGGTCAGTCATCCTGGGTATAATAATAATTAGTGTGGCTCATTGGCCTGGTGCAGATCTTTCAATTGGACGGCCCTTTGGTGCCTTGCGTGTCCCTAGCCTACCATAGTTATTCAAACCGGAAAAGGGACCTACAGCTTAGCAGGGAACCCGAACCATGTGTCTTTTCTGGCGATTCCTCATATCGTTGGGAGGTGAATGATGTGTTAAAATACAGACAGAAAAAATCCGAGATCCGACCGGGTTTTGAACCGGCGACCCTTCGGTTTTCAGTCGAATGCCTTACCACAAGACCTCCGGGCCCGAAATCCTGGGTAATATATATGCAGTTGCTTGTTCTTTAATGCATGTGTAACGCAAGAATTGGAGATGAGACTTGTAGAATGCTCAAACCAATTAAGGGATCCGATGAGATATCATACACAATATATACATGGTATTTATTCATAAATTGGTTACAATTGTCATTTGTGCGAGATACAGTACCATATTTAGCTTTCTCAACTCATGGCGCTTACTAAGAGCGAGGCACATTGGGGCATCTTGGTAACATTTTATTCAGATATTGGTTACAATTGTCATTTGTGCGAGATAAAATACCATAATTTGCTTTCTCAACTCTTGGCGATTACTAAGAGCGAGGTATCTTGGGGCTTCCATATTAAAAAGTAATTCTCGTTGCCCTCTAATATGGTGTTTGATCACCTCCGACGGCCAATACAGTTGCACATCTGCGTGACTGGGTTATCAAACAGCTCTTGAGAGATATTTGACCATACTTCCATGACTGCAAAATCCTAGTCTGCAACTGATGTGGTAGGGGGCCGATCTGGCTACACGCGTCTGCCAAGTGCATCCCAGACATGCTCAGTCGGGTTTAAGTCTGGTGGACAAGCTGGAAAATCTATTCGTTCAATTCCCTCAGCTTCAAGCATGTTGTCCACCAGTGCAACTCTGCCTCTGCGGAGAAGAGCGTTTACCTCCATCAGAAGGAACCAATCTCCTATGGCACCAACGTAGGGCACAAAGAAAGGTCGAAGCATGTCGTCTCTATACCTCTGAGCAGTCAAAGCTCATTCTGAACAACATACAGGTCTATTCGTACGATAGTACTGACTCCCGCCCACATCAGTCGTCCACCACCAGGATATGGTGATGTTTCCTGAACATAAGATGGTTTCTTTCGAATTCCACGTTGTCTCCAGATGAGGGAACGACCATTGTTCAGCTGAACATAAATCTTGACTCATCTGTGAACTCCAATCCTGATGCTCCTCCGCCTAGTGTCTGAGGGCTAAATGGTTTTAATGGGACACACACCACAGGCATCACCGTGTAGAGGCCACATTCCAGAAAGCCACTTCGTATTTCGTGTTCTGTTGCTGTCTGGAGTGTGCGTTGAAGCTGAGTTGCATTCAGCCTCCTGTCTCTATGGGCTGTTAACCGCAGATAACGGTCATCTCTTGCTGATGTTACCCGTGGACGGCCTTGGCCTTACCTTCTTTTAACGGTTCCTGTTGTCTGAAATCGCGTCCAGGTCCTGGACTTTACAAGTTGTGACACTCCAATAAGTGCATCCACCTCCTCTGTAGCTCTCTATGCCATAGTTTCAGGTAAGTCATATTGCTCTTACATTTCACTACCTGCTCACTACACTATCTGAAACTAGTTGGTGGTGTAGTTCTTTTAGTAGAGCAAAACTAGTCGACACCAACCCCTCTGCAGCAACATTCTGTTATTGCCACTATCTCGATTGCCGTAATGTTGTTGTCGCCGCTCAGTAGAACTGACGGAGAGACGTCGAACCATTTTAGTTCATCTATGACTATACTTCAGAGTCTATACGCCTCAAGCTATTCCCTAATTGTAGAAGAAAGCAAACGGAAAGGTGAAGTTAACCTTTAAGAAATCTTCACGCAGGAGGACTGCACAAATGTACCATATTGGATCAACGGACTAACTCCAAAACGCAGGACATAGTAATAGGTATTTCCGGTGTAGAGAAGCAGATGAGAGAGCTAAATACGAAAAAGTTTGCTGGTGCGGATGGAATACCAGTTCGGTTTACAAAGAGTATTCTGCGGCATTGTCCCCTTACTCAGCGTACTCGCGGATCTTTAATTCAACGCAAAGATACTAGTGATTGGAAAAAAGCGCAGGTGACTCCCGTTTATAACAAAGGAAAGAGAAATGACCCACAATTACAGGCCAATATCGTTGACATCACTTTCATGTAGAATTTTGGAGCATATTCTCAGTTCGAATATAATAAATTTCCTTGTATCGGATAAGCTTCTTTCTATGTATCAGCGCGGGTTTAGGAAACATCGTTCGTGTGAAACTCAGCTTGCCCTTTTCTCACATGACATCTTGCAGGCCATGGATGAAGGGCAACAGGCAAATTCCATTTTTCTCGATTTCAAAAAAGGCGTTCACGCGATGCCACACTGCAGACTGCGAACGAAGATACGAGCTTATGGAATAGCTTCACAGATTTGTGACTGGCTGGAAGACTTCCTAAGTAACAGAATGCAGTACGTTGTTCTGGACAGCGAGTGTTCATCAGAGACGAGTGTATAGTCAGGCGCGCCCCACGGCAGTGTGATATGGCCGCTATTATTTTCTATCTGTATATGCTGATGATGCACTGGGGTATGGGTGGGTGTCGTCTTTAACTGACTGTAATAGCATACAGGATGACATAGACAAAATTTCTAGTTTTGAAGAATGGGAGCTAGCTATCAATGTAGAAAAATGTAAGGTGATACGCATGAGTAGGAAAAAGAATCCCATAATGTTCGAATACAACAGTAGTAGTGAGCTTCTTGATGCAGTCGCGACTTTCACATACCTGGGCGTAACGTTGAAGAGCGGTATGAAATGGAACGAACCTGTAAGGTTAGATGTGAGTAAGCCGGACAGCCGACATCGGTTTGTTGGGAGAATTTGGGGATGATGTACTTCATCTGTAAAGAAACCACTTACAAAACACTTGTACGACCACGTCTTGAGTATTGCTCAATTTAAACAAAGACATAGAAGTAGTTCAGAGGCGAGCAGCAAGGTTTGACGCAGAGGATACCGTGCTCACGGGTGCGGTTTCTTTAGGGGGATGCTTGTCCACTGTTGGTCGAGCTGATCTCTACGAGCTTACGAGAGTAACTCTGGCGGCCGATCCTTGATTGTCGTGAGTGCACTCGTGCTCTCCCGATAATCCATTTCTAGTCTGGAGCAACGTCCCACAGATAAATTAAATTGGTCCCAGTCCCCGGTTCCGACCAAGGTTTTCGGGAGGTTTTCCTTGGTTGTAAGACGTATGCCGGAACTGGTAAGCCCCTCCCACTTATTCCCAATTGGGATCCCTCCTTTGCCCCAATATCAGCTTACCTGATAATTAGTTGAATAGAACCGCGACTCTTTATGGGCCGGATCTCAAACAGCCCGCTCCATTCCTCGGAGTGGTGAATGAAAAGAACAAGTTATTTATTTATTTATTTTCTTTTTAAACAGCTAGGTTCGTTACTGGTCGGTTCGACCAATGCGCGAGTGTCACGGAAATGGCCCGGGAACTCAAATGAAGGTCGCCGGAGGAAAGACGACGTTCGAGAAATTCTGTAGAGGAAATTTGGAGGGCAGGAATTTGAAGATGAGTGTAGAACGATCTTCCTGCCACCTGCTTGCATTTCGCAAAGAGAAGATAAGAGAAATTAGGGCTCGTACGGAGGCATATAGGCATTCTTTTTTTCCTTGTTCTATTTGGGAGTGGAATAGAAAAGGAAATACCTAGTAGTGGTACAGTGCACCTTACGGTGAATTGCAGAGTGTGTATATAGATGTAGTTCTGCGACTTACGATATATTAACAAGGTAATGTCGCTGGTGTAATAGGCTAGAGCACCCCCTATCTTTCGGCTAGTAGATATTAATTTGCAGTTAACAGACGTTGTCTGTGAAGGTAAAGTTGTTGGGACGAAAAAATTGCCACGTCCTGTGTGTGTGTGTGAGTCTGCGACACGTCGCAGTGGCGCCGTAGCGCTGCATCGCAGGGCAGGGCAGCGGCCGCCTCGGCGCGGCGCGGCTCGGCGGTGCTGCTCCAGTTCGGGGCGTCATTCAAGATTCATTAGGCGGAGTGCTGCGCGGCACGGCGCCGCAGACAACTGCCGAGCGCGCGCCGCCTCGTTCCGCGACCGGCCGGCAGAGGGCACGCGGATCGGCTATCGGCGCCGCCGCCGCTGCTGCTGCTGCTTTGAGAAAGTGGCCCATCTCTGTAATGACAATCGGCCGGCTCTGTTCTTCTTTACTCTTCCAGATGAAAGCGGCAGCGTTCTCTCAGTTGGTTTAGGCGAAAATTTGCCATTAAAATGAAGCACCGCTGCCGAAACATTCTTTCTTGTCTCGCAGCGCGTGATCACGAAATATTTCAAAAGCGCGAAACGTTCTGTTGAGGCATGCTCACAGAGTTATGGTACGATTTGGGTGATAAGGATCAACTCTTTCATCTCGTCCAAGTCACCTCCTAAAAAATTAAAACATACGGAATTATAATACGTAACGCTCTGCTTAGACCGGTATGGAAATGGAAATGAGCGTATGGCTTTCGTGGCCGGGAGAACCCTTGCGGGTTTGTTCGGCCGCCTTAGTGTAAGTCTTTTTATTGGACGCCGCGTGGTCGACTTACGTGCCCATGAAGATGCCGGGAATCGAACCAGGGCCTCCTGCGTTGTAGTCAGCGACGCTACCGCTGAGCTTCGCAGGCGATCTTAGACCGGTATTACACTATCAATTTATTGACGAAAAAATTGGACGAAATATTGGTCCTATTGTTTGACAAAGATATTGGCTGAAACACTAAAGGGTTTCAAATTAAAATGTTCAAATGTCTGCAAATCTATCGGACCAAACTGCGTGGTCATGACTCCGTAGCTTACAAACTACTTAAACTAAGGTAAACTAACCTAAGGACAACACACACACACACACACACACACACACACACACACACACACAGACATGCCCCAGGGAGGACTCGAACCTCCGACGGCGAGCAACCGCGCGCTTCGCAGCGAGGCGCCTTAGAGCGCTCGGCTACTCCATCGCGACTTAAAGGGTTTATTGCACTGTCATGCAATATTTTGTCAGAGTTGCTTCAAAATGGCGTGTTATGCTCGGCTGTGGTGTCGCTGCCTTTTTCGGGGAATCGTCGCCGTCATAATAAAATAACTAGCGATTGCAAAAGCTGATGCCTAAGTGAAATTTATTCAATGTTAAATTTACACATTTCCTTGTGTAACATTCATTATGAGTTGAATATATCATATATTGTTTTATAATACAGTGTGTTAATTATGGATAAGCGCAAAGTCTGAATACTGTTTTCACTAAC
The DNA here is from genome assembly GCA_026315105.1 of Locusta migratoria. NCBI lineage: Eukaryota > Metazoa > Arthropoda > Insecta > Orthoptera > Acrididae > Locusta > Locusta migratoria. The sequence continues at coordinate 330,958,695 of CM048746.1, read as the reverse complement.
CAATCGTTAAATAGAACATGATAGAATACGTTATTCAGAATAAATCGAAATACGATCTCCTTCTTTACAAATTGACCGTTTAGTGGGACCTTTTGTAATGGGCATAATTCGCCTCTGAGTCTTCTCTGAAATGCGAGACACTCGTTAAGCAAAATATATTTTTCTGTCGGAAATCTTGTAAAAATGGAATAATGTGTTCCATTGCGATGTGTTCCATTCCGAAAAATACAAAAAAACTTCGTCCAACAAATTAAAAGAAAGCTGTAGTAAAAGAAGGATATTTTTATTTGGGAAGTGGTCGGCGGACAATTTTTACTTGGAAGGGGTCGCATATTCGAAAAGGTTGAAAAAAATTTGGCTAAACGAATTGACATGACGGACAGTGTGAATTGGCCTTCTCGCGTATTGTACAATGCCCTATCTGATTTATACATTCCTATCAATTTTGTTGTTGCTTGCAAACACTACACAAACTTGCTTTAGCAGCCATGTCCAACATTAGCCTCCAAATAAAACAGCTGTAGTGGCAAGGAGGCTGTACTAGTCTACTACAAGCGCTCAGAATGGTCACATTTCTTACTGCAGGAAACAGATGACCAGTGATTTCTTTGATCAAATCTAAGCCGACGCCTTAGATTTGATGAAATACTGGATGACATTTCCGTCACAGTACTTCCAATATTTCTTTGTCCAATAATTTGATAGTCTAATACCGGCATTATTACAACGAACTAACTTTTTTCTCAAATTTTGTATGGCCGAGTTACAGTTAATTTTTTTTTTTTTCTTTCTTCCTCTCTGGTCACGCAATTACTACAAAATGAAAGAACACCGACTGTAACAATGACGAAAGAAAACAAAATGGAGTGAAAACGACATCGAAATTAGAAGCGTGCTTTTTGCGCATTGACGTCCATCAAGGCTGGAAAGAGTATACTAAGAGGACGTCTCCTTCGTCGGAAATGGCATTCCCCCACACCATATTAAGTGACCCACCGCACGTACATCTTGGCAGGCTAATGATGAAACACGAATAACGTGATCAATTTAGAAACGAAATACACCATTCTTTATGTGCAAGAAAAGTATCTTGCAACTAGGAAAGTAGATGAAGGGGGAAAGGAAAACAAACCTTGTTTTTTTCTTCTTTCTTTTTTCAGTCAACAAGCAGTTTGTTTGAATTCTCTAAAACAGTGTGCCTAATATTTTTGCCACTTCCTCCTGCACGAGTTTCTTATGACACTATTCCTGGCGTTTTATTTTGTGAACAGAATCTTTTATTTTATCTTTCAGAATCTTCTCTAAACCGAAGGTTTGCACACAAAGCAGTCAGCCTGCGGTTCCTATATTCTAATTCTTAATTGATAAGTTCTCTGATCTGTTCACTGTCAATTTCACACTCGTCTATCGCAGTTGCTGGCCTATTTTTCGTTTTTATTTTTTATTTATTTATTTATTTATTTTCAAGTGTATTCTTAATTGTCTTCCTTGATTGCAACCTGCCTGCCCTATTTGTGGAAACTGTATCTCCTGCACTCATATCAGTAAAACTGGGAACACTTCCTGGAACGTTTACATTCGGTACTGCGTCTCGTTTAAAGCACTTTCCTCAATGGTAAATTGAGAAATTCTGCTCACACGTCACGGAGGTAATCACTGTGTGTGAAACGTAGCGAACAAATTGTTGACGTCGCAACATTGAAGCGATCTTTCCTGTGAAAATTCGTAATCCACACTTCTGCAGCTGAATGCCTTTCGTAAACGAATCATAGCTTACATCCGCTCCTTTTGTCTTCCCGCAGTAAGAGGCACCCTGTTACAGCACAGCCGGGCATTTTAACAGAAAGATTCTATCGAAAACAGCAAATAATACCACAAAATCAAACGAACAACAACAACACAACTCTGCTGTGCACCTCGATGCATAAATGTAGTCGCGCGCCGTCGCATACTTCTACGGTGACGTCATGCGCAGAACGGCGAAATATTCACTGATCTGCGCAGCCAGTTTGGCTCCCCCCCCCCCCCCCTGCGTGGAACCATACGGTGGAATGTTGAAGTTCGTCTGCTGTGGTACTCCTGGAGAGTAGGTAGCTGTGTTTTCATCACAATGGGAGTGCCTCCATGTGACGGATATGTTGATATTCTTTATTTTCGTAATAAGGTTCGAAACAAAGGTCTTCCATTGTTAAGGCCATATTGTATGAATCCAAAAGTTCCAGTTGATTCGGTCCACAGTGTTGCGTTACTTGCGTCATAGTTCGTAGCCTTACAGAAATAATGAAGTAGCCTCGATTGAAGAAGTGTTGCTGGAATTCCCACACACAAGACATTTATTTTCTTATCACGTTTGTTGACATTATCAACAGCTCGCGATCTGCTGTTGAAGTAGAGAAGGGTCTATACTCTGAGTCAAGATCACCAATTTTATTTCTTTATTCAGCAGGAGTGGCTAGAGGACAAATGCAGAACCATAGAAGAATGCAAAATGTTCAAATGTTTGTTAAGCTTATGAGACTTAACTACGGGGTCATCACTCCCTAAACTTACAAACTACTTATGAACTACTTACGAACTAGGACGGCACAAATATCCATGCCCGAGGGGGGATTCGAACCCCCGACCGTAGTGGCCGTGCTGACCGTGACTGGAACGCCTCAGTCACCTCGGCCACCGCGGCCGGCTAGAAGAATGCATAACTAGGGGAAATATAGATATTTGGAGAGAAGAAAAGCAGCTGTATGAATATCAAGAATTCAAGAGGAAAACGGAAAAGAGGGGAAAGCTGAACGGCGGAAGCAATATATAGAGGGCATATACAAAGGAAATAAACTTGAAGGCAGTATTCTAGAAATGTAAGACGAAGTGGAGGAAGATGAGATAGGAGATATGATACTGCAAGAATAATTTGACAGAGCGCTGAAGGACCTGAGTCGAAACAAGGCCCCTGGAGTAGATGAAATTCTGTCTGAACTGCTAATATCGTTAGGAGAACCAGTCATGAAAAAATTGTATCACCTGGTATGCAAGATGTATGAGACAGGGGAATTTCCAAAGAAAACAAGTGCAGACAAGTGTGAAAATTACAAAACTATCAGTTTAATAAGTCATGGTTGCAAAATACTAACACGAATTATTTACAGAGGAATGTAAAAACTTGTCGAATCCGACTTCGGGGAAGATAAGTTTGGATTTAGGAGAAATGTAGGAACACTGGAGGCAATACTCACATTACGACTTATCTTAGAAGATAGGCTAAGGAAAGGGAAACCTACGTTTTTAGCGTTTGTCGATTTGAAGAAAGCTTTTGACAATGTCGACTGGAATACACTGTTTTAAATTCTGAAGGTAGCAGGGGTAAAATATAGGGAGCGAAGAGTTATATTCAACCTATACAAAAACCAGACTGTTATTAGAGTCGAAGGGCAAGAAAGGGACGCAGAGGTTGGCAAGGGAGTGAGACAGGGTTGTAGCCTTTCCCCAATGTTGTTCAATCTGTACATTGAGCAGGCAGTGAAGGAATGAAAGGTGAAATTTGGAGAGGGCATTAAAGTGCAGGGAGAAGAAATAAAAACATTGCGGTTTACCGATGACATAGTAATTCTGTCAGAGACTGCAAAAGATCTGGAAAAGCAATTGAATGAATGGACAGTGTCTTGAAAGGAAAATATAAGATGAACATTAACAAGAGTAAAACGAAGGTAATGGAATGCAATGTCAGAAAATCTGATGATACTGAAGGAATTAGATTAGGTTCAAATGTTCAAATGTTTGTATAGTTTATGGGATTTAACTACGGGGTCATCAGTCCCTAAACTTACAAACTACTTATGAACTACTTACGGCACAAATATCCATGCCCGAGGGGGGGATTCGAACCCCCGACCGTAGTGGCTAGATTAGGTAATGAGACAATAAAAGTAGTATATGAATTTTGTTATTTGGGTAGCAAAATAACTTCTGATAGCCGAAGTAAAGAAGATATAAAATGCAGAATGGCTATAGGGAAAAAGGCGTTTCTAAAGAAGCGAAACTTGTTAACATCCAATATTAATTTCAATGTTAGGAAGTCCTTTCTGAAAGCTTTTGTCTGGAGTGTAGCACTGTATGGGAGTGAAACGTGGACGATAGACAAAAAGATGATAGAAGCTTTTGAAATGTGGTGCTACAGACGAATGATAAAAATTAGATGGGTAGAGCACGTAACTAATGTGGAGGTGCTTAACCGAATCGGGGATAAAAGGAGTTTCTGGTATAACCTGACTAAGAGAAGGGATAAATTGGTTGGACACATTCTGAGACATCAAGGAATTGTCAACTAAGCATTAGAAGGAAGCGTGTGGGGTAGAAATCGTAGAGGGAGACCGAGGGACGAATACGGTAAACAGATCCAAAAGGTTATCGGTTGCCGAATGTATTCTCAGATAAAGATACTTGCACAGGACAGGGTAGCGTGGGGAGCTGCGTCAAACCAGTCTGCGGACTGAAGACCACAACAACAACAACGACAACAACATTCAGATCATGAAACTGTTTAAAATGCGTGGCTGTCGTCATATTAATAAAACATACCACATGATTAAAAGACATAGTCAGTAGATTGTAAAATAATTTCCATGTCCATATACCATAAAAGAGTATATGATATTGCCGGCCGCGGAGGCCGAGCGAACTGGGGCGCTCCAGTCACAGTCTGCACAGCCACTACGGTCGGGGGTTCGAATCCCCCCTCGAGCATGGATATTTGTGCCGTCTTTAGTATAAGGTAGTTTATAAGTAGTTTTTAAGTTTAGGGACTGATGACCCCATACTTAAGTACCATAAGCTCTACAAACATTTGAACAATTTTTTTAGTATATGGTTTTGAGACGGGCTAAATCGTGCAAAATACGAAACCTTTAAGAAATAAAACTGTCTTCTGCAACAATATTTTGAAACTTCCTTAGAATACCAGCACTAGTACGTTTAAAATTACACTTCAGAAGTGTGGCTAACATAGCAGCCATCATGAGACTGATGGTTACTGAGCATTAACAAGTAAGTTGAGCCATGGTATTGTAGCTTGCACCCAATAAGAACCCGGCCTATAGTCTAAGGTACCAGAACAATGGATAGTGTTAATCGAATTGGAGGGACATCTTTAACGATTTTGCACTACTGATATGCTCCTATAAGGATCGACAGGAAGATCTGTGTCGTCCTTTCGGGCCATAAACTGAAGTTTCCGAGTGCACACTTGTTTTCTGATTTTGGATGGAACAGTTGGGTGGGCATATGCGTATGTAGTTTCAAATGCCGTCAGAGACGTTATAGACTTTTTCCATATACTTCATAGTTCATTAAATCGTATTATATTAGATTGGACTTAGCTTGTATGTGATACGACGAACACATACAGTCGCGACACTCACTATTGTAAAAGTTGTTAGCAACTGACAGTTGCAACGACACTAGCGCTCCAAGCGGTGGGCAAGACACCGTTGTTTATAATTAATTTTGTACGTGATTAACGAAATAGTTACTATAATATTTGCTTTACAAGCATCAGTAAAATATCAAGAGACGTACATAATACGGAAATTAATGTAAAAACAGCCCAATTTAACTCATTCAGTGTTATAAAGAACAACTTCTCCATCAACAAATATTTACGAAAATGTGTGCATTTGCAGCTTGTTCCGCTGTAAGTAAGTAGAATATAAACATAAGAGAAACATGAATTTCTATTATGGTCTCTTCTCTCTAGACAGTTTTTTGACGCATATCAATTCGGGGTAGTGTCTAATGATTCAAACATTTTTACACCTCACTCGTTTTTCTTAGACGCGCATATTCTTTTGTGTGTATTTACTTTACCTTGAAAAGCCAAAGTTTTTAAGATTCTTACCGTTTGTGGTCCAGCTGCGGCAAAAATTGTGGAACTTGGTTCTTCTTTGTTGGAAAACATTTTGTTTGCTTTTGCCGTTTTATTGCCACATCTGTGACATTTTTCCTTCTGCTACAGCTGTGGTGGTTGATTTGGTACGTTAAATACTGTATGCATCCAATTGCGTTTCCTACGTTCTTAATGTCAACAATGTTGCTGGAATTGAAGTTAGGAAAACGTAAGGTTCTTGAATAGAAAACGACGTCTTTCTGCCAAAGGGCAGGTCTTCTGGTGTTTCATAGACATTTTGTATTTCTAATAGAAAATGACATTCTTCAGTAAAAACGTATAGGGTACAATATCATTGTAGATATACCGTCCTATATGGGAATGTTTTTCATACCTTGTCAGGGATCTTAGGAAACCTATGAGGACAAGTGAAATCTAAGAAAGACAAATGTCGAGCTGTCTTTATCACATAATTAGATGGTACTACATACGTTCCATAATCTGAAAAGTACGTTAAAATCAATATAAACTATACTATTCGCACTCATTCAATATCGTATTCAGAAATGTAGCTTGCCGGCCGCTTGTGCGCTGCTGTCGCGGTCTCTTGACTGTATGTTAGACTGTGGTTGTATTTCGTTTCCTGCAGTGTGAAGTAAACCTTCAGTCGCCCCAGTCACGCAAGAAATAGTAATTTTACACAGGATTCGGCACCAGAATATTAATAACACAAATACCGTGATTGCAATATAATAAAATGTTATTTTAATCGTTAGAGAATAACGTACATAACGGAACACATAAGTCATGGAACGTCAATATAACAAAGACTGCACAATTACGAAAGACAACCCACAACAATGACGGATCAGTTTCTATTGGCTATCGGAATTTTAATTTTCTGTAATTTCCGTAAATTGGTCGGTGCAGGTGAATGCTTAGATTATTGCTTTACGAGAGACGATTGACAACCTACCAAAACTTGCAACAGTCTAACATTGTGTTCCATCTCTAATGACGCCTACGTCGGTTCTCGTTAAGCTCTAATCTTATTATCGTTCACAAAGCAAATAAAGGCAGAAACTTCCTGGCGAATTAAAACCGTATGCCGGAACCGGGATTCGTACCTGGGACCTTTACCATTTGCGGGCAAGCTCAGTTGGTTAGAGCGCTTGCCCGCGAAAGGCAAAGGTCCCAGGTTCGAATTCCGGTTCCGGCACACAGATTGAATTGGCCAGGAAGTTTCATATCAGCACACACTCCGCTGCAGCGTGAAAATATCATTCTCAAATTAAGGCAATACCTTTGTTTTCTTCTCATTTGTCATAAAAACTCATAAATTCACAACTGTGTCTGGCACTTTTCCTATAGCCATCCTACGTCTCACCATCGATCAAAAGTCTTTCACCCTTGCGCTATAGGGGAAATTTATTACACTCCGGACACACCTTTTCCTTGTGCCTTTACCCTGCATCTGGGATGCCAAGGGTATCAATGTTTTTTTATACGTGCCGATATCCACGTGTCCTCTTCACACTCATCCGACGCCCTCTCGCCCCCCCCCCCCCGGCCTAATAATGAGGAAAAATGCGTGCTGTGTTGCATCTGACTGCATGTGATGTCATTGATGCGCAAGAGTACGAATGTTTTGTAAATGCATATGATTCGTAGGAGTATGGAGGGACTTGGGTACTAGCCCAGTTTTCACGTAGTTTGATGGTAGGAAAAAAATCTACAAAAAGCATTCAGGAGGTTCTTAAGCCGCCGCGTGGGCTGGATTCGGGTCGTCGAAGGTCTTTTTGTATGTCGAAACATGCCAGTAAGTTCGGATATCCGAACGGGTACTGTGAAAATTGCTAAGCTACAAAATCCTTGTTCAAATACTTCCCTAAATCGTTTAATGCAAATTTCAGAATTTTTTCATTGGAAGGACGTTGTTAAAAGTAACTGAACGGGAAGCACAGATCTTCTTTGCTTCCACCTCTCCACATACCACTAACTCTCAGCTCTTAATAACGAACTATTGATAGATAAACGTCAAAATGATACTAACGTAATTTAAACCATCCAAGAAAATGACCATAATGAACTGATATTATTAGCTGACAAGAAAGTGACCGACATGTACCAAAGCTATCAACAAGGCGTATTTACTGTCACTTTTACCTTTAGCGAGAAATCTCTCAGTCATGCCATAGTAAACGATGCCAATGTTTCATATCAGGCATTTTATGGTGAACCGTTATCACCTCCTCTCTTTTTCTGACAAATCGCGGATGTCTCTGTCTTGATGTTCTCTTCGCAGACATACACCCGGACGAAGGTAAAAATTATAACGTCTTCAGTCCCAGTGCCAAGGTTAATTTAAAATTTTGAAAATATCAATATTTTTTTTGTTTATTAGGTAGCATAGGCACCATATTTCTCTCTTTTGCAATCTGGAAAATTTTCATTTTTTGAACTTTGATGGTACACACTTGTGTACCTCGGGTTTCAATCGTAAACATATGTCTTAAATTTTCTTAAGGGGACATACTGTATTTAAGGGTAAAATTAATTACAGTTGTTGTATTTGTCAACCTACTTATTTTATTTATAATAACAATTGTTACATTACATATTTACAAGTATTTGTTACTGCCAGATAGTTTTGTATGTGTCCCCATGCCAAATTTAATCCCAACATGATGCAAAATTTCTGATGCGGTTGGTTTGAAACTAAGTGAACCAGTCTGAACAGATTTGAGGTTTGTCTAATATGTCAAAACCTCTCAGAATTCAACTGCAAAGAATTCAGTGACAGATTCCAAGCCTCCTTTGGGTCCACTGGAATCATTTTTCTCTCCAAAGATGCGCCAATGTCAGGCAAGCTAAAAAAGTAACGAACAAAACATGGATAGGCACCAAACCTACATTTTTCCTAAAATTTGAGGTGAAAATTTACACATTTTGTTACAAATCAAGAAAGAAACAAAAATACATTTCTTCAAAGTATAGCAATACTAATCAAATAACTCTTCACGTCAAACCTCTTACGGATATATTTAACATCACCATTCATTAAATCTTCAATGTTTTGAGACTGAATTTCGTTAGGAGCATCACGTGGGGAGTCAGAATTTGTATTCTGTCGATTTATTACAGCTTATAAATCATCCTCACATACAGAATTTGAATATTCTGCCACACTTCCCTTTAATATGGTGATATCTCTTCATCACTTAGCACATGAGCTGCCAAAATACAGTACGTTATGAAGTACAGAGCTATTGTAAAAGTGCACACTAAGAACCTAGGTACACAGATGTGTACTATGAAAACATCGGCATTTATTGCCCAGTAAAATTAAAATAATTCACATTTGCTGTATTTAAGATGATTCTTCAAACATAACTTACAAAGATAAACACATAAGGCTTTATGTATTATTTACCTGTTCCTCGCTTTGTGATTGGTGTAGCAACAGAAGTACTGCTGCAAGGGCTATACAAGTGGCGTCATTTGAAAGCAAAAAGGTACACGATTGTGCACTCGCGGTCTGAGCACACAAATAACGCCACATACAGAGAAAATAGTTTACGAACCAAGGTACACATATGTGCACTTACAGACTGAAGAGGATAAGAGTAGACTACACATTCGTGTACTTCGCTTCTATTCTGCCGTTTATAACTTAGTTGTATGAGCGTCTTCAGAATGCTTTGACGCTTCCTAAGAAAGATGTAACGAAACGTGTTTTTATACTTCGAATCTCGTCTATTGCCTCTGTCAAATGTATCTGGTCAGTACCGCAGAGTGACAAGTATTTTATAAACCATATCCATTATGGTCGGATGATTCTTCTGATGAATCTCATTGTAGCGAGCGACAAGTCAGAAAAACATATACAGGTACTCATTTCACCTGCATTTATTTGTACAGGGGTCAGCTCCCTAAGCCGATTCCCTGCCCCAAGCGGCGCTCTGTTGAAAGTCTTTTTGCGTGCAACATTTTTCTCGTGTTGAGACTCTACTGTACGACAGCGTCTTGGATGTTCGACGTTCCGAAACAATAGAAATTTGTTGTCATTCTACACAGACGCGCCCTTACTTTTGGCTTTTCATATGCCTTTGCCTTTCTCATGCTCGTTCGATAGCAAATGGATTCGTTATTTTCTCTCTTGTTCTAGCCCAAGCCATTAACAGAAAAAAATAGTACCAACTCTCAGTATTTTACCCAGTAACCACCAACCTATCTAGCTGCATCAATTGACAACTTCCTTTACACGACAAAGCCGAACTTTCAGTTGACTTCCATTCCCGAACAATGTAAGAGTTCCATACGTGTTAATTATAAGAAATATATTCGCAGTTTCAGACATGAATTAGCATCAGCCGTATGATTTAATGATGATATATTAAAATGTATGCCGGATAGAATTCAAACCCGTATGTCCCGTTTTTCGCGAGTGATCTTATTAACAATTTCTCAATCCGCGAATGCCACCCATACCGAACCAGACCTCTGTATTGCACACACTGCCCACTGCCTACTGCCCATGAATGCTCATACATTTAACTATGTAAGTCCCAGGAGAGGCGTTTTCCACAGTTGTCGTAAGCGTTTGCTGTGGCTGATTTACATCCCACGAAGTGTTCTTGTTTATTGATGGAACCAATGCTTGTCTGAAGGACACTTGTGTTGCTACCAACAATGAACACTGCAACTCTTATTCCACACGTATGTGCAATTGATAACTTCTCGCAGAAATGTCAATTACGAATCCCCCCACCCTCTCCTACTTCAAAACATACTCACTAACGAGCCCATCACAGCAATCAATCTCTACCTGGAACATAGTAGTTGCCTAATTCGTTATCCTCACAAACAGTTTTGTATCAACATCCACATCATATACAGGATGAATCTAAATTCGCGCAGTCGGGATCCGCAGCGCGATTCCTTACCTGCCAACAATGAAAAATGTCTCCCACAAAATTTCATCCTGCGCATATTTCTGCCAGTAAATTGACGTCAAAGACTGAGATGGCTGTGTGTTCCATACGCCAGTGTGTTTCATAATTACACCAACAAACTGGTGAGGGATGTATTAGGCGACTTGAGGAACAAAATGAGCTTAGAAGCCCATACCAGGAAACGCCATTCAACGACGCTACGGAGAGTCCAAGTTACAGGCACCAGCTCCTGCCGCTAGACATCCCCTCCAGCAACTTCGACGCTCTGTAGCGTCATTTATGACGTTTCCGGGCATGGGTTTCTATGCTCACTTCGTTCCTCAAGACACCTCCCACATCCCCTAGAAGTTTGTTGGTGTAGTGGCGTACTTCTGAAACACATTGACGTATGGGACACAAACCCAGCTTAATTTCCGACGTACATTTACTGCCGGAAATATGCGCAGGACGAAATTTTGTGACAGACATTTTTTTATTGCTAGCATGTGAGGAATCGCGCTGCGAAGCCCGAGTGCGTGAATTTAGATTCACCCTGTATATTTTACCTTTAGTACAACTCTCGTGTCTAACATTTATCAATTACTGGTTTTATCAAGCGTAGAATAGTGTAGAGTATTGTTGACTGAGAGAATTTTTTTTAAAATGTTTAATTAATTTTATCTTCTTATCTTTTGCTATCAATGGGCGAAACAGCTTGAAGTTAAATACTTCACATTAACATTTGTCGCACTATATCTAAGGCAGATCAGCAGAGAGCATGAGCCGGCCGCGGTGGCCGAGGGGACTGAGGCGCTTCAGTCACGATCTGCACGGCCACTACGGTCGGGGGTTCGAATCCCCTCTCGGGCATGGATATTTGTGCCGTCCTAGTTCGTAAGTAGTTCATAAGTAGTTTGTAAGTTTAGGGACTGATGACCCAGTAGTTAAGTCCCATAAGCCTTACAAACATTTGATTTGAGAGAGCATGAGATATCGCCGTTTCTTTGTTTTTAGTATCATATCAGTCATATGGGAAGACGTCGACGAACAGTAAAAGTCAAATTCAGTAGTATAACTGGCGTCAAATAAGAAGACTCTTCCTCGCAGACGGCCGCGGTGGCCGAGGGGACTGCGGCGCTCCACTCACGGTAGTATAAACTAGTACATAAGTAGTTTGTAAGTTTAGTCCCATAAGTTCTACAGACATTTGAACATTTCTTCCGCGCATAGAGGCGGGGCGATAGGAGAAGTGTGGTGGCGAGGAGCTACGGCCGAGCGCCAACAGTAGCGCCTGCGAGAGAAATATGGGTGATTCTATTAACACTTCGGTAAAATCAGACGTGACGTCATTATGACGTATCCACACTATCGAAGACGACTGGAGCCATGATCGACTTGTGTGGTCGTTCTAGACGCAAAACTGCGGTTGCAATTGTAGCAGACGAATTAAAGGAGTAGCTGATAATATCTTCAGTTGGTAATGGTATATTCATTACAGTTTCGGAAGCTATAACTTTGCTTTAGTTTTTTGAAAGTAAGAAGATATAAATGTTCCGAAAAAGGACCTGCACTGTAAGCTCTGAAACGTTATTCAGCCAAATCTGATGTTGTCATCGTGGCCCATTGTGAAGGTTGTGTTTAAAACTAATGGAAACTTTTTCTCTAAGCGAAAAATGCTACCGAGTTGCATTGTAGTACGGAGTCTACGTTTAACTAAGGGGACAAAATACGGTTACCAGGCTATGAAGCGACAATGTTTACTTGGACATGTCAAAATATGCGACATACAAAAACAACATATAGTCGCCGTAGGTATATGTATGTTTCCGCCGAAACTATAAATCAAATGAGCTGGATATTAATACAGTCATTTCTTACAGAGGCTCTGCGAACATCAGGTAAAACAATTTGTAAAACTGGGTACTCATTTACCGCCAAGTTGCTGCAACATGCTAGTTCTTTTCTTTGAAAATGTGTGAAGTTGTCGTTCTCTCTGCTCGGTCTGCGTTATTTCTGACATAATTTTCAATTTACAATTACTGAAATTTCTGTCAGTGATTTCCAAAACATGATACCAATATTAAGTAAGGCCTAGTTTTGTCACTAAACTACGAAGGAAAAAAGTATGCAGTTCAGAAAGAATGTCGAATTAAGCATGTTGTTCCACCCAAAACCAGCGTCTCGAACGATCGCATAAGTCGATATGCCGCTCTTCTGGACGTCGATAGTGTGGATACGTCATAATGACGTCACGTCTGATTTTACCGAAGTGTAAATAGAATCACCCGAGAAATATTGCGTAACTCGCGGCCAGCCATGCGCCTACAGAATGAACATTATTGGCTGTCATTGCGGTAATGGAGGGGGATGCGCAGAACGGCTAAAAACTGGTCCGCCTTCGTAGCTGACGCCTACTATAAGTACTTGCATTCATTCTTAGCACAAAGTTTCGTTACGTCGGTGTTAAATATTAGTTACGGCGGTTGCTATATCAAGGAGTCCAGAGATTTTCACGTACTGAGCGCCGCTGGTGACAATTGATCATTTATCTCTATAGAAAACTAGTGTCTATACTCCAACTGTAGCTTTGGCTTGTAGTTAATAAATGCAAAACTGAACTGTGAATATCTTTAATAATTCCACAAAGCATCACTGTACATACAACTATTTAAATATTTGACAGAAATATAGATGCTGAAATCTTCTGTATCAGTTGCTGTTATTAATGACCTGGTTTTCAAATGCATACACTGTTACATACTTTTCGTGGAAAAAAATCAGTATTGCTGGATCGTTAGTCGTAATTCGGAATTTGCTAACATTTAATCCTAATGATTTTGGTCTTGATTGGTTTATATCCGCAAAAATTATTCTTCACTTCGTTACGCCTACACATTAAAAGGAAACACATTTCATAATATTACCAGGGCTTTGCATACACACTTCACTAAATAAGATTTTTTTAAACTATTAATTGATCTCACTCGATAACGTTTAACTCATGTATGACGAACAGATTCATAATTAATATCGATCTGTACATCATAGCAGACAATAAGACAGAGAGGACATTAATTACAGTTCTATTTACAGTATTTAGGGCGTCACCTGCTCGGTATTCTAATTGAAAATTCGCTTTACATTGCACTGAAACATGACTCTTTTATCGATTTTCATACTATAATTTTCATAAACATTTTCATTCTTATTTTGAATATTGAAGCAAATCATAATATTAGTAACAAATAAAAAATTGTCTTGGGATTTTTTATTACTAATTCGTTGAAATGTGTGACGTGTAGACTTTATAACAGCAAACGAGAGTATAAGAAGAAGACGAGAGTAAAGAGAAGTAGCACAAATTTGAATTCCGAGAATAGTGATCCCCTAGTAGACGAAGATAAGGAATTCTACCACCTAACAAGTAAAATAACTAATAACGGACGAATGAAAGAGGATATAAGGTTATTAAAATATAATAAAAAAACAGACTAGCACAAAGACAGCATTTCAGATGAAAATAATACATAATAGTATTGTGGCCGGCCGCGATGGCCGTGTGGTGAGCAGCGCGCCAGTTACGTTCTGCACGGCCACTACGGTCGGGGGTTCGAATCCCTCCTCGGGTATGGATATTTGTGCCGTCCTTAGTATAAGCTAGTTCATAAGTAGTTTGTAAGTTTAGGGACAGATGACCCCGTAGTTAAGTCCCATAAGCTCTAAAAACATTTGAACATATTTTTAGTATTGTGGTGGCTCGAGAACCATATACGATTAGAACAAAAAGAAGGGATTGCAAAATGGTGCTGCGGAAGAAAGTTGAAAATTAGGTGATATTTTCGAGATAACAGAATATAAATTTACATATAATAAAGAATTTTGATTTCGATAAGAAGCGTCCCAAAAGAACTAGTTCGTAAATTTTCTTTTGGACTTTATGACGATTGAAATTAAATTTTTAAACTTTTTCTAATATTTCAGTCTTCTGTAGTTTTATTCTGAGTAGTAGTTTGATTTACACCATGGTGAACGTGTAACCTTCAGATGTGTGAAATTACGTTTCTGAATAAAATATCTTGATATAATCTGTCATTAGGAATTCAATGTATTTGGTACAGTGGGATACGTTTGTCTGCAGTTTAAGATAAACTATAAGCTCACTCACTGACTAAAAACTAAATCTCGAAAAATACTTCACCTGTGAAGCTGAAATTTAGCAGGAATTTAGTTTATAGGTAGAAGACGTCAGCTAAGAAATGATTTTGCGATAGGGCCGATAGTTCAGAATGAGAGCACTTAGCGACTTGCAACAATTTTTCAACATAATTTCAAACCTTTAGGAAACTTTTCCTCGCTGACAACCCCAGCAAAATCATGAAAGGAAAAAAAGTTGGTTGCTTACTACTTCTTCTTCGACGTTCATCGACGTTCAACAATCCATAGTGCTTTACTAGGCATGGTCCTGTTTGGAGGTGGTATGCCGTTGCCTTCGTCCGACCTTCGAACTGACTTGACTTACCCAGCCAGTTATAGGGGGACCTACCGTTTAACGTGGGTTCCGAACCACAGTGCAACTCGGTATTTTTCGCATGAGCAATACTGCTAGTGGTGAAAGAAGTGGAAAGTGACAGATAAAAATCCTAGGACCTGGCGGGAATCGAACCCGCGACCTTTGGACTTGTAGTCTGGCATTCTACCACTGTGCAACCGAGGCGCACTTGTTACTCGTCCACTATTAATTGTATTCGCCATAAATATTACAGACAGTATACACATACACCACTGAACGTACATTCGAAATTTTATCATAGTGCGACACACAGTTCATAACATATGGAGCCATGAACAATTAGGTTCATGAAAACCCGCCCCATCACGCACGACGTTTGGATTTATTACGTCTTTCCTACCAACTCTATTCACGACATATTTTGCAGACATTTTACATATACACCACTGGATGTACCTTCGAAATAATATCGTATTACGACATATAGTTCAGGTGCTATGCCATCAAAGACAATGAAATGTATGATAATTTACCCTAATAAGCATGATGTTGTAATTTACTACGTCTTTACTACTACCTCTATTTACAACACATTTCGCAGGCAGTTTCCTAATATTTCACTCTACCAACCTGGTAAATAATTTCTTTGTAGGACACATAATTCAAGAGATATTACTTCATAAACGTGACATCCGTAAATAGGTACTGCATTTTGTTTGACATTTTGTTAAGTCGTTATTACTCTGTTCGTAGCACATTCCGCAAGAAATACCTAAATATACCACTGAAAGGAGCTACAATATTACCTCACTGAACGACACATTGATCAGCGGATACGATGTCAAATATTATAAAAGGGATAGAAGCTTTCTCTGTCACGCTTTCACGACTAAACTGCTTACCTGATATTAATTAAAGTGTTTATGAACGCTGTGGACGAACATAGGCTACTTTAGAAAGTGTGTAACTCAATACATTTGTTGATTTTAAGTATACAACTCGAAATATGGAACAGCTAAGTATCGAGGTTTCTCTTATAGCTCCTGATACGCTTGAAGACTCCTGGGAAAAGTTATTTATTCTTAGACTTTTGAAATTTATCGCATTTAAAAATACTTTAAATGGTTGATGTGTTGTACGTAATACGATTCAACATAATGAATACAATCCTTCCACAAGACGTCAACGTCTTCAAACCGCCGAACCGATATATATATATATATATATATATATATATATATATATATATATATATATATATATATATATAGAACAGGTGAAACGGCTGTAGTTACAGGAATTAAATGATGGAACGGGAATCGAACCAGCGACCGTAAAACTAGTGTTCTAAGCTTGGAAGCTTAGAACACTACTCCTGCGCTGCGCCGGCTACTAGCATAATTGATGTGTATTATATAATTTAATGGCTTTTTTCTAATAAGACACATTTTGTACTTATTCAGTTGTTGATAGTTTGTAGTCACAAAAGAAAAACTCATTTACGACATAGTCGAATGTATCTGTACTCGTCGAAGTGATTTCGAAGATTTAGTTGATGATGTTTAGTCTATTATCTTATTTGAAGTTATGGCTGAAATAGTCCTAAAGTAAATAAAACTCATATGATTTAAGAAAACTGCACCAGTCAATTTTTCTTGAAATGATGTTTATTCCATGAACCGGTTTTTAAATCTTTTCAGGTTCATATTCAGATGGATCATGTTACAATATCATTTTAAGCGTCATGTTGCATGCTGGCTTGCGACTGTATGGCATGATTTTTGTGGTTAATTTCCATATCTTGTGTCTCATTTTGTTTATGTAACAAACGTTTATTTACAAACGTTTGCAAATAACAGCAGCTATAAAAGCAACATCTTGGATGCTGGTAAAGTGTTGTTTACAGTGCAGTGTAGAACGCAATAGAAAAAAAAAAGTTGATGTGTTATTGTGACATAAACAAAATGAGACGCAATAAATGGAAATTAACCACCAAAATCCGGCCATACAGTCGCAAGCCAGCATCCAACATGATGCTTAAAATGATATTGTAACATGAACCTGAAAGGTTTGAAAACCGGTTCATGGAATAAACATCATGGATGTTTGTGTCGTCTTTAGTGTAAGGTATAAGTTTGTAAGCTTAGGGACTGATAACCCCGCAGTCACCGATTGTAGCTGTTGTGTCGCGAAGCAGCATGTCGCGCGTTGCTGCTCACTTTTGCCGCTCACGTAGGACACGGTCTAAATTAAACTGTACGGTTGCTGCTGTAGACAAGCGATGTTCAAAGTCACTAAATAAGTTAATTAATAATGACGGGAAAAATTTAGTCTCACTATCGCTACAACTGAAGGTAGATACTAGCCTGTGTGTGACCCATGAATATGTGGGATTACATTATTTTCCAATAGTAGCGCCATCTGTGAGATTCGCTCTGTTGTCTCATCAAAATCTATCGTGACGTTCGGAATGTATTTTCCGGCCATTGACACTCGACGAGAGCACGCACTCCGCTAGATGGCTGGCGCCCGCTGCTACTTGTGGGCACACAGGGGGCGGCGCGGGCGCAAGTTGTGGGCCTGTATTGACTGCCGGCGGTGCCTGCTCTTCGGAGAGTCCGCTACTGCCCGCGGTCGCGCCGCTGCTTTGATGTGGCCGGACGCCGCTGTGAGGCGTCGGCACGCTGTGAGGCTGGCTAGAGGCGTCCTCGCGCCCTGCAAGTTCCACTGGCCACCGCAGGGCTACCAGGCATCCCGATTTTACGGGATCGTCTCCTATTTAATTTAGCCTAAGTGTCCCGTTGTCCCGACAAAATACACTCCTGGCCATTAAAATTGCTACACCACGAAGATAACGTGCTACAGACGCGAAAATTAACCGACAGGAAGGAGATGTGGTGATATGCAATTGATTAGCTCGCCGGTGGCGACACCTACAACGTGCTGACATGAGGAAAGTTTCCAACCGATTTCTCATACATAAACAGCAACTGACCGACGTTGCCAGGTGAAAGTAGCTGTGATGCATCGTGTAAGGAGGAGAAATGCGTACCATCACTTTTACGGCTTTGATAAAGTTCGGACTGTAGTCTATCGCGATTGCGGTTTATCGTCTCGCGACATTGCTGCTCGCGTTGGTCGCGATCCAACGACTGTTAGCAGAATATGGAATCGGTGGATTCAGGAGGGCAATACGGAACGCCGTGCTGGATCCCAACAGCCTCGTATCACTAGCAGTCGAGATGACAGGCATCTTATCCGCATGGCTGTAACGGATCGTGCAGTCACATCTCCATCCCTCAGTCAACAGATGGGGACGCTTGAAAGACAACAACCAACTGCACGCACGGTTCGACGACGGTTGCAGCAACATGAACTATCAGCTCGGAGACCATGGCTGCGGTTACCCTTGACGCTGCATCACAGACAGGAGCGCCTGCGATGCTGTACGAAACGACGAACCTGGGTGTACGAATGGCAAAACGTCATTTTTTCGGATGAATCCAGGTTCTGTTTACTGCATCATTATGGTCGCATCCTCGTTTGTCGACATCGCGGTGAATGCATATTGGAAGCGTGTATTTCTCATCGCCATACTGGCGTAGCACCAGTCGTGATGGTATGGGGTGCCATTGGTAACATGTCTCAGTCACCTCTTGTTCGCATCGACGGCACTTTGAACAGTGGCCGTTACATTTCAGGTGTGTTACGACCCGTGGCACTACCCTCTATTCGATTCCTGCGAAGCCCTACATTTCAGCAGTATAATGAACGACCGCATGTTGCAGGTCCTGTACGGGCCTTTCTGGATACGGAAAATGTTCGACTGCTGCCCTGGCCAGCACATTCTCCAGATCTCTCACCAATTGTAAACGTCTGGTCAATGGTGGGCTAGCAACTCGTCAGAATACGCCAGTCACTACTCTTGATGAACTGTGGTATCGTGTTGAAGCAGAATGAGCATCTGTACCTGTACACGTCATCCAAGCTCTGTTTGACTCAATGCCCAGGCGTATCAAGGCCGTTATTACGGCTAGAGGAGGTTGTTCTGCGTACTGATTTCTCAGGATCTATGCACCCATTTCTAGTATAATATATTTGTCCAATGAATACCCGTTTATCATCTGCATTTATTCTTGGTGTAGCAATATTAATGGCCAGTAGTGTAAATACCAACGTACACTGTCCTCCATAAGCTTGGAAACACCATGCTGCATATTACAAGGGAACAAGATGGAAGTGATCTAGCCGGCCGCGGTGGCCGCGGGGACTGAGGCGCTCAAGTCACGGTCTGCACGGCCACTACGGTCGGGGGTGGATATTTGTGCCGTCCTTAGTATAAGGTAGTTCGTAAGTAACTTGTAAGTTTAGGGACTGATGACCCCGTAGTTAAGTCCCATAAGCTTAACAAACATTTGAACATTTTTGAAGTGATTGGTTAGAAGCTCAAATAACGGTTAATGTTGACACAGTTTTGTACTTAATTATTGTTCATATTGGAACATACTGGTATTGATCCGTTTCATGTAAACCGAGGTTACCTGTCCAAGCAGTTCCACTAAACACGCCAGATTGCTTACAGTTCAGTTCACTTGTAGTTGTGTTTGAATAAAGGTATAACAGCCCGCGAGACTAATTGAAAATCGCCCCAGAGAGCCAGATTCTTTATGAAACACGGGTAATGTTAATCACTTTACACCAAGAAGGTAATAGTGTCCGACAAATAGCAAAGAAATGAAGATTTCCGTCAGCGGAGTTGTCAAAAACTATTCACCGCCATCGACGAATAGGCTTCTTTGAAGATCCTCCTCGCTCAGGAGCACTGAGGAAAATATCAGAATGCCAGAAAAAGTATTTGTTAATGACCAGTAATGACTAATGAGTAAAACCTGTTCTTGAATTGACTGTTGAACTAAACGCAACGAGGGACACACCGATGAATGAGTCAACAGTGATACGAGGCTTGAGGATTGGCAGACAACAACCTCCGAGGTTATGTAGCAACAAGGAAACCACTGTTTCGCCACGTTAATAAGAAGAAAAGGCTTCAGTGGGCTAAGACACACCAACATTGGACAGCAGGGGATTCGAAAAGAGTCTTATTCACTGATGAATCCAAGTTCGAATTATTTGGAAGTAAAAGCCATCAATTTGTACGTCGTTTACCCCAGTCCTCAGTGCGTAATTCCAACTGTAAGGCATGGAGGGGGTTCTGTGATAGTATAGAAAATGGGTGGAACCAATAGGATTATCATGCCATATATAGAAAATAGTATAGAAAATAGGTGGAACCAATAAGATTATCATGCCATTTTCCAGCGACATGCTAAGACATCTGGTTTGCATCTGATTGGGAAAGACTTTGTCTTGCAGCAAGATAATGACCCGAAACATACGTCTTGCTTGTGTCAGAACTATGTGAAGTCACTAGAAGTTCTTAAAATGTTGAAAAACTTGGAACGGCCGCCCCAGTCCTCTTATTGAAACCCAATCGAGCTGCTGTGGGATTAATTGGGCAGGAGGATCAGAAATCGGGAAATCATGAGTGGGACACTGTTATGGGAGGTCCTGCAGCAAGAATAGAAATTAATTCCGACTGAAACCTTGGCAAAACTGACGCAGCACACGCGGGGAGTGTGCAAGGCTGTGCTGAAAGCAAGGCTGGCTATTTCCAGGAATCGAATATTCAATTGTTGCCTCTTCCTGTGTATTTTTTACGTTGATAAACATTTGGAAAATAAAAAAATGCATTTTTATACTGTACTTCCTTTCCATTGTCTATAATTGCTAGGTGTTTCCAAACTTATGTATTGTAGTGTATATTATCCTTTTTTTGTTAATTAAAAATATTTTTTTTTGACTAACCGTCCCATATGTTGAAATAACGTGTTTTTAAGTATTGTATTCTGTAATGAAATGATGGACAAATGTAGTCGTAATCAAACAATACAGAAATAGGCTGTAACTTAAAGTGAGTGCTGAATGATTTTTTTGAAGTTTTTTGGTTGGCACTAAGTAATCTCATTGATAAGTACATTTCACGAAGACAGCGTGCTGAAGGGATGATTTCTTGAACAATTCAAGGTTATTTTACGAGATGTTAATTGACTATATCGAAAACTGGCTTACCCACTTCTTTTGTAGAAGACACTTAATTGGGTTTAGCTCAAATATCCTCTTCTTAGGAAGTCTGTTCAGCAAAGTCTTGGTTCATAAAACCTTCCATTTTTTGCGGACAAGCGACCAAACGTTGGCATGCATAATTTATTTATTTATTTATTATTATTTTTGAAATGTCTTTGTCACACTGTATTTTATTTTATCATTACGCCTTTCGATACATCATCATCAGATAAACTTTCTTAAAACCGATGGTAATTAAAATACATCTTGTTGGAGATGACTAACTAAAATATAAACCACCATCGTGGATGTCTAGTGAAGGTGTTGAACTAGATTATCATGCCAAACTTGTAATTCTAACGGAGTTTGACGAAAACATTTCGCCGGCCGCGGTGGCCGAGGAGACTGAGGCGCTCCAGTCACGGTCTGCAAGGCCACTACGGTCGGGGGTTCGAATCCCCCCTCGGGGAGTAGTTCATAAGTAGTTTGTAAGTTTAGGGACTGATGACCCCGTAGTTAAGTCCCATAGACTATACAAACATTTGAACATTTGAACAAAAACATTTCAAAAGAAATGTCTGAAGATCAGTTTTTGAGGAGGTAAACCATTTTAAGAATATACTTGAAGAGAAAATGAATTGTATTTCACTGTAATGTTCTTTAAAGTAAACGCCTTTTGCTACTGCGAATGAAGGGTTTTATTTTTATATTTTTAAGTTACCCATAAGCGTTTCGCCTCCCTCTCAAGGCATCATCAGTGGGTGTCCTGAAATATTTACATGTTTCTGTTTACACCTATAGGTTAGGTTTCTTACATATGTACAAAACATTTCATTTCTGATTTAAAACAGTTCGTTGTTTGCTATAAAATGGTGTACTTACAGCACTTGCTACTCCACGTCAGTCTCTTTCTGGCAACCAGGTCGAAATGTTACACTGTTTTCTGAAACACATTGCAGTTTTTTGGTTCCACTGTCACGTGCTGCCATACTGTCCACTGCTGTTTGTTTTGTAGTGTTGCCAACCTTAGCTTATTTGAAATTCACCTGTTTCATTGAAAGTGTGTTGAAGGTATCTTTGTGTGTGTGTGTGTGAGTATGAGTGTTTGTATTTTTTTTAATTAATCGAATTAATCGAGAAATGTAAAGCGAGCTGGTAAAAATTGTTCTCTCATTTTCAATTTCCGTGCATCTGAAGTTATCTGGTGCAAAAATTTGCAGCTCAATACTCCGTTTGAGCCATCTGTAACTGGCACATTTACTGTTGGAAAAAGGGTGTACTCCATCACAAATAAATTATGGACTGACGATAAGTATAGATTTAGTCAGTAAACTATGAAGGGAATAATTATCAAAATCTATGTGAACAATCAGAACTCCAGAATGGCAAACATTCATCTGCAAAATTTCTTGAATAAATGACTCTCTTGGTTGCAAAAATCTGTTTTCATTCAGATATCTAACTAAGAACAGAGAAGAGAACTAGTACACACAAGACAATATTTACACGACAAAATTCGAAAAGAATCATTAAGAAAGTTTTACTTAGCCACAAAACAATGCTGAAATCGGTACTAAAGGATTGTAGTAATCTATAGCACTCTACTCTGTGATAGAAATTGATTTTATTGAAAACTAAATTTCAAGTACAGGATATCAAACAGAGACAATAATAATAAAAGCGCTGGAGCTACTGTAGCATCGGCCGTTAAGAACAGATCGATACTGGATTAAAGTGAATGGATTATTGACATAAGTTTTTACAAGAAAATACCTTGCATTACGTCCCTATAGTAGGTGTTTACTTCAACTTTTTAACATGACATGCGTAGGACCTGGAACTGCAAGGGGCAGCATATCAGTATGTTCTGCGTGTAATGGCCAAGAAAGTGTACTGCTCCACAATGCTGTAGGTGTTGAGTCTGACGTATAGCAATTATATAAATTCAAAAATGGACAGATTTTAAGTAAATAACCAATAACACGGAAACAAATTCAAAAATTCAAAAGATGGCCGATATTATTTGCACGTATCTGTGGCTCATCGGACGTCTCTGTGGTGAGGAAGCAACCTATCCTTCTCAAAAATATTATTGAATCCTTCCTGGAATTTCCGTTGTTTGATAAATATTATTTAAAAATTTTCATAAAAGCATCGAAAAACGTGGTCAACTGATCGTTGAGAAGTGACGGGTGTTTAAAATAAAAGATATCTCAAATTCTTACAGGAGGTTCAGCTTCCGTGCTTTTTGGGTGTAATGCAGTATCATTAAATTATCTAGGGTGGGTGCTTGATGCCCTAAAGCTTTTAAAGACTCGGCAAAGAGAGAGCATTCTTTATCTGCCCCGTTTTTGGTAATAGATCTTCATTGTAATATGTTTTGAATGCCCTTTCCATTTCCCCCATATATTCAGATGCACAGTCAACACATTTACGCTTACCGCCCGAATGGCTGCATGGTCTGCGGCATCATTCTACAAACTGGGCAGCCCCTTTCGCAGGAGGTTTGAGACTTCGCTCCGCATGAATGTGTGCGTTGTCCTCAGTAAAACTTAGTTCAAGAGGTTTGTAAGTAAGGCGACTGATCACGATACCAGGTAGGCCAAATAGGTTTACAAATATTTTAACATTTAAGTTTAAACACACAAACCTGAATGTGGCTCGTTGATCGTTGTGTGGTACAATTTGTTGAATATTTGTTCCACGAGAAAAGACAATTTGTACACTGGTATTTTGCAACAACAAAACTACTGCTGCCTGTTCTTCAGTGGTTTGAATAGCTGTACGTGTCACCTGTTTTCCGAAACGTTTAACTTTCTTATCTACATTGACGATGTCCAATTGGACCTTATCTATTTTAGTTCATATTACCCACTGACGTTACGATAATGCCGTATCCTGTCTCTAGCCTCTTCTGCGTCTTTATTTATTTGTGTGATCTGGTTACTAATCTGTGCTATGCCTTCCTCCATCTGAACGTTAACTTGGTGAATATCCCTTTTCATTTACTGATTTTAAGTTTGTTTTAATTCCTGGCTTTGTCTTTCTATTTGTTTTGTTAACTCATTACCCTGTGTATTTATACTGTTATTTAAATTATCGTTCATCTTTCTTAACATCTCTATAATGGCATCTTGCCCTGTCATTCTCTCTCCAGCTGAAAACTTTGTCTTTGCAAAATGTAATTGAGAGAGAAATAGGTAAGCTGCTTAAGTAATAACAATTGTTCTTTACAAGTGACAAGTAAAAACAAAATATTTCTTTTCTTAGGAAGGCACTTTATTAGCCTTTTTGTTGTACGAGTAAGTTTGGTTAATTTTTGTATTAGTATTCGACTTTTTATGTCTTAGTTATTGGGATTGTCTTACAAGTAGTATGTTCCATCCCAGAATACTTCTAATTTCTGCTCTTGTCTCGTTGGCTTCATGTTTTCAGCAATTAAATACTTTTCGTGTTGTGGTAAGTATTTTATACTTTCAGCACAATACATAAATACCAAAAAGAAGTGATTTAGAGAGTAGCAAAT
The DNA here is from genome assembly GCA_026315105.1 of Locusta migratoria. NCBI lineage: Eukaryota > Metazoa > Arthropoda > Insecta > Orthoptera > Acrididae > Locusta > Locusta migratoria. The sequence goes on along the minus strand of CM048746.1, from coordinate 330,933,727 downwards.
GTAAAAATGAGAACCACCAAATACGACAGGTTAGCTTCGTGGCGCTAACGTATTGAAAGGTGCATGTGGACTAGCTCCAAACAGGTCGTTGTGGGCGCCAATTCAACAACGTGCAACAAGTGACGCTGTTGGCAAACGTGTTGTTTTCTTCAAACCAAGGATGAGACTCGTGCAATAATTATGCACTGAACGGTGGCTAGCTTCTAACTGAAGCCAATAAATAAGTAAGCAGTTTCCTGTCCAACCAATTTGTTTTATTTTTATCAGATTCATATAACGAAAAGTAGAACGTGTTTAAAAACACCATCTCCTGTAACTGTTTGAATTCACTGGAAAAACGACACAATTTGCTAAATCCACTGCCAATTAAATCGGAGGCAGTTTTTTTTAACAGTTACATTTCAGTACAACCTATCCTGCAAGAAATTCGCATGCTTATTCAAACTGATTTTGCGCACCCTGTCTAGACGTGATTTCTGAAACGTTGTAGAAAATGCCGATGTTTCATTTCAGTATAGACAGTAAGAGAACTTGCATTTACCTGTAGTAGACTTCAGTCCAAAGCTTGCAACTATGATAAAAAAAGTTCTTCAAGAATTATCGGTATTTATGACAATCACGCTGAGACCAATAGATAAAAAAATTCAAAGTAGCGTTTTGAAACAATAGTCAAAATGATTTAATATTTTTTACTTGCGTTGGTACTTTCGCGGTAGTTCTGAAGATAAATGTAATGTAAATCTCATAATTTTTCATATCTGTCATAAATATTTAATTTTAAGCGGGATAGAAATTGTTCTATATACTTCAGATTTTGATTTAAAGCAACACTGGTAACCTTTTTTATGGAGAGTAGAAGAAGAAATAAAAAGATAACAGAAACAGCAGCAACATTTATGAATGAATACGAGATCATTGTCGATCGGCTGCTGTTTGCTTCACAGCAGCCCACCACAAGCTACGAACAGCACGAGCTTAAACAAGAATACAGATATTTTCAACCAGTGACATTTGAAATAATTAAAAACTGCTCAGTCTCTGTTGCACCACCACCACCACCATCATGGAATGGAATGAAATGGACATTTGAAATACTTTATTTCATGAATCGATTATCGAACGCTTTCAGGCTCATCAGTGTGTGTAGCCTAATACTGGCTGCTGGCTCGTTGCTAGAAGATGAAACATCCATTAATGTAACGCCGTGAATAGCTTTTACAGGGCGATTTGTATTCAAATATGGATTTAGTACTTATTGTGATAGTGGTTTTTGTAATAGTAGAATATACAGGTTTTTCACTAAGTGTGTTTGCCTCTGTAACTTATAATAGGTGACGGGAAATTTTAATGCCGTAGGTCAACACAAGAAATATTACACTTTCTGCGGAACTATGAACATAGTTTATTGTATCATTTTCCATAGAGTTACAGCACAAAGATATAATTTTTTTAATGGAACAATAGTTTTTTGGAATCGTTGAAACAAGCTGCGTCCAAATCAACTTAAACTACATTCCTATCACTGTTAGTTTTTGAGCTACAACCCTTCAAAGTCTTAGGGGCAGATGCCACACGCTGTACATAATACATGGCTGTGTGGTGGGTGATGGATGTTATGGCGGTGGGAGTTGATTTACATGAGATGTTCAAATGTGTGTCCATGTCCCTCAAAGCATAATGCAATGCGCCGTCGAAAGGATCTGCGGACGAGATGTAACATTGCCGGTGTGACGGAGCGACATGCGTCCTCGATGCGCCGTTTTAGATCATCTGGGGATGTGAGCTCAGTGACATAAACACGATCCTTTAGATATCCCCACAAAAAGAAATCTACTAGTGTTAAATCGGGCGACCTTGCGGGCCATGAATGAGGACCATGGCGCCCCAACCATCTTCCTGCAAACCTGTTGTTTAGTTCTTCCACAACAGCACGCGCAGAATGGGCTGGGTGACCATCGTGCTGCATCCACATATGGACTCTCGTGTGTAGACACACATGTTCAAGGAGACCACCCAAACTGTCGACTATAAAAGCGCGATATAACTCACCTGTCAGTGTACCTGGGAAGTAGTGTGGACCGATGATTTCATCCTCAAGGATTCCACACCACACGTTAATAGACCACCTACCTTGATGGTTGACAGGTCTTACCCACTGAGGATTGTCTGCGGCCTAGTAGTGCATGTTATGGCGATTCACTGCACCATAATTTGTGAACGTGGACTCATCAGAGAACATAACACTTTGTAAAGACTCCGGCGTGAAATTACGCATGGTCCACTCACAGAATGTCACTCTTGCACGGAAATAGTTCCCATGCAGCTCCTGGGTCAGTGACAGGCGGTACGGGTGAAACCTATGACCGCGTACTATACGCCACACAGATGTGAGACTGACACCAGCGACTGCAGCAACGGCTTGTAAGCTGACATGAGGATCGTGGTGTAGTGCAGCTAAATCAAACACCTCCGTCTCCTCACTTCTTGCAGGTCTTCGTCTGTTACTGCGGCGCATTACCAAGCTGCCTGTTTCCCGAAGTCGTTGTTCGGCACGTAAGAACGTAATGGCCGCCGGGGCTCTTCGCCTAGGATATCTCACGGCATACACCATGGCTGCTTCAGTGGCATCATGTCGGCACTCGCCGAGCATCAGCAACATGTCAACGTACTCGTTGTACGTGTATGCCATCGTCATCCGATGTGAGTAACTGTGGCATATTGAGCCCCGATTGTTTGTTTGGCTTCAACTTTCGGGTATACGGCCGTGTGCGACGACAGTCGGCAGTCTAACAGCGCATCGAGGAAGCTTCTCGCTCCGTGACACCGGCGACGTTACAACTCGACCGCACCACATTTAGAAGGCACATCGCATTATGCGCAGCGTTTGTGGTATCTGCCCCTGAAACTTTGAAGGGTTGTAGCTCCCAAATTAACAGTGATAGAAATGTAGCTTAAATTGATTTGGACGCAGCTGGTTTCAACGAATCCAATGCACGACAGAAAAAACTATTGTTCCATTTAAAAAAATTATATCTTTGTGCTGTAACTCTTTGGAAAATGATACAATAAACTATGTTCATAGCTACGCAGAAAATGTAACATTTCTTGTGTTGACCTACCGCATTAAAATTTCCCGTCGCCTATTATTTTATAAGTAACAGAGGCAAACACACTTAGTTCAAAATGTTCAAATGTCTGTAAATCTATCGGACCAAACTGCGTGGTCATCAGTCCGTAGCTTACAAACTACTTAAACCGAGGTAAACTAACCTAAGGACAAACACACACACCCATGCCCCAGGGAAACACACTTAGTGAAACACCCTGTCTGTACAATGATAAATGAGCAAAGTGTAAACAACTGGTAGGTGCTAGATGAATGCTAATTACTAAACCACCTACACCATCGTTCTAAGTGCAGGATGCATTTCCAAACAGAAATTACCTCCTTGTAAACATTTCTCATGCCAGTACAATAAAACATGCTTCATCATCTTTGTCACAGAACCAGCAGCAATCATTACGCAAAGAAAATACTAATGTGACAACCTGATGAATCCGAAAAGGTATGAAAACCGGTACGAAAAACAATGAAAGTCTTTCAGGAGGTAATCGGTTGCTATTTTCTGTGTTTCTAAAGACTAAATAATAATAGTAATAAAAAATAAATCCATAATTAACAAGCCTAGCCCGAACTGAAATGTCTACTTACCGCTATTTTCCATGTTTTGCGCAAGGGGCTTCTTAGAAAACTGAAAACAATGTGTAATTAAAGAATGTTAAAGCCTATGTAAGTTTAAACTTTATGAAATTTGGATTTATTATTCATACACGAATAAATCCGTTAAACCGTTGTATTAATTATTGTTCTTCAAATATTATAAACAGACATTCAGTTTCAAAATGAATTGTAGTTAACTGATATGCTGCATTAGGTACTTGAGTTACACTACAGATGAATTGTCGCATTCTTAAAATAACTCAAGTTCTAACGAGTTTTGATTTGAAAACTAGCAAACTTTTAAGTGATAATTTTATGTATGCCGTTTTCTTTTATAGTAACTGTCTTTTACACAAAATATTAATAATTAAAAAATACGTGACTAATTTTCTCATTTTTCAATCGATGATAATTAGAATAGTCCCTGCATTAATGGGAGCACATAAGAAAGAAAAATCAGAAGAGAAGTAATACAAAGGTGCCCTACATGACTCATGTAATATGTTCATGGTGGAGGCGATAGTGACGAAAGAAAGGACGACTGGAATCAAAACTAAAGGCATTAATACTAACGGCTTTGGATTTGCCGGTCACACCGCAATTGTAGAAGACTGGGAGAATATACTAAATAAAGTGTTGAAAGTCCTAAAAATAGAGACAGCGAAAATAAAACTGAAAATGAATACCAAGAAGTCGGAAGTTGCGGTTACATACTACACTCCCGGAAACGGAAATAAGAACACCGTGAGTTCATTGTCCCAGAAATGGGAAACTTTATTGGCACATTCCTGGGGTCAGACACAACACATGATTACACAGACGGAATCATAGGCACATAGACACAGGCAACAGAGCATGCACAATGTCGGCACTAGTACCGTGTATATCCTCCTTTCACAGCAATGCAGGCTGCAATTCTCCCATGGAGACGATCGTAGACGTGCTGGATGTAGTCCTGTGGAACGGCATGCCATGCCATTTCCACCTGGCGCCTCAGCTGCACCAGCGTTCGTGCTGGACGTGCAGACCGCGTGAGACGACGTTTCATCCAGTCCCAAGCATGCTCAATGGGGGACAGATCCGGAGATCTTGCTGGACAGGGTAGTTGACGTACACCTTCTAGAGCACGTTGGGTGGCAAGGGATACATGTGGACGTGCATTGTCCTGTTGGAACAGCATGTTCCCTTGCCGGCCTAAGAATGGTAGAACGATGGGTTCGATGACGGTTTGAACGTACCGTGCACTGTTCAGTATCCCATCGACGATCACCAGAGGTGTACGGCCAGTATAGGAGACCGCTCCCCACACCATCATGCCGGGTGTTGGCCCTGTGTGCTTCGGTCGTATGCAGTCCTTATTGTGGCGATCACCGGCACGGCGCCAAAAACGCATACGACCATCATTGGCACCGAGGCAGAAGCGACTCTCATCACTGAAGACGACACGTCTCCATTCGTCTCTCCATACAAGCCTGTCGCGACACCACTGGAGGCGGGCTGCACGATGTTGGGGCATGAGCGGAAGACGACCTAACGGTGCGCGGAACCGTAGCCCAGCTTCATGGAGACGGTTGCGAATGGTCCTCGCTGATACCCCAGGAGCAACAGTGTCCCTAATTTGCTGGGAAGTGGCGGTGCGGTCCCCGACAGCACTGGGTAGGATGCGACGGTCTCGGCGTGCATCTGTGCCTCGCTGCTGTCCGGACCCAAGTCGACGGGCACGTGCACCTTCCGTTGACCACTGGCGACAACATCGATGTACTATGGTGACCTCGCGCCCCACGTGTCGAGCAATTCGGCGGTACGTCCACTCGCTCTCCCGCATGCCCACTATACGCCCTCGCTCAAAGTCCGTCAACTGCTCATACGGTTCACGTACGTGATGTCGCGGCATGCTACCAGTGTTAAAGACTGAGATGGAGCTCCGTGTGCCACGGAAAACTGGCTGACACTGACTGCGGCGGTGCCCAACCGCTGCGCAGCTAGCGCCATTCGACGGCCAACACCGCGGTTCCTGGTGTGTCCGCTGTGCCGTGCGTTTGATCATTGCTTGTACAGCCCTATTTTAGTGTCCGGAGAGAGTACGGTGGATCTAACACACCGGCGTCAATATGTTCTTATTTCAATTTCCAGGAGTGTAGAAAACTGTAGAAAATAAGTCTGAAATAAAACTAGGCAATGAATAAATCGAGGACGAATGTGAATTTCAGTATCTCAACAATAGATGTCCCAAAGAAATAAAGAATAGGATAAAACTGGACTGAGAGCAGTCCAAGTAAAGCAGGACCTCTAACAAGAGGTGGAGCTGCATATCCGTCTATTGCAACTTAATAAAAGGCGGTTTTTGTGCGATACTCGATTCGCTTCTTTATTTGTGAGGCATCATCAGTGGCCTGTATAACATGTTTGTATTTTGTATAATATTGCAATACAGTTATAAATATTATTTTGCTATGTTTCATAGTATGACCGCTATCAATCTTTGCTATGTCACAGTATCTTAAATTTTGACCTAATAAGTTAGAGACAATTTCTATAGGCACAAGATTTTGCGAAGTTAATTTTTCAGTATTACTTAGGTTTTCTTTTTTTTTTGTTTTTGTTTTGTGTTACTCAATGTGTGTCTGCACGGAGCTGTGTGTGTTGTGTTCTCCAGGTGTATGTATATTTTGGTTATTGATGAACACATCTATATCATTACTATACTGTGTAGTATGTATGCCTTTTTTGAAGATTTGTTTATGAAGTATAATACTGCCAACTGTCGCTTTTCGTCTGCAATTTGTTTGTCTTCCTTGTATCTCAGAGTGTATCAGATGGTTTTTGTTTGTGTGTGTGTGCGTGTTAAGTTTTTGTGAGCGTGAGAGTGGGGGAACGGGAGAGAGGAGAGAAGGAGGAAGGGAATTTCATGTTTCATTACAGTTTATTACTGTTTTTGTGGCCAGCTTGCTCAGTGAGTTGTTGCTTACGTTGATGTGATCATGAATCACTTTTCTATTCATTGCCAAGGCTCTTTGTATATGGAAGTTTTCCTGTAGCTTCAGGAGTTTTCTGCTTCAATTACTGATTCTGATAATTTTCATAATAGTAGGTGAATATGGACTGGGACTGACAACCGTTGTAGTTTAGTCCCTTCCAAAATCAAAATCTAATATGGATTGAGGAAAAGGAGCGAAAGAGGAAGGGAGGAAGGAAGGAGGGAAGCTAGCTTGGAGCTTAACATCCCATCGACAGCGTGGTCATTAGAGACGGAGGTTATGCTCCGATGTTTGGGTAAGGATTTGGAAGGAAATCGTCCGTGCCCTTTCAGAGGATGCAGGGAAATCACGGAAAGCCTAAATCTGGATGGCCGGAGGTGGATTTGAACCACCATCCTTCCGAAAGCGAGTCCATTGTGCTACCACTACGCCACCTCGCTCGGTAAGTGAAAGAGGAAGCCGCGTAGTTGAATTTTGCACGGAAAATACTTTCATCATACGAAACACTTGGTTAAAGAATCATAAAAGTAGGTTGTATACGTGGAAGAGGCCAGGAGACACCGGAAGGTACCAATTTTGTAATGGTAAGATCATACTTTTAAACTGTAAGACATAGCCAGAGCTGCAGATTGAAACGGAAGAAACCGCAGAAAGGTAGGGAAACTAGATGGGACCTGAAGAAACTGATGGAACCTGAGATGCTTAAAAGGTTCAAGTAGAACTTTAAGCAACAACTGACAGAAACTGGGGGAAATAACAACAGGAAATGATTGGGTAGCTTTGAGAGATGAAATTGTGAAAGCAGCAGAGGACAATATAGGTAGAAAGACAAGACCTGCAAAATATCCTTGGGTATCATAGGAAAAGAGAAAATATAAAAATGCAGTAGATGAAGCAGGTAAAATGGAGTATAGACGATTAAAAATGAGATTGGCAGGAAGTGTAAAATGGCTAAGAAGGCGTGACTAGAGGGCAAATACATCTAGGTAGAAGAATGTATATTTAGGTGACAGGAATATCAAGAGTTCAGATGAAAAACTAGTTCTCAACAAACAGAGGACAGTTGAGGGGTGAAAATAAACTTCGAGACAATATTGTGGAAAGGGAAGAGGAAGTAGACGAAGTTGAGATAGGAGATACTATATTCAGAGTAGAATTTAACAGAACTCTCAAAGATCCAAGTCGAAACAAGACCACTGGAGTGGAGCTACTGATGTCTCCGGGAGAGGCAGTGATGACAAAAATGTATCAGTTTGTGTGTAAGATGTATGAGCCATGTGAAATGTCCTTTGACTTCAAGAAAAATGCAATAATCGCTATTCCAAAGAACACGTGCGCAGATAGGTGTGAACATTACAGAAACATTAATTTCATAAATCATGCCTGCAAAATTTTAACATGAATACTCACCTTACGACTCATCTTAGAGGATGGGATAAGGAAAGACAAACCTACATTTCTTACTGGATTTGGAGAAAACTTTTGACAATTCTGAAATCAGTAGGAGTAAAATATAGGGAACGAAAGGTTATTCACAACTTATACAAAATCCAGGCAGCAGTTATTAGAGTCGAAGTGCATGGAAGGAGGCATTGGTTGGAAAGGAAGAAAGTCAGGCTGTAGCCTTTCCCCATTGTTATTCAGTCTGTACATTCCCCAAGCTGTGATGGAGCGCAAGGAGAAAGTTCGAGGTGAAGAAATAAGAACTTCGCGTTTTGTTGATTGTAATCAAGAACAATACAACGGTAATGGAAAGTAGTCTAAGAAAATTAGGCGTTGCTGAAGGCATTAGATTAGGTAACGAAACAATAAAGGTGGTAGGTGAGTTTTGTTATTTGGACAGTAAAATAACATACAATGACCGCAGTACAGGGGATATAAAATGCAGAATGGCAATGGGAAGAAAAGCATTTTTGAAAAAGAGAAATTTGTTAACATTGAATATTAATTTAAATGTTAGAAAGTCTTTTCTGAAGGCATTCGTGTTGAGTGTTGTATTTTACGGCAGTGAAATGTGGACGATAATAGTTCAGACAGGAAGAGGGTAGAAGCTTCTGAAATGAGGTGTTGCAGAAGAGTGCTGAAGAGTAGGTGGGTAGGGTAAAGTTACTCCGTGACATCAGGTAACTCTGTGATCAACAGTATGTCTTGTGTCACGACGTAGCCTCAACTCCAACGATTCCAAGATTTTGACAGCATATGACACAAGAATGCAGACTATAGGAAGCCCTCACATGTTCTCTTTCGGGGGTTGAAGGCAGTTTTAGACATGTGTTCCTTTAGTGTTTTCGTGAGAGCGGATCACGCACAGGCAGTGAACACACTAGTGAACATATCAATTTCGTAAATGCAGGTGTTCCAGTGTATAAGTTCCATTTGAACACCAGTAAAAGGTAAGATATGTATCATTCACATATAGAATTGACTTGAAAGTTAGGCCATGCGTTGACGATGTACGACCTTAGCAATGGGTTTGTTTTTCCTTAGATTTGAGGTTGAAATGGCACCAAAGCGAAACAAAGCGACGCATTCGTACACAGCTGAAACGCTTAAAGCAGCTTTGCGGATGGCGAAGAAGGCTAGTAAATGTTTTAGGATCCCTTGGAGTTCACTTAAGGATTATCACCTGAAATTTTTATCTGATCCAGAGAGTGCAACTCTTTCGAAAATTGGAAAGCCATTTGTTATGCCACCTGTACTTTTCGCTGCAGCTTAGCAAGAAGCCTTCCAGATCACCACTGTCTGCAACAGCTTTGGAAAGACTGGGATATTCCCCTACAACAGAGATGCTGTTCCTTGATTATGCTCTTGCCTCTTCCTTTGTTACAGAAGGGCAGAAACAGGAGTTATCTGACAAAATGTTACTGTGGAAGACGCTCTAAAACTCCCAGTATGCCAAAAAGAGCGCAAAGAAGTAAGACGTGATTCTTCTGCCAAAATAATTTCACTTAACCACAACAAGCCAGCGACATCAAGAATATCGAAGGAAACAGTAACTAAGGCTACTCCTAGGTCTATACCCAGCCCACAGAAAAAAGATGATCGTGGATGTGGTGCATATGGTGGTTTATATTCAGATGATGTCGAGAAGAAAAATGGAACTGAATGGATCGAGTGCCAGTTTTGTAATGTCTGGCCTCGTGTGAAGGACTCAGCTAGTGATTAACAACGGCTCATTAGACTTAAAACAAGAGCTGAAATTTTGCTTGTTCATATTTTGTGATTTTTTTTTGGCTTTGTTACTATCTTCTACAGTAGAATGTTTCAAAATTGCCAATAAAAGATAACTTTCAGTTTTACATATGATTAGAACATTTAAATTACATTAAAAGCTAGTTTCCAAAGCTTGAAAGGTACTCTTGATGATAAATAACGTACTATCACGGAGTAACTTGAATACTATCGCGGCATTACTTGAATATCACGACATCACCTAGTTCTAGCACCAAAATTAGTAAGTTAATTTCAAGAAATAACAAATGATATAAATCAAAATAACCATTGTCTAACGTTCTTAAATTTCTAACAGAGAAAGCTTAGTATCACGGAGTTACTTGACCTTACCCTAGATCGTGTAGCTAATGAGAAGGAACTGAACAGAAATGGAGAGTAAAGGAAGTTCAGGCATACCTTGATTAAAAGAAGGGATAGATTGGTAGGACTCATTCTGCGATTCAAGGAATCGTCAATTCACGCTTGGAGGGAAGTGTGTGCGGTAAAAATAGCGCATGGAAACCTACAATCGAATTCATTAAACATACTGAAAGTGATGTGGGTTCTTATGAGCAGATGAAAAGACTTGCTGAACACAGAGTAGGATGGAGAACTACATTAAACCAGACCACAACAAAAATAACAGTTTCGTACATATGTAGTAATTAATGACTCTTACAATTTCCTAACAGTTGAGGAACGTGCTATGTTAGAGACAACTGTAAAAAGGCCCTTGCGGAACATAGTTCTTTGAACGCAGAGGGCTGGGAGAGAAATGATGCCCAAAAGTCGTTACTGAGAGGTTGCGAATGTCAGTGAACGAGAGCCAACACTCATTAATATCCGTGAATCGGGCTGTCTGTAATCGAAACTTGTAATGACTTGACTGGCACAGCGCCTAAGTTTGAATTACGTTCTCGTGGACTGAGAAGCTTTCATTCCGCTAGCTGAAAGCTGCGGACTCACAGTACGGACGCACGGGGCTGTCTGCGCTTTGAGCGCGCAATTTATCGTTAATAGCTTGGTGATCTCGTTTGAGGAGCCATAGCCATTCATTCCGAAGCGGTTCCACAAACGCTTTTTTCTTCCACTGACGGCTCTTTAGAGCTCATAATGTAGCAATATACCTTGTAATTAGAAGCCGGCTTACGTTACGCCATTTAATCGGCTAGAGCGTTTCTGCAAGGAACATGAGGCCCGTTGCGGAATATTACGTTATTTATCCCGTGAATAATGATTGAAACATAAACAGGGACGATGAGAGAGAAATAAATCAAAAGCAGAAAATATGCTCCTGTCGGAGTAGATATGTTTCAATTCAAGCACTCCACCTTCTTTACAAATATATTTGGCATGCCAACATATAGGTGACTTTTAAAAGAATATGCTAAATCCTTTTGCTCAGGCTGTCAACGTAATGAAGTTTTGTACACAGCATCCTGTTTTCACTGTCACTGTCTACGCATGTCTCGCTCTTACTGTTTCCTTAACTTTCATTTGGACTTTGTCAATTCGTAGTTTTTATACCAAGATATTGTGGATTTTGTTGGTTTGCTTAAGAATCGCTCATGAACAAAATGTCCTTTTATAAGCTGTATAAAGTCCACCCCAGACCACACGTAATATACAAAAACGAACCTATTTGCTGAATTTGGCTGAGCTGTAGGAAGTTTCAAATGCTTCATTGTTGACCCTGTACAGTCGTATAGTTACGGTACGTCTATTCTTCTAATAGGTATACAAATTGTCACTAGGCCAACTGCTGTCCAAAACACTTTACCCTTATCTCCATTAAACAACTCCGGTTTCAGTGAACTAAATCGTCCTCTTAAGTCAGCATTGTCTACAAAATATTGGTCATACTCTCGCAAATGTTTGGAGTAACGTTAAAGAGGCCAAACGTTGCACGAAGTCGTAAAAGATTTTTTTTTAAATTATTTTTTATTTGTTTGTTACAGCACCAGTTGTAGGTAACTGAACATGTCCAAGACAATGACGAATATTTTGTGGCCAATGCTGATCTGAAGATGATGTCTTAGTTCATCGAAACTGGCAGTCATAAAATAAAGGACTACGGAAAAGCTATCTTGTCTATATTCCGTTTGGGAGTTGCTTAACTCAGTTACATCGCCTCATTCCTGAAATGTTAGGTAATTGTATCTTTATCTCTGTAATCAATAGAAATCGAAATATGGGCCCCTGAAGAATCTATTTTTCGCAATTCAAAGGTACTTTGAATCTACCGCCCTACTAACGCTCACAACGACAAGTGTGTACGATGAAGAGATGATTAGTAACATTAGTTATTCTCCTTGAAACAGGTTATGACTTGTATGAATGCATAGTTTCGCGTCGAGTTATGCTGATAAAATTCTCTCAGGCTTCCATCCGCGTCAAGTGGTTTGATATCCACGAGCTTTCGGACGAAATCGCCTCGGCCATTGTCAAGTGGTGATTGTCTTATCATTGCTGTCTCCGTCCTTATATACCTGCGTGGCCTCCTGTGACGTCACTGGTGCTCAGCCGCATCCCCATACATGGCAATATTTTGGACGCGTGCCTGCCGCGCCCGCTTCAACCGTCCGATGACCTGGTTCCAAGCTGTGCTCAGCTGCAAGCCGCCGTCTTTATTAAGAGATTTTTCAGATATTTTGATTTCGATAGCCTCTTTTATTACGCTATCCCAGAAAGTATTTGGTCTGGGAGCAGAATCTTGGTCCAAATCATCCTGCTCCTACTACAGTCATTCAATGACGACACACTCTTGTACTGCACAGCATCATCAACACAAAGACGCAGATTGTACTCAATCTGTTAGTCAGATATTTTATATAGACAATATAATAGCAGTCCTATCACACTTCCCTGGGGCACCCCTGACGATACCCTAGCCCCTTAAGTATATGGGTACATATTCCAAAAGCTAGTTCTTTCGTCTGTTGTGCGGTACCGTTTCAAACGCCTTTCGAAAATCGAGAAATATGCAGTCTGTCTGTTGCCCTTCATTCATAACACGCAAGATGTCATGAGAGAAAAGGGCAAGCTGGGTTTCTCACGATCGATGCTTCTTAAAGCCGTGACGACGCATGGACAGAAGGTTTACCGTCTTAAGGAAATTTACTGTATTTCAACTGAGAATATGTTCAAGCATTCTACAGCAAACTGATGTTAAAGATGTAGGACTGTAATGTAGTGGAACGTTATTTGGCTTTCTTATACACGGGAGTTACCTGGGCCTTTTTCCAGTGGTTTGGAACTTTACGCTGGATCCAAGACTGGCGATAAATGCGAGCTAAGTAAGGAGCCAGTGCCACTGAGTACTCTTGGTAAGACCAGATTGATACCCCCATATGGACCTGGCTACTTGTTTGTTTCCAACATTCTCAGCTGCTTCTCTACACCCGCTATACCTATTACTATGACCTCCATCTGGGAGTTAGTGAGATCATCCAGTGAAGGTATATTTGTATGGTCCTCCTGCGTAAATGATTTCTTAAATGTTAAATTTAAAACTACGGCCTTCATTTTGCTATCACCACGCCAGAATGATGAACGAGTGACTGGATAGAGACCTTTGATTCGTTTACTGATTTTTCATAGGATCAGAATTTTTATTTTTTTTTTTCTGATAAGGTATGACGGTGGTAGTTATCACATGCTTTACGCATTGCCCTTTTCTAGACGTGGAAATCTGTACTAACTTTTGTTTGTTTCGATTTTCTTGACATCTTTTGAATCGAGAGCGCAACTGCCTTTGCTTTCTCAGCATTTTTCGAATATGTGTAAACTCTGTCGATTAATTTTTCTGAGCTGTCATAATTATTTGATAACTGATATCACCCAAAAGAATCGAAGTTGTTATAGTATATAATAGTATATATATATATATATATATATATATATATATATATATATATATATATATATATATAATAGTATATAAATCTGCAGGGAACAGTCAAATTTCCTAATATTAGTTCTCTTTATCACTAACTGAGTAGCTTCGATCCTCAGCTGGTTATCAAATCACCAAATAAACCTTGCTATAACACAACGTGAATGTTCTATGAACTTAACACATCTTTAGCGTAAGCCTTACAGGATTTACGTCGTACTCCAAACTATTAGATTTTGATAGTAAAAATTGTGAATCAGTTAAATTACGGCATTGTGATGACAACAATAATTTTGTGTGTGTACAAAGTCCTTGTGACAGGTAACTATGCTGATTATCAACCGACTGTTCAATCGCAATCTCTGACAATTGCATCAGGTACTTAATGACCTCTGAGACAAGACACGTCTCTAGTTGTGCGATTGTGACCTGTATCTCAGATTGTTTAGATGATGGACGCTCATGAGATGGTGATACTTTATCTTCATCTAGCTGAAAACCCGGGTTTGCCCGGGTATTTATTTATTTATTCCTGTCATTTTTCAGGTATATATTTATTTGTAAAAAAGGCTGTATGTCTGTAAAATCTCTTGGTAATACAATTAGTAGTAAAGAAGTAATAGATTAAAACTTTATGCGTGATAGGACGGTTTTGCACGAACGTTAGCCGGCCGCGGTGGCCGAGGTGACTGAGGCGCTTCAGTCACGGCCAGCACGGCCACTACGGTCGGGGGTTCGAATTCCCCCTCGGGCACGGATATTTGTGCCGTCTTTAGTCTTAGCTAGTTCATAAGTAGTTTGTAAGCTTAGGGACTGATGACTCCGTAGCTAAGTCCCATAATTTGTACAAACATTTGAACATTTGAATTTGAACACGAACGTTACTGTTTATGTGCTCATATCTCATAATCTGTTGTTCTGTGATACAACTTAGAATGTATACTCTACTATATGCGTGTATACTGTCTGTAAAATTTCCTGCGGCTACAATTTGTAGTGTATAAATTATAAATCGTAACGTCATACCGAATCCCGTAGTTTTAATAAATAAACAGCGGAAAAGTAGTAAGCGACAAAACTTTTTTTCTTTCATCATTTTGCTATAGTTGTCAGCGAAAGAAAGTTTAATAAAAGTTTTAAATTATGTATAAAGTTTGTTGCAAGTCGCTAAGTACTCTGATTCTCGTATAGCGTATGTCTAAAGTCTCGCCTCATTATGTGGCAGTTCCCTACAAATCCTATTGTTTATGACGTCATATCTTCTTCCTCACGGTACGGAATATGTGTACCAAATTTGGTTGAAATCGGTCCACTGGTTTAGGAGAAAATGAGCAGAATTGTCGCTAAATGCAGCAGGTTTCTGCGCATCTCATTGTTTATGACGTCATGTCTTGTGAAGTGTGTATCGTACGTGATTCTTACACTTACGGCGACCGTTCTCATGGATCGAAGCTTACGTGTACAAAATTTCATAAAGATTGGAACAAAACTGTAGATTTGTATGCAACACGTACAAATATACGGACGCTCTGCTTTATATATTAGATTCATCGATGAGGGTACGAGTTGGGACAAGTCTTGTATTCTAATGTGTTTTAACTCTTCACTCATTCGTTTGAAGTCGCTACCACGTATCATCAAAGGAATAGTGCTATGTGTAGATGTAATAAGACTATTATGTACACCGTATTTCGTCTAGAAACACAGATAATTACATAGGTCGCAAATTCGTTTTAGTCTGTACAGAATTACATTCATTGGATTTATTTGCTTAGAACGCTTTATGGGTGCAAATCACTGAAAAAGTGTAGCTCAGACGTCTTTAGTATCGATATCAAATTACAGTACCCTTCATAAGTTTGGAAACACCTAGTAATTTTAGACAATGGAAAGGAACTACATTATAAAATGCTTTTTGTTGTTTTCCATATGTCTATAAAGCTCAAATAACACGCAGGAAGATGTAACAAGTTTTCGATTCCTTAAAAAAGCCACCCTTTGCTTTCATCACTGCCTTGTACACTCGCGGCATGCAATGCTTCTGTTTTGCCATGGTTTCAGTTTGAATTAATGTCCATTCTTGCCGAAGGACCTCCCACAAGAGTGTCCCGCTATGATTTCCCTCCAGTTCAATTCATTCCACAGAAGCGCAATTGGGTTACAATCAGGGGACTAGGGCGGCCGTTGCAAGCTTTTCAATATTTTACGAACCTCTAGAGACTTCTCATAGTTCTGACACAAGCGAGACGTATCTTTCGGGTCGTTATCTTGCTGCAAGACAAACTCTTTCCTAATCAGATGCAAACCAGATGTCTTAGTACGTCACTGAAGAATGGCATGATAATCCTATTGGTTCCATCTATTTATACCAAATCTCGGACTTAATTCCGTCCAGAGGATCCTCATACTATCACAGAACCCCCTCCATGTTTTACAGTTGGAATTACGCACTGAGGACTAGGGTAAACGGCGTACAAATTGGCGGCGTTTACTTCGAAATATTTCGAGCTTGGATTCATCTGTGAATAAGACTCTCTCCCAATCCCTCTCTGTCCAGTGTTGGTGTGTCTTAGCCCACTGAAGCCTTTTCTTCTTGTTAACAGGGCGCAACAGTGGTTTCCTTGTTGCTACATAACCTCGGAGGTTGTTGTCAGCCAATCCTCAAGCCTCGTATCACTGTTGACTCATTCATCGGTGTGTCCCTCGTTGCGTTTAGTTCAACAGTCAATTCAAGAACAGGTTTTACTCATTAGTCATTACTGGTCATTAACAAATACTTTTTCTGGCATTCTGATATTTTCCTCAGTGCTCCTGAGCGAGGAGGATCTTCATAAAAACCTGTTTTTCGCTGTCGGTGTATGGTTTTTGACAACTCCGCTGACGGAAATCTTCATTTCTTTGCTATTTGTCGGACACTATTGCCTTCTTGGTGCAAAGTGATTATCATTATCCGCGATTCATAAGGAACCTGGCACTATAGGGCCATTTTCAGTTACTTTCGAGCCGTGTTATACTATTATACAAGTGCAACTACAAGTGAACAGAACGGTAAACAACGTACCTCTACATAGCCATGCAGTCTACTAGCGCCACCTGGCATGTTTGGTAGAACTTCTTGGAAAGGTAACGTAGCATTACTAGTATGTTCTAATGTGAAGGTATATGTATAATAATTAAGTACAATACTGTGTCGTTATAAACCGTTATTCCGTATTGTAACCAATAACTCACACAGATCACTTCCATCTTGCTCCGTTGTGATATGCAATATGGTGTGCAGTATTGGTGAGAGGGGGGAGTAATTTATGTACAGGCTGTCTCCCGATCGTGACATGTAGCGACGGTTGTAGGCTGGACCTCCTCTCTGCTCCCATGTTTAAGCTAGCAATTATATGACTGCCTTTCGTTCGCCTTTTTCCTCGAAATGTTTTCCGACGCCGAAGTTAACTCCATCTTATAACCACCATGCCTGACTGACTAACAAGAAGACCACACAGCCGCGACGGAGCGGCCGAGCTACGATGCGCGCGGCTGTTCCTCGTCGGGGGTCGTCTTTAGTATTAGTTAGCTCATAAGTAGTTTGTAAGTTTAGGGATGGATGACTCCGCAATTTCCATAGACTTACAAAACATTTTGAGACCACACAGGTATCGGATTTCAGATTTTTTTGATATTTATGATACGTTCAGGACTCAAATATCAGCCAAAGCCATTCGACGCAACTCTCAAACATTCTCGATAAAATCGACCTTGAAGTTTTTCAAATATCTGTAAGTAACAATAATTAAAGAAATTGCAGTATCTGTCGGTGTAGCTCAGACGGTAGTGTTCTGGTAAGTGGTCCGATTCCCGCCGTGACACTTGTTTCGAATACTTACACAATTTAAGTACCTAATGGTAATTTTTACTAAAAATGCACGTATTTTTGCTTATTCGTAATTTTCTATATTTTGCAAAAGGTTGTTAATAATGATGGTTTCAATAAAACGTTATATTTTTGTAGTATTGGCTTCACTATTTAATCAATGTTGTGAAGCCAAATGTAAAAAACTAAAGGTTTCTTCTACTGATTGATCCTTGGAGTTGACAAACCGATCCCGTGTTGTACAAAGAAGTATTTCGAAACAACAGGTCTCTACCTACCAGCACCGTGTAAGGAAATCCGCCAAAATGAACCCCATTGGTGCAGCCTTGTGTATTTCTACCGTCTAATAAAAAAAATTCATTAAGCGCCTGCAAAACTCTATCTACCTGATCGAATGAGGACATGTAATTATTTATAGAGAAGACCGCGTCAAACTTCAATCATTTATTTATCACCAGCTGTCTACTCCAATCTTCGGTGTGTAATGCTGCTTTCGTATGAAAATGGGTGTTGCGTATTAAAGTTAAGGTTGGGGACCGCAAATGAAATTTTACCAGGTAGTGAAATATTTTTAAATGAGATTACTACGCAATTTTGACAAGGAAGGGACAATTTAAACAAAATTATTGGATTCCGCCATTAAATGGTAGCGGTCGTAATTTCGGTGGCAAATACAACACCAGAAAGCAACATTACAGGAGAAGTCGGCGGAATCTAAGTTTTACCTCATTGAGAGCTGGTACAAATATTTTGGTCATGTTCTGTAGTGATTCTAGCTGTGATGACTGGAATATTACTTCGATAAATTGATGCTGGGATTGTGCGTTTCGGTTACTATTGTTCTATGACCGTGTGGAAAATTAATCATGATAGTCGCCAAAAATTGCAAAATTATCGGACTTCATAAACATTACGAAGATTTTTCTGCAGGCATTAAAATGTAATAAACCATTCATAGACACGAAATAAATAAGTTACACAGTGAATGTTTTAGTACAATCGCGAAACAAATCGCAACAATACCCGGGCATCACTTTATGAAGTACTGGATCTGCTGAA
Source organism: Locusta migratoria (assembly GCA_026315105.1). Lineage (NCBI taxonomy): Eukaryota > Metazoa > Arthropoda > Insecta > Orthoptera > Acrididae > Locusta > Locusta migratoria. The sequence continues at coordinate 330,914,996 of CM048746.1, read as the reverse complement.
AATAAATAACTTTGAAGTTAGTGAGAATGGAGACGGGGTTGTAAGTAAGTAAGATACTTCAAATTAACTATGGGGGTTTATTGAAATTAATAAAAAGGAAGCTCACACTTAAAATAATTAGACAAAGTCCTGGAATACGTCCTAACACCTCAAGGAGAAGAAAGTAAGTGACGAACAGTTCCGCTCTCTCCCTTCAGCTTGTTGCAAAAAAGTTGAACGTGACAAATGTCATATGTTTATCGATACGCTGTCAGAGAGAGAGCAGAAGTCAGCGACAAGCATCGCACAAGTTATAAAAAAAATCATTAATGTATTACTACATTTGCCCCCTCTGGCTTTGAGTGGGCAAATGAAGATTTCTTACTCAAAGTCAAAAGAAAAAAACTGTAATTTTCGTATACCTTACACAAGAAGAAATTTATGTCATTACATTTTATCTTAATATTATATTTGATTTCTGTTTATAGCATATTGAAAAATTTTGAAATTCAATTTTTTTAACAACACATCTGAGGTATATACTTTTTGAATTAGTCTCATTATTACATCACAAATTAATTTCTTTTTGCTTTAGCATTGTTTTTTATTATAATTCAATCGACGCAAAGTGTCGGTGAGTGGGCGAGTAGCGCGGCGGTGCAGCGAGGTGGTAGGAGGCGATTCCGCAGCGCGCCTCGATTGTTGATGCTCGGGCGGTGGTGGCGCGACGCAAGGCGGCACGCCGGTGGTTGTGGTGGGGAGATGACGCTGCTGGCCCCCAGCGCCGGCGGTGTAGCCGGTGTGGCGTCAGGATTGCGCACCTGCTCGCTTTGGCTAGGCCGGCCCATCTCAGTTTGGATTACATGAAATAAAGATCACATAAAAGGCATTACAATTTGACACTTAATCAGATGTTACAGTCCTTCCTTCTGAAAGAGAGACACAGTTAGTTTTTATTTTTTTTTTACACTTTTGTTCTCGCGAGTGTCTCTGTCATTGTTTGCTTAGCAAGAATTTTACATTACTATTGGTTTGTAAGTGTGAGCTTATTTCTGTGAAATCAAATATCTGAGTAATCTGACATGAACATGTGTCGCGTCTTTTAAATAAACTAATTTTGGCAATTTAAATTAACTATTTACAAAGCATATGTTGCGAAAGTTTTCTTACTATACACTACGTACATTGAAAATGATTTAACTTTCATTAGATGAAGCATTATTATTTGATTAGTAAAAAATTGCTTGCAAATCTAACCTTTTACTTTATACACATATTTAGATATTACATATACATATATACAGGGTTCATTCAAGGACATTACTTTATTAGTTCAGGGATTGTACGTTTGCAAGTGCTACAGCACAGTCTTTTGATGTGACAAGGCTGAAGAGTCAGTCTCTTTAACATCACTTTTAAACATTGTATTTTTTCAGTTCGTGGAGTCGTTGACTTTGTCAGTTTGAAATTTCCACGCGTCGGGTCGACCGCCAGCTGCGTGACGCAACAGTAAGTGTTCAATAATGGGCATGTAGTAAACGCGCGCCAGTCTCGCCAGTGCTTGCGTGTCCGTGGCGGTGGCAACATGTGAATTTGCATTAGTTTTACATTATACTTAGATTTTTTTTTTCGTTCAGTCGTGTGTGATTTCTGCACTTCATCCTTTGGACAGGGCTACTACTAAAATCGACGCAGCGCGGTGAGTACACTTCACGTATACAATAGTGATTAAGTCTGTCCGTATGCCGCGCGACCTTCATTGCCCCGTCCGGCTATCTCAGCAGTTACGATTATAGTCTATTCGCTGAGACAACACTGGTGCATTTGGGCTTTATACGACTTGTAGTAAGTTCGTAGCGTGCCTTGGTTGGGCACTGCACTGCACAAGTTCAAAGTTAGCAGTTCGTAACAGTGTGTAGCACTTATGGTTTGCGATAGTAACATGCGTCGCACTCTTTAAAGTGTCCAGCATGGAGAAGTTTACAGTGACGAACACTTTATAACGTATCTATATGCTGACCGTTCAAAATTTATGTTAGTTTTCGTGCTACGTATCGTAGTCCACGCTTATACTCGTCACTGATATTTCACTTCACTCAAACATGTGGCTTGCGAATATACATAGTTTATTTAATCACAAAATCACTACTTGTTAGGAAAGTCGCGGGTTTGCGTCCTTTCAATAGTTATCAGTCACTGTTTTTGTTCTCTCTATAGTTCACTGTCTTATTAGTTTCACACACAAACTTCAGTCTTTTTACAATTCGTAATGATTTTACTATACATAAACTATGTACAAGGCTATATACAAAATCAGATAATTGAGAATGGCTATTTCATTTGTAAATCTTTATGTAACAGTTTCTTTCGAGTGACATTCAGATCACATTATTCTTTTGCTTTAAACGATTATTTGTCAACATTGGGTGTTACATTTTATTTTTAAGGCGTGGCATATGTTCATGTCAGTTATGGGGTGGAAAGTTATTTATTCTCAGCAATATTATATCTTTTAAATAAGTTACTGTACTTGACATGAGTAAGTAAATATTGAATGACTTTTAGAAGCGTCTTGGGTAGTTTTTTGATACAATACTAAATTTCGGTTTACAGCTTTTAGTACGCCTCGTCAAAATTAACATGTCATGTTATACCGTTCATAAAATTGGACTAAACGACTTGAGTCATAAAATCATGAATACCAATCCGAGACAAATAAAATGACAATAAATACAGTTTTGGCAGACAAAGGCAAGGTCAGACCCGTTAGTCAACCTGGTGCAAAACAGCCTGTTAATTTTTTAATACAGTTTGAGAGAAAGAGAAAATAGTCAGAGAATAGTCGCAAGAAAAAATAGTGCATTACACAAATTCAGCATATTGACGCATTACTACAAAAATTACTGAACACTTCTACTACTACAAAATATTGCATTTAATAAAATTAACAGCTGTTCTATTCTAGATTAGCATTCTTTGCCCCTCTCTCTCCTTCATCGTCTCTCGTTCACGTGTGTTCTGTCCGCATTTGACTATGAAAATATGTGCGTGGTTCAGTCGCAAATATTGGTGTCTGACTAAATGTTCCTGTGCCTACTAATTTAGGGGGTGGTATGTTAATTTATCTAGCTCCTTATACTTATCAGGTGTGAAATGTTCGTTACAGTGTCATATCTAGTCTAATATAAATTGTGATAAATGTTCGTATGAATCCTCTGCAGCGACTCGTGGATCTTCGTAGCGTCGGCGGCGACACAATTCTTTCCTCATTCACAGCTGAAAATGAATTCTTATTCTACAGCTTATGCTACAGACTATTTAAGCTAGACGTTGATGTTTTTAGATTGCTGCATAATTATGTTGTATGAGTTGCAGCGCTACGAGATTTGTTTACATTCAGTGTAATGTTTTGGTAACTAAATCTGAAAGTGGCAACATGGGCGGAAAGATATTCCACACCAACTGGTGTGCGTGTTTAATGTAAAATATTACGTTAACCTTTAAGCGGTTGTCAGTACCCTACAGTATAGATAGAATAATTCAACAAGCGTCGATGTTTTGTATAAATTACATTCGTCTTAACAATTTAAGGATAGAATAATTCAACAAGCGTCGATGTTTTGTATAAATTACATTCGTCTTAACAATTTAAGGAATCTATATAATAATGGAAAGTCCAGGTTGGAATAAATAATATAGTGAGGACAGTTTACAACTCACCGCAAAGACGTGGCGACGAGCTGCGACAGGCACATACAAAAGACACACACATACAACACATTCAGCTATCGGCCATGGCCTTCTTCAGAAAATAGAGCACTCACGCAATCACACAGGCACACAACACAGTCATACAACCATCACCTCCGACTGCCACACTTCGAATCACGCTCTGCAGCGAATCGGGGACGGGAGGGGAGGGGAGGGGGAGGGGATAGAAAGGTTATGTCACGGTGGTGGGGATGGGTTAGATGGGAATAACGAGATGCAGCTTAGGAATGGAGTGGGGAGGCGGGTGAGCGGAGAAAATAAAATAATATATATATATATATATATATATATATATATATATATATATATATAAAATGCATGCACACTGCAAGTACACAAGACCGCACACACACGCACACACACACACACACACACACACACACACACACATATACATACATACATACATACATACACACACACACACACACACACACACACACACACACACATATATATATACAAACACACGATCACACATTCACACACCACGCAAAATAGGTGAGGTTTGGGATAGAGAGGTAGGAACTGTAAGGTATGGAAATATATATATATATATATAGGGAAGTTATCGTAGGTTGAGGCCTGGTTGATTTCGGGATCGGAGAATGTATTGTAGGGATAACTCCCATCTGTGCAGTTCAGAAAAGCTGGTGGTGGATGGGAGGATCCAGATGGCCCGGGTTGTGAAGCAGCCATTGAAATCAAGCATGTGCTCCGCTGCATGCTGTGCCACAGGGTGGTCCACCTTGTTTTTGGCCACAGTTTGGCGGTGGCCATTCATCCTAATGGACAGCTGGTTGGTGGTCATGCCAATATAGAAAGTTGTACAGTGCTTGCAGCACAGTTGGTAAATTACGTGGCTGCTTTCACAAGTGGCCCGGCCTCTGATAGGGTAGGATAAGCCTGTGACAGGACTGGAATAGGAAGAGCTGGGTGGGTGGATTGGACAGGTCTTGCAGCGGGGTCTTCCACAAGGATATGATCCCTGTGGCAGTGAGCTGGGTTTCGGGGTGGCATAAGGATGAACTAGGATGTTGTGAAGGTTGGGAGGGCGACGGAACACCACTTTAGGAGAGGTGGGAAGAATCTTTGGCAGGATGTCTCTCATTTCAGGGCACGAGGATAGAAAATCAAAACCTTGGCGAAGGATGGAATTTAGTTGTTCGAGACCAGGGTAGTACTGGGTGACAAGGGGAGCGCTCTTTTGTGGATGGTTACTGGTGTTAGGAAGAGGATTTGGAGTGTGTGAGGATATGGCACGGGAGATTTGTTTGCGGACTAGGTCTGTGGGGTAGTTTCTGTTTGTGAAGGCCTTTGTGAGACCTTCAGCATATTCAGAAAGGGAATTCTTGTCACTGCAGATATGCCGTCCACGGGTGGCTAGGCTGTAAGGGAGGAATTTTTTGACGTGGAAGGGATGGCAACTGTCAAAATGTAGGTACTGTTGGTGGTTGGTAGGTTTAATATGGATGGAAGTGTGAATGGAGCCATCAGTGAGGTGGAGGTTGACATCCAGTAATGTGGCATGGTTGGTTGAGGAAGACCAGGTGAAGTGGATGGGAGAGAAGGAATTGAGGTTCTGAAGAAAGGAGGATAGGGTGTCCTGGCCCTGAGTCCAGATCATGAAAATATCATCAATGAACCGGAACCAGGCCAGAGGCTTGAGGTTTTGGGATGCTAGGAAGGATTCCTCCAGACGGCCCATGAACAGGTTGGCATAGGAGGGTGCCATGTGGGTGCCCATGGCTGTGCCTTGGATTTGATGGTAAACTTTCCCCTCAAAGGAAAAGTAGTTGTTAAGTAGGATGAAATTGGTAAGGGTTATGAGGAATGAGGTATCAGGCTTGCGTTCAGAGGGACGTTGGGAGAGGTAGTGTTCCAGAGCGGCAAGGCCATGGGCATGTGGGATGTTGGTGTATAGGGAGGTGGCATCCACTGTGACAAGTAAAGATCCAGGAGGCAAAGGGGTGGGAATGGTGGAGAGTCGGTGAAGGAAGTGGTTGGTATCCTTGATGTGAGAAGGTAGCCTCTCCGTGGCTCATAAATCCCTTAGCTACCTTCTCTCCCTCCGTAAGATATTACTATTGTGTAACCAAAAATACCTACATCCCATCTCCCAGATCGAATCCTTTGCTCTCCAGCAACTGGAGGAGCATTCCAAACACCACCTCCACAAACTGTCCAGCCTGCTGACATCATATTGCCGACTTGGAGCACCCATATCCAATCCCTATCCGAACCACAGTGTTCCTCCTCGTGAGCCCCTCATGAGTCCCAGACCATGCTTAGCTGACCTCTTGAACCTACCTCATCCCTCCAAACTCCCTACCACTACTCCACAACATCCAATACCAAAACAACCCCAGAACACTGTGGTCAACCTATCCACAAAAAACCTAAACCCCACTGAAGTTTCCGTTCTATCCAAAGGTCTTACCTTTAGTCCTACACCCCAGTTCAATCATGTTGGTCTTGTCAAAGACCTACTCTCCTTTTCCGATCCCTACGATGGAAACACTACTTTGCCACCAATCCCTCTGACCGCAATCTACCTAATCCCAATATTGAACCCTGCCTGTCCCAATTCATACCACCATCCAACAAAGATCCCCCTGCACTCCCACCTAACCACCCTCTGGTTACCCTCCAAGAGTTTCTCACCTCCAACTTGTCCTCACCATCCTTTCCCAAGTCCCTTCCCAAGAACTCAAACCTTTCAGCAGAAGAAAGAAGAGCCATCCAAAACCTTAAAACTAATCCTGACATCATCATCCTCCCTGCTGATAAAGGTTCCACCACTGTAGTTATGGATCACAGTGACTACCTGGCAGAAGGGCTCCGCCAACTCTCTGACTCCTCCACCTACAAGTTGTGCCAGATTGACCCCATCCCCAAAGTCCAACAAGATCTCCAATCCCTACTAAAATCCTATGGCCCCTCCCAGAAACTCTCCCCTGAATCCATCTCCCTCCTCACCCCAGCAACACGCCGCACACCCACCTGTTACATGTTCCCCAAAATTCACAAACCTAATAATCCTGGATGCCCTATTGTGGCTGGTTACTGTGCTCCTACCGAACGAATTTCAGCCCTAGTTGACCAACACCTCCAACCTATTGTTCAAAATCTACCTTCTCACATCAAGGATACCAACCACTTCCTTCACCGACTCTCCACCATTCCCACCCCTTTGCCTCCTGGATCTTTACTTGTCACAGTGGATGCCACCTCCCTATACACCAACATCCCACATGCCCATGGCCTTGCCGCTCTGGAACACTACCTCTCCCAACGTCCCTCTGAACGCAAGCCTGATACCTCATTCCTCATAACCCTTACCAATTTCATCCTACTTAACAACTACTTTTCCTTTGAGGGGAAAGTTTACCATCAAATCCAAGGCACAGCCATGGGCACCCACATGGCACCCTCCTATGCCAACCTGTTCATGGGCCGTCTGGAGGAATCCTTCCTAGCATCCCAAAACCTCAAGCCTCTGGCCTGGTTCCGGTTCATTGATGATATTTTCATGATCTGGACTCAGGGCCAGGACACCCTATCCTCCTTTCTTCAGAACCTCAATTCCTTCTCTCCCATCCACTTCACCTGGTCTTCCTCAACCAACCATGCCACATTACTGGATGTCAACCTCCACCTCACTGATGGCTCCATTCACACTTCCATCCATATTAAACCTACCAACCACCAACAGTACCTACATTTTGACAGTTGCCATCCCTTCCACGTCAAAAAATTCCTCCCTTACAGCCTAGCCACCCGTGGACGGCATATCTGCAGTGACAAGAATTCCCTTTCTGAATATGCTGAAGGTCTCACAAAGGCCTTCACAAACAGAAACTACCCCACAGACCTAGTCCGCAAACAAATCTCCCGTGCCATATCCTCACACACTCCAAATCCTCTTCCTAACACCAGTAACCATCCACAAAAGAGCGCTCCCCTTGTCACCCAGTACTACCCTGGTCTCGAACAACTAAATTCCATCCTTCGCCAAGGTTTTGATTTTCTATCCTCGTGCCCTGAAATGAGAGACATCCTGCCAAAGATTCTTCCCACCTCTCCTAAAGTGGTGTTCCGTCGCCCTCCCAACCTTCACAACATCCTAGTTCATCCTTATGCCACCCCGAAACCCAGCTCACTGCCACAGGGATCATATCCTTGTGGAAGACCCCGCTGCAAGACCTGTCCAATCCACCCAACCAGCTCTTCCTATTCCAGTCCTGTCACAGGCTTATCCTACCCTATCAGAGGCCGGGCCACTTGTGAAAGCAGCCACGTAATTTACCAACTGTGCTGCAAGCACTGTACAGCTTTCTATATTGGCATGACCACCAACCAGCTGTCCATTAGGATGAATGGCCACCGCCAAACTGTGGCCAAAAACAAGGTGGACCACCCTGTGGCACAGCATGCAGCGGAGCACATGCTTGATTTCAATGGCTGCTTCACAACCCGGGCCATCTGGATCCTCCCATCCACCACCAGCTTTTCTGAACTGCACAGATGGGAGTTATCCCTACAATACATTCTCCGATCCCGAAATCAACCAGGCCTCAACCTACGATAACTTCCCTATATATATATATATATATTTCCATACCTTACAGTTCCTACCTCTCTATCCCAAACCTCACCTATTTTGCGTGGTGTGTGAATGTGTGATCGTGTGTTTGTATATGTGTGTGTGTGTGTGTGTGTGTGTATGTATGTATGTATATATATGTGTGTGTGTGTGTGTGTGTGTGTGTGTGTGCGGTCTTGTGTACTTGCAGTGTGCATGCATTTATATATATATATATATATATATATATATATATATATATATATATTATATATATATATATATGTGTGTGTGTGTGTTATTTTACTTTATTTTATTTTATTCTCTCCGCTCACCCGCCTCCCCACTCCATTCCTAAGCTGCATCTCGTTATTCCCATCTAACCCATCCCCACCACCGTGACGTAACCTTTCTATTCCCTCCCCCACCCCTCCCCTCCCGTCCCCGATTCGCTGCAGAGCGTGATTCGAAGTGTGGCAGTCGGAGGTGATGGTTGTATGACTGTGTTATGTGCCTGTGTGATTGCGTGAGTGCTCTATTTTCTGAAGAAGGCCATGGCCGATAGCTGAATGTGTTGTATGTGTGTGTCTTTTGTATGTGCCTGTCGCAGCTCGTCGCCACGTCTTTGCGGTGAGTTGTAAACTGTCCTCACTATACAATTTAAGGAATCGTTAGATTTGTGATGTCGGTCAGCTGATCAGAGTTAACTGTAATGTTTTTATTTTTGTTACTGCTCACGCGTCGTAATGTCAGCATTCGTGTGTGTGTGTGTGTGTGTGTGTGTGTGTACTAAGAGCCACAGACAACTAAAATATAACTATTTCCTCTACACCTCCATCTCTTATTTACTGAACTCTCATCGTAGACGAAGGTGTGCTAGTGCGCTCCACCCCGCAATAATATCATTTCCTTCATTCATCTCCTTGACATATAAAAAAAATTGTAAATATTCTTATACCCTATAATACTAAATACTATACTAATTAATGCTCTTTTTGTAAATGTGTGTGTCATCATAAGTGTTTAGGTGAGATTCTCTTATATAATTCTTAAATTTCACGCGTGACAACAGTTTCTGTGAGCCAACATCAATTGCATTGCACTTACCTTTGTAGAAAGTGATTTTTGCTCACTGTCTTAGTATTTTTAGTGAAAGTAGGACTAGATACTAGCTGATCAGCTTGGATTTATGCATAAAATTTCTTTAAATGTTTGTGTGGGTATAAACCTCGTACTTTTTGATCGGAGTGTGTGCTTGGTAGGTGACTACAATAACTTTGCGTTGCTGTGTTGGTTAATGAAATAGCTCTTCCCTAATGTCCGTGCCATTATTGTACCTTAGCATTGTGACAGAAAGAATTGTGCCCACGCTGTCGCTGTCGCTCAATGTTGGTGGGCTTAACACGAGCCTCTCTGGTTTGACGTCTGCATACTGCTAGCCTGTCGTTGCGGTTGGTTTATTGTCTCAGTCACGTCAGTTATTGTCACTGCCGACTGGCTTGTCGTCCTGTTTGTCTGGTCCGAACAGTCAGTGGTCATAGTTGCAATCGGTACGGTTTTTGTAGTTTGCTGCGGTGGTTGAGGTGGAGGAAAATTTTGAAATTGCTGATTACTACTGGGATTATTCAGGAAGAAATTTCTATTCTCATTTAAATTTCCATACTGATTATGGTTACGCCACTGAGTTTGCTGGTTGACATTAAAATTGCTCGGATAGGCAACAGTATTATTACGGTAGCTATTATTGTTGTTGTTGTTGTTGTTGAAATAGCCAGGATTAAACCGATTACCACGGTGGCGTCGGTAATATTGCCCGACGTTGGGAATATTACGTACGACGTTACTGCCGTTCGCATAAGTTCGCATAGCTGGGGACGTGACTGTCCGTTGTTTTTAATAAATGGCTGTTGCAGTAATGTCGGCTGGGATTGTGACATGTTTTGGTTTCCTGCTTGCGGCTGTTGGCTGACGGGAATCGGATGATTGTTGTATTGATTGAGAAAACGGTTCCCGTTACCGTACCCGTTATTGTAATGACGTGCTCGATCATCTTCAAAAATCAAATCAAGCGTGTCTAACATTGAGAGGAAGCTTTGCAGATCGTACGTTTGCACATTAACCAGCTGTAGCCTCAGTCTTGTGGGCAATTTGTTAATAAGTACACGAAGTACTTCCCGGTGCGGAAGAGGATCGTCAAAGAATTTTGCTTTATTGAGATACTTCTCGAAGTATCTCCGCAGGCTTCCGTTTCTTCCATCGAAAGGCTGCGAATTGTACACTTCATTCCTGAATCGTTCTTGTACTACGGGCGACCAAAAAGTGGACAAAAATGCCAGTTCAAATTCACCATAGGTGTCACATAATTGCAAGGCTTCGTTTGCCCATATTCCGGCTTCGCCTTGTATATAGCCCACAACAAATCTGATTTTTCTTTTCTCCGACCAGGTCTCGGGTAGTAATCCTCTAAAAGATTGAAGAAAGATCACGGGATGTACTGTGCGTTTCTCATTAATAAATATTTGAAATTGATGATGTTTAATCATACTTTCATCTAGTTCTTCTGTGTTACATGAACATATGGATTGTACTTTAGGCTTCATTTCTCTACCAAGTCTGTCAAGGTCACAGGAAGTCGCCAGTCGATAGTCAGTGTGTGTTCAATCAGATATTAATTTATTAATTGAGCTCTGATTGTCAGGAAAACGAGGGGTATTCATTGCATTATGTTCTGGGTTCAGATTCTGCGGTACATTTATTATAGGCGTGAAACCCTGTGAAGACTTTGTTTGTGCAGATAACATGGATTTTACCGCCGTCAAATCTTCCTGTAAAGATTTAACGGTGATTCCATGATCTTCATATACTTTTTCAGTGACATTCTTTATCAAAGAGGCCAATTCTGACTCTATTTTGTCATTTAATTGAGCCTCCGTATTATGCAAAAATTGCTGCACTCTTTCTCGGTTATCTTTCACAATATTCTCGGCTTGACTGGTAATTCTTTCAACAGTGGTTTCTAAATTTTCCTGTTTGGTTTTTAATTCCGAAAGATTTTGCGCAATATTATCAATGGCAGAAGGCAATGTTTTTACTGTTTCCTGACAATCAGTAACATTGTCGACAACAGAAGAAATTTTTGCGTCTACCGTATCCATAATTTCGTCGACAACTTTCTTTTGTACAGTGGAAAATTTACTATTTATGATTTCTTCGACTTTGAGCATCTGTGCACTTAATTGTTCACTTACCTCATTGGAAATTCGTGTATACAAATGCTTTTGAGCAGATTCAAGTTTTTCAATTTCTGCTTGTGTTTTTGTTTGCTGTTCTTCTAAGCGATCTAATTGTTGTTTGGTCTGTGTAGTTAAGGCTGAAATCTGATTATTAATCGCAAGCTGTTGTTGCGACATGCTGGCTTGCAAGTTATCAATCTCATTTGTGATCTGATTAGTCAAAACCGTAATTTGTGTGTTAGTCGCAGCATGTTGTTGCGACATATTGGCTTGCAAGTTATCAATTTCATTTTTTGTGGTAGTTTGTAAATTAGTGATCTGATTAGTCAAGACCGTAATTTGTGTGTTAGTCGCAGCTTGTAAATTGCTAATCTGAGTAGTCAAAAGTTCCTCAAAACGCTTTAGCCTGTCATTCTGTGTATCCGCGAGATGGTGTTCAGTTTGTGGGGATAAGTTACTTTCGCGAATTTGTGTAGCCAGATTTTGTTCCACTAATGGTGGAATTTGCTCGATAGAGCTGGCAGCCATGTTGTCTTCTACGTTCTGAACAGATTGTTGGGGAACGTTTAGATTTTGTTCAGATGCCATGTTGCTAAACTGACTGCGAGTTTTAACCATAATATTTGTTGAATTTTGGCAAAAATTGATAACAGAGGGGGTCCTATAATTTTCAAACGGAAAATTACTGAAATTACTTGTGGAATCGTTCACACGTACGCGAGAGAAACTTCGAGAGGGAAAAGCAAAGATAAGCTTAATTACACGCAGCATTAACTATTTGAATGATACTTTCCCTGATATTCACTTGAAATAAAAATGTAACTGCGAGAGAAATATTGGAAACGCGGTACCTAATGGAAAATACTGAATTTGCTACAGTGCACTAGCGACAGATAGAAGAATCTAGTAAGCAACAAGCAAGCTGAATAATGAGTCTGATCTTACCTTTATTGTGACTGCAATTGTTGGCTGGACTGGAAGTCTAACTGCTATCGGCTGGTTAAACTTTACTTCAGTTGCCAAAATCATTAATTTTCATCTCCCTACAGTTCATTGTTGGCACATGAAACAAAACACAATATCAGGATTAGTGACATGAAAAGGCGCAATCTTCACTAAAATCTTAACTAAATATTTCAAATAAATTTACTATCTGATATATATATATATTATTTGTACATGTCCTGTCACAATGGGCGCCAATTCTTCTTGTAATGCTGCTTTCGCATGAACATGGGTGTTGCGTATTAAAGTTAAGGTTGGGGACCGCAAATGAAATTTTACCAGGTAGTGAAATATTTTTAAATGAGATTACTACGCAATTTTGACAAGGAAGGGACAATTTAAACAAAATTATTGGATTCCGCCATTAAATGGTAGCGGTCGTAATTTCGGTGGCAAATACAACACCAGAAAGCAACATTACAGGAGAAGTCGGCGGAATCTAAGTTTTACCTCATTGAGAGCTGGTACAAATATTTTGGTCATGTTCTGTAGTGATTCTAGCTGTGATGACTGGAATATTACTTCGATAAATTGATGCTGGGATTGTGCGTTTCGGTTACTATTGTTCTATGACCGTGTGGAAAATTAATCATGATAGTCGCCAAAAATTGCAAAATTATCGGACTTCATAAACATTACGAAGATTTTTCTGCAGGCATTAAAATGTAATAAACCATTCATAGACACGAAATAAATAAGTTACACAGTGAATGTTTTAGTACAATCGCGAAACAAATCGCAACAATACCCGGGCATCACTTTATGAAGTACTGGATCTGCTGAAAATAAATAACTTTGAAGTTAGTGAGAATGGAGACGGGGTTGTAAGTAAGTAAGATACTTCAAATTAACTATGGGGGTTTATTGAAATTAATAAAAAGGAAGCTCACACTTAAAATAATTAGACAAAGTCCTGGAATACGTCCTAACACCTCAAGGAGAAGAAAGTAAGTGACGAACAGTTCCGCTCTCTCCCTTCAGCTTGTTGCAAAAAAGTTGAACGTGACAAATGTCATATGTTTATCGATACGCTGTCAGAGAGAGAGCAGAAGTCAGCGACAAGCATCGCACAAGTTATAAAAAAAATCATTAATGTATTACTACAGGTGAAATGACCAGGTAAGTGTGGTTCACTTTTAAACCTAACGTAAATAAGTTTGCTTTACAGTTGACTATCAAAGAAAAATTACGACTGCAGATTATTGTTTTCCACGTATTTACGACGCTTAATCGCCCTGGCATGTGTGACGCCACATCGAAATGAAGAATTTTTTTATTATGGAATTTGCAATACTTTTTGAGTTCTCTTTTTATAAGTCTGAATCATCATTATTGACGCCGGGCCTTGTGATCTCTGGGTAACACGCTCCACTGGAAACAGAAGGATCGCGGGTTCGAAACCCGGTCGGATCGTGGATTTTTTCAGTCTACGTTTTAACCCAGCCTTCACCTCTCAACGATGTGAGGAGAAACAACATGTGGTTCGGATTCCACGTTAAACTGTAGGTCTACTTTCCCCGGTTGGACAACTGGAGTAGGCTAGAGACACGCAAGTTGCCGAAGAGGCGTCCAGTTGAAAGACTTGCAACATTCAAATGAGCCACAAAAAATTATTATTATCATTATTCACAACCTGTTATAAAATATCCAAAAATTACCAATAAACAAAAATACGTGCATTGCTTATAAAAACCAAAAAAATTTTCAAATGTTTGTATAGCTTATGGGACTTACTTACGGGGTCATCAGTTCCTAAACTTACAAACTACCTATGAACTAACTAATACTAAGGACGGCACAAATATCCCCGACCGTAGTGGTCGTGCAGACCGTGACTGGAGCGCCTCAGTCACCAGGCCACCACGGACGGCTTAAAAAAAAAATTAAAATGGTGTATGTATTCGAAAAGAACGACAAAATATATCTGTCACAGCGGGACTCTATGGCTGTGAAGCCAGAACGCTACCACCTTTTTTATTTATTTATTTTCCTTACATATTCTACTGGATATTGTACACATCAAGAGCTACACAGACAGAGGCTACAACTGTTTTAGGAGGAAATCGGGTACGATAGTGATATTAAGGTATATCGCATTTTTTATGGCCCTTAAGTCAAAATCAGATACTTCATTTATGTAGAAACGATTGCTTCATGCATTTCCTTTGCAATAAAGCCCTAAAACATTTCCTAAGACCGAAGATTTTCCAGCTAGACCTGTGTTTGTTAGTTCCTTTTTACCTTTACTACAATTCGTCGACTTGCCCGACAGGTAGGGTAAGATGATGAAATGAACATTTCAACTAGATAACAAGACTTTTATTGACGCTTATCTACTTATCAAAAGAGACACATACATAATATTTCTCCTTTGCATTCCTGTAATTTAAGCCCATACACTGAGCAGATCCTACTTCATCAGCAGGTTTTTTTTTTTTTTTTTTTTTTTTTTTTTTTTTTTTTTACATAGTAATGTAAACTAGCTTTATGAAGGTTGAACACCCTTGCGGCGCCTTTAACCGGCTTTCCATTTCTACCCGCTGCATTGCTTCTTTCCTTGCTCCATTTCTGTCACCCTGTCTTCTTTATGAAGTGCATAATTCGTCATCTTAACCGCAGACGATATTTTGGTTACAGACTTTTACATACACACAATCTTACATAATGAAGTCATTAAACTGTTATTAAAACATCACTAAATCCACAAGGTTTAAGAAAAATCAACTCATATTTATTAGTACACAATGATTACTTGCTTGAAGCTTATTTAAACCGCAGGAAAAATTGTTACAAAAATAGCATCCACTTCCAAGCTTCTGTTGACAATAAAAGAGAATGACTAAGCGGTTCCTCTTCAACAGGCATGCCGGCAGAGCGCGCCAAGGAAGCAATACTATAATACACGTTGCACAATCTGCAGAGTTATCGGAGAAATTCACAATTCGTCATCTTAGACTCCTCGTCAACTTACCCGACCTTCCCCTACAGGTATTTGCAAAACTTCAAAGTCGATTTTATCGATAATTTTTGAGAGTTGCATCGAATGACTGTGGCTGATTGTTATTTAAGTTCTGAACTTCACGTACCATAAACACAACAAAATTCTAAACTCCGATACTCATGTGGTCTCCTTGTAAGTCTACCAGATTAACCTAGCTGAATCCATATGTATTCTGAACAAGGAACCAACATTCTGCTGATGAAAATCAACGCCTTATAATTAGACAGCCTGCAAATGATGATCAAACCAAGCCTACCCTGACACGTCCCTTTTTAAATCTGTCCACATAATCTGACAGGATGTCTCATGGTGTGAATGTGTTAGGTGAACTTGAGAGATGACATGAAATAAGCGCCTCTCCTTTTTCAGGTATTCTGCTCTACATCCGGATAATGAGAATGCACTTTTTTGAAGAGATGTTGGCCATTAGATAACAATTTGATGAAATATGGTGAAATATCATGATTGACACTGATCTTCGTGTCCTTTCTGTGTTGCAAGCGTAAACGTTATTTCTGCAAGTGGATGCTGTGATATCCTTTGTGAGCATAATATATAATAGGAACAGCCCGGCTGGAAGTCGGCTGAAGAAGACTCGTCTCGTTTGCTAACGGAGCTTTCTTTTGAAGAACGCGGTGTCCAGAAAAAATAGAAGCGGCGCTTTGTTCGCGCAGTGCAGGGACCGCGGCGGCTCGTGTTCACAGGCATTCGGCAACTTCTAATTACTGCCGGAAAACCAAACATCCCTAACTCAGTGCTCGAACGGAACACGCGAATTCGTCAACTTCTATCTTCTGCCACTATTTTCGGTGCTTTCAAAACGATACTGTAAATAGCATTACAATAGAAATATACGGTAATAATGAAACAAAATGTAGCTGCAAATAAATATTTCATTTGACATTTCACATACTAAAATACTTCATGATAGTGATTTATTTCATATGGCCATGCTCAACTGTCGGCTCCTTTTTATGGTACTTATTGTACAAAATCTACTTTGCTAATTTCACCACTTTTAGTTACTCTCATTTTCATTGTATGCCAAGTTGCGTCTTTGAAGTGTTTACATCCATTGTTCTGTGACCATTTTTTGATGTATGGCTTTATACATGATTCAAACTTTTCAAACATGTGAAGGTATTTGAATGAGTGGACTCACACGAAGCATAGAATCGAGTATGATAATTCGCACAAATATTTGTAAACCGTCACAAGAACGCAGAATTGGTTACCCAAATGTGTGTTGGATAAAACGGATGTTCTGGCACAATCGTGTAATGTACAGCCATTGTACAACGATGTATTTTTCGCTACCTAAAGAGTATATTATTTTTGCAAATAAACACGACAAAATATGGTCTTAGATGAAGTCTCTGACGTAAGCAAATGTTCGTTGTCCCAAACAGCGGTAAGCAGAAAGGGCACCGATGTCGCAGTGTTTTCGGTAATTTTGGGAATAAGAAAAATCGTTCATGGGAAACACAACTAGCTCTTTACTCACACGAAGTGATGAGTGCTATCGACAAGCGTTCTCAAATTGATTCCGTATTTCTTGATTTCCAGAAGGCTTTTGAAACCGTACCTCACAAACGGCTTTTAATCAAATTGCGTGGTTATGGTATATCGCCCCAAATTTGCGACTGGGTAAGGGATTTGCTGTCAGAGAGGACACAGTTTGTAGTTATCGATGGTAAAGCATCGACTAAAACAGACGTGATATCGGGCGTTCCACAGGGTAGTTCCTTATTTACATAAACGATTTGAGAGAAAAGCTAAGCACCTCTCTTAGGTTGTTTCCAAATGACTCCGCCATTTACCGTCTAGTAAAATCATCTGAAGATCAAAAGCGACTACAGAACGATCTAAATAAGATATCACTATGGTGTAAAAATGGTCAATTGACGCTAAATAATGAGAAGTGTGAAGTCGTCCACATGACTACGAAAAGAAATCCGTTAAACTTTGTTTACAAGAGAAATAAATCAAAAGTGAAGGCCGTAAACTCCACAAAATACCTAGGAATTACAATTACTTCAGACATTAACTGGAAAGAACACGTAGATAATGTCGTGGGAAAGACGAACCAAAGACTGCGTTTTATTGGCAGAACTCTTAAAACAGAACTACTACGCTTGTCAGTCCTGTTTTGGAGTATTGCTGTCCAGTGTGGAATCCTTATCAGGTGGGTTTGACGGAGGACATCAAACGAGTCGAAAGAAGGGCAGCTCGTTATGTATTGTTACGGTACAGGGGAGACACCGTCATGGAAATGATACAGAATGTGGCACGGGAATAATTAAAACAACGGCCATTATCGCTGCGGCGTGGGCTACTTACGAAACCGAAATCGCCAACATTCTCCTCCGAATGCGAAAATATATTGTTGACTCCCACTTACATAGGTAGAAAGATCATCAGAAAAAAATACGAGAAATCAGAGCTCGAACGGTGAGATTAAGGTGTTCTTTCTTCCCGTGCGCTATTCGAGAATGGAATGGGAGATAAATATTGTAAAGGTAGTTCGATGAACCATCTGCCAGGCACTTAAGTGTGATTTGCAGAGTATTCCATGTAGATGTAGAAGAAGAGAAACGTAGAAATGACATGGCCATTTGTTACGTCATTATTGATCATAAAGGTGTGGGCTTGTTCATTTCTGTCTATTTACAGCTGAGAACAATGCCGATATGATTTCATTTATCACATATCTATTAAGCAATAAATACGCAGCGGCGGGCTGCCGTCCGCAACAGGGGCAAACGCAGCTGAACACGATCTTAAGCGGCCCTAAGGACTGACTGCTTGCATACCATACGTGCAGCGTAGCTGACGTAATACGGTGTAGCGTAGCCGGCAAATTCGGCTTAGTTTCTGGATGATATTTAATTTTTTTTTCAGCTGTCAATTCAAGTCACCATAAAACTGCTTACTGGTACTGTTTCTAAATCAATTGCTAAACAATATGGCATACATTTTATTCCATCTAAAAATTATTTTTTAGGCGATAGATGACAAATGATGAAAAGTAATAGAAGTTTAAATTCTTAAAATAACTCATAAATACCACATTAATATATATAATAATGATTTCATTTTGTAATTTATTTGAAAATTTTACTATGAATATTTTACGAGCTATGAGTTTTCAATCGCGTGATTTCATGAGATTACGTTAATTTCGATCCTATAAAAAACCCGGAAGTGTTTCTGTATAACAGCTGCAAGTTTGTCAAAGAATTAAAGTCTACGTTCTATGACAGAAAGATAGAACGCCACAAAAAATTCAAGGTGTCCTGCTATCCGATTTGTAATGGAGTGAACCATACACGGTCAAATAAACCTTGCAATTAAATGAAAACTGTGTCAGAGTTTTAATCCTTCCCCGGCTCATTTTTAATTTGTCTTTTGATGAAAAGCAGTTCGTTGATATAGATTTTTATTTAAATGTATACCAGGGCAGATTATTCCAATAAACCAAACATTATATATATAATAGAAACAAAAATGTCCCAGTAAACACGAGTCTGCAATGGAGTCATTTGCGAGATAATTACGAATGTACGGTTGCAAGACGCAACTAACGTCATTGCAAACATCGTCCTAGTTAGTACACATTAATTTCAAATTTAGATTTTACTATGTTCCAGGATTGCTTGAGGATGTTTCCCTTCAGCAGTGTTAGAGTACGTGGTGCATGATGCATCGTGGAGCTCCGGCACATTCTGCTGCTGCAGTAAGACGGCATCTAACGCATAGATACGGCGTAGATAGGTCAAGTTCAATACGCTTGACTGAGATTGTAAAATAAAGCTCTGATATGTCAAGTTCAATAAGCTGAGGTTGTAACATATGCTCTATACCTAATTTGTTAATACTCAACAAACAATTTCGAATTCACTTGTAAGACAAATTTTGGAAGTCTTGTCAAGAGAATGATAATTATTAGACTCATTAGAATTGTAATTTAACTAATTGAAGTTCTGACAGTGAGTGGCTTTTATACTTATGATTGGTATAAATAAAACCCTAGAAAGCCAAATACAAGGCAAACTCTTTCTTCCAGCCCTTTAATGTTCATTGTATTTGCGAGTTACAGGTCATAACCTTGAAAGACTAGAAATAGGAAGGTCATAGACATGTTATTAGTGAGTTCTAAAGTAATCATTAGAATTTCAGCTACCTCTACCTGCTACGTAGTCGGCACAGGGTCTGTCAAAGGCCCTCATAATTTGCTCCATGCGTGACGGCTTCGATGCGTGTAAAGGAAAAATGGAATGTTGCGATATTACCATCGATGCTGCATTCGCCTGTTCATCTGCGGTGGTTGTCAATGGGCCACAGCTCTGCACATTTTCGGTTGGCGATGAGTGTCACGTTTGAGGTCTTCGCCTAGTGGAGCGGCAACCCTTCAGACAGTGCAGGCATGTCCGCTGCCTACTCAGCGCCTGCATCAAAAGAGTTTCCGACGTTACAAGGTGCCACCAGACGACGGACACAACGCCTGTAGAGCGCGCTGCAGTCTATCCTTATACGCACATTACGTGACCAGGAAATAGCGCCGATTGTATCCTGCCGCCGCCTGCTGTATCCCTCGGCGCCTGGGCTAGTGCTACCAACACCGCCTGAAGAGAAGGCCAAAGAGCTGTCGTCAAATAGCTTATAAAGATAATAGCGGAAACTCCTGGCATTTACTTGCATTTTTCATGCGATACCGTTAGCAGTGCCATCTGTTGGTTCGAGATGTACGCTATACTTGTCTTCACATCTGTGATTCCGGATTTTATTTCGCTACGTAACAAAATTACTTTGCAAGGTTTACATTTAGATTAGATTAGATCAGATTAGTACTTGTTTCGTAGATCACGAATACGACACTTCGTAATGATGTGGAACGGGTCAGTTTAATAAAAGCTGACTGTACAAGATTATTCTGATTACACGGTTTTGTGTAATTTGCTACGCCATTTCAGATATTATGTTAGATGATGTTTTTGTTGAAGTGTAAGGCAGCAGAAACTAAAGCAATCGTCTCTACCAAAAACTGTGTAACACGCGGGCACTTCCTGATGTCAGGCGAAAATCTAAGAAAAAATTCCCATAAGTCAAAAAATCTACATTTTATAAATTTTTAACGAACTATGTAAAAAAATCAAATTGTAGATAGCTCTCACTTCAGACCACTGAAGATGTTTTACATTAATTGAAACGAAACGTGTCTGATGAAAAACGATGACACTTATTCTAGCTGCGTAGACGAACAAATAATACCTTCCATAATGTGTACGGTTTATATGGATAGAATTAGAACTTAAACTAACAATACATGACTGAAAAAAGCTCCAGAGATCGCAATATTTCTAGTAGAAGACACTATTTTGAAGCATGGAGCACAACGTGTGATGATATCTGATCGAGGAAAACTATTCATGTCAAAACTAGTATCAAAGATAATATCTTGTTGCGACAACTGCCTACCGTCGATTTTTACTCCTGTGTGCGAAGTTGGGCTATAGGAAACGCTACTGAAGCGATACGCCGCCTGTCAGACGTCACATACGAAGTCGAGGATTATGAGCCGTCAGAGAAATTTTTATGTCCTCTGTATGAAGCTTTACCGCATTCCCAAAGAACAGACAGAAATGGCTTCTTGTTCAAGGACTCTGAAGACTGATGATGAAGCCATGGCAGGAGGGTCTGGTGCTGGTCCTCGTCACTGTAAGGAAGGGATGCAGGCAGAATGCAAGGAATCTCTGGAACTGCCACACAAAGGAACTACAAGAAGATCAAGGACACTGCAGCTGGCTCCAAAGGGAATCTAACAGCAGTCACTGTTCTTTCCGGAAGGGAAGCAATGCTGCGAGTCTTCCAACAATCGCATGGTGCAATGATTAGCATCACAGGTCACTTTGCTGGCGATCACTGTTTCAAATCTCGCTACTGGTAGAACAAAATTTATTTCTTTGTATTTACTATTTCTAGAACTAAATGTTTCTGATATTTGATGTACTTGTAAGTTCCAGAAAATTCTTTCTATCTATAAATAGCGGAGCACTCCAAGCAGGAGTGAACGCTTGTGTTGTTAATAAACCTGTTCTATGTGTGTTGTCCTCTATTAACGACCAGCCTTATAATTTCGGACCATCTACACTTTTCAACGTGACAATATCATGTCAACTTGACCCTGCAGCTCGGCTTAATGAATGTCAAAATTTAATGGTGCGGCTAGCATGGTTGAAACATTTACAAGACAGAAGATCCTTTTGCTCTCAGAAACAATTTCGGTGCAAGCACAACTGTAAAACGGCATTAACAAGCCATTTTCTTTCAGAATCTTTCTGTAATTCAAGTAGTTGAGTTTAAATACAGTTGTAGAAGACAACTTCAATATCCATTTCAAAATCAGAAAACATTAACTGCAATAAGTTCAATTCAGTAAAATTACTTAACATTATAACTCTTATTGAGCGAGTTGGCGCAGTAGTGTCACAGTTGAGTCTCATTTTGGAGGGCGGTAGTTCAAATCCACCTCCGGCGATTTAGATTTTGGTTTTCGATGATTTCCGTAAATCACTGCAGGAAAATGCTGAGATGGTTCCTTTGAAAGAGGGCGGCTGATTTACTTCGTCATTCTTACCCAAACAATCGGAGCGTGATCTGCGCCTCTAATGACCACGCTGTTGACCGGACGCTAAACCTTAATCGTTCATCCTTACTTTTACAACTATACCGTTCTCAGCAAATTTCCTATCATGCTCAAACCATAAGGTAAAAGATAGGAAAATATCAGTCAAGTTCGCAGGAAAGGCTTTTACGCTTTCTTTCACAGTAAGGTAACCGGTTTCGATCCATGCTAAGATCATCATCAGAGCGATTTGTCTGTAAAATAAAAGACAATATGTTACAGAGGGAAACAGGTACAACAAATAATTGGTACAATATTTTACATGAATAATATTTAAAATTCCTTATTGGTTTTCAATGAAAACAATAAATTTGTTAAAATGTTCAAATATATGCGCCGTGTAACGTATTCTGATATTTAATTTGCCACAAACCACATGCCAATCATAAAATAACAAACAACAAAATGTAGAAAGGAAAGGTAGAAAAGAGCAGATATGCACTACAGCATGTCGTCAAAAAGATGTTTCGTCCTACGGTCCAATTTCTCATGTAATAGTTTCTGTGGCTGTTTTTTATGATAAGAAAGTATTTAAACTTCTCCAAGGCATTTAATAAGGGTACATTAGGTGTATTGTGTAAGACTTTAAGATTCGTTTGGATGAGACCTTCAGAATGTTTGTTTTGTAGTAGATTCAGGCCAGACACAGTTTTACTAGCTGATACTCCAGTTGTCTTCTCTTTATAGCGAAAGAGGAAATTCCGACATGTTTGGACGATGTATTGTTCATTAGTCATTGCATTCATCCTTATAGGCATGAAAGTTCAGAAATTTGACTGCATTATTACCGACACTTTGTTTAAGTTTAGTCTGAAGGGGATTGTTTCTAGTGAATGCCAAAGTTACATCAATATTTTTTGAGTAATCTCTTAATTTTGTAAGATAAGTTCCCCATGTAAGTTATTTTATTGAATTTCGTATCAACTTCAACTAAAGGTTGTGAAGACTTCTATTTTAATTTCTTGAATAAAAAAATCGATGTCCCTTGAACTTTAATCGTTAGCTTTAGCTGTTTCTTTAAATAGGGCGGTTTCTTTTAGAATTTCATCAGCTAGAGGGAATTTTAATAATCTATGGATCTTACAACAAAAGAACGCTGTTTTATATTTCCATGGGTGAAGAGAAATGTCAGTGATTATAGTATCTGTTGCAGATGGTTTCCCGTATACATAGCGAAGTAAGTTAGCTGCCTTTCTAATACGAAACAATGGTTTCCAAACTTATTAATAAGGTTAAAGGTTTCGCTTTAGGCACCAGAACTCTAAAGAAGCAGCGCAGCGCTCTATCGGGTAATGCAAGAACCATTTACTGGAAACCACTGGAGTGAAAATTGCTGATTAGCAGGAAGCAACCCACATAGCCTGACGGTCGGACGCGGCCCCCGATGCCTATCTCTCCTGTATCGACTGTTTAAGCTAGAAAGTAAAACGATGTCGCAAAAATTCACAAATAGAAATTGATATTTGCACAAAATATGAAATGTTTGTGCAATATACTACTAATAGAAAACATTATAAATTAAGCTACTAATGAGGGTTTTAAAAGTAAAATAAGTTCATTGAATTGATGCTAAAAGTAATTTGCTAAATTAATTTTTTATAATTATTGTCTTTTTAAAATTAACTTATACACGTATAGATCAACACCTTCTATATTTTATATACAATACACTATACTGCGAGTATTAATTTGCTTATTTTACTTTGCAGTATATTATATCAGATTAAAAGATTTGTTTCTATGCATAATCCACACACTGAATGCCTATTTGAAGTGAAAGTCATTGCGAAGTGGGCCTTAAATATTAATAATTATAAGCTTTATCTTTCCACAAACGATCTCTCTCTCTCTCTCTCTCTCTCTTTTTTTTTAATATTGTTCATGAAACTAACCCATCACTTTCAGTCAGCTGTTTGCTGGGGAATACTGAAGGCGTTTCCTGTAATGAAATCTGTAATAGGGAATTGTACACTCATCTTATTACCATAAATCAAGAATACCAGCTTTTTGAAATTCATTCCACTGCATGTACGGTTCAACACCTTCTACAATGTCCTTCACAGTAACAGAATATTTAAATTCATAGATCTAGCAGAATTAACTAGTACTTAAATTTGTGATTTGCTTATTGCTATTTTTGGCCCACTTTAGGTGTAAAGGTAAGCCTTACATTATAACGAGGAATGAGCTTCATTTTGAAACATACTATTCGTTTGAACCTGTTTATAGTGAATATGTAGTAATTAACTTCTTATGTGACTTAATTAATTATCGTGATGCACAATGTATGTAGGTAACTTAACTGTGAACATTTTCTGTCATTTATTTATTATCTGTATTGTAATTGTTTATGTGCATATTATTTAATTTAATTTGTACTTTTTATGTTTTCTATATGACGATTACTTGTTATATTTAATTTGGCAATGTAAAATATTTCTCTGTAAACGAGATCAAATATCGATCTGAACAGTTATCGATATGGCTCCTCAGGTCAGAGACTTTATGTACAGCAGCGCTCGCCTGTGGGAGAGCAGGCAAGCAGCAGTATCTGCCATGCCGTGACGTAGATCAGACGTTTGTACGCGGTCCGCGGAGTGCTCAAACAATATAAGTAATAAAGTTAAAACAAAGTGGAAGTTATAATTTGTTATAGGTGCAACGATATGAAAGTTTATATGAAACCAGGGAACATATGTGAAGTAAGAATTGATCTTAATGAAACATTTATTCGTTCGTTCTGCTGAGGCAGAAATTCGTTACGTGTTCGATAACCGTCCCAGACGTCCGAAACGCGGTACCGTCATCGCGGACGCTAACGGTCGCGATTAATTATGCGATTCGCGAAGCATCACGGCGAACTGCTAGCAATCTGCCAAAGGAGGAGCCACCATCAAAATGATTTCTGTATGAATTTATGTACCATTTATATGACTGCAGAGTACCACGTCGCTGGACTGATAAATAAGATAAGTTAAATGCTATTGGTTGTAGTTTACTGTGAATGCATGTTTAAGTTTTGTTTCAATACAAGAACATTAGACAGTACTCTTCCAATCTTATTTGAACAACTAATTAACCACTCATGATTAGTATGACAGTCCTCAATAATGCATGAATAATATTTCTACATAATTTTACAATCAAGTGAGTGTCATTAATTATTAGAGACTGTGATAATCATTCAGTTGAGAAAATTTTGCTAAAATTGATGATAGAAGATAACAGACAGTTGCATGCCAGTGTTACGTTACCAAGCCTAACAATTAGCAAAGAATCAGATTAGGTCAAAAATTGAGAATAGTAATTGATTATCATCATATTAAGTATTGCAGATTAATGAATAATTTTTATATTTCGTTTTACACTGGGTTCAACAATAATAGCCACCGCCACATCTATCCTATAAAGAACCAAACTCGTACAATTGCCGTATGCATAGAATCAATTAAGACTGATTTGCTTAAGTTTCCTATCTGCTTGACAGAGTTAATTTTATCAGATAGTGACTTTAGTGGTTGGACTGCACCCACTTGCCAACAACATGGTGTTAAATATACTACTATTCATAATTTTATAAATTATTATTATCATTGGCGTACTAATAGAGCCGTACGCATTGCACAGACGGAGTAGTTTAATTTCTGCTATCTGTGTGTGCTCAGTCTCCGTAGGAGATTTTGTAAGGAAAGGAATGGTGAGTGATGTTTTGAAAAGTTTGTCAGATAGGGCCATAGTATTTGTTAATTACACTGATTGTCTTGCTAATTATTTTCAAAATTTAAATTACACCACTTGCATTAATCACGAGTTTAACGTAACTAACCACGATATTAAGGTCAGGTTTCTTATGTTGCTAAAAATTACAACAGCCCCCACAGTTAATAACACGTAAATCAAAATTCAGTTCTTTCTTCCACTCACATCTTTCATTCTTCAATAAAATAAACACCTTTCACCCAATATCCCCAAAAATATTTTCTTTCCTTACATAGGTTACGGTAAGGGCCTTTGCGATCGCCTTTTGACAGATCGAAATTTAAATGAAAATAACAGCTTAACCATCCATCTGGCACAAAAACTGAATAAGCGAATTTGTAGAGGAGAAATTTCTCTATTGTGGTTTTTTTTCCATATCTCGTATCGTTTCAGAGATATTTGCAAAAATAACGGCGATTTGACGATGTCTGTCTGGCTATAACGTGTTCCCACTTTTTAGGTCGAACCGTTCAACCGATCGGCACCAAATTTGGCTACCAGAGACCAGAACCTCGCTTTTTGAAATATTTCGGACAAGAAATACGTTAGTAAATACCAAAAAAACCGTTTGTAATGTAATTTTAATTGCAAATAAACCGTTCATCTGACGTGAAAATTGAATAAACGAATTTGTAGAGGAGAAAATTCTCTACAACTTTGTTCCCTTATGTTTTTTTCATATTTCATATCGGTTCAGAGATATTTGCAAAAATAACGGAGTTTTGACACCCTCCATTGAATTAAAGATAAGCAGCCGTTCGCAGATCTCACGTGACATTCCTAGCCCAGAAAACTCTGGGGCATACGCCATCTTGTGTTGCGTATATGATGATTTTCTTATTGTAACTTACACGTTGTCATTTCAAAGCAATGGCGCACTGAAGAATTAACAAAAAAAACGTCGTTCTTCGTACGATAAATGAAAATCTAGTGTCTACAAAAGCCATATTACCATCAGTTACCAACGGCCATCAATAGTAAGAGATTAAAGAAGACAATTGTTAACTGATAGCCGTAGCGTAGTGGAAAATGCGTTGGACTGTGACGCTGAAGGATCCCGCCACTGTTATTTTGGTTCAAAATGTTTGCAGAAACTTATAAAACTACAAATATAAAGTGGGCCGTACAACACGCCAGTGCGATTTTTTTCCTTTTTTTTCGATTTTCAGTTTCACTATGTGTAGGAGTTAGTTTCCTTTTCTTACTCAAAACAAATTTGACAAGCATAAGAGTTCAAAGAAGAAGAAATCAGTAAGGAGATCCCAAAGCTGCGGGGAAAATCGGCAGATTGTTACGGCCTGATCAAACTTGAACGGATGCGGTTTTGACCTCTATTATTTGTTTGTGGGAGTTTCGAGTCCTCCCTGGGGCATGGGTGTGTGTGTTGTCCTTAGGTTAGTTTACCTTAGTTTAAGTAGTTTGTAAGCTACGGACTGATGACCACACAGTTTGGTCCAATAGATTTACAAACATTTGAAATTTTTTTGTTTTTGTGGCAGAATATTGTCGCATTTGCGAATGATTTTTTAAAGCTCGTCGGATTCTTCGATTTCGTATAGCATAATGTGAAATGTGCATGCGGACCGAGTGAAGTGGCGCAGTATGGGTCTCGTATTCGGGAGGACGGCGATTCAAACCTGCCTCCGTCCATCCAGCTTAAGGTTCTCCGTGATTTCCTTAAATTACTATAGGCAAATACCGGGGTGGTCCCTTGAAAGTGCCTAGACTATTTCCATCTCCATTCCTGACAAATGCTATCCGAGCATGAGCGTCTCTAATGATCGCGATGTCGGCGGGACGTTAAATCCTTTTCCATCCTTCCTTTGCAAGCAGCTCGCAGCAACCTTAACCCCGGAAACCCGTCAGGCGGCGCTGCTGTCCAACCCCAACGCTCAGCGGAGAGGTATCCACAATATTCAAGTAGATCTCCCGTCAAGCGAGTAACAAGGCCCAGGGTGATTGTGAAACTGTCGCGTTCATTTGTTGCAGCTTATGTGATAAACTACAAGGTGAGACACGAAGAATAACTCCGAAAGTATGATAGGAGCTGAAAAGTTGGCGGGACAAATATTGCATGGGACAATGGGAAACAGAATATGAAGTTTTTTTTTTTTTTTTTTTTTTTTTTTTTTTTTTTTTTTTTTTTTGTTCCTAGGTGGAGTCGCATCAGAGATATGAACTTGAACTTTGTTTTTTTTTTAATTTTTTTATTTATGTTTTAGTGGGATGCTATCGATACGAATGATACGTAACAGTAAGGTCTTTGAAGGTCAATGTATGTCAAAAAGGTGCCATGAACGTCCATTTACATTAGCTGTTAAAAGTGATGACCACTGGTATCAACGCAGCGCTGCAATCTTCTGATCACGGAATGTTATTCCGTATCAATTCGGCACTTGCAGACATTGCCACGGCAATTAGAATGGAAGTTTCACTCCCCAGAATGCCACCAGCGACCCGTCTTGCCAAGCTCACGTCTTCATTCTAGCGCGACAGAAGAAGCGGTGGATGGCTTCTCAATGCTTTTGGTTGCCACCTTTCTGATCTTTTTGATCTTTCTGTTTCACATCATTGGATTCGTCTCGATTGCCACAATCAGAAAATAGGTGCTAATCTATAGCTAAAGTTCAGAAAAGCTGGTGGTGCATGGGAGGATGCAGGTGGCCCAGGTTGTGAAGCAGCCATTGAAATCAAGCACGTGTTCCGCTGCATGCTGTGCCATAGGTTGGACCACCTAGTTTTGGCGACAGTTTGGCGGTGGCTATTAATCCTAATGGACAGCTGTTTAGTGGCGATGCCAATATAGAAAGTTGCACAGTTATTGCAGCACAGTTGGTAAATTACACGGCTGCTTTCACAGGTGGGCTGGCCTCCGATAGGGTAGGAGAAGCCTGTGACAGGAGTGGAATAGGAAGTGCTGGGTGGGTGGACTGACAGGTCTTGCAGCGGGGTCTTCCACAAGGATATGATCCCTGTGGCATGGGCTGGGTTTTTCAGCGGGGTCTTCCACAAGGATATGATCCCTGTGGCATGGGCCGAGTTTCGGGGTGGCATAGAGATGGACTAGGATGTTATGGAGGTTGGGAGGGAGACGGAACACCACTTTGGGAGGGGTGGAAAGGATCTTGGGCATGATGTATTTCTGGGCACGAGGACAGAAAATCAAAATCTTGGCGAACGATGCAATTTAGTTGTTCAAGTCCAGGGAAGTACTGGGTGACAAGGGGAGCGCTCTTTTGTGGGGGGTTAAAGGGAGGATTTGGGATGATGGCACGGGAGATGTGTTTGCGGACTAGGTCTGTGGGGTAGTTTCTGACTGTGAAGGCCTTTGTGAGAACCCTCAGCATATTCAGAAAGGGAGTTCTTGTCACTGCAGATACGCCGTCACGGGTGGCCAGGGTGTAAGGGATGGATTTTTTTATGTGGAAGGGATGGCAACTGTCAAAGTGTAGGTACTGTTGATGGTTGGTAGGATGAATACGGACGGAAATGTGGATGGAGCCATCAGTGATGTGGAGGTTGACATCCAGGAATGTGGCATGGTAGGTTGAGGAAGACCAGATGAAGTGGCTGGGGGAGAAGGAGTTGAGGTTCTGAAGGAAGGATAGGGGGTCCTGGCTCTGAGTCCAGATCATGAAAACATCATCAATATACCTGAACCAGGCCAGAGGTTTGGGTTTTGGGATGCTAGGAAGGATTCCTCCAGACGGCCCATAAACAGGTTGGCATAGGAGGGTGCCATGTTGGTGCCCATGGCTATGCCACGGAAAGGAAAAGTAGTTGCTAGTTAGGAGCTAGGATAGGAACTTTTCAGTTCCTATCGTACTTTCAGCGTTGCTCTTGGTGGAAGTAGTTAGTGACTCGTCCTATTTATTCATAATTTCACTGAGAGTCATCACATTCACATGAACACCAAAATCGGAAAATGAGGCATATCTCACTCACCAGATGCACAGCTTAGGTATGTGATATAACATGTATTCTGTCACCACTTTCGTGAGTGACGCAAAAGTTATGTTTTATGGTGAATGAGTCTTTTGACTTGTTGTCTTGTTATCAAACGTTTGCAGTTTCGATTCCAGAGACGCTTATTTCGGCTGCTAACAGAGTAGTTGTGCGGAACACACCTCCACTAAGTCTGGTACATATCATTGTTGCAGACGGACGTTTCACTACGATACAGCATTTAATACAGTCGACAGATACGCTACTGAACAGACAGAAAGTTCATAATTTTGTGGAAAAAGAATACGGTACTGCATGAGGGATATTTCAACACGGATCTCGCACTTGGCTCTCCAACACCGTGACCACCCTACTTTTAGCTTGTTTACTTGCAACACATCTTTCGGAAGACAAAAACTGAATTTCGTAAACCGTTTTTCGCTGTCGTGTTTACATGTTATTGCCTGAAGCGGATTTCCCAACCCACTCAATATGGTAGCTGAAAAACAGGTGATTCAGTTCCTGATTTAAGGCAGCACAATCGCTATTTTCTTTTCTTAAATATACCTTGCTGACTGTGATATTTATACTTCTCTTTCACAGAATAAAATGTTACTTTGTCCACATGAGCGGAAAATTCTTAACAAGAAATCATCTGACAAGGTAAGGACGTTTCAAAGTCTGTTGCGTTTACTTGGGCACGAAAATCGTTTCTGGAACTGGAGAATCGCTTTAGAGAAATGGATTTTTAAAATCGATTTTGAAGTGTTTATATGACCAACCAAAAACGGGTTTGGGAAATCTGTTTACAAAATCCAATTTTGGGAGCCCATGTAAACGGGGTGTTGCAAGCGGCAACTATTTCAGATCGCCCGGTGTTGCAGATTTTGAGTTTAGAGGATTCACGCATTCCATTGTGTTTATTTTTCACATTTCTTATACCTTCCATGTTCATGCTTATTTATCTTCAGTTTTTGGTGGGATATCATTGGGTCACTTACAAGTCTATCTGAGGGCGCGCGATGGGGAGTTTTCGCCGTTAGCAGCGCTGCCGTCGGCGAACTCTGCAGGCGTATGAGCGGCTTCACATGCAGTTACAGTCATTAAACGGTGCCCTACATCGGAGGTCGTAGAGAACTGCGACCACAGAAAGTGGCTTCACTCGTGACTTTAAAAGGAACGTAATGACAGCGTTCACACTGCGCCAAAGCAGCGCCACTATTTCAAATGTGCAACGTTCTAGACGTAGACTGCTTTGTTCCTAGCGCAGAAGCAGCTGCAAAGAGGAAAAGGTTCGTTACGCACGGTCGTTAGGTATGGCTTTCTATTCGAGAACGCACATACAAAATACCAAAACTCCGTCTCTGAGATTCAAACCTGGTCTGTCATTGGGGATCAGCAACAAAATCATAAATAGGAACGTGTGGCAGTTTTTTGCAGGGGAAGTTCGAAACAAATTTCAAAATGTTCTGATGTTTGTGAAACAAATTTCAAAATGTTCAAATGTTCGTAAATCTATGGGACTTAACTACGCCGGTCATCAGTCCCTAGGCTTACAAACTACTTTAACTTATGCTAAGGACAACAAATACACCCATACCCGAGGGAGGACTCGAACCTCCGACGACAAGCAGCGGTGCGCACCGCAGTCACAGGAAATGTCGATTCGTAGGTTCTGCAAGAATGATCAACAATACAGTCAGCTGTGTTCTGACGGTGTCCTGTTGCCTTGTAGACACAGATCCGCCTTAATGCCTGATAACGTGTTCTAAGCGTGATGACATTGTCGCGTATGAGGCGCGAATATAGTCATCCGTGCTGTATTCACGTGGTTCCCAAGTTCACTTGTGGTGGTTGGCATTACGTCATAGCGCCTCCTGCCGCCCTCCCTCACGCCATATCCCACACATTTTCCGATAGCAGTATGTATGGTCATCTGGCGGGTCAGAACAAAAGGCTGACATCCTGTGACATAAAGAACGCACGTGTTCGTGCAGAAACATAGATCGTGCATTGTCTCGACTTCAAAAGAACGTTTGACGCGATCTCGCACAGCAGACTGCTAAGATACGAGCATATGGAATAGGTTCACAGATTTGTGACTTCCTAAGTAATAGTACTAGTACGTTGTTCTTCCCGGCGAGTGTTCATGAGAGACGAGTGTATAGTCAGGCTTGCCCCAGGGAACTGTGATAGGACTGCTATTATTTTCTATCTATATCATTGATCTGATGGACAGACTAAATTGTAATTTGCGGCTACTGATGATGCTGTGGTGTATGGGATGGTATTGTCATTAATTGACTGTAATATCTTACAGAATGACTTAGACAAAATTTCTAGTTGGAGTGAAGAATGGTAGCTGCCTTTCACTGTAAAAAAGTGTAAGGTGATGCGCATGGGAAGGAAAAACAATCCCATAATGTTGAAATACAGCATTAATAGTGAGCTTATTGATGCAGTCGCGTAGTTCAGATATCTAGGCGTAATATTGCAAAGCGATATGAAATGGGGCGAGCATGTAAGGACAGTTGCGAGTAAGGCGGGCAGCCGACTACTTTTTAATGGGAGACTTTTGGGAAGATGTACTTCACCTGTAACGGAGACCGCGTATAAAACGCTTGTACGACCACGTCTTGAGTATTACTCAAGTGTTTGGGACCCGCAACAGATCAGTTTAAAAGAAGACATGGAAGCAGTTCAGAGGCAAGCAGCTAGGTTCGTTGCTGGTTGGTTCGACCAATGCGGGAGTGTCACAGAAATGCTCCGGGAACTCAATTGGGGAATGCTGGAGAAAAGACGACGTTCTTTCCGAGAAGTTCTGTTAAGTAAATTTAGAAAGCCGAAATTTGAAGCTAACTATAGAACGATCTTGCTGCCGCCTACTTACATTTCGCGTGAAGGTCACAAAGAGAAATTAGGGCTCTTACAGAGGCATATAGACAATCTCTTTTCCTTCGTTCTATTTGGGAGTAGAATACGAAAGCAAAAGCCTAGTAGTGGTACAATGTACCCTTCGCCACGCACCTTACGTTGGATTCCGGAATATATATGTAAATGTACATGTGTATAATAATGGAAAGTCCAGGTTGGAATTAATATTTTTCCCATCTAGGCCGTGCTGTACCCATACCCACCACCGTGACGTAACCTTCCTATCCCTTCTCCCCTCCCCTCCCATCCCCGATTTACACGCTGCATAGCGTGATTCGAAGTGCGGCAGCCGGAGGTGATGGTTGTATGACTGTGTTGTGTGATTGTATGGGTGTTCTATTTTCTGAAGAAGTCCATCGCCGATAGCTGAAAGTGTTGTATGTGTGCGTCTTTTTTATGTGCCTGTCGCAGCTCGTCGCCACGTGTTTGCGGTGAGTTGTAAACTGCCCATATTATTAAATGTTAATGTAGATGTAGAAGAAAAAAGGATTGGGAGTGTTGTGCAGGTGGGACATTGCTACATGTCGCAGATATCAGACCTAGATCAAACTGCTCACAGTGCTCTTGTCAAACAACAAGAGTGATTTGTATTTGCAGATGTGCCCCCGTTCAAGTGTCAGGATATGGCTGGCGGTGAGACGTGGGCGGTTCGGGTGGCAGAGAGAAATGCAGGAAAATTTTGTTTAATCAGACTATGAAGTTTATTTACTTGTTACTACAGAAGGCTACCGGGGGTGTGCAACAGTGAGTAGAACCCGTCCCAGGGACCGTGGTGACCCGCAACCTACGGGGTGAGACCCGGAGCTAGCAAGAGAACGTCTTTGCACGACTGTGCCCCGATCAGAAGAGAGCGTGCCTCCGTCCCAGCAATCGTCGGAGCCTGGCGGACGCTCCACGTGAAGCTACGTGGTCTTCCCCGATTGGTAGCAGAGTATCGCTGAGTGGTAGGAACTGCGCTCCTTACGACAACGACACGAAGCGAGCAAGGGGGGGGGGGGGTGGAAGACGATCGTCGAGTCAGCAAGGGGAGCCGACGGCTCCATCGGTTACGAAACTAAGACGGTCGAAGGGAAAAAAAGTTGAATATTTTAATAAACTAAATTTTCGGGTCTAGCCAGGGTCCTTAGGGAGAGGTTCCACTTGTACACCCCATAGTATCCAACATAATGCGCGTTTCCATTGTCACCATCGAAGAAGCTGAGCAGCAGTCCTGTATGAATACGTCCTAAAGCTTACGTTATTAGGCATTTTAAGTACGGAATGTTAAAATCTAAGACGAACACGGGAATACTCCGTATGAGAACCAGAAAACTTTCTGACGTCAGGGTTTAACTTTGGATAAGCAAGAACTGCAGTCCAGATACGGATGTCTTTCTTCCTCAGAACTTGCACACGTGACCTCGAATGTTGACCATGGACGCCGGCCACCGCCGCATGTGCCCTTCCGTTCCAACCCTCCGCCCGCCCCTTCCTCGCCAAGGTTTCCACCCCTCCCCCTCCCCCTCTTCCTGTCCCTCCGGAGCTGGTCTTCCCCTGCGTGGCCAGGCCGTTCCTCTCGGGACTACCGTGTCGCCATCGGAAATTGCCACAGAGGCAGTCGAAGAAGGCGGCTCGACCGCTCCGGAGAGAGCAAACCAATTCGTGTGAATATCCGCGGAGAGGAGCTCGCGACATTTGTGTCCCCTCCCCCTCCCCCTCCCGGCTGGCCTATAAACCTCCCCCTACTGCCGCAGCTGGACCGCGACCACGACCCTCGACCGGCGTGCCTCAGCCTCCACGCATTCTCAGCGGCCGAAGCGTTGTGGGCGCCGTGGCGGTGGTCGATACGCGTCAGTCGCCAGTTTTTCGGGTCAGTGTCCGCGGACGCGCGGCCGCCATTAACAAATTATCTCGGGGGAAATGTTTGGTGTCACCGTTTTGATTGATGTTTAAATTTACGGCCCGCCCGGTGCGCTGGATCATCCAGTATTTCAGGACGGCGCTCGTGACACTGGGGCGTCAGGCTGCGGCCGCTGGCTCTAGCCTGGACAGAGGGGTCGATTTTCAATCCTCACCACTTGTTTTCAAATGTTCAAAA
The DNA here is from genome assembly GCA_026315105.1 of Locusta migratoria. NCBI lineage: Eukaryota > Metazoa > Arthropoda > Insecta > Orthoptera > Acrididae > Locusta > Locusta migratoria. The sequence goes on along the minus strand of CM048746.1, from coordinate 330,880,022 downwards.
TGTTCAAATGTTTGTATAGCTTATGGGACTTAACTACGGGGTCATCAGTCCCTAAACTTACAAACTACTTATGAACTAGCCAATCCTAAGGACGGCACAAATATCCATGCCCGAGGGGGGATTCGAACCCCCCGACCGTAGTGGCCGTGCAGACCGTGACTGGAGCGCCTCAGTCCCCTCGGCCACCGCGGTCGGCCCACTTGTTTTGTCTTTAATTTTGTTGCTGTCATCCTATGCTATGTCGATTTTACCACCAAACAAATGGACAAGAATTCAACCAATAATTACTCTGGACCAGGGGTTCCCAAACTATTTTGTCTCGTAGAACCGTTGCCAACATTTTCTGCCCTGTGTAGACCCCTGCCTTTTATGTGATTAATTTTTTTACGAATTCCTAACTTTAAATGTGTTTCCGCGCTGATATGTTGCTGCTAGCCGGACAGAATTTTGCAGACAGAGGGGTCCATTTTCAATCGTAACCACTTGTTTTGTCCTTAATTTTCTTGCTGTCATCCTATGCTATGTCGATTTTACCACCAAACAAATGGACAAGAAGTCAACCAATAATTACTCTGGACGAGGGGTTCCCAAACTTTTTTGTCTAGTAGAACCCTTGCTAAATTTTTCTGCCCTTTGTAGAGCCCCTGCCTTTTATGTACTCAATTTTTTTGCGAATACCTAACTTAAAATGTGTTTTTGCGCTTATATGTTGTTACTGAATTTGACGTGAAGAACATTTATTTATTCGTGCCAGAAGCATCTTGTACAAACATAACATGAAAAAAAATGAAGATCAATGAATAATAACACAAATTAGCCATCAATAGTACACATATTTACAAGTAACAGTGATAACAGTTCAAAAGGTCTTTTCCCCAGGATTAAACATTAAACTATGCTAGCCCAAAATCTGGCTACATCACATGCATCACGGGTAGCACCAGTCAGGTCCTGCATGGTACAGCAGGCTGGACAAAGTTCACACTGTAGCAGATGCTTCGTGGTTTGTTCTTTTCCAAACTCGCACATGACAGATGCATCAGAGAGGCCCCACCTTCTCATGTTGACTTTGGATCTTGTTACGTTGGTCCGCAGTCTATTGAGCGACTTCCACGTCATCCAGTCCTCCTCATATCCAGGTGGGAGTGCTTCCTGTGGGGTCATACAGCCACCAAGGTCCCCGATCTTTGCTCTCCACATCTCCAGCCTGGTCAGTTGTGGTGATTTGTCGAGCTCCGTCGTGTTATACATTTATTGATTTAAATCTACATCTACATACATACTCCGCAATTCACCATCAGGTGCGTGGCGGAGGGTACACTGTACCACTACTAGGCATTCCCTTTCCTATTCCACTCCCAAATTGAACGAGGAAAAAAAAGAATGCCTGTATGCCTCCGTACGAGCCCTAATTTCTTTTATCTTGTCTTTGTGATCATTACGCGAAATGTAGGCGGCAGCAAGATCGTACTACACTCAGCTTCAAATTCCGGCCCTCTAAATTTACTTAACAGAAATTCACGAAAAGAACGTCGTCTTTCTTCCAGTGATCCCCAATTGAGTTGCCGGAGCATTTCCGTGACACTCGCGCATTGGTCGAACCTACAGGTAACAAATCTAGCTGCTCGCCTCTGAACCGCCTCTATGTCTTCCTTTAAACTGATCTGCTGCGGGTCCCAAACACTTGAGCAATACTCAAAACGTGGTCGTACAAGCGTTTTATACGCGGTCTCCTTTACAGGTGAAATACATCTTCCCAAAATTCTCCCAATAAACCGAAGTCGGCTGTTCGCCTTACTCACAACTGTCCTTAAATGCTCGTTCCATTTCATATTGTTTTGTCTGTAATTTTGTAGCTGTCATCCTATGCTATGTCGATTTTACCATCAAACAAATGGACAAGAATTCAACCAATAATTACTCTGGAACAAGGGTTCCCAAAATTTTGTTGGCTCGTAGACCCCTTGCCAAATTTTTCTGCCCTGTGTAGACCCCCTGCCTTTTATGTACTCAATTTTTTTTATTATTTATTTATTTATTTATTTATTTATTTTTTTTTTTTTTTTTTTTTTTTTTTTTTTTTTTTTTTTTTTTTGCGTATTCCTAACTTCAAATGTGTTATCGCGCTGATATGTTGCTACTGAATTTGATGTGAAAAACATGAAACAATGAAAAGAAAGATGTTAAGTGTTATACGAGGCGCGTCCAGAAAGTAAGTTCCGTTTGGTAATAAAATGAAATTGTACACACATACAGAAGAAATTTTTATTGCACAAAATTCTAAAACTTTTAAACTACTTTTCCACATAACTGCCAAAATTTTGCAGGCATTTGTCATAGCGTGGCTTCAGGTTTTGTATAGCTTCTTCATAGAAATCTGCCGCCTATGTTTTCAACCAGTTGGAAACAGTGAAATTTGGGGGAAATCCATACCGAGAGCACTAATTGCAAACCTACGGTTTTCCTGGATCTTGTCATCAATAGCGTGAACCAGTTCTTCTGTAACCAAAGGTGGACGCCCACTTCGTTCTTCATCGTGCCCATCACTACGCCCGCCATTGAACTGTCGGACCCATCTTCTCACCATCTAATCACTCATCGCATTCGGTCCGTAAATATCGCAAATTTGCCTATAAATTTCACTTGGTTTCACTTTCCTCGCATTCAGATACCGAATCACCGACCTGATTTCACATGCTACGAGATTTTCAATCAACGCCGACATTTCAAACAAGCACAACAAAGAGTACGTAACTGACAGAGATCTCCAAATGGCGCATGTTCTTCTCCTTGATACACATCGTCTACAGCGCATGTGCGGAACTGCAATCGCAGCGCTGCAGCGGAGATAAATTGAAACGGAACTTACTTTCTGGACGCGCCTCGTACATTTATTGATTTAAATGACACAAATGTATATTCAAGAAAACTGATACATACAGGTTTTTATTGGGAGGGATGTGGCTGATGATTTTTTAGTAAATTATCGGTATTTGGTTTCAGTTTTGTTAGGTTTAACCTTAAATCGCCTCTTTCAGTGATTTCCAGCCTGTTTCTTCTCTTTGTAAGAAGATTGGAAATAGTGCTGAAACCTCTTTCCACCAGGTATGAAGTTGGGAAAGCTATCAAAAACTTTCTTGCGATAGTCCATAAGTAACAGGTATGCCTCTCTGGAGACAGAATTTCCGATACACGTTTCTAATCTGGACCTTAAGTTCTTCATTAGTGCTTATTCCGGTGAGTTGTTCTTTAAGTGCGACATCCGTCTCTTCACATCACATTATGGTTTGATAATCCACTGCGGTATTTCCATATTCAAAACATCCTCAAACCTCTTCTCAAAGTGTGTGCGAAGGCCATTTAAAAGTTGAACGTAGGTTGAAACATTATCAGCCTCACAGTTTGTCTGTGACAAATTGGGAAACTGCGGAAATTCGCGCCGCCCATTCTGCGAAGAAAAGCTGAAATGATGGACTTCGTTTTTCTCAAATTTAGACTGACGCCTTGTAATTGCAAGTTAACTTGATTTCATTTAGCATACAAATCTGTTAGATAAGCAATGTTTGTTTTCAACTTAATTAAATTTTCTTTTTAATTTGTATCCTTATCATCCCTAAAACTTTAAAATACTGTCAAAAAGTGATAAGAATCTTGTCAGACATAAACCTTGCGACAGTCAACGTACTTCAGTGTGAAGAAGTAATCGATCAAATTTCTCGTCATTTTCTTCACGTAACTGCACAAATAATCATATAGTCAACGCATTAGTTCGAATTTTGTTTATTGCGTTAATCACAAACTGAAGAGATTGCTACAACCTACGTCTTAGATTTTTAGCAACTAAATGTTATCGATGGACGACGCAGTGCACTGCAAAGACTCTTGGTATGTTTTCTTTCAGATGCCTTCAAAATCCAATATAGCGCCCAAACATTGCAGGTGCTCCACTGATATTATATTTAATAAATGAACCGCTTTTTCCTCGAAATAATCTTTCAAGACATTAAATATGGATTCTCCTTTAGCGTCTGTAGCCGCACTTCTCGCGAAGAACAGTTCTTCGGGGATATCTTGGTTCATAACGAAACGAACATATGAAAGTAATAAGACTTCATCGCCAGGCAAAGCTGACTCATCCAGTTGTATGGCGAAATGGATCGGTTTCAAATAATTACACAAGGTGGTTTCAATATTATCACTCATTTCATCAATATGTCTTTGAACCATGTTATTGCTGAAAGGTTTTCTTCTGAGTATATCGTGGATAGGTTTGTGTTGAACCATTTTTAAAACCTCTTCAGTGGCTGGCAAAATTAGTTGCTCACTTACAGTATGCGAATTTCCAGATTTTGCTGTAAACATAAAGATATTGCACGAAGACCGCAAACCATCATCATCTCTTTATGATGTTGAAGCGAACATACTGTCCATTCTCTTTTGAAGCTTTTCTTTAAGTGTTTGAAAGTATTTCAAATCTTTATCTGTTTTATTAGGATGGATGGTTTCATAGATACATTGCTGAACGTTCTGTTGCATAAATGGCACATAGGGAATCGTTTGTCTGACAATGATGGTACAAAACCAAATTTCAAATAATCAACGCTGTATAAACTTCTTTTTAGTTTCGGCCATGTTTAGTATCAGTTACCTGTGGGCAAAAATTACTCTATTTAGGGACATATGATAAGACAAGGCAATTAAAATCAAGCCTGTCATCCTCAAGTTCTATCTTGAAGTTTCATGTCTACAACAATGGGACATCAGTGTCAAATTTTAGCAGAATGGACAAGAGACTGATCTAATAAAAGCATGAATGTAAATAATTGACCTACTTTTCACCGATAATCTTACGAACATGACACTCATTAAATTGTATCGTTTGTAACTAGTCCGTTCATATGTTCTCTCTATTCTGTTTCGACAGAAGTTCTGCAGATGTCGGTGAGTTGTGGGCAGGCTTGCCAAACCACGAGGTGGGCCATCTCGTTTCTACGGCTCAATAATGCGTCCCGCTTGATGTCTGCCGGACGCTAATTGTTTTTCTCTCGTTTCCATACATTTTGAAGCAGGTCCGACTATTCAGTTAAGGACTTCACGCAAATTTCTGGCTTCCATATAGCTTCCGGCTTTCTGGCTATCCGTGAATAATAGTTGGCAGCCCTCGTTGCGACATGCTCATTTGATGTATCCGGCCGCTGCCAACCTCAGCGACGTATCACAGAACAGTGCGTATGTATCAATTACGAAGTGATTGTTGTGCTGTTCCGTGTCGTTATGTGCCGCATATTATCACTATGGATACGAACTTCTACGTAGCATGAATTATACTCCAAGAGACAATCGACTTATACTCGGATCACAATAACAAAGTGATTGACGTCTAGCAGTTTGCGCGGCCGCTACTTCAGCATGAGCCAATCAGAGAACGCCCTCGGTCACACCTTCTGTTCGTCCACTGTTGCAAAGTCTCGCTACTACTACTACAGGTAGCGGCTGTTGTAGCCAGTTGCGGCCGGTAACAGCTCGTGATCCGTTTCTGTTTCGTTTCGTCGTGTGCTTGTTTTCTTTGTGCGCGGAGTTTATTTTGCGCTCAAAATGTCAGACTCAGTGGAAGCGTGCAGAGAAGTGTGGTGGGCAAGCGTAAGCTTCAGCGATCTGGTCATGTTTTGCGTGGTCAGACAAGGGAGTTTGACACGGGAGAAAGAGAATGCTGCGACCCTGTTGCCTCTAACGAAGTTAGTGGAAAGAACTGCAGACGCTTTCAATATACATAAAAACACTGTTGTGAAAATCTGCAAAGAAAAATACTGTGCAGAAGAAGACGATCCAGGTTCATCTAAACTATGGGCATCCAGGGCAAAAAGGAGAAGAGAAGCACGGGTAATAAATGTGGACTCTTTCCAACAAGATGCTGTTTGTCGCCACATATATGGCTACTACGAGAGAAAGGAGCAATCCCAAAAGCGAGATTTGTTATATTTTGGATTTGTAACATCTGATACATCTGTGTATGTGGCATCTCTGTACTTCTGTGTGTGCAATATCTCTGTATGTCTTGAGCTAAGTTCTTTGACCATAACATATGCCTGAATGTAAACATGACGATGTTGTGAGTGACTACTGATCAACAGTTATAAAGTGTACTGTGTATTGTGCAAAACCTGTGACATGGGAGTGCAAATTAGCATTATGTTGCTGTTACTGCATTATTCTCAACTGATATCCATGAGAAATGTGAGTACACTTATAGCCTTAACACAAATCACTCCACCACATACCATACTTGTTTTATGTATATGTATATCTACATGATACTTGTGTATGTATACCTGTATGATAAGCACAATGTAATTTACGTTTTCTTTAAACAGTCAACAACACTGAATGTAAACAACTGAAGATGGCACAAGCCCGAAACCGGTAGTGTTTTAATAAACCACCTATAATTGTGACTGGTAGCGGATTTTATTTTCACAACCTAGACAGTAAATTGTTTTATGAAATCGTTAAGATGTAGAAATATTAGGTAATCAGTATTATTTTATATGCAGAAGTGTGTTCATTAGGCGAAACTAGTTTATGATGGTTTACACAATTTGAACGCTGCACTTTAGAAGGTGGCGTGGGAAGGCAGTGTGGAAGTGGCAGCACACAGCTGCTGCTCCTTTTGCAGCCATGCTGAGCTCACGGGCGCAGCCGAACCGGCAACGTCGCTCCCCTCCACACCCAGCTCTGCTTCACTGTCAATCACTTTGTTATCCTGACCCAGGTATAGGACGAACAGCGGCCATTCTCAACATTGTAAAAACTTCCTGGCAAATTAAAATTGTGTGCCGGAACTTGGACTCGAACCTGGGACCTTTGTGTTTCGCGGACAAGCGCTCTACCGACTGAGCTATCCCGGCACGCTACAACGTCCGTCCTCACAACTCCACTTCTGCCAATACCTTGCCTCCTACTTTCCAAACTTCACAGAAGCTCTCCTGCGAAACTTGCAGAACTAGCACTCCTGGAAGAAAGGATATGGTGGAGACATGGCTTAGCCACAGCCTAAGGGTTGTTTCTGGAATGAAACTTTCACTCTGCAGAGAGGCAAGGTACTGGTAGAAGTGAAGTTGTAAGGACGGACTGTGAAGCGTGCCAGATGGTTCAGTCGGTAGAGCGCTTGCCCGCGGGAGGCAAAAGTCCCAGGTTCCAGTGCCGGTTCCGGCACACAATTTTAATCTGCCACGAAGTTTCATATCATCTCACACTCCGCTGCTGAGTGAAAGTTTCATATTGTAAATGTTTTTCAACTACCGTCTTCTGACTATAGTGTGTATAAATGTGCTTTATGATGTTTGTTCTTCTAGAGAAAAAATACAGATAGCAGCTTCTGCCACTAGTTTTGGGTCTTGGAGGGAAAGTATTACAGGCAACACGGTGTCCGCACTTAATGCCACATGTAGCATAAAGGGCCTCGACTGCTGTCTGCTACATGCGTATTTATTTTCAAGAGCTTATTGTCCATATCATGGAGAAAAATATCGCTTCAATGTCGAAAAAACAGATTTACCGCAAATAATAAGTCATGGCTGCCAAATACTAACACGAATTATTTACAGACGAATGGAAAAAAGTGTTGAATCTTATCTCGGGGAAGATCAGTTCGGATTTAGGAGAAGTGTAGGAACACGAGAGGCAATACTCACATTACGACTTATATTAGAAGATAGGCTAAGGAAAGGCAAACCTACATTTTTAGCATTTGTAGATTTGGAGAAAGCTTTCGACAATGTCGACTGGAATACACTCTTCCAAATTCTGAATGTAGCAGGGCTAAAATATAGGGAGCGAAGACTCATGTTCAACCTGTACAAAAACCAGACGGCGGTTATTAGAGTCGAAGGGCAAGAAATGGACGCAGAGATTGGGAAGGGAGTAAGACAGGGTTGTAGCCTTTCCCCAATGTTGTTCAATCTATACATTGAAAAATTAGTGAAAGAATGGAAGGAGAAATTTGGAGAGGGAATTAAAGTTCAGGGAGATGAAATAAAAAGTTTGCGGTTTGCCGACGACATAGTAATTTTGTAAGAGACTGCAAAGGATCTGGAAGAGCAATTGAATGGAATGGACAGTGTCTTAGAAGGAAGATATAAGATGAACATTAACAAGAGTAAAACGAAGGTAATAGAATGTAATATCAGAAAATCAGGTGATGCTGAAGGAATTAGATTAGGTAATGAGACAATAAAAGTAGTAGATGAGTTTTGTTATTTGGGTAGCAAAATAACTTCTGATGGCCCGAAGTAGAGAAGATATAAAATTCAGAATGGCTATGGGAAGAAAAGCATATCTAAATAAGCGAAACTTGTTAACATCCGAAATTAATTTAAATGTTAGGAAGTCCTTTCTAAAAACATTTCATGGAGTGTAGCATTGTATGGGAGTGAAACGTGGACGATAAGGAGTTCAGACAGAAGAAGATCATAGAAGCGTTCGAAATGTGGTGCTACAGACGAATGATGAAAATTAGATGGGTAGATCACGTAACAAATGAGGAGGTGCTTAACCGAATCGGGGAGAAAAGGAGTTTCTGGCATATCCTGACTAAGAGAAGGGATAGATTGGTTGGACACATTCTGAGACATCAAGGAATTGCCAACTTAGCATTAGAAGGAAGTGTGTCGGGTAAAAATCGTAGAGGGAAACCGAGGGACGAATACAGTAAGCAGATTCAAAAGGATGTAGGTTGTCGAACGTAGTCTCAGATGAAGAGACTTGCACAGGACAGGGTAACGTGGAGAGCTGCATCAAACCAGTCTGCGGACTGAAGACCACAACAACAACAACCGCAAATAAAATACTACTGAGTAGTAGACACCTGAAGGTCTCAGTTGAGATCCCCCGTCAATTACAGGACTTTTAATCATCACATGTCACTTCAGTCACACATAACACTATTTGCTGAAGCAATAAATGTAATCAAATCTACATTTACGACGCGAAAAACAAGAAAGATTTATTTTGTTGTGAAATATAAACATTATTTCAGTATATAATAATAATTTTCTGTGGCTCGGTGGCCTGGTGCAAGTCTTTCTAGTGGACGCAAACTCGGCAACTAATTATCCAAACGGAGTAAGGGGACCTACTGATTAACGTGGAATCAGAACTACGTGTCGTTTCTGGGGACTCCTCACATAGTTGAGGGTTCAAGGCTGGGTAAAACTACAGATTGAAAAATTCCATGATCCGACCGGGTTTTCGGACCCGCAACCCTTCGGTTTCCCGACGATACCAGGCGCATAAAAAAAGGTCAACCACCTATATTTCTTTGACCGCTCTTCAAATGTAATAAACGACTTTACCGTACATTGCATGTTGTTGCCGTTTGCCAACACAGATTTTTGTTACTTTTTCATACGTCTTGTTGACAGATGGCAACACCATGCATAGCGTATACATTGGAGTCTGTTCTAAGCATTTAGTTATCGTTTCCTCCATAGAAGGCAGCGCAGTCATGAATTGAGGAGAAATGCAACAAATAGCGCTCCAGCGGATTTTACTCACAGTTGAACATCAATGCAATTACAAACTGATACGACTTCTGTTAAGTAAAAAAAAAAAAAAAAAAAAAAAAAAAAAAAAAAAAAAAAAAAAAAAAATTATCCTATTACAGACATGTAAGCGGAGTAGAAAACATGTTAGATACCAATATTTTCCTAAAGAGTGACATGTCTAAATGCATGATGTTGACAATGGCGACAGGTAAATAATGACTTTCACCTTGTTAAATGAGTTATATAATTTTTTCAGTATTTTTCCCCCGCATAGGTGAACATTTCCTACCATATATATATATTTTGTGGCAAAATAAGAATTCATGCAGTGTAGGGTTAAGTTCGATAGGAGCTGTTACACACCAGGAGCATAAAAAGTCAACCACCTTTATTTATTTGACCGCTCTTCAAATGTAATAAACGAATTAAGTTCGGCAGGAGCTGCTACACAAAACGCAGAAAAAACTGCAGAAGCCCACATTCACCAAATCCACAATATGTTAATATAACCCTTGATGAATGACGAAAAATTTGATGGGCAGCGTCCGATACTAGTCCCACTCCTCGGAGAGGGGAAAGGGGTTAGTAGTTTACGTAGTGGAGCTATGAAAATAGTCAATAACGTAGCCGATGGTATTGTAATTGAAAAGTATGATCAAGTTCCTCTTTGGAGATTTGGATTTAATAAAATGTAATATTATCTCTATTGAAATACATGTGCACCTTTAGATTTACTTATTTTGTAATGCTTTACAGGTTAGAATTGTCTGATCGCCACCCTTTGCCCCAACCCAAACCCCAAATAAAATAAAATATGACTACGAGTAGGAGATCGAAAATACAGAATTCCTCTCTCGCTTAGCCAATGAAACGAACACTGACATACAAGCTTCAGCATTGCGAGAATAATTCTGAATTTTGGGTGAAACATTCCTAAATGGGGCTATCCTGGAACCTTATTTACAACAAATAGACCCCCAAATTATTTTTGCGTTCACATAGACCCCTAGTAGTTTGGAATAGACCCCTGGTGGTCTATAGAGAACACTTTGAATCACTGCTCTAGACGGAAGGTTCAGCACGAAGTATATACTTTGCAGCCAATGCGCTACAACAGAAGCAATGTACGTCCACTAAGACGTTTACAACAAAAGATGGCGCTGTAATGAATTTAAAGGCTTAAGAATTACGACGTCTTTTCTTTCGGACATGTACGAAACAATAAACGGTGCAATTCTTAATTGTAAGTCTCTATGTCGAGGACTATGCTTCTTTCAGCACGGATACATTTGAGGACCGCAGTACTGGCGGGGATAAAGGGCCATGTAGCCGTGGAGTACAATGGTCGATATAGGAGGACGGTTGAATGAGTGAGTCCGACGAGATAAGTACAGGTCTGTTACACCCGTGTCAGCTGGGTGGCGCAAGGATTTAGTGTAATTGCCTAGCAAACAGGAAGTCCGGGGTTCGAATCTTTCCGGCCGTGGTGGCCGAGGAGACTAAGGCGCTCCAGTCACAGTCTGCACGGCCACTACGGTCGGGGGTTCGAATCCCCCCTCGGGCATGGATATTTGTGCCGTCCTAGTTCATAAGTAGTTTGTAAGTTTAGCGACTGATGACTCCGTAGTTAAGTCCCATAGACTATACAAACATTTGAACATTTTTTGGTTCGAATCTTGGCCCCAGCACAAATTTGTATGTGTCAATGGTGTGTGATTACAACACCCGCCAGCAGTTGAGACTTTTAAGTTATTGTAATGGTTATTTGGATGATCTTCAAAATTGAAATATTAATGGTCCTGTACAGAAAACTATCCGTTTAAATTTTTAACGCTTAATTAATTTTATATCGTGGAACAAGGTAATGATTATATTGATACATAAAAAAGGAAGTATTCACAACATCAAAAACTATCGTCCTATCAGCTTGCTCTCAATTCTGTACAAACTTTTCACAAAGATCCTGTTAAATCGAATTAGTTCCACCCTAGACTCAGCTCAACCTACAGAACAAGCAGGATTCCGAAGCAATTTCAGTACTATTGATTACATTTTGACCATTAGTGGCGTGATAAGCAGAGCAAATGAATACCACATGCCTCTCTGCATTGCGTTTGTTGATTTTGAAAAGGCGTTTGACTTCGTTAGCCATACAGCTGACCTCCAAGCCTTTAGAGAGTAAGCAGTGGAAACAGCATACATTGGAGCGCTCAGAAATGTCCACAAGACTTCTTCAGCTTATGTCAATATCGGCGAATCAACTCAAGAATTCTGCATCATGAAGGGTATCAAGCAAGGTGATCCTATCTCCCCAAAACTGTTCTCGGCTGTACTGGAAATGGCTATGTCAAATCTGAGCTGGGAAGGCAAGGGAATCAGAATTAATGGATGAAGGCTTACCAAATTGAGATTTGCTGATGATATTGTCTTACTGGCCAACGACTTCACAGAGCTCCAAAACTTAGTTACGGATCTTGCTTCGGAATGTCAGTTAGTTGGCTTGAATTTGAACCTCTCCAAAACAAAAGTAATGTCAAACAAATGGGTCCCAGCTGGTGATGTGAAAGTCAAGGACAGTCCATTAGAAGAGGTAAGTGAATATATCTACTTTGGTTAGATTATGAACATGAAGGGAGATGCAAGGCCCGAAATCTATCGGCGCATCAAGCTTGGCTGGCAAGCGTTTGGGAGGAATTCTACAATATTCAGATAAAAAATACCGGTAAATCTGAAGAAAACAGTGTTTGATCAATGCATTCTTCCTGTGCTGACGTATGGCTGCGAGACATTGACACTGAACTCATTTACAAAAGGGAAACTTAGGACAGCACAGAGAACCATGGAAAGAGCAATGCTGGGCTATACAAGAAAGGATAGGAAAAGGGCAGATGACATCCGATCTGTGACTAAGGTTAAGGACATCTTAGAGACCGTAGGCTCCTTAAAATGGCAGTGGGCCAGCCACATCGCGAGGAGGAAAGACAACAGATGGACGAAGATAGTACTCGAGTGGAGTCCGAGAAGGCACCAGAGGCCCAGAGGAAGACTACCGGACAGATGGGACAAAGATATCAGGAAGATCGCTGGTAGCACCTGGTAGAGAACTGCTCAAGACCGTTCCACTTGGAGAAGACTGCTGAAAGCCTACCTAAATCCACGACTCGAAGAGGCCACATCATTAAATAATTGAAATGGCTGATGATGATGAATTAATTCTACTTTAAGTAGAACACAATGTGCCAGAAGGATAGGAACAACTACATCACATTTTAACGTTTCTTGTGTTCGTAAATTAGACTAAACCTTTCATGATAATTTTAGAAGAAATTTTATTACGATTTTTAGCATCTTATACAGAGTTTTATGAGAAACTGTTTCATTCTCAAAGATGTTCCTATAAAGAGTGTGAATCTGATGAAGAAGAAAAATCCCGACATAGAAAATGAGATAATAGACGTATCTCAGTGAAAATCTGCAAAGTATTTATAACTTTGCACACATATAACAGCTGTTGCCAACACCTTTCGTATCTGGTATTTTATCATTCGTTCGTATTTTATGTATAATAGTTATGTGACGTAATTTTCACTTACTGATAAAATATAGTTCTGAATTACACAAAATACATATTATGTTTATAAATGTAAATTATAAAGTTAATATTCACTCACCTAAAATACACAATATTAGGAGAGTATAACCAGTATGATTAAAAATTTATAAATATACTCCCATAACGCTTGCGAAACTTCCATTTTGTGTTTATTGAAAACGTATTTTCATGGTATAAACTGGCTGTTTCACCAAACCCCTCAAAGACATTGTTGAAAAACCAGGTATGTCCACTTATTGGCTGAAACTACCTTTTAGTGCCACTACACAGTATGAATATCTTTCTAAAAGAAAGGTACTTGTCCATGGGAGGAATTCAGAACTCATAGACATCGGCTTTTTGGGGCAAGAACTAAGTATTTGCTTTATTTGCCAAGTCATTGCGCCAAGAAATAGTTACGCAATGGTAAATGAAAGGAATCGAAGTTACCACCAGCATTTCTGTAGTGTCATCTCTGCGTACATAATACACAAACTTCTCGTTCCACCTAAAGAAGCTTTTTCAGTTGAACGCTAAGATTTATGATCGCGAAAAGTTTTCACACCTACGACTTTTATTAAGATACCACTTTTTGTGTAGTTTTCAGACTCTGTAAATCAGTAATATTTGCAGTAATAATAACTGTTGTTTCTTTGCTTATTTCTTCCTTTATTTGGCATCCCAGGCACAGAACAAAGTCTCTTGACGTTAAATAGAGGTAAGTCTATTTTTCTAATTCAATAAATATCCTAATACATATTTAGTTATGTAATAAACTATTACGGTGCATTGGAGGCTTATATAATTGTAGTAAAAAGACAAGACCCATTTAAAAATAATCGATTTGTGACTTGTTTTAATTCACAATATGTACTTGACTAGAACTGAAATCAGGCTATTATTCATGACGTGACAAACTATTTTCTCTACTCAAAATCTATCAAACAGTAGTATGTGTTCGATTACGTGTTACACAGTACTTAAGCCACCTTACGTTCCTTTTTCAAACCCTTTGTGATGTTTCGCAATGTCATTACATTCGAATGCAAGACTAAAATCTGTGCGCTGCTTCGGACAACTATTACTCAGACTTGGTACAGAAGGCACATCGATTAATATATTTGTAAACATGGTGATGTGGAGGACATTAATCACATTTTTGGGATGCCAATTGAAGAAAAGTGAGACAGGCAACCTTCTGAACGAGCTACACCGTCTGATGGGAGTTCTTTAATTTCCACCACCGTTTTACCATTATGAGTTTTAAGAATCTGCAAGTTTATTTACAATGCAGGTGTCTCAATGGAAGGGAACGGAGAGAGACCACTTGGGAGCTTAGTTTTACATTTGACTGATTTAACAGATGTAGTATAAATTATTGGACATGGAACTTTTCAACCAAGCAAGATGAGTCGTTGTGTTTCTCTTATCGAGAAATGTATAGGATTATTTAAAACATCTGTCTGTTCACATACTCTCAATTCGGAGTGGTTATGGAAACAATCAACTATTTGACACAGATTGAAAGACGGCTGTCTGCCGTTTTCCCTAGGTTTTAACCTTGTAAATTATCAAAGCTCACTAGACGGCCTTTTTTTTTTTTGCTAAACGAGAACCCCTCTCGTTCGGAGGCATTAGGAATAGCATTTCATTTCATGTTTTTAAATGTTAGTTTCTGTAATATTGCTGGTATTTTATTGTGCTAATAATTTATCATTGTGTCTATGTTTTTAAATGTTAGTTTCTTCTTCCCCACGCGAATGCAAAGTTTAAATGTAGTCCAGGATAATGAGTCACTGAACTCCCACAGTGTTTTTTTAGCAACTTCGCTACTGCAGAGCGACCACGCGCCTGGCGTGTATTCACACAGTGCAAAACGAATGGCATTCTGCATGTTAACTGGAGAAGCACATTAAAAATGCAAATGAGGTCGCATTTTGGAGTTTACTGTGGCGCGATGAACGGCAGCAGCAGTTGAAAATATAATCCCACTGTTTTTATTTATCAACGACAGTAAATTAACATAATACGATTAACCGACGATAGAGCAGGGGTGGCCGAAAGTGAACAGAATTTCAGTTTTATCCTGAATGCAATGAAACCGGAACTTGTTACATATTTAGGTGCGAAATAAATAAGAAGAAGCGTCAGATGTGGATGCATTGGAGGGCTAAATGTTACAGTTAGAACAGAGAATAGGTGCATATCCTTTTTGGTAACTGTAATGCAGAATAATCGAGGTAGATACAGTCGATACACAGAAGCCAGGAGAAAGGGCTTTTGAGATCGAGGAATTAGCAGTTTATTTTCAAGGATGTAAAAAACGATGCATAGTTGTGAATGAGTGTGATTTCCTCAAAGAAATTCGTGAAACGAACGACGATTGCCGTAAAGCACCAGAAAGTAGGTAAAAGTGTGAGGAAGTTCCCGTAATTACTTCTTGAACATACCCCGCACGATGCACTGTATGGTGGCTGATGGCAAAGAAAAAAAGTACTCTTCCTAAGGAGTCTTTGCTGATATAGATTACGATTATGCTTATGTTTGTATTTATTGGCTGAGATTTTATTATTATATTTTTACAAACAAAAACCATACAAAACAAAACAAAGGATTAGATGAGTTTTGTTACTTGGACAGTAAAATAACAAATGATAGTCGCAGTACAGAGGATATAAAATGCAGAATGGTAATGGGTAGAAAAAGAGAAATTTAACATCGAATATTTAATTAAATCTATGGAAGTCCTTTCTGAAGGCATTTGTGTGGAGTGTTGCCTTGTATGGGAGTGAAACATGGACGATAAACAGTGCGGACAGGAAGACGACAGAGGCTATTGAAATGTGGTGTTACAGAAGAATGCTGAAGATTAGGTGGGTGGATCGCGTAACTAATGACGTACTGAACAGAACTGGGGAGAAAAGAAATTTCTGGCAAACCTTGACTAAAGAAACATCGATTGGTAAGACACATTCTTAGACATCGAGAAATCGTGAATTTAGCATTGGAGGGAAGTGTTTGGGGTAAAAACCGCAGAAGACCAAGAGATGGATACAGTTAGCAGATTCACACTGATGTAGGTTGCCGTTCTTAGTGGAGTTGAAGAGGCTTGCTCAAGATATGGTATTGTGGAGAGCTGCATCCAACCAGTCTCCGAACTGAAGACCACAACAACAACATTTTTACGTTAATAAGAGACAGGAAATTGATTTAATTACATTTCCGAATCCCTGTCAGAAAAATCACATAGAAGTACAGCAACAGGGAAGAATGTAAGTAAAAGAATTAAAAATTCAGTTTAAAAAAACTACGAGCTTGAGTTCTAGTGGGCGGGGGTAAAGTTGTGAATTTCTATCTGACGGGAGGTGTACTTCAGCAGTTCCGAGCAGGTGTGCGGGTCGCTGTATCCCCACTGCTGTAGGGGTCAACGCAATTGTCTATAAAGCAGGAGAACCATGTTCGAATCCCGGCTGGGTACACATTTTCACATTCGCAGTTGATGTCATACATCCCGTGAATAAGTATTAAAGATAGCAGCTTTCCAATTTATCCTTCAATTTCTACATGCTAGCCACTTGAGGCGCTAAAGTCGCATAAGCTGCGGAAAAGTTGCTTCTTTTGTGCCCCATAAAGTTTCACGACTGATTGTCGAAGAATGATGATTCAAACACAGTGGAAAAAAATCACCCTCATTGTAGGGTATACCAAACTGAATACCGGCATTTTAAAGTTTTGTAGAATTTGATACGGTGACCTTAGAATTATCAGTTTAAGTCAAACTGTTTGTCCTACAAATGTCCATGCCCGTGCGTGTTCTCTGATTATTCCGTCTTTTGTTAGTAGCGTTGGTACCCAAGAAGGTAATTGGAGAAAAGAAAGCTTTTTTTGTGTGTAACCGTTTGAAATATTGAATCTGTAATTGGACTGAACGTGCGTTCCGTATTAAGTTCCATCATACTCCACCAAGTGATAAGAACATATGTAGATGCCATCATCATTTTGAAGACACAGGCTGTCTTTGCAAAAGGAAGAGTAGTGGACGATCAAGCAAGGCTGGAGAACGTATCTATGAGTGAAAGATGTTTCTGTGTTGTAGCCTTAAGATATCAGTTCAGAGGGCTAGTCGTGAGTTACAAATGTTTGTACAGCTTATGGGACTTAACTTCGGGGTCATCAGTCCCTAAACATTCAAACTACTTATGAACTAAGTAAGACTAAAGACGGCACAAATATCCATGCCCGAGGGGGATTCGAACCCCCGACCGTAGTGGCCGTGCAGACCGTGACTGGAGCGCCTCAGTCCCCTCGGCCACCGCGGCCGGCCGTGAATTACAAATTCTTACAACTCTGTCCTTATTGTGAATGTTCATATTTTCTCGGCGTATTTTATTATAAATAATATTACAGGTATTTAGCCGTAACCATTTATTTTTTACTGCTAATATTTAGGCTGTGTATTGTTCAGTCATCATCAGAGCGATACTAAGACAACTAGACTTACGCCAGATTGTTTCAGTCCACCTTCTACACTGCAAAAGCGAAGCAAATCGACGGAAAATGTGGTATATACGATATATATACAGATACCATATATACATTATTACCGTCGATTTGTTACGCTTAGTTCAGAAGGTGGACTGAAACACTCTGCCGACAGTCTAGTAGTCTTAGTATCGCTCTGATGATGGCTGTACGATACACAGTCAAAATATTAGCAATAAGAATTAAATGGTTACGGCTGAATACTTGTAATTTTATTTATTATGTTCTTATTGTTTGCATTTGTTACAAACTCTGAAACCTACAGACAATGGGGCACATACCAACTTCGCAAACAATATGACGCTGAATTTCGAAGGTAGTTTTCTGGATAGGGTCTTCTTCAGTGATGAATCGACATTTCACATAAGTGTACTTGTGAACACTCACAAGGCACGTAAATGGAGCTCAGAAAATTCCACTCGAAATGGCACATGTAACGGGACAAAATTATTGGACTACCCGTTACTGGATACCGCAAATAATCGCTCCAACTTATTATGAACCGGTAATTTCCTATGGAGTTATGCTTTTATGTAAAGCGGAAATTATATTTGAAAACTAAAATGCATTGAGAATTGTATGTTGTAGATTTTTAGTATTACAACGCTAACGAGAGAACAGTGGACCAGAGAGGTGACCAGCAATGACGCTAGAATCACAGAACTAGCCAGCCGCTAGTCGAAGCATTCATGACAGCCAATTTATATTGTTTAGGGAACATTGACGATCGAATGTGGGTCTCACATGGTTCCAAAATAATAAAAAAGTATTGTTAGTGGATTTATGTTCTTTTATTTATGGTGGATGGGGTAAAGTGAAGTCATACGTTGTGTCCATCTACGAAGGAAAATGGTTTCCGGCCTACTATCGAAATATTTGTTTTCGATCATATTCTTTGTTTAGATAAACGGGAAAGTGAGTATATTTAGGTGTGTTGTAGCATGTGGAGTGCAGTAGTAAAAGTTTCAGAGATTAGTTTTCACTGCCTATTTGTGGAGTGGTCAGTTTTGGATAGAATTTTGTTATAATGCAGAAGGACTGGTAGTGTGGAAATATTAATTTGCAGATAGCGGCAAATAGTTTTGATTACGTAGTACCGAGTGACTGGCGTGCGCATAGTTTGGTAATGAAAGTAAATTTCGAGCGTGCTGGGTGTCGAGAGTATTGTTCGAGAGCAGAGCAGTTTGTTGTGGAAGGATTTGTTGTTGTCAAATCCTGCGCGGAGTTTAATTCATCGTAATACTGAGGCTGTGACCCACTAACTTTATTGTTATAGACGGCCTCTATCATTGAGGTGAATCAGAATTATTTTGTTCTAAGTCATTCGTTACGTTAATTTGTTAATGGAAAATCTCCTTCTGTTAGATGACTACTTGAGAAGTAATGAGTAATTGAAACTTCCTAGCACATTAAAACTGTATACGGGAACCGGGACCTTTGCCTTTCACGGGCAAGCGCTCTACCACTGAGCTATGCAAAACGACTCACGGCACCGCCCCACAACTTCCGATCTGCCAGTACCTAGCCTCCTACTTTCCAAACTTCACAGAAGTTCTCCTGCGGAACTTGCAAGTCTGGCACTGCTGGAAGAAAGGATATGGTGGAGACATGGATTAGCCACAGCCTAAAGGATGTTTCCAGAATGAAACTTTACACGGAGTGTGCGCTGATATGAAACTTCCTGGCAGATAAAAACTGTGTGCCGGAACCGAGACTCGAACCTGGGGTCTTTGAAGTTGTGGGGCGGTGCCGTGAGTCGTGTCGGGATAGCTCAGTGGTAGACTGGCAAAGTCAAAGGTCCCAGGTTCGACTCCCGGTGCCGGCACACAGTTTTAATCTGCCAGGAAGTTTCGTATCAGCGCACACACCGCGGCCGAGTGAAAGATTCATTCTGATAATGATTAATTGTCCGCATGCTCAGCGTACTGTTGAATGAATATAAATGAAAAAATCACTTACGGTGTTGGGACCAAGTAGAACCGGATTTGATCGAATCAGTTAGCCCAATATTTACCAGTTTTGAGATTGAAAGTCTATTAGGGACATTTGTTTTATGGGAAGTGCTAATTGAGTTCGGTTTGCTTCGTTAAGTTGGCTACACCGGAAGTGGGTCCCAGTATTAAACGAATTTATTTTGAACTGATTATTTTGTTGTGCACTGCGAATTTGGTAAGCGATGGAGTTACTGTAGGGCTTTTATTTTAATTTTTTCCTGGCATCTGCATCAGTTAAAAAGATTGTTAGAGGGGAATATTTTCGTTTAAAGAGACTAGACCTGACTTTGTAACATCACAGGATGAAAAGTTCTTTGATTTTGCAAGTTAAATAAAACGCAATAAGCCAATTAGAGTGACAAAAAAAATTGTATAGCCTTATTTATTTATTTTTTTCTACTTTATATTAAATCGATTGCGGAAGGTCACATATCGACTACGAGTTAATCAATATATCATTTTATGTGTCAAAGTAATTGCTATTGACAAAAAGAGATCGATTATTGGTATTCAACATACTGAAGGAAAGGAAAAAGAACTTCTCTAATAATTATCTATATTTAAATGATAGATTAATATTAAAAAACACAATGGTACGCGAAGTGCAGAGATCCTAGTAGTGGGTATGCTGATAGGATCTTTGAAACAAAAAACCGCGTACTTGAAAACTCATTTGACCTGTAAGGAAAGATACAGTAAATAATTTTATTGACAGTTTCAGCTACAGAGAATTTAGTATGCGTGAGATTTTAAATACGCAGATGGAGTTTCATGTATTCATAAAAGAGATTGTAGCACTAGTTCCAGCATAACTATAACAAGTATCTTTGAATATTGTATATTTTAACGAGATGAGTGACATTCTTGTAACTGAATTTCAGTAGCTATGCCAAATAAAGTGAAGTAGCATCAAAAGTTAATGCTCAGGTATATATATTCACGTGAATAACCGGTGATGAAATGATAATTCTGTCCATGGACCGCCCTTATATCCATTGTGTACCCAATACTAGCACCATGTGTGTCTGCTCATATCGCTATCCAGTGGCTTTGATCACCTCAGTCCCCAGCCCGATCTCAATTCCACTTCAAGCGCACACCACAAAGTTGCACTTAATCCTACGTAGACGGAACGTTCAATAACAACAGGCACACGCCCTGTATTAAACTGTATAGGTAATTTAGTCTCTCCTAAGTAGAAAAAGTAACATGTTACTTACAGAAAATTCTTTCTGAAAATACGTTTAAGCTAAAACCACGAATATTTGTATTTGGTCTGTCGGTTATAAAAAAGTGTTTGTTACCTTTAGAAATTCGGCCACTGCGAGAGTGAAAAAAGCGATGAATCCTTTTTTTTTTAAATTTACTATTAAGCCAATTTTGAAGCCAAAACTACAAAACTGCTATTTTAATTCTTCGTTAGAATATAAAATATTGAATACCGGTATGTATAATATAAAAAATAAAATAAAATTTAGCTCGAAATACGCCGTGAAAATATGAAGGTTCACGTAAATTAAACCGGTTGTAACACTTGAATTACACAAAGTTTTGAAATGAGTACATTGTTTGATTCGTACAAGATAATATTTAAACAGAGAGTAGATTCTCTGGTAAAGTTCATGTGTTTCCATTAGTTCTTGTGTTCCTGTGTTTTATTTTTCATTTGTTTGTTTATTTTTGAGGAGCTTTATTGAAATGATTTGTATAGTTTCATGTAGGCGGTTGTTTGTACAGAATTTGCTGTTTGGTAGTATTCTAAGATTTTTAAATTTCCTTGAAAGTATTCGAGAGTTTTTAATGGTGCATTTTTTTTTGTATTCGACTACCGTCGTCAACTAATAGAGAAGCCAATATTGTAAAAAATGTAACTTACGTTTTTATTGACTATCATTATTAATAACATTCCATAAAATATAGAAATTACGAATAAACAAAGATACGTGCAACTTTCGTAAAATTTGTCATTAGATATTAAAACTGTGTAAGTATGAGAACATAAAGGAAAAAAAAATATAAAATAAAAATGCTACGACAGGAATTCGAAGCATTGGTAATTATTGGTACTTAGTACTTATGTGTACTTTGCAAAACTTTTAAGTCGATTTTCTCGAATATTTTTGGAGTTGCGTCGAATGGCTTTGGCTGATTGTTATTTAACTTTTGAACTTGACGTACCATAAAAAAAAGGAATTATATACTCCGATACACATGTGGTCTCCCTTGTGCGACCAAAACCACTAAACATAGTAACAAACGCTACTCCATGTTACCCACGTCACACACACACACACACACACACACACACACACACACACACACACACACACACCCACACATATAGTGTGTGTGTGTGTTTATTTCTATTCCGTGCTAAATAGGTTGAAAAACCGACTTCCTGAAAAAATAAAATTTATGAAGAAACACTAACAATAAAATATATACATACAAAAACGATTTCAACCCAAAAATAGTCAACAAAATTTACAGTAGATCCAGACAGGATAATAGCTCCACACATAGAAACATAGGCTAACTCTCGAAAAAGAAATACCAGAATATAAGAAAAAATTAAATACATCTGGAAAAATATTAATGCAAGTTTCAAGCAAATATTAATAAAACTTGTTTTACATACGAATAACAATTACAACATTAAACCACATGAATACATAATCAACACAAACATATGTAATGGGAAAGGAATTTATAAAATTACTTATGGCGATTATGACAATTTTTTTTATCAATCTGGATGAAATTTTGTGACTAGATTCAGGGAACCAACCAGAACAACAACAAAGAAACAGTTCACTCTCTAACAGCACCTAAAACACGAAAAACACACCACCACATACATCAGAAGAGCCCTACAAATATTGCATACAAATTCTAAAGGCATAAATATGAATATTCTGGAAGAATTAAAAATATACATCCACACAGAAGCATTCCACAGCGAAATTCTTAATGATCGCAAAAATTATAGGCGCCGAAATTATTTAGGAAATGTTATCGATTTAATAAGACTAGACGAAGGATCAATACAGAGAAAGAAAAATCTTTCATACACAAAGATAGCACTAAATTTCGAATTCCAGAAAACCAGATACGAACTAATACAACATCAAAATTTATGAAAAGTACATCTTTGGAAACATGCAGCACTTGAAACAAAATGGGATACAATAACATATACAAACATCACAATTGTTCAATAAAATCTTTACCATAGTTTTGCTTCGCTTAGTAAGTGCAGAAAGTACGATTTGTGTAGCAACAACATCACTAAATTTAGGACAGAAATACGAATACTGCACGTAGCTTCGAAATATTACTATACAAACGACATGTATTATTTACCGAACGATATTAATTAAAAAAATTACACTAAAAGTTTATAGTACATGTTTCTTCACAGATCGCTTGATTATGGGTTAAGGCCGAAAAAACTGTAGCAACAAGTGTGAAAATAGTTATCATCACCAGAGAAAGACAAATATTTGTTGACTTTAACACACTGTTTCTGAGCCATCGACCAATCAGTACGAGTAACCATTCCGCTGACTAAGAGAAACATCCATTTTAGTGTCTAAAATATCTTGTATTAGTTACTATGAACGTCTTTAGTCTGTGTTTAGATACGTGAGTTTCGGTAATTTTCCTCGGTGGCTTAGCCGTGCCCATTGGGCCGCCGTGTTGCAATGCGTGCGACCGTTCGCTGTCGGGGGTTCGAGTCCTGTCTCAGGAATGGGTGTTTGTGTTGTCCTTAGGTTAGTTTACCTTAGTTTAAGTAAGCTACGGATTAATAACCTAGCAGTTGAGACCGATTGATTTACAACATTTGGACTTTTTTTTTTTAAATTTTATTCAGTAGTTTACATATCTTTTGCAAACAAAACTACCTTCAACGAACTCACATAATAAACTGTAGGACTTGTCTTCCATCAGGTTTGTGTCCATTACAAACCTTAACCCAGATAGCGCGTAATTATTTTTGGTTTAATTTATTATTTATTTATCTTCATATGATTGCACAAGATCGTTATAAGAGATTTTTTCATAATCACGCCATTAGTTTTGCAATTCTGCCCTTCTTTCTGGATTGAGTCAAAATGAATGTTTTATAATTTTAATCTCATGAATCATTATGATTAGAAGAACATTTAAGATAAAATATATACATATAAATGTCTCAAAAATTGAAGAAAGTTCAAAAAATATAAACCCAACTAGGAGGAAGTCTTCAATAAATTTTGCAGCTGTATTCAACCATTTTGCAATCGACAGTACAAGCTAAAACTGATCTGCAATGGGAGCAGGCGATTCAAAGAAATAAAATATGATACTGTGCACGAATACTTCCAGACAAAAAAAAAAATTCTTTTACGTATGTCAGTCATGTATGTACTGAACAGTTTCAAATACTAATACTGCAAAAGTATTAAGCTTTATTCATACTATAAGTAGGATTTATGGCTTACACGTTGCCTGTGACGGAAAGTGCAATGATATCGTCCTTCATTCGGGTTGATTAGCTGACTTCAAAATTTATCATCTGAATGAAATATTTTCCACAATTTGAAAAATTTATGTTAGTCCGTGCCTATGGCCACTGCTGTGAAGATCAGTGAATAGAAATTGGCTGCCGGCTTTGATGTAAAAAATGTAATAAATTCGGGAATTACTGCTGGTAATTCGAACATCTATATAGAGCCCTCACCTCCCCCCCCCCCCCACCGCCCGAGGGGTAATATCTGTGTAAAATTTTCGTATTTAGTAATATGCCCATATCACTGCACAATACATCAAAAGCTTGAGTCAATGAATATAGCTGAAGTATATGATTGCTCTCATCTGTCTTAACGTTAATAAACCAAGCGCGGACGGTAATTATTAACCCCATTTCGTTAGACAAGCAATTTTTCAACGACCTGCGTTCACCCTGACAATTTTTTGGCGATTTATAAGTACGATTTATATATAAAGAATATTTCTGTTACTGTTCTGTTTTATTTGTTGTGTTTGTTGTCAAGCATTTTTTTTTTAATACGCATACCTCTAGTGTGCTTCGGAATGTAATAATTATATATTTATAGCCTATTACAAATATAACTTCATCTAGAGTCTTTAAATTGATTTCCGATAACCATCACAGATTAATTGCTCTGGGGGAGTTAAAGAATGTTCTGTTCACTAGTCCGAATTATTTTCTCTGTCATGACTCAACGACCTGTAATATCTCATCCCGTTGCATTGTATACACCGTGGTGTAGTTATAAACTGTAAGGAATTCAATCTGAATTTCTAAAATAATTGGGGCAAATGACATGCAAACAACTATTGAAGTTGGTATGTAGTATACACGAGACTGGTGAGATACCATCAGACTTTAGGAAAAAAGTCATCCTTTTCTTTTATTTATACGTGTCTAGAACATAACATATTATACATATATTATTGAATATTATACATATAGAGATATTGAAAAATGTAAATGTATGATTATATTCCATGTGGTGCTCAGAATTTAGCTGTACGAACTGCCCTCTTACTGGTGACAACCAAATCATCAAACTAGAGAGGTTCTGCGAGTTCCCTGCAGATGATTAGGTGCTTGTAGTCTTGAGGTTTATCGCACTTGTGTCGCTCGTCCGCTGAGATGTATTCCCATTTCTTTGTGGTTGCCTTACACCGACATACTCCAGTTCTCAGTCTATTGAGGACTTTCCATATCATGTATGTTCTTCTCTGATCCCAGTATTCTTCTCCTGATGAGCTACGCCAGACTTGTACTCTGAGGTTTGTAGGTGTTGTCGATATAGGTTGTATCATCTGAAGGAGACTCATTCTCGATGGCTGATTTTCACAGCCAAACACTGGACGTCTTGGGTGTGTCTCCTGCTTCTATTTTTCCACTGCAGCTGATGTTCTCCTTCGAATATCTGGAGGTGCTAAGGCCAAGAGTTGGTAGATTTCATTGACAGGGCCCAGGGGTTCACTGCAGACAGTCTGTTACAATGCTTCCTGTTCCATTTGGGACATTATTTACTCACCCGGTCGGAAAAACGGGGAGAAACCATGTTGCCAAATAGTTAGTTCGTTGCCAGCTAGTGTAGCAAACGGTCGCTGTTGTTGTGAGACGGGGGCTGTAATTAGTCTATTTTTCATACTAACCTTGTGTTACTGTACCTTTCTCTTTACGCTAATTATTGAAATATATAACATTTTTTTTGTAGATCTTTATTTATTTTGATTTCTGTACCTTTGGGACACATCAGGGGTGATGGGCTCCTGGGATTGTAACACATTCTATGTTTGTATATTTTAATGTTTATTGGCGCAGCTTGGCTGCTAAAAAGTGGTTTTACATGTTGGGCAGGGCCAGGCTGAGCATAGCAAAGACGTTCTTGGGGGTCTCCCCCCTCCCACCAACTTTCGCTCGCCTTTGGGGTAGGACGAGAGGGGCTGGCTTGACCAGTTTGGCACCAACGCTACAGGTGGCGGAGTATCCCTGGCAGAATGTTTTAGAATGTGTGGGACGCTTCACACTATGCAGGCCTGCGGTTTACGGTGGGCGATAGCGGGGGCTGCCTGTTTAGTCATTCGGCCGTTTCGCAAGAGAGGAATTTGCTGGATACAAACAATAGCAGAGTGCTCTGGGCCCTGGGCTATTTATGGAGACGTATTGCCTTTAGGCGTTATCTAAAAAAGATTCCTAGAAAGCAGCAGAGTTTGAACACAGTTAGTGTGACAAATGGTTAGGTTGAGAGGAAAGCTTTCTGCCCGTCTGGCACCCCAGGGGTTTGGCTCCAGCGGCTGTATATATATAGCACAACGTTAACATTTTTAGGTCGTGTGACCGTAGCTAGGAGCAAGGTGAAATTCCTTGCAGATTATTCACCCTGGGATCGATGAAATCCGCGGGAAGCTTTGGTGGCTTGGGTGGAGCCTCTTGGCAGCCGCAGAGAACGCGTCCTGTTTCGGCAAATTATTTTAGAATGACAGCTAAACAATTTGTCAACGGCGCTACGCCATCCGATTGGTTGGACTATTAGCCGTTAGCAGATATTGGTGCGTCTTCTCGCGCGTATGTGTGGCCGCCATCACTTGCCGTGAGTTGCGGCAGAGCGCGAGGAGGGACAGTCTCTCGTGTCTGAGCGTCCGAAGTGTACGGACCTCGCTAGTCTCCTGTTTGAGCGTCCGAAGTGTACGGACCTCTGGAGACACGGAATACTCCCTTTAGATTCGCAGGGAGGACGTCTTAAACGGTCCTCTGGTTAGATTTGTGTGTGATTCCGAAGATTCGGACCTTGTTGAACTTGTATTTACTTCGCGGATGCTACATTGTCCTGTGGTTACGCTGTGAGCGGCCACAGTTTAGTTTTCGTTTTGCTAGAAGTCTCAATTTGAGCATTCGCGCCTTTGCGAATCGGGCATTGTTTTTACAGATCTTATTATGCAAGTGACTGGTCGATTTGTTCCAAGTGGTCTTTGTGTCACCTATGCAAAATATTCACTAGCGTGATAGAATCGCACAGCAACTGCCTAGCGACGCTGACGCCAGTAACGCTGTGTTAAGTTACATGTCGACCCTGCTTAACAGGTCGCAGCAATTACGGTGGGATAAAATTTTCAGCTCATCCGCTCCCACCGCCTGCTGCCTGCGAGCCTGAGACGCTGCCGTCAATGATCATCTGTGTGGGTAAGGTGACGCACTTGTGCAGGGTTATAGAAATCAGACTTGTTGAATTCGGTCCCTTATTTTATTCTTTTGAGATCTGCCTATTTACTTTGGGGAGCTTACGGCTAACGATAATTTCAACCCCCTGTGTAGCCAATCTAATAGCATTCTGTTTTGCAAAACCTCCGATCTTTGACTCAGCCAGTCATTTTTGTGATTCAATATTTTAACATTTATAAAAAATTGTTTGAATATCATTATCTGTTTCACATGATAGGAAATGTCATCTAATTTACTTTTTTTTGTTTAATTATAATTAATTGATTTTAAGCAGATCGTCATTCATTTAAGAACATTCCTTTTTCACTATTTTGGAGGGGAAACAGAATAGTTAAATTCCACAGTTTACCAATAATTTTTTCAAGTAGGCCTACAATTTGTTTGCTTGGTACAACTGATACATTGCAATCGAGTAGGAATATTTATTATATGTTTGAAAATATGATCACATCATAGCTGATCAGTAACATTTCCATTTTCCATATTTTGGAGAAATATATGGTGGCGACCTAAGATAATTAATTGCTGTCCTAAATATATTAATTCCTAACCAAGGACATAGTTCACACCTAGCAACTCCTGCCATAGAACAATCGAGATCGTTACATTGTGTCGACAGAACTGGCAGAAGTGCACAGCGCAACTGAACGCGCGCATACGCAAATTTCGCGTTTGCACACTCACCGATTTTGGACGGCCGGTAAAATAGGGGCCGTTCATAAGGCGACCAACTATTGATGACGGGTTTAAGGGAGATTACCAAAATCTGACTATGATTATAAGGGAGATCTATTCACAGTTAATTTCAGCTACACAAGTATATGTATTCCCTTCGAATAGATGACAATGGGGATGTGGGCATAAACAAAAATCAGACATTCCTACCTTACATTTACCCGTGTATGTCATTTTGGGGTACATATGCAAGTTGAGAGTGCAGTGGCATTAGTATGACTCATTTCTGAATTCAAGAGCAGTATGCCAATGATTTTCATGAATGACATTCTTTGTTACGGTATGTGATTATTTAAGTAATGGTGTAAGTTGATAAAATCATTTCTGACACATTTTTCCGTGGATGGACTTAAGCTGTTCAGTAATTTTTCAGTGGTAGTACCAAAAAAACAGTCTTTACTGTTCATTTTCACTGCGAGAGC
Source organism: Locusta migratoria (assembly GCA_026315105.1). Taxonomy (NCBI): domain Eukaryota; kingdom Metazoa; phylum Arthropoda; class Insecta; order Orthoptera; family Acrididae; genus Locusta; species Locusta migratoria. The sequence continues at coordinate 330,851,451 of CM048746.1, read as the reverse complement.
TTTAATAGAAACCGATTCTCTGTAAAATACACACGAACACTTCACGGTAGGTATTATGGAAACATAAAGAACATCGAAATATTTGGCTCTAACTTTCCTCAGTTCTCAGTTGATGACTACGGTCTATCATTACTTTCGAAGATTTGTAAAATGTTGTGATGTGTGATCCAATTGAGAAATAACGTATGATACGCCTCTGTTTAAACTTTGTAATCCAATTTCGGGAGTCATTACTACCGTGTGTTGTTACGCTATAAAGACGTTAACTGCTGATCGGTACGACGCGATGACATCCATAAGTTGGCAGTATTGACCAAGAAACCAATAACCATTTCCCTCACAGTCCCATGCGTTCCAGTGGCCGTAGAAGCACAAACAATAATCGGGAGTAGTGACGATTATCATCTCGTTGAGAGAAGTTCATGTAAGGTAGTTACCTCTCGAGTTTCGTGTATAACAGCGATCACTGAGGAAATGTACGGGAGGAAGAGACGGACAATAAGGGAGACGGGAGAATTAAGAAAAAAGTGTTACAATACGGGAGAACCCGTAAAATACGGGAGAGTTGGTTGCACTAGTCGCCCACATTCCAGCAGTGGCCCATTGGAGGGCATTGTATCTCGCACACTGGCCGGTCACGGACCGGCACCGACAAAAAGCCGGTCAGCTGCCGGCGAATGCCACTGCAGACCGCCGGCGCCGGCCATACAGTGGCGCACGTCGTCAAATGGCAGCTGTGATTTTTACCGCCCATCGTAGCTGCACAGTTCCCGCTCTCCAAATTCAAAATGTTTTCAAATGTTTGTACAGTCTATGGGACTTAACTACGGGGTCATCAGTCAGTAGTGGCCGTGCAGACCGTGACTGAAGCGCCTCAGTCCCCTCGGCCACCGCGGCCGGCTCCCGCTCTCCCTTCTCGCCGTACAATCGACGTAGCTCATATAGGACTTCAATACAAAATATTGATTCTGTATACACTAAATTACAAGAAATTCAATTCTCGTCTGTTCCAGAGCATTGAATAAAATTCAATGACGAAGTTAAAATTTTATGTCAGACTGGGACTCGAATGCGTTTCTTGTTTCTTATTTTTGCTTTTTTTATTCTTCCAGTTGATCGTGTCATTTATAAGGTTATCGAGATCTTCGCTTTGTTTTATTATGGAGGGTGGCTAGCCCTCTGACCGATCAGCTATACAGATCACGCACTTTAAGCGTGGCCTCTGAGCGGGGAATGTTGGGAGCTGAAGCTTGCATTCAGCTCGTAGCGCATTGGCTGTTAGAACAAGCCCCACCTCTTTCTCCCAGTGCCGCCAATTTAAAAGAAACAACATGTAAGGGGTTAAAACGTAAAAGATGGAATACGAAATTATGACTTTACTGTTTGAGTAATAGAAAACTGGAAAGTATATCTACGAAATATTAATATTTTAAGGGACTTACTAAGCGGGTGTAGCAAAGCTTTTTGCCTTTTTTTTTATTGTCGTAACTGAATAACAATCGGAATTAACATTCCTCACACCACTTTCAAGGACAGCCTTTCTTTTTCTAAAAGAGAAGTCGTCAGGGTATGTAGACTTATATTAGCAAATAACAAAGTGGAAAACAATAATCAGTACCAAGCACAAATCAACAATACACTGACGATGTTTACACAGTGCAATGCCGTTACGAGGAAGGTTGGTAGAGAGCATTCCGTAGGCACACGAACTCAGCCGACTTCAAAATGTTCAAATGTTTGTAAATCTATCGGACCAAACTGCGTGGTCATCAGTCCGTAGCTTACAAACTACTTAAACTAAGGTAAACTAAGCTAAGGACAAACACACACACACACACACACACACACACACACACACACACACACACACACACACACACACACCCCCATGCCCCAGGGAGGACTCAAACCTCCGACAGCGAGCAACTGCGCGCTCCGCAGCGAGGCGCCTTAGACCGCTCGGCTACTCCACCGCGGCTCAGCCGACTCCCACCGATCACAGAGGAGCCATGAAAAAGTGCGCGACCTGTACAGAAACGTTTCTAGCCCTACCCAGATCATCAGCCTATAGCGTACAAGTGTCCATTATTCTATTTTCTCCTAGTCTTTATCTGCATTCCCGCATGAGATGGAATTCCTTTTCTATACCCACACAGACTCCTTTATATACCCACAAGGAAATGGTTATTTAGCTGTTTCAGGCATGCGTTTGCAATGGATTAAATGATTAAGAAATAAGTGATATACGTCTTTCGTTAGTGGAAGCACGAACCGTTTTGTGGAACAAAACTTTGGAACCGTTTGAAGATAGAAATGCTATTAGAGATACACTGAGACAACTTTCCTGCGAAATGAATGAGGGTTTCGAGGAAATGGAGAGCAAAGAAAAAAAATATCATTTCGTAACTGGATGTGTCATGATACGGTCCTTTATTAGTTATTTGTATCACGACAGAAATATTTGTCATAATATTACGCAAAATCGTTTGGGACTTATTAATTTATGTTTGGAATGAACTTCACTCAAATGTTCAAATGTTTGTTAAGCTTATGGGACTTAACTACGGGGTCATCAGTCCCTAAACTTACAAACTACTTATGAACTACTTATGAACTAGGACGGCACAAATATCCATGCCCGAGGGGGGATTCGAACCCCCGACCGTAGTGGCCGTGCAGACCGTGACTGGAGCGCCTTAGTCCCCTCGGCCACCGCGGTCAGCAAAACCTAGGTAAATTAGCCTAAGGACAAACACACACACCCATGCCCCAGGGAGGACTCGAACCTCCACGGCGAGCAACCGCGCGCTCCGCAGCGAGACGCTTTAGACCGCTCGGCCACTCCACCGCGACGAAATTCACTCGATTACGACAGCCAAGCGACTGCTCGTTTGACGGGTAAAATGCCGGCGTATGTGCAAGCAGCGCTCCACCAGTAAAATACCGGCTGATGTTCACCAGCAGCCTGGAGTTAACGTCCCGTCGACAGCGTGGTCATTAGAGACGGAACTTACGCTCGGAAGGTTTGGGTAAGGATGTGGAAGGAAATTGGCCGTGCCCTGTGAAAGGAACCATCCCAACATTTACCTGGAGTGATTTAGGTAAATCACGGAAACCTAAATCAGGATGGTCGGAGGTGGATTTGAACCACCATCCTTCCGAATACGAGTCCAGTGTGTTACCACTGCGCCACCTCGGTCGGTCCGATGTTTACCGGCTGTCCAAAGTCGGTGCGTGTGCAACCAGCCTTACTCCAATCGTCTGCGGGCGCAGCCAGCGAGCGAAGCCGATTGGCGCAAGCACCAGAGATTATCGTATTTCGGCTCAAGTATAGTTGTTGTCTGTCAAACCGAATAATATTGTTCCTAGCACTGACTTCAGTTTTGTATGTGTTTTTAGCTTATGGGACCTAACTACGGGGTCATCAGTCCCTAAACTTACAAACTACTTATTAATTACCTAATTCTAAGGACAGCACAAATATCCATGCCCGAGGGGGGATTCGAAGCCCCGACCGTAGTGGCCGTGCAGACCGTGACTGGAGCGCCTTAGTCCCCTCGGCCACCGCGGCCGGCTCCAGCTTTACTCCCAGATATTTTTGAGTATTGCAGTGTGTCAACTGTTGGGTTGTCCAGGTTATGCTCAGTTTCTTTCTGTCCTCTCTATTTCGCTAGTGGAATTCACACACTTGTGTCTTGGAAGGATTTGTCTTCATGTAGTTACTACTATTGAGCCAGATAGTGTGTTAACGTCTGTTGTTACTTTTTCTTCCCCCTCTTCAAAAGTGTTCCCTTAGTCAGCAACTGCAGTATCCTCTCCATAGATGAATGAACTTGTGACAGGGTTTATTGGATGGTCACTTGTATAAATATTTTACAGCAGTGGGGCTAACACATTTTCTTTGGGAATACAAATTTTCTGTGTCCTCTATCAGCTCCTTTTGTTTTGCAGGGTAACGAAGAAACGTCTGATTTCTAGCAGGCATTTAAAAAAAAAAAAAGAAAAAAAAAGTCAGATGGACGTCTTTAGTGATGGCATGGATCTTTGTTGATAATTTCCTGTGTTTGTTGGTATCGTATGCGCTAATAAGATCAACAAAGGCAACACCGATAATCTGCCCGATCTACCCGATTGTTGTGCAATAATTGTTTGGTCAACATGATCTGAGACAAGACTGGATCATACTCTTTAACACTAGAAGGACCGAGGGGCCAAATTGGCCCCTGTAACGATTTTTCCCTTGTGTCCTGAGCAAACCGTTAACTGATTTGAGTTGACATTTTGTGACTTTTCATCATTCATATAAACTATTGTGTACCCTCTTTTAGAGTGTTCTACTTTTATTAGATTCCGAAATATTAAGATTACTACCTAGAAGGACCGCAGGGCCAATTTGGCCCCTCTTAGCGTTTCTCTGTATTTTCAGCATTTTGCCTTGTAATAATGTGTAGCAAATAAAACCATCTGTTTTAGCTTTGTTGTTTCAATAAGCGACAACAATGCAATACATTCCAGCACTGATTGTTGGACTGTTGAAGCAATACTCTCGATTATTGTCTGTCACAGTATCTGATAGTCGTCCCTGCAAACATGACCTATAAATTCAAGAAAGGTCTAACGGACGCAGAAATACTAGAAGAACTAAGAAAAATAGAAGATGAAAGCTCAGGTGAAGAATTTGAGGTATCTGATAGCGATAGCGATCAGGACAGTGAAGAACGTATGGTAGTTTCAGTGTCTGCAGATGAAGGAAGTGATTCTTCTAACGAAAGTGTTAGTTTTCTAACCAGTTTGGAACAAAATGAAGCTTCTACAGCTAGTCTCCCTTCTAGTGTCCGAAATCCTAACTCTGTAAGATCAACAACCCAGAAAAAGGCTTCTTCTTCTGGAAGTGAAGAGAAAAAAGAAACAGCAAAAGATGGAACTGTCTGGAAAGTTGTACCAGTGGGCTCTAACCCAGGTCAGTAATATGTCTGGTCTTTAGATAGAGTTATACATGGTAAAATTGAAATAAACACTAGTTAAATACAAAATATGTATGATAAATAACAGTAACAACAAGTTGATATAGCTTTGCATAATATAACTAGATTTGATAGCATATAAGAACAAATATATATGTATAATACTATTACAATACACATTACAAAAATATAATTCTTCTGTACATTTTCAGGTCGTCTGCAAAATTGTAACATTCTGCGAGAGAGTCCAGGACCAACATCATATGCTAAAAGGAACATTCAAAATGGGAAACTCCTTAGTGCTTGGCGGCTTATTTTCAGTGCCTCCATGATGCGCCACATCAAGCTTTGCACTGAAACTGAGGCTCGTCGTCGAACACAAGACGATTCCTGGACAGTAGACATTGAAGAATTGGATGCCTTTGTCGCCATAATGTATGCAAGAGGGGTGTATGGGGCAAAGAATTTTCCTCTGAAAGGTCTTTGGTCATCAGTATGGGGTCCTCCGTTTTTCAGACAAACTATGGGGCGCAATAGATTTGTTGAAATACTGAAGTATGTTAGGTTTGACATAAAGTCCACTAGATCTGAACGTCTCAAGACTGACAAATTTGCTCTTGCCTCAGCTATTTGGAATTCTTTCATTGAAAACAGTAGGTCATGCTATAAAGCAGAACCTTACGTTACAATTGATGAACAACTTTTGCCCTCGAAAACAAGATGCCCTTTCACACAATACATTGCTAGCAAGGCAGACAAGTTTGGTATAAAATTGTGGTTACTTGTATGTGTTTCTAGTAAATACATACTGAATGGATTCCCGTACACTGGTGCCGATCCCCTTCGACCAGCTGACCAAAGCATAGGTGAAAACGTCGTTCTTAGGCTTATGGAACCATACCTAGGCAAAGGTGTGAATATTACTACTGATAGCTACTTTACTTCGCTAAAACTTGCAAAACGTTTGAGGGCAGCATCCACAACTTTAGTAGGTACACTGAACCGTAATCGAAGGGAGGTGCCTCCTACAGCAAAGACACGAAAACAACCACTCCACTCGACTGTTGTGTATACAAATGATGATGGTACAACCGTAACAGTTTATCAAGGGAAAACAAATAAAAATGTCTTATTATTGAGTTCACTTCACTCTCATGTATCTGTGTCTGAAAGTCAGAAGAGGACTCCTGAAACAGTGCAATTTTATAATGAAACAAAATTTGGGGTCGACGTTGTGGATCAAATGGCAAGAATGTACTCCACAAAAGCTGGGTCAAGACGTTGGCCAATGCATATATTCTACAATATTCTTGATTTGGCTGCCATAAATTCATGGGTATTGTATAAGGAAGTGACTGGTGAGCGAATTAGTAGACGGGAGTATATTCTGGATTTGTGTGAGGAGCTTCGAGCGCCATATACGGAAGCAAGAAATAAAACGTCAGATCGAGATGATGCAGACAATAAAGGTGGACCACAGAAGGCAACAAAGAGAGAGAAGTGTAAAATTCGTACCTCATGCAAAGGAAATCACACAGCTACTGTTTGTTCAGGTTGTGAGAAAGCAGTGTGTGGGAAATGTGAGAAGAAAAGACGAGTGTGGTGTGACAAGTGCAGCAACGAACAGCAGTGAGTTCTTGTGGAGAGTGTTTGTGTAAAATCAATTGTTGTGAAATATATATTTAAAGCATTTATTCTATTAATACTGAATGTATGTGAAATCTTCTTCACTATTTAGACATTCATGCAGAAAACAATTCTAAAATTTGTAAGTTGGAGTAGATAAATTTTTTCTAGATTTTGGTTACAAGACAGTAAGTGTCGTCCATATATTGCACAAATTCATGTAAATTATACTCAATAAAAGTGTATATGAAGATTACATTGCATTATTTTTCACAATCTGGCCATATAAGAAATAAAACTGCATGGGGCCAATTTGGCCCCAGCGGTCCTTGTAGGTAGTAGCCTGCATGCGGTCCTTCTAGTGTTAAAACTGTATAGTGGTAGCATAGGAGTGATATCATTCGATAGTTTTTAGCATCTAGTTGCTGTTTCCCAGATTTCAATAAGGCCAAAAAAAATGTTTGTAAATCTATCGGACCAAACTTCGTGGTCATCAGTCCGTAGCTTACAAACTACTTAAGCCTAGGTAAACTAACCTAAGGACAAACACACACACCCATGCCCCAGGGAGGACTCTAACCTCCACGGCAAGCAACCGCGCGCTCCGCAGCGAGACGCTTTAGACCGTTCGGCTACTCCACCGCGGCAATAATAAGGCCAAAATTTTCGTTTTTATTCAGATCTTTCGTATTTGCAGCCTTGAAAAACAAGTGTTCAAGATATCTAGGGCTCAATTCTTGGTTTCTGGTCCAAACACTTTTATTTGTTCCGATCTCAAGCTATCTAATCCAGGTGCTTTATTGTGCTTCATTGAGTAGATTGCGTTTTTTGATTCTTCCAAAGAGAAAGATGTGCCAATATAGTTGTTCTCCTTAGTAATTCTTTGGATCTTTCGGATTACAGATTCTTTATTAATTCTACTGCAGGTTTGTACACGAATTCCATACTCATTAACAAAGGACGTAAATTGCTGCAATGTCTGCAATTCGTATCACTTTTTTGTGATCATCATCATTAGTCGTTTTACTCATTGCTGGGTGTGGTTACCTCATTTCCTCGTTCATTCTTAGATATTTTAACATTCAGTCATACGTCTCCATCCTCAGCGATCTTCAGCCTTTCTTAATATGATGTGAAGCGGTAGGCTGGTGATCTTCTTCACTTGATCCAGCCGTCCGCTTGCTGCTCTCCCTCGTGGGCTTCTGACTTCGATTTTTGATTTTTTTTGTTTTTTGTTTTTTTTTTTGCAAGATGGTCTTTTCTAAATTATCTATTTTCCCTCTCAAGATGTGCCCAAGGAACGGAAGGTATTTTAGGCTAACTCGAGAAGATAACCTGGTCATGTGAATTTTGCGAAATAAGCCACTATAAGATAATTTATTACTAGTTGCCGACCGCGGTGGCCGAGGGGACTGAGGCGCTCCAGTCACGGTCTGCACGGCCACTACGGCCGGGGGTTCGAATCCATGGATATTTGTGCCGTCTTTAGTCTTAGTTAGTCCATAAGTAGTTTGTAAGTTTAGGGACTGATGACCCCGTAGTTAAGTCCCATAAGATATACAAACATTTGAACATTTTATTACTAGTTATCTTGAGGATACAATTCATTTGATTAAATCTAAGCTATGATCTGATATATTACACTAGACAAACCGTTGTTATAAATGAAAATATATCAGTTAATGTAAAGGACTATATTCCTTTCCTGACCGTAGCAAAGAAATGGGCGCCCTTTTTGTATTTTACGTTTTTCTTACTCGAAATCCGAGAAATGAGAACAGTATTTAGATTTCATTCACTAAGGAGCTCCACTTGTTTAAACAGAATATAGAAGTAAATTGAGACTTAAATTGAAGACGTTTCTGATTAAAGTTGCCTCACGGGTAACAAGTGCGCTGAAACGCAATTACAAATGTCATCATTTAGTGCATTTATTAAAATCTTGGCTGAAACGAGCGAAATTATGACGGAAGGTCCGGAAAATTACGCCGAAGCGAGAATTAATTTGACGGCGGCGGGACGCGGTGTTTAATTTGCGGCCGCGGCCATCGGCTGCAGAGGCAGGGGCAGGGGCAGGGCAGAGGCGCGGCGCGTGAAATGTGCGGCCCACCGCAGGCGGGCAGTGCGCGTGCGCGGGCCGCGCTGCTGCCAGCGCCAGCCGGGCGTGTAAATAACAGCGGCGCGCAGGCGGCGGCCGGCTTTCTTTGCCTCCGCGGAGGGTCTGTGACGTCAGCGAGAACGTTAAACGATTACTGATTACAGCAGAGCCGGAGCCCAACATAAGAGTCAAAGAAACTCATAGAGATTTCCTGCAACTGCAGCGATTCCAAGCGGTTGGGTTGTATAAACCAGGGCCCTACTACGCAGTACCGGACAGTCAAAGACCTTGTAAAAATAACTGGAATCCCTAACAGAGCTGCTGTCGCGGGATAATTTGAACCTTCAGCCGGCCGCCATGATAGTGGCAAACGTCATATAAACACGCGTTTTGTTAGGAGATAAATCGTGTTTTATGTACCTACTGTGCTCTATATACTCAGTTGGTGGTCACGTCTGTATTGTTTGACTATTGCAGTATACTTGAAGCACGATGATGAAGAGCTGCTCAGCATTTAACTGCATAAATCGGTTTAAGAAAGGAAGAAAAATAACTATTACTGTTGTTTATTAAGAGATAAATCGTGTTTTGTATACCTACTGTGCTATAGAGGGTGTCCCAGCTATCTAGTCCACCCAAAATATCTCTGGAACAATAACAGCTATTGGAAAACGACTTTCACCGGTATCAATGTACGGCTGGGGCCCATGAATGTACATATTTGGAAACATTCTAAAACGAAAGTAAATGTGTTTTTTTTTAACACAAACTTATGTTTTTTTTTAATGGACACCCTATATTTTTCCTTCATCAATCACATAAACAATGGCGTAAATTGCATCGCAATATTCCAATTACATCCCGAGATATTGCGACGAGAGGTTGACGCTTGAAAAAACTGAAATACGCTGCTAGCGCAAGTCCTGGGGCTCAGGCGTGAACCCCATGCTGCCCGTGCGATGTGATTGACATGCGTAATCGCACTTCCATACTTATCAAGAGGTCCGAAACGAATTACGGACAGCATGGGGTTCACGGCAGAGCCTCAGGACGTGCGCTAGCAGCGCATTTCGGGTTTTTCAAGCGTCAACTTCACGTCGCAATATCTCGGGATGTAACTGGAATATTGCGATGCAATCAACGCCATTGTTTATGTGATTTGTCATTCTATGGATTGCTGAAGAAAAAAATTTTGGGTGTCCATTAAAAAAAACATAAGTTTGCGTTAAAAAACACATTTGCTTTCGTTTTAGAATGTTTCCAAATATGTACATCCATGGGCCCCAGCCGTACATTGATACCGGTGAAAATCGTTTTCCAATAGCTGTTATTGTTCCAGAGATATTTTGGGTGGACAAGATAGCTGGGACACGCTGTATATACTCAGTTGGTGGTCACGTCTGTATTGTTTGACTATTGCAGTATTCTTGAAGCACGATGATGAACAGCTGCTCAGCATCTAACTGCATAAATCGGTTTAAGAAAGGAATAAAAATAACTATTGCTGTTCTCCTATTTATATTTCTCAAGAATACAAGTAGTCCTACTACGAGTGTTTGCTTAACAGCCTTCTAGTCGAGACAATATAGCGTTCTGAATTAAATAAATAACAGGTTTTTACAATGCTTGTAGCTCTTAAATACGAGCTACTTTAAGGCAGTACTGGTGGACAGGAAGTTGCCTCACTGCATTTCTAATTTTTGTTATTAATATTTACAACTTGAAACACAGAATTTAAAGGTCATCTGCTTTACATATAGGTATAACAACTGAAAGTGGTTTGCAGAGCTGTGTGTTATTCCATATATAATGACACATACACTGGTTGCCCATTATGAAGTTAAACCCTATGAAAATAGTTGCTGACTTTTGAGAAATTCACGCTTCTATAAGGTATGTGCCTTACAGCATTAAAATGCTAATATTCGTGTTAGATACTATAATGCTAATGGTAGATGCATTCACTTACGAAAAAGTTATGGCATGATTCGTGTCCTTAAAAGAATTTGGAAGTGGCTGGTTACTGTATTCACAAGGTAAGAAGCTGATAGGATATTTCATTTTCACAGTGGATTATTAACATTAGGTGTTCCAGGCGGCTCTGTTTCATTTTTTGATTGTATAAAATATATAAATATTGGAAAATACAGCAGACACTCCAATAAAGACGTAAAGTATGAAACTCTTCCGAAATTAATGTTTATACAAAAGTTTTACCATCGTAGAATATACTGAGAAAGTGCCAAAACCAATGTGTGACGATAAATTCCGTTCATATGCTGCACTTAGAACGCTAAAAACCGAAATGTTATTATTCAGTATAGTTTGGAAGAAAAGCTGTTGGCCGATTTCTACACCGTATGTGTAATAAATGTACACACAACCGATAGTTGCTATATAATCAAAGAGTCTGAAGCTGTTTTGTAATTGTATTTAAGTGAGACATAGTTTTCGCATGAATAAACTCGCTAATCAAAAGTCTTACGCACGTTTAAAGTCCGTGCTGAAGTTTGCCACCGTAATGGCCGCCGAGGCGTTGCTTAATTTCCCCGCTGTTTGCGGTCGGCCGCTTACGGAATTGTACGAGCTTGGTTGTATACCACAGTCTAACGTCGCTGTTTCTTTCCACACATGGAAAGAGGATCCGGAAAGTTCTTGCTATTTGTAAAGCATGTCATAAGTCCAAGGCTCCCACAGTGTCTCACCTTGCTTCTCCTTTCAAAAGAGCAACAAGCAGGTCTGTATCACATGCGTTTGTAAAAGATTCCTGTCCCAAGTTGGGTACGCCGAGAAGGTCTTGCCTGACAATGGCCCTCAGATTCGCACTCCCTTCTGGAAGAGGACGCTCCAGCGGAGGCGCATCAGACCTATTTTCATTTCCGTTTATCAACCGGAGTCGAATTCGTGCTAGCGCGTAATGAAGGAACTGGGGAAATTGTGCTGCCGCCCGCGGTGGCCGAGGGGACTAAGGCGCTTCAGTCACGGTCGGCACGGCCACTACGGTCGGGGGTTCGTATCCCCCCCTCGAGCATGGATATTTGTGCTGTCCTAGTTCGTAAGTAGTTCTTAAGTAGTTTGTAAGTTTAGGGACTGATGACCCCGTAGTTAAGCCCCATAAGATATACAGACATTTTTTTGAAATTGTGCTGCTTGTACTGCCACCAAAGTCATCACGCCTGGGATCAGTATTGTGGTGTCGCACAAGTACAAAGTGCGCTCCACCTACTTTCGCCGCGCACCGCCATGCACGCATGGTGCGGCGTTCTTGCGACGACAGCCACGAGCGCCCTCTGCTGCAACTCCCCTTGTGGCCACCACTTAACGACATCGTTCACTTGGGACTGAGATAGGAACCAGTTAACACTTCAGAATCAGATAGGCACCAGTGAAGACTTGGCTATCGGATAGGCACTAGGCAGACCTCTAGCACAACTATGTATCAGCAGTATGCAGTACAGAACTATGTAAAAGTTAAGTATTGTATAAATTCTGTGCAATATATATCTCGTTCTAATTTACTCTAGTGTTTCTAGTTTCTGCTGTCCCACTGGCTGCTCCCCTCCGTACCTACACAAGCGTGCTACCTTTATTCCTGTGTCGGTCTTCTTACTTGGCCACCGACACCTACGACGGAAACGAGACACAAAAGCGGCGATGAGGCTGGGGCACAAAAGTGGCGACGAGGAGTGATAGAAGAACCGTGGACCAGCCCACTTGCAGCAGCCAGACAGCAGCAGTTGGAGCACGCAGAAATTGCTCCTGCCCAACCACCCTTATTATAAGAATTTTGGGGGAAGATATTGCTACGTGTTTTGTGAACTTTTTTGTTGCAGTGCGTCCTCATTTACCTTGCATTGTATTTTGTTATAATTTACTTGTATAAGCGGCACCTACTCGGTCAGCATGGCCACTACCCCGAACCCAAACTTAATGGAAATTATTCAGTTACAGACGGCGCAAATCACACAACTCCTGCCAGCGGTGGCCCAGCTCACAGCGCAAGCAGCTAACCAACAACAACAGCCGCCACTTCAGCAGCCCACACCTGTCGTCGCAACGCTTCCTACGTTTCGCCAGTACAACGGACGTGAGGAAGAATGGAGCGACTATTTGGCGCAGTTTCAAGAACTCGTCGCGGCTCATCAAATAACATTTCTTTCTCGCCGTAGTTGGCACCAAGACTTTCGTGTTACTGCAGAAACTCTTCCCCCATGCATCTCCTCGTGATGTAGACTTTGAACAAATAGTAGAGGCACTAAATGCTCATTATCAGGGAATAGTTCTCGTAGCTGCGGCACGGTACCGATTTTTCAGACTGAAAAAATTACCAGAGCAGTCCCACCAGCAGTGGATTACGGAATTGAAGGGCTTAACCCGCCAAGGTAAATTTACTTTGCTCTTGTGGACTGTCGTATAGTGATGTTATGTCGAGAGATGCAATTACGCAGATCATTCAGGACCCCAGAATTTGGGCAGCAATTCTCAAACAGTCTGACCCCTCATTAGACAGTGTACTGCTGCTTATAGAAGCACATGATGCTTTTGACTTAGCAGATGTAGAAACGCAAAGCCACAGTGTTAACTCAGTGTGCCGCAACGGACGCTTTCGTAGTCACAGTTCTCAGTACAGCACTAGTGATTCTTTAAATTCTACCGGCCGTGCTGAACAGTCAGTGAACAGTAGCCAGTGTAAAAGTGCGACACAAAGGTCGCCCCGTCGTGTTAGAAACAGTAATTTGAATAACGGGCGCCAACGCTCATTTCAGAAAAATGTTCATAAGTCTTGCCCCCAGTGTGTATCTCGCCACAAACGTGCGCAATGCCCTAGCCGTAACGCAACCTGTTATCAATGTGGCAAAACAGGACATGTGCGGACAGTGTGTATGCAAAACAAAAATTCCAAGAACAGTAACGTTAGGAACGGTGCTTCGCAAAGTGCGAGAACTGTGCATGCAGTAAATGTCATACACGCAGTGGACTCTAACACTGCTTTGCTTGAATCTCAATTGCAAGAAACTTCTTCTGCGCCTACTGCAAAACTATGTAGTGAGCCACGCCGCAAGCGCCGACGAGCGCGTAAATCTGTGCAACGGAAACGGGTTCGGGACAAGCATAATGACTATGTACAGCGCAATCCTGTAGTGAACTTAGTGCCTTCTGCAACTTCTCCTTGTAAAAGTGCCCAGTACTGTGTAGCTAGTAACAGTAGAATTGATGTAGCTACCCAAAAGTTTAGTGCAGTATTTAGTGACTCTGTAGTAGCCTCGCATTACGTGGACGCCAATCCGGCGGTAGTGCCATCTAGTGACAGTGTTGTTAATCCGCTGCGTGCCGAGTCTGCGCCGCTTACTTCATTACGCGGCCCGCGCATGCGCAAGCGCAGCAAACAAGTGCTATCAGATGTTGCCCACATTCGTGCACCTGTTGTGCGCCGCAAGCAAAAACTTTTTGTGACTCTTTACATAGACGATAAGACTGTGCAATTTCAGCTTGATACTGGTTCCGCTGTCACAGTAATAAATGAAGATACTTATGAACTTCTGGGTTCGCCAAAATTGTCGCCGTCTCAACAAGTGCTAACGGCATATACAGGATAAAATATTCCCGTGCTAGGAACGTGTAGCCTGTCAGCCTCTTTTCAAGGTGTTACAAAAACAGTTGCTTTTGTAGTTCTTCAGGCCAACTCTACACAGAACATTTTTGGACTAGATGCATTTGACTTGTTTGGTTTATCAATTCAAAGAGATGTGCTTCAAATTTCGTCAGTAGTGCCTCAGGACAAAATAAATGCATTGTGTGAAAAATACAGTGACTTGTTTTCGCCGGAACTAGTTGTGCAACAGACTTCGCGGCACATGTTACTTTAAAAGAATCTGCAGTTCCAAAATTTCGTTACTAGACCAGTGCCTATCGCAATGCGTGATACAGTTGCAGAAGAACTTAAACGTTGGCAAGATAGTGGGGTGATTTCTCCTGTGTCTGCGAGTCAGTGGGCCTCGCCTTTAGAAATTCTAACAAAGCCATCAGGAAAACTACGTCTCCGTGCGGACTTTAAATCATCAGTGAACAGTCAAACAATTGTAGACACTTATCCCCTGCCCAGACCTGACGAACTAATGGACAAATTAGGACAGTCTCGCTTCTTTTCCAAGATTGATTTAGCAGAGGCATACTTACAGATTCCGCTTGATGACGAGTCAAAAAAGTTTTTCGTCATTAACACTCACATGGGCCTTTTTCAATTTCAACGCTTACCCTTTGGCAGTTCTTCCGCCCCCGGTATTTTTCAGCGCTTTTTGGAACAGCTGACAGTTCCTGTACCGTGCTGCTCGAACTATTTGGATGATATTGTGATATCCGGACGTACAGTTGAAGAACATTTAGCAAACCTGGAGTGCCTTTTCAAAGTTTTGACTGCAGCAGGTCTACGTTGTAATAAAGCAAAGTGTTCGTTTTTTCAGACTGAAATAGAGTACCTAGGCCATGTGATTAATGCACAAGGAATCCATCCCTTACAGTCACATCTTCGAGTGATCAAAGACTTGCCTCCTCCTAAGAATGTGCATGAATTGCAAGCAGTAATGGGGAAGCTTAACTATTATTTCAGATTTATTCCCAATGCCTCTCAGATTGCAGCTCCACTGCATCACTTACGTAGGAAGAATGTTTCTTTTGTATGGTCTAAAGATTGTCAGGTTGACTTTGACAAACTAAAGTCTGCACTACTCAGTGATGCATGTTTGATTCCCTTTGACCCACAGAAGCCTGTAGTGTTAGCAGTTGATACATCGTTGTACGGTCTGGGTGCAGTATCGTCGCATCGTATTGGATGTCACGATCGTCCTATTGCCTTTGCATCCAAACTACTGACGACGACGCAACAGAATTACAGTCAGATAGAAAAGGAGGCCTTAGCAATCATTTACGGCGTCACAAAGTTTCATCATTATCTCTATGGCAGAAAATTCTATTCGTTGACAGACCACAAGCCTCTCACGTCGTTGTTCTTACCCACAAAGCCAATTCCGCCACGAACGGCGCAAAAGCTTCAGAGATGGTCCTTGATATTGTCAAATTATCAGTATGAGATTTTGTACCGACCTACCACTAAACATGCCAACGCGGACAGACTTTCCCGACTTCCGGTTGGCCAAGATGTGTCGTTTGATTCTTCAGAAATGGCATGTTGTCAGATAGACTCCAAAGATGCTTCCGCTGTCGCAGAATTCCCTTTGAACTCTCGTCGGGTTGCACAGGAAACAGCTGCGGATGCAGACCTAAGTGTGGTAGCACGTTTTGTTCGCTCTGGGTGGCCTGCAAGAGCCAAAGACATTGAACGGCCTCTGGTTCGACGTTATTTTGCAAAACGTTATGCATTATCTTTAAGTCAAGGTGTATTGTTGCTGCAGACCGACAACGACCAAGCAAGAGTGATTGTTCCTCGTTCCCTGCAACGTGAAGTGTTACGCCTCCTGCATCAAGGACATTGGGGTATTGTTAGGACGAAGCAATTGGCCAGACGTCATTGTACCTGGGTTGGTATGGACGCTCAGACAGAGCGCATGACGTCACAGTGTACAGTTTGTGCGGAGCATCAGGCGGCTCCTCCGCAACGTTTCTCAGACTGGCCACGCCCCAAAGGACCATGGCAAAGTTTACACATTGACTTTGCCGGACCTTTCTGGAATACGCGCTGGTTAATTGTTGTAGACGCTTTCAGCAAGTTTCCTTTTGTGATTTCCATGAAATCAACGACGGCGTCTAGTACAAACAGTGCCTTAACATCAGTGTTTTGCATCGAAGGTTTGCCTGAAACTATCGTCAGTGACAATGGACCTCAGTTTGTTAGTGCGGAATTTCAACAGTTTTGTCGTGTGAATGGCATTCAGCATATCACCACCGCATCTTTTCACCCTCAGTCCAATGGTGAAGCAGAACGTTTCGTTCGAACATTCAAGTCTCACATGGAAAAGATGAAAGGTCAGCACTCCAGGCAGCAAGCTCTTCAAATTTTCCTGTCTACGTATCGGTGCATGCCACGTGACGGCCTGTCTCCTGCCGAGCTGCTACACGGCCGCCGTCACCGCACTCTCCTTCATCTGCCGCAGCCTCCCACGCACCGAGTCGGTTCGTATGGCGCTATGCGTTTTCAGGTTTCTACGCCGATGCTGTACAAGGTGTTTGCTGGACGTACAACATGGTTGCCAGGCATCATTCAGCGCGTGCTCGGTCGCAATATGTATGTTGTACGTTCTTCCACAGGGTCGGAGCTGCGGCGCCATGCAAACCAATTGCGCCTGCACAGGCCGCGCGATTCTGTCTCGGGTTTCTTAATTCCAGACCCAGCTCACCGCCAGGGAGCACAGCCACATCGCTCGCCGCCGGGCCCAGCGTCCCCGGACTACGAGATCGTACCCATGGAGGTGGACGCGCCTCCTACGCAGTCCGCCTCTCCGCCTCCGTCGCCGCCGCAGCTGACAGCGTCACCAAGAAGGACTCCGGGACCGTGCGTGCCCCCGCTGTCTGGGCCACGCACCTCAGAAGAAGATGACCTGCTCCCGCTGTGCGGAGGGGTGCGCCCTTCCCCTTGTTTTGGCGGGTTTTCCGGGGGTTCGCAAGGTGGATACCGGGGCGCGGACGGCGTCTCGATCCCAGCCTCTGCTACGACGCCCGTCCCACCAGTAACGCCCCCGCCCAGGCCCTCCTCCCAGTGCCGTCGCCGTGGCCCTCAGCCCTACGCTACGACGGCCCGGCGGTTTGTGGGGGAGGGGTGTGGTGTCGCACAAGTCCAAAGTGCGCGCCACCTACTTTCGCCGCGCGCCGCCATGCACGCACGGCGCGGCGTTCTTACGACGACAGCCACGAGCGCCCTCTGCTGCTACTCCGCTCGTGGCCACCACTGAACGACATCGTTCACTGGGACTGAGATAGGAACCAGTTAACACTTCGGAATCAGATAGGCACCAGTGAAGACTTGGCTATCGGATAGGCACTAGGCAGACTTCTAGCTCAACTATGTATCAGCAGTCTGCAGTACAGAACTATGTAAAAGTTAAGTATTGTATAAATTCTGTGCAATATATATCTCGTTCTAATTTACTCTAGTGTTTCTAGTTGCTGCTGTCCCACTGGCTGCTCCCCTCCGTACCTGCACAAGCGTGCTACCTTTATTCCTGTGTCGGTCTTCTTACTCGGCCACCGACATCTACGACGGAAACGAGACACAAAAGCGGCGACAAGGCTGGGACACAAAAAGTATATACAGGGATTCCAGCACGTAATCAACGAGCTGCCGAGTGATTCTACCTATATGCCGCCGAGGCTCGTTTTGAAAAATGAATGTGCAGAGGACAAGTTACAGGAGATAATAACTCTTGATCCATCGGTCAAATTGAGGCACAGTGAGGTGATTAATCGTGCCACTGAAAATATCAAACAGGCCGCTGAGAAAAGGAGCCAGTATGATAAGAAGCGTCGTGTAATACGCTACTTTGAAGTCGGCCGGAAAGTCCTGTCTTGGTCCCATCGTTTATGTAGCAAGCGTATTGCTGTGACGCGGAAGTTCTTCCCAGTTTTTGTTGGTCCCTTCCGCATAAGGCGGATTGTTCATGAGAACTCGGTTGTACTGGAAACGATACGGACCCGGAAGTCTCATGGTGTGCACTATTTTTCCTGTCTTAGATATTTTAGGGAATGATTGGTTCTTTCTTTTCCCTTTGTGTATTTTCTCTAGGTTATAGGATCCATGTATTTATTGTATATTTTGTATGTGATTTCCACTCTTCATCGGCGTTAAATAACGCGCCGAGAACGTGTCGCATAAAAGTTGCATTTGTTTTATTTGATATCCTGCATGTGGGTATATGCAGTGATGGGTGACATAAGCTTAGTTCTGTACAATCCGCTGACGCGTGAGGCCTGATGATTCGGTGCGTGCACCTAAATGTTGTGGCACCATTGGTAATGTCTGATCTGCTATCAAGACGATTAATTGCTAGTTTACCGTGAAGCACCTGAGTAATGGGTAAATTTGGTTTAATGTTCAGTCATTCGTGTGTTATTCAACTGCTGCACCAGATATGCGATCTAAATACAACTAGTGCGAAAACAAAATGTAATAGTTTAGGGTGTACCCTTTTTTCAGCTGTGTCACATGAATTTAGTGTTTTAGGTTGTATTCATACCAGTACCGTCAGTGAGTGAATGGGAAAGGCATTTTCCTCCCAGGGCAGGGAGCCAGTATGTGTGCTCCCTATGTCCTTGAACTTACCAATGTGTTTTCTTTTGTAAGTCCCCGTATCGGCACCGCTTCCCAGATAGAAACGGGTTAGCGCTTGGTTAAGCGAAGAAGTTGTTATGGAATATGTTGTGTGTTCATATGACAAGGGTTTGTAATGCCAAGTTGGTGGCGTATCTAATTTGCCAATTGTTGAAGAATTCGTAACGCAGGCTTTAACATGACGACCTTAACTGTATGCACCCCTAACGGAGTTTTCCAGTTGTATTTTACAGGAAACTGTGATTGACGCACTATAACAGGAG
Source organism: Locusta migratoria (assembly GCA_026315105.1). Lineage (NCBI taxonomy): Eukaryota > Metazoa > Arthropoda > Insecta > Orthoptera > Acrididae > Locusta > Locusta migratoria. The sequence continues at coordinate 330,832,221 of CM048746.1, read as the reverse complement.
AGAAGGACGTACTGAAGAATTTAGCTTACCTGGACCACCTGAATTTTGTTGATGAGAAAAATTACGAAGCCTAGTGTACAATGACGATCCCATGATTAATGCTACCAGAGCGCGAGATGAGTGCCCGAATTTGTAAAACCACAAGTGGTATAAATAAGGAATAGGTACTCTAAAATGATTTTCCTTTTCTGTAAATTTTAGCTGGAACGTAGGTAACATGTTTTAATATTTATTATGCTCATTTCTTTTTCACGAGAATCCTTGAACAAGGCCATCTAATTACCAGTGTGTGTCTTGGTTTATGTTTTTTTATGGGCAGATTGTAATTTGTTTCTCCTTGGTGGCATTACAGGCATGAGAACATGTCTTGTTTATGTTTGACTTAAACATCTGTGTATTATTTTTTATTGCTCCAAGTGTTTGTGTATTTACATTTTTTTTTTTATATTTCTCTTATTATAGGATTAGGATGTCAATTATCCATTTATTGATTTTTATACCAGACTTACTTTTTTAACGAGAATTTATATTTTGTATATTTTGAGATTTTGTGTATATTACATTTTGAAGAATCGTGAAACTGCTGGTGCAGTTATCACATAGTAACACTGCTGTTCCGGACTGACAGTAAACAAGTGAAGTGCTATTAATTACAAAAACGTGTCTCTGATTCTATGAAGATACTACAGATGCTCTTTGGAGATCCAGATGCAATCCACTGATCTACAAGTGGTCAGAAATTAAATAGTAGGTTGTATAGTTGGGCCCAACATGTAGTCCGCGTAATAGTTTATCGCAGCGTGACCTTGACTTGCGACCAGGTCAATTTAATTTAATTCCATACAACGTCACCGCACCACGCTGCTCCCACAATCTGGTTGTGCCAACGCCTCGCTGCTAGTGCCTCCTTGTGTGTGTGACTGTTAGTGTCTCTGATGATAATGAGGCCACAACGTCGAAATCACTAAATTAGCTTTTTTAAATTCCCTGTGATAGTACTACGAAATTTCTTAAACATTTCTCAAGTGTTAAAAAATTTCATTTAAAGTATTGGGCCACCTTTAGTAAAGCCTATGGACCCAAGTAGTTTACTTTATTTGAGGTTTTGTAATTTACTTTAATGTTCTAAATTATTTGTTTATAAATTATCTATGTAATTTTATATTTCTTTGTTGATGTGTAAATACGGGTGAAGAACACCACTGGACAATGTAATGAGTTGACAAACTGAAGTATTTTCTAAGTGCCAAGGAAGAAGTTCGTGCACATCACATTGCTGCTAGAAGTGTGGGCCTGCATCCTCAGCACCTACCCGAGTCGCTGGGAGAAGCAGGATGTTACGGGAATCCTGCTGCCTACATCACGGGACACCCCACCGCGTCACCCATGACCAGACACCTCGGCGCCAACGGCCCTGAGGGAGCAAGCAGCCCCGGAGAGCACGCGCTCGCATTCCAGGTGGTTTTCGTCACTAGGTCGCCGTGCCATCGCACCACGCTGTCCGCGGCGCCATCGACTGCCGTGGGTCCTGTCACACCGAGGTGGGCGTGACTAGCACACTTCACGACGTGTACTCCGATGGCAGAGGGAGTAGACGACGTTTGCTTCTGTCAACATAGTGGGCAACGCCCTCCTGATGCAGCTGACGTCTACAAGTGGGACACTCGTGAAGGCGAGGTCAGCGCAGGTCTGGCACCAATAAGCACCATGCTGCATGTCACTCATCGAGAGCAGCAGGGGCATAGCACAAATGTCTGGCATCTGTCATAACCATACCAGTTGCTGCAAGTATTAGGACATCGATGCCATGGCGTCACCCACCAAACACCCTTCGTCTAACACACCATCGGTTGCCACTGAACAATCAACCCTGTCACGATTTTCCCAGGCTGTCCTTAACATGTCTTTGCCGATGCCCTCTGACAAAATCATGCTGAACATTTTACTATCAGCTGAAGGTGCTTAGGTCTCCTAGCTTTCTAGTGATCTTACCAATCTCCTATTTGGTCCCTGAGACTGAAAACATTATTTTTGGGTTCGCCCCAGCATTCATCTCCACACTCCTGGACTTTGCAAGTGACGGAAGGTTTAAATGAACTTCCTTGCTAAACACAATTCCACGCTTCAGCACTTAGGAATTCCACATCCTTGGGTCCTGCATGAATCCTATGCCATGAAGGCGTGGCACTAACGCTTGTGATCGCTCGCCATTGAGGGTGCTCACAAAACCTTTCTCTGAGCCTAACGCAGATGACTGATCCAACCAATGGCGCTGAGTCAGCAAGGAAGAGACGTTGGCGAGGCGAGATGCAACTGGAGCTGGAAAAAGGGACAATCAACTACGATCATGGACACTGAACGATAACTTGGCAGTAGTAAAGTGTTAAATAAATGCGGGTTGTAGTTCCCCTCCAGTTATCCTGAAGAATACTTCCTCTCCGTCGATGCCCCTCAGTTTTTATCGAGGTGTGTGGTGAAACTTGTTACAAGAAAGTAAACACTCTCCGTGGTGGATCAAAATTGATGTTTTCGTTGACACTCCCATAAGTGAAAAATTAATTGTGATTGTCTTCCTCATGCTTCAAAGAATTTTGTAAGTTGTACAAATCTGTAAATTATTTATGCATCTACTGTTACCCTCCAATATTTAATCTCTGTTTGACCAGCCGCTTTACGCACAACTTTCTATATTTATTTGTGATCAGGCATTCCTGGGTTAATACTGAGAGTTTTTTGCTTATTTATCTATTCCTTCGTATATATTATTTTTGTGTTTGTTAAAACGTTGGCTGCTCCCTTAAGGAGTAAGCAGCTAGATACATTTCCTTTACACAAGAACTGTGGCCATTCACAATGTAATTTGGAGCAGCAGTGAGCGTTTTAACTTGCCTTTTTCTGATCTCTACCGCCAGAGAGTTTTCTATAAAAAATTTAACAAGCTACATCTACATCTACATACATACTCCGCAATTCACCGTAAGGTGCGTGGCGGAGGGTACACTGTAGCTACTTTCGAGACGAAGTACTATGACAGGTGGGAGGTGAGAAAACTTCGATTTCATGGCCGAGCGACTGCCCATAACCGACACATCATCCAGTCACCGCCAAGGGACGTCTCTCTTGGTGTAAGGAGAGTAAATGTGGCGATCTGATGGCAGGGTGTGGGTAAGGCGAATGCCCGGTAAAATTAATCTGCCAGCGTGTGTAGTGCCAACAGTAAAATTCGGAGGCGGTGGTGTTATGGTGTGGTCGTGGTTTTCATGGAGGGGCTTACATCCGTTGTTTCTTTGCGTGGCACTATCACGGCAAAGGCTTATACCGATGTTCTAAGTACCTTCTTGCTTCCCACTGCTGAAGAGCAATTCGGGGATGGCGATTGCATGTTTCAACATGATCGAACACCTGTACATATTGCACGACCTGTAGCGGAGAGGTTACACAACAATAACATCCGCCGGCCGCGGTGGCCGAGGTGACTGAGGCGCTCCAGCCACGGTCAGCACGGCCACTACGGTCGGGGGTTCGAATCCCCCCTCGGGCATGGATATTTGTGCCGTCCTAGTTCGTAAGTAGTTGATAAGTAGTTTGTAAGTTTAGGGACTGATGACCCCGTAGTTAAGTGCCATAAGCTTAACAAACATTTGAACATTTGAACAATAACATCCCTGTAATGGATTGGCCTGTACATAGTCCTTACTTGAATCTTATAGAAAACCTTTGGGATGAACTGGAACGCCGACTTCGTGCCTCGATACCTCTCCTTAGTGCAGCACTATGTGCAGAATCGGTTGCCTTTTCCCAAGAAAACTTCCAGCACCAAATTGAACGTATGCCTGCGAGAGTGGAAGGTGTCTTCAAGGCTAAGGACGAGCCAACACTTATTCCAGCATTACTGATGGAGATCGACACGAACTTGTCATTTTCAGCCAGGTGTCTGCATACTTTTGATTACGTAGTGTAATATAACTTATAAAATGAAATTTACTGAACAAATCATACTGGTTTATAAAGTGCGTCTTAAATGATTGGGTTAAAGTGCATTTTATGCTTGCGCGACTGGCGCTTGACGTGTAGACGTTGCCAACGGTGCAATGAATGACGGGAGGAAAGGCAGCCAATCAGGAGTTGTTTTCCATCGGCCAATAAGAAGCCTTTTTGTTTTGTAAACATGTAGTACTCCACCATATCCTTTCTTCCAGGAGTGCTAGTCTTGCATGTTTCGCAAGAGAGCTTCTGTGAAGTTTGGAATGTAGGGGGCGAGGCACTGGCGGAAGTAAAGTTGTGAGGCGGCATCGTGAGTTGTGTCGAGATAGCTCAGTCGGTAGAGCGCTTGCCCGCGAAAGGCAAAGGTTCCGGTTCCGGCACACAATTTTAATCTGCCAGGAAGTTTCAACTAACATACTCTCCGGACAAGGGTACATCAGGAACCTGTCAACTATAGAGTATGAACAGCAATATTTATTTCATGGTGACCACAAAAGATTTTTCCCCCTCATTCTCTGTCAATGGATTTTGAAAGAGCATGCACCTTTTCTGTTCACCATGAGATAAATAATTAATGCTGTTCCTGCTCTATGGGTGACAGGTTGTTGATGTACCCTTGTCCAGTCAGTAAATTAATTATCCTCATAAATATTACATGTCAATGGTCGGTTGTTCGCTATCACTCCGTCACAATCGCACATTCCATATAAATCGTGGGACCGGTAAAAGAACTATTATTAGTTCGGATTACAAACGAAATATCGATTACATTGCTAAGATCGCTGCACCAAACGCCAGAACAAATTTTAGAACTGGCGCCAAATTTATTAGACATCAAACACGAAATCTTAGTGGTCGGCGAACGCGACTCCTCACTGGCTTCCTTCACCTCCCGTCATTCCTCGCGCTGTTGTCAATGTCTATTCGTCTATACGTCAAGCGCTAGTCGCGTACTCATAACTGCACTTTTAACCAATGAATGTAGTTTCCTAGAAGTCTGCATTGCGTCTCTGTCAAAAGACGGGAAATGCGTATTATGTAGGGTACGTTTATCACAAGTAAAAGAGAAAATGAGTCATGTTACCAAATGATCCCTCTTAACGATTAAAGATTGTTGCATGACACATATACAAAGTAGCGGATAATATGGTTATATTATCACTTAGTGTTCCGCGTTTGGTTATAGCTTGATATTTCCTGGCACGACCTGCATCCGCGTTTTGCAATTTTTTTGATATTTTTATGTGTCTTCCGTTCCATAATATAATGCTATTGTATTGTATTAATTGTAATCTTCGAAATAACTTTAACTATTGCATTTTCGAGCCTATTTACAACACAAGGGGTACAGAGTGTTCATGATCAGTTAAGTCAGTGTGTATGTAATGTTATATCACATACACACTGTTTCCCAGAAAAATGATCGTTTTCAATGTGCGATTGCCACACCAGAGCCAGGGAGCGATCTAGTTACTTTTAGTTATGTATGATATAAATGATTTTGGGTTGTATATGTAGGGCCTATCTGGAGTAAAGCAGCAGATACAACTACGGCCTCAATTCGGTACTAATTCTGCCTCTAAATTGCAACATATAAAGGGTAGCCAGCGAACGAAGACCCCAACTCTCAAATACTGACATTTAATACCATACATAGACTTACAGAGACCTTCCATATTCAGAATACACGTACAGAAACGAGTTCCAATAAAGTGAGAGAAGAATTCCTGAGGGATCTCCTGCAAAACAAGGTGCAACCATAGACTGAGCAAATGCATCCGGCCGTGCAGTCGAGGAGCAGTCTGGCCGCCATTCCTGACCACAATCCGCCGCCGCCGGCCGCGGTGGCCGAGGGGACTGAGGCGCTCCAGTCACGGTCTGCACGGCCGCTGTGGTCGGGGTTTCGCATCCCCCCTCGGGCATGGATATTTGTACCGTCCTTAGGATAAGGTAGTTCATAAGTAGTTTTTAAGTTTAGTGACTGATGATCCCGTAGTTAAGTCCCATAAGCTATACAAACATTTGAACATTTTGAATGAGCCGCCCCTTGCAGCAGGGGAACAGGGGGCAAACCACCAGGGAAGACGAACTACGTTAACAGAAATGTATTTTCACCCTGCAGCGAAGAATGCGTTGATATGAAGCTTACTGGCAGATTAAAACTGTATTCCTGACCGGCATTCGAACCTGAAACATTTGCCTTTCGCGAGCAAGTGCTCTACAGTGTAATGCTACTCTGAGTCTGCCTGGTTTACGGAGATTTGTTTAACTTCAAGACTTTGTAAAAATCGCGGATAAAATTTTGAAAAAGAAAAGAAAACTTAAACACTGGCTACAGCTTTTTTTATTTTTATTTTTATTTACATATTTATTTTGTGTGTGTGGGAGGGGGGGACATTTATCTTTTGCATTACACGAATACTGTCTGTTATCTGAGGTCAGTCAGAGTAATTTCTTCAGGCAGTAAACAAGCTACGACATGTAAATGGCCTATTGTCTGAATGCATAGCAAATCAGGTCATTTAAATGACATCATTGTTAAGTACAAACATCACAATGTGAATCACGGCACGTTTACGTACATATTTGCAACATAATCATAATGTTACAGTAACGGCTAAAATATTAACAAGCTTTCATTCAAGTCAGTTTACGTGATATGTGTTAATGTCGTATACAGTGGTAGTTATACTGCTGTATCTAATTCGACTCCAAATTGGGCATCGTACTCGTCACAAATTTTGAATTTATTTACAATAAGCAGCGGCGGAGTGGTCGAGCGCATTGAGGGGCTATGCTCCGTTGCGCGAGGCCGTTTCCTGTCGGGGGTTCGAATGCCCCCTCGGGCATGGATGTTTGTGTTGTCTTTAGTTGTTGTTGTTATGGTCGTCAGTCCGGATACTGGTTTGATGCAGCTCTCCACCCTACCCTATCTTGAGCAAGCCTTTTCATCTCCTCATAAGAACGGCAACCCACATCCACTTGAATCTGCTTACTATACGAGTCTCTTGGTCTCCCTCTGCGATTTTTACCCCATACACTTCCCTCCAATGCTAAATTTACGATTCCCCGATGTCTAAGAATGTGTCCTACCAAGCGATCCCTTCTTTTAGTCAGGGTATGCCAAAAATTCCTTTTCTCACCAATTCTGTTCAGTACCTCTTCATTAGTTATTCGATCTACCCACCTAATCTTCAGCATTCTTCTGTAGCACCACATTTCGAAGGCCTCTATTCTCTTCCTGTCCGCACTGCTTATCGTCCATGTTTCACTTCCGTACAAGGCAACACTCCACACAAATGCCTTCAGAAAAGACTTCCTTACCCTTAAATTAATATTCGATGTTAGCAAATTTCTCTTTTTCAAAAATGCTTTTCTTCCCATTGCCATTCTGCATTTTATATCCTCTGTACTGCGACCATCGCATGTTATTTTACTACCCAAGTAACAAAACTCATCTACCACTTTCATTGTTTTGTTACCTAATCTAATTCCTTCAGCATCGCCTGATTTTCTAAGACCGCATTCCATTATTTTTGTTTTGTTCTTGTTAATGTTCATTTTATATGCTCTCTTCAATACACTGTCCATTCCATTCAACTGCTCTTCCAGGTCTTTTGCTGTCTCTGACAGAATTACAATGTCATCAGCAAAACGCAATGTTTTTATTTCTTCCCCCTGAACTTTAATTCCTTCACCAAATTTTTCCTTGCTTTCCTTCACCGCCTGCTCGATGTACAAATTGAATAACATCGGAGAAAGGCTGCAACCCTGTCTTACTCCCTTCCCAACTGATGCTTCCATTTCATGCCCTTCGAGTCTAATAACTGCGGTCTGGCTTTTGTACAAGTTGTAAATAACTCTCCTTTCCCTGTATTTTACCCCTGCTGACTTCAGAATTTGAAAGAGTGTATTCCAGTCAACATTGTCAAATGCTTTCTCCAAATCTACAAAAGCTAAAAATGTAGGTTTGCCTTTCCTTAATCTATCTTCTAAGATAAGACGTAAAGTGAGTATTGCCTCCCGGGTTCCTATGTTCCTTCTGAATCCAAACTGATCTTCCCCGATGTCAGCTTCTACCAGCTTTTCCATTCTCCTGTAGATAATTCGTGTTAAAATTTTGCAACCATGACATATCAAACTGATGGTTCTATAATTTTCACACCTGTCTGCGCCCGATTTCTTTGGAATGGGGATTATTACATTTTTCTTAAAGTCTGAGGGCATTTCGCCTGTCTCATACATCCTACACACCAGTTCAAATAGTCTTGTCATGGCTGGCTCTCCCAGAGACTTTAGTAGCTCTGAGGGTATATCATCTACTCCTGGGGCCTTGTTCCGACCTAGGTCTTTCAAGGCTCTGTCAAATTCATCTCTCAGTATAGTATCTCCTATTTCATCTTGATCTACTTCCTCTTCCCTTCCTACAACCTCGTCTCTGAGTTCATTTCCTTTGTAGAGCTGCTCTATGTACTCTATGTATAACTTCATAAGTCGTTTGTAAGTTAAGGGACTGCTGATCGCGCAGTTAAGTTCCTCATGCTTAACAAACATTTGAACAACATTTACAATGAGGTAAACATGCGCAGGCCTATACGTTACATCGCTTCATTATTTTTATGAACGAATTTGTCATTTCAAGTTTTTATGTAGTGATATTATGATACAAATGGTTTTAAATATGTTGACAACATTTAAATTGACATTAAATTTACATTAAGTGACAGATTACATAACAGGTGATCAGTTACCAGTTAGTTTGTATGGCGAGGCCCGATCAATGCATTATCTGTACTATAATTGCGGGAAAGGGCAGAAAAAAATTTCAGAAAAAGAGGATGCGTTACAGGCGAAGGTCGCGGCATAGTGAAAGGATACTCCATACAAATATCGCTAGGCTACAGCATCATAATTGGTACAAAGCAAAACTATTTACAGTAGATATACGCCAGTGATTCGGTATAGCGTGTTCAACAATGACATGCCTACTGCAGCCACGCTAGCTTCGCCGCTTGCTCTTCCTTCTGGATGGTCGCTCAGTCAAACTGTTATCTGGATTCTAGCTCTAATTCAGTGTTTGTGTGAATAATATAATCCATGTGACTGTTCCTTTATGCATAACTTCTCGACAAAATTACAGATCTGATAAATCATAAATATTCATCACATTAAAATGTCAAAATAGTCTCATAAAGGGGTAAACGAAATTTATGTCCGGCTAAGTCGGCGTTTTCCTCTGAGATCTTATCCTGTAGCAGCAATCGTTGACAGGTACCATGAAATAACTTTATTACTAATAGTTTGTCTTGGATTGCAATAACCTTTGAACAAAATGCGTTGCCTTCATGAATTTTGTGAAATCATAATTTGATATGCTTTGGAATAGTAGACGTTTGGATCCTGCTTATGTGCATTTTGTTTTGTATGACTTAAATAACACGTAGAATTGCTACTTAAATGCACGGGCGCCGGCCGCGGTGGCCGAGGGGACAGAGGCGCTCCAGTCATGGTATGCACGGCCACTACGGTCGGGGGTTCGAATCCCCCCTCGGGCATGAATATTTGTGCCGTCCTTAGTAGTGGCTAGTTCATAAGTAGTTTGTAAGCTTAGGGACTGATGACCCCGTAGCTAAGTCCCATAAGTTCTACAAACATTTAATTAATTTAAATGCACGTGCGTTCTACTCATGTGTGAAAATATAACAAGGTATCGCGCACATAAAAATTAACACTCATGGAGTTGTTTTTCAGTAAATCAAAATTTGTGTTAGTAGGCGTTAAAAATAGCGGGATTCATTGAAATACCAGCATTAGGTGCTCCGCAGTAATAAATAGTTAAATTAACGAGTAATAACAGGTGCTTGTATGGGATAAAATAAAAAGAAGAAAAATTCTTATGGCAAAAATTATGTCAATAGATGAAATTACCAACTTCGCTAGAAGTACTTTTAAGTGCACTGTCCTTTACTGTGCAAAACTTTGTGTGCTTCAACATTTCTTATACTAAGAACCGCTGAGTATTTAAGGTGTAGGTATCTGTGTGATGGCGTTTGTGATCGGTGAGACAAATCATCACTTACTTCATTTATCATTCTCTCATCAAATCCATTCATTCATTCACTTATCCTACTATTCTATTTTAGAATGCGAGGGTACTGTCTACGTATATATACGAAGGTATGTAAACCATACCATACAGTATTATGTCTGTTTCTAAACTTATACTTACAATTGTATTCACATTAATATTTGTGTTAATGTTTTATAACATTTGTTTCATAAAAGTAAGTATTCAAATATACTAATAATATTCACTCACACGTATCTCATAATTTCATTCACAAAGATTTCTCTCACACACAGAGCATATTTACACATATTGATCAATGGTGTACAAAAATAAACTTCTTTAGCACAGTAATTTGCAATATATCGTTGACAGCTCACTACTAAAGTGCAGAAATAGACACCTCTTTAATCAGTTTGGAAAAAATGGTTTCCTTATTTGGAAAAAACAGCGAACTTATAATTATTTAAAGATAAAAATAACAGTCTAGTTCTCTAAATTTTACAATTTATTATTACAGGTAACCGGTTTCGATCTAAGAATAGATCTTCAGACCTCTGAAAATACAATAAAAGACGATATGCTATAGAGGGAAACAGGTACACCATTAGTAGCTACGATAAATTTACAAACAGGGTTAAAAAATTACTTAAAACATTATACCTCGCTGTAGATGTTCAGGCGGTGAGCGTGCGGCGACTGCTAACCAGCGAGAGAATGCTGTGCGTTATAAAGGAAAAGCCCCGTCCATCGTCTGAAGCATCAGCGCATCATAAACCAACGAGGAACGTCATACAGTAAACGATAAGACAAGAAATGTATATGTGTATATAAATAATCCATAATGGGTATAAAAATGCATTTTGTTAACTGTAAACCATAGTTGACATGTCTATAATAAAGAATAATTGAAGCATTAGGCAATAAAAAGAAGTTGTCTGTCTGGGAAATATCTGCCATCTATTGGCAACTTTCAAATCGAAGACAGAGTGTGAGTCAAAGAGAAACTACAGCGACGCCGATGGTTGCCGTGGATACGGCGTCGTGGAAACATCAATAAGTAGTTGTGCCAGTCGTGAAGCAGACAACGTGCCAAAGATGTAGCTGGTAGGGACGCGGTCGGTCACCATGGAAACAGGCAGCGATAGCAGAGGCGACCGGTGTTCGCATGTACAGCAGCGAAGCAGACGACGCGCCAGAGTTATAACGGCCAGGGACGCCGTCCGTCACCATGGAGACAGGCCATGATAGCAGCGAGGATCGGTGTTAGCACGTACAACGGCAAAATGCCCCAAAAGTCGTCGATGACATAAGTAGCAGGTGAAAATAGTATTTAATTTTATTATTGGTTACCAATCAAAACAGTAAGTAATCTGCAGTGAGAAAACATGTCCAGCTTAGTGCAAGAGTCACGTCCGTTGTTGTTAGTTCGAAGGACTTTGGCCATCTAGGTCAGGTTTGTACTCCTTGCTGAAACATCTGTAAGTGCTACAGGATTACTTTTCATAAGTTTATAATATAGTTTCCGTAGAAATAAGTTCAAATGTTTATACACCTTGATCCGTGACGGGACACCGTTCCTACACTGCGCGGGTTCTTTGGCGCCACTATCGACGGGATCCGCCTTCAGACTGAAGTATCTTTGCCTTATGTGCGGACGTTTTTGAATTTTGCCGAGGACTGTCATTTGGCGTTTGAACTCCGAGCGGGTGTTTTGGCCGACAGGACGAATTGAGGAGACAGCGTTTGTTTTGCGCAGATCTGTGGTGTTCGCTGTGGATGGCTACCGCTGAACAGTGTGTTTAGCTATTGAGGGAATTGTGTCCATATTCCAATGTTGTCGCCGCTTGTCGCCGGAGTCGCCAACTTTGTTGAAATTTCAACCATGTTATTTGAAAGTGAGGAGCGCTAGTTTTGTTGAGAGCAGCTCCTTGTATTCCGGGAAGCTCCTGGCAACATGATGAGTGTTGTACCAGTTATTGTGTCCCTTTAATATCAAGTATAATAACTGTACTGTGGCATGGTGCTATTTACTGTTGTAGACATTGGTGTCGAGTTGTTACTTCCAAACCATAAAGGCAAAAATCTTCCGATTTAGCAGTGCCGGCCGCGGTGGCCGAGGAGACTGCGGCGCGCCATTCACGGTCTGCACGGCCACTACGGTCGGGGGTTCGAATCCCCCCTCGGGCATGGATATTTGTGCCGTTCTTAGTAGTAGCTAGTTCATAAGTAGTTTGTAAGTTTAGGGTCTGATGACCCCGTATTTAAGTCCCATAAGATCTACAAACGATTTGAACATTTTTGATTAAGCAGTAAATATTATTTATGACTAAGCTGGCGAGTCAAGTACATGAAGGAGGCCTATACTTGATAACCGTAGCTGCACTTAGATTTTTTCGTGGGCCAGAAATTGTTAACTTACAGTAAATAAATTGGAAGGTCCCTACATATAAGATTTGGGATTTGTGATTTATGTTGTCCTTGGTAAGAAACTACCCTCGCTGTAATTATGTTTACAGGTTCCGCTGCTTGTGGGACCTGTGTCCAGTTGTTTGTCACATCAGCGCCGCGGTGACGCCTGGCTCGTCATAGCACGCAGAGATCAAGAAGTCTCGCGCACATCTTTTGGCCGCCTTCTCCTTTAGTTACGTTGTATTTCCTACTCTTTCCGTCTTGACAGAGGTCGTGGACGACAGTCAGGGACCACTGAGGCGTGTTTAGTTATTGGTCTTAAGGATATTAATATTTCTCATGTAAAATTTCACACTTATGTAATTTGGGGGACTAAGCAAGTAAATTTAATTCGGATTGATTCTATTTTTACCTTATTAGTGTTTTTTCTTACTTCTATTTTATTAATGAACTTTGTCTTTCGTTTTGGTTTTTTAAATGTTATACCTTTTTTTAATTAGGGCGAATAAAGTCCGGTACCTTGTCTGTTGCTTTGGGCTAATTATTGTGTGAGATAGTGTCTCAAGCCTGAGTTAGTCACACAGTAAGCTTATGTTCTTCCTTCACGCACTGCTGTTTCGCATTTTGGCTTGTCAAGTTATTGGTTAATCAAGTTTAAAGCTATGTTAAAGGTTGGTCCTTTGCTCTGGGCAGTTATTTGTTAATGAAGTTTAAGGATAATGTAAAGTTTCATTATTTTTATTTTATATACTGCTCAATTAATTGCAAACCTCATATTAAAGAGTTGCCATTGGATGTTCGTTGGATAATGTTGCTTTGTTTTAGGTTAGGTTATTATTATATAGAAAGTGTGACTGGGCGGCGACATGGTTTTGTTTGGTGACTGGGGCAACAGTTGTGTTGACTTCGTTTTATATTTGGCTTTAGCTTGCGACTTTTAAGCTGTAGATTACGTCTTGATTTTCACAGTTCTATTGGATGTATAGGTTCAAAATTCTATCTGTCACCTCAGTATGAAAATTAAGTTGGTAGACCTGGTACTTCTTCGCAGTTAATAAAATTTATATCTTTGTTCAATTTTTAACTGTAAATATTGGTTCTGGATTTCATTTAAACTTGAAGACTTTTTGTAATGTTTGAGCACGATAGTCCGTTTCTCAGGGGCTGATATTTAATAAACCAAAGAATAAAAATTCGAATCATTGAGTTCCATAGTTCAGATAATTTGACGCCCGTCACAAAGATACTGTTTTTGCCCGATCATTTTTCTTTATGGAATTATTCTTTAGAAAATTTCATCATAAGTTTGTCCTGACCAAAACTGTTAGATATATTCCTTCACACATTAATTAATTTCTTAGGAATGTGACAGATATATTTTTCACTTTTAAAATATGCGGGGACAATATTAGGGAACTAAATAATCGAATAACTATTTAGACTTTTTTAAGGTTCATAGATTCTCTATTTTGAAATCAATAGTTACATTCATAACACTTTCACAGTAGACACTTTATAAGTTCACAATTCCTGATTATTTTCGTCAAAGTTTGTTTGTATTAATCTCTCTGGATCCTAGACATTGATTACGAACTTTAATTCTTCAAGATAGGTCTTTGAAAACTTATTGTATTAAACTTGCCAAATAAGCTCAAATTTCAATCTCACGAATGTTTATCAGTTTATTACGGGATGCAGAAGTTTCTAATTCTTCCGTCCTAGCTTATCCCGATCAAAGTCCAAAGATAATGTTCGCTTTCGCGTATGATCATGATATTAAAGTTTATATTGAAGTTTAAATACTTTTTCGGGTTTTTTCCTATCTTGGAATTTAATCGCGTATAATGTTTTAGCTAAGCACTGAGAGCTTGTTACGTAGAGAACCAATCACATAGAAAGCTACTCACATAGTGAATGCTGAGCACATAGAGAGAGAGTAACTCAAATGCGGTTATTATTTATAATAGCAATCTGAGAAATGATCTCTGATATGCGAAATGTTTTGACCTAAGTATTCCCTGGATACTATTACTCTGAATTGCGCTGATATAATTTGAATTTACTAAGAATTTTGAAAAATGAGAAAATTCTGCCTCTTAACAAATTATTAAAATTACGTAACAATGAAAAATGTCGTAATACCGTGATTCTAATGCTATGGTGCGATGTGGTGTTACAAACGACAAACGACACGTGTTTGGTCCCCCCCTTCCAAGTAGTTTCATAATATACCTTCCTATACCTATTGGACCAAACTGCTATGGTCATCAGGCTAGGCTTACAAACTACTTAAACTAAGAGCAATACACACACAAATGACTGGGAAAGGACTATAAACTCTGGTGGGAACTGCTGCCTAGTCCATAGCATGATGCCTTTGACACGGGCCATTCTTCATGGCTTGAAGTAAATAACAATAGTTCAAAGAACACCATGGTAGCAATAGCAGCAGAAAATAATGCAACAAACACATTCAGGCACAATGTTACTCACTGTGATTTTGTAAATTAAAATGGCGCATGAATTAATCAAGGTAATGGGTTATGTAGTATCAAAACAAAATACAGTTTAAAAATTTGTAACAGTAATCAAATATATAACCAGGAAACTTGTCTTTTCTGTTTGTTAGGACACTGAGAATTAAGAGAATATTTAATTTGAGAAAGCATAATGGAGAACAGCAATTGTAACAATGGTTAAAATAAAATTAAAACTGTCTAGATCACATAATTGTTATTTTTATTTCATGACCAGGTTCAGTCAACTTAGACCATCTTCAGACAGCTAACAACATCATGGCAGCTGGTTCCACAATCAATAGAACCACACAGTTACCGAAACTGCCAGAATGTCCCTGTCTCCTATCCAGTAGAACCTTACATTTGCCGACAGTGCCAGGAAACACTTCTTAAATATTCAGTAAAAACCCACATTTGGCGAAACAGCCAGGGTATCCTTGTTCCATTTACAAAAGAACCTTACATTTGACGACTCTGCCAGGATGTCTTTATTATTCCATATCCGCTATAACCTTACATTTGCGACCGTCCCAGGATGTCCTTGTTCCATATCCAAAAGCCTTACATTTGGCGACCTTGCCAGGATATCCTTGTTCCATATCCAGTAGAAACTTACATTTGTCGATCCTGCCAGGATGTCCTTGGTCCATATCCATTAGAACCTTACATTTGGCGACATAGACAGGATATACTTGTTACATATCCAGCAGAAGCTTACATTTTGCGATCTCGAAAGGATCCAGTAGAACCCTACATTTAGTGACCCAATAGGATGTCCTTGTTCCATACCGTTTTAACCTTACATTTTTCAGCACTACCAGGATGTCCTCGCTCCATATCCAGTAAAACCTTATTTGGACACCCTGCCAGTATGTCCTTGTTCCATATGTCATCAGAACCTTACATTTTTCGACCCTGCCAAAATGCCCGTGTTCCATATCTGATAGAACTGTATGATTGGCGACACTCCAAGAATGTCGTTGTTATGCACCCAGCAGAACCTAAAATTAGGCGGTGCTGCTGAGATGGCCTTGTTAAATACCCAGTAGAACCTTACATTTAACGAACCTGCCAGGATGTCCTTGTTCCATATTCAGTAGAATGTTATTTGTTGACCCTGCCAGGGTGTACATTTACACATCCAATGGAAAGTTACACTTGAAAACTCTGTTGGGATGTCCTTGTTCCACTTCCATTAGGACCAAATACTGCCAGTATGCCCTTCCTCATTATCCAAGTAGAACCTTACATTTGGCGACCCTGCAAGGATGTCCTAATTCCAAATCCAAGTAGAATCATATTTATGACAACCTTGCCAGGATGTCCTTGTTCCATATCCAGTAGAATCTGACATTT
Organism: Locusta migratoria; assembly: GCA_026315105.1. Lineage (NCBI taxonomy): Eukaryota > Metazoa > Arthropoda > Insecta > Orthoptera > Acrididae > Locusta > Locusta migratoria. The sequence goes on along the minus strand of CM048746.1, from coordinate 330,815,883 downwards.
GGAGACCCTGCCAGGATGTCCTTGTTCCATATCCAGTAAAACCTTATATTTGGCGACCCTGCCAGGGTGTCCTAATTACATATTCTGCAGAAACTTACATTTGGCAACCCTGCCAGGATGTCCTTGTTCCATATTCAGTTGTACCTTATTCGTCAACCCAGCCAAGATGTCTTTATTCCACATCCAGTAGAATGTTACATTTGGCCACCCTGCCTGGATATCCTAATTCCATATGCAATAGAACCTTACATTTGTCGACCCTGCCAGTATCTCCTTGTTTATATCCTGTATCACCTTACATTTGGTGACCCTACCAGAATGTCATTGTTACATATCCAACAGAATCTTACATTTGGCGATCCTGCCAGGATTTACTTGTACATTATCCAGTATAACCTTACATTTGTTGTCCCTGACAGGATCTCTTAATTCCATATCCTAAAACCTGCTAAAACAGGAGAAAATTATACTCCAGTAGATCTGAAGCACTATGGGGAAATATTTCAATTGACGGCAGTGCATAAGAAGAGAGGTTATCAGAACAGCATGAAATACAGGAGCATTATAAAACCTATACTAAACGAGAAGGATACTAATGGGGATGGCATCCACATTCAAAATAAAAGTGTGGACATCAGCCAAGTCCTGGAGTATATATATATATTACAGTCATCCAGATGAAGTAAAAGACAGACTATGTTTGGTCATGGCATCTACTAATGCCGGCAATACAGCTCACTGGAACGAGATTGTTTCGATAATTTCACAACTTACACAGCGAGGTATCATCAAATAAGTAGAAGAATGGAGACCATGGTTTGTGAAACACATAGACCAGCACGCAAAATATATCCCAAAATTTATCCTCGTAGACAGGTAATAATTAAAAGTTTGGATGACTTATGGCAGGCTGAACTCGTGGACATGAAACAGTATTCTAGAATGAATAACGGCTTCAACTATATTTTAATGATCATTGACAGATACTCAAAATTTTCATGTGCATTACCGCTGAAAATCAAATCGGGGAAGAACATCACATGAGTATTTGAACAGCTCAATTTTCATGTGCATTACCGCTGAAAATAAAATCGGGGAAGAACATCACATGAGTATTTGAACAGCTCTTACAATTTGGAATGAATCGTTGTCCTAACAACCTTCAAACAGATGATGAGAATGAGTTTTATAATGAGAATTTCAAGACTGTGATGAAGCGGTATAATATAAACCACTACTCAACATTTACTCACCTGAAAGTGAGTATTGTGGAACATCTGAACAGAAGAATAAAAACTCAAATGTGGATGCGTTTTAATCTCCGAGAATCTCAAAAATGGACTGATATTCTCCCAGATATAATTGCGAAGTATAACTGGACCAAATATAGTACGATAAAAATGGGACCTATTGATGTTCATTATCTCAAACATCAATGGGTCCCATTTTTATCGTGCTATATTTGGTTCAGTTATACTTCACAGTTATGAGTATCGTAGAGGTGCGAATAGGCTCAGCCTGTTTAAATCAGCAGCACGGAAGCGCTGATAACGTTATTCCTAGCTCTGGTGTCAATTGCGCACTCGACAATCTTGTTTCTAGTACACATAGTATGAGTTAGCTAGACGTAGCCGAGCCTGTGGTTTTGGTGGACACTATGTGCTTACTGTGGACACAGAGACTGTGTCCACAGTAGGGCATTAACGCTTCTGTCTTGGACGTTTTTTTCTTTCGATCGCGATTTACAGCTCTCCAACGCACTGCCGTCACCGTGCTAGTGACGCCGGCTCCAGCAGCATTTGGTTGAGTATTGCCTGCAACTGCTTTCTGGGAGAGAGTTAGGATTCTTTCTTTTGACGGTTTTCTTAAACATCGCTTTTTGTGGAAAGCGCTCTTAATGATAACACGCTCTCTTGGTCTCCTTCGTGTCGTGAGTTATTTGCCGCTGTTCGAAACTACAGTTATTGTAGGAACTTATCAGTTACTTATTAGTGTAATTTATGTATGTATTCATGTATTCTAATCTGAAATTGTTTGACATTTTAAAGTTCTGAGAACTGTTCCAAGTTTTGTCATTTAATGGCTCTGATTCGGATACTAACTCTTTCGTTAAATAAAATAAGTACATTTTTAACTTAACCTGGATCTGACTCAGTAGTTAGATTCCCCATCTTTCATTATATTTTGGCTAGTATTTCTTTGTTCAAGAGGCCAGATCTTGTTAGAAGCGATCTGCCAATCAACCCCCGTCCTTGTGCTCCCAATTTCCCACATATATGCACCTCTCAAATCACCCAACCTGACGAACAATACCCTAACTTTACAATAAAATGCATTGACGATCTGCCGTGGAGGAACGTAATTCGTTAGGATAACACCAACACTGTCGTATAGGAGAATCACCGAAACTTTCACTATAATGAAGACCTTAATGACATTGTCGTGCTGTACGACCTCTGGCACATCCAAGTTTGATCCAAATGCGCTATTGCTGTTACGAAAACATAGTGACACCGTTACGTTAGATCGCTCGCTGACAGGTGACTTCTTTCTCTCGATTGTTCACGCGCCGGTAACATGAGACGTGCGAGTCCATTTGCTCGGAGGTAAGGTAGGTATGTGAATGTGTGCTCTCAGTGACAATAGTAGATTCCATTGCATAGTGTCTCCACAGCAGTGTCTCCAATATACACCGTAGCACGTACTTTAAACGAAGAGAGCTGTTGTATCTTTTCTGATTCCTTACATGACGAATCCGTAATTAACGTACTCGTGTACAGAGGGTTCTGAATAGATGGTTGATTTGCGATTTAATTTTAAGACACATGTATACATATTGAAATACATAACTAGCCTTGGTACTCGGGAATTTGTTTACTCCAGTCTGTTGTCAGTCTGTCCCCCTCCTCTCTCCCTGTTCATCTCATCATCGCTTCTCTCTATGTTCGCTCCTCCTTTCCGTCTCTCGACCCACCGCCTCCTTCTCTCTCTCCATCTCTTCTTCTTTTCGTCCATTTAAACGTTTCTCAATCCATCTCCTCCTCAACCCCCCTCCTTTTGTATACCCTCCTCCCGTCTTCCTCCACCACAATGCGCCCCTCCTTCACCACCATCTCCTCCTCTTCACACTCTATACATGCCCCAGCCTCTTGTCCTCCTTTTGTTATAAGCTCAGACGGTAGGATGCCAAAGCTAGGTTGGGGAGCATAAGATGCTGGTGCTCAAATAACAAAAACAAACTAGTGTGAAATGTCGATTTATTATGAAAGCACGTTTTTCAGATAAACAAATTACAGTAGTCCCTAGTTAAATCACTTATGTCACAATTAAGAAAGAAAAAAAAATAACAACTATACATGTTATACTCAAATAAGATTTAGAAATCCTATTTATAGCGTAAGTGAACAGTGGCAGTAACGTCAAACATTACCTCTTTGTATCAGGTCAAATTATAGATTCAGTAGAGTCCCGAAGACTCGGTCTAATGTGGACCGAAGGTTGGCCGAGTTTGTGAAAAAGCCGGGTTATCGGGAACGGAGTTAAAAAAGAATAGGTAAGATTTTTTGGTTATAAAATACTCTGTATTGTTACTTTAGAATACAACACAAATGATGTAATACAATAACACAAAATAAATTTAAGAAAATTCTAATAAATGATAATCGTTACTTACGAGTTCGTACTTTAATTTAAATTTAGAAAATTAAGAAAGCATACAGCTACAATGAAAAGTATGAGCAATTTACTTCATAAAACAGATTCCACTAAAATTCTCATCTCGCCTAAGATGCTTTTAAAAAATACACTCCCATAATTTTTATCACGATTGTTTAATATGAAGACCCATCTACATACTGTATTAATGAAACTCGAAGGATGTTTAGAGAGTAGGTGGCTCAAGGAAAGATGATCTTCAGGCCCATTTTAGCCTGTAACTGCTACATGCTACGACTTCAATTCTATCTTGCATTCTGCGAGCACGGAGTAATGCCAGAGTACATTATCCGGACTGCCGGGTTACCGAGTGCCGAGTTTTCGGGACTCTACTGTATTACAATCAAAAGGTTTGGTAAGAAGACAACTTGCAAAAAATTAATAACTAAACTTCTTAACACTGTTTCAAAATTTGCTTTAGATGCCTTTCACATGAAGAACTAATAGAAATTACTTTATTTACGACAGAAAAGATCCAGACAAAATAATTTATTTTACAAATCTTAAGTCACTAATTCGTAAAGAGCTCACACAGTCTCAATACGTCAAATTACTAATAGTAAAGCATAGCTTGTGGATGTAGTCGGCCGTTAACAGTTCAGTTTAACACTTTACTAACAAGTTACTTAACAGACGGGAAATATCACCAACGGACACCAATGTACAAATTTTTGTTTAATAATTAATATATATATACATGTGGCGTCTGTTCCGAAAGAACAGACGTCACTTCTGATCCTGCAGTTGTTATTATTTAATATTCACAGAATATATGACATCAACTGCGATAATAATTAATATGCCAGTTTGTGCCAAACACATCGTCAAAACAGTTCGAACTCAGTAAAAGAATACAGAATAAAGAAAAAAATATACGTAGCAGCTGCAGTAATATATGTGACTGCCTTTCACAGGTCAAACCCACTTAGATAACAAGAGCTACACCAAGGCTATGTGCCCATAAGTGAAACACAGACAGTACTCTGAAGATTGTGTCAGTACCGTCCAATGAGTGTTGTGAAAGTTATTTGTATGCAATGCGCCCTTCCTTCTCAATTTTATTTGGTTTTTAATTGATGATGTGCAGGTGGGGACTGTGGACGAATATTTTTATCATCACCTAGACAGAGAAGAACTTGAGGTGCAACGACTTTGTTAATGTTAATATACGATTCTCCACAAACAGCCAACATTTTAACCTCGAAAGATGTCACTTACTCATTCGAAATCGGTAAGACATAATAATTTAAATACGATGTGCTGTGTCCGTGTTTATCGACAGAACTAAGCATGTCTGAAGGAAAGTACACTGCGGCGAATACATCTGCTAATATAAAGACAAGAAATGTATTCGCAACTGCGAATATTAATCAGCATCAGCTGTATGGTGTAATGCTGACACATGAAAATCACGTAGACATGTCTTCATTTAGCAATATATAGAAATATAAGAAAAGTCTCCATGTTGAATGGCGTGGCTCATGCGCCGTTGCATGTTGTACAACAGAGTCCACCAGCGAAACTCTGCTAGCTGTGGTGGAGTAGCCGAACGGTATAAAGCGCCTCGCTGTGGAGCGTGCGGTTGCTCGCCGTTGGAGGTTCGAGTCGTTCCTATGTTACTGAAGTGTTTGTGTTGCCCTTAGGTTAGTTTAACTTAGTTTAAGTCCCATAGATTTACAAACATTTGAACATTTCGCACCCAGCCTGCACATAACGAAAATAATCAACATATTTAATTTCGACAAGAAATACACAATGTAAATGCGGTTTGTACCGAAAACTGTGAGCGAGGAGCCACTTAATTGTACATCTGTATAAAATACAGATGCCTTTTATAAAGCATAATGCACGGCACAACTGTAATAAAATGAAATACACGAAATATTTAAAAACATGCTTATGTGTTCTGTAAATTTGGGAAACACTTGTATGTGAAATACATTGTAGCATTAACGAAACGTTTGGAATCGATTGTAATAATTTCGTGTGCCTCTGTGGCCTGCTGAAATTCTTTCAACTCGACGCCTTTTCGGCGACTTGAATATCCTAACCTACCCAACATATTCAACCGAGAAAAGGAAACCTATAGTTAAAGCGTGTCGTTTCTGGGGACTTCTCACATCATTCACAGTTGAAGGCTAGCTTAAAACCCAGAGTGAAATAAATCCATGATCCGAGCGAGTTTCGAAATCGTGACTTTCTTAAGTCTAGCGATCCAGGCAACGCTTCACAATTCCTAAATATACTGTGGAATTGCTTACACATCCTACACCCCTTTCGCGTAACCGTTCTGCGTATCACTTCACCCCTCTCCATGCCGACTAGTATTTCTTACTTTCCGCTTTATCTTCTCAGGCTTTTCTCCCTAGCTCAAACCCGACTTTTCTCCGGTATTCATTTATTTCATGTTAGTCCTCCCTCCGCTGTCTCTACTCACGCTTGAGTATCGGCACAGGCTAGCTGAGCGCTTCATTTATTTCCAGTCCACTTCGCTTTTCATTTTCTCCAGATGTAATTGATTTAGGGAAATTCAAACCAACACCATACTTTATTCTTTATTTTTCACGGTATTGGTTCCAAAATAAATAATATGGAGTATCCATTAAAAAACGTAAGTTTATGTTGTAAATAATATTTGTTTACGCTTTAGACTCATAGTAGTTACTTTCATAAACCCATGTCGTACATTCATGTTTGTGAAAGTCGTATTTCAATACCTGTTACTGTTCCAGAGACATATGGGATGAAAATTTTAAGTGGGACTCCCTGTATACATGTAGAGGTTCCCAATCTTTAGCTGAATGTCACAGGGCTAATTTGTATCTTGCGTTATTCACTTCCCGTTGCGTAATTTTATCAGATACTTATCTTAAAGGGGTGGTATGGTGTTTCATGTACACGCACACAGTTCAAAATAAACATAGATAACACTGGCAAAGAGTTTCTATAATGAAGTGAGACTATGTAACCACTTATTTAAGTACTGGTATTTCACTGAGTCTTCTCCAAGGGAGAATGATGGAAGGTAGTGGTACTTTGGATCCTATTTCTAGACAACAAGGAGGACCAGTCTACACCAGATTGCCAAGCATGAGTCTTTCACTTCATTCTGTGCACAAATCGTGAACGATCTACGCAATGTAGTTAGAGGTTCGTTTAAAAATCACATTTTGCGAAGTGCATCTTCAGTGGAGTACATGGCAATCAATTTATTGTAACCTAAAAGTTGGATTTAATCTGAGATTATGACCACCGGATTGTATGTACGTAGTTATCATTAATGTGAATGATATTTTTAACAGTTAAGGTGTAAATTATTGAGGATGATTACAGGGACAGAATTATGTAACTGCCTGGATAATTCACAGTGAGGGTATAGTTTAATAAGAGGTTTACAAAATTATCAACGTGAAAAGAAAGGATTGACTCCAACCAAGACGTTTAACTTCTGATATAGAGGGTAGTTAAGCGTACAAAGTAGAGAGAAAACCCAGAAGAAATATTTAAAGTATTTGAAATAATTAATGAATCAACTTATGCAGAAGCTACAAACAGTTGTGTTCATCGACAAATATAGTAATAAATAAATAAATAAATAAATTAAAATATAAATTAGAATAATCTTATGAAAAAGTCATCTCGTATCAAACAGATGAAAAACAGAGAATTAAAACAATTGAGAGTAGTGAAAAATAAGTGCTGAATAGAGCATTGCGATATTTCAGGACGCAATAGAGCACTATTAAGATTAACGATAAGCAACTGGTGTAATCGCAGGCTTCAGACGAAGGCGTTTTAAGCTTTATTCGTACCCATAAAATCCAACTTTCATTTAGGCCAGCGTTGCGAGAATAACTGATTTCTTGCGACTTTAGTCTTCCGTAACACCGTGAAGTTTAATCCGCTAATCCACGTTCCGTTTCTGCCCCCCTGGAACGCGAGGCTCATAGCTTTCGCGAAGGAGGAATTGGCTGCGCTCTTCTTTAGAGATTAGGTCGAAGTGTTCACGAACTCGCAAAATGGCTCGAAAGCTATTTTAATTATTCAGCTCGCTCTAAAATATGTCCTTTTTTTTCTTACTCTTTCTTTTTTTCCCTTCTTCTTCTTATATTAAGTTACCGAGATTACTTCCGTCGGAAATCTCGTTTCGCGCCGCGCAGCGGGCAGATGTAGAAAACGATGCAGCAGGATCTGGCCGGCGTGCTGAAAGAAAACTAGGTACAAAAGATAAATGACGTCAGAAGTTGAATCTAACTGCCTCTGGACGCGACGCTAATGAAGATAAAATAAAGCACCGAATCGCTTCTGCATTTACCGGCGGATTTTGTGACGCGGCGCGGACTTTAATGAACGCCATCTTGAGCGGGAGTGACGCGGCCCCTCGGCAGAATGAGATTTATTTCTGGTATAATGAACGCTGCGACTTAATCGGCGAGTCCGAGGGAGCAGTCGGCAGTCGGAGCAGAGCGAAGTGCCTTAAAGAGAGCAGGTGGTGCAAGAGGCTGGTTCACTTAAAGGCAGTACACACTTCGGCTGTGGGTCGGTGGAATGAAAGGCTGTTATTCGTTTTGACTACTTGATGATAAAGGCCGTTGCATCTTTGATGTTCCTTTTGGCTCTAACTTGATCTGGTGTTAGAAGGATTAGCCAGTGAAATTTTTCACCGTTTCCAGGGTACGCCCGACTGTGTCCTTCGCAGGAAGATAACAGAGTCTGTATATGGAAGAATGAACAAACCAGACTGCCAATAACGCCAAAAGAAGAAATGGCACCTGGAAACAAGCTTCCCTATACAGTTTAGAGAACACTAAACAGGATGAGGGCCGGTGTACCCAGATGTAAAACTAATCTGCGCAGGTGGGGCCTGCTGACTAACGATGACGATGCTCTTTATGAATGCGGAGAGTTTCAGGACGAGGCACATCTGCTTACGTGCCGACTATTGCTGGAGCCCTGCAGTTTCAGTGACCTGCTACAAGCCAATGACAAAGCCGTAGCAGTGGCTAACTATTGGAAAAACAAAACTTTATCTGGACACGGAAATGAATGAATGAACTACTTGATAATGTAATGTTTACATGCTTCTTAAGTAATTAAATTTCATTCTTTCTACCACTTCCAACCGATACTCATCTTTTCAACATAACGATGTATGGGGGTTCTGCTCGCTGCAAAATTATTCACCTGGGGCATCGTGGTAAAAAATAAATACTCGTAGGTACAATTTTTCACTTCTTATAAAATGATTTCCAATCCATGGTGTACAGCAGCAATCAGAATAAATATTCCTTTAAACCATCTTGATTGAAAATTTTTTTATTAGTTAATGACGCGTTTCGCCCTTTAGCAGTGCATCTTCAGATTATCTGCGTGACAGAATTTACACAAAATTACAAGGCGGAATTACAAACGGTTATAATGGTACATGGGCTTATTTTGTGTTAAGAAGACAGTATAAATGGTAAACAAAGCTTACAATGCGCTCTCCGTGGTGTGACACCGTAAGTTGTTATTGCGGTCTTTCTATTTTTCTGGAATGTTTTTTTGGATTTCCTTGTCGCCATACAAATGTTCGGATAATAACGAATTACAGTTGGAACATACTAGGTAAATATGCGAGAAACATAAAACCGATAAAACCGCTTCTATTAAGGAAATCTTAAAAATCGGTTTTACGTTTCTCACATCTTTACCTAGTATGTTCCAACTGTAATTCGTTGTTATCCGAACATTTGTAGGGCGACAAGGAAATCCAAAAAACATTCCAGAAAAATAGAAACACCGCAATAGCAACGTACGGTATCACACCACGGAGAGCGCATTGTAAGCTTTGTTTACCATTTATACTGTCTTCTTAACACAAAATTACCCCGTGTACCATTATAACCGTTTGTAATTCCGCCTTGTAATTTTGTGTAAATTCTGTCACGCAGATAATCTGAAGATGCCCTGCTAAAGGGCGAAACGCGTCATTAACTAATAAAAAAAATTGCAATCAAGACTGTTTAAAGGAATATTTTTCACTTCTTCTTTAATTTCCAATCAAACTGTTTCTCCACCAAAACATTACAACTTTATAACGTGCACAATGCAACAGAACTTAGATGACACTACTTCCATTTTAAAACAACAGACTGACATAGCTTCCAGAGCACTTGAAAAACGACTAAAACTCCAACTCCCCCACGCAAGGCGGTGATGCAAATATACAGGGTGTTTCACTAAGTGTGTTTGTCTCTGTAACTTATAAAATAATAGGTAACGGGAAATTTTAATGCGGTACGTCAACACAAGAAATGTTACACTTTCTTCGGAGCTATGAACATAGTTTATCGCATCATTTTCCAAAGAGTTACACCACAAAGATATAATTTTTAAAAAATGAAACAATAGTTTTTTCTATCGTGTATTGGATTTGTTTAAACCAGCTGCGTCCAAATCAATTTAAACTACATTCCTATCACTGTTAGTTTGGGAGCTACAACCCTTCAAAGTTCCGGGGGCGGAGGCTGCGATAGCGTAGCTGACTGGCCGAGTGGCTATCCCCTGGGGCACGGCCTACTGTCTCATGACCACCAGCCAGTCAGCTACGCTGCCGTAGCCTCCGCCCCCTAAACTTTGAAGCGTTGTAGCTCCAAAACTAACAGTGATAGGAATGTAGTTTAAATTGATTTGGACGCAGCTGGTTTCAACGAATCCAATGCACGATAGAAAAAAACAAACTATTGTTCCATTTAAAAAATTATATCTCTGTGCTGTAACTCTTTGGAAAATGATAGAATAAACTATGTTCATAGCTCCGCAGAAAGTGTAACATTTCTTGTGTTGACCTACCGCATTAAAATTTCCCGTCACCTATTATTTTATAAGTTACAGAGGCAAACACACTTTGTTCAAATGTTTGTAGAGTCTATGGGACTTAACTACGGGGTCATCAGTCCCTAAACTTACAAACTACTTATGAACTACTTACAACTAAGGACGGCACAAATATCCATGCCCGAGGGGGGATTCGAACCCCCGACCGTAGTGACCGTGCAGACCGTCACTGGAGCGCCTCAGGCCCCTCGGCCACCGCGGCCGGCACACACTTAGTGAAACACCCTGTATAACAACGACAATAATGACATTACATTATGCATTGTTCGTAACAATTGAATATACTAATTAACAATTACTAAACACACAAATAAAACATATCATGTACACAAAAATAATCACAATATAAAATGAAAACTATACATACAATAATTTTAGATGGCGCATATCTTTTAAGTCGTAATTTCGGTTCTTTCTGTTTTACAACAAAGTGTGATGTTAAATGTCAATTAATTAGTTCATGAGTACATCAAACATGTTCCTAACATATACTGAACTATCAAATATCATGGCCATTCACAAAATATACTCAAAATTTCACGTCAATCAATATATACAAAGAATTACAATATTGATATTTCGACTATTACATTAATTAACACAATTAGCTGGTCAACACAACTTGTTTATGAGTCTAACATATATACAATGCTATTTATTTTAATGTGTCTGTTTTACAAAAGATTTTACAATTCGTCTGTTTAGTTATCGAAATAATGTACAATGACGAAACTATTGTTTATAGAACTGTCTGGAATCGTCTTATACAAATATCTTAATTAATGAAATCTATCACTTGTTTTAATCACAGTATCAGCGAGACACTGTCCTACACTGATTCTTAGGCTGGTTATTTCGTTTGTAACTAACTTCACACGCAATATATATTACTATTAAACCACGCGATTCCGGGTTCAACGCAGAAAGTATCGTACGATAACATTGAGATGAGAGGGCCAGCAGTATTGTCACAGTGAGTACCTCATGTGTCCACTCTAACGCTTTAAATAAAATTCAGTTTTGTTGTTGTGTGTTGTGTTGTGGTTTTCAGTCCGCAGATTGCTTTGTTGCAGCTGTCTCTGCTACCCTGTCCTGTGCAAGCCTTTTCATCTGAGAATGCGAACGGCAACCTACATCCGTTTGAAACTGCTTATTTTATTCGTTCGTCGGTCTCCAGCTACGATTTTTACCCCACACATTTCCTTCTAATGCTGAGTTGAGGATTCCTTGTCTCAGAATGTGTCCCACCAATCTACTCCTTCTCTTGGTCAGGATATGCCGCAAACTCCTTTTCTCCCCAATTTTGTTGAGCAGCTCCTCATTAGTTATGTGATGAACCCATCTCATCATGATTTATCAACAGCACCACATTTCGAAAGCTTCTATAATTTTTTTATCTGAACTCCTGATGGTCCACGTTTCACTAAACGTTCAAATGTTTATTGATAAATCTGAAGCATTGAATTAAAATTTGTGATGCGGCCGGGAATCGAAACCGGACCTCCATGCTTACTAGGCAGTCGTCTTACCGTTAGACCACCACACCACCAACGATTAAGGCGCCTTGGAGTAGTTTAAGTACGATTTCCCTCCACGTCACAAACTTTAATTCAGCTTCTGTGTTCCAAAGATAATTGCCACTACTGCCAAGGCTCTCCGTGCAGTGGAATAGCAACTCGGCAATGGACATATTGGAACAATCCTGTTAAGGTGATATAAATATCAATTTAATGCAAATAAACAATCCATTGAGATTTTTACCCCACACACACTTCTGTCCATTGTTAATTCCTTATTCTTTTATGTCTAACAATGTGTCCTACAAATCTATATCTTCTTTTTGTCAAGGTATCCCCAGTTCTGTTCAGTACCTACTCATTAGTTGTGCGATCTATCCAGCTAATCTTGAGCATTCTTCTGTAGCACCACTTTTTAAAATTCTCTACCCTCTTCCTGTCTGAACTATTTATCATCCATGTTTTACTCCCATACATAGCAACACTCCACACAAATCCCTCATAAGAGATTTCCTTACACTTTCTTAAACATTTAATAGTAGTAAATTTCTGTATTTCAAAAAAGCTTTTCTTCCCACTGCCATTCTGTATTTTATATCCTCTTTACTTCGACTATCTTATGTTATTTTACTGCTCAAGTAACAAAACCCATATAACACTTTATTGTTTCGTTACATAATGTAATTCCTGCAGCTTCGCCTGATTTTGATAGACTGCATTCCGTTATCATTGTTTTCCATCTTTCTCGGTAGCACAGTGATAGAGTGCCAGTCTTTGAACCCAAAGGTTGCGTTTCGATCCCCGCTAGGTGCTAGGATTTTTATCGGGTATTTTCCACTTCTTTCACCTCTCGCAAAGTTGCTGATGTGCAAAATATCGAGTAGCACCATGGTTCGGAAACCACATTAAACTGTAGGGCCTCCTATAACTGGCTGGGCAAGTCAGTTCGAAGGTCGGAGGAAGGCAAAGGTAGACCACCTCCAAACAGGACCAGGCCCAGTAGAGAACTGTGGTGTTCAAACCAATCTTCGGATTGTTGATTGATTTACCTAATGTTCATCTTAATACACTCCCTCCAGTACAATGTCGATTCCATTCAATTGCTCTACCAGGACCTTTGTCTCTCTGAAAGAATTACAATGTCAACAGTAAAACACAATGTTTTTATTTATTCATCCTGAACTTTAATCTCTTCTCGAAATTTTGCCTTGAATTCTTTCACAGCTTGCTCGATATACAAATTGAATAACATTGGAGAAAGGTTAAACCCTGTCTTACTCACTTCCTAACCGATGCTCCCCTTTCATGCCCTTTGACTCTAATAACTGTAATCTGGCTTTTGTACAAGTTGTAAATAACCCTCCTTTAGTGATTACTTAATCCTACTGCAGATGTTTAACCATTTCGCTACGGCGAACTTCTGCAAAAGTCGGGAGCGAATGTGCTCCACATCCGGTGGACTGCTGCAGCAGTCGAGTGCTGCCTGTGCCGCCCAGCCGGTGGACTGCTGTAGCAGTTCCGCCTCGCGTCATACATCGTAATGTAATGCTACTGAAATGTAACGTAAAGCAATTGTAAATAAATATTATTTAACAAGCGAAATATGCGTTTGTAATAATAACATCCACATCCCACCAGAGCTGAATCCAAAACTTGGATCTTTTAGAATTTACGAAAAAATTACGCGAATTATCTGAAAGAAGGAAGAAAACTGTTTCTATTCCAAATGAATTTTCTCTAATAAATAAATAGTATAAAGTCCAATAATTGCGGTAACAGTGAGAGTGTGAAAGCAGGACAGAGTAGCGCCGTGGGGAGTGCGGAAAACGCGCCGTACAGCGGGCACGGCCGGGCGCGACTGGCGCTCGTCCACAGCGCACGGCGCAACAAGCACGGCGCCGGAGTGAAAGGGTTAAAAGAAAACGATAAATGTAATGGTTCTTTAACACCAATGACCAGCAAGTCAATCCTATTGTTATTATGTTCAATCTATATAAACGTTTCATAAACAGGAAGTTAAAACGTTGTAGGTCTCAAATACTCAGTGCCGGGCCCTAAGTGACAACACTTCTCTGAAGGGTTAGAAACCCGTCGCAATTCCCGTCTGTTACTAGCGTGAGCAGTACCCAACGTGCTATGGCGGAGAGATCTCGGAGAGCAGATGTGGGATGTCGCCTGATTGCCGAAATATTCATGGCGACGAAACCACGTCTTGCTCTGAAAATCGGAAGCTGTTATTACTGAGTAATCAGCTGCTGCATTCCCGGCAGATTTCAGTGCCAACGACGTCAAACTGTTCTACAAAGTTTGTGCCACTTTAGTCTGTGTGTATTTCTACAGGTAAATTACTGAAGGCAAAAGTGACTCCAGTCAATGAGCAAGTCGTAATTAGAACATCTGTGCTACTAAAAACGCAGTCTGACTTTATTCTCTCTTCACTTTGAGCATAAGTCCATCCTTCAGAGCAAGCCCCGAAGTTTTCACCTAGACTCTAAGTCCAAGCTAAACGAAATAAGTGTCCTTCGCAGCCAGAGCAGAAGTAAAAGTTACTCCTCTCTGCCTGAAGTCAAAGAACAAACTGCCATTCCTCACTTCTTGGAGCCGAAGTACGAAGTCGCCACTCACTTCTGTTCACAGCTCTCTCTCTCTCTCTCCCTCAGTCTGTAGAGTCTGGGCCACCCCCTACAGTCTCTTAAAACAAACAAATCACCAGATTCCGAGCGCTGACCAGTGAAAAGACGCCCTCGGAAGGTTAATATCTTAAACTGTAAAACGTACGGCTAGAACCAATGAATTTGGCTGTGTGTTCTCAGCGCTGTGATGCTCCCTTAGCTTGTGTTCTTCATTAACCATGTCCTTGTTCCTGTCAAAACATGCTAACAGGACCACTGTCGGTAGAATTTGGTGCCCATGTAAAAAAAAAAAAAAAAAAAAAAAAAAAACAACCACCTTGCGCTAACCTCCCTTAGCGTCTGAAGTTCCGCCTTTTTATGTCTGTTTCTACGTCTCTTTCTTTTCTGTATCCCATACTGTCTTTATTTCTTTATCTGCTGTGATTTTCTTTGTCTGTCAATACATTTGAATACATTTGCTTTGATGTCAGTATCATTACCTTTAACAATTTCATTTGTCTTGTTATGAGCTACAACAGTGATCTATATATAACCTGGATGTATTACTCTGGTGTCTGAGGATAGAACTGTGGCGTACCTGCACAGTCATATGTTTTGTACACGATTTTTCAATATCCGCCATGTTGTAATTAGACACACGAATTTCCATCAATTAGTATGTGACAAATCATTGCTAGATTACCTCTGGATTTGAAGTTTATGTCAATATGCGAAGTAACTGACTCGCGTAAGTACGGAATCGAAACACATTTCCTTTTCGTTTTCTTGTAATACTTCGTAGCAGCCATGTTGTAATTAGTGTAATTAGTGAATATGAACATCTTTGGCCGGCACGCTCAGAATTCTGCAGTTCATCATCCAGGTTATATAGTCACTGAGCTACAACATCAACGTTGGAGCTGTTTTTGACTGACAAACGAATTTCTCTTTTTGTTTTACTAGCTACTCCTTTCAGTATTCCATGGCTTTTTTGTAATCTTCGATGTACGCGGCGTCTGTTTTGGAAGAAAATACTTAAAAAAAGATAAGGACTTTACTGATTCTGTGATGAATTTTGTTCCTCAGATCCTTCTATAAAGACATTATCAATGGTTGTTTGTTAGCAATTAGGTACCTTATAATTAATTTTAGTGGAAGATTGTTACCGTTGACGAAATAATGTTACACGTAGCAGTGGTTATCGTGAGTATAAAGAACAAGATAGCTCGCCGTTGCTGGTTGGCAGTACCACAAAGTTACAGCTTCCGTGAAGTGGCTCAAATGGAGCCGCCGTTGCGAAGTTTTTGAGGCTTTCGCTTGATCGCTCAAACTACGTCGTTCCGTTTCCGCGCGAGACTTCTTGGCGGGACCGTTGGCAAGCCTCTTTCGATACACCGTTATCTCCGAAAGAGCCGCCGTTCGCGGTCGTCAGAAAGTTGCCACCCGAGCGAGGGGGCAGCGCTGTTGCAGCTGACATCTTTATGTGTTGGCTGTTACGTCACGAGCCGGCTTAATGACTCGGAATAAAGGGCCTGTAATAAAGGGCAAGAGGACGGGGAATGGGGGAGGGGGTGAAGGGGTGGCGGCAGAGTGGGGGGACAGATGAGTCAGAATAAAACAAAATTAGGGATTTACGAGCAAATTGTGAAAGGGTTGAGTGTATCTGTTCGTGACGGAAATGGAGATGGATGTCGTGAAGAGGAGAGAGCTCGATATAAATAGTGGGTCGGATGGAGAGGAGCGACAGTCGGAGGTTGCTGAGACGACCGACCGACTCGAGTTAAAGGGAAAGGGCTGCACGACGGCGGGGACGCAGGGAAAGAAAGGCGAAAGAATGAGAGAGAGAGGGAGAAAAAGAAAGAAAGCAAGAAAGGAGGCCAGCCGTCGTTATGTACGGGAGATCCGCCACTTAAAGCGAAATGAGATTCACCCACTATTTCATCTCCGTTTAAAATGATTAAACAGCGCTTCTCGGATGCTCTCGTAATCCGGAGGGTTGTTTTACTGCGCGTATATCTCGCGTACCATTAGGCTGTCGACGGCTGCACAATTTCCGGCCGCCCACGCCGTCACAGACGTCGGCCTGCTCACGCAGATATTGCTGCGGGCAGGCCACGGTAGCCGGTATGACCTGCGCGAATCGACGCGCTGTCAGCCGCACGCGTCCATACTGCGCGCGCCATAGAATGCGCGGTTTTTCTTCTGGCTGTTTTGCGCGTGACCGGCCTCTAATTACATTTCGGCGCGAGTTCCGCGAGGTACGAGAATTGAAATGTTTCTTTTGTTTAATCTTTTTTTGGGCAGGAGAATTAGAATTTTTACCTGTAAATGGAAACTTTTCGGAACGGACGCGCTAGTAAGTATTACACGTGTGTGGAAATTCAGTTCCAGAGAATAAACCTGTTTGAGGTCTCGGTGGTAATTCTACTGCAGTCAGTTTCATTCTTTAGTTTATACGTAAGTTCCCCGCTGCTTTTTATCTCTGTTTTACTTATTTATTTAGCGCATGGTATAAATACAACGTGCGTCTGAAAAATTCCGTGAATGGTCGCAGGATCTTTTGGAAAAAGAGTTAACAAATAAAATACCTTTAATTGCTTAGAATACACTTCTGAAATCGGTTGTACAGCTGTTCGGAACTCACCAAACATTTCTTGTGGAATCGCTTGAAGCTAGGGCCAGTGAGAACAGGGTACGCTAATGGGCTATGGGATTCTGTTTTGCAGTTGGTATAAAGGATGCAGATCCGGATATGCTCAAGGAACCGGAGGAGGTGATGGAAGGGGATGAGATCATGCAGGATCCGTGTGGGGACGGGAGTCAGATACGGTAAGCGAGATGGAGGGCATGGCGTTCAAGGATCTGGAGCGATCTTGCGAGGGTGAAAGGGGGGGTGGCCAGAGAGGAGTTCGAGGGAGTAGAGGTGGTTGAGGGCTTTTTCACAGACAGTTTTAAGGAGTTGAGTCCGGGAAAGGGAGCGGTCAAGGGGAAAGTCGAGGTATTTGATGGTGGGGGTGAGGCATACGATTATGGAGGGTAACAGAAATCAAAGAGGCAGAAGGACTTGTCGGGGTTGATGAAGAGGAGCCACTGGTTGCCCCAAATGGAGAACTGGGAAATGTGGGATTGGAGGAGATGCTGTGGGATGGCGATGATGGAAGCAAGGGCGAGGAAGATGGTAGGAAATGGACGGGAGGCTAGGGTTGGGGCATATCAGTGAAGGGTGTAGAGGGGAGAGGACAGAGCCTTACCCTGTTAGATAGGTAGAACAAACGGGAATTGGAGTAGCAGACAGTGACGTAGGGGAGATGTTAGTCGTATGAAGGACGATGAAATAGTGACGACATAAAAATTGGGTTTTAAGGAATTTTATTGTTTTGTGGCACATAATGATCCAATCCCTATGAGAAAAGGCATCGTATTATTATACATTTCTATTGCAGTGAACATTTTTAAGTATTTTACAATTGTTTACATGTTCTTTCCATAAAATCTCGGGCAAGGTGCCGGATGTCTGTAACTTCTTGCCTCGATATTTCGGCGCAGAGTCTTCTGGTCATCTTTAGGTGAATACCGCCGAAGTACTGGCGAAGACGCACCGATATGTGCTATTTATGACCAATTCAGCCGACATTGCGCATGCGCGTACTTAAGCGTGCGCGTTCACTATAACTACGTAAGCTGCTCCGAGCGCCCTCCGTGGTGGAGGCTTGCCGCTTCGATATCAGACCGATTATCATTGTCATTCAGTTGCAGGGAACAACGCCGGCTACGGAGTTTTTCAATGACAGGATTCCATGCAGCATTTATTTGGAAACCGCTGTCTCGGTTGATAAGAATGTCACTGTCAGATAGTCTTATTTCCATAGCTTCATTAATAATTGAGCTCCAAAAGTTTGATGTGTGGGATACAATTTTCGTTTCATTATAGTTCATTGAACGACCTGTGCAAATACAGTGTTCGGCGATTGCGGATTTGGTGGGTTGGAGTAATCGAGTATGGCGCAGGTGTTCCAAAAAAAAAAAAAAAAAAAAATGTTCAAATGTTTGTATAGCTTATGGGACTTAACTACGGGGTCATCAGTCCCTAAACTTACAAACTACTTATGAACTAGCTACTACTAAGGACGGCACAAATATCCATGCCCGAGGGGGGATTCGAACCCCCGACCGTAGTGGCCGTGCAGACCGTGACTGGAGCGCCTCAGTCCCCTCGGCCACCGCTGGTGTTCCACAATGCGCTCCTGCACAGTACGCGTCGTCTGCCCTATATATGACTTGCTGCACTCGCACGGAATGCTGTAAAAACCTGCTTTACGTAGCTCCAGATCGTCTTTGACAGAATCCAACAGCGATGAAATTTTAGGAGGAGGGCAAAAGATGACTCTTACTTTATACTTTTTTAGTATTCTGCCTACCTCTATGAAATATTCCCAATATATGGGAGATAAGCACTCGATTTGAAAGCCTCTTCTTCCTTGTTCTGTCATTTGTAGGTGTGCATCGCTCGATTTACTTGCTTCCTTGAATACCCATTCTTTAGGAATACTGTCTGCAGGTGTTCCAGTCCTGCGTGAAGGCTGTCGGCATCAGAGATGGTGTGGGCTCGATGGATTAAAGTCTTGAGGACGCCCATTGTTTGTGCCGGATGGTGGCAACTAGTAGCTTGTAAGTACAAATCTGTATGAGTGGGCTTCCTGTATACCGAATGACCAAGTGAGCCATCACTTCTGCGTCGCACGGAGACATCTAAAAATGGCAAACAACCATTTTTCTCGATCTCCATAGTAAACTTTAGGAGACGGTCCACGCCATGAGGCCACACTATAAAAGTGTCATCAACGTATCGCCAAAACATTGTTGGTTTACAAATAGCTGACTCAAGTGCTCTCTCCTCAAAATCTTCCATCTTTCCACCAGGGGAGACAAAGGACTCCCCATGGCGACTCCGTCAGATTGTTCATAAAACTCGTTGTTAAATAAAAAATATGTAGAGTAGAGCGTGTGCTCAAATAGCGCTGTAATGTCGTCACCAAACATGTTGCCAATGAGGTGTAGAGAGTCCACAAGAAGCACCTTTGTCAAAAGTTAAACCACATCAAGACTGACCAACATGTCGTTACTTTGCAGCTGAAGTACTGTAGTCTGCTGATAAAATCATTAGAGTTCTTTATATGATGTGGACACTTGCCTACCACAGGTTTGAGCAAAGACGACAAGTATTTTGCTATATCGTAAGTGGCTGCTCCAATATTGCTCACAATTGGACGCAATGGCACACTTTCCTTGTGAATCTTAGGCAGTCCATATAGCCTAGGTGGAACTGAACTGCTTGGATTCAGTCTCTTTATGACCTCCTTCGGCAGAGAACAATTTGATAGAAGTTCAGCTGTTTTTCGCACCACTCGGTTTGTAGGACCCCGTCAACTTTGCGATACGTTGAGTCACATAATAAAACGTTGATCTTAGTAATGTAGTCCTCCCGTGGCATGAGAACAGTAGCATTACCTTTGTCAGATTTGAGTACTACTGCATCCACGTTTGTTCGTGAGTTACGGAGGGCAGCCCTCTTCATAGGCGAGATATTGCTCTTTGGCGGTGTGGCTCTCGTTAACACACGACAAGACTCTCGACGAACTTCTTCCGCTTCATCTGTAGGAAGACGGCGCACAGCTTCTTCGATGGAGCTAACAAAGTCCACTAGAGGAGGTGAAACAGGTGTTGGAGCGAAGTTAAGACCTCTTGACAGCACAGATACAGTGGCATCATCTATAGTTTTCCCCGTCAAATTGATTACGGATCGTCGAGTTGGAACTTCCTGCATCTTGTGTGTAGAAAGACGGTCAATCTTGGCAGTTTGCCTCGTCACAACTTTGTCATGGCTCCAGTTTGCTGTAAACCACGTCACACCATCCACCCAGTCCCAAGACAGGGAAGACAATCTTGCTGCCTCTTCTAAGTGCGGATGGCACATGTCCTTAGACACAGCACACAACTCACGCCGACTAAAACGAATCCTCTCTCTTACCAATGCCAATGGTAATGCCAATGCCTAGGAAGTCCGAGGACTTCTTATTGTCCATCCGAGTGTCCCATACCCTCTCCCAGATTCAGGCCACGGCGGATATCGGCCAGTAATGCCCGTTCCATGCCCGACGGCATGGCTGGTTGTGGAGTCATGTCCACTGTTTTAATGAGTCACATCATGTATTGATCTCCATGAAGTTATCCAGGATCTTTTTGGATACTACTTCCGTGAGTTTGTTTAAAGGTGTCTTCACTTCATATTAATTGGTATGTGTCATGGTGTGGCAGCTGGAGGCATACATCAAAGCATCCCCTATCATATGTGGGGCACAAGTAAAGCAGATGCTCTGGAGTCCCCTTCGGTGTAGCCATCGTCCAAAACCGACATAGCTTTGTCAGGTATGGGTCATGACCTGTCAGGAAATGCAGCATTCCTCTGCTAGGCTGAAAATACTTCATTTGCAATCTTTCTCGTATGTTGGCGAGTAACTGATGGGTCCACTACCCCATCTACTCCCCATCCGAGGCTATCTGCCAGAGTTCTTCCCCTCTTCTCCTAATTTCCAAATTGGATACAAACCCGACCCCAATTATTTCTTCTAATTTTTCCAGACTGCCCTACTTTGCCCAGTACCAGGATGCCTGCTCTTATATCTTAATGTTAAGGGGGTAAATCCCCATGAACACCAAGAGAGCCCCACCTGGGGAGCTTGTGTAGGCTCCTACTGATTGCAGTAGGATGTTACGCAGCACCAATCTGTCGTGGCAGGCACCACCCTCATGAGACTGTGTGCCCACATGCCAGAATAGTAGCCCATCATAGATGTCAATATGCTATTGTGTTAAAGTCTGATGAGATCGGGTGGCAGGTGAAAATGCCTGTACCCTATCCCAGTTAGGGCCACCATAGGTCGTCGAAGGCGCCATAGATGTCTATCATGATGTGTACTACGTACTTAAGCGGTGTGGAGCCACAGGCCTTGGCAGAAAGTGCAATTGTGTCAGACGCAGAACGCCCAACCTGAAGCGAAACTGCCTGTCACTCACCCCACTCAAGCCTCGGTGTGAGGTCAGTCTGTCAGCCAGCAGCTTCTAGAATAACTTTCTAAGGACGTACAGGTCACACATAGGCCGATAGGATTTGGCCAAGACAGCATCTCTACCGGCACCCTTCTTGATAACCACTAATTTGGCTCTTTTCCACATATTGGGGTATGTGCCAGTTTGCAGACACTCACTATATATTTCAGTGCCATAAATCGCACTATTTCCGCTGTTATCCCATCCGGATCTGGGGCCTTACCTCTCTATTGGATCTTTATTTTATCCGCCACCTCCTCCTGTGAGAAGGAGTAGTCTGGTGTATCACTGTTGTATTGTTCTTCGCTTTCTGCACGTATTCTGGCCTGGGCCGCAGTGTGCGGGTAATAGTCTGGGAACAGAAACCATAGGAGAATCTCAGCAGTTTCAGCCGAGGTCTCGGCTGTCCGGTATCTGTCCCTTATCTTGGGCAGCACCATTGGATATCTTATTTTTCCCCTCATAATTTTACAGGGGATTCCCCAGTGATCTGTGGCGAGCTGGCTCGAGACGTACTTTTCCCAGCTGTTAAGCCTAGTGGC
Source organism: Locusta migratoria (assembly GCA_026315105.1). Lineage (NCBI taxonomy): Eukaryota > Metazoa > Arthropoda > Insecta > Orthoptera > Acrididae > Locusta > Locusta migratoria. The sequence goes on along the minus strand of CM048746.1, from coordinate 330,793,512 downwards.
GTTTAGTTTCTTATGGCAATCTTTCCCTTTCCTTTAGGTACCTTTCGAGCGAGTACTGTTTCTCCTGCCAGATTATACAACCTCCGGACCCATCTGACTGACTGTCACATCCGATCCAGTTCAGCAAACCATGGGGATTGAGAGGCCGCCATGGCCTGCCTCCTGATTGGTACAGCTGTATTGGGCGCTTGGGAGATAGCTCCAACCAGTCCTTCAGCAGCTTTGTCTACATTCATAACTTGTCCCTGTCCGTTCCGGCAATGTCGGGATGACTTATGTATGGATGTTGGCATCCCACTTGTTGACTGGGCCTCAGCCATAGTCAGTGTGGGTGATTAATCTGTGTTCTAGGAGCTTATACGTGAGGCAATTTTCCACATGGTTCCACTGACCTCAGCAACATGATGGACTACAACATCTACATCTACATGGGATACTCTGCAAATCACATTTAAGTGCCTGACAGAGGGTTCATCGAGCCACCGCTATACTATTTTATCTCCCATTCCATTCTCGAATAGCGCGCAGGAAGAATGAACACCTGAATATCTCCGTTCGGGCTCTGATTTCTCGTATTTTATTCTGATGATCATTTCTAACTACAAAAATATATTTTCGCATTCGGAGGAGAATGTTGGCGATTGGAGTTTCGTAAGTAGCCCACGCCGCAGCGATAAGCGTCGTCGTTGTAATGATTCCCATCCCAGATCCTGTATCATTTCCGTAACGCTGTCTCCCCTGTATAATGACAATACGAAACGAACTGCCTTTCCCGGCCGCGGTGGCCGAGGAGACTGAGGCGCTCCAGTCACGGTCTGCACGGCCACTACGGTCGAGGGTTCGAATCCCCCTCGGGCATGGATATTTGTGCCGTCCTTAGTATAAGGTAGTTGATAAGTAGTTTGTAAGTTTAGGGACTGATGACCCCGTAGTTAAGTCCCATAAGCTTAACAAACATTTGAACATTTGAACTGCCTTTCTTTGGACTCTTTCGATGTCCTCCGTCAAACCCACCTGATAAGGATCCCACACTGGAGAGCAATATTCCATAATAGGACGGACAAGCGTAGTGTACGCTGTTTATTTAGTAGTTCTGTTGCATCTTTTAAGGGTTCTGCCAATAAAACGCAGTCTCTGGTTCGCCTTTCCCACGACACTATCTACGTGTTCTTTCCAATTTAAGTCAGAAGTAATTGTAATTCCTAGGTATTCTGTGGAGTTTACGGCCTTTACATTTGATTGATTTATCATGTAAACAAAGTTTAACGGATTTCTTTTCGTACTCATGTGCACGACTTCACACTTCTCATTATTTAGATTCAATTGCCAATTCTTACACCATACAGATATCTTATTCAACTCGTTCTGCAGTTGGTTTTGATCTTCAGATGACTTTACTAGACGGTAAATGACAGCGTCATCTGCAAACAACCTAAAAGAGCTACTTAGATTTTCCCCTAAATCGTTTATGTAAATAAGGAACAGCAGAGGATCAATAACACTACCCTGTGGAACGCCCGATATCACCTCTGTTTTAATCGATGCCATACCATCGATTACTACAAACTGTGTCCTCCCTGAAAGGAAATCCCCTATCCAGTCGCAAATTTGGAGCGATATACCGTAACCACGCATTTTGATTAAAAGCTGTTTGTGAGGTACGGTGTCAAAAGCCCTCTGGAAATCAAAGAATACGGAATCAATTTGTGAACCCTTGTCGATAGCACACATCACTTCGTGTGAATAAAGAGCTAGTTGTGTTTTGGATGAACAATATTTTCTAAATCCATGTTGACCTTGGGCCAATAGATCATTCTGTATTCATAATATTTGAATACAGGATACGTTCCAAAACCCTGCTGTAGTTTAATGGGTTACTCCTACTGCCTTTCTTGAATATCGGTGTGACCTGTGCAACTTTCCAATCTTTTGGTACAGATCCTTCTTTGAGAGAGCGATTGTATATGGCTGTTAAGTAAGGAGCTATCGCTTCAGCATAATCAGACCAGAAGACTTGTTCTTGTTAAGTGATTTTAGTTGCTTTACTACTCCGATGATACCTACTTCTAAGTTACTCATTACTGCATCTGTTCGTAAGTCGAAATATGGAATATTGGTTTCGTGTTCTTTGGTGAATGAGTTTCTAAAAGCTATGTTTAGTAAATCTGCTTTAGTAGCGCTGTCATCGGCAGGATCGCCATTACTATCACGTAGCGAGGGTATTGTTTGTGTTTTGCCCCTAGTATATTTAACATATGACCAAAATATCTTAGGGTTTTCAGTCAAATTTCGAGATAGAGTTTCGTTGTGATAAGTATTGTAGGCATCTCGCATTGAAGTCCTCGCTAAATTTCGAGCTTCTGTGTAGGATCGCCAATCATGGGGATTTTGTGATCGTTTAAATTTGGTATTCATTTTCCATTGCTTTTGCAACAGTGTCCTGACCTGTTTTGTGTACCAAGGAGGAACACCTTCATTTATTAATTTATTTGGTATAAAACTGTCAATTGCTGTCGATACCATTTCTTTGAATTTGAGCCACATCTGGTCTACACCTACATTTAGTGTTAGAAACGAGTGGAAGCTATCTTTTAAGAAGCAATGTATTTTATTTCTATCTGCTTTCCGGAACAAATATACTTTACGTTTATTTTTGGTAACTTTGGGACTTTCGATATTCAATCTCGCTACGACAGCTCTGTGTTCACTAATACCTGTATCCGTTTTGATGCTCGTTATGAGCTCAGGATTGTTTGTTGCTAAGAGATCAAGAGTATTTTCACATCCATTTACAATTCTAGTTGGATCATGAACCAATTGTTCGAAGTAATTCTCAGAGAATGCTTTGAGTACAATTTCACACGAAGTTTTATGAGTACCTCCTGATTTGAAAATATAATTTCGCCAACAGGTTGAGGGTAAATTAAAATCTTCGCCTACTATTATCGTATGAGTAGGATACGTTTTTGTAATTTGACTCAGGTTTTCTTTGAACCTTTCTGCTATTGTATCGTCAGAGTCGGGAGGCCGGTAAAAGGAACCAATTATTAAATTCTTACGATTTTCAGGTACAACCTCTACCCATAATAACTCACAGGAACTATCAACTTCAACTTCGCTACACGAAAGACTACATTTGACAGTGACAATTACGCCTGCACCTATTTTGTTTAATCTATCCTTTCTGAAAACAGTTAGATCTTTTGCAAAAACTTCTGCTGAACTTATTTCCGGCTTGAGATAACTTTCACTGCCTACAATGATGTGTGATTCGGTGCTTTCTATTAACGCTTGGAGTTCTGGAATTTTCCCGGCACAGCTACGAAAATTTACAACTGTTATACCGATAGTTCCTAGATCTGCATTTCTCCTGTGATCCACCTGCACCCTTTGAGATTGGCCATTTTGTTTTTCCCCGAAGCCCTCTATCCTAAAAAACCGCCCAGTCCACGCCACACAGCCCCCGCTACCCCTGTAGCCGCTTCCTGCGTATAGTCGACTCCTGACCTTTTGCAGCCTGTTGCTGCCATTGCCACTCCCCTCACTCCACAGGGGACCGCAATCATCTGCTTCCTCTGCATGCTGGCGACATGGTTCTTCAGCATGGGATCCCAGCTTGAGTCAGCAAGTCACTCCACCATGTCCCTGTGCATCGGGGGCATGTTCTGCCAAACTGTTGCTGTGGTGACATGCCACGGTTAGCTCAGTCCAGACCCCTGAACGACTGCGTGACCGGTCTGCCACCTGAGTAGGAATGGATCCTTGGCCTTTGGGAGGGAGCTCGGTCTAGTAGGGGTCGAATGGTGAGGGATGCATCTGCCTCTCTGGAGTGCGGAGGAGTACTTGCCGGCATGTGTGGGGTTAAATCGTCGATGACGAGGCCGCTGAAGGAGCCCAATGCGCTGGAAGCAGCGTGCTAAACCCAGCAGCTCAGGAGGTGCCCTTGACTTTGGGGCTAAGTTCGTGGAAGAGCTGCAATCAGTTACCCCCCTCCCCCTTTCAATGCCAGGAAGGTCGGTCTCGGGAAAGTGATGGGCCTCCATTTCTTGTTGCTTGTCTCATCATGGCTGAAACTAAGACAAGCAAATCTAAGGCGCTCGATGCTGAATCCCCTCCTCCCCACGGGGGAGAGGGTCTATCTGGGAATACTACAACTCTGATGACGCCAGCGCGAGCTCAACCGCCTGGGGCCCACGCTCGACCAAGAACCTGAAGAGGTGCTAGAATGGCACAATAAGAAATTACATGTAATAGACTACAACACAACGAAAGGGAAAGCTATGCATCGAATGTGCAGAACATCGAGGCAACATTAGCCCAATGGACAATCTTTCAAGCTATGCTTGAAGGAAGAACAGAACAGCTGGCGGTGCAGGTCAACTAAGAAAGCAACCGATAAATACCTCTGTGAGGGTGGCGGCGCTCTCTGCGCTGAAGCCCACGATACTAAATGTAGAGAAAATCTCGCAACGACCAGGAACAGTGGTCTGCTTGAAGCCACTGCCAGATCAGATCACAAAGACTGTACAATTAGTCTTCACAAAGCTCATAAACCCGGCCAAGGAAAAGGTTAAAAGAAACAGGGTTAAGGCAACAAGGAATGCGGAAATAGTGGATGTGGTGACATAAGCTGACAAGGACAAAATAATGAGCAATGAGACACTCCAGAAAACCATGAAGTGCGAGCGTCCAAGAAAAATGAAACCCCCGGTCGTTTTATATGACATACCAGTAGCGATAGGGGAAAGACAGCTGGTCAGCACAATACGTGAACTACGAGGACATTGATGAGGTTACCTTCCAGAATGAGTTCCAGCTCAAGTTCAGAACTGGGCAAAGGGAGCATGTAGATTTAGAAAGCGCACATCAGTGATGCACACCCCCCCCATGCAGCCGCTGCCGTTTCAACCCTCCCAGGACTGATGGTCGATCCCTTACGCAATGCCCCCTGCTCCATTCACTCATCGCTTTCGCATCAGGTTGGGTCACAGCTCATTCCTTTGGTGCCCAGCGTTGCCCAGGCTTCTTAGGACCCAGGCAGTGCTGATTGCACCCCTCGCACCTCGTGAAGGCGGAAAGAGCCACTTTGGAAGGAGAGGCTATGTAAGATGCATCACTTCCCCAGAGACGTCCCTGAAGACTGGAAAACCATGGGTACTGAGAACCGATACGTCCATGATCCTTTTTTGCCACCCCAGCTTTCGGGCTGGCTCTCGAGGATTACGTGACAGTGTGTAGATGCACTTTCAGGTTATGGATTGCGACAGAGGACGTCGGGGCGGTCGGCGGCGCGCTGAGTTCGTGAAAACTGTCGATACGGCACCTGACCTATGAATTAATCCATCGACATCGCTATAATAATGAAAAATTTATCGATCTAGACAATTTTATTCATATTGACCAAACATAATGGTTGTGTACTCATACAGGAAGTTCATTTCCTTTATGAAAGAGTGTCTGTGTAACTTGGCTTACTCATCCTTCTAAATTTGTGACATGTGCTGGTAACCACATCGTTGCCAATAAACCATGTAGTCATTAACTTTGATAAAGAATTCATATTGTAACTAATTGGGACATAGAAGGGTGTTTCTTTATATTTTTGTTGACTGGAGTTCTCAGTAGCGGCTGGCTGAAATATCACGGCACAAAATTACTCTGCTACACATAACGTACACAACATGTAGAATTTCATCGACTCTTTAATGATTCATTGGTGCCCAGTTGTCCCCATTTATGGGCAGCATACAAGTCTCATTAATTACAATCTCCAAAATCCGGTAAGTACATTAAAAACGTCAGTAATATAAATTTACACAGTTCGTGTGTGGAATAGTGAAATCCGAGGTGTATAGTGTGACACAACGGTGGATTACTCACTATAGGTACATTTTCTACACGCCTAACATTGAAAAAAAATTCACATATTTGTCCAAAAGTAAAGTTCAAAGTTACGTGGGTTGTGCCTCAGATAAATCACAATACAAGAGTCAAAACAATACTCGGAACTGACGTGGATTGTGCCTCCGATCACGGACGAAACAATACTCAATTACATGGCGCGAACGCACCCGATTTATATTTTCCAAACAATGATACTAGAAACTGCGTATTGTTAATTATGTACATTAAATTAATTATAATGGAAAAGTAAACAATTACATACAACTGGCTATAGTAAAAATAGCGTAAATAATACTGAATAATAAACGGTAATTATACAGAAACTAATGAGGGCAAAACTTTCCAACCATTACTTGTAAAACACAATAATACCTACTTTAATATTATGAGAGAAGAATTTAATTAGTTTTAACAGAAATACTAATTAGCATGCTAGCTGATTCTAACAAATATACGTCTGGCACAAACTAATTAGTATTTGCTAATTAATAGAACTACTGTGACACCAAATAATAGAAAGTAACTAGTCATGATAGAAAAAAAGAATTACAAAATTTTGGGAAAGTAAAATGACAAGACTAAATACATTCATATCTATTATTATGCAACAGTGGTATCTGGAGGTTCCGTAATGCAAGCAGATGCGAATAAATCCCAACATGCTTCGCTATAATATCTGATCCTGGACAAATCTTACAATTTAGTACTTGATTCTGGAATCTATAATTAACCATGATGTAGTCCTTTTGGATTTTTGCTCATACCTTTCACACATAAAGAGCTTTCTCTAGTGATTTTTGAACAGTGAATGCGCTGTTAGTTGTTTAAAATTTATTGAATAACACAATCTTTAACCTCTCTCAGTCCTATCCAACCATTACACGGTGAATTAGAGTACCAGTACAGTAATTTAGAAATATTTTTCTTCCTCTTAACTGGCTGTTTGTACGTCATCACATATTGGTGATGGTTGACGAATCAGTTGATAAAACTAGTATCACTGAATTACTATCAGTAACTAACTGATGTCACAAAGAAACAGAGCGATATTTCCGTTCGTATCAATACACGAAAGCTCATACTTTATCTTTTCAACATCTGATCTGTGTAGATTACGAAACTCGAGAACGATGGTGATTCTTTCTGTTATACCGTGTTCAATAAGCGGAAAGTCTTTTCACTCGAACTGCGAGGTTCAGTAGACAAGAGTACACTGTAAATGGACTACAGAGAAACGTTGCATACGGTGTAACTTCAGTGTGTTGGTAGATTGTTCATTAGCAGTGACAAAACCTCTCCCTGAAGCCTAGAGCAAAGCAATTTGGTGGAGTAATTAGTGGAGTGTACGGGAGATAATACCGTTCTAAAGCAGGTGCTTGCAATTACATCAGGCGTGTAGCTTACAGTGTCCAATTCGTGGATGTGAGAGAGTGCCCACGCTATTACTTTGCTAATTCTCCCTCTACAGGCGAGTTTTATGCGAGGTACTTTGCCACGCTAACTAGGCGACAAATCAGATAACGTAAAACAGAAAAAGATATTAATTATGTTGACTCTGCCAGTGACGTATTTCTAGAGACGGCAAAAGGTCTGAGTGATGGATTCAACAAAAAAGAAGAAATTTCATTCATGAACAACAACAGTAGTAAAATAACCATAATGGAAGACATAAGAAAAGCAACAATTGGTTTAGTGGACAGGATGTAAAATATACACGGGCGACAGCCTTCAAAAAGTCTATGTCTTTAAGAACCTCAAGACAAATTAGGACAAAAATAAATAAATAAATAAAAATAAACTATTTAGCTGCAAAAATCTTACAGTCGACCTATCAAAATCTGGAAAAACGAGAAAGAATAATTTTCAAGATTTCGTTCGAAACGTTTACCTATGGTGGATTCACTGCTTGTGTTGAATTCATGGTCTGGGCATAACGACGCCTCTGCTTTTGTGGAGTACGGCGTAAAATCTGTTGAAATGTTGGATTCAGCCTAGAAATACTAGTGTGATTCAACTTCTCAATAAAGAACTTTTTCGACAGTGGAAAAAATTTTTCAGGAAATTATCAAACGTAATTTCCTATACCTCTCTCTTATTTAAGGTTAATCAGTCTAAAAGTTTTCTTAAGCTCCAGTTATTTGTGTATTACCACTTTTCTTCGCCTCGCTTTATTAATTTGATCAAGCGTGCCTAGTATGCAGCGCAATATGCACAACAACGGCCGGTTCCATTTCTGACTCCATCCCAGTTCTCTCTGAATAAAACTAGTGGCTACTGCGAAGTGCCTTTTTTTGGTGTGCCTGCTACAAGAAAAATATTTTTGGCATTCAGTAGACACTTCGCATTTTTTGACAACTACATGGGATAAACAAAGAACTGTTTCACTGATAGTTAAATGTACAATATTCAAAAATTATTTTACGGAACGGCTGACAGGAATTGTTGTAAAAATGTGGAACCGCAAGTGGCATTTCATTTCAACAAATTGCAAGTTGTCATTGACGGAAGTCGTTGTTCGCTTCCATTCACTCCTTTCTAACTTCAACATTTAAAAAAAAAAAAAAAAAACAACAAAAAAAAAAAAAAAAAAAAACTGCCTTCAGTGCCGCTTAGCGGCTAAAATTTTGGCAAAGCATTTTTATCGCTGTCTTCTTCCCGCGTAAAAAATTTCAGGGTTTGTTTCGACATGCCTTATTGGACCGTTCCCTTGTAAGTGAATCACATTGAAACTGTGTGTAAAACTATAAAGCACGAATTTAGAAATACTGTCTCGGTGAAAAACCTCTCTTTCAACTTATTTCGTGTCGTTATACCTGCTGCAAAAATCTGCAATTAATAATTACCTTTGCACAGAGTCTATATGATGCCACTGCTTTATGGACTGATGGAAACGAATGCTTTAGTATGCAAAGTGTTACAAGCTCCTGTTAATATACTTCATATGTTAATTTTCACAAACTGTACTTGAAATTATCATACTCCTGAAAAATACTTCTGAAAAATATAATTATGAGATTGAGAAATAAGTAACCTTGAGAGCTTGAACTAGTGCGATGACTTAAAGCTAAATTTTTAAGGAAAAGGGTGGCACCTGTGCTGCAATCTGCTGCTCTGTGGGATAAAATACATTTATTTTAATGATGGAAGCGGCTGATAAAATGATTACGTAATTACTGGTTTTATTAATTCACTTAATAAATTGGACACTGAATCAATTCCCAAAACTATAAAATTTAAAACAAGAATATAACAGGGTCTTATCTCCTCACTTGTCAAAGTTGGAAATGGGGAGTGCATAAGTCTAACTCTTAATGATCTTGGAATGATTCCCAACGCATGATCTGTGCAGATCCTTACAAGCAAGTGACATTCATAAGACTTGACGGGGAAAAACGGGCTACGTTCATTAATATAAAGCGGAGTCGCAGATACGTTACCCCGTGCGGCTGCTGGCATGCGGCAGCGTTGACGGCGTCGTACTGGTGTGCGGCGGCAGCGGCAGGCTGCTGTCTGCCGTACAGTAGTGAGAGCAGTCAGGCGCCTCAGTTTCCTAACTGGCGCACTTGTTTGCCGTCCTTTGTCTATGGACAACTCGCGCGTCTCGTCTTGTCAAGACAAGGGAAGCAAGAGCCAGGGTATCGGCAGACTGAAACAAGACAAGTATGCCCTTGCGTCGGTGCGGTATGGCGCAAGTGGTTGACTACTTAACTGCCGGTACACTTAAGTGTAACCTGCTTCCCAACTCTTCACTAGAACTAACTGAGGTCCGACCGAAGTCTAAGCACCAAACTCGACCAAGCCTAAACGCGAAATTCTTCTCTCTACCAGGTCAAAGGCACAAAACTGCTGTGTCCTCCCAAATCAACTTCCTACGACCTCTCCTAGCCAATCTGGGCTCCTTGCTTCTGGCGGGAAACAATTGTGAAGCAGACGCTGTACTCCACGCGGAGTAATATCCAGAATTGGCCTATTGCCGGCCGCGGTGGCCGAGGGGACTGAGGCGCTCCAGTCACAGTCTGCACGGCCACTACGGTCGGGGGTTCGAATCCCCCCCTCGGGCATGGATATTTGTGCCGTCCTTAGTATTAGCTAGTTGATAAGTAGTTTGTAAGTTTAGGGACTGATGACCCCGTAGTTAAGTCCCATATACTATAATCAAATCAATTGGCCTATCAATGACCTGCGTTTCTGCGCGCGCGACAATATCGTAACTTTTGGGAGTTGCCATTCTCACGTTTCCCTTCCGTCCCTTGGAGTGTTCTCGGAAGCTGCGTTCCGCGAAGGCGAGAGGCCCCGTGGCTGCAACGAGAGGTATAGCAAATTATGTTTGATAATTTCCTGAAAAATTCTTTCCACTATCGAAAAAGTTACTTATCGAGAGGTTCCACGCGGAATCCACCATACATCTACAGAGTATTCGCCGTACTCCACAAAAACAGAAGTGTCGATATGCCCAGACCATGAATCCAACACAAGCAATGAAATACCGTAGGAAAACGTTTCGAACGAAATCTTGAAAATTATTCTTTCTCGTTTTCCCACATTTTGATGTCGACTACATTTTTACAGCTAAACAGTTATTTTTGTTTTTAATTTTTGGTCCTATTTTGCCTTGAGGTTCTTAAAGACATATGTAGTGCTGGGAAAACAGTCTACTCCAGCGAAGGGACACCCTGATGATTCTGTTTTCGCGATTGTGGTTCCCAGGCTTCGTTGTTCCCGTCTAGGACTACCAGGCCGCCATGCACAAAATCTCTACGTGACAGTTCATACTTGGAGTACTTGCTTCGTTACTATATGAAAATCGTGATTTGTGTTGGATGGAATGAATGTTATTATATAGGCGAGGGTAGAAATCTTTCAATCTATGTACAAAATAATTGCTGTCAGCCCTAACGAAAGAGTTAGTTATATAAAATTGACTTAATGTGTTTGCGTGTGACTAAAATATTTACGCAATTAGTATGCAACTAAATACGAAGGTTGGAACTTAAATAGTGGTCACCAGCGTTGTGTAGAACCTGTTGCCAGCGATGTGGAAGGCGTACTGTACCGTTGGCAGAGCCTGTTCTCTTGATGGTGCCAATGGAACGGTCTACTACATGTAGAATCTCTGGAAAAGTCCTTTCATCTTCGGAGACAAATCAGTGTCACAAGGACTTAAATCCGAGGAGTATGGTGAATAGTACAGTACTTCCCAGTCCCATCGACCAAAATAGCAACAACCATAGAGTGCACTGTATGCGTCAGTGCATTGTCGTGTAAAATGATGGGCGGGTTGCTCAGAAAGTATCGCCGCTCTTTCGCAAAGCTGGTCGCAGTATGCAAGTCTTCTTCAGAGACGCGTGTCCGATGCATGTCTGCCAAAGTGTACCCACCGTGCCACTGTTCTGTACGGCAATGCCGATTCCCCGCACGCCTCTTGAAAACCTTGATGACACTGTCGTGTTGTACGATATGTGGAACATTCAATCTTGATTCAACACCGTTGTTCCTGTTTCGAAAACATAGTAACACTGTCACTTTAGATCTCTTGCTCACAAGTAAGTAACTGTGTTTCCCTCGGTTGTGCGCACGCCGGTGACGTGGGACGGGCGGGTCCATTTGCCTAATTAAGGTAGGTATCTCAACAACGTGTGCTATCAGCGACAATAGTACATTCCATTCCATAGTGCTTCCTCAGCAGTGTGGCCACTATTTAAGTTCCAACCCTCGTATTTGAATTTAAATCTATTACACTGAAACAGTATTTGCGAAATGTTTCACAAAATGCGGCTGCATTTTAAGTGCCAAATTGTGTCCCGTTTTTTGATTTTGGAAATCTGGTCACTCTGACATAACGCCCCTTTCATTAACGGTTGTAATGTCTGACCCACAGCTGAGTGACAACAGATCTGTTACCAGATCATGTTTGTCCGGAAATGGAATGCAAACTGTTTCAGTTTTAATATGGTAACCAATGCAACGGGTTAGTAGCGACATATTAGTAACAGTTTCAACAAGTGAACAGAGCGATCGTCTTAATAAAATAGTGTACGTGAGGACCGTATCCTTTTCTTCAACTTACGATTGCACAGCATAGAGACCGGACGAGAGGTAGGTGACCAGTGTGCGCAGTAGACGATTGCGCAGGTCTCTCACAACACTCTCTGTATTTATGCCACTCTCCGACGTCCGACTCGACTCGACTCGACGTCTGACTCAGCACTGCCAGGAGCACCTCTGAAGACGTCCAGTGCATCTCTGGACGAAACGTTATTATCAGAAATGTTTGATAGACCACGGTCATACAACGCGCAAGAATCATCAGTAATTATGACACCCGGCCATGAGAGCCTTCATTGTACCCTCTCTGTTGTTGCCGCGTTCGTGGCTTCATTCTCTGCCGAGCTGCAGTCACATAAACATGATGGCATTAATCAGTTCTACAGCCAAGAGCGAGTTACGAAGTGTTATTCGTTTTCTTCAAGCAGAAGGGAACAGTGCAGTTGAAATCCATCGAATAATGAGCCAGGTATGTGGAAAGAGGTTTATGAGTGAATGTACCGTGCGTGAATAATGAAGAACATTCAGGCCGTGCTATCTAAGGCACCTCACAGTGGAGTGCGCGTCTGCTCCCCCTCGGAACTTCGAGCCTTCCCTCGGGTATGTGTGTGTGTTTTATCGTTAATATCAGTTAATTTAAGTAGTTAGTAATTGAGATAAACACTGCATTTTCGTTCTATAGATTTACAAAAATTTGAAAATTTTTGCCGAACTGATGTGCACGACGAAGGAGGTCAACGACGCAAATCTTTCGCATTAGATAACTTCGTTCAACGAGTTGACAAAGAGGTAAGAGAAAACCGCAGATTCACGATAAGTGATTTATCAATGGAATTTCCAGAGGTGTACTGAAGACAAAGCGATGACTCAAAGTCTTAGGCGGCAACATTTTATGAAGAGGATATCTGGAACATAACCACAGGCATGAGAAACTTCGAGGTGATTATGACGAAAAGTAGGCACAAGAGTATATGAAAGTTGGTAACAAAAAACTTTTTTCATGCCATTTGTCTTTTATTTATGGACTATTGGAGGTTGGAAAAAAAAACTTTGTAGAGCAAAGACCAAAAGTTCTTTGACAGAAATGAAGCTCTAAAATAGCCAGAAATTGAAACTGCTTCGTATGATGCGTCAAACTACAACATAATTTTCCGACTGACAGTACCTGTACTCTCTTTAATTACCTGTCTAGGTATACCGAGCGAGGTGGCGCATTGTAACACACTAGACTAGTATTCGTTACACATGTGGTTCAAACACGTCTCCGAACACCTGCAGGCAATTTCGGAAACGGTTCCTTTCAAAGGGCACGGCTGATTCCCTTCTTATACCGAGCGTGTGAGCCGTCTATATCAACATAGAACGGATGTTAAACCGTAACTTTCCTTTCTTCCTTCTGGTTCTCCCAAATTGCGCACCGTTCTTCATCCTGTTTCTCGTCCCCTTCTTACGTACTTTATTTTACTCCTAAGCCCGCTAGTTTCCGCAAATAAACCATCTCAACGCAAAGTGCAGCAAAGCCTCTTACGTTCTGCCACTAGCTTCTTTCTTCCTCCTAAGCCGACTAGTTAGGGCGGATAAAGTACCTCAAAGCAGAGATGTTCCTATAGAAGCTGAAATCACGCCTACCTAAGTCAGCTTTGCACTAATTATGAAGTAGTGAAGGCTCTTTAATACAATAAATTAGCGAGGAGAGCTGCATTAAAATAGAGTTGAGACTCAAGACCACAATAACGAGGCCGCGGTGGAGTAGCCGAGCGGTCTAAAGCGTCTCGCTGCGGAGCGCGCGGTTGCTCGCCGTGGAGGTTCGAGTCCTCCCTGGGGCATGGATGTGTGTGTTGTCCTTACGTTAGTTTACCTAGGTTTAAGTAGTTTGTAAGCTACGGACTGATGACCACGCAGTTTGGTCCGAAAGATTTACTAACATTTGAACATTTTTGAACACAATAACGACAGAAACAACAAGCACAGAAAGATATCGAGATCATCGAGCTGCATTATTATGAACTGCAACCTTTTGCTAATTTTTACACTTGTCTTCTTGCTTTATCATGGGTGAAAATATTCAGATTTAATTGTCTAGAAAGTAAAGTGCTAGGCTATTAGGTGAATTTCTTGGTAATTACATGTATTTTTAGACGTAGTGAGAAGTACAGAAAGTCCTTTTATAGCTGAAAGTTTGTACTACAGCGCCAAGAAGTGAGGCAGCGTCACTATAGAAAAAAATTGGTTAAAGTGTAACGATCAGCTTCTCGATAGATCACGGGAGGGCCTTAGATACAAAGGAAGGTGACTAGTGACTACTCTTCGTAGTTAATCTCACCGTGACTCTAACAACAGAGGCAGCAGCAGAAGGATTATGAAACACCGAAATTAACAAGAGAGAACCTTTGGGTAATAATATACAATACCAACAAAAACGTCGGAAGGATAGATATGTGGATCATCATGGACAAAAGGCAATAACAGCAAACTGTAAACTGAATTTAGCTCATCATACAAATAATATAAAACAAGATCAACTTGCAGAAGATACTACCCGTTAACTGATTTTTTATTTTGTATATATATGTGCGTGTGTGTGTTTGTGTGTATCTCTGATGCTACAGAGGTTTACGTACGCACAACTGCAACTTTCAAAATTCTGCCAATAAGCATGCACCTAAAAGAAAGTAAGTACAGGAGATGTATTCGCATTTCCTATTATGAACCAGCATCAGTTGTTGGATTTAATGGAACATACGAAAATTATTGCGGACCGGGACTCTATCTGGGTCGCGTTAACTATTACGCTAACTATGCACTTCTCGAGGACTCACCCAAACTTCCATATGACCTTCATAGCCCACTGCTCAAGGGTGGTCGTACATTGCACCATGTAAGTCGTGTAGAGGGAGAGACGTGTACTGCAATCGTTGCAAGCCTTGCTGCTGGTGAAGCGTACATGTCCGAAGGACAACTGAATTGGTTCCATCAATAAACACGTCGTATTTAAAAGAAAATATTGTGTGCAGTGTTTTTGTTTCTGTTTGGTGAACACCAAGTGCTAGGTGTCCATAAACAGTCCATAAAAGCATTTTGATTAGAGCTGCGTACTCTCAAGTGCGACAGAATTACGTTAGGATTTTCAAAAATAAAGAAGCAAGAGTTTCTTGTCTGAATTAGGGAGTCACAGGTAAGTTAATACCAAAGAAATAAACTTATAATATTATTGAAGTCAGAGTGTCAGAAAAATATAGAATTACAAATGTTTGTATAGTTTATGGGACTTAACTACGGGGTCATCAGTCCCTAAACTTACAAACTACTTATGAACTACTTACAAACTAGGACGGCACAAATATCCATGCCCGAGGTGGGATTCGAACCCCCGACCGTAGTGGCCGTGCAGACCGTGACTGGAGCGCCTCAATCTCCTCGACCACCGCGGCCGGCATATAGAATTACACAAAAGCATTCATTGAACAAATTACTTGGCTAATTTATAAAATAAATATCGAAGAAAACTTGACTCTTAAATTATTCTTTGAGGTATTTATCTTGTATCTTCCTATATTGTCGAAAATTATCTCAATCGAGAATGGAGGCCACAAATAATACTTCAAAACTTACAAGAACTGTAATTTTATCAGAATTATGTGAGAAATTAAGAAAATTTACGCAAGGAAATTGTCTTACTCGTGATCAGCTGTACAGAATGAAAAAGACTAAATTACGAAACGAATCCATTAGAAACTGTAGCGTCAGAGGTGGAAAACGCTGACCGCGCTACAAAAAACGGAATAAGTGGCAAATTGTTCAAGCTGCATCAAATGCAAGTGGTGACCACAAAATGAAGATGCTTGTCTATGGAAGTATACTAAGCGCAGAGCATTTTTTGTTCCGAAGTACGGAAAAATACCTAAACTGAAAGTGCTTGCCTGCTCCAAAGGAATCTTAATTCTTGACTACACTGGTTCACACAATAATGAGAAATAACTACAATGTGCGCTATTTGTGCATTGTTCTTATCCTCTACGTAATGAATATATCAGACTACTGTGCCACAGTGGACATGCCAGTTCCCGTTAGATCATCGAAGTTCAGCAATGTTGGGCTTGGCTGGCAGTGGGATGGGTAACTGTCCCGGACTCTAGAGCGCTGTTGGCATGGGGGATGGAGTGTCTCCGCCCTGCTGAGGCCAACTGAGGAACTTCTTGATTGACAAGTAGCGGCTCCAGTCACGAAAACTGACGTAACGGCTGGGAGTGCGGGGCGCTGCCCGTTACACCGCATCCGGTTACGCCCACTGGACGCAGGATAACACAGCGGCTGGTCAGTACCCAGTGCGCCTCTCGTGATCTCTAGAGCACTGTTGTCAAGGAACGATGGAGTGCACTCAGCCCAACTGAGGCCAACAGAGGAGCTATTTGATTGACAAGCAGTGGCTCAGGTCACGAAAACTGACTTAACGACTGGGAGTGCGCTGACCATGTCCCCCTCTACACAACATCCGGTGATGCCCATTGGACGCAGGATGTCACGACAGCTGGTCAGTACCCAGGCCGCCTCTAATAGTCGCTACCGTGCTGTTGGCAAGGGGGGGGGTTTGCACTTGGCCCTGCTCAGGCCAACTGAGGAGCTACTTGATTTACAATTAGTGGCTCCGGTCACGAAAACTGACATAATGGCTGGGAGTGCGAGGCACTGACCACGTCCCCCTCTACACCACATCTGGTGACGCCCATTGGACGCAGGATAACACGTCAGCTTGTCAATACCCAGTGCAGCTCTCATGGGCTGTCGAGCATATATATATATATATATATATATATATATGTGTGTGTGTGTGTGTGTGTGTGTGTGTGTGTGTGTGTCTGTGTGTGTGTGTCTGAACATACCCAAGTTATTGGAGCAATGCCCAATGGCTGGTAACGTATGGCCTTTCTTCATATTATGCTTCATAATAACTGCAGTCCAAATGCTGACTTTACTTTCAGACATGACCCCGTTATGAAACAAATAATGAAAAAACTTCTCACGTTACCTGCCTGTGGGCAATGAGTCAAATAAATCGGGAAAGTTGAGAATTTGAGCCAAGCCGAGATTCAAACTCGGTGCCTCCTGCTTACTAGGCAGTTGTGCTGACAACTGTTATGCTCTACCACTATTCCTACCAGGCTAATATTTTAATCTTATCCATGTACTACCAATTGAGTGGACCTGCCAATTTTCACTTATTACTTGCGGTATTTCGCCGATTCCCGTAACGACCGAGGCCTGGTGAGCATCCACACTGAAGAAATGATAATCAAGTGTCTTCACCTGCATTACATTGGATGTGTTTGTGTATGTGTGCGTGCGTGTGTGTGAGACTGTATGTTGCAGTGATCGCTTTGTCTGACAGTCGTAGGGACCAGTGCGAATGCCTAATAACCCTAGCCTAGTAGTTATTAATGAGCTCATTAATAATTTATTTGATTTAAACATTGCTTTATTGATATTTTCGTATATTAATAGCAAAAACCGGACATCCCTCATCTGGTATGTATTTGTTTGAGATATTATCGTTTCTCAACCATTTACAAATCACTTTTATTTTTACCGATTACAACGACAGCTATCGTGAAACAAAAGCCATGTTTCACACAGATGGTACATATTTTTTTCCCTGGCGGACCAAAATCTGCAAAAATTAATTAATTAATTAATTAAAAATAATTAAAAAATAAAAGAAACGGTGTCCTATTTAGTATTTCACCTCCCCTAGGAGGTGAACACCTTTAATTCCAACTGTTATTAAAAATCCAATTCGTTGTCGTTGTTGTGGTCTTCAGTCCGCAGACTGAAATGATGCAACTCTCCATGCTACACTGTCCTGTGCAAGCCTCTCCATCTGATAATAAGTTCGGCAACCTACATGCTTTTGAATCCACTTATGTATTCGTCCCTCGGTCTCCTTCGGTGATTTTTACTCCATACACTTCCTTCTAATGACGATTCCTTTATGTCTCAGAATGTTTTACATCAATCTATCCCTTCTCTTACTCAGGATATCCCAGAAACTCCTTTTCTCCCCAATTCGGTTAATCACCTCCTCATTACGTGATCTACCCATCTAATTTTGATAATTCGTCTGTAGCACCACGTTTAGAAAGCTTCTGTCATGTTTTTGCCTGAACTCCTTATCGTCCACGTTTCACTTCCATACAATGCTACACTCCAGACAAATGATATCAGAAAGAGCATCCTGACATTTAAAACTAATATTGGATGCCAACAAATTTCGCTTCTTCAGAAACGTTTTTCTTCTCATAGCCATTCTGCATTTTATAACTTCTTTACTTCGGCCATCAGAAGTTATCTTGCTACCCAAGTAACAAATCTCATCTACTATTTTTATTGTCTCATTACCTATTCTAACTCCTTCAGCATCGCTTGTTTTTCTGACGCTACATTCAATTATCTTTGTTTTACTCTTGTTGCTATTCATCTTATACCCTCTCTTCAAGACAGTGCCCATTCCATTCAATTGCTCTTCCAGATCCTTTGCAGTTTCTGACAGATTTACCGCAAAGTTTTTATTTCTTCTTCCTGAACTTTAATTCCCTCTCCAAATTTTTCCTTGCATTCCTTCACTCCTTGCTCAATGTAAAGATTCAACAACATTGGAGAAAGGCTACAACCCTGTCTTATTCCCTTACCAAACTTTGCGTCTTTTTCATGCGTTTGAACTCTATTAACCGCTGTCTAGTTTTTGTATACGTTAAATATAACTCTTCGACCCCTATATTTTATCCCTGCTACCTTCAGAATTTGAAAGAGTGTATTCCAGTTGACATTGTGAAAAGCTTTGTCCAAATCTACAAATACTAAAAACGTTGGTTTTCCTTTCCTTTAGTCAATCTTCTAAGATAAGTCGAAATTTATTGTCTCCCGTGTTTCTACATTTCTCCTAAATCCAAATTGATCTCCCTCAAGCTCGAATTCCACAAGTTTTTCCATTCGTCTGTAAATTCGTGTTAGTATTTTTCAACCACGATTTATTAAACTGATAATTCTGTAATTTTCACATTTGTGTGCACTTTGTTTCTTTGGAAGTGGAATTACTATATTCTTCTTGAAGTCTGAGGCTACTACCCCTGTCTCAGATATCTTGCGCACCAGCTGGAACAATTTCTTCATGACTCGATCTCCTAACGATATCAGCAGTTCAAACGGCATGTCATCTACTCCAGGGACCTTGTTTCGACTCTAATCTTTCAGCACTCTGTCAAATTCTTCTCGCAGTATAGTATCTCCTATCTCATCCTCCTCTACTTCATCTTCCATTTCTAGAATACTTCCTTCATATTTATTTCCTTTGTACAGGCCTTCTGTATATTCCTTCCACCTTTCAGCTTTCCTGTCTTTGCTTAGTACTGGTTTTCCATCTGATTTCTTGATATTCATACCGCTGTTTTTCTTGTCTCCAAATGACTATTTTATTTTCCTGTAGGCGGTATCAATCTCTCCCCTAGTTATACATCATTCTACGGTCTTGCACTTCTCCTCAAGCCACTCCTGCTTATCCAGTCTGCACATCCTGTCAACTTCATTTTTCAGACATCTGTACTCTCTTTTACCTGCTTCTCTTGGTGCATTTTTATATTTTCTCCTCTCATGAATTAAGCTCAGTATGTACTGTGTTATGCAGGGATTTCTATTAGTCCTTGTCCTTCTGCCTATATGATCCTCTTCGTTTTTCACTACTCTATCTCTCAATTTGTAAATTTGGAAATATTCCGAAAAACCATATTAAGTGTCTCACCCTGAATATGTGGACAACACACAACACCCAGTCCCCTGCCGGGAATCGAACCCGGGCCTCCTGCGTGGTAGTCAGTGACGCTATCGCTGAGCTACGGAGGCGGACAAAAGTAATAGAGAAAAGCCTTCACGTAAAACAACAAGCAGTAAAATAAATATTGAGTACCAATTCAAGGTAAATAATTTTTATAAGTTACAGACCAAGCACAAACTGGATGCCCAAGCGAAACACTGACCTAAAATTTTTTAATACTTTAAGCTCTGCCGAATAGTAAACCTTTCCAGATAATGTTGTGGTTAGACAAAACTGCTCTTACATAGTACACTGTACTATCCCTATGAAGATAGTGCAACGGCAAAGATTTTCCAGTATGACGACGATCCTGTAGGTTTCTAAGAGCAAACGAAATGCTGAAATGATCATACAATGTAAGCTTTCACGGCCGGCGTCAACTTCATTTAAAACTTCCGGGCTCATAAGCTGTGGTCGATTTGTAAAACTTCCCCCTAACGTTTCATCTTCGGCTACGGAAGACATCTTCAGAGGTAGAGTGGCGAACTGCGATGAGAACTTGAAGGAGCGCCGTATATATAGGCGATGCAGAGGGCACCACAAGACATCACGTGACGTCGGCTAAGACACTATCTCTGGTATTGTCAACATTATTAGCAGAGAAGAATCGATTGTCTTACCTCTGGTGGAAAGCAGAAGTCCAAATTCTGTCTATTTTAACAGCTTCCTCTTTCCTGTTAAAATTATTGCGAGATCTGTAAAGATGAAACGTTACGGGAAAGTTTTTTCAAATCGACCACGGCTTATGAGCCCGGAAGTTTTAAATGAAGAAATGCTGAAATGTTTTGGAGCTTTTCGCGAACCATGACTAGGTTGCATTCATTAATCAGTATGTTTGATGTTCTCAGCTACCAAGCGTTGATATAGTTCCCACGTTGTTATAATTCTATACACAGACCAACCTTCCGAAATGATAATAGCGTCTCAAACCTTTTGGATTATTATGGAATATGATATTTAGATAGGGTACCAATGGTCGGAAATGCTTATGTCTTGTGTTATCGATTGGAAGCAAGAGGAAACTTCAGTCGTTACTTTTCCACTTTTCCCGAGGACAAGTAGGTGTACTGTATGAATAGATGGTGATGGCGTCCTCTTTGATGAAGTATTCCAGAGCTACAATAGTCATTTATGCGGATCTTCTTCCACCAAATCTCAGCAACGTACACTGATAGATTATCAACACACTTTAGCTTTCAAAATAATATTCAATTCATGCAGTTGCTTTCAGCGACTGTGCCCTACATGGCTGCACTGCCAGCACTTCAGCACCGCCGTGACGTCGGTCGATATAAATGGCAACCAGATAAAATCTCACCGCGTGGCTCACAGATTTTTATCGCGGCAGTACTGCTGACACACATGAGAAAAGTTAGGATATGGCGTGTGCATGGTGAGTCAGCACTGCCAACCGACGGGCAGAAATAAGAAGCCTTCTTTTCTTTACTTGGCCCTCATATTTCGACGGTTAAGACGCGTTTAATCGTGAGGTTATCTTCAGACTCGTAGTGGATGATTCCAAAAGATTTTTTCATATCAAATATTGGCTGTGGGGTCTGAGTAGTGAAGTGGCATACTGCAAATCTAAAGGTCGCAATTTCAATCCCCAGTCAGTCCTAAGATTTTTTGTGGCAGTTATTAATTCTTTCCCTCTGCTACTGTTGTTAATGTGAAAAATGTCAAGTTTAAATTACAGGGCCCCCAATAACAGACTGGTTAAGTCAGTTCCGAGGTCGGAGGAAGGCAACGGCGAACCACCGCGTACAGGACAATGCCTAGTGAAGCACTGTGGTGTTTAAGCAATCTTCCCCGAGTGAAGTGGCGCAGTGGAATTACATCCGGGGAGGTGGGTGATTCTAAATCCCCTCCGGCCATTCTGGATTCGGTTTTTCGTGATTTTCTGAAATCACTCAAACGGTACGGTTATTTTCTTCCCCATCCTCAACAAAAACTATTCAAGGGTGCGCTTCATCTCGAATGACCATGATGTCGACGGAACGTTAACCTTATTGTAAATGATCAAATGTTCGTAAACTAAAGAACCAAACTACGGAGCTCATCGTTCGGTTTTATGGCTGCTTTACCTTATTTGCTTCAATATTAAAATGGGCGAAATATTATTCAATCCCATGCAACAGCTTTGGAGAGGATTGTATCGAGTGTAACTGGTATCATGTGTTTTTGTGTCCCTTCAGTGCTGCAGTTCAGTCATAGCAGTGAAGCAGGGTAGTAACATGAAGAATGGAACTTGTAACTGCCACGTTTGGGTGAATTTATGATCACATAGTGATGGTCCGAATTTTTAGAATTGGCTGTCAAACATTTCTACCGGATATGATGTTCTATTCGCAGCGGTGTTGCCAACCGTAGGGACATGTCCCTACACGTAGGGATTTTTGACTCTTTTTTACAAACTTAGGGACAGATTTCCAATATCTTTGCAAAAGGTAGGGACTTTTCTCACGGACGATACAGAATGAAAGCACCTATTTTTTCCGAGAATGTCATTATGGTTGACCAAAGCTGTTTATTTGCTGGCTCAGTGCTACCGGTTTAAGTTGTAAAACACTTTCAAAAGCCGGAAGACTTCTCTCTCGCTCTCTTTTTATCATTTCTTTCTTTCTTTTTAGAAATCAATATGGTCCATGGGGACTTTCATGGTGGACGTAGGGATTTTTGACACGTCATGTAGGGACACAGTTAGAAACGAGTTGGTAACACTGATTGACAGCAGTGTAACAATTAACTGTCATATGAGAGAGCATGCCTTTTTAAATACGATCGGTTTCTCATTGGTAGGTAATTGCTGGTGACTATGTACGACACGTCCTTTTTAACCAATTTGTGAACTTGCATTAGTAGAAGAAATACACTACCTGATCAAAAGTATCTGGACACCCCAAAAACATACGTTTTTCACATCAGGTGCATTGTGTTGCCACCTGCTGCCAGGTACTCCGTATCAACGACCTCAGTAGTCATCGTGAGAGAGCAGGTCTACGAACGTGTCACTTGTGTCAGAAGTCTGTACGCGAGATTTACACACTCCGGAACATTCGTAAGTCCACTGTTCCTGATGTGATAGTAAAGTGGAAAATTGAAGGGATACGTACAACACGAAAGCGTACTGGCCAACTTCGTATGTTGACTGACATTCGACAATTGAAGAGGGTCGAACAGTGTAATAGTCAGGCACCTATCCAGACCATCACAGAGGAATTCAAAACTGCATCAGGTTCCACTCCTAGTACTATGACACGCGGGAGGAGAGAAAACTTGGATTTTATGGTCGAGCGGCTGCCTATGAGCTACACATCACGCAGGTCAGTGCCAAACGACGCCTAGATTGGTGCAAGAAGCGTAGACATTGGACGACTGAACAGTGGAAAAACGGTATGTAGAGTGACGAATCATGGTATGTAATGTGGTGATCCAATGGCAGGTTGTGGGTATGGCAAATGCTCGGTGAATGTGATCTGCCAGCGTTTGTAGTACCAACAGTGAAATTTGGAGGCGGTGGTGGTATGGTGCGGTCGAGCTCTTCATGGAGGGGGCCTACACTCCTTCTTGGTTTGCTTGGTAATGTCAGGCGTAGACTGATTTTTAAACACCTTCGTGCTTCCCCCAGTTGAAGAGCATTCGGGGATGGCGATTGCATCTTTTAACAAGACAGAGCATCTATTTATAATAAACGGCATGTGGGGGAGAGGTTACACGACAATGGACTGACCTGTCTTGAATGTTACATTTGGGACGCCGACCGTGCCAGGCCTCACCGACCTACATTGATACCTCTTCTCAGAGCAGCAGTCCGTGCTGAATTGGCTGCCATTCTCCAAGACACCTTCCAGCACCTGACTGAACGTATGGCTGCGAAAGTGGAAGCTGTCATCAAGGCTAAGGGTGGACCAACGACATAATGAATTCCTGTATTGCCGATGAAGGGCACCACCAACTTGTAAGTCATTGTCAGCCAAGTGCCCGGATACTTTTGATCGCATATTATACCTGTAGTGGACATCTGAAATCGGGGCATCGAAAAATGCCACAGCTCACAGTGGTACACCAGACTGCTGGTACTCAACGACGTAAAACAGAAGTAAACCTCGTAATATCAGGAGCGACCCGACTGATCGTGGCATTTAAATGAACCGAAGCATCAAGTACACCGATTGCCCAATGAGAAGAAAAACCAACGGTGTGCGTGGTGTTGTTCAGGACAGGTGGCTTCTGAAATATTTTGGAGCTGTTTGCGTACCAAGACTAGGTAACATTCATTAGCCAGTATGTTTATTTTGATATTCTCAGCGACGAAACGTTGATATTATTCCCACATAGTTACAATTCTATAAACATAGAACTCTTTCAAGACTTCAATAATTAACCATACACAGTAATCAAAATAACCACGGGCAGACCGGCAGTACACCCGTGGATATTTTGATTATCAAATACGCCGGGAGAAACTGAAGAATCAAACCATACACAGTGTTCATACCTTTTGGGTTACATTAAAATATGATGGTCCGCAATCGATTATATTGAGGTAGGGTCCCAATTGTCCGAAATGCATGCTTCTGCATGCTTCTTGTGTTATAGATTAAAAGCAAGAGGAAATTACACTCGCTACTTTTTCAGAGGACACGTAGGTGAACTGTATGAAAACATGATGATGGCGTCCTCTTTAATGTATCCCAGAGCTAAAACAGCTCCCATGCGAATCTTCGGACACGGATTGTCCATGCGGATGTGGGTAAGATGTGGGTAAGATCATAGAGGTAAGTTAAAAATTTGAAAGGGAAATAGAATAGGTTCATGATCTAGGGTGTATTTGTAAAGTTAGATGACAGGATGGCCAGGATTTCTGGTCAAGTCGGTACAGGATTATAAACACAAAATGAGTTTAGTGGATATATGAATACGTCTAATATGAATAAGAATACTCGTAAGATATTATGAACAGAATGAAAGTAAGATTTAGTTCTGGTGCTATACAGTTTAATAGAGGTCATTGACGTCGAGGGATGGTGGGGATTTTGATAGATACATTCTTAATAAATCACTCTTCTGCTTGTTTCGGGTTTCCTGGCAATGTAACTACTACTAATCAGTCCAGTAGCTCCTCGGTTGGCCTCACGAAGCCGAATGCATCCCGTTTTAGTCCCAACACCAAGAAAAAATTCATGGGTGTATCAGGACTCTAACACGATTGCTTCGAATGGCACTCAATCTGGCTGACGACCCACTTACGGTGACAAATAGCATGCCCAACGCATTACTGTAACCAAGATAGACACGAATTCAGCACCCGCCAGAGAAGTATAAGGTTACACATCAAGTAGTTCAGTAGATGGTGAGAAAACCGAAGAAATATATAAGGAAATAAAAAATTCAAATAGTTAAGGTAGAGGTACTCTTGATTGTGTTTGGGAAGAGACAAAAAATACCGGAGGCTTGCATACTGATTTTAAAATGGTAGGACAAAGATTTAGGAACCAGCTTTTAAACTGTGAGACATATCCAGAGGCAGATAGTAACTCTGAAACTCTTACCGCAACATATTGATTTTGAAATGAAGTTTAAAACTGAAAAAATAGAGAGATAAGGCCTGTTTAAGTTGAAAGAACTGTGGTTGTTGAGAGATTCAAGGGAAGAATTAGCTAACGTGACTGAAACAGGAAAATGTAACCCAGTAGAAAATTACTGGGTACCATTGAGGTATGAAATACTGTTGGCAACAGAGGACCAAATAGGCAGAAAGACACGGCCCAATAGTAGAAACATTTGAATTTGAATTTAATTGAAAGAATCTGAAAATGTAATGATGTAGCAAATGAAAGGGAATCCTGACAATTTAAGGATGTATTGGACATGAAGTGCAAAGTGTCTAAGTAAGAGTGGCAAGTTTCTACTACACTGAAAATGAGTGAGACTAATGTACTCCCATTTCAGTTGTTTTTCTACCATTCTACAACTAACCCTCACCGCGGCGAATTAGCCGTGCGCATTGGGGTGCTGTGCTGTGGTGCACGCGGCCGTTCGCCGTCGGGGGTTCGAGTCCCTCCCTCGGGGTGTTTGTGTTGTCCTTAGGTTAGTTTACCTTAATTTAAGTAGTTTGTAAACTACTAACTAATGACAAAACAGTTGAGTCCGATAAATTTAAAAACGAACTAACCCTTACATACAATACGAAGATGATAGAATCATTGATGTAATATTATAAATCTCTTCAAAATCTAAAACGCTCTAGACTTACTCAACTGAAAAAAATATTGATGTATTCCTGTTTAATCCATTTGGAACTATAACAAGCAAGGCCACATGCAGTGACTGTTAACTAAATGTACCATTCTTCCCGTTCAGCAGATCAACTTGGAAATACCTAAGAGTGTGAAAGTTTTTCTTTTTTCGTTTTTCTTTTGAGATTTGAAAGTTCGTAATAAGGGAGAGATAATACATGATCTGCTCAAGAAATGTGGCTAAATTGTCACTTAACTGTTTCTGAGCTCTCTAACGGTAGTAATTTGAGCTACGAAAGAAAATTTGTGTTTAGAGTAGTTCCGAGAGAGCCTGGTAACACTTTTAATGTCTGTCTATGCTAAACTGTTGGATTTCGTGTAAGTAGTGCCTCAGATTTCATCGTGCTGGAGGCGATGCAACACGACAGGTAGCAGTGACGTTACATCAGAAGCTGACAGTGCCACGTGTATCTGGAAGCAGTGAGCGAGTTTTGTTAGCAGCGCAACAGAATCAGGTGTGTCAGCAGTCATGAAGCAGCACGGTCCACCAACTTAAGTAGCAGGCAGCAGAAACTTCTCAGTACCAGCAAAAGCAGTATATAGTGTGTTACACATACACTGAATTGTGTGATGAGTGTAGTGGCAGGAAAAAGTTCTGAGTTTTTTTTTGAAGACGGTTGTAGTTCATTGGGCAATTATGAAGTTGTGGAAGCAAATACGAGTGAAACGTATTTTAATTGTAATATGATCAGTACTGGGGAGAGAGTATCCTCTTATAAGTATGAAAAAAGGTCAATTATATGAGGGAAGCGGTCATCATTCACGGGGGTAGATTATGTATTTGAATTGCATGCAAATGTAAAGTTTTGCTCCAGTGGTGAACTTCAAACTATGAGGAAGGTCACTATGGGTGCATGGATTACGTACAACACATCGTTCAGTAGATATGACTTCATGACTTCCTAAACCACTGGGCCTATTTCAACCACGTTTTTTTCGGTAAGGTAACAAATTCTGTTGTTCTAAGATAGTCTAAGACACATAAGGTACAAGACGCGTATGGTGAATGGTAGACCTCGAAAAAATCTACAGTTTCATTTCGATCTTCAGGCTAGGCGAAGGTCACATGGCGGAGAGTGCTTTACATACTGACTACGACAAAAAAGTCTACAAGGGTACACTTGAATAAATTTTACTCTGATTCACTGTTCACCACAAAAGTTGACAGATACATGTGGGCCGGCCGCGGTGCCGAGGGGACTGAGGCGCTCCAGTCACGGTCTGCACGGCCACTACGGTCGGGGATTCGAATCCCCCCTCGGGCATGGATATTTGTGCCGTCCTTAGTCTTAGGTAGTTCATAAGTAGTTTGTAAGCTTAGGGACAGATGACCCCGTAGTTAAGTCCCATAAATTCTACAAACATTTGAACATTTTTTAGATACATGTGGGATTTTCATAGAGAGGCGGAGGAGAGATGTCACAGAAAGTGCATCTGACTTCCCTTTACAATTAACCATGCCAATTGCATAGTCGACCACGGCGACCTTGCTTTAGCGAGAAACGGCCGATGAAAAAAGGGGATGAGGAGATGCGCAATTGCTCGCCATCAGAAGTGTATGTAACGGATTTCAATGGGTCTCTGTTATGTTGCAGCGGGACATACCCTGAATGTGAGGCTAGCAGCTTTTTTAGCGACGGGCGTTTGTTTTCGAGAAAATTGAAGCTGACTGCGCGCTGTAATACGCGTTAACGTTAGCCCCGATCCAAGTGAGTGAGTGTGGCGCAGTGGTTTAGGTCTAAGCTACCACCGTATTCGGATACAATCCGTGTTTTTGTTGTTTTTTATAATCAGAATAGTCCGTAATTTTTAGCCACTCTTCGGTGTATGTGATGGCGTTAGTTATTTCGCCTCTCGTTTGTTCATTCAACTCTTCTACCTTCTTCTGGCTGCGCTTCTGTAGACATACTTGGATCGTCAATTACACTGTATTCTTCGAACACGCACGGCTCTAACAACGAGCTGCGAGCAGTGGACATGAAGACAAATGTAAACTAGCGGTTCAGGTGCTAGGTCACACGGTTTGTTTGACCATGGAGCTACATGTTCATATTACAAAGAGGTCTGTCAGTGGGAATTGTGTGTATTATGAAATTATAGCGCCGTAGCCAAATTAAAGGTGACGACCAGGACGATACAGTATCACTATACACAGAGTTCGCACGGAATATCCGCGCGACCAGTTCGCTTTGTGTTTGAACGAGGCTCCACAATTTAGGGGAGACTGGGGCACGTTGGCCATAGGGGCAGGATGGCCCAGTCGATTTAGTTCATACCATTGACACTAAATCGTCTTAGGAATCAGAGAGTAGGAAGCACTGTCCCACTCTTTATACAGGGCCAATATCGCAGGCGACGAAGTTTTGGACAAACTGTAGTCCTTGTATTTGTGCATGTTTCAGTAAAATTCTACTCGTCGGTTAATGTGTATTTAACTTTTGATTGCTTTAGGTGCAACGGAGTGAGTAGTATAACAAAAGGTCACTCCTTAAGTATTATTTATACATGGCATACAAACGTAATTGCTGTTATAGTCCTCACGATCGATTGGAGAGTGTCCGCAACTGCACTATGTTATTTTAAATGTGTTTATTTCCGTCAACAGTTGCAATATAATTGTTTAATAACATGTTTCGATCACTTGGATCATCTTCAGATCTTATAGTTGCGTCCGCAACTCGTCTGGCTGAGTACTAAGTACGCAACTATAAGATCTGAAGATGATCCAAGTGATCGAAACATGTTATTAAGCAATTATATTGCAACTGTTGACGAAAATAAACACATTTAAAATAAAACGTAATTGCTTTAGTGAGTTTTCGAAGGAACAGAATTTATTGTAAAGATGACGATGGAGCAGATTGGCCCAGAGGGGACGGGGCACGATGACCAGCCGAGACAACCTGTCACGTCCCATAGCAGCTGTACTTCTTTAAATTCGATCAAAGGTTTGTTACTTTTAATGATAACAACGTTTATAATTATTCGAGTTTATTAAATTATTAACATAACTGTCGAATTTAAACATATTTTGATGCGTTTCAAAGGTCAAAAGATCGTCATTTTCACGAGATAAAAAGCGTCGAATAAACGCCAACCAGTAAATTTTAAACAGTGATCTCAGAACACAGGATCTCGTTCATTTTCTTGTTTGAAAACATGAGTTACGGCTCTGGTTTAAACGTTTCTTATATTTGTGGTATCATAAAAATGATCCGAAATTTTAAGAGAATGAAAGTGGAATGATATCTGAAGATACGATGCTAACAGCAGTTTCAGAAGTAAAAGAAAAGAAAAGATCTGTGAGCACTGTTAGCGAAGACTTTGGGATTCCAAGAAAATCGTACTGGAGGTACTGTGCTAACTACAGACCGAACTCATGTCAGTCTGCACAGGTAATTGTAACTCAGGAAACAGAAATTGAATTTCAACCCTTTTCATTGGACCAAAGCATTGGAAACAAGTACTGAAGAAAGATTAGATCACAGGCTGGAAAAGATGGTGATGATGATGACGATGAGGAAGAGTCACATTGCCTTTTCGAAACAGTCAACTAGAGAATAAGAGATTCAGTTCACGAACTGTAAGCGTTGGGTTGATCCACAGACATACATTACTAGACTGGCAATGCCGTATGCCATATCATTGGTGTCAGTGAAGTCTCGCCGCCATATTTCTATACTATAACGTGCGAGCAGTCGTGTGAGTTTCTACAGGAAACAGTCGTAAAAATACGAATAAACTGACGTAATTATGCTGTCGTTAGAGTTTTGTATATCGCTGAAATTTTTAAAGCTTGAGTAAGCTTCAACGTATACAGTAATGAGTTGCATTTATTTGCTGTTATTATTAATCTCTTATCAATTTTATTCAACCTCGGATTTTCTTTCGGTAGTATGGTCATTATAAAAGTGTACCCTTATTATTTTGAGAGTTCTTACGAAATCTATAGTCTGCTTTGACGCACACACTAACGAGTCGCGTTTCCTGTTTTTATTAATCAGTTTCCAGTTTCGATCAACTTCGGTTTTTCTTTTAATAGTATGACCGTTATAAATGATGTCGTGGATAACACATAGCTTTATTCTAGTTGGTGTCTTTCAGATAACTACTTCTGCTTTAACTGTACGTAATGGTAAAATTTTGCCTATCATCCCGCCAACCTCTCATGATTATGTTGGCAACACAACAAAATGGTAGAAAGTCTTTGCCTAGATGCCTTAATGCTAATGTTTAACTGTACATAACATGTTCTTCTCATAACACGATTTGAAAATGCGGAAGTGTTAGCTCAAATGCAAATCATTTTCAAACCAACTAGTAAAGCTTACAATTCATCTTGGGGTTTGAAAGCTCTTCAATTACCGTGTTTGCTTACAAATAAATTTGCTTTACAGGTTTTGTCCGCCTTGAGCAAACACAAATGTTTTTTAATTTTTCCCAGACATGTTTCGCTGGCGTTGCAGCATCATCACTGGGATGTTTATTATCTGTCAAATTAACAGTAGAATGATTATTACTTTTTACATTAACAGTGAAAACTACAGATAATTGTGAGACTACTATACATAGTTTATTATTTTCATAGGTATGCTAGGCCTACCTTAATACCACATGTTGCTATGTTTGTGGTTTTTCCACTCACAAAATGTCTCTGATAGGTTTTGACAGTTTGTCATCTGCAAACCAAAACGTGTGTATTTAATGAGGTGAATAGTTCAATTGTAAATATCGGGATTTTTACGAAAATACTGGGCGTAGTTTTTGTGTTTTGGTTTGACATTTTGTTATAGAAGCAGTAGCTACAATAAAATCAAACCAAAACACAAAAACTACGCCCAGTATTTTCGTAAAAATCCCGATATTTACAATTGAACTATTCACCTCATTAAATACACACGTTTTGGTTTGCAGATGACAAACTGTCAAAACCTATCAGAGACATTTTGTGAGTGGAAAAACCACAAACATAGCAACATGTGGTATTAAGGTAGGCCTAGCATACCTATGAAAATAATAAACTATGTATAGTAGTCTCACAATTATCTGTAGTTTTCACTGTTAATGTAAAAAGTAATAATCATTCTACTGTTAATTTGACAGATAATAAACATCCCACTGATGATGCTGCAACGCCAGCGAAACATGTCTGGGAAAAATTAAAAAACATTTGTGTTTGCTCAAGGCGGACAAAACCTGTAAAGCAAAGCTTACAATGTCATATCGTGCCAGAAGATCATAGTAGTACCGTACGGAAACTTTTTGACGTGAGGTGAGGCAAGATGGCGGCATCAAACTTCAGTCACAGAGGCTAGTTTGCCAGTCTAGTAATGTATGTCTGTGGGTTGATCAGATATGTGTGAAAAATGAAATCCGTGGACTATTTTATCAGTGTTAAAACTGTGCTGATCCTTTGGAACTGAACATTGATTAAAGTGCACTGTTTTGTATTACGACACTATTAACCGTAATAAGTTTAACCTGCCCTGTTGTCATAGTTCTCGATGTTAAGCATTTAACTCAATATTCAACTGGCTGTTGTGTACAGTAAAGTATATTTGTTGATAACTGTTAGTTATATTTTGATTTCCTAGTCATACTTACCAAAAGACTACATGGGTCCACGTGCTTCAGACTCTGGGCCAACTTACCCCGAGGTAGGGGCAGATTGGCCCAGTAATTATTTTTTTCGTAATACTTTAACTGATATTTTTAAGTTTAATAAATGCCTTCCAGATTCAAAATGGATCTTTCTAATATTTAACAATAATTTCAGAAATTTAAATATCTCAAATAAACAAATATTAACAAAAATTAAAAAAAAACATATGGTCAACTTGTCCCGGTGTCCCCTACACTTCTTAACAATGTCCCTTAATTTACACTGTTCTGATATACTGTAAAAGAAAATGGAAAAATTTAGGACTGTTATGATAAAAAGAATCATAAACACCGACAGGATCCTAACACGGTACCTCCAGTGCGGTAGCTGGAGACATTAATCGCTGCGCCGTACTCACTTGCTTGGAACATGGCTAACGTTACGTGTTTTCAGCGCTCAGTGAACTTCAACCTCAATTTTCTCGAAAACCAAGGCCCACTGTTAAAAAAGCGGATAGCCTCATACTCAGTATATGCCCCTCTACAACATATCCGAGACCCATCAAACTCCGTTATTTACACCTCTGTTGGTCCCCTTGTTAGTTTACGTAGTTTTTAAGCCTACAGACTAATAACCAAACAAGTCCAATAGATTTACAAACATTTGAACATTTTGAGGAGATGAACTGAAGAAATGTATTTAATTTTTCCATGAACCTCCTTGCGACACATCACAATAGGAAATGACTGAATCCCCATGCTAGTAGAACATCCACAATACCAAGCTAACAGCAACACTGGGCTGTTTCATATCTCCGTAATCGTAAATCATTAGAACGTAAGTTACGAGTGACTGAGATTTACAATGCTGACATCTCTTGAGGTACAACACATTATGCGATCCAAATACCTAATACAGTATTATAACTGATTACTTAAAGAATATTCAGCAGTCTACACATTAGCATTCCATACTGCTCCCGAAGAAAATGATGGCTCAATTCAGGGTGGTTATGGACTACTTTAAAATTCACCCTTTCCGTGAACATCTGATGTTATTTTCATTATATCTATCTACTATATAAACTTATCAGCTGTAAAAGTATTTTAAACGTTCACACACAGGACTTTTACACTATGTACTAATCCCTTTATATTTTCAATGTTCTTGACTCATTACTTTATATACTTATGATGTAATTTCATTATATGTGTAAGCACCTACACGTGGTGTGTTTGAAGTGTATACCAAGAGATATGTATGTGTATATATTTTTAAGGAAGAAACACACACAAGTTTGACATAATCACATCTTAGCTAGAACGTCGTTATCCTTAGGTAACCTAGACATTTACAGATCATTGTACGTCTGCTCAAGTCCTTTATGTAAAATGACTTTGGAATGACACAAGTAAATCTGTATACTTTTTCTCATGATTGGTGGTTAAATACTTCATTGGCATCTAAATAAATCACTCGTGAGAGTGAGATACCCCCATCCCGCCTCCCCCTAATGAGTCCACCTAGGGCTTGAGATACCAAAACAATCACGATTTAAGTTGTTTATCAAATATGTAAACATTATATTCCCTAATTTACTGTTTTAGTATATTGTATAGGTAGCAATACATGTGTTTTAAATCCATATATGTAATTACGTTGGATCATATATTTGAATCCACATATGTAATTATGTTGAATCATAGGTGTATATTGCTTTTATGATCGAATTTTACTTTGAAATTTGTAACGTCTTTGTATCTTTTAATTGGAAAGTATATTATTAAGTAAGACAGATTGTTGGAACTACAGTCTCATGCAGCGCCAGTGCAGCTGCGATTATAGGATATAGATTTTAGGAGAAGATAATCCTTGGTAGTAAGAGTAAACAAGATGACGCATAACAGCACACTCTGGCGGCAATAAGTATCTTTGATGCAGGCGTGACACCGCTGGTTAGTTGTAAGAAGGCGTCCTGACTGTCAAGATGATTCATAATGGAGAATATATAATACATATTTTAACTGTAGAAATTTTCAGCAATCAGTCGTTAATGTTATTTATTTATTGGCAGATCTAGATTTCCACCATTGTGTGGTAGTTATCAATACTTAAAAACAAGAATTGAACCAGCTGCATAAGTTCGAATGCAACCTCCAACATGGAGGTCGAAATGTTTTAACTATTTTAATGGTTTTTTAAGCATTGATAACGATCACACAGTGGTCGAAATCGAGATCTGCCAATAAATAAATAACATTTACGAGTCATTGCTGAAAATCTCTACAAATCAAATACAATCGTTGAGCACAAGTTCCACTATGGAATCAAGCCTGATATTTTAACTGTTCTTATGTTTGACCACATACTATTTATAAAAATTTGAAGGTTTATGATTGATGTACCATTATAATGTAGTGCGCCTTCACGCAATGGAAGGCATAGGACACATGCTATGAGTTGTGTATACAAATTTGTTGCATTACTGCTGTATTTGGCATTACCGTATTTCACGTAACAGTAACTGAATGTACCACCCTTTCTTCAGTGCCTAGATGATGGTACCCTAAGTGTACCGGAACCAGTCGTCGAAAAATAAATTAGTTGATTGCGACTTGGCATTTTAATACTTTAAATAAAAAAATGAATTTGGACAGTCCGCGTTTTAACAAACAGTGCAGTCTTCCTTTCAGGGCATCGCGACTGTAGCTTTTGGTTTCTCGGCACTGTAATCATGAATAGGGACTGTGACTGCTGTTTGCGGATGCAGTCTGAGCTGGTGACACTTCGCTCCCAGCTTCAAGCTGTGTTAACCTCGGTTGCACTGCTGGAGGATGCGATCAAGGGGCGTCGTTGTTGTTGGCGGGTAGTGGGGAACGAACTTACTCCCGTCGTCTCCACCGATCGGCCTGCGCCAGTGACATGCACTGATACTGCTAGCAGTGAGGCAGACACCCCCCCTCCTCGTAGTTGCATGGGAGGTTGCTCCAGTGCGTGGCAGGAGGCGCAAGACATTCCGGGGGACCGATCGTGAGGCCTCCCCGGTTCGTCTTGCGAACAGGTTTGAGGCGCTGCCTGTTCAGGACAACGTCCCTGAGTTGGATGGTGTCTGTCATCCCGAGACCACCACTCAGCCTGCAAGATCCGGGCTTTCACAGAGGGTGTGTTTGCTTGTAGTTGGTAGCTCCAACGTTAGGCGAGTGATGAAGACCCTTAGAGAGAAGGCTGCCAAGGAGTTGAAGAAGGCCAACGTACACTTTGTGTGCATACCGGGTGATTCCAGATGTGGAACGAGACCTTCCAGATGCCTTGAAGGATGCGGGGTGCTGCCAACTGCAGGTGGTGACTCACGTCGGTACCAATGATGCATGTCGCTTCGGATCTGAAGAGATCCTCTAGGTTTTGAGCGGATATCTGAAGTGGCAAAGACTGCCATTCTTGCTTGCAAGATGAAAGCAGAGTTCACCATCTGCAGCATAGTTGACAGGTCGAAATGTGGACCTCTGGTACAGAGCCGGGTGGAGGGTCTGAATCATAGGCGGTTCTGCGACCGTGTAGGCTGCAGATTCCTGGACTTGTGCCATCGGGTGGTGGGTTTCCGGGTTCCGCTGAATAGGTCAGGAGTCCACTATACACAGGAAGCGGCTACACGGGTAGCGGGGGCTGTGTGGCGTGGACTGGGCGGTTTTTTAGGATAGAGGGCTTCGGGGGAAAACAAAATGGGCAATCTGAAATGGTGCAGGTGGATCACAGGAGAAATGTAGACCTATGAACTATCGGTATAACTATTGTAAATTGTCGTAGCTCTGTCGAGAAAGAACCAGAACGCCAAGCGTAAATCGATAGGACTGAAACACACATCATTGTAGGCAATAAAGTTGGCTCAAGCCGTAAATCAGCTGAAGTATTTGCAAAAGATTCAGAAAGGATAGATTAAACAAAATACGTGGAGGCGTCTTTGTCGGCGTCAGAAGTAGTCCATTGTATAGCGAAGTTGAAGCTGATAGTTCCTGTGAGCCATTATGGGTAGAGGTTGCACCTGAAAATCGTAAGCAGTTTATAGTTGGTTCCGTTTATCGGCCTTCCGACTCTGACGATACAGGTGAGATTCACAGAAAACCTGAGTCTAATTACAAAAAGGTTCCCTACTCACACGATAATAGTAGGCGGTGATTTTAATTTACCATCAATCTGTTGGCGAAATTATATTTTTAAATCAGGGGGTACGCATAAAACATCGTGTGAAATTGTACTCAACGCATTCTTTGAGAATTACTACGAACAATTAGTTCATGAGCTAACTTGAATTGTAAATGGATGTCAAAACAATTGATTCTTAGCAACAAATAATCCTGAGCTCATAACGAGCATAAAACGGATACAGGTATTAGTGAACACAGAGCTGTCGTAGTGAGATTGAATATCGAAAATCCCAAAGTTACCAAAAATAAACGAAAAGTATATTAGTTCAGAAAAGCAGGTAGACAATGCTGCTTGAAAAACAGCTTCCACTCGTTTCTAACACTAAACGTAGGTGTAGAACAGATGTGGCTCAAATTCAAAGTCGAGGTATCGACAGCAATTGACAGAGAAGAAATTAAAAGAAGGTGGTGATCCCCCTTGGTACACAAAACAGGTGAGAAATGCTAAATTTAAACGAACACAAAATCCCCAGGATTGGCGTTCCTAAACAAAAGCTCGAAATTTAGCGAGGACTTCATTGCGAGGTACCTACAATACTCATCACAACGAAAGTCTTTCTCGAAATTTGACTGAAAACCCAAAGAGATTTTGGTCATTTGTTAAATATATTAGGGGCAAAACACAAACAATACCCTCAATACGTGATAGTTATGGTGATCCTGCCGATGATAGT
This sequence comes from Locusta migratoria, assembly GCA_026315105.1. NCBI lineage: Eukaryota > Metazoa > Arthropoda > Insecta > Orthoptera > Acrididae > Locusta > Locusta migratoria. The sequence continues at coordinate 330,756,925 of CM048746.1, read as the reverse complement.
GCTACTAAAGTAGAGTTACTAAACATAGCTTTTAGAAACTCATTCACCAAATAAGACGAAATCAATATTCCAGATTTCGAATTACGAACAGAGGCCGTAATGAGTAACGTAGAAGTAGATATCATCGGAGTACTGAAGCAATTAACATCACTTAACAAGAACAAGTCTTCTAGGCCGGACTGTATACCTTTGAGATTTCTATCTGATTATGCTGAAGCGATAGCTCCTTATTTAACAGCTATATACAACCGCTCTCTCAAAGAAGGATCTGTACCAAAAGATTGGAAAGTTGCACAGGTCACACCTATATTCAAGAAAGGCAGTAGGAGTAACCCACTAAAGTACAGGCCTATTTCATTGACGTCAATTTGCAGCAGGGGTTTGGAGCAGAGCCTGTATTCAAATATTACGAATTATGTCGAACAGATTTATCTATCGACACAAGGTCAACACGGATTTAGAAATTATCGTTCATGCCAAACACAACTAGCTCCTTACTCACAGGAACTGATATGTGCTATTGACAATGGTTCGCAAATCAATTCCGCAATTCCCGATTACCAGAAGGCTTTTGACACCGTACCTCACAAACGGCTTTTAATCAAATTGCGTGGTTATGGTATATCGCCTCAAATTTGCGACTGGATAGGGGATTTCCTATCAGAGAGCACACAGTTTGTACTAATCGATGGTAAGGCATCGACCTAAACTGAGGTCATGTCGGGAGTTCCACAGGGTAGTGTTATTGGTCCTCTGCTGTTTCTTATTTACATAAACAATTTAGGGGAAAATCTAAGTAGCTCTCTTAAGTTGTTTGCAGATGACGCTGCCATTTACCTTCTAGTAAAATCATCTGAAGATCAAAACCAACTGCAGAACGATCTGAATAAGATATCAGTATGATGTAAAAATTGGCAATTGACTCTAAATAATGAGAAGTGTGAAGTCGTCGACATGAGTACGAAAACAAATCCGTTAAACTTTGTTTACAAGATAAATCAATCAAATCGGAAGGCCGTAAACTCCGAAAAATACCTAGGAATTACTATTTCTTCAGACTTAAACTGGAAAGAACACGTAGATAATGTCGTGGGTAAGGCGAACCAGAGACTGCGTTTTATTCGCACAACCTTTAAAAGACGCAACAGAACTACTAAAGAAACTGCATACACTACACTTGTCCGTCCTTTTTTGGAGTATTCTTGCCCAGTGTGGGATCCTTATCAGTTGGGTTTGACGGCGGACATCGAAAGGGTCCAAAGAAGAGCAGCCGTTTTGTATTGTCTCTATACAGGGGAAAGAGCGTTACGAAAATGATACAGCATCTGGGATGGGAATCATTACAACAACGGCGCTTATCGCCGCGGCGTGGGCTATTTACGAAACTCAAATCGCCAACATTCTCCTCCGAATGCGAAAATATATTGTTGACATAGCTAGAAATGATCATCAGAACAAAATACGAGAAATCAGAGTTCGTACGGAGAGATTCCATTCGAGAATGGAACGGGAGATAAATAGTATAATGGTGGTTCGATGAACCCTCTGCCAGGCACTTAAATGTGATTTGCAGAGTATCCCATGCAGATGTCCCATGTAGATGTAGAACAGAGACAAGAAATGAAATGGACAGAGGTCTGGCTGAAGATATGGGCCGAGAGAGTTGGGAGAACGAGATAAACGAGTTGAGACGAAGAGATGGTGAAATAGAGAGCAGAGGAGATGTACTAACAAGTGTGGGGCATAAATATATACCCTGGTAAGGCTGGGTTTTCAGCTCGTTAACAATAAGACAAAAGAAATAATAATAATGTATGTAACTCATTGTTATTTGGAGCGATCTAAATCAGTTTACACAGGTTCCCAACCAAGATCGCGTTTTTTTTTTAATTTTTTAATTTTTATTTATTTATTTATTTTTTTTATGGATGACCAGTTTCGACGTTGTCAGATCTTCTGATCTCCTATATTTATTTCACAATGTCATATCTTATATGGTTTTACCTATATCCTCCCATTACAATTTTAAATGGATTAGTTGTATTCAGTACTGCGAATGTGGAATACAAACATTGATGATGAAGTTGAACATATCATTGGATCTACACTATACATGTCCACACTGGTGACCAGTGTACTATGTATAGTGACCATGTTAGTGTAGACCCAATGATATAATTTGCATATCATTGGATCTAGACTATACATGTCCACACTGGTGACCAGTGTACTATGTATAGTGACCATGTTAGTGTAGACCCAATGATATAATTTGCATATCATTGGATCTACACTATACATGTCCACACTGGTGACCAGTGTACCATACATAGTGACCATGTATAGTGTAAATCCAATGATATAATTTGCATATCATTGGATTTACACTATACATGTCCTCACTGGTGACCAGTGTACCATATATAGTGACCATGTATACTGTAGATCCAATGATATAATTTGCATATCATTGGATATACACTATACATGTCCTCACTGGTGACCAGTGTACCATATATAGTGACCATGTATAGTGTAGATCCAATGATACGTTAATCATCAATGTTTGTATTTCACGTTTGTAGTACTGAATACTACTATTACATGAAAACTAAAATGAGAGGATATAGGTAAAACCATAAATGACATTGTGAAATATAGGTGATCAGAAGATGACGCCTGAGAACGGAGAAACCGGCCATCCATAAATAAAAAGAGCGATCTTGGCTGGAAACCTGTGCAGCCTGGCAGCGCTGATCCGGCTGGCTCTCGGGCAGGGCAGGGCAGGGCTGCGCCCCAGGGCACGTGTGCGACCTGCGCTGCCGGCGCGGCGGCGCGGGGAAGCCGCAGGGCGCGTCACGAGGCGCGGCGCACTTTAGTGGCGGAGCGGCAGTATCCTCGCCGGCACGCCGCCCCCAACCCCGCCTCCACTCCCGCAACCACCCCCGCCCCCTCCTACCGAACGAATTGTTCCGGAGCGGCGCGCCGGCGGCGACGGCCGGACGTGTAACGGCGGCAATCTGCGGCGGGGGCGGCGTCAGCATCGGAGGCGGCGTCGGGGGCGGCGGCGGCGCTGCACACGAATGTGCGCATTATGCAGACGAGCGGCGGCGGCGGCGGCGCCAAAGGGTAAAAGCGCCGCTCTCATCCCGGGCCGAGGTGACCGCTGCCAGCTCGTGCCGACTTATTCGATGGTCCCTTATGCGGCCGTCTCTCCCGCCGCTCATACTGCGCCGTCTTGCGGGGGACGCGGGACTTCTGCCGACGCTGCAGAGGCCAGTTGCAACAGGCCCTCTGATTCGCTCTGGACGCGCCCATTCGGCCCAATGGTGGTGCGGGACCAGAGGGTAATGACTAATCTTGGGTTTGAAGTGATGGAAGGAAATGTCAAGTCGACAGAATGGTCACATAGGAGCTCGAGTTAGTATTTTATTACGTAGATTTTTCCGCCTTAATTATTGTGTAAAAAAGAATACGCTTAAATTTTATGAAGACTTTTGTAATAGGCCACTACAGGTTTCAGGACGTTATAGTCCCATCTTCAAGTGAAGAAGATCGTTATGATGTCATATACCGTGCGAATCGGGCCAATGAGAGCTCACCCTGAGACATTATGTTGCTTGGTTTGTATCTGCCGAGTGCTACGGCTCTCAAAACGTTGAAGACTGTGGGTCTTAACTACTGAGGTAATCAGTCGTGAGGCTTAGAAACTAGCGGAACTAACTGACCTAAGGACAACACAGACACACACACACACACACACACACACACACACACACACACACACACACATACATACACTTCTCCGAGGGAGGACTCGAACCTGCGACGGGGAGCAACCGTGCGCTCCGCAGCAAGGCGCCTTAACCGGTTGTCCATTCCATCGCTGCTGTAACGGCTCTCTGCGTGAGCTAGGAAGGACTGGGCCAAGTCTACATACAACTAAAGCGGTTTTTTCCCATGATGCCTCTCTGTTGCGTTTATCCGGATAACCAAATATTATGTAATAATATGTGGAGGGAAACGTGCTTTAAGACAGTCCGTATAGTTGCTTTGGCTACAACGCTGTGTTAGCTGAGTGATCCGGGCGCCGTGGCTCAGCGCGCCCGGTGAAAGGGCTGGATGTCATCTGTAACAAAAAAGCTGAGCCAAATGATCAACGAACGACCAAGTACGAACAATAAAAACGACTACAGATCATAAATCTACATAAAAAATATAAAAAACAGTGGTCTAAAGCACCTACCTAGTATGTAGGAGGTCCCGGGTTTGAATCCCGGCCACAGCATAAATTTTAATTCAATGCCTCTCCTTATCTTTAATATGTAATAACTGTTGATAAAATGTTCAAATGTCTGTGAAGCGTGAGGGACTTAACTGCAGGGTCATCAGTCCCTAAACTTACAAACCACTTATGAACTACCTTATACTAAAGACGACACAAACATCCATGCCCAAGGGGGAATTCGAACCCCCGACTGGGAACTGCTTCGCGCATCGGAGCATAGCGCTCGGCCCCTCCGCCGCGGCTAAATGCTGATCCTCTACGAAGGTTTGCAGCCGGATTTCATCGCTCTCGCGACAGGATATCACGAAGTGAAACCAGCGTTTCGCTTCACGAATTGACTGCCATATTTCGCAAGTTTTCTTAGTCGGATAATATTTCTTTGCATTTTTAATGCAAATGAGGCCATTAGATGTCTGTTTATTAGTATAAAATTCAAAAAAATGTTCGAATGTCTGTACACATTATGGGACTTAACTGCGGGGTCATCAGTCCCTAAACTTACAAACTACTCATGAACTTACTTATACTAAAGACAGCAGAAACATCCATGCCCGAGTTGTGATTCAAACCCCCGACTGAGAACGGCCTGGCGGATCTTAGCGTAGCGCGTCAATGCGCTCGGCCATTCCGTCGCTCCAATATACAACTGATTTTTGTCCAAGGATGCTAGAAGGAAAAGTGTTTATTTATTAATTTGCTACATTTACTTTGTGTCATGCTTTCCTTATGTCCACCAATCCCTTCCTCTGCGTGTGAGTAGCATGCATAAATTGACACGTGTGCTTTTGTGGTTAAAAACAGTAAAATTACGTGGTAAATTCAGTAGCAAATGTTAGCTTAGTGCGAGCATTTGAAGATCATTGAGGAGAGAATCGATAGTGTTCAGAAAGGCAGGGGATCCACGTTGACCAAGGGAGTCTCTGCTGGGCTTTAGCCAATGGGGTGCTTCCACGCGAAAACCGCACGCAGACTCCGGAAGTGGAACGGTTGGCAGGCACTGTTCTGGCCGGCATGATACGAAGGAGATCTGAGCAGATGACTGCTCCACGGTAAGAGAAACTTTTCGTGTTAGGTTTCGTTCACATTCCAGCTGCCTCATGTGAGTGTGTTTCAGAATTTTTAATGGTCAGTTTGAGTTAAGCAAATGCTTAAATTTGCAAAGCTTGTGTAGGACGACGATTAGCAACTGTTTTGTCCAAAGTTCAAGTGGCTATGATTGCAGCTTTAGTATTCCTCATTCGGTAATGGTTGGTAAACTGGGCATTGTTTCTGTGTGTGCTCAAATTCTGGTTAAACTCAACACATATCAAATAGTTCAATTGCTCGTTTGTGCGTACATGCACGTGGTCGACAAATTCTAATTATCAGAGTACTTTGCGACTTTGCTGTTAGCAATGGAAACGTGTTACTATTATCCTGTGTACTTATTGTACCCAGAAATAACATTCAAAATGTTTTTATTTTTCGTAGTTACATTTTGTGAAAGCCTGGTCATACAGGTGTTCCACATAGCAGGTTTCAATCATGTTAGAGTGTATCTACGTCACGTAAACGAGCAGCAAAATGTATCTGAAGTGTTTTATATCTGTTGTGACCATAAATTCAGAACTAAGTGCGCATATTTCACATAGTTTTAATGTTCGTCTGCATGATCAGGCACATTTGTTGTAACCCGAAACGTGTGCCTACAATCTTTTAGTTCATCTTAAAGTAATGACTACATTCATTTTGTTTGCTGTAACTGAAAATCCCGCCCAGATATTTCGTATTCTTAGTAGTTTACATTGTCTCTTATCAAATCTGCACATGTTGCATTTGTATATTGTAGTGACGTACAACGTTGCATACTAGGAGTGTTTTTGTGAATGAAGCTTACGTCTGTCCAGTCAGTCATATATAATTTTTTATTTATGGTTTGGTGGTGTCGTAACGATAAACGGCACGTCGTACTTGATTTACGAGGTACATAGGCAAGGGCTCGGATTTGCGTCACAATTGCGCCAAAAGCATTCTGCATTCATTCATTCATTTCCGTGTCCAGATCAAGTTTTGTTTTTCCAATAGTTAGCCACGGCCACAGCTTTGTCATTGGCTTGTAGCAGGTCACTGAAACAGCAGGGCTCCGGCAATAGTCGGCACGTAAGCAGATGTGCCTCGTCCTGAACCTCTCCGCATTCACAAAGAGCATCGTCATCCTTAGTCAGCAGGCCCCACCTACGCAGATTAGTTTTACATCTGGGTACACCAGCCCTCATCCTGTTTAGTGTTCTCCAAATTGTATAGGGAAGCTTGTTTCCAGGTGCCATTTGCTCTTTTGGTGTTATTGGCAGTCAGAGCCAAACGCATACTGCAGAGGTGTGGTTATACTTATCATTTATTTCTGTTGCAACTATCAGAAGAAAACGATTGTATTTTAGCAGCAGTTGCAGGCCTTAAATGATTATTAGTAAGAAGGGTATTTTACGTGCCTTTCTTTCTGCATATGTTAGTTAAATATGCAATGATCTGATAAACAAGTAATGACCTCAAATACTCCATCTAGTTGCTTTCGATTTTCAGTAGCTTTTTTTCTCGTAGGTCCATGTGTAAGTGATACTGAGAGAATGTAAGTGTTACCCTTGACCTTTGGATGGCACATAACCGTTTTTCTTTTAGAAAATCAAATGGAGTCTGCTTCACATACCGTTTTCCTATTTATCTTTTGTTTGTGTCTGGTAGATGTGCTACCGTTTGAATAATTTGCCGTGGAAGTCTGCTTCACAGACATGACCAAGATACTATAACATTTGTCTGCATCACAGACGATATGCTTATATATACTGCTCCTTATCTGATGACGTCTACTTCATTGGTGCTTTGATAATGTGCCTGTATGTACTAAGATGATTTGATATTCCTTTATGAAACTAATTCAGAAATAAACTTTGTTTAAAATGTAATTAACTTTTCTTACATCACCCTTATGACAAGACACCTTAAGCTTATAATTTCATTGGAATATTCTTCAAAATACTTATTAACGGTAAAGAACCCTTATGCTTATATTTTCATTTTGATTGTCATTTAGAGGATTTATTTTAAACATTTTGCTGTGTAATTTTTTCATCTCTGTTGGGTGCCACCTTATCCACATTCTTCCGTTGTCGACAGAGTTAATGGCTCGTGCGTTACCGTATCTCCAGTAAACGAAAATTTAACCCGTGAGATGTTGCAAAACGGCTGATTGCATTTCATTAAATATACGTAGCCAGATTCTAGGCCTACAGCTGAAGGAAAGGTGCCTTAACAGTAGTAGGCGGACCTGTTTGCATAATATTTTTATATCGGACAGATATAAAACCGACAGACTAGGTCAGTTCCATAAGGGTTACAAAGTAGAGGAGCAGAGGGCTGGCTGCGGAGGGTGGGTTCAGTGCATTGTCAACGATCAATCTGGCCGCCATCTTCAGGGACATGTTTGTGCACTATCAACTGCGGCAGCGGCCACCTTGTACCCCGGGTATCGGGCAATGCGCTTATGCGAGAAGCGGGTTTTAAATATTATTATACAAAAGTGAAATGCCAAGATCACAAAATACTTAAAGACGACCGGTTTCGGAAGACAATGCCACCATCATCTGGTCATATAAAATTTATAAGTTGGTTGTCTTTTAAAAAAATATAGATTAAATATTACGTGCATCATAGCACTTTGTCTTAATACAAGGTGTGATGTGGTAATTTATGTATTTTTATATTCAGACTAAGTGCTATGATGCACGTAATATTTAATCTCATTTTTTTAAATAAGATGACCAAATTATATATTTTGATATGACCAGATGATGGTGGCATAGTGCGCCGAAACTGGTCGTCTTGAAAGAAATAAGTATTTTATAATCTTGGCTTTTCACTTTTGAAAAATATTAATCTGTCAGATCGCCTCCACAACTTGTAATGTCACTGCTTTAAATAATTTTAACTGCTTTAATCCACGCTTAACATTTTCAGAGGAAATTAAAAAAATATTGCAAACTGCAGTTTTTGGATATTGTACATACGAAAATGAGACTTTTTGGACACAGTGTATACCACGCTACTAGTTGTCGTCCACGACATCAACATATGGGAATATGTACACTCGTCCCTCATTCTGAAGTTTCACGGGAGTACTGAATTATCTGAAGGGTGTTTTCCAGCAGAATGGTTATTTTGATCATCCAATCGGTCAAGATTTCCAGTTTGGACCACCATGTGAAAACTCGTGAAAATTTTTCACATCAGTTGCTTTTTGGAACTATGCAGGCAGCATTTCTGTAATAAATTCAGCAATTCTCAGGAAATACGATATTAAAATTTATTCACTTGGTTTCTGTTCTCTCTCACATGTCTGAAAAATAGGCACCATATCAATAGTTTTATATGTCCCCCTAACAGACAGTTGATGATATGTGTGTGAATGCACTGAAACGCTCGATCCCTTACAGTTAGGCTGCGAGGAAGAGGAAGTAATGGCCAGGAGGGCACTACCACCATAGTGTGTCGAATCTCATCATTTATATTTCAACAGATTCTATGACCGTGTCTTTATTTTTGTTATCTTTCACCCATATTGTAGTGATAATAACGATAATAAGGCTGTGATTGCTACAGAAAAAAAAAAAAACAAATAGTGGTGTTTGGTCAAGAGTTCTATTATGTGATCCTATATCGGTTCCTGTTGTAATAAAATTAATTGCTCCCAAAATAGATGAAATACCTGCTACTTGTACTCAGAAGATTGCAAAATCTACAGAGGAGCAACGTCTTTCTGCCACTGATTAAAATACTTTTCCTTAAGTCAAGCTCACAGTCATGTAAATCTTCCTCAATTTTGTTTTACATTCTTCTACGCTTTACTCTCCTCAGCGACGTAGATTCATAACCTACTAGTAGGTATTGTACGCTAAATTAATCAACCTTTTTGAAACAGTTTTCTGCATCAGAAAACGTTCTCTGATTTTCAGATGTTGATTCTTCTGAGTTATGGAGTAAAAGCAAGCTTGTTTGAAACCAATGTGCAATGCTACATACGTCTTCCAATTCGACTCCACATTTCTTTGAGAGGTTTTATTATTTTACTTATTCAAAGAAATATTCGGAACGTATTTAATGTCATAAGACCAACATTTCATGGTTTAGGTCATTTATATTTATTTAAGAAATACAGATATACTGGAACGGAAGAGTTAGTAATATCACTGGTGAGAATGCCCACTAACTACGTTATCTCGCTTTCATTGTTGTTAAAACTGTCTCATATGATACTGGTGTAGTGTTCAGTCATAGAAAATCTCGAAGAAACAGGACTGTTGTGATTCTAGGATTTAATGCTGGTAGTTCACTGGGAAGCTACTGAAGAAACTTGTCCATATAAGTACTGCTAGCTCTGAGATAACAATGGATTATTTTCAAAAAGGACTCATCACAAATATTAGCATCGAAAGAAAGAGCTTCATGATGAAATAGAAGGGTTGAAGCTATATAAATGTACTTATTTAAAGATTACATAATGGGAAAACTTTTATATCCCCGTTTCATTTTTCAGTATATAGGAATCAGTTTTGCAGAACCATGAAAAGGTAAGATGTATTACGTAGTTTTTGTATAGTGCGACAAAAATTACTGCAATGCAAATTTTTGGAGTGCATAACTCCATAATTCATATAGTTTTGGGATAAAATTGTTATGTATCATAAGCATAAAACTGTAAAAATAGCGCGAGGTACTAAGACATTGTTGTTGTTGTCATGGTCTTCAGTCCGGAGACTGGTTTGATGCAGCTCTCCACCCTACTCTATCCTGAGCAAGCCTTTTCATCTCCTCATAAGAACGACAACCCACATCCACTTGAATCTGCTTACTATACGCGTATCTTGGTCTCCCTCTACGATTTTTACCCCACACACTTCCCTCCAATGCTAAATTTACGATTCCCCGATGTCTAAGAATGTGTCCTACCAAGCGATCGCTTCTTTTAGTCAGGGTATGCCAAAAATTCCTTTTCTCACCAATTCTGTTCAGTACCTCTTCATTAGTTATGCGATCTACCCACCTAATCTTCAGCATTCTTCTGTAGCACCACATTTCAAAAGCCTCTATCCTCTTCCTGTCCGCACTGCTTATCGTCCATGTTTCACTCCCGTACAAGGCAACACTCCACATGAATGCCTTCAGGAAAGACTTCCTTACACTGAAATTAATATTCGATGTTAGCAAATTTCTCTTTTTTAAAAATGTTTTTCTTCGCATTGCCATTCTGCATTTTATATCCTCTGTACTGCGACCATCGTATGTTATTTTACTACCCAAGTAACAAAACTCATCTACCACCTTCATTGTTCCGTTACCTAATCTAATTCCTTAAGCATCACCTGATTTTCTAAGACTGCATTCCATTATCTTTGTTTTGCTCTTGTTAATGTTCATTTTATACGCTCTCTTCAACACAGTGTCCATTCCATTCAACTGCTCTTCCAGGTCCTTTGCTGTCTCTGACAGAATTACAATGTCATCAGCAAAACGCAATGTTTTTATTTCTTCCCCCTGAACTTTAATCCCTATTCCACATTTTTCCTTTCTTTCCTTCACCACCTGCTCGATGTACAAATTGAATAGCATCGGAGAAAGGCTACAAACCTGTCTTACTCCCTTCCCAACTGATGCTTCCCTTTCATGCCCTTCGAGTCTAATAACTGCGGTCTGGCTTTTGTAAAAGTTGTAAATAACTCTCCTTTCGCTGTATTTTACCCCTGCTGACTTCAGAATTTGAAAGAGTGTATTCCAGTCAACATTGTCAAAAGCTTTCTCCAAATCTACAAAAGCTAAAAATGTAGGTTTGCCTTTCCTTAATCTATCTTCTAAGATAAGACGTAAAGTGAGTATTGCCTCCCGGGTTCCTACGTTCCTCCTGAACCCAAACTGATCCTCCCCGAGGTCAGCTTCTACCAGCTTCTCCATTCTCCTGTAGATAATTCGTGTAAAATTTTGCAACCATGACTTATGAAACTGATGGTTTTGTAATTTTCACACCTGTCTGCGCCTGATTTCTTTGGGATGGGGATTATTACATTTTTCTTAAAGTCTGAGGGTATTTCTCCTGTCTCATACATCTTACCAGTTCAAATAGTTTTGTCATGGTTGGCTCTCCCAGCGACTTTAGTAGTTCTGAAGGTATGTCATCTAGTCCTGGGGCCTTGATCCGACCTAGGTCTTTCAGTGCTCTGTCAAATTCATCTCTCTGTATAGTATCTCCTATTTCATCTTGATCTACGTCCTCTTCCCTTCCTACAACATCGTCTGTAAGTTTATTTCCTTTGTAGAGCTGCTCTATGTACTCTTTCCACCTTTCAGTTTTCCCTTCTTTGCTGAGAACTGGTTTCCCATCCGAGTTCCTGACATTCATAGAGTTGGCTTTCTTGTCCCCAAATGTCTCTCTTATTTTCCTGTAGGCGGTATCTACTTTTCCCCTTCTTATACGTTATTCTATTTGCATTTGGCTTCTAGCCACTCCTGCTTAGCCATTTTGCACTTCCTGTCAATCTCATTTCTTAGTCGTCTGTACTCCGTTTTGCCTGTTTCATTTACGGCATTTTTATATTTTGTCCTTTCATCAATTAAATTTAGTATTTCCTGTGATATCCAAGGATTTTTTGTAGGTCTTGCCTTTAAAGACTGGTAAATCGAATTGTTTATTTAATTACTGAGAGTCATCTACCACATGGAGAAAAACGAAAACATTCCCCATGTAGTAGTATATTCTCTAAAAGTATCCAGCAATGCCCTGATCAGGTGATATAACAAAAAGATTGAAAAAAGAAAAAGCAATAACATTATCAGAAAATACGTTCTTTTATTCGTCCAACATTAAAACTATTTGAGCTTATAGATACTCGTCTATTCTCATAACAAATCTGATGGACTGTTCTGACTGCGGTCTCCCTTGATATCTTCGTTGTTACGCCGATAATACTTTATAGGAAATGTGGTGGTGTGTGAACAGTTTGATAGATTCTACAAACCAATTTAAATAGCTGATAGTTGCCACCAAGGCACCACATTCCCGTAAATTAACGACTGTGAACAGCGCACAATTTGAAAGGTGTCCATTATGGAGGTAAACATACTCGCCGTTCCTTATAACAGATCTTACTTTGAATTACATCAGAAACATCGCAATCTGAGTTGGTAAACGTATATGAAGTAAATTCTGACACTGGAAAGCATCTTTAAAAGAAATATTCAGCTTTTATTTGTTATTTAACATTTTATTCTTATCATCTACTAGTTGAAAACACTGTGTCGCCTTGGATTTATCTATTTATTCAAGCCTTGATTTAGTACTTCTGCTATCTTTTCTCTCTCTCTTTCTTTCTGCCTTTTTTTTCTAAAAACATGTTACTTTTGTGCGGGGAATATTTAAGAAATATAGACGTCTTGCATACTGTAAAAAGTAATAAGGGCAGTATCCAAACAAATGATACGTAACACACATATATTCATTTAATTAAAAAACTTGATTATATACTTCTGGTTACTTGTCCGGGAGCTAGTATGAATAAATTCTTTGGTGAGACAACCCTTGAGAAAGCGACATAAAGTTGCCCGTGTAAGAAACACGGAGATGTGAAATTCACATTGTTTAATAAAGTGTCCTATTATTTATTAATCCTAGTAGAAAATGCAAGTCTCACTGGAAAATGCAGTCTCTCGAAGTTGAAACGTAGGTCTTTCAGAAATAATGGGCAATCATTGGATGGAAACTGTTTCATTCTCGTCTTTTCCTTGTAGCTATAAAAGCCTATTGCTTTCGCCTGCAGTTGTGTGCGCTTTACAAAGTTGACAAAAAAAAAAATGTTCAAATGTTTGTATAGTCTATGGGACTTAACTACGGGGTCATCAGTCCCTAAACTTACAAACTACTTATGAACTACTTAGGAACTAGGACGGCACAAATATCCATGCCCGAGGGGGGATTCGAACCCCCGACCGCAGTGGCCGTGCAGACCGTGACTGGAGCGCCTCAGTCTCCTCGGCCACCGCGGCCGGCCCAAAGTTGACAACATGACTGTCAACAAATACTTTTTTCAAGTATCATGATACACGATTTACACGTAGATAAGATCAGCAGACACCGGAAGTTATCAGGTAGATTTTATAATGGTGAGAAATAGATTTTAAGACGAGGTTTTACATCCAGAAACATGTCTACGACCAGATTTTATTTTGAGCTGTAGCCTAAAATTGAAGAACCTGCAGAAAGGCAGGAAAATAAGGAGATGAGACCTAGATAAATTGAAGGAACCTGAAGTTCTTAAGAATTTCTGAGCGAGCTTTAGGCAACATTTGACAGAAACGCGGGAAAATAAAATAGTAGAAGATGATCGGATAGCTTGGAGGGATGAAATAGTGATGGCAGCAGGGACCGAATAAGTATAAAATAAAGAGCTACAACAATCTTAGAATATCATAGGCCGTACTGAATTTAATAGATGAAAGGAGAAAATATAAAAACGCAGTAAATGAAGCAGGAGAAATGGAATGGAGACGACTGAAATATGAGAGTGACCGGAAATGCAAAATAGCTAAGCAGGAGTTGTTAGGGGGCAAATGCAAGACTGTAGATGATACCGCCTACAGGAAAATAAAAGAGACATTGGAGAAAAGAAAAGCATCTGTATGAATATCAAGATCTCATATGAAAAAAAAAAAAAAAAAAAAAAAAAAAAAAAAAAAAAAAAAAAAAAAAAAACAGTTCTGAGCAAATAGGGGAAAGCCGAAAGGGGGAAAGAATACATAGGGAGTCTCTACAAAGGAAATGAACTTCGAGACAATATACTAAAAAGGAAAGATTATTTAGAAGATACTATAATGAGAGGAGAATTTGGCAGAATGCTCGAAGTATGAAAAATGTGTTGCAGTTCTTTTGAGGAGCTGAGGAAGCATGTTCAGGATAGAGTAGGGCGGAGAACTGCATCAAATCTGCCTCCGGAGTGAAGACGAGAACAACAACACGTACATATACCACAGAATGGTGCTTTAAACAGTATCATAGTACGTCACGTAGTTTAGAAGGTATGACGTCATAGTAATAACGCGTATGCAAATCCGCCGCATCGCGCATAAGGTTGAAATTTATTACTTCCTTACAGCTAACAGTCTTCACGAGACATTTTGCAGGCAGTGTGACAAAAATTTCGGCATGTGGCACATCATAAAAATTTTTGGGATATTATAACGCGTGAGTAATCAGATTTATTGAATATAAGGAGATGCACTGAATTAAAGTTTGTGGTGTGCCCGGGATTCGAATCTGGGACCTACTACCACCTACGCAGACGCGTAAAAACGCTCTGCTATCACAACGTTACGAATAACACACCTACACGGAACTGGTCTCCTTCCATAACACATACTGAATTCTGCCTCAATGTTCCCGTGCGAAATTCGTAACAAAATTGCCAACTATCCAATATTGGAATATCACTCCAGCAATGAACATGAATGGGAACAATCCCGCCATTTCCTGAGTCAGAGGTGATATAAATATCAAAAATAATTCAATTCCTACAGACCTAAATAGTTTCATTTTATCAAAGGCATTGAATATAAGGAAGGGCATTGAATTAAGACGTTGGTTGTGCCAGGATTCCAACCCGGTACCTCGTGCTTAAGAGACAGACGTTTTAAACCGTTCTGCTAAAACGACGTTACCGATAAGTCGGCTATACGGACTGTCTTCGAGCACGTTTTCCTCCAAAACACAATTGGGTGGTTTAAAGCGTCTGCATAATAATCAGGAGATCCCGGGTTCGAATCCCGGCGACAGCACAAATTTTAATTCAGTGCCTCTCCTTTTATTCAATACCTTTGGTATAATGAGACCATTTTTGTCTGAAGGAATTGAATTATTGTTGATGTTTATTTAGATTTAATTAGCACATTATTTGGCAGCACTTAGCGAAATACAAAAAAACTACTCGCATATTTACAGATATTTAAGAAACTCTTGCTCTCTGACAATACCTACGAAATAATGATTGCTAAACGTTAAGCTTGCTACTTTTCGGCTGATCGAAGGCAAAAATACGACAGTATCCAAACACTGCACTGATCAAAATTGTATGTACTACGAGACCCACTCGTAGTCAAGTAGATATGTCGTCATAAACACGGAAAACAGAGAAACCGCGTTATCAAGCGAGAGGTTTTAATTTATTGCGTCTTGATCACTTACTCGTAAAACATTTAGCATACAATTTTCTTGAGTTTCCTAGTATTTCAGTTAAAATACTTGGAAAATTATATTATTGTAGGGCACATCATTCAAGAGAGAAGACATAATAAGGATTGTGTAGCATAAAAACAAAGATACAAGGCGAAATCCGCTATTGATGCAGTAGAAACAGACACACTGTGGGGCAGAAGGTGATGGACGGAGGGATAAGAGGGAGATGAGCTAACATTAGGATAAATATGCAATGTTGGGTACTGTTAATAGTATAATATTGTAATTAATGTAAAACGTTTAGAAATTCAAGAAAACCGTTGTTTGCCGGAAAACATAGAATTTTGTTGTTGGGCTATTTGACGGCTCTGAGGGAAACAAGTATTTAATTTTCTTAGTTTACAATAATTACTGAACGAATTTAAATACTGATAATACTCATTCAAATACACAATCTTCTGTTTAACTTAACAGGAGTAGACAAGTATTCGAAATAGACACTATTTATTTGTCTTGAAGCCGATCACATTAAAATATTAAAACGCGTTCCGTGAATACCATTATCAAGTAATGTAAGGAAGGAAAATTACGGTTTGCAGCCGGTGGACAACGTAGTAGCGCTTAAGAGGTAACACGGGAAACCGAAATGTGGATGGCCGAAGGCGCGTTAAAACCGCTGTCATCTCGAATACGAGTCCACTGAACGACCTCGCTCGGTTCATTTGCAAGTAAATTTGTTTACATACATATTTTTTCGCGGTTTCAATGTGTGTTATGCTTGTCGTCCTTTGAATTAGCATTTCTAGGTTATACTGCAATCGGAAATCGAACGAAAAATATTTTGGGTTGTATTTATATGATAACTTTAGAAATAGGATATCTGTCTGTCCTCCAATTGAATTGTGCGTTTTCCCTTACATCGAACAGCACATGTTCATTTTTAATGGTGTTTCTGTTGTATTGATAACTGCAGTTATTTTACGCTAGTTTAGTCATTTCCTTCAATTTTCCACTCAGAATTTATAAAAAAACAGATTACAAACACACTGGTCAAAAAATTAGAGGATCTGTTGAGATACCTAGGTTCTGAACTATAGTCATCGGTAAAATAAACTAAAATGGTACGACGTCATTCTGTCTACTCTACGGAGTAGAGATAACAATATTACCCAACAGAGGTAGTGGTAATAACACGAAGTTGCTGCAGAGGGGATTGGCGTTGATTTGTGTTTACTCTACCGAACAAATTACACAAGCAGTTGCGTTCAGATAGTGTTGTGAGGAGGTAGTGCAACGCTACAACAATGTATCTTACCCGAATCTATGACATGGAGAAACATACCAAGGTTGCAAGCGGGACAGACGCAGAGAGAGAGAGAGAGAGAGAGAGAGAGAGAGAGGTGGCTGCAAACTATAGGAGAGTCCCAAAGAGTAATTTCCATGATATGGACGCGACTTCAGACAACAGGAACTCTTAAAAGAAGTCCAGGTCAAGGTAGTCTACGGGTTACATCAGCAAGAGATGACCGTTACCGTTACCTCCGGTGAACGGCCTGTCGAGACAGGAGGCTGAATACAACTCAGCTGCAACGCAGTCGTGTGATATCTGTCTTTTAGAACATTTTAATTGAATGATGATGGACAGTCATATACCTCGTTGCTTATGATTCATATTTGTGTAGCACTCTTTAAATGCGCTTTACCTCTTTTTAACAACAGCAGTACACATACAGTTTTATTGAGACACTTCCATAACTTGAGAAAGAGTTATACTAGATTCCTCGTCTCTCCTATTTTAGAACAGAATAACACCACTGTTTCACAATTGTCTATATTTTCCTTCGGCTGAGTCCTTTTTATCGAGCATAAAAGAACGTTAATGTAAGTTTCCACACTGGCCTTTGTCGACAACTGAAAATTGATGGGACCTTATGAAAATGTTTAGCTGAGCAGTCGGTGTTGCTTTATTCACATTTCAAAACGGCTTTTAGTTAAAAATCTTGCATCGCAAAACTTTCGCAAAAATAATTACCTAGAATAATCTGAACGTCTTCTATGGCAATCGACTTACCGACGTAATAGGGAAGAATTTTGAAATGGGAAATCAGACAAAGCGTAACTTGCTCTCAATCATTCCTCAATGAACAATCTGTTCGTAGAACAACAATGAAAGACATATTTTGTCATTTATAGTATTCAACTACCGCTGGACACTAAAAACGATGAACCTATACACGGTAAATCACCTAATACTTGCACCGCAAATATTGCGGAAACGGAAAGTGCGATTGATGTGCGGTTTTCACGTAATGGATTGATAGTCAAGGAATCGTATTGTTAAACAATAAACACATTGTAAAAATACCTTGAAAGCGTATTTATTATGCAAACATACTATTTTTCAAATGGAACAATGGTTGTTTCTATAATGCACTGGAAATTTTGACACCAGCAGTGTACAAAGAATTTTTTATCACGTTTTGTTTGGCAGCTACTACCATTCAAAGTTTTGGTGGCGGAGGCTACGACAGCGTAACTGACTGGCTGGTGGTCATGAGACAGTGGGTTGTTCCCCATGGGCTAGCCACTCGACCAGTTAGCTACGCTATCTCAGACTCCGCCCTCGAAACTTTGAACGGTTGTAGCTGCCAAACTAAACATGATAAAAATGTAATTCAAAATTCTTTGTACACAGGTGGTGTCAAAACTTCCAGTGCATGATAGAAAAAAACCATTGTTCTATTTAAAAAACTGTATGTTTGCATAAAAAATACACTTTCTAACTAACATTACAATCCGTTCGTTGACTACGAGCCCCTACCAATCCATTCTGTGAAAACCACACATCAATCGCACTTTCCGTTTCCGCAATATTTGCGGTGCAAGTGTTAGGTGATTCACCCAGTATAGTTGATTTGCGTAGACTGATTCCAGAACGCTTTATGAAAAAAGGCTTTCTAGCTTTACGAAAACCGACCTTTATAGGTCTCCCGTTACTTTGGAACCGTTGTCTCTAAAATGGCGTACGTTGCATGTTTATTGCATTGTCAGGTTGTATATTTTTGTGCTGCTTTAACACCAACCTCAGGTGAGACTCCTGTTCCTTTTGGTTATACCCTTTTCTGTATCCGCTTAGATGCGCGCAACGTCGTAAGCGATAAAGGGGGAAAATCTGGTGGGGTAAATAAGAATATATCGAGCGCAGCTTGTGAAACTTCCTTCATAAACCCATTAAATGTTAACTCGCTCTTTCGCAAGTATGTTTTCGCGCATTATGAAATATTCTAGTGGTATTATGAAACTTACAGCGAGTTCAGTGATGATGAGAATTTAAGCTAAGACAGCACTTTGACGTTACTGTCTTGAAAAACTTCTAGATTGCGGGTGGAAACGAATAACAAAGGCGCAGCGTACAAAAATGTAAGAGCTCTTCAGAAGTTTTAAAATGTATAAAGGTACACAACTGTTGAATCAACAGAGGGAAGTACTGGCAGATGTAATTTTTGTACTCTATGTACTGGTAAGAACTAGCTCATGCAAAATATTGAGACCTTATACGAATGATGTAGACTAGGTGAGCGAAAAACTTCGAAGAAAGTGACTTTAAATGGTGAATAAATGTTTCATTTTTGATAGTGACACCAATTACACAGTTTGGTAACGTTAGGTGGTAAGGAAGAAAACTTACCCCGCTGCCCTATATCATGAGCCACCACAGTAATAATAAGACGGCCTATGTAGAGCTGTAGCAAACCGGATGTATTCTGTAGGTCCCCTACTCTTCCTCGTGTTTATAAACGATCTAGTAGACAATCTGAATAGCTCCCTTAGATTGTTCGCGGATGATGCTGTCGTTTATCGGTTAGTGAAGTCAACAGAGGATCAAAAGCAACTGCAAAGCGATTTAGACAAAATTTCTGCATGGTGCGAAAATTGGCAATTGACACTAAATAAAGAAAAGTGTGAAGTAATACACATGACCATTAAAAGAGATCCGCTGAACTTCAATTACGCGATAAATCAGTCAAACCTTAAGGTCGTAAATTCTACCAAATCCCTAAGAGTTATAATTACGATCAACTTAGACTGGAGAGAACACATAGAAAATATTGTGGGGAAGGCGAACCAAAGGTTACGTTTCATTGGCAGAACGCTTCGAAGATGCATCAGCTCCACCAAAGAGACTGCCTACATCACACTTGTGCGACCTATCCTGGAGTACTGTTGCCCATTGTGGGACCCTCACCAGGTGGGACTGACGGAAGACATTGAGAAGGTTCAGAGAAGGGCAGCTCGTTTTGTTCTATCACGTTACGGGGGAGAAAGCGTCACGGAAATGTTGCACGAATTGGGGTGGAAATCATTAAAAGAAAGAGGTTATTCATTGTGGCGTGATCTGTTTGCGAAGTTTCAATCACCGACTTTTAGTTCTGAATGTGAAAATATTTTGCTAGCACCCACCTACTTAGGAAGACATGACCATCCCAATAAAATAAGAGAAATCAGATCGAAAACGGAACGATTTAGGTGTTCTTTCTTTCCGCGCGCTGTTAGAGAATGGAACGGTAGAGAAAAGTTGTGAAAGTGGTTAATGAACCCTCTACCAGGCACTTAAATGTGATGTAAATGTAGATGTACTCATTCACCGTAGTTCCATGTAATGTGCTCTTTCCAATTACGAATGCGCTGTGAATCCACTATGAAACAGACTTGAACAACGAGGAGAAATATCAATAAAATTCTTCTGGGTATGAAACTGCGTCGTCATTTTATAAATTCCACCGACGTTTCGGTAGATGTAGATGTAGATGAGTGAGGAATAAATTGGCTGATTCGAAGTATTTAATCGCTACTCGTAAATATATTCCGTTACTCGCATTTACCGTGTCAATAATAACTTACTGATGAGCACATTTCGTTATTCGCTTCTACCGAAACTAACTGTAACGAAAACCCATACGGAGAATGCATACATTCTGTGATATTGTTTATTATGAGTAATTTATATACACATACGTGATGAATTTTAAGCGCTTATTGCGTAGCTCAACAATTTCAGATGGTTATTATTGTTATTACACATTTGTACTATACGTCTTGGCCCGTGCACGTTAATCCTTGATTAATTGACGTCCACTTTTAATGCAAACGTACGTTTTTTGTATTTTTTACCTTTAAAGGTATCAGATTAATAGTTATTTGTTTTTGATTTTGTCTACTATAAAAAAGTTTTGCAAAATGTACTCAAAAGTTATCATCTACACATTTTCATTCAAGACGGTATTATCTTAATTGTTAATGTTACAGAATACAGTACAACAGTCCCGCTGCTCGCAAATGTAGTGCTTCTAATATCGGGCAAACCGGCCTTCGTCACCAAATATTCCGATTTATTCTGACACTCCATGAGTGAACTACCTGACAGGCCTCTAAGTTGAGTGCGGGAAGAGTACTGAAAATAGAGGATTTAGAACGTATCGTTCATGCGAAACACAACAAGCTCTTTACTCAAACGAAGTCATGGGTGCTATCGACAAGGGATCGCAAATCGATTCCGTATTTCTTGAGTTCCAGAAGGCTTTTGACACCGTACCTTACTAACGGCTTTTAATGAAATTGCGTGGTTATGGTAAATCGCCCCAAATTTGCGATTGGATAGGGGATTTCCTGTCAGAGAGGACACAGTTCGTAGTAATCGATGGTAAGGCATCGACTAAAACAAAGGTGATATCGGGCGTTTCACAGGGTAGTGTTATTGGTCCTCTGCTGTTCCTTGTTTATTTAAACACTTTAGGGGAAAATCTAAGTAGCTCTCTTAGGTTGTTTGCAGATGTCGCCGTCATTTACCGCCTAGTAAAATCACTTGAAGATCAAAACCAAGTGCAGAACGATCTGAATAAGATATCAGTATGGTGTAAAAATTGGCAATTGACTCTAAATAATGAGAAGTGTGAAGTCGTCCACATGAGTACGAAAAGAAATCCGTTAAACTTTGTTTACAAGATAAATCAATCAAATCGGAAGGCCGTAAACTCCGAAAAATACCTAGGAATTACTATTTCTTCAGACTTAAACTGGAAAGAACACGTAGATAATGTCGTGGGAAAGGCGAACCAGAGACTGCGTTTTATTGGCAAAACCCTTAAGAGATGCAACAGAACTACTAAAGAAACTGCATACACTACGCTTGTTCGTCCTAAATAAGAGTGTTGCTGCCCAGTGTGGGATCCTTATCAGGTGGGTTTGACGGAGGACATCGAAAGAGTCAAAAAAAGGGCAGATCGTTTTGTGTTGTCACGATACAGGGGAGACAGCGTTACGGAAATGATACAGGATCTGGGATGGGAATCATTACAACAACGGCGCTTATCGCTTCGGCGTGGGCTACTTACGAAACTCCAATCGCCAAGAGTTTCCTCCGAATGCCAAAATATACTGATGACTCTCACTTATATTGGTAAAATGATCATCAGAATAAAATTCTTTTTTTCCCCTCGCGCTATTCGAGAATGGAATGGGAGATAAATGGCATAACGGTGGTTCGATGAACCCTCTGCCGGGCACTTATATGTGATTTGCAGAGTATCCCATGTAGATATAGAGGCCGCGGGTGGGTCTCACTGATTTTGATCAATTTGTATGGTAATTGCATTTGAAACACTAGTGAACTGTTCTGTACAGATCTTTTCCTCAGTAGCATAATTGTCTCAAAAAGCTGCCATACAGTATCTAAGTGAAAAAAAATGTTAAAGTAGTATTAGCAATAACAGTTAAAAATTGTTCACAGTTTCAAAGACTATGTGACGGCCGTATTTCTAGGTGGCACTGGTAACGAGTAACGATACGTTTGTAACGTGTATTGTTTCTTTTCGTAACGGATACATATGGGTACATATCTTTCCGTTACTATCACAGCTCTAGTTCTCAGTACAGTAAAGGATAATCATTGAACGATTTACAGTCGTAAATAAGCGTGATGTAACTTCAATTCGCCTCAACTGCAGCAAATGCTTATATATGCCGGCCGCGGTGGCCGAGGAGACTGAGGCGCTCGTCACGGTCTGCACGGCCATTACGGTCGGGGGTTCGAATCCCCCCTCGGGCATGGATATTTGTGCCGTCCTTAGTAGTAGCTAGTTCATAAGTAGTTTGTAAGTTTAGGGACTGATGATCCCGTAGTTAAGTCCCATAGACTATACAAACATTTGAAACAAAACATTTGCTTATATATGGAGACGTATTTTATTTCACTTTGTCGAAACAATTGCAAATTGAAAGTTACAATGCTTACTGTGCACATTGAAAGCAAGTACTTCGATTCACGTTGTATACAGGGTGTTTCACTAAGTGTGTTTCCCTCTGTAACTTATAAAATAATAGGTGACGGGAAATTTTAATGCGGTAGTTCAACACAAGAAACGTTACAATTTCTGCGGAGCTATGAACATAGTTTATTGTACCATTTTCCATAGAGTTACACCACAAAGATATAATTTTTTTAATAAAACAATAGTTTTTTTCTATCGTGTATTGGATTTGTTTAAACCAGCTTCGTCCAAATCAATTTAAACTACATTCCTATCACTGTTAGTTTGGGAGCTACAACCCTTCAATGTTCTGGGCGCGGAGGCTGCGATAGCGTAGCTGACTGGCCGAGTGGCTATCCCCTGGGGCACGGTCCACTGTCTCATGATTACCAGCCAGTCAGCTACGCTGTCGTAGCCTCCACCCCCTAAACTTTGAAGTGTTGTAGCTCCCAAACTAACAGTGATAGGAATGTAGTTTAAATTGATTTGGACCCAGCTGGTTTCAACGAATCCAATGCACGATAGAAAAAACTATTGTTCCATTTAAAAAATTCTATCTTCATGCTGTAACTCTTTGGAAAATGATACAATGAACTATGTTCATAGCTCCGCAGAAAGTGTAACATTTCTTGTGTTGATCTACCGCATTAAAATTTCCCGTCACCTATTATTTTATAAGTTACAGAGGGAAATGTTCAAATGTTTGTTAAGCTTATGGGACTTAATCCTTTAATGCATAGAGTAGCTGATCAGCTACATACCTTATTTTTTCCCATTACTTCTCAAACTGACTAAAATTTTACCACATATTAATTTGTAGCTGCATCTATACATAGTGTTACATATGGTAGTAGCTCGTCCAAGAAATTATAAATTGCAGTGCTTTGAATCAGTTCGACTGTTAGCTGCATTGAGTTACACCTAACATGTAGATGTGCGTTTGTTTACTGTAATAATCTTCCTTTGACATGTAAAAGTAGTCAATCACACACTACTGTAGCATTATCAGTTACTTTCCGGAAAGATTAGAGGAATAATAGTTACATTTACTGCAGCTGGTACATCATGGAAGTACTATATAGCTGACCAGCTATGAACTTTTTGTTGCTAATAGTGCATAATAACTTGAAGGAATTTTTGTTTCAATATTTCCCTCAGTATATTCGCACTATACATTAATCGTGGTAGTTTTTGTAGCTTCAAAGCAAAAGTCATGCATTAACGGGTTAAGTGAGAATTAATAAAATTTAACGCGAATTATAAATGCAAAAACTATGACAGATTATTGATAGATGTGAAGCATTGTTATTTAACTAATTTGACAACGCAGAAGGCAAAGAAATATTTTAACTAATTAGAAAGCAGATGCAATAAAAAGGAATATTTTCAGTTGTCAATTGTCTTGAGCTAGCGCCAGGAGCGCGTACAGAAAGATCGCTCTCTCTTATTTAGGACGTATTTATTGGACGTATTAACTAACTTCTCTTTAACAGATTTTCATGGAGGAAACATTCTGTCGTGTATTTAAAGTAAGTGTCTGTGTGTAAAAGATGATTTTGCAATAATAATAATTATTAGTTCAGAATTCCGATGCTTTGAGATGATTTAAACAACCTTGATCTTCTTTCCATAATTTTACAAAAAATTTAATATTCCATGATGTTCTGTTTCAGAGTATAAGATGAACGTTAACAAGAGCAAAACAAGGGTAATGGAATGCAGATTTAGAAAATCAGGCGATGCTGAGGGAATTAGATTAGGCAACGAATCAAAAACGGTCGTAAAATGAATTTTTTAACTTGGGCAGTAAGTAACATATGATGGTCGCAGTACAGAGGATATAAAATGCGGAATGCCAATGGGAAGAAAAGCATTTTTGAAAAAGAGACACCGAATATTAATTTAAGCGAAAGGAACTTTTTAAGGCATTTGTGTGGAGAGTTGCCTGTATGGTAGTGAACAGTGTAGCCAAAAAGAGGACTGAGGCTTTTGAAATGTGGTGCTACAGAACAATGCTGAAGATTAGGTGGGTGGATCGCGTAAATAATAAGCAAGTACTGATCAGAATTGGAGAGAAAAGGAATTTCTGGCATACCGTGACCAAAAGGAGGGATCGATTGTTAGGACACATTCTTAGGCACCAAGGAATTGTGTATTTAGCGTTGGAGGGAAGTGTGTGGGGTAAAAACCGCAGAGGGAGACCAAGAGATGAATATGGTAAGCATATTCAAATGGATGCATGTTGTCGTTCTTATGATGAGATGAAGAGGCTTGCTCAGGATAGAGTAGAGTGGAGACCTGCATCAGACCAGTCTTCGGACAGAAAAGCACAACAAAAAGTATTTCAGCAATACACCGACGTTCATCTTGGCGCGGTATGGATGCATTTTTTTAAAGATGCGTACGGTGCTAAAAACGATTCCATTAATTGAATATAAAACAATAATAAGTTTTCATGGCTTATCACATCCCTCAGATCTGCCGATTTGTTTAATTTTATGATAAAATCGGCATTCTGCATTCCAACAGTTGGATTCCTCCGCAAATGCCAACAAACTACCGACTTTTAAATTATGGTGCACTGCCTGCTATTTATTGATATCAGAAATAAATCTTGAAGCTAACTATTTAATTAAATTTGCGCTGGAACATATTTTACATTACATGATAAATGCAGATCCACTACGTAGGAAATGTAATAATATATGGGAGACATTATTTCTTTTTTTGAGCACTGCGACACTTAAATATAAAATGATATGTGTTGAAACAGGAATTTCAATTAACTAAAATCATATTTTCAGTCTGATAGTTAATCAGAACCATGCAGATGTTTTCGAAATAGTTTGTGCGTGCAGTAGGTTAAGGAGGAAAGTATATATTTTTTTTAAATTTTAATTTGTCTCCCTCCAGCAGTCAAAAGATCAGATTTTAAAATGTAATGTTAAATTTCAAAACGTTAGCCAGTGACGTCCTCTGTAGGTGGTTCACCACCATACTGACGTCTAAAATTACGCTGCACTGTTACAAGTGATCCAATTTTCAAAAACCAAATAACACACTGTGCCTTCTGTTGCGGAGTTCACATTGTTGCTGAGTTGATCTTCACTGCAGTCACGCCTGGATTGAACTGAGGGAACAGAGGAGAAAAACATCACTGGCGCCGTCTCGAGGTCAAGCAGACCTGCCAACTGCAGGTAACCAAACTTGAAGTGATGATGAATCAAAAACTAGAATAGTGTATGTCAGTTTGAATAGATTCTAGCACACATTATAATTGGAGAGCTCTTTTTAAAACACACTGTGTTTAAACTTCATTTTATGTTTATTATTTCTTTAAGTATAACTGCTATTTTACCAAAATATTTTTAAAACTGTATTTGGAACCTGTAGTTAGTGGTCCGTAAGAGCCTCAGCATTATCAGAATTACTTAAAAATGTTTATGACCATGTTCTCAGTAAAATTTATCGTTAAATGGTACGCAACATCACATTTAAAATTAATTCAAATGTTCAAATGTTTGTATAGTCTATGGGACTTAACTACGGGCTCATCAGTCCCTAAACTTACAAATTACTTATGAACTACTTACGAACTAGGACGGCACAAATATCCACGCCCGTGGGGGGATTCGAACCCCCGACCGTAGTGGTTAAAATTAATTCCAGTGCATCCATAATCCGATTGTCTAGTGTTGTGAGACAGATTAATTCAAAACAGGGATGCAAGGAGACATTGAATTACTGGATTTCTGCTTTCGAAAATTCAGATTGCTGAAGACTGAAGGAACATAGGTAGAAAATAAATCACTATCAGAACCTGCCGACAATGCACGTGGCTTTCTCCTCGGCTGTGTTCCGGGTATGGCTCGGCAGATATAAACTCAAACCTGCCAGAAAAGAGAAATGTGGCCGCCCCCTCATCGACCGCCTTAGATCTTCTAACGGCGTTATACACGCTTCACTTGTCAAAGGAAGGTCAGCGTCCCAGCAGCGTTTCAACTTACATGCACAACAAAGTGTTCTTTAATCGCCTTTGACGTATGTGATGCCTTTGTTACTCGAATCTTACTTTGCAATTCTGTCTTTTATGCTTTCTAACGCAGATTAAGAGATCGTTTGAATATGCACCGGCCTTAAACAGAATCGATACACTCCGCACATTTTGTAGCGTAGATACCTGTTGATACTGTAACCACGTTGTGTGTATGCAACACAGACTGTAAACACTTCGATGACATTTCACAGAAATTTTTTAATGGTCATGCATTCGAGTAATTTCTTTTCTTCTAAATTAGGAATTTCTCAGAGCGCTGGATAGTGAGTTTGTAATATTTCTGGCTTAAAGCCGTCATATTAAGATCGAAGTATTGCTTCAGTGCAGCCCGTTAGGACCAGTAGGCGACAGATGATAAAAGCTGATGAGAACCACGACAGGTGGTACAATAGGTCGGGTTCTCATGGGAAAGAGCACTGGCAAATCTCCCCGAATTCTAGGGAAGTCCCCGAGCGGCAGGCACTGGACGCCGATTGGCTGTAGCACTGGCGGTCAGGCGCCAAAACTCAAGCATATTTTTATTAATATTTAATAAACTAATTATTTATTCAATATCAAATTCAATTTAGAAAAACCCCTCAAAGCTAAACTATTCCCTGAGTAGGTAAAACATATTAACAATTGCTAATTCAGTAAATAAAATAATTAATTTAAGACGGAAGATGCACGGCAGCCATGTTTGCGTGCCAAATTATGGAGGGAAGGCAGCCTTGCATCGAGCCGCCACACTTCAGTTCAGAACAGACACTCGGAAGAGTAACATGTGAGTTCAGTACACGCACTCGGAGAAGTAACATGTGAGTTCAGAACACGCACTAGGAGGAGTAACATGCATACGTAGGCGCTCATAAAACATTGTTATCTTATATCAAGGTGAAATTACTTTATATACACTTTCAGTTAAGACAAGGTGAATGTTATTATGCAGTTTGCTGGTTTTCTGCTTTCTTTAAATAAATCAGCTGACAACTGAACTACCACAGTTTTATTCCGTAATTAGATCAGTTCCTGCCAATAGTTTAACAATATCAGCCTCATTCAAAAACTGAGACCTGCATGCTATCATCTGCATGGGGACATCTATAGAAGACGTCAGGTTGGTGAACTTTTACAGTTTCTACTCTTCACAGAATGCAGTGGGGAATTGCTACAACCCTCGCGTACACTGTCTTTGCGGTACCAACGCAAATTGTTGTGCGTTATGCATGGCAACATGGAGGAGGAAAGAAAATGATATAGGACCGGTTAACATTCCCCCTGTAGACATTTTCTCCTGTTGTAATTTATCAGTCACATTGGTAAACTGCCACAAGAAGAGTCACAAAACAGCGGAAAAGACCACGAAGTATTGGGTCAATTTGCACCTGAACCTGATCACTGAAAACCATATAAATACGAGGGTGGAACTTAAATAGTAGCAACACTGCTGCGGAGACACTATGCAATGTAATCTACTGTTGTAGCTGATAGCACACGTTGTTGACATACCTACCTTACCTCCGAGCAAATGGGCTCGCCCGACCACGTCATCGGCGTGCGCACAATCGAGGAAAACAGTCACTAGTGAGCGAGCGGTCCAACGCAACGGTGTCATTATCTTTTAGAAACAGGAACAACAGAGTTGGATCAAAACTGAATGTGCCAGAAGTCGTAAAGCACGACAGTGTCGTCAAGGTCTTCAAGACGCGTACGGGAATCGGCTTTGCCGCACAGAACAGTGGCCGCGGCGGATTGGCCGCGCGTACTGGAGCGCCGTGTTGCCGTGCGCGCGGCCGTCCGCCGTCGGAGGTTCGATTCACCCGCTCGGGCATGGGTGTTTGTGTTGTCCTTAGTTTAGTTTACCTTAATTAAGTAGTTTGTAAGCTAAGGACTAATAACCAAGCAGTTGAGTCCCATAGATTTACCAACATTTGAACGTGATTGAACAGAACAGTGGCACGCTGAGTAAAAGCCTTCAACGAAGGTTGGCAAACTGTGGAAGAAATGCATGAGGCAGGTCGTCCTAGCGTCTCTGAAGAAGATGGGTATACTGTTACCGCGTTAGTGCACAATGAGCGGGCGCAGAGAGCACAACCTATGGCTGCTCTGTTCGGTCGATGGGACTGGGAAGTACTGTACCATCCACCGTACTCCCTGGACTTAAGTCCTTGTGACTTTAATTTGATTCCGAAGATGAAGGAAGTACTTCGTGACCTTCGCTTTAGAACTGCTCCAGAGATTCGACAGGGAATAATCCCTCCATTTGCACCATCAACAGAACTGGCTCTGTTACCGGTATGCTACGCGTTGCACATCGCTGGCAATGGGTTCTACACACTGCTGGTGGCTACTTTGAAGAACAGTAACAGGTACAAACATGTAACACATTTCCTGTGTTTATGTGAAGGATAGCCTCAAGAAATTCTGTGATTTTTATCCTGATTTCAATAACAGATAACTGATTTGCGAGGAATTTTGTGTATAAAATGTATTACCGCTTCGCTAGACGTGTGGTCGTATACAGTACTATTTGTGGTTGAAACAGTGCAAATAAAGTATATGAAATGATTGCATTTACAGATAAATATCGCAAGTGTTATTCCGGCACCACGTGCAATCAGTGCGGAAGCATCCATAGAAGTAGCAAGTGGTGCAGCCTCTAACGGCGGCAATGTCTAAAGATCGTGCTGGACACGGAAGTAGCTGCACGAATTACAGAGCATGTCGAGTTCCGCGCAGCTTGTGGGCGATCATTAACTTTTTGAAATAACACGACACATTCCTCTTGCATGAATACAAAAGAAAGGGTCTTTCATTCTACACGTACCTAGCGCTGGTCAGCGTTCCCTTCATAAGCACAAAAGGCCGCCGAAAGTTGTAACTTATCGCAAGGCTTCTGGTGGAAACAGTGTGTCTTGCAGAAATGCACTCTACGAGATAGTGCTCGCCAGGTCTACATCGAACGCGCAGTTGACTATCACTTACTTGCAGGCACAATTTGCTTTCATCGCTGAAGACGATGGTCCGCCATTTCATCTTCCAAGGACATTGTTTATACTTGGCGTCATGTAGGAAGGGCCGGCTGCGGTGGCCGAGGGGACTGAGGCGCTACAGTCACGGTCTGCACGGTCACTACGGTCGGGGGTTCGAATCCCCCCTCGGGCATGGATATTTGTGCCGTCCTTAATATTAGTTAGTTCATAAGTAGTTTGTAAGTTTAGGGACTAATGACCCCGTAGTTAAGTCCCATAAGCTATACAAACATTTGAACATGTAGGAAGGCACTTCCGCGCATAGAGGCGGAGCGATAGGGGAAGCATGGAGGGCAGGAGCTACGGCCGGGCGCCAACAGTGGAGCCTGCAGGAGAAAAATTCTCGTAACTTACGGGTGGAGAAGGAATATTATTGGCTGCCAGTGCGGTAGTGGTGGGGGATGTGCAGAACGCCTAAAACTGTGGCATCTTCCTATGTGACGCGGACTATAGTTGTGGTACAGTGGAAGTAGATGAGGTATGGACAAAATTTAAATGCAGTTTATATAAAGCGCTGGAGAAATATGTGCTGACAAAGTGGATTAACGATGGGAAAGACCCACTTTGGTTTAGTAGTAATATTCGAAAGATGCCAAGAAAGCAAAAGCAGTTGCACTCACCGTTCAAAAAAGGTCAAGCACATCAAATCAGACAAAAGGAAGTAGAGTTTGCGCGTCTTTAAAAACAGCAATGGGCAAGCATACAACAACTACCACAGGCAAACCTACGTTTTTAGTATTTGTAGATTTTGAGAAAGCTTTTGACAATGTTGACTGGAATACGATCTTTCAAATTCTGAAGGTAGTAGGGGTAAAACATAGAGAGCGAAGAGTTATATTCAACTTTTCAAAAACCAGACAGCACTTTTTAGAGTCGAAGGGCATGAAAGGGTGGCAGTGGTGTGGTTGGGAAGAGAGTAAGACAGGGTTGTAGGCTTTCCCCAATGTTATTCAATCTGTACAATGACAAGCTCTGAAGAAATGCAATGAGAAATTTGGAGAGGGAGTTAAAGTTCAGAGAATGGGAATAAAAACTTGTGGTTTATTAACAGTAATTCTTTCAGAGACAGCAAAGGACCTGGAAGAACAATTAGATGGAATGAATCGTGTCTTCAAAGGAAGATATAA
This sequence comes from Locusta migratoria, assembly GCA_026315105.1. Lineage (NCBI taxonomy): Eukaryota > Metazoa > Arthropoda > Insecta > Orthoptera > Acrididae > Locusta > Locusta migratoria. Next base: position 330,725,890 of record CM048746.1, on the reverse strand, counting down.
GATGAACATTAACAAGAGTAAAACGAGGGTAATGGAATGTACTGTCAGAAAGTCAGTCGATGCTGAAGGTTTTGTGTCCCAGCCTCGTCGCCTCTTTTGTGTCCCAGCCTCGTCGCCGCTTTTGTGTCTCGTTTCCGTCGTAGGTGTCGGTGGCCGAGTAGACAGACCGACACAGGAATAAAGGTTGCACGCTTGTGCAGGGATGGAGGTGAGCAGCCAGTGAGACAGCAGAAACTAGAAACACTAGAGGAAATTAGAACGAGATATATATTCCACAGAATTTATACAATACTTAACTTTTACATAGCTCAGTACTGCAGAATGCTGATACATAGTTGAGCTAAAGGCCTGCCTAGTGCCTATCCGATCGTCAAGTCTTCACTGGTGCCTATCTGATTACGAAGTGTTACCTGATTCGTATCTCAGTCCCAAGTGAACGATGTCGGTCAGTCATGGCCACGAGCGGAGTTGTAGCAGAGGGCGCTCGTGGCTGACGTCGTAAGAACGCCGCATCGTGCGTGCATGGCGGCGCGCAGCGAAAGTAGGTGACGCGCACTTTGGACTTGTGCGACACCACACCCCTCCAAACCGCCGCGCCGTCGTGGCGTAGGGCACGGCGACGGCACTGGGAGGAGGGCCTGGGCGGGGGCGTTACTGGTAGGACGGGCGTCGTGGCTGAGGCTGGGATCGAGACGCCGTCCGCGACCCGGTATACACCTTGCGATCCCCCGGGAAACCGACCAAAACCAGGGGAAGGGCGCACCCCTCCGCCCAGAGGGAGCAGGTCATCTTCTTCTGACGTGCGTGGCCCAGGCGGCGGGGGCACGCACGGTCCCGGAATCCCACTCGGTGACGCTGTCGTCTGCGGCGGCGACAGCGGCGGAGTCGCGTTGATGTCCATCGGGAAGATCTCGTAGTCCGGGGACGCTGGACTCGTCGCCGAACGATGTGGCTGTGCTCCCTGGCGGTCAACTGGGTCTGGAATCAAGAAACCGGAGACATGATCGCGCGGCCTGTGCAAGCGCAATTGGTTTGCGTGGCGCCGCAGCTCCGACCCTGTGGAAGAACAATATGTACAACATACATATTGCGACCGAGCACGCGCTGAATGGTGCCTGGTGTCCATCTTGTCTTGTTGCCAGCAAACACCCTGTACAGCACCGGCGTCGAAACCTGAAAACGCGAAGCGCCATACGAACCGACTCGGTGCGTGGGAGGCTGCGGCAGGTGAAGGAGAGTGCGGTGACGGCGGCCGTGTAGCAACTCGGCTGGAGACGGGCCGTCACGTGGCATGCACCGATACGTAGACAGGAAAATTTGAAGAGCTTGCTGCCTGGAATGCTGACCTTTCATCTTTTCCATGTGAGACTTAAATGTTCGAACGAAACGTTCTGCTTCACCATTGGACTGAGGGTGAAAAGGTGCGGTGGTGATATGCTGAATGCCATTCACACGACAAAACTGTTGAAATTCCGCATTGTCACTGACGATAGTTTCAGGCAAACCTTCGATGCAAAACACTGATGTTAGGGAACTGATTGTACTAGAAGCCGTCGTTGAGTTCATGGCAATCACAAAAGGAAACTTGCTGAAAGCGTCTACAACAATTAACCAGCGCGTATTGCAGAAAGGTCCGGCAAAATCAATGTGTAAACGTTGCCATGGTCCCTTGGGGCGTGGCCAGTCTGAGAAATGTTGCGGAAGAGCCGCCTGATGCTCCGCACAAACCGTGCACTGTGAAGTCATACTCTCTATCTGGGCGTCCATACCAACCCAGGTACAATGACGTCTGGCCAATTGCTTTGTCCTAACAATACCCCAATGTCCTTGATGCAGGAGGCGTAACACTTCTCGTTGCAGGGAACGAGGAACAATCACTCTTGCTTGGTCGTTGTCGATCTGCAGCGACAATACACCTTGACTTAAAGATAATAGATGACGTTGTGCAAAATAACGCCGAACCAGAGGCCGTTGAATGTCTTTGGCTCTGGCAGGCCACCCATAGCGAAGAAAACGTGCGACCACACTTAGGTCTGCGTCCGCAGCTGTTTCCTGTGCAACCCGACAAAATCTCATATTGATAATTTGACAATATCAAGGACCATCTCTGAAGCTTTTGTGCCGTACGTGGCGGAATTGGCTTTGTGGGTGAGAACAACGACGTGAGAGGCTTGTGGTCTGTCAACAAATAGAATTTTCTGCCATAGAGATAATGATGAAACTTTGTGACGCCGTAAATGATTGCTAAGGCCTCCTTTTCTATCTGACTGTAATTCTGTTGCGTTGGCGTCAGTAGCTTGGATGCAAAGGCAATAGGACGATCGTGAGATCCAATCCGATGTGACAATATTGCACCCAGACTGTACGATGAGGCATCGACTGCTAGCACTACAGGCTTCTTTGGGTCAAAGGGAATCAAACATGCATCACTGAGTAGTGCCGACTTTAAGTTGTCAAAGGCAACTTGGCAATCTTTAGACCACACAAAAGGAACATTTTTCCTACGTAAGCGATGCAGTGGAGCTGCAATCTGAGACGCATTGGGAATAAACCTAAAATAATAGTTAAGCTTTCCCATTACTGCTTGCAATTCCTGCACATTATTAGGAGGAGGCAAGTCTTTGATTGCTCTAAGATGTGACTGGGCATTAATCACGTGGCCTAGGTACTCTACTTCAGTTTGGAAAAACCAACACTTTGCTTTATTGCAACGTTAATCTGCTGCAGTCAACACTTTGAAAAGGCACTCCAGATTTGATAAATGTTCTTCAACTGTACGTCCGGATACCACAATATCATCTAAATAGTTCGAGCAACACGGTACAGAAACTGTCAGGTGTTCCAAGAAACGCTGAAAAATAGCGGGGGAGGAAGAACTACCAAAGGGTAGGCGTTGAAATTGAAAAAGGCCCATGTGTGTATTAATGACGAAAAACTTTTTTGACTCGTCATCAAGCGGAATCTGTAAGTATGCCTCTGCTAAATCAATCTTGGAAAAGAAGCGAGACTGGCCTAATTTGTCCATTAGTTCCTCAGGTCTGGGCAGGGGATAAGTGTCTACAAATGTTTGACTGTTCACTGTTGATTTGAAGTCCACACAGAGACGAAGTTTTCCCGCCGACGGCTTGGGTATAATTACTAAAGGCGAGGCCCACTTACTCGCAGAAACAGGAGAAATCACCCCACTATCTTGCCAACGTTTAAGTTCTTCGGCAACTGTATGACGCATTGCGATAGGCACTGGTCTAGCTTTACGAAATTTTGGAACTGCAGACTCTTTTAAAGTTACATGTGCCATGAAGTCTTTTGCACAACCTAGTTCCGGCGAAAACAAATCACTATATTTCTCACATAATGCACTGATTTTGTCCTGAGGCACTACTGACGAAATTTGGAGCACATCTCTTTGAATTGATAAATCAAACATGTCAAATGCATCTAGTCCAAAAATGTTCTGTGTAGATTTGGCCTGAAGAACTACGAAAGAAACTGCTTTTGTTACACCTTGAAAAGAGGCAGGCAGGCTACACGTTCCTAGCACGGGAATATTTTGACCTGTGTACGCACTGAGCACTTGTTGAGACGGCGACAGTTTTGGCGAACCCAGTAGTTCATAAGTGTCTTTATTAATCAATGTGACAGCGGAACCAGTATCAAGCTGAAATTGCACAGTCTCATTTTCTATAGAGAGAGTAACAAAGAGTTTGTGCTTCTGGCGGATGACAGGTGCGGCAACGTCTACTACGGTTTGATTGCTGCGCTTGGGCATGCGCGTGCCGCATAGTGAAGTAAGCGGCGCAGAATCGGAACTCATCAGATTAATAACACTGTCACTAGATGGCACTACCGCCAGATCTGCGTCCACGCAATGCGAGTCTACTACAGATTCACTAACTACTGCACTAAAATTACTTTGAGTAGCTACACCAAGTCTACTGTCACTAACTACCCAGTACTGGGCACTTTTACAAGGAGAAGTTGCAGAAGGCACTAAGTTCACTACAGGATTGCACTGTACATTGTCACTTTGCTTGTCCCGAACCCTTTTCCGTTGCACAGATGTACGCGCTCGACGACGCTTGCTACGTGGCTCACTACATAGTTTTGCCTTGGGGCAGAAAAATTGTCTTGCATTTGAGAGTCAAGAGAAACACTGTCCAATTCCACAGCGTCTATGACATTGACAGCATGAACTGTTCGTGCACTTGGCAAAGCACTGTTTCTAACAGTACCGTTCTTTGAATTTTTGTTTTGCATACACACTGACTGTACATGCCCCTATTTGCCACATTGATAACAGGTTGCGCTGCGACTAGGACAATGCGCACGTTTGTGGCGAGATACACACTGGGGGCAAGACTTATGAACACTTTTCTGAAAAGAGCGGTGGCGCCCGTTATTCAAATTACTGTTTCTAACACGATGGGGCGACCTTTGTGTCGCACTTTTACACTGACTACTGTTCACTGACTGTTCAGCACGGCCAGTAGAATTTAAAGAATCACTAGTGCTATACTGAGAACTACAGCTAGGAAAGCGTCTGTTGCGGCGCACTGATTTAACACTGTGGCTTTGCATTTCTACATCTGCTAAGTCAAAAGTATCATGCGCTTCAATAAGCTGCAGTACACTGTCTAATGATGGGTCAGATTGTTTTAGACTAGCTGCCCGAATTCTGGGGTCCTGAATGTTCTGCGTAATTGCATCCCTCAACATAACGTCACTATAAGACAGTCCCAAGAGCAAGTAAATTTACATTTGCGGGTTAAGCCCTTCAACTCAGTGATCCATTCGTGGTGTGACTGCTGCGGTAATTTTTTAAGTCTGAAAAATCGATACCGTGCAGTGGCTACAAGAACTTTTCTCTCATAAAGAGCATTCAGTGCATCTACTATTGCATCAAATTCTAGATCGCGAGGAGATGCGTGGGGAAAAAGTTTCTGCAGTAACACGAAGGTCTTGGTTCAAAAAATGTTCAAATGTTTGTATAGTCTATGGGACTTAACTACGGGGTCATCAGTCCCTAAACTTACAAACTACTTATGAACTACTTACGAACTAGGACAGCACAAATATCCATGCCCGAGGGGGGATTCGAACCCCCGATCGTAGTGGCCGTGCAGACCGTGACTGGAGCGCCTTAGTCTCCTCGGCCACCGCGGCCGGCAAGGTCTTGGTGCCAACTACGGTGAGCAAGAAGTGTTTGAGTGTCAGACGTGTCAGTTGATGAGCCGGACGAGTTCCTGAAACTGCGCGAAGGAGTCGTTCCATTCTTCCTCACGTTCGTCATACTGGCGAAAGGTAGGAAGCGGTGCGGCTGCAGGTGTGGGCGACTGTTGTTGGTGGTTAGCTATCTGCGCCGTCAACTGCAACACCGCTTGCAGTAGTTGCGTGATTTGGGCCGTCTGTAACTGAATAATTTCCATTAAGTTTGGGTTCGGGGTAGTGGCCATGCTGACCGATTAGGTGCCGCACATACAAGTAAATTATAACAAAACACAAATGCAAGGTAAATAAGGACGCACTGCAACAAAAAAGTCCACAAAACACGTAACAGAATGTTTCTCAAAAATCTTATAATAAGGGTGGGTGGGCGGGAGCAATTTCTGCGTGCTCGACTGCTGCTGTCTGGCTGCTGCAAGCGGGCTGGTTCACGGTTCTTCTATCACTCCTCGTTGCCACTTTTGTGTCCCATCCTCGTCGCCGCTTTTGTGTCCCAGCCTCGTTGCCGCTTTTGTGTCTCGTTTCCGTTGTAGGTGTCGGTGGCCGAGTAGACAGACCGACACAGGAATAAAGGATGCACGCTTGTGCAGGGATGGAGGTGAGCAGACAGTGGGACAGCAGAAACTAGAAACACTATAGTAAATTAGAACGAGATATATATTGTAAAGAATTTATACAATACTTAACTTTTACATAGCTCAGTACTGCAGAATGCTAGGCCTGCCTAGTGCCTATACGATCGCCAAGTCTTCACTGGTGCCTATCTGATTCCAAAGTGTTTACTGGTTCGTATCTCAGTCCCAAGTGAACGATGTCGGTCAGTGATGGCCACGAGCGGAGTTGTAGCAGAGGGCACTCGTGGCTGACGTCATAAGAATGCTGCGCCGTGCGTGCATGGCGGCGCGCGGCGATAGTAGATGGCGCGCACTTTGGACTTGTGCGACATCACACGAGGAGTTAGATTAGGTAATGAGACAATAAAAATAGTAATTGAGTTTTGTTATTTGGGTAGCAAGGTAAAGTTTGATGGCCAAAGTAAAGAAGATATAAAATGCAGAACGGTTATGGGAAGAAAAGCACTTCTGAAGAAGCGACATATTTTGACATCCAATATTAATTGAAATGTTAGGAAGTCCTTTCTGAAATCATTTGTGTGGAGTGTAGCATTGCGTGGAAGTGAGACGTGGACGATAAGGAGTTCAGACAAAAAGATGATAGAAGCTTTTGAAATGTAGTGCTACAGACTAATGATGAAGATTAGATGGGTAGATCATGTAACTATGTTGTTGGGACACATTTTGAGACATAAATGAATCGTCAACTTAATAGTTGTAGGAAGTGTGTTGGGTAAAATTTTAGAGGGTGACCGAGGGACGAATATCAGTAAGCAGATTCAAAAGGATGTAGGTTACCATCCGTATTCTTAGGTGAAGAGACTTGCATAGGATAGGGCAGCGTGGACAACTGCATCAAACCAGTTTGCGGACTGAAGACCACAACAACAACAACTGGTTTCGACTATAATGTCAGGCTTCGTTAGAAGGTAGTCCTATATCAACAGGTAAAATTATCAATTGATAAAAATGCAGCCCTCGGTGGCAATTAAAAATATTTGACCTAGGTTTCGGCAATGACTAAGATTGCCTTCTTCAGAAATTATAAAATAAAATAAGTCGCATAATAAAATATACTACTCAGCTGTAAAGCCAACGTCACAATGTTTAAAAAGATTTTTTTTTTAGAAAATGCTAGCCACGATGTGCTGCACGCCTGCACGGAGGCATCAGACCGATGGCTGCTTTTTTATCCATTGACGTTGTTAACGGTCGCTGACAATAGCATCTATGTTTAAAATTTTAAGGTAAAATTATGTTACCTATATTCTAAGTGCATTAGAGCTACAATGGTATTAACCCAGATGGTTGCCGCTGGTGGCTCCGTGGCTATAGTGCTGGAGGCGTGGTTGTAACTGCTGATTGATGGGTACAGAGCCATGGGTTACATAGCGTGCAATATACGCGCTATGTGGGGAAACTTAGTTTACTCAGTGGGAAATGTTGAAATTTTAAGACGTAAAAGTTACACAGAGTTTGGAAATTAAGTACTTCTAAGTGAATTACAATTAACAGAAGCTTAAAAATTACACATAATTATATAAAACCATTTCTGTATGATAAAATTTGTGATCTTGTAGCGTGACGCCAAGTTTCACCTAGTGGCACTGGTATGAACGAAAAAATGATCGTTTCTGTCGATTAAGTACCAATACAGAAATAAACTGCAGACTAATACGAATATCTATTTACTGATATGATGTAATAATACAGTTTTAAAATAGAAAAATCGTTGGAATATACACATTTCGGCGTAAATTTGTTAGATAACGGTCTTTAACGTGTATCCACGAGGTTGCTTTACCAAAGTGATATAAAGCTCAAAGATGGAAGCCATGAAAGAAGTGTACAATTTGAGTGACGATGTCTTTGTCGTGGCAACATTAAAAGCAATATGGCGTATGAGATCTCAAAAAGGTTCATATGGAGACGCCGAATAAAGTCATCAAGACGATCCAATTTGATATCATCGACAGTTGTATGGACGACTTTTGGAGTGTTTGCTGAGATGGTAAATAATACAGTCAAACTTAAATCCTCTATCGTCCATTTAATTACACCTCTTTCATGGCTGCATCTGTCGTAATTATCGCCCTAGCGTAACCACTTTCACAATGTTATAAATGAAAAAAGTAAAACGTTGTGTCGTGGCAAATAAATATCAAACAATAAAAGGTGATTGACTGCAGTTTTTCCTAGAATACGAAACAAAGTGATTACATTTTCAGAAAAACTGGATGGTTTATGCAATAGGAAGAGCTTTCTGTACAGACCACATCAGTAACACTTTGGTGCATCTCTGACACTTATGGAAGCAATGACTCGGGTTGGTATTGACAGTTTTTGCTTAACGTTCTCCTGAGAGATTCTGTGCTAAATTCTATCCAATTCCCGCATTAAATCGTCATAATTGGTAAAACAGTCAATGGTCGAGTTACTCAATAATACATATGACGATGGATTTCGGCCTGTTGAAGGGCCACTTTCAAACCCATGTGACCCTAGTTCGACTCCACGCAGCAGATGTACGGTAGACCGAAACGGGACTAACGTTCATCTTCTGTGTGGAGTCAAAGAATAAATAAATGAAAAAATAAAAAGCAGAATGACGGAGATGTTCTCCCTTTGCTTGTGTTCAGTTTTTGACGGGCCATCCAATGAACCAATAGACCAAGGAGATGGAATCTGGACAAACTGAAGGAATCAAAGGTGGTCGAGAGGTTTCGAAGTAGCGTTCTGCAAGGATTGTCTGAAAGAGGTGAAAGTAAAACAGTAGAAGAAAAATGGGTAGCTCTCAGAGATAGTGTAGTGAGGGGCGCAAAGGATCATATACGCAGAAGGTCAGTGCCTAATAGAAATCCTTGGATAAAATTGGAGATACTGAACTAATTGATGAAAGGAGAATATATAAAAACGCACTAGAAGAAGCACGCAAAAGGAGGAAGTAAAGACGTCTGAAAAATGAGTTTGACAGGAAGTGCAGATTGGCGAAGGAGGAGTGGCTAGATGAGAAACGCAAGACAGTATAAGAATGTATACTGTAAAATACACTAAAACAGTAAAATAAGAGAGACATTATGAGACAAGAAAAGCAGCGGTATGAATACCAAGAACTCAGATGGAAAAACCAGTACAAAGCAAAGAAGGAAAAGCTGAAAGGTAGAAAAATATATAGAGGGTCTGTACAAAGGACATAATCTTGAATGTCGTATTCTATAAATGGAAGATGAAATAGAGAAATGTGAGATAGCAGATACGATATTGAGAGAAAAATTTGACAGAGCACTTATAGATTTGAATACAAACAAAGCCCCTGGTGTAGATTATTTTTCGTTTGAAATGCTATTACCGTTACGAGAGCCATTCATGAAGAAATTGTTCCACCTGATATGCAAGATGTACGAGACTTCCAATTCCTAAGAAAGCAAGTGCAGACAAATGTGAAAATTACAAAACTATCAGCTCAACAAGTTATGGTTATAAAATACTATAACGAATTATTTAGAGTCGAATGGAAAAACTGGTGAAATCCAACCATGTGGAAGATCAGTTTTATTTAGAAAAAATATAGGAACATTGGTTACGACATAAAGTGATTTATCATGTTTTATTTACGCATTTAATTAGTTATTAGAGTGTACATGGCTTAGAAAAACTTGTATGAAATATTATTTTAAATATCAAATGATAAATGATATATACGTAGTGTAAATATTTATCATTTTTCAGTTGTGCAGGAGTTGTGATTGCCTCGTTTACAATAAAAAATGAGGGTATTCGGTCCGCCTGATAGGAGGTAGGTACGAATAATAACTAAGCTTACATAGTCGTAAAATAAACCGAGAAACGTATGTAATGCGTATGTGATGTCCGTAGAAAAGCGGAACAGGAAATTTACTTCTAAACAAACCGTTAGTAAAACAAAATGATGTCTGACTATCGAGATATCCCTCTTACAAAATTTTACGTTTTAACACTCGCACAGGTTATTTGGTTACAAATGACAGTTCTACTAGTGTCTAATTGTGTTAAAAGGATTCTACAAGACAACCAAATGTAAAACCCATGGTAATCACCAAAAATAAGAAATATGACTTTAAGGCATAATTCTCACCTGTAGGTTAGTACTAAAATAATGTATATTTTTGTCTTTTTACAGCCATAATAAATAAAATAATAAATCCCTGATGATGGTGCAGAGGTGCTGAAACTGTTTGGGTAATAGTAAAAAACAATGTTTTTCATATGGCGCGGACCTCATATTCATATTTCGTAGTGTAAATGAATAAATAATTTTACGTAGAAGTTACCTAAAAATTAAAGTGATGTTCTCTTTAGAATAATATAATACCAGTTATATTAAAACGTCTTCAATATACGAAGTTTCCTGTTTCAAAGCCACCGTTCGCGTAACTGTTAATCGTAAATGTTATGCCTAGAAAAAAAACTGCAAAAGTTGAGTTACCCAGAGAGATAACAAACTACGATAAACAGCAAGGCCTTAGGTCGGGACACAATGTGTACGATCGTCTTAAGAGCAACAGAAAGAGACTAGAATATCAACGAGGTTTATTTGTTACATTTATTCAATGGGCATTTGAAATCATGTAAGTCATAACTTTCCTCAATATATTGAAATAAACTCTTTGAGATACCACTAATTAGTTGGTTGACTTTTCCAGATAGCGAATATTTAAAAATACGAAAATGTGAAGCGAAAAATTAAAAATGTTTGCCTGAAATATTTCTGGAATTCTGTGAATAAGTGTAAACAAACAGCATTTACCAATAACATGGGGAAAACTTATATCTCTTTTTACGTCTCTCTGTTTGACCAGGAAGAGAATTTCCGGTGAGCTATATTTGTGTACTGTGCGACCTAGTTTCCGATTCGAACCTTTAAAATTTGCAGCAGTTCTCCTAACGGAACTGTACCGCGTCACTAATTCAGTAAAGTCGGTTGGGTTCTGTATGCTCACATGTGGTACAATGGCCACTGACCTGTAAAAAAAACTGCATCAAACATACATGACGCGACCGGCGTTCCTGCACGTCGCTCGTTGCAGTTTCACCTGCAATACGCCCTCAGCAATTTACGGTCCATCAGCCATGACAAACTGCCTTGTGCCTTGTATGCGTTGCCTTCTGTAGCGGCAATGTTATTTGACTGGGGTTGCAGTCACACAGAGTTCTTGAGTGAATGAACGAAATTAAATTTGAACAACGAAATTTCGGTCTTCTATGCCACAAAGCTTCCTAGAAACTGTGTGGAGCTGAATTCTAGGAAACTGATATGTCGCTTGTATTCGAATGCAGTTAATGAATAAGACATCATCAAGAAGATCATTAGTAATAAAGTTATTGATTTCTATGCCAGACCTGGAAACCAAGGATAAAGTAAATGTACTATTAATGAGTTTTAGGCCTGTAGTATTTACTCTTTGAGCTATGTAATTCACAATGAATATTAAATTGGACGACTACTTTATTTTTCTTACAATATGAATATTTGAAATTAGGGAATCTGTGACATGATATTTCTGCTTCTGAATATTGATATTTGATCTGAGATCTACGACCAAAGCGATATGTGGAGCAAATCACGTCTTGTATCAGACGACTAACCATATTTGAGTGTGTTGATCCCAATATTTTTGAGATGATATTCATGTTACTGTAAATAAGAAGCCTAGAATAATCCTTGCACCAATTGTTAATGTACAGACTTGATAGCAATTATACCAATTTACTCAATCATGCTAGACAAATTTCCAACTCTTTTAGTCACTGGAGATACTGTCACTTTTCTTGATCGTCGAAATAATTCTAAAGTACCGGCCGCAGTGGCCGAGCGGTATGCGGCGTGCTATTCACGGTCTGCACAGGCACTGCGGTCGGGTGTTCGAATCCCCCTTCGGGCATGGATGTTTGTGTCGTCTTTAGTATAAGCTGGTTTCTCATCTGAATAACATAAATAAAAAAATCCAGTTTACAATGGAAATGGAAAAAGACAGCGCTATATCCTTCTTGGATGAGAGAGGTAGATGGAAAACTGAAACATTAAGTTTTTCGAAAAGCTACACACACAGATAGATATTTACATAAGAACTCTAATCATCACCCACAGCAGAAGAGACGTGTCATCAAAAGTATCGTTGACAGAGCTCCGCAACACCTGGATGCTGAATTAAAACACCTGAAGCAAGCTTTCAAGAAAAATGGCTATTCAGATAAAGAAGTAAACAGGGTTCTGCGACCAAATAATAATAGTTAAAAACACGCGATAAAACAAATGGATGAAATAACATATTTTCCTTGCCGTTTATCGGAAAACTAACTGATCAAATATGTTACGCAAACCCAAACTCAGACCGGTTTTTAGACCAACTAAGAAAATATGTCAGGTACTCCGTTCTGTGAAGGGTAAACGACCTACTCTTTCTGCTTGTGGCGTTTATAAAATTCCGTGTACATGTGGTAAAGTTTATATTGGAACCACGAAAATAAGTATAGAAACTAGGCTGAAGGATCACAAAAGTCTTTGTCGACTAGGAAAAACAGAGAAATCGGCTGTGACAGAGCATGCTTTTCAATCTGAAAGTCATAGGTTTTCCGAAACATCGGTTTTATCTACTATGACGAATTATTATCCACGACAATACAGGGAAGCAACTGAAATATATAAACATAAGGAAAATTTTAACAGGAAGGAAAAAGCTATGAAACTTAGCGACATATGGACAGTAGCTTTGAAAGATCGACAGGTTTTATCTCTGACCGATTGCAATCGATAGTGATGTTTTATCTTTGACAAGGACTATCTCTGCTGATAACGTGACAGCTTGACCACGCCCACTTTTCACAGTATATATGCCGCTCTGAGACACCCGACTCATGTGTATTCGCAGCGGAGCGGCCGACCTGTGCGGACGCAGCGCTCGCGGACAACCTCGCCGTGGCTGGCAGTCAATAGCTCGAAAGAGTGGTTGCGAACAAGCTGAAGAGCGGACGACGTCGGAGAGCGCCGATCTCGCTGTCGCCTAGTGCGCATAGCGAGACAAAGAGCTCCGGCTCGTAGCTCCTTGTGACCACGGTTACAATTCCCTAGCGGGACTCACCCGTTCTTTGGTAGGGTATTTCTGTGCCAGGGGCCCGTTCACGTCGGATCACCCCGCGCACAGTAGGCCTTTCTCTTCTCTCCGCGCTCCCTTGCGCCGATAGACAGTAGGTACTCCCCTCTTCTTAAACACATCTTGCCTATCACAAAGAAGCAAAAGTTGTCGTTTTCCCTTCCTTAATAAATATCCTTCTGCTGGAAAGATGGCTAGTCTGCCCAGCAAAATCCCATACCGCACCCGAAGCCAGGCGCAAGCGCCAGAAGGGACGGTGATGCCGAGTTCACCCCTCGCCATCACAATCTCGCTCGCAGCTCACCAAGAGCAGATGGCAAAGGCTATTGCGCAAGCAAGGGCCGAAGCCGCTGCCGAGGTGAGTGCCGAGATGGTGGGCACACAAAACAGCACACCTACACCGAACACACACACAAATGCCACATTTAACCTCGACTCCCCCGAAATCGGTCAACTTGTGATCGACGAGGACCAACAACACGAACACACAGACGATGGGGACGGCCCGTGGCAGGTCGTCGGACGCAAACGGAGCAATAGTCTCCCACTCGCCACACAGACATGTGAGCTCACAGGCTCAAAAGGCAAGCGCCGCGCGCTCTTGCCAACACCCACCACCATACCAATTAGCACAAAAAACACAGGGAACAACAGAACCGCACCTGTGCTGGGAAACACTCAGCAAACAGCCACGCAGGTCACAAAAACACGGACTGGATTCCCACCAGTCATCATTCAAAACTATGGCGACCTCAGTCGCCTAAACAAAGAGTTCGTAGACTTACATAAGCCTACCACATACCACACGAAACTCACGAGGGAACACGCTGCACTGTACGTGGATTCCAAAACAGATTACACCAATCTCTTGAGCTTCCTCAAAGCTAAGGAGATAGAACACCAAACGTACAGAACCGCGGACGAACGCACGCAGCTGTACGTTGTGAAGGGGGTGGACCCAAACACACCTGGCGACACCTTGAAACAAGACATTCGTGACCTGGGCTTTGACTGTCTCAGAGCAAGCCGGATGACAGGTCAACGAACACACGCACCACTACCAAACTACCTTGTGGAGCTGGCCGACACAGCTCACTCCCGCGAGATCTTGAAGGTGAAATATTTCCTTCATATGGGAGTCAAGGTTGAACTCTTCGAACCACCTCGCGCCCCCCAACAATGTAAACGCTGCCAACGCTTTGGTCATTCGGCTGCTCGCTGCAGCCTGGCATATCGGTGCCGCAAATGCGGAGGCAGCCACTCAGCCCAACACTGTACACTGCGACAGTCAGACGCACGGAAATGCGCTAACTGTGGGCAGGCGCACGCGTCTACCTACAGAAGGTGCTCCGCCTACATCGCGGCCCTGATGCGAAAGACGCATCAGCAAAATACAGTAGTACAAACAAAAACAGCTCCGAGACCCCCCCCCGCGACCCGTGATGAATGGGATTTCATTCGCCGCAATGGCAAGCGGGCAGGGGAGGGCAACGGACGCGCAGGGCCCGACAAACGCACAAAACACACCCCCAGCAACAGAAAAACAACCAACACAGACAACACAACAAACAATCCAAACACTGCAAACAACGCTACTCGCCCCAAACAACACGGAACCTACCCCCTCCACGTCGAGCTGTTACACGCACGACAAGATAAACGCACCTACACAAGGGAAACCAAAACCCCAGCGTAGGAGAAGGGGACCCAGAAAACAGAGAGGGAACACTACCACACCACAACAAAATAATCAGCAACAATGGAACACCAACTCTCCGGCACAAAACGTAACAAAGGAAACGAGAACACACGTTACACAACCCCTCACCACACCGGAAACACAGGCGCCAACAGAAGCTATACGTACAGCTGAAACACAAGCCAGCCCAAACACAACGCTAACACAAGCACAAACGGCCGCAAACTCGCCAACACAGGCCGACATACCCAACATCCCAACAACACCGGGAGGAATATTGCAGGCAGTGATGCAGGCACTATTCCCCCAACACACGACTCAGCAGATCTTTTCGAAGATCTGGGGAGCCGTCACCACACTGTTCACGCAGCTCATGACTGCCGAATCCGGCCAGTACTGGACTGTCATACAAACAGCGATCACAAACCTGTTTACTCCCATACATGGATAACACCCCCCCCCCCCACACCCGCCCCCCCCCCCACATAAACAACGTAACACTATCACAGATCCTGTTCTGGAATGCAGACGGGATCACCAACAAAAGGGCAGAATTTGCCGCGCTCCTTGAGGCAAAGGGGATTCTGATTGCCCTTGTGAACGAGACTAAACTCAAACCTCACAACAGACTAAACTTTAATGGCTACTGCGTCTATCGTACCGACCGAGCGGACGGCAGAGAAGGAGGCGGAACAGCAATCATCATACACAAAGACATTGAACACACAAATATCCAGCTCCCTGCACTTGAAAGATTAGAGGCCACGGCCGTCAGGGTCAAGTTCAACGGAGCATACACTGCACTGGTGTCGCTCTACAACGCTCCTGGTAACATTGTAACACGCGACATCAGCACAGTACTCAACATTGCACCGCGAGTCATCGCCGCTGGAGATCTGAACGCAAAACACCGCGACTGGAACTCAATCAGACAAAATCGCAACGGCAAAAAACTGTACGAACACTCACTAGGCAGAAACTACATCACACTTGCACCGGTTGAACCGACTTATATTCCTTACCAAAGGAATCAAAGGCCAGACGTGATAGACATGGCTCTCATCAAGGGCATAACAGTTACCCTCAACCTTGAGGTTGTAAACGATCTGCCTTCCAACCACACCCCCGTTATACTTCACACGGAAGAAACACTGCAGTACAATGAACCACGCAGGATACTAAATTACAAGCGCGCAAACTGGGCTCTGTTCAAGGAAACGCTTGATAATCGTATTCCTGATACTCACGAGATTACACAAACAGAACAAATTGATGAAGCTGTTGAAGTCCTCACAACTGCTGTCCAAGACGCAATAGCCGAATCCATACCATTACGTGCCACACAACAACACTCAGCGGCCCTGCCCCAGGAAATCCTGGGCCTTATCTCAATGAGAAACCGACTCAGGAGATACTGGCAGCGTACCAGGCGTCCGGTGTATAAACATCACGTCAACAGGCTACAGGGTATCATACGGGGTAAAATAACAACATTCAAAACGACACAATGGGACCAGAAACTCGCTGGACTTGATACCACACGTCCTGGAGTGTGGGCTCTGGCCAGACACTTCACCAGGGAGAAACTCTACACGCCTACCTTACAGGGACCAAACGGCCCAGCATACTCAGCGGAAGAGAAAGCTGAGCTAATGGCCCAAACACTAGCAGCGTCATTCACACCGAACCTGGCTCCTTCCGACCCAGTGTTCACACTAGAGACGGACCAGGCGATCACACGCTTCATGGCCCAGCCTCCGCGCAACGAAATTAGACGTACTAGCACACATGAAATCACATGGGCCATCAAGCACACCACAGCCAGAAAAGCGCCTGGCCATGATGGCATTCAAAACCGGGTTCTCCAGGAGTTCACGGATAGAGCAGTAGAGTACCTGACACACATCACAAATGCCATCCTGCAACACCAACACTTCCCTGCCTTTTGGAAGGCGGCCAAGGTCCTGATGTTCAGGAAGCCAGGGAAAGACAACTCCCTCCCACAAAATTACCGACCCATCAGTCTGCTGAGCTCGCTCAGTAAGATAGTTGAGAAGGTAATACTTAAACGTCTCACTCGGCACTGCATCACCAATGACACCCTAAGACCGGAGCAATTCGGATTTAGGAATCACCACTCCACAACACAACAACTCCTCCGCGTAGCTGAACACATAACAGACGGCTACAACAAAAACAAAGCCACTGGGGCGGTGTTCCTGGACATCGAAAAAGCTTTCGATCGTCTCTGGCACAACGGCCTTATACGCAAACTTAACGACGCCGCGTTTCCCGACGAACTCGTGCATCTCATACACTCATATCTCACCAACAGAAGCTTCAACACTGACGTGCAGGGCAAACAGTCTACACGACATGGTATACAAGCCGGAGTACCCCAAGGCAGCATCCTGGGGCCCCTCTTGTTTAACCTATACATTAATGATTTTCCATCCACACATAACACGATGACTGCAATCTACGCAGATGACACCGCCATCATGGCGCAAGATTGGAAGCCATCAAACATTAACTCACGCCTACAGACAGCACTCAGAACTGCCGAACCTTGGTTGGAGAAATGGCGTCTTAAAGTCAACGTCGACAAGTGTGAGGCAGTTCTGTTCACACGCAGACCGAAACACTTGCGCAAACACCAACACTGTAGACCAATTACTCTACATACACGCCCAATACGCTTCCGTGAGAAGGTCAAATACCTTGGTGTCTGGCTGGACCGGAAACTCATATGGGGGGACCACATACAACACATGACCAAAAGAGCAAACCCGAGGCTCAAACAACTCTACCCGATGCTCAACAGGGAAAGCAAACTGAATAGCCGGGTGTCGAGGAACCTCTACATGACACATATTAGACCTCTGATGACGTACGGTGCTCCGTGCTGGGCATACGCGGCGCCAACACGGCTGCGCCGCCTGCAGCTCATACAGAACAAGGTACTACGCATCATTAGCAACGCTCCACGATACACACGCACCGTGGACCTTCACAATGAATACCGCCTAGAGCGCCTCTCGGTGGTATTCAAGAAACTCGCCACACGACTATACAGAAACTCGAGACACTCGAACAACCCCTTCATCCTACGCTTGGGGAACTACGATCACAACCATAGGTGGAAACATAATCGCCCAAAAACACTTCTCCTCAGAGACTAACCACCTACGGCCGTAGGAAACACCAACTCACAAACACGATGAACATGGCAAACCCCTGCAAAACAGCAATCTGACTGGCAACGCCAGCTGAGCCCACAGCCGACCTACAGGCAAGGCAGGGAAACCATATTCATCGCACTAAACACAAACAAACCTAAACAGTCCCGCACACTTAGCCAGTTCTATGACCGAACTGCCTAACCACCTTGACAGACTTGGCTATGTTACAGGTATTCTGCCACAGCCGACCCAGGAGGCATCATTGGAGCTCAGCTGCAGCAGAACCTCGCATCTAAACGGACTGATTCTTTATGACAAACCTAGCAAAGTTAATGGTACTGAGAAAATACCCATCACTAACATTACCAACCCTTGCATGATCTGTCGCAGATAGCATACCGCTACTGCCCTTCATACCTACCCCACTGTCGCAGAGGTTTTTTTCCCTTGGCTCTTGCCTTGGCACTTTTTTTCCTCTGCCCTTACATACCTTTACCCTTCGTATACCTTTCGACCAATTCTATCTCCAGATGCACCGTATTAATGGGTGATCGCGCCCACACGTACGGATAACATCGCGGTTCCCACATCCCGTGATCCACCTTAGCAAACTAACTTAATTACGGAGGTGACAGTAGAACTTTTGTGATGGTCACCACGTTGGTGTGGGCGTGGAGGGGCCCCATCCTTGCCAAAAAAAAAAAAAAAAAAAAAAAAAAAAAAAAACCGACTCATCAGTCGGCAAGTCTCAACGCAAGTAAGAAGACCTCTGAAGATGTCCGGCGCAGCTCTTGACGAAACGTTAGGTGAAACTGAAAAGTTTTATGGACCACGGCCTTATAACCCGTAAGTTCGACCAGCAGTAGTTTGTTTGATTAGGGACTGATGACCCCTAGTTAAGCCCCATAAGCTCTACAATTTGAACATTTGAATTCTAAAGTCGTCAGTTTTGTCATTTATATGCGTACACTTCTGGCTATGATGAATTGCCTTTGGCGGCTGCCTCTCTTGTAATAGAACTGCTCAGTGACACATTTTTCTTAAACATGCTTTTCAATACATTGAAGTAAGTATACTACCCCATCTTTACAAGCTTTCAACGTTATGGCTTCTTTTTACCATTATTAACAGTGAATGATCGTTTCATTCATTCGTTTAAAAGAATAAGCAATAAGTAGACATTGCAGACTCAAAATTAAAAACCCAAAATAATTACATAAATATCTGTTTTTGTAATTCAAAAAGGTTGTTAAAATATGATTTAATTTTATTATTGCTCTTTATGTAATTTTTTATAATAATTTGAAAACGACTCTAAAGTTAATTATGTATTGTAAAGGGTCGGGTTTTGTACTTGATGATTTTGCCACCAAATGTTGACTGGATGTAGCAGATAAAGCTGTAAAACTCTTGCTGCATTGTGTAAAATGATGCTTGGTTGGCTTGGAGCAGATTGTACTAACTGAATGACCTTTTTAAAAAAAATGTTAACTTTCGTGACAAAAGGCTCTTTAAATAGATCGGATTTCGTTTAATTCCGAAGATTTCTTTGCAAGCATTACTAGAAAGTCACATTCATAAAAATTACAAATAATGAGATCTCGAAGTAAATCTAGTAAATTATAGATAAAAGTCCAACAATGGCTCCAAGCATCATTTTACATAAGATTACTGCTGGAAAAATAGACACTTAATGAATCATTAAAAGGTGGGTCATTTTAAATAAGTAAAAGATTTTAATTGTACCAACTATATTTACATATTTATAGAGGAAAACGAACTCACACACTTACATTTGGTAGTAAGGAAGTCCTTGGCGTACGTCTAATCTTAGCGAAGGGTAAAACATAAAAGACGAAGTGCACAAATGCGTTCTGGGCAGCTCGTAAAAGACAGATGAAAAACAGAAATACATGAATAACGTAATTAGCTGCCAGAGAAAGCTGTGGTCAGCAATAATCATCGTAAACAAATTATTTATAGAATGAAAATTTTTAATGTAATACTACACCTTCCTCTGACCTTCGAACTGACTTACCCAGCCAACAGTGCTTTACTAGGCATGGTCCTCTTTGGAGGTGGTATGTCGTTGCCTTCCTCCGACCTGACTTACCTAGCCAGTTAGGCTACAATTTAACGTGGGTTCCGAATCACGGTGATACACGGTATTTTTCACATCAGCAACAATGCCAGAGCTGAAAGAAGTGGAAAATGGCAGATAAAAATCCTAGGACTTGACGGGTATCGAACCCGCGATCTTGGCATTTGTAGTCTGGCACGCACCCACTGTGCTACGGAGCCAGCCTTACAAGCGTACAAAGATTAGCAGTGTATGCGACGCCGCCGCCATGGAATGGTGGCTGCTGATATTCCATCTGAACTGCTGATTTCATTAGCAGAGCCAGTCATGAAAAAAATGTTCCGCTTGGTATGCAAGATGTATGAGACAGGGGAAATACCATACTTCAAGAATAATATCGTAATTCCAATTCCAAAGAAATCAAGTGCAGACAAGCGTGAAAATTACAGAACTATCAGTTTAATTAGTCATGGTTGCAAAATACTAACGCGAATTACTTACAGACGAATGGAAAAACTTGTGGAATCTGACTTCGGGGAGGTTCAGTTTGGATTTAGGAGAAATGTAAGAACACAGGAGGCAATACTCACATTACGACTTATCTTAGAAGATAGGCTAAGGAAGGGCAAACCTACGTTTTTAGCGTTTGTAGATTTGGAGAAAGCATTTGAAAATGTCGACTGGAATATACTCTTCCAAATTCTGAAGGTAGCAGGGGTAAAATATAAGGAGCGAGGAGTTATATTCAACCTATACAAAAACCAAACACAGGTTATTAGTGTCGAAGGGCAAGAAAGGGACGCAGAGGTTGGGGAGGGAGTAAGATAGGGTTGTAGCCTTTCCCCAATGTTGTTCAATCTGTACATCGGGGAAGCAGTGAAGGAGTGGAATGGGAAATTTGGAGAGGGAATTAAAGTTCAGGGAGAAGAAATAAAAAAGTTTGCGGTTTGCCGATGAAATAGTAATTCTGTCAGTGACTGTAAAGGATCTGGAAGAGAAATTGAATGGAATGGACATTGTCTTGAAAGGAAGATATAAGATGAACATTAACAAGAATAAAACGAAGGTAATGTAATGTAATGTCAGAAAATCAGGTGATGCTGAAGGAATGAGTTTAGGTAATGAGTCAATAAAAGTAGTAGATGAATTTTATTATTTGGGTAGCAAGATAACTTCTTATGGCCGAAGTAAAGAAGATATAAAATGCAGAATGGCTATCGGGAGAAAAGAGTTTCTAAAGAAGCGAAACTTGTTAACATCCAATATTAATTTGAATGTCAGGAAGTCCTTTCTGAAAGCATTTGTCTGGATTGTAGCATTGTAGGGAAGTGAAACGTGGACGGTAAGGAGTTCAGATAAAAAGATGATAGAAGCTTTTGAAATGCGGTGCTAAAGACGAATGATGAAGATTAGGTGGGTAGATCACGTGACTAATGAGGAGGTGCTTAACCGAATTGGGAAGAAAAGGAGTTTCTGGCATATCCTGACTAAGAGAAGGTATAGATTGGTAGGACACATTCTGAGACATTAAGGAATTATCAACTTAGCTACCTCGCCGCTCGCTGCTGCTGTGCTGTCCTCCCGCTGGTCACAGGTGTGGCCACATCCCTTCGTCCACACTGCGCCACCGTGTAACTCGCTATGTGCCTGGCGACGCAACTTTCGCTGCAGGCCTGCCGTGTCATGCGCTGAGCCGATGCCCTGCCTTGCCGCTGGCGATGCCGGAGTCCCGCTGTCAGGACCCCTCGGCGGCTGCTGCTACTGCCACTGCGACAGCCGCATCCTGTGCTGCTTCTTCTGCTGATCGTCCTACCGTACTGAAAGCACGGAAAGTTTTGAGAGTATTGCATGCATTGTATCCACTGAATGTCGAACCTGCTTTTTTTCTTTTATTGTATTTCACCCCAGAGTGACACTGTTAGGCTGGCAGCAGCACCATAGGCTGCTCTTCAGCCGAGAGAAATTAAAATACATAGATGCCACTGAGTTTCAGGCGGTTTTAGAGTCGTTCTGTGGTGCGGAAGTCGTTTACACGGATGGTTCTGTGATCGACGGCCGTACTGGCTATACATACATCCATGGTGAGCATATCGAACAGCATTCACTGCCCTGTGGAAGTAGCGTGTTCACTGCGGAACTGGTAGCCATCTATCAGGCACTTGAACATCTCAGAGGGTGTCCTGGGGAGTCTCTGGTCATCTGTTCTGACTCCCTTAGTGGCTTGCAAGCCCTCGCCAAATGTTTCCCGAAACACCCTTTGGTGCAATCCATACAGGAGTCTGTTTCCAGGCTTGTTCGGTCTGGTCGCTCGGTGGTCTTTGTTTGAACCCCAGGCCACATCGGCATTCCTGGAAACGAATGTGTGGATCAGCTGGCTAAGCAGGCTACTTCCTCCAGTCCATTGGCTATTGGTCTTCCAGAGAGCGATCTCCGACTGGAGTTCCATCGGAAGATCCGTAGCCTGTGGGATTACGAGTGGGCTAACTCTGCTCACCCCAACAAGCTTCGTGCAGTGAAGCTCTCTACGGTCGCATGGAAGTCCTCACTGCGGTCGTTTCGTAGGGAATCTGTTGTTCTTTGTCGCCTACGAATCGGCCACACATGGCTGACGCATGGCCACCTTCTTCGGCGGGAGGACGCACCACAGTGTGACTGTGGCGTCCCCTTGACAGTGGTCCACATTCTGGTGGATTGTCCACTTTTAGTTGCCTTGCGACAATCTTTTAATCTGCCAGTTGAGCTTTCTTTTATGCTAGGAGACGATGCTGCTATGGTTGCACGTGTTTTACATTTTATTCGCGCTGCTGGTTTTTATCATGTGATTTAATGGTGGTGTGTTTTCTTCTTCGTTTTTACTTGTATCCTTTCCTCATATTTACCAGTAATTTTTACTCTTTGACCTGTTAATGCATTTCCTTAGGAACACCTAACAAAATGTTTTATCTCTCAGAACGGAACAAGGGACTGATAACCGTTGCTGTTTAGTCCCTTCAAAAAATCCAACAACAAGAATTAAAATACATAACAGGAGATAAAACAACGGAGATACAATAACACAGACAAGGCGACAGTTTGAAGTACCTTACAACAGACAGATGATTAAAACCACATTTAGTCAGTTAAAAATGACGAGCCACGGACACCTAAAAAAACCACGTAGGACGACAATGACACAGGACGGCGAGTACACGGAGACACTAATTGAAACACACGTTGCGACACTTGTCTGATTGCAGTGGAAGTCGAACCTGTCATCTTCGCTCGTATTTATATGGCGGGGTTGATCTCGTCGGTTATTGCTCTGTGTTTCACTAGTGTGACATGCCCACTTATTGCTAAATGTGACCGCTTTCCTGTTTCCGATCACGTACGCCTCCAGTCACTTGTTCCCTTTTGTGGTGTCGCATAAGTATGAAGTGCGCGCCACGTACTTTCGCCGCACGCCGCCATGCACGCACGGCGCGGCGTTCTTACGTCGTCAGCCGGCCGCGGTGGCCGAGGGGACTGAGGCGCTCCAGTCACGGTCTGCACGGCCACTACGGTCGGGGGTTCGAATCCCCCTCGGGCCGTCCTTAGTCTTAGCTAGTTCATAAGTAGTTTGTAAGTTTAGGGACTGATGACCCCGTAGTTAAGTCCCATTAGCTTTACAAACATTTGAACATTTTTTTTTAAATTCCGTAAGTTAAGTACCCCCCACCATGAAGCGAACGAAATTTAATACGAACGTTGATATTTCTCTTATTTTTAAAGTAGAGTGTACCAAATTTCATCAATATCGGAAAAAAAACGATAGATTTCTATGCAACAGAAACGCAGGTCACATTGAAAAGCGCTCTTTGTTGTACTAAAATATTCCAGTTTTATTTCATACAACATTTGTTCTGAGAATAAAAACCGGTCTAACCGTTCTCAAGTTATGGCGCGACTAAGGTATTTAGGGATCCATTTTTACGTTGTAAAGTACCCTCCCCCACGCAACGTATGAAACTTAAGGCAGACGGTGACCTTCCTCTTGTTTTGAAGGTCAAGCATGCGAAATTTCGTGAAGATCGGAATGAAACTGGATTTCTCGAGTCTGTAGGAAAAATACCATGCACCTATCACATACCTTTTTATTGACGTTTTCTAGGTATAAATTACATTCCGGCCAAATTTCAGCTTCATAGATGAAGTAGTTTTCGCGATTTCGTGTTACTCAATGAGTGAGTGAGTGTTCTTATATATATTAAGAAAGCAGACTGCTTAATTTTGGATGCAAGAGAATTAAGGGAGACTTTCAAACAAAAATAAATACTAACGTGCAAATCTGTAACGCTGACTTTGTTCGATATGAGGACATGTCCGATGCGACTGTTTTGCGGCATCTACAGCGAAACTGTTGTGAGCGGTAGTCTTCTTTTTGTTTGATCATTTTGTGAGGGGGGGGAGGGGAGGAGGTCAGTTACAAAACGCTTCATAAACGTCCTAAATTACATGCAAACTTTGTTGAAGGTCACTAACTACTCCCATTTTCCTCAGCTATGTGTCGTGCTCTTTTGTTTTTGTTTCAGGAACCTTCGTGGGCCTACGGTGAACAGTTCACCAAAGATTCATTGCAATCGAAAGAACGGTTTATGAGCTCATAGAGAACGTACAAACATTCATTTATATAACTCCGCCAAAGTCAGTAAAAAGCCCGGTTGAAATTTCGATGTCCGTTTGTAACTAAGTAGAATAACAGAGTGCAGATAAGAAATTAAAAAAAAATAAAAGTACATACACATTGAACAAGCAGATGTAAATTGCTTCTTATTGTTAACCTAACTCAAGTATTGTCAAATCGTCTATAACGCTGCATGAGATTGGGCCCCGATAAATTACACGGAAAAATAATTTATTAATGGTGTTAAGCAGCTGGAGCCGGCCGCGGTGGCCGAGGGGACTGAGGCGCTCCAGTCACGGTCTGCACGGCCACTACGGTCGGGGGTTCGAATCCCCCCTCGGGCATGGATATTTGTGCCGTCTTTAGGATTAGCTAGTTCATAAATAGTTTGTAAGTTTAGGGACTGATGACCCCGTAGTTAAGTCCCATAGACTCTACAAACATTTGAACATTTTGAAGCAGCTGGAATAAAAAGGAAAACATCTATACACACTGTCGTTGACAATAATGGGCGCAGTGCACAACACACGGATCTCCTTGACGTCTTGATCCAGCAATGAAATAAAGTTATACATAGAAGATAAGAAACCACTCACCAAAAATCAGAGCTTTTGAGTTGTTAACTTTACAGATTTCTTAGTTTCAAGACAGAGTAAAACGCCGTGGCACGCATACACACACACAAACGCACGCGCACTCGCCCACACATACTCACACGGACGTGTCCCTGAAGAGTGTTGGCTACATACACGTAGGGACTACTTAGGGTGGAAGGGGGAGAATGTATGGGACAGGAGAGGGTAGGAGAGAAGGGTGGGAGGCAGGAGAAGAGTTGGGTGCGGGTGACCATTGGTTCGGGAGGAAATGGAAACAGCCAAATTGATGTCAAAACGAGAGATCGACAGGCATATAAGTTGGGCACATCATGCTCAGGTGAATGAGCATGGGGAGAGTAGTAAACAAGGAAAGACACGTGGGGACCTGAAATATAAGTGGTGACAGAATGGAGGAAGGGAAACTGTTAGAGTGTTTGGGGACGGAAGGTATAAAAAATTTAGACCAGTGTCACTTTGGGAGCCGAGGATGAGTTGTTGGGAAGCAAACATCTTCATGGTTCGGAGAAGTTGATGGTGGGAGGGTGGAATCTCACGACGAAAGTTATAAAGCAGTTATTGAAATTGCAATGAGAAATGGAATCAGTCTTCCTGGGTTTTTAAAACTCCAACATGCTCGAAGCTTTTAATTCATCTTTGTCTCTTGAAAATGTCATTTTGGGTATGGTGACGTCATTTTTTTCCTTGCTACAACGATCAATCACTAGAGACTTGATAAAACTGTTGCGTGTGTGACTCTTCCGTATCCACTCACATTTTCTGCTAGAGTAAGTGATATAGTACATAGGCACTAGAAAGTTCATGATGGGATACTTTCGTGATTGCTTCTGCACACTAAAATAATTGCTCCATTTAAACTTTACCCTTTGTGTACCTCATAATTGAATACCAATCTCACTTAAGTATTAGATATTTCTTTCCTTAACGTTTCCACTGCACATTTCAGTTAGGGGTATTGGAGAAACATCAATGATGGAACGCAATGCTAATTTTCCCATCACAGGTACATCTATATTGTCTCGAGGCTCATCCTCGCAATGAATTTCTTACATGTTATTAAAGAAACTGTGTAGACGCAGTAATGGTGATTTGTAGCCTATTGCCGCAAGATATTTAAAATTGTCGAAATGTTCTAAACCTATTGGACGAAACTAATAAGGTCATCAGTCACAAGAATTACTACTTAAACCAAGACCACCAAGAAAGACTGACCTGGGCACTCAGCTGATCCAACGCGATCGCGGAGCTGGCTGGTTGGCCGCTAAGAGACAGTAGGCTGTGCCGCAGCGCCCAGCCAGTCAACATACCTATCCATGTTAGATTCGAAGCTCCGGCGAGAACTGCCGTCCAGTCCGTAGCATGAGGCCTTAAAATAAATGTTTGTAAATAAAATGGACTTAACTACGTTGGTCATCAGCCCCTAGGCCTACAAACTACTTACACTAACTTAAAGTAACTTATGCTAAGGACTCGAGGGAGGACTCGAACCCACGACGGTGAACAGCCGTGCGCACCGCACCTGGGCGCCTTAGTGCGCACAGCTATTCTGCCGAGGCTATGACGGCTTAGACCACGCGTCCATTCCACGCGGTGTAATGTAGATTTTGTGAATATTTCAATGTGCTGCAGTAGATTGCTTTGTCAACACTGGAGTTACTCTGAGAAGCCTTGTGCTGTAGCCACACCAGTATACACCGGCTAATAACTTTCAATATTTCCTCCAAACCCTCCCCCCACCCCCTACAACAAACTTCTCACTAAAGGTAACGACAATTGGAAATGTGATAAACACTGGTGTAACCACTTCCTTGTCCAGCTGCCCTCACGCCACTTAATACGCAGACATACATACCCTCGTCAGCTGCATTCTATCCCCCACAAACTAGTGGGGAATTCCCTCGCTGCTGTCAGGGTGCAGGCAACCCCCGCCTCCCTGGTTTGCCGTGTCGGCTGAGTGGTGGGGCGAAGCACGCGATCCGCGTACCGGCGGGCTATGAAAATGTTTTCACGGAGCGGAGCAGCGCCTGCAGGCGGGCCGCCCAGCGATGCAGCCCCAGCCCGCCGCGCCCTGGAATTTCCGTATTAAGCCTAGTGTGCGGTGCCGGTTGGCCGCCAGCGATATTGGCGTGCGGCCGAAGCGGACTTCGTCTCGGGATGCCGGCGGACGATGCGCAGAAATGAAGGAACCCTCCCGGGTCCAATCCGTTGTCTGATATGCTCTGCATCCGGCCGATATCCACAGCAAAACATGAGCTATGCTCGAGCTTTATTTTTACATTAGGTTATTCGTATTCCGTGGATGCCTTGAGTGGCGTCCCTGTGATGGAAGAAGTAAAATATGTACCGTCTATTTAAACACAAACCAGTGAAGTACGATTATGAAAGGCAGATATAGCAGAGTAGAAATGCTAAACATAGTTCTACATAAAAGCTTTCCCATTCCATTTTTGCGTGGTGTGTCCCAGCAACCGCGTTAATTTGAATTCTTGAATAAAAGAATCTCTTGGTTGCAAAAATGTTTATTTAAATGACGCGTTTCACCCGGTTAGGGCATCTTCAGATATATGACAAAGAAGAAAAATGAACCAGAACTTATATTTACATGACAATATTTCAAAATTTTTTAAACATTTCTTAGCTACAGAACAATGCTGAAATTGGTAATAAGGAATTGTAATAGGGTACGGTACGGTAGGATGTTTAGATTAAAATGCAGCCATAGGAAATCTTACAGAGATCTGTGGTAACATTTACCGCTAAAAACAAATTGTAACAATGTTTAACCGAATGCATTTTGAAATAATTTATATTCCGAGATATACCTTCTCTGATGCCCTTGTACCAAAGAGTAGGTCTTCCACTTATTTATACGGCATGCTTCGGTGCTGGTACTGCCTGGGGCAGATATTTGAGAATGAGAATAGTTGAGTTCCGTAACCGCGAAACCTCCACGCACAAACAACGTTGTTGGCAAATGTATATATGTGTTAAATACAATGCAAGAATCCCTGAGACGGATTTACGTCTCAAATATGTCAAAGACATTATTGATAGATCTGAAGCATTGAATTAAAATTTGTGGTGCGGCCGGGAATCGAACCCGGACCTCCATGCTTACTAGGCAGACGTCTTAACCGTTAGACTACCACACCACTAACGATTAAGGCGCCTCGGAATAGTCTATGTACGATTTCCCTCCACAACACAAACTTTAATTCAGCTTCTTTGTTCCAAAGATAATTGCCAGTATTATTGGCAGTAGTGGCAATTATCTTTGGAACAAAGAAGCTGAGTTAAAGTTTGTGTTGTGGAGGGAAATCGTACATAGACTATTCCGAGGCGTCTAACGGTTAAGACGTCTGCCTAGTAAGCATGGAGGTCCGGGTTCGATTCCCGGCCGCACCACAAATTTTAATTCAATGCTTCAGATCTATCAAGTATACATGTGTATTTATGTAGTTGATTCCTTTCTGTATTAATGCAGATCTACTACGATTTTAAAAAATTGAGTATATCATCTTATTTTGCCCTGAGCTGTATGGCATGGTTTACAAACATTTGAACATTCCGGTATACCCGACTGTGAACTTTATCCCCGGCACAGGATACTGCAACATAAATTTGAAAACTGTTACGCCCATTATATGCCCACGATCAACAATCTAGGTGATTAACAGACTTAAAACTCTTTTAGTAGAGGGGTGTGTCGCAACATTTTTAAAAAAACCGCAACAAGTGATGCTGTCACACACGCTTCTTCTTGCCACACAGACGCTCACCTTCCTCTTCTCAATTATTGACTTCGCATTCAGTGACCATTTAAATTATTCGAGCGCAAATTAATTAACTTAAACACTAATCGTACATACTAATAGTTTCAATTGCAGTTTTGTAGATAACTTATATGGTGTGAAGTCATTAAAAATGAACGGAATAGTTATTACTCAAAGTACTTCTTTGCAATGCATTTATATCACCTGACCGTTTGAAGGTTGGGTATCATACAGACTCACCAATGCAATTAAAATTTCCTTTTGTATTTGTGATCACATTCGTTAGCAACTCATTCACAACGAATCTCCTATTAGAATTTCTTCCTTTAGTTCAGGAGCTAATACACTCATTTGTGTTCAGTATCCCAGCGCATACATTGGGAAACGACTATAAGAACACGTTTCAAGTGCATCATCTCAATATATATCAAATTAAAGGTAATTCTTCTTTATCAACACCAGAGCAGTAGACACATTCAACCTACTCCTGAATCTTTCCACATCCTAATCCAAGGCAAAAATTGACCCTTTTTGAATAACTTTAAATAAAAAAAATTATAAAACCGGTCAAAAATTTGAGGTTACATGATCAGTTGATTGTACCAAAACTGAAAAATTCCTGATGTTCTCCAAAATTATTTATCGCGTCAGTAAGCGGCTTTCCGCTTCTTAGGGCACCAGGAGGTAACAACTGAATGAGGCTATCATTTGTTCACAGATGCGCGACCTACAAAGATGTTATTATTCCAGAAGACATACACTGACATGTTCAGAGGAAAGTGTTACATTTTTTATTGCAATGAATTACATGTACTAAAATATAAAAAGCTGAATTCTATATGTAGAGTTTCAAAGTTTGAAAATTAATGTTAAATGTGAGTATGGTGGGATGAGGAAGGTTTATGGTTGTTATATTGTTGTAAATTGGTACTGAAATGGTAGACATTTAACAAAGCTGATAGCTGCTAAGGTTGATAACTAAAACTTACTTTAATAAAGCAGAAAAAGAGAACTAGATTGATAATTTAAAACTAAACTGGCGTCCTCCTCCATATGTTTATTGATTTTTCAGTATTTTCCTTAGTTCTGATAATCTAATAGCTGTGGCCGTGCCAGGCTGACCAATATACACATTTCTGCAATGTCTGCATGTGATCTTATACACAGTACTCTGGGCTAGGGCTTAAATTTTGTCCTTACTATCGAATAAACATTTAAAATTCTGTTTACGTTATAAAATGCTTGTCTGTAATTTCGCGATTTTAATTTTTTAGCAAGGAGACCTGAAATTTTGCCTAATAATGGCATGGCACACCAGTTTTTCTCTACTACTGACTTGTTCTTGTCTGCCAGAATACAAAAGTGGTTTCTTTCAATAAGGACAGGGCTATAGCCGTTATTGGTTGCTATATATCTGATGGGTTGAAGTTCAGTTTGAAATGCAGAATCAGATAATGGAACAGATGTGAGGCGATGCACCATTGACGGCCGCAGTGGCCAAGCGAGCCGGGCGCCGTGGCTCAGCGCGCCCAGTCAGGAGGCTAAACGCTCTCTGTAATAAATAGCTGAGCCAAATATGCAACGAACAACAAAGAACAAACTAAACGAACAACCTCAAAACATAGATCAAACTGAAAAAAAGGTCTGCGGCGCGCCAGTCACGTTCTGCGCGGCCACTACGGTCGAGGGTTCGAATCCCCCCTCGGGCATGGATATTTGTGCCGTGCTTAGTATTAGTTAGTTCATAAGTAGTTTGTAAATTTAGGGACTAATGACCCCGTAGTTAAGTCCCATAAGCTCTACAAACATTTGATTTGATGCACCATTGAATGCAAAGCTGAATATTTGTGACTGTGTGGGTGCAGTGAGCTAGTAGGAATAACTATAAGTTAATATGTATTTTCTCTAATTAATAAATGAGTCATTCTATGTGCTGATGTCAATAGTAAGGTTCTAGAAATTTATAGAATATCTTCTCAGTTGCATTATGAATTTAATTTCGTTATTTTAGGAATTTAAATATTTTAAAAATGTGTCTGTCTAGTGGTACCAGTAAATAAACATTGCACATCATCCACATTCCTGAACGAGTATCTAATTTTGCAACTCTTTGGTTCTCTCTGTAAGTAAACTTGCTCAGAATTATCCATAAAGATCTCAAATAGCCGGCCGCAGTGGCCGAGAGGACTGAGGCGCGCCAGGCATGGTTGCACGGCTACTACGGTCGGGGGTTCGAATCCCCCCCACGGGCATGGATATTTGTGCCGTCCTTAGTCTTATGTAGTTCATAAGTAGGTTGTAAGTTTAGGGACTGATGACCCTGTAGTTAAGTCCCATAAGCTATACAAACATTTGAACATTTGATCTCAAATATTGTGGGACTATGCGGAGAACCCATAGTTATGGCATCGCATCTTTCACATTTTGCGGCTCCTATCTCCCATAACCAACAACGTATGTTCGACTTTTTTGGATAACCATCATTTTAGTTTTGGTTTTTAAATTTCCTATTGCCGCGGCAGACCGGCCGAGAGCATTGAGGCGCTATGCTACAATGCGCGAGGCCGTTCCCCGTCGGGGGTTTGAATCTCCCTCGGGCCGTCTTTAGTATAAGTTAGTTCATAAGTAGTTTGTAAGTTTGTGGACTGATGACCCCCTAATTAAGTCCCATAATTAGCACTTTAAGTTACGTAATTACTATATTTACTCATCCTGTTTTGAATTTTATATATTAAGTGTACTTTATTACTCTCCAACGCTAAATATAGTGTATTTCCTCGTATCATCACTATAACTTTGCGGTGTTATTCACATATGGCCGCCTGCCAACCCACCGTGGGGCCATGCTTCTTAAGATACATGTTGTCAGACCTATGTTGTTTATGTATGTGCCTCTTGATTGTGATCGCCTACTTACTTGGCACCATACTCATATCATGTTGCGGTAACTTCGAATCCAACATTTTTTATATTTACTCTGGTTAACTCCTTTAATAAAAGTATTGGAAGCTGTCCTTTTTATGTCACCATTTCCCATTTTATGTCATTTCAGTTAGACTGACGTATGCGAATACTCGCTTTAGCGACATTAATTAGAGGATTTTAACCATGACTAATAACACTTTCGCAGTTTAAGGCAAGTGATTTGTCATTTTCGTAAACGGTACTCGGTGCGGAAATAGATGAAGAAAATCTGTATCCAACACAAGTGATAATAAAATAAAAAAGGAAACTTTTTTAATTCCTGGTATTTGAAAACATGTTGGAGAGAAGGAAAGTATATAGTATATAAAAATTTAATTTACATAAGAAAAATACATTGATTTAAAATAACAGCAACAAACCTCTAGAGTTTAAATGCGTCCTGTGACACAAAATATGTCCAGAAAGACATGTCCGGAAACGTCATTCAAAGGCGCTATGAGCTGTTATTCATCTTCCATGCTATGTAAGTAATCTTTCACTTCATGCTCTTTGCTTTCTAGATTTTGCGAGAAGGTAGTGTGGGCCAAAAAACGAAAACGTCCAGTGAACTTCGGCTCTGAACTTCATACCTTAAGAGCAATGATGTCTTCTATATTTTACATACTCTGAAACACATACGTTCTATTGGTATGTTGTTCACAGCTAGTAAGGCATGCATTTTTGAGACCACAGTTACTAGATATATTTGTTTGCGTTGTTCCGTTGTACCTTCATCCAAAGTACTGGAACAAAGAGCTTGCTGTAGAACATATTTATTTCATATTATGGAAGTTGAATAACTGTTCAAGTCGCCGTTTGATGACTTTTCCGGACACGGGTTCCTGTCCTCATTTTGTTGTTGAAGACAACTTGTAAATCCCTTCGACACTTGTCTGTGTAATTTTCGAACTCCTTGTATGTAACTTAATTGGAATATACAGTTCGTTTTATAGAAAAGCTCTAGAGTGGAGGTACTTCACATCTCTAATTTATGTTTTGTAAAATGGAATATTGCAAAGTGTTTAAAATCATCATGAAGATGGTGTTTCGTTTATTATTGTTATTACTATTATTATTGTGATACCCTTCTGGTCTGAAAGATCAATATTTCTGCTCAAATGAGTGATTAGTAATTCTCTTAATAAATTTTATGATTCGTCTCGGAATAGAGTACTCAGTTTCCCGGTGCACTGAAACTGGTAAAAGGTTTATTTCGAATGTAAAAACACACCACTGCCTTGTAGCTTAAATGTGAAGAAATGTCTTATTTATTACGAACATTGTTACGAGAGTTAGTATTCTAATTCCAATAAATAAATTATAGTAGAGTTTGTATGTTTACACGGAAGTACAGAACGTAACTCCGCACCAGATATTGATATGTAGCTTCAAGCGTAAGAGGAGAGCAGTTATTGGTATCCGGAGAGACATTTATTTTGTTTCGCTCATCCAGACGGTTTTATCTGCGTCAGCTGCGCTGTTTCACTTTTTCGCGTGCGCATCGCGTCACACAAAAGTAAAGCAAACATGCAGGAACTTTTTATCCACACACAATTCATGCTCATCGGATATTACTTCAGACGCAAAAGAGAGCTGTTTTCATTTCATTCGGCACTACGAACACATTTCGTAGTGGGCGATCGCATCCACAGAGAACAAAAAGACACAGCAGGCGTCTCGGACTGTGCTCCGAGATAGCTTCTTTCAATGTGAGATGAAATGGCCTCGTGCTAAACTACCTGTTAAGGTTCAAAAATTGACATGGATCTGAATTTCAAACGAGTTTCCCTCGCCTGCCGAAACAGTTATCAGACAATTTAAAATTCAAATACGCTCGAGCTTAGCATACACCTCGTATTAAGGTAATGCACCTGCACGGCGATGCCTCAACGTAATGCCAGTAAGAACGGTTAGAGTTCGAAATATCCCTTGCTGGATTTCAGATATGAAAGGAAACAAGGGAATTTGAGAGAAGACTACACGTCAGCATCTTCCGGACGAAAAAGAAAACAAAGAAACAGAGGTATATCTCTTAATAGGTTGAACTTCCCCGAGGACATTTTAAATCAAGGCTCTACATTTTTCAAGTTGTTGCCTTCTGATTTCGTACACAGTCAGCATACCTGATATTCATATCTGCAAGATCATCGGCTTCAAATTGCACATCTAAGATAATAAATGATATTCTACAGTTAGGAACATGATGAGGTAGGAATGGCGTCTTAGGTACCTGGGACGGATATCGGCGGTCCAATACATTAATAACACTCTTATAATCAATAATTCACTTTTAAAATATGATTTAATAATGAATATGACATTCTTTAGAGTCATTAATCATACAACTGCAAGCCGCGGCGAAGTGGTGGAGCGCATTTAGGCGCTATGCTTCGATGCGCTTTGCCGATCCCCGTCGGGGGTTCGAATCCTCCCTCGGGCATGGCTGTTTGTGTTGTCTTCAGTATAAGGTAGTTAATACGTAGTCTGTAAGTTTAGGGACTGATGTTGCTGTTGTCGTCTTCAGTCCGCAGACTGGTTTGATGCAGCTCTCCACGCTACTCTGTCCTGTGCAAGTCTCTTCATCTGAGAATATGTTCGGCAACCTACATCCTTTTGAATCTGCTTACAGTATTCGTCCCTCGGTCTCCCTCTACGATTTTTATCCCTCACACACATCCTTATAATGGTATGTTGACAATTCCTTGATGTCTCAGAATGTGTCCTACCAATCTATCCCTTCTCTTAGTCAGGATATGCCAGAAACTCCTTTTCTTCTAAATTCGGTCAAGCACCTCCTCATTAGTCACGTGATCTATCCATCTAATCTTCATCATTCGTCTGTAGCATCACATTTCAAAAGCTTCTATAATCTTTTTGTCTGAACTCCTTATCGTCCACGTTTCACTCCCGTACAATGCTGTACTCCAGACAAATGATTTCAGAAAGGACTTCCTAACATTTAAATTAATATTGGATGTTAACAAGTTTCACTACTTTAGAAACGCTTTTCTCCCCATAGCCATTCTGCATTTTGTATCTTCTTTACTTCGGCCATCAGAAGTTATCTTGATACCCAAATAATAAAATTCATCGACTACTTTTGTCCCATTACCTAATATAATTCATTCAGCATCGCCTAATTTTCTGACATTATATTCCATTACCTTCGTTTTATTCTTGTTAATGTTCATCCTATATCTTCCTTTCAAGACACTGTCCATTTCATTCAATTACTCTTCCAGATCCTTTGCAGTCTCTGACAAAATTACTATGTCATCGGCAAACCGCAAACTTTTTATTTCTTCTGCCTGAACTTTAATTCCCTCTCCAAATTTCTCCTTCCATTCCTTGACTGCTTGCTCAATGTACAAATTGAGCAACAATGGGAAAAGGCTACAACCCTGTCTTATTCCCTTCCCAACCTCTGCGTCCGTTTTCTTGCCCTTCGACTCTAATAACCGCTGTCTGGTTTTTGTATAAGTTGAGTATAACTCTTCGCTCCCTATGACTGATGACTCCGCAGTTAAGTTCCATTAGCTTAAAATTTTTAAACCTGTAACTGCAATTTCTAATATACTGGTATTAATTAATTATGCATTAAACATTATGATATAGTATTATACAATATATATTTGTATGTAATCTTCAGAATACCAACAGAAAGACAAAAAAATTCTTTCTAGCTTTAACAGCTGAGAAGTCTTACATCACATCTTCAAAATAAATGTTCACCTCCCTCATGTTCAATAGCTATAACATCAAGATAGAGGTTTTCGAGCACTTAGCGTTCTTATTCAGAAGTAGCGCCTACGTTGGGGACATTACAGCCGGCCGCGGTGGCCAAGCGGCCTCCGGCGCGCCAGTCGCGATCTGCACGGCCACTACGGTCGAGGGTTAGAATCCCCCCTCGGGCATAGATATTTGTGCGGTTCTTAGTAATAGCTACTTCATAAGTAGTTTGTAAGTTTAGGGACTGATGACCCCGTAGTTGAGTCCCATAAGCTCTACAACCATTTGAACATTTTGGGAACATTATACGTTTAATGTGATTCTTCAGTTTCTCCCGGCGTATTTGATGATCCAAATATCCACGGATGTACTGCCGGTCTATAGTGTCCAACGGGCACAATATTTCGGCGATCAAACATGTCGCCATCATCAGGTGAACTGACGGACTGAGCTCCTGGTAACGCGCCGGTACGGAGATCCGCACGCTACGCCTGCTCGAAGGGAACTGGGTTCTAGCCCGGTAGCGGGCCCTTTAAATACCCTCGGTCCGCGGAGCGACCCCTCCGCGGTCCGCGCCCCGCGCCGCGGCCGCGCAGTGGAACCGATTGCGCCGGCGTCTGAGAAGACGTCGGTGTGAGGGCTCTGTCCGCCGTGGTCGTCACTTCGTTACGTTTGCTAGATTTACTCTTAATTAACCCAATCGCTGGTTCCCAAGCTTTGCTAAGATTATAGCCAGAGTCACGGTTTATGAGGTCGTCACTTGTGCGAATTTCAATGGCCTCTCTAACGACGCAGTCCCAGTATCTCGACGTCTGTACCAGAATCCTAGTGTGTTCATACTCAATGGCGTGATTCTCAGACAAACAATGTTCAGCGACCGCCGACTTGCTCGGATACATCAATCGTGTGTGCCTCTGGTGTTCAACGCATCGATCCTCGACGGTACGCATCGTCTGTCCAATATATGACTTTCCACACTGACACAGAATCTGGTACACGCCCGCCTTCCTCAAACCGAGATCATCTTTAGCGCTCCCCACCAGTGCACGAATTTTATTCGGCGGCCAAAAAACAGTTCCAACCTGGTGTTTTCTCAAAATGCGTGCGATCTTCCCTGAGAGTGCGCCGGTATATGGAACGAACGCAGTGCCTACATCCTCCCTTGCGTTTTCATCCGTTTCCACATGTTGTGTTGTAGTGGTTGGGCGGAGAGCCCGCTGAATCTGCCACTCTGAGTACCCATTTTTTCGAAATACAGTTCTCAGGTGTTCCAATTCCTGGGGTAGACTCTCTGCGTCGGAGATAGTGCGCGCCCTATGTACTAGAGTTTTAAGTACCCCATTCCTCTGTGAAGGGTGGTGACAGCTGTCTGCGTGTAAATACAGATCAGTGTGCGTTGTCTTCCGATATACACTATGACCCAGGGTGCCATCAGCTCTTCTCTTGACCAAGACGTCAAGGAACGGCAATTTACCCTCCGTTTCAGTCTCCATAGTGAATTTGATGTTGGGGTGTATGGAGTTCAGATGTGTAAGGAAGTCAAGGAGTTTATCCATACCATGTGGCCAGATGACGAAAGTGTCGTCCGCCAAATAAAATTCGTGCACTGGTGTGGAGCGCTAAAGATGATCTCGGTTTAAGGAAGGCGGGCGTGTACCAGATTCCGTGTCAGTGTGGAAAGTCATATATTGGACAGACGATGCGTACCGTCGAGGATCGATGCGTTGAACACCAGAGGCACACACGATTGATGTATCCGAGCAAGTCGGCGGTCGCTGAACATTGTTTGTCTGAGAATCACGCCATTGAGTATGAACACACTAGGATTCTGGTACAGACGTCGAGATACTGGGACTGCGTCGTTAGAGAGGCCATTGAAATTCGCACAAGTGACGACCTCATAAACCGTGACTCTGGCTATAATCTTAGAAAAGCTTGGGAACCAGCGATTGGGTTAATTAAGAGTAAATCTAGCAAACGTAACGAAGTGACGACCACGGCGGACAGAGCCCTCACACCGACGTCTTCTCAGACGCCGGCGCAATCGGTTCCACTGCGCGGCCGCGGCGCGGGGCGCGGACCGCGGAGGGGTCGCTCCGCGGACCGAGGGTATTTAAAGGGCCCGCTACCGGGCTAGAACCCAGTTCCCTTCGAGCAGGCGTAGCGTGCGGATCTCCGTACCGGCGCGTTACCAGGAGCTCAGTCCTTCAGTTCACCTGATGATGGCGACATGTTTGATCGCCGAAATATTGTGCCCGTTGGACACTATAGACCGGCAGTACACCCGTGGATATTTTGATCATTATACGTTTAGTCTGAACACGGTTGAGTGTCCTTCAGCCATATTAAGACTGAATAAATAAGAATGCCAACGTTTATCTGAAGAAGGGCTCTAAGTGCCCGAAATCGGCCATTAAAAGTTATTTAAGTGCAACTGGTTGCTGCTATTTAAAAACCAAATGAATATTATTAGCAGAGATGGGCAAAATATAAAATCTCAGCATTATTTAGCCTATTGTTACTCATTGTTGACCATAAGTATTTTTTAATTAATTTCACTTTACTAATTCTCCTCTCACACGCAGAAACTGATACTCAAATAGTCATAAAATACTATAGAGAGAGCGTAAGGTTTGGTAGAGAGTACGTAAAATACAATTTCACAATGAATTTCAAAACTACCCAGTTAGAAATTGCGAAATTTGAAGCTTTCAATAGTCTTCCTAGATATGCAGTCTCAGAGCATTTCTGCCTCTGTTACCTAATCATAAAACCGAGTAAAATTAGACAGTGCTGTTTTAAAGTTCTCAAGTAAAGTATTTGACTGCAAATTCTGGAACAATGAGGCGACATCTTGAATGAACTTAAATGTGTTTCGAAGTTCAGTACTGAACCTTTTGAACTTCTGCTTTCAACGAAAGTACTGCATTTTTGGTCAATTCAAGATGCATTCCTTTTTTACGACGAATTCGTCTTTCTCTTGGAAGTCTTAACGCCCCAGTTCTTTTGGAAGGAAGACCTCTTATCACTTCTACAATATGAGCTAGATTATGTTCCGTAAAAAAATAAAATGCCTCAGTTTCTTACCAGACTAATAAAGACTCAAGCTTTTACATTGAAATGCAGCCTGAGATTAATTAAATTCTCTTAGTATCTCATTCCAAAAGTACTGATAATAAAGCAATGTGAAATTACATACAGCCGGCATAAGATTTTGTGTAGAAAATTTGGTGTTTAATTTTCCCTGTTGGCAACATAATTTCTCAATTGTAACAAAAATACAACACAATTCCGACCCAATACTGATTGGTATTGCAGCATAATGAGCACGTCAGCGCGTTTTCGACATTCTAGAAAGCAAATTCTTACTTTGTTTAATAAGAATTTCTCAGCGGCTAGTGGAAGCAGAAAAAATGTAAATATGGTCGCTACTGTGGCGAAAAATGTTACACGATGTGTAAATGAGTGTTGTGCACATAAATCGAAATGGTCAATAAATCCAACAAAAATGGCTTTGTTGTTTTTTTTACTTTAATAATAGCTTGCCTTACTCCATACATGCTGCTCATAACACGCGCATTGTCATAACCAGCGTCGCTTAGATTTGTTGCTTTTTATTTCCCTTCGAATGAAGAAAATCAAAATACAGTTCTTCTAGTTCCACATTTCAGTTACACACTTTCACAGTACAAATCGCTTCAGACATTTGGTCAGTATCTGAAATATCAATTGTGCTGTTAAACACAATACCAAGATATTTAGCAGATTTAATTTAGTTGACGTGGTTCCCTAAAACATATTTAAATTCAGTTCGTATTTCTGGCGACAGTTATTTGTAGCATTTCGGAATTCTGTACGGATGAATTACGGATTGCTGCACATCTTAGCCAAAATCCATCGCTGCTGTGGTACCACACCTGTAAACAGTTCTGGACATCCGCGTAGATTAATAACACGCCAGGATTTGTACTTCACTGGTACCAGACAACCTATCATCTAGAGACGACACTGAAGGTATTCCACACGTGCGGTGTCATGAGGGAAACGGTCTGCCTGCAACAGAATTAACATCACACATGTCTCTGTCCTGGCCACCACTGACACTTTGACAGGAAAAATCAACACTAGTCTGGCTCAAAGGATAAAATTGCAGCTCTCGGTCGCAAAATTAAAATTACCTAACCTGGTTTCGGCAATAACTATGATTGCCTTCATCAGATTTTACAAAATAAAACAAATCACATAAAAAAAGTTACAACTCAGTTGTAAAGCTTACGTCACAAAATTTAAAAAGAAATTTTTCGAAATAGCTAGCCACTTTAGGCTGCACGCCTGCACGGAGGCCTAATTATTGTCCCGCATGGTACTGGGTAAAAACGGGAACTAGCACAAAGTCGCAATCAAGAGAAAAGGGGGAGAACTGTGGAAATAACTCTGGGACAAAAAGGAATCAGGACCTGTGACTTGCTATCGAGTGTATAGGAAATGATGGCAATGAAGCATTTTCAACCGAGCCGTGTGATGACACACTTCCTCACTGGCCATCGCCCCTATCCGGCAGATCTATGTCGGTTTAGAAGGACGACACCTGCGTGCGACTGTGGGATGGAAGTGGGAACACTGTATTACTGTGTCCCACATACGATAACGTCGCAACAGAACTGAGGCAACAATTTCCCAACTATGACACTTCATGGTGGTAACTTTGAAATTCTTAACAGAAGTATTTTCCAAAGTGTGGCAAAACTTCATCAGAACACAGCAGAAGGGTGCAACTAACAACCCGGACTGACGAAGAGCGCGCGATGCCGCTGGGAGAGGAGGAGGGTCGTGGACTGCCCCTCAGCTTTCTGGTGAGATCCACTGCCTTCTTCCTGGATCGTGGGGGACCTGGGAGCCAACACAAAGAAGACTGTAAGCCAAGTTAACTGTAGTTAGTACGTAATCAGTAGCGTATAACCGTTTGCATCAACATCTTTTGCGGTCTGTCTGAGATTAAGGGCAGTCAGCCCAGGGGCAGGGCATGTCTGTCGGATTCAGCTTGGCACAACTAAGCCGCCAACTAGGTTTCTATAAATATGGCTCGTCTGTAACACTGCAAACATTAAACTAGTAGCTCCGCTATGGATGTAACAAAATCTGTAGTTTTTTCCCATCTTTCATTCCAACCCCATTTGGGGGAAAGCGGGCACTTAGAGAAATTTGGGGAAGCTCTGTTTTATTACTTATTCTAATCTTTTGTTTTGTATGGAGGATGTTAAGACCCTGCCATTTGCCCTGGTGCGGTAGGGAAAACATCGAAAAACCTCCGCAAGGGTCTGTTCTAGTGCTGTTTCTGTTTATTCTCTTTGTTTCATTTGCTTCTTAGTAGTTTTATGGTCAATGTTGGTGTTCTTTCTTCCTGATAGATTTCTTCTTGAGTTTCCGTTAGGTACTGGATAATTGCAGTGTGTACCTCTTCGTCTGTAATCGCTGGTGTGGTCTTCATCTGTGCTATTTTGATGCATGTTTTGATTTCTTTGGTGGATAGGGGTACTTGAACTTTGGGTAGTTAAATTCGGTGTATTGTTCTGCTAGAAGTTTTGAGGTTGCTGTTTTGTGGTGTACTCTGTTTGAGCCGATTTTCGCTGCTACTTTGACCCATCTTTCGTTTATCGGTTATATTTTGTTTTTGGTAGACAACTGCATTCCGAGTTCTTGGATTCATTATTGTGGCGGTTCTTAAGCTCATCCTTTCTGTTGCCCTGAGTTTTTAGGTGTTTGTTTTGTTAGATATCCAGACTGGAGCAGCGTATTCGAGAGAAGGGCGAACGAAAGATTTATAGGTGTGGATAACAGTTTCGTAGCTGGTGCCGTTTTTCCTGCCTTTCAGAATTTTTAGGAGATTTAATCTTGATTTAGCTTTGGTCGTAATTTTGTTTGTGTTGCCGTTCCTTTTCAGGTTACTGTCAAGCGTAACGCCCAGATATTTTGCTGTGCTTTTCGCTTCTATTGTTTTTCACCATAGTACAATTCTTGCGTCTTTGGGTAGCTGTTTTTGTGATCTTGAAGCGTGACAGTGATTGAAGACTATTAGTTGTATTTTAGACGCGTTGGGGTTTATTTTCCAGGTTGCTAGCCAGTCCTGTAGCTTGCCTGTGTATTACTGGGTTTGCGTATTAAGTTCTTTAATTGTTTGTGTATGGCACCAGTAGGCGGTGTCGTCCACATAGAGTTCTAGACCCTCGTTCCATGTTTTTGGTTGAGGAATGTCAGAGGTGTACAGTGTGTAGAATAGGGGGGAGGTGATCGCCCCCTGCGGAACTCCAGCTTTGGGGATACAGATGTCTGAGCTGGCGTCATTGGCGAAGACTCTTGAGGGTCTTTCTTCTAGGATGTTTTCCA
Source organism: Locusta migratoria (assembly GCA_026315105.1). Taxonomy (NCBI): domain Eukaryota; kingdom Metazoa; phylum Arthropoda; class Insecta; order Orthoptera; family Acrididae; genus Locusta; species Locusta migratoria. The sequence continues at coordinate 330,683,856 of CM048746.1, read as the reverse complement.
TGAGGTCTGCATGGTAGTAAAAAAATTTGTAAACCTGTAGTAACTGATTGGACATAGTTCCTCAATGAATAACGTAGAACAGGAGAGCCCATTAATATATGAGATGATGGGTTATGTAGAAGAATATAAGAATGAAGAATTAAAAAATATAGCTATTACTGATTACTCAACCAATGCCGTGCTGTACACTTCATTCACCGTAGATCCATGTAGTGTGCTGTTTCCAATTAGAAATGCACTATGAATCCACGATGAAACAGATATGAACACTTTGTTCACATGAAGTGATAAGTGCCATCGACAAGGGATGTCAAATCGATTTCATATTTCTGGATTTCCGGAAGGCTTTTGACATTGTACCCCACAAGCGGCTTCTAATGAAATTGCTTGCTTGTGGAATATTTCCCCAATTGCGCGATTGGATTCACGATTTCCTATCAGAAAAGTCACAGTTCGTTGTAATTGACGGTAAGTCATTGAGTAAAACAGAAGTGATATCTGGCGTTCCCCACTCTTCCTTGTGTTCATAAACGATTTAGGAGACAATCTGAGTAGTTCTCTTAGACTGTTCGCGGATGATGCTGTCGTTTATCGGTTAGTGAAGTCAACAGAGGATCAAAAGCAACCGTAAAGCGATTTAGACAAAATTTTTACATGGTGCGAAAATTGCCAATTGACACTAAATAAAGAAAAGTGTGAAGTAATACACATGACCACTAAAAGAAATCCGCTGAACTTCAATTACGCATTAAATCAGTCAAAACTTAAGGTCGTAAATTCTAGCAAATATCTAGGAGTTACAATTACGAACAACTTTGACTGGAGAGAACACACAGAAAATATTGTGGGGAAGGCGAACCAAAGATAACGTTTCAATGGCAGAAGGCTTCGAAGATGCACCAGCTCAATCAAAGAGACTGCCTATATCACACTTGTGCGTTCTCTCCTGGAGTTCTGTTGCCCCTTGTGGGACCCTCACCAGGTGGGACTGACGGAAGACATCGAGAAGGTTCAGAGAAGGGCAGCTCGTTTCGTTTAATCACGTTACCGGGGGGAAAGCGTCACGGAAATGTTGCCCGAATTGGGTTTGTATAGTCTATGGGACTTAACTACGGGGTCATCAGTCCCTAATCTTACAAACTACTTACGAACTAGGACGGCACAAATACCCATGCCCGAGAGTGGATTCGAGTCCCCGATCGTAGTGGCCGTGCAGGTCGTGACTGGAGCGCCTTAGTCCCCTCGGCCACCGCGGCCGGCCCGGAATTGGGGTGGAAATCATTAAAAGAAAGACATTATTCTTTGCGGCGAGATCTAAAACTGTTCAAATGTTTGTATAGCTTATGGGACTTAACTACGTGGTCATCAGTCCCTAAACTTACAAACTACTGATGTTGTTGTTATGGTCTTCAGTCCGGAGACTGGTTTGATGCAGCTCTTCACCCTACTCTATCCTGAGCAAGCCTTTTCATCTCCTCATAAGAACGACAAACCACATCCACTTGAATCTGCTTGCTATACGAGTATCTTGGTCTCCCTCTGCGATTTTTACCCCACACACTTCCCTCCAATGCTAAATTTACGATTCCCCGATGTCTAAGAATGTGTCCTACCAAGCGATCCCTTCTTTTAATCAGGGTATGCCAAAAATTCCTTTTCTCACCAATTCTGTTCAGTACCTCTTCATTAGTTATGCGATCTACCCACCTAATCTTCAGCATTCTTCTGTAGCACCACATTTCAAAAGCCTCTATCCTCTTCCTGTCCGCACTGCTTATCGTTCATGTTTCACTCCTGTACAAGGCAACACTCCACACAAATGCCTTCAGAAAAGACTTGCTTACCCTTAAATTAATATTCGAAACTACTTATATACTAAATAGTTAGTAAACTACTCATAAACTAACTAATACTAAGGACGGCACAAATATCCATGCCTGAGGGGGGGGGGGGGCGGCGAGATCTATTTGCGAAGTTTCATTCACTGAGTTTTACTTCTAAATGTGAAAATATTTTGCTAGCACCCACCTAATTAGGGAGACATGACCATCCCAAGAGAAATCGGATCGAAAACGGAACGATTTAGGCGTTCTATCTTCCCGCGCGCCATTAGAGAATGGAACGGTAGAGAAAGGTTATGATAGTGGTTAATGAACCCTCTACCAGGCACTTAAATGTGATGTAGATGTAGATGTACTCATCCACCGTAGTTCCATGTACTGTGCTGTTTCCAGTTACGAATGCGCTGTGAATCCACTATGAAACAGACTTGAACAACGAGGAGAAATATCAATAAAATTCTTCTGGGTATGAAACCGCGTCGTCATTTTATAAATTCCACCGACGTTTCGGCCACTGTTGCAGACGGCCTTCATCAGGGTCTGTGTCTGACACAGTGGCCGAAACGTCGGTGGAATTTATAAAATGACGACGCGGTTTCATTCCCAGAAGAATTTTATTGACAGTGACAACAGCCGCGGAAGCCTACGTTTGCATTCAACGAGGAGAAATGTTAGAAGTTTTGGGCCCAGTACCACCTGGAACGAGTTCCGCCGCACGGAGCCGGGTGGCCAGAGGCGTTAATCGACTGCTGGGCCGAGCGCGGTACAGCCCTGTGCGCCACCGGAGATGGCAGGCTGTGGCACGGCGGCTGGGAGCCGCGCAGACGGGCGGCCGTGTCCGCGGGAGACACACACGCCGGAATTTCAATCTCGAGGCGGAACCCGAGCCGGCGGCGCCTCTGATCGCTGCCGCGGCATAACGGCGCGCCACCTGGCCCCCAGCGCGCCCTGCCAGGCTTTTTATTACATTCTGCTTCCGCCCTGTCATCTTCCTTCCGGCCGCTTATGCCGCACCTTGCCTCCCACCCCGCTAGCGAGTCGTACGGGGCGCATAAAAATTACTGTCTGAGACTGACCCGCGTCCTTATTAAACCCGAGATAAGTCTTTCGGCGAAATAAATTTCATCTTGAGGTTTATTCCAGTTACGGAGTGGAAAATACATGAAATATTGTAGGTCAAAGTTGTATCAGTTACCGCTCTGCTCTTCACGGTGTAGGAAATCAGTTTTTATCTCACGTTACAGTCGAGTAAAGTTTTGGAAAATAAGTGCTATCTTTCTGGTACCAAGAGAAGCTCTTCCGATGAAATGTCATTCACACTTTTCAAACTGTGCGGCTCGGTTGCACAGTGGTAGATTGCCAGACTCCAAATCCAGGGGTCGCTGCTTCGATCCCCGCCAGGTCCTGGGATTTTTATCTGTCACTTCCCACTTCTTTCACCTCTGGCGGTGTTGCTGATGTGAAAAATACCGAGTAGCACCGTGGTTCGGAACCCACGTTAAACAGTAGGTCCCCCTATAAGTGACTGGGGAAGACAGTTCAAAGGTTGGAGGAAGGCAACGGCATACCACCTCCAAACGCGACCATGCCTAGTAAAGCACTGTGGTGTTCAAAGCAATCTTCGGATTGTTGACTGCTTTACCTTCTTTACTATATATACAGGGTGTGCCAGCTATCTTGCCCACCCAAAATATCTCTGGAACAATAACAGCTACTGTAAAACGACATTCACCTTATCAGTGTAAGGCTGGGGCTCATGAATGGCCGGCCGCGGTGGCCGAGGAGACTGAGGTGCTTCAGTCACGGTCTGCACGGCCACTACGGTCGGGGGTTCGAATCCCCCCTCGGGCATGGATATTTGTGCTGTCTTTAGTATAAGGTAGTCCATAAGTAGTTTGTAAGTTTAGGGACTGATGACCCCGTAGTTAAGTCCCATAAGCTTAACAAACATTTGAACATTTTGAGCTCATGAATGTACACATTTTGAAAATACGCAAAACATGCGGTTAGCGAACGTCCTGAACGGCGTGGGGTTCTCGCCTGAGACTCAGAACATTTGCTAGCCGCACGTTTCGCGTTATTTCAAGCGTCAACTTTGCTTCGCAATATCTCGGCATGTAACTGGCGTATTGTGATGAAATCAACGATATTGTGTATGTGATTTATCATCTTATAGATTGCTGAAGAAATAATATAGGGTGTCCATTAAAAAAACACAAGTTTGTTAAAAAACACATATACTTTCGTTTCAGAATGTTTCAAAATATGTACATTCATCTACCCCAGCCTTACACTGATACCGGTGAAAGTCGTTGTTGTTGTTGTTCCAGAGATATGTTGGATGAGTAAGATAGCTAGGACACCCTGTACATATCTCAGAGCTGGGCACAAGTTCGTTAATTAAAGAAGTTAGGTTTTTGAGTAACGGATCCGTTACTTATGTAATCATTATGACAAAAGTCTTGCCGCGTAAATTATGCTCATTTTAGCGCAGGTCCCTTCTGTATGCGGCTACGCCCAGCCTATGGATTGAATCACTCCCTGGAAGCACGCGGTTTATCATCTGAATGGTGTCGCAAAAACCCAGACAGCGGAAATAGGGGCCCAGGGGAAACCCACAAGTTAGCGTAAGTCTGCTCCAACTGAGAGAAAAAACCGCGACTCTGCGCTAAGTGAGTCTAGAAAGGAAGACAGATTAAGAGTTAAAGATCCCATGTCAGTGGTCTGTACTCGCCGGCAGTAGGTTGTTGCTTGTTAAGTTCGTGTTAAGTGCACTTTTTGCCAGTGGAAGACATACGGGCGTCGAAGAAGATTTGCATGTGACAACGTTATCATGGGATCAACAGTTGATGAAAATCCGTGTCCACATCTAAGTGATTTTGTTTATTTTATATCTAAATCGGGAGAAATACTTTTCAACCGTAAATTGTGCCTTCTGAAAAAATCAATTAATAATCTTAAACGGCACATGAGGAGATGCCATAAATCACAGTCCCTACAGTTTGAAGAAACGGTCAAGGAAAACGTTCGAGTAAAATCCAAAAAGAATGTTAATATTATGCATTCCGGTATCGACAGTGGCGCTAGTAGCAGTACTCCCGCTAAAAATATACGACTGACAAGAATTGGGGAGTCTTTCGCAATTGCAGCAACTAGCACCGGTGTATCCTAAGCTAGTGTAGCTCTGTGCAGAGTGAACTTTTTTGTAACTAACTTGATATCTTTACTCCGAGCACTATTTAAAATGCTTATCCAAAACATTTTTCTTAGATATCGGGTAGGATAATACAATTTTTTAACTATTTATGTCAATAATGTAACAACATAAATATATAAATACGAAGATTGAAGGCGATGTTTTATGTCTGCATAATACAGATATGAAATAACGATTAACTTTCGTTAAATTGTCCTCAGAGCAACTCTTTTAAGTTTAACGCAGTTAACTTTTTTGGTAACGGATTAATTATTAACGAAGTTAACTTTATGATTAACAGTGCCCAGCTCTGATGTACAGGGCGAACCACATAACACCTGCACCGCAAATATTGCGGAAAAGGAAAGTGCGATTTTCACAGAATTGATTGGTATTCAAGCACCCTTATTGTTAGCCAATAAACAGATTGTAAAAATACTTAGAAAGGGTATTTTTTATGCGAACATACAAGTTTTCAAATGTAACAATGGTTGTCTCTATCATGCACTGGAATTTTTTACACCAGCTGTATACAAAGAATTTTAAATGACATTTTTATCACGTTTATTTTGATAGATACAACCATTCTAACTTTTGGAGGCGGAGGCTACGACAATGTAGCTGACTGGCTGCTGGTCATGAGACAGTGGGCTGTGCCACAGGGGCTAGCTACTCGGCTATCGCAACGTACAACCCCGAAACTTTGAACGGTTGTAACTCCGAAACTAAACGTGAAAAAAGTCATTCAAAATTCTTTGTACACAGCTGGTGTCAAAAATTCCAGTGCATGATAGAAACAACCATTGTTCCATTCGAAAAATTGTATGTCTGCATAAAAATACACTTGCTAAGTAATATAACAATCTGTTTGTTGGCTAAAAATACTAGCCCCCTAACAATCCATTCTGTGAAAACCGCACTTCAATCGCACTTTCCGTATCCGCAATATTTGTGGTGCATGTGTTAGGTGATTCACTCTGTACATTATGTAACAAACCTACACGGTTGAAACCACACACTAATAGGAGCAAATATGGGTCCGCAAACAAGTCGTTAGCGAGACAACTACGAATGTTTCTTGTCAAACCACCACTATGTAAACATCGTCCTAGTCAGTATACATTTGAAATTTAGAATTTACTGGGCCTATTTGGTTCTGTAAACATCTTGCAAACGGCTCTTGTGCGGACCCATGTTTACTGGGACATTTTTGCCTCTATTTTACTTTTAACCCTGTACGTTTATATACAGGGTGTCCCACTCAACTGTTTCACCCCAGATATCTCTGAAACTACAAATGATATTGAAAAACGATTTTTACGGTCATGGAGGTACGGCAAGGGCTCATGAAAGTAGATCCTATGACACACTCTGAAACGTGAAGAAATATTATTTTCAACACAAAATTAAATTTTTTCTTTGTTTTTATTATTTTTTAAATTTTTTTTAATGGTTATCCCATACTATTTCTTAAGCAATCGATAGAATGAAAAATTACAAATAGAATGGCGTTGGTTGCACCACGATGCGTCAATTACATCCGGAGGAACTGCGAAGCGAAGTTGACGTTTGAAGTACATGAGGCGCGCTGCTAACGCGTGTCCGAGGCTCAAGCGTGAGTCTCGCGTGACCCTGCATCAGTTTAAAACATGGTTCAGAATCGATGTCTTACCATTATAAAATTTATCTGGTTCTGGTACCTTCCGGTATCCTCTGGAGGCTTTCACGAATACAGTCTTCTATTATGGTTCTTGAACAAAATGTTTGGTGTCATTAAATAGTTTCATGTACAAACTTCTAACAGACGGCTTCCCCTTTCATTCCTTTTCTGCAGTGCATATTCACCTACTATTTTTCCTTCCTTTCCTTTTTCTTGTACCGAATTTTCCTTTGTCTCAACTGTCTGAATAATTTCCTTTATCTGCTCATACATTTCTTCGATCATCTCATCATCTAGTTGTCATATAAATTGTACCACTGCGGTTAGTGTTGGCTTCGTATCTTATTACGATAATGCGATCATTGTGCGTCGATAGTAGTTGACCAGAAGTTATTTTTTATTTATAACGTTTTACTCACCTGACCAGAAATCCTGTTCATCTTTCCACCGAAATTCAGTAACCCCACTATATCTAACTTCAACCAATCCATTTCCCTTTCAAAATTTTCTACCCTACCTGATTAAGGGATCCAACATTACATGCTCCATTGTCTATGCTGATGACGACATCCTCCTGAAAAGTCCCTGCCCAGAGATCCGATTGGGGGAATGATTTTATCTCCGGAATATTTTACCAGAGAGGATAACATCATCATTTATTCATACAGTAGAGCTACATGTCCTTGGGAAAATTAACGACTGTAGTTTACCCTTTGCTTTCAGCTGTTCATAGTAACTGTATAGCAAAGCAATGTTAACTGATTTTACAAGACCAGCTCAGTCAATAATACAGAGTTGCTCCTGCAACTACTGAAAAAGCTACTGACCCTCTTTAGGAGGGTCAGTAGCTTTTTCAGTAGTTGCAGGAGCAACTCTGTATTATTGACTGAGGAACACACGTTTGTCTGGCGTCTTCACAGATACCCTTCTGGTATGGTTGCACTTACGATCCTGCTATCTATATCGTTGAGGCACGCAAGCCACTCCACCTCGGCAGTGTCTACTGTTCATGGGGCTAGATAATGGCAGTAACAAAGACAAATTGATTTGAGAGGTAGCAATGGAATCGAAACAGAGAGGAGAATTGAGAGAAAGGGATGAAGGAAATGATAGTGAGGGAGACAAATGAGGAAATACCAGTGTAATGATACTGAAAGTGATATGCTGTGTATGAAAACTTCACTACGTGGAGAGACTGGGTAAAAACGTCCAGTATGATCTGTGTTAAAACAGCGCGAATGTAAGTTCACAAACTTAATTTATTTATGAATAAGGCGAAAAAATGTTCAAATGTTTGTAATTCTTAAGGGGCCAAACTAAGTTGGTCATCAGTCCCTAGACTTACAAACTACTTAAACTAAGTTAAACTAACCTAAGGACAACACATACATCCTAGCCCGAGGGAGGATTCGAACCTCCGACGCGGGAGGCCGCCCGATCCGTAAACGTGGCGCTCCAGACCGCTCGGCTACTCCCGCGTGGCGAAGGCGGAATGAGACAGCTTGTTTACAACTTTTCAGTAAAAGTCTATCGATCATGATCATATCAGACAAGCTCTGAAAGAAACAGATTTCAGCTGGTTACTTTAAGCAAAGGGATTTGTTGAGTATTGATTCAAAATATACACTGATATCATTGAATTACTATGTCATCTTGTTACTTTCCTATCTATTTAAATGTCACATGTAGGAGAATGGTACCCATTGCGCGGACATCACTGTCTCACGATCGAATGTTAATCTTAGTTTGGTTTCACACTGTTCCTACTGTTTGTTGTCAAAAGTGTCTGTTATGAGAATATTAGAATATGAAAACGACACCACAGACCACTGTTTCGAATCCTCGCCAGGTTGCTTCCTTCGATGTCCGGTGACCAAGCTGTGTAGCCAACTCGTAGTCAGACATTTGTTTTATAAAGAAAACAGATGTGACTTTACTGGCTCAAGTTTTGCCTTAAATCTGATTGCATAACCATATGCCGATCTCCAGGTGCGGGCTTTATTTCTTCACTCTGTATATTGCTTCGTCTTAGGTATGGACCACGGGAAGACTGCCACAGAGTCACGAAGAGTGAGGGAACCAAAGATTACAAAACCATGTCGATAGGCACAAGGGAACGTCAAGTGCCACCACAATTTTACACATTCCCGCAAAAGGTCGAGTAGTATGTGAAACGTAATTGGCCCAATCATAATGAAATAATCGACGTATCCGGCCTGTAGGGAATGTGTCTCGTGTTCATCCAGGTCTCGAGTTAGGAGTGATATTATCCAACAGACAGACCTCTACGATTTAGGACAACGTGTCACGCTATGGGATAGTGCCTCAAAACTTATCTATGTATTCACACTTATCGATTCTTACGGACAGAAAGAAAATTTGAAAGATAGCGCACAATGCATGGACTTAGTATCATTGTACCTCTACAACAAGAAATTGAGTTAATTTAAAGAGAAATGCAAGGATCGAAATTTTTATCTTTTATTTATTACAAAAGAACGGTTTCAACACTCAATTGTGTCACCTTTTGGTCTGATAAGGGCACATAGACATTAGTCATGTCGAACCACGATTGTCTGTAATAATCATTCTTCCTTTATTACGACGAGGTAAAAAAATTATTACATGCAATTTTCCATTTCTGTCTGATATCGAAAGCTCATGCTACATCGTAAGAAATAAGGAGCCCAGATAAACATCTTCGTTTTGACTTCAGCCTACAGTAAAAACGAAGATTCTTATCTGTGTTCCTTATTTCTTACAATGTAGCAGTAGCTTATGAAATCAGACAGACATGGAAAAATGGATGTATATTCAGTTTTACCTCGTCGAAATCATTATTACAGACAATCGGGGATTGATATGAATGCAGTCCGTTTGTGCCCATCTCAGACCAAACGATAGCACCATTAAGTGTTGAAACCGCTCGTCTAAATAAGCAAAAGATAGCAATTGCTATTTATATTAATTCTAGGAGAGTTCACCTGTCGGCTGTGGTTAGAGTTCCGTTAAAAAAAAACAAAAAAAAAAAAAAAATTAGACACCGTCACGGAGTGTGGTTTCGCATTGTCATCCAACTGCAGCAGATCTGAAAAGGCCAGGCAGCTTTTTAAGAATCACCTCTTACAATTCCGACAGAGAGGCACAGTACCGCGCAGCATTGATGGTTGCATCCTCTAGAAAGTACAGCAACAAAACTCCTTGGGTCTCTCGAAAAAGGTGAGTAGCACTACACCCGCAGACGGAAGGTTTTGAACGTCTTTCTGACAGGTGATGATGGATGTTTCCAGTCTATAGCCGTTCAACGCTTCTCACTTATGCAACGTCCTGATTTTCTCGTGTTTGGCTTTTTTTTAAGCTTATAAAGCGGTTTGACAACTCTCTCAATGGACTTAGAAATGTAGAAAAAAAAAAGATATGTCTTATCTTTAATGTCTCATTTTATTTATTTATTTTTTTCCTTTGATACACAACTCTGCCCACAGTCGACCGGAGAAACATTTTCCAACACCCCGTGGTACAATAGGAGCCGGCCGCGGTGGCCGAGGGGACTGAGGCGCTCCAGTCACGGTCTGCACGGCCACTACGGTCGGGGGTTCGAATCCCCCCTCGGGCATGGATATTTGTGCCGTCCTTAGTCTTAGTTAGTTCATAAGTAGTTTGTAAGTTTAGGGACTGATGAATGACCCCGTAGTTAAGTCCCATAGACTTTACAAACATTTGAACATTTTTGGTACAATAAGACCACTCTCTAGGATGAGTAAATTAAACGAAATTGAGTATTATTTAATTGTAATACAAATGTTCTTAAAGTTTTGGGATCTTTCTGTTAGAGTGTATGTAAGCACGCTTGCTATATAACAGCCCACAATAACCACAAGTGTAAAATCAGAGAGATTCGAGCCAACATGGATGCTTACCAGCAAACCTTCTTACCACGAAATATGTGCCAGGAAAAGCAGGAAGTCGGTCTCCGCTACATATGTTGTATAGACGTAGATGTAGATTCGTCTTCTGAGAAAGGCGGCCGCGGAGAAATAAATTCTTCACTCTGGCTGAAAATGCCAGGAAGAATTTCACTAACAAATTTATTCTTAGCACTTAGTTTGTAATCATTCGTCTCTCGAAAAGAGAGCGGGGCCTCATTCTGGCGCACGTTCTACGCCCGTAACTCCGGCTGTTCGCTACCAATTCAGGGGGAGCTCATGCAAATAGTGGCTGCGGACGCGACCGTCCCACTACTCGGCAACGGGGAAAAGGAGAAAGGACGATGATTGAAGCGAATAAGGTGCGTAAGTTTTCGTTCGTCGCCAACATTTTGCTCGCATTTTCTTTTACGTCATCGTCGTCTACTGCAGCATAAAGCGAGTTTCCTGGAGGTTTTTTTTGAGAAAGGAGGGAGGAATAAGAAAGAACAGAAGGAGGAGGGGGAGGCAATAACTCAATTACCGGAGCGGTTCGTTGGGTGCGGTTCGCGTGAAACACGCCTCCGGAGTACGCGGGGACCGGAGTATGGGGAAGCGGAGTGGCGGTTGGGTGGGGGGGGGGGGAAGGGAGTGGGGGCGGACGCCGCCTAGGGCCGAGCGGAGGCGGCCCAGTAACGATGTGCAGTAAATATAGGAGCGGGGCGGCCGACCCGTATAAAAATAAAGTGGAATTTATGAGCGCCTTGTAAAGAGCCGAAGGCTGAGAGGACCACCGGACGGGCGGACGAATGCACGGCTGGGCAGCCGTAGCGGTAGCGGGCGAGACCGACGAGCAAACACGCTCCGAAGCCCAGTGGCGAAGCGTCTACTGTGCGCCGATGGAGCTGCCGAGAACTCCCCTGCGCGAGATTAGCGGAATGAAACAACAGACACCATAACGAGAATTGTATACAGGGTGTTTCACTAAGTGTGTTTGCCTCTGTAACTTATAAAATAATAGTTGACGGTGTAACGTCACTGCTGCGTCCACCTAATCCTCGATGGGCGAAGTTGCCGTTACATTCTATTTTATGCTTAATCATGTAATAATTGTTCCAATGATTTTACAGTATGTGATGCGGACAATTACGAGGTTGATCCATAACAGTAAACTTTGTTAACTTCCTTTATTATGGAACGACAAATGTTAAAAACTCTTCCCTTTAAACACACTGATTTAAAAACCGCGTGCCACTACGATGAATGGCTACAAGTCCACACTGAAACATTTCAGTATACAACTGCAACCCGTATGCGATACGACGGAATAGCAAAAACTTTAGCCACCACTAAACGCAGGTTACGAACTCACTGCCGACATGCTACCGCCTCGCTCTGCGGTCGGCGGGAGACTGCCGCACACCGGCTAACAAACAAAGAACATTCCAACCGAAGCATTGTTGCCATCAGCTCTCACTGCACATCAATGATAACTATCGTTCGACCAAAAGAGGTTACTAACGTAAAACCCTGTATCCTCACAACGGGAAATTTTAATGCCGTAGGTCAACCCAAGAAATGTTACACTTTCTGTGGAGCTATGAACATAGTTTATAGTATCATTTTCCAAAGAGTTACACCACAAAGATATAATTTTTTAAATAGAGCAATAGTTTTTTTTTCTATCGTGTATTGGATTCGTTTAAACCAGCTGCGTCCAAATCGATTTAAACTACATTCCTATCACTGTTAGTTTGGGAGCTATAACCCTTCAAAGTTCCGGGGGCGGAGGTTGCGATAGCGTAGCTAACTGGCCGAGTGGCTATCCCCTGGGGCACGGCCCACGGTCTCATGACCACCAGCCAGTCAGCTACGCTGCCGTAGCCTCCGCCCCCTAAACTTTGAAGAGTTGTAGCTCCCAAACTAACAGTGATAGGAATGTGGTTTAAATTGATTTGGACGGAGCTGGTCTCAACGAATCCAATGCACGATAGAAAAAAAAATTATTGTTCCATTTAAAAAAATATATCTTTCCCGTCACCTATTATTTTATTAGTTACAGAGGCAAACACAGTGAAACACCCTTTATATGCCCCCAACAGGCAGTTAGAAATTTTATTGGGGACACAATAAAACGCTCGATCCATTTTAGTGTATCCATTATAGGCTGCGAGCAAGAGGAAGTAATGGGCAGGGGGTTCTACCATCTACTATGCTGTAAAGCCCCTTCCACACGACGAACTTTCTTATCTCACAAGAAGACCACATGGGTATCGGATTTTAGAATTTTTTTATGTGTATGGTACGTGAAGTTCAGAACACAAATAATCAGCCAAAGCTATTTGACGCAACTCAAAAAAATTCTCGAGAAAATCGACTTCGAAGTTTTGCAAGTTCACGTTATGACGACACAGTTGCGTCCACCTAATCCTCGATGGGCGAGGGTGCCGTTATATTCTATTCGCTGCTTAATTAATCCTTGATCCTTTACTAATTGTTCCAATGGTATGGCTGTATGGGTTGCGGTCAATGACTGCGTTGATCCATAACAATAAACTTCGTTAACTTCTTTTTTTTATTTAACATGCCCCATTACATAGTAATATTACATGTTTGATGGTTAGATTCAGGTGATTACAACAAATATTTTTGCAAACACAAGTACAGTATATAAGTTGACAGGGTTTACAAAGGAACAACCAATTTTATACATCAGGAAATCTTATTGAATTACAAAAATTGTAAAAGTCTGTAGTGAATTTATGTACTAAGTCATATTTATTGACGGGCCATCCTCCTCCTTTGGCAGCTATTTTTTTCCTGAGATGGTCCCTCTCTTTCAATAAATTGCAGCAGTCAAAAAGCACGTGGTCAATAGTTTGGACAGCACTGTTACATGTGCACGTTCCGTCTTCAATTATTTTGAACCGCTGATAGTAGGCTTTCAGTTTCCCATGACCTGTTAACATAGCTGTAAAATTCTGAGATATTGGAAGTTTAATCAGTAAGCGTTGTTCCTTTATTATGGTACGACAAATATTAAAAACTCTCTCTTTAAACACACTGATTAAATAACCGCGTACCACTAAAAATCCACACTGAAACGTTTCCATACGCAACTACGACCGAAACTCATATGCGATACGACCGATGGGCAAAACTTTGGCCTCCGCTAAACGCGGGTGAGACTGCCTCGCTCTGCGGTCGCCAGGAGACTGCCGCACACCGTCCGACAAACAAGAAACGTTCAAACCTAAGCATCGTCGCTCAGCATCTATCGCTGCATGCCAACGATAACTACTGTTCGACCAAAACGTACCAAAGAGGTTACTAAGCAACGTCAGTACTAATAATTAAAGCAGCCTCACCAACTGTCGGTGTAGGTCAGGTGGTAGTGTTCTAGCTTGGTAACCGTAGGGTGGTTGGTGAGAATACTGCAATTTCGTTGTGTTCCAATACTTACACGATTTTAATATCTAATAGTACTTTTTTTTAATGAAAAATTCACTTATTTTTGTCTGTTCTTTATTTTATATATTTTACAAAAGGTTGTTAATAATGATAATTCGAATCAAAAACATGTAACAATTTTTTTACTGTTTTGCTCCACTGTTAGTTAACGAAGGTAGTCTTTGATTGTTCAGTTTGTGAAGAGCTATGACGTTGTTTTTGGAAAGTCATCTCCGTAGCTACTTTCCAAGTAGGTAACCTAATCAACCATCATGTAGGTGTAGACAAGGTGTTCAGCTGGTCTACATACACACAATGGCGCAGTCACGGAAGGGGGGGGGGGTAGAGGCTAATGGGGCTGAAGCAAGACTTCACAACAGCCGGTGCCATATGACACCGACCAGGCCACGACCGCCAGCTTACTGGCTGGCCACTACGAGGCAGTGGGATGTGTCCCAAAGGCCAGCCATTCAGTTCGGGGCCGCGGCCTGGTCGGTGTGACGTGACACCGGCTGTTGTGACGCCTTGTCTCTAGGTGGTGGTGGTGGCTGAAAGGACCCTCCCCCAGCACCTCCCAAAGATTTTTTTTAGTTATATTGATTTTATTGTTTT